>JASDDO010000019.1:434581747-435852686 GCA_030015575.1 Agapanthus africanus
AAAAGCAATCAAAAAACAAACCGAGTGTGTAGCATCTGCCAGTTATTGCTAAAGGAGTCACTCCCGGTATAGGGATCTCGGTCCTTTCCTTATCGAATAAGGTGCAGGATATATCACATATACCGCTGTGCAAAGCAAGAACTGTAGCTACCTGTTTTATTTTGAAATTCGATTCTACAACATCTTAGGTTTCTTTTTATTTCATTAATCACATTAATGAAGTCCCATCATTTATATACCTAAACATCACAGATAAATACGACGTACACTTAGGCCATCCGCATTCACCTCGATGTCCCCTCGTGCACCGTTAGGTTAGGTAACTAACGGCAGAGCAGGGCAGGGCTAGCGCGGGTGTAAAACATAAGTAACGTCTATATAATATATCATATATACTATATACTGTATCTATCACAGAACATCACATGATCACATCACAGATATCGCAGCAGAAGAAACATATGAAATATTGGATATACTAGGATGTCCGTGTTTTCAATACGAGCCAGTATAAAACACGGATTCCACGGTCGCGATGAATAGCCAAACCCACACCCCTAGACCCCTACGAGAGCGGCAAGCAACCCTACCAATTCTAGAGTTAGGAGACCCGGACTCGACTCCTCGAGTTGGTCTCCCACTGGACTCCAGAACCCGGTTACTTGTGCTCCCCTCCTTGGGTCTATCCTAGTGCGGAAAAGTAAATAATATACAAACGGTGACATCTTCCGCAACCTGGAAGTGCCCCAAATAAAAGAATATTACATACAAGTTTTTACATGAATGAAAATGAAAAACACTCATCTCACATAAAAACCCCCGGCTATTCAAACACGACGATCCAATATAACATATCCAGCAACACATAACATCACATGTCATCAACGTAAGTAAATATGCGCATCCCAATTGTCGTTGACATATAGCAACGAAACCGGCGATATCACATATTACACTTACGGTCACAGAAAGGAAAGTGTAAAACTACAACAGTTGGAATCCACAACCACCTCAGACATCGCATGCCTGACCAAATGAATTCTTTAGACATCGCATGCCTAACAATTATAAACCCCGCATTTTAGTCTCATTATCGAAAACACTTTTCAATACCAAGTCAGGCAATCCAACAGGATTCCCGACATCCTGATCGCATGCTCGTCGCAAACTTCAGTAGGCGGCCGCACCCCCGATGCCGTCGACGAAGTGCACCAAGGTGGAACACCGCTGCCGCGAGCACCCGAACGGATGCTTTCGGCGACGGGGTTCTCCTACGGTCACTTGGTCGGGGCTATGGAGTGAGGCTGTCTATTAAGTTTATCGAGGAGCATCCGCGTACGCTACGTGATTGCGACGGACTTTTGATCACATCAAAATTCCGTGGCAATCGATCAAGTGAGACTAAACTGCTATGTTTATAACATTCATTCAGTTATCTCATAACTACTTGTGAATTCCAATTATTGTACCCCATTCCGGATAAATAGAAAATGTCAAACTTTCCGATCGAACAATCGAACACCCAAGTTTTCCCGATACAGATCAACACATGAAATAAGTCTAACAACATTCAGTTCGTGCCTCAGTACCAACGGTCCAGCCGTAGAAGGGTCAAGCCAACGCCTCACATGTGGCACGCCGTACTGCCCCAAACCCTAAGGTTCAAAGGGCAGTTCAAGACGGTCACATAATCGAGTTAAGGTTTGTTGTCTTCTAGAGGGTCCATCGCGTTACTTGCACTACTTAGAACGTCGTTAAACTATGGAAAAATCCAACACTTGGAAATTTCCCGACAGGGGAAAAATTGGGTATTTATATCCGGTCGAACTTTTTAACATATTCAAAAATTATCCGGAAAGCCAAATAGACAAAGTCTGATAAACCCGATCGAATCATCGAAGCTCCAAAACATCCCAGATTATTCAACTCTTGAATAAATATTAAAAATACCCATAGAACTCATCACTGTAAAATAGGAATTACTGTGCAAAAGTCAACGCAAGAGGAGACCATAAGGCCACGGAACCGCCGCACATGCCAAGCATGTGCCGCGGTTCCGCGGTGGTTTAATTGAATTAGGCCCCCGTATTTCACAGTAATTCATATAATACCCTGCTTAATTTTCTGCATATTTTTAATGTGGAAAAATGCACTGTTTTGAAAAAAGTACAGAGAGCATGGGAAAAATGGGGTTTCGGGTTCGATCGGGATTCAAACGTCGTCTAGACTTCGCCTAAGGCTCTAGCTAGGCTCTGATACCACTGTAGGGTTCCTAGGCACCCTAATGAGGTCTCACAAGGCATCAACCATGCCAATTTCAAATTTAAACGGTGCCGAGAAACCCTAGAACGGATCGTTGGCTAGATTTCTAGGCGAAACAAAAACCTAGTTAACAACTTAACTAAAGTTTAAACGGAAATACAACCTTTGTAGATCCGGTGCTCCACCTCCATAGCTCCGTAACGAAGTCCCCTCGCTGTCCAAATGAATTCCCGGGCTCTAGCGTCGGCTTCGTCGGAGAAATGGCGAGCTAGGTCGTCGATGTCTATGCCGAAGATGATCTACGTCGAGGCATCGCTAGATCAAGCTCCACCTTCACCAAGCCATGAAAACTTGTGAAGGAAACACACTCTACTACTTGGCAAGAGGTAGAGGATGAAGAAATAGGAAGTGGGTAGAATTTAGTTTTGGATTTCTCACTCTTTTTCTCACTTTGCCATTAAAGCTTTCAAGCTTTTTCTTGAAGTGAAGAAGAAGAAGAAGATGATGAATATATTAAGTGTTGATTAAAAAAGGAAATGAAAATCAAACCTTATCATATTCAAACCATGGTTTAGTGTAGAGAATGAATCATGGTTAAATGGAATGGTTAGGTTTAAGGATGAGACAAAAATGGTGACTTGGTCAAAGTATTCATGAAGCTTCATGAAAGAACAAAGAATGCCACCATTTTATCATTTCCTTTTCTTTTTCCAAAAGAATAAATAAATGAATAAAATGAATAAGCAAATAATAAACCCTAACCATTTCATTAACCAAGGTTTAATTCTTTATACTTAACCAATTTTACATGCACCATCAAACATGATACAAGCATGTGCACAAAATCATATCACATATATAATGCGCACATCCGAGCGAGAAAATCCATTTAAAGTGAACCGATACTAGTTAATGCAAAGAAATATATCAAATATATAATTATGCATTAAATCATTAAATCAACACTTGATTTAACGATCCGGTCATATCTCACACAACCGACTAGTATACAATGTATCGGCTTATCGAATCAATCCTTGATTCGATAACTAGGTTATATTGCATACAACCATTCGACACACTCATCGCGAGAATGAAATACGGTATCACATACACGCATTATTCTCGGTCCTGCACATATCTCATATGCGCTCCTATTTCGTTTCGCTTGAGCCAGGAAACCTCTGTGTAGGACTCTAAAGACTCGTCAATACGCCGGCAGCAGGTGATGATCATATCAAACACCCACAAGCCGCAAGCGGTCTGCTAAACGTAACGGCCACCCGGGCATTGAGCGATCAGAAGATCGACGAGCAAGCCCGCTCAAACTCCTGTGAATCCAACCAGTAACACTACCGTACAGTCCGGTCTGATCGTCTGATATGTCGCATATCTCGCCTAGGGGTGGTAAACGTCAGACCCTAATAGCTTGATAAGTCGTGTCGATATGAGGTCTATAACAATTCGAGAAACTACTGGTAACACTTACCAGTAAATCTCAGTAACCCTGGCCAGGGATTTCCTGTTATAGCCAATCGAACACAGCGCAACATCAACTCCCTATACCGGGAGAGACGAATCCCCTCCTATCGCTCATTGTCTCCATGTGACTCGGGACTGTACCCAAAAACCACCGTTTTGCACGCCCTCTTGGACGTGGTAAGATGGAAATCAAAGCACAGTGGGAACCACACAAGACTCTATGACGATCTCGGGTCAACAGACTACTCTGTACCAGTGTCACCAGAGAACTGCCATCTGACGTGAGGTATAATACCATCTGGGAGTTCTCGGCGAGTCCGTCCAGTGTACCCAGTCTCTATTGAGCACCTGTATATCATCTCTGATGTCAAACACCAATGGATATGGGATCATCCATCGCCCATCTGTATGGGTCGAGAAGGTACACGCTAGTCTACTCTGGTATATCGATGCCCCATCTCAATACACCCACGACTAGGGACCTTGAAGGATGTACTTATGGACTACCATGTCCCCACTAGTATGATCCGCATCATAGTCCAGGCAGTCAAGTACTCATCCTAAGGGCTTTACCAACATGTAACAGAGAGACAATCAGTATACACGTTAAGGTAATGGGTAACCAGATAGCATACTATCATGTCGAGCAAGAAAGTCCTCCCTATATATGTCCCAGCATCCACTACAATATACATCCAATGTACAGTAATGGCCTCTAGGGCATACATATAACTAACATATCGTACTAGTGGGGTCAGGGTAGTCCACGAGTACATCCTATAATTGTTACCAGTCGAGGGTGTATCGAGACAGGGCATCAATACTCCAGAGTAGACTAGCGTATACGCATCTTGACCCATATGATTTGCGATGGATGATCCTACATCCATTGGTGTTTGACATCAAAGATGGTGGACGGGTGCTCAGTGGAGACTGGGTACACTGAACGGACTCGCTGAGAACTCCTAAATGGTATTATACCTATCGTCAGATAGCAGTTCTCCGGTGACACTGGTACATGTTAGTCGTAGACCCGAGATCGTCATAGAGTCTTGTGTAATTCCCACTGTGCTTTGATTTCCACCTTACCACATTCATGAGAACATGCAAAATGGTGGTTTTTGGGTACAGTTCCGAATCACATTGGAGCCAATGAGCGATAGGAGGGGTTTCGTCTCTCCTGGTTTCGGGCGTTGATGTTGTGCTGTGTTCGATTGGCTATAACTGGAAGTCCCTGGCCAGGGCTGATATGGAGATCTATTAGTAAGTGTTATCAGTAGTTTCTTGACCGGTTATGAGCCTCACATCGACACGACTTTGTTCCCCTTCGAAAGACGCGGGAAGACGCGATAAACGTCTTGCCTGAATTTCAGGGCAGATGCTAATTGGTGCTATCCATCCACCTCTCCGAAGATGCCAAGTTGATTTATGGCACCATGTATCGAAGGTTTAAACGGATGCGGTCGATGTAGCAGACTTCGTCAGATTCCCCCTCGTTTGAGGGTTTTTTGATTGTGGGGACGCTCTTCCCTGTAGGCGCAAGCCTCTGCAGTTAATTACGCTACCGCATCGTGATAACAACTTTCTCCTTCTCCATATGGTCACTTCGTGTCGTGGGTGTTTGTTTTGTGTTTGGTTTCCAGTGGATTGTATACGGAGACTAATTTATGTTGTCGCCCGTAGGGCGTGGTCTAGTCTGAATCCGTATCTTTCTTAGATTTGGGTTTGGGGGGTTGGGTTTAAGGATACGTTAGCCTCATTTGAGACTAAGATCAACTTAAACGTTTGTTAAGGATACGTTAGTCTCATTTTAGACTAAGATTAACTTAACGGGATCGTTTAGATCCAACAAGAGAGTAATTGGGCTCTATTGTTTAGTTTAGTGACATTGCGGTCGATTAGTTTAAGGACATTACGGTCCATTATTAGTTTAAGGACATCTCGGTCCATTGTTAGTTTAAAGACATCGCGGTCGAGGTTAAGGACATCATAGTCCGTGAGTTTAAGGACCCCACAGTCCAATGTTAGTTTAAAGACATCACGGTCGAGGTTAAGGACATCACAGTCCATGGGTTTAAGGACCCCATAGTCCAATGCTAGTTTAAAGACATCACGGTCGATTGTTAGTTTAAAGACATCGTGGTCGAGGTTAAGGACATCATAGTCCATGGGTTTAAGGACCCCATAGTCCAATGTTAGTTTAAAAACATCACGGTCGAGATTAAGGACATCATAGTCCATGAGTTTAAGGACCCCACAGTCCAGTCTAGAGACGTCATAGTCTATGAAGTATGTGGTTGTCGGGACCCGTCACCTTTCAGAAGACGTTGAGGGATTACAACGACAAATATCAAAGGAGTGAAGAGATGTACCCTTGAACCAAGGTTGATTGGGATCTGTAATCCAATTTGGAACTAAGATCAATTAATTAGATCATGAGTTCATTGGCTCAGTTAAATCTGAATTGAGGAATTATGGCCAGTTTGGTCTAAGTCCAATTAGATTAGAAATATTGGCTCTTTGTTGGACCATTAAACATTTGTCTGGGTTCAAGCCCACATTATTTAGCAATGATGAACCAGAGTTTGAGGGCTCTGATACATTTTTGTCCTTGACTGAGTATTAACATTGTAATTATGAGTTTTACTCAACTTTGGGATTTAGTCAAAAGGGGAGTTTTTGCCTCTGGAAACTTGGCCAATTTGGCCAAAAAAAGTGTTAAACACTAAAGGACAATAGTGTTAAACACTGGAAATAAAACTCTGAAATTAGTGTTAAACACTGGAGGACAACCGTGTTAAACACTGGAAATAAAAACTCTCAAATTAGTGTTAAATACTGGAGAGGAAGGGGTCACGTGGGGACACGTGAGGGCACCCAAAGGTGGGGCCAGATATCCTTTACTTTGATTTATTAATAAGTGTTAAACACTTTTTGTAACATTTCAAAAAAATAAAATATTATTTTTCGGAATTTTTATAATTTAATATTAATTTTTAATGAATATTTTAATATTTCGGTATAATTAAATACCGATAAATGGGGAAAATTTTGGAAAAATTTTGGAAAATTCTAAAATAGGGTATTTTAGGGAATTATGTCATTTTTAAGGTTTTTATGATTAATTATATGCTAATTTCGTGCTAATCGCGATTAAAAATCGCTAATCGGATTTTTATCTTTTTTGTGCAAAACATGCAAATATCATTTTTCCATTTGAGATACGTCATGATATTATAGCGGATCTTTGGACGACGATATCATGTGAATAGTGATATACATAGAATAGTTAACTTGTGATTGAGATAGGAGATAAGATATGTTAAGATATTTATAATAGGTCGCATTGGGTGATGTATACTTCTTATGATGATATGTGTTGATGACATCGGTTTGTATGAGGCTGTAGATCAGTAGTCAGATCATGATTATATTGATGACATCAGTATTGTAGTAGACATAGACCAGTACCTGGATTATGATCTTTGATAAAGAGGATACCAGATGAATGATATGATGAATGTGATATTGACTTATACCCAGATTTAGGATGCCGTACGACGGATTTACGTACGAGCTATATCTTGATGATAGATTCGCACTCTTGACTTGGGAATGTCTGATTATAGATATGGTATCGGATGTGATATTATTGGGGCAGGATCACTGACTAATATATATATATATATATATATATATATATATATATATATATGTATCGACTCAGATGTTAGGCGGTTCCCTTACCTTCAGTTTGCCTGTTAGCTCAGCCCTATGGTTTAGTGTAGTTGTTAGACTAGATTTGATTCCTATCTATTTCAAAAACCAACGAATCGTGGGTATTTTAAAAGACGGGTCAAGGGATTCTACAGATATTTCAAAGAACGTATCATTTCTTAAAAACACCGTAGCCTTTATTTTCAAAACACCGTGATTCGTATTATTTCAAAAGGCACTACGATATGATTTATATTTATATTAAATGCAGATTAGTTATCGTTGTCTCTAGTATTCAGCTCCCGCACATTATTGCTGTTTGCTCCGCATCGCATACTTATATTGTGATTTCATATTCAATTATTGATATCATGCTGCTAGGACACCAGCACCATTACCGATGATGCGTATGTTCCACGTACACTTACTTGCCGGCTCACACACATCATCATCGGTAATTGTCATGTCACGTACACTTTAGAGAATACTATTACATTGACATAGCTTGTTAGCTAATAGTTTCGACATGATATTAGTGTACTTGCCTTATATGCTAGTTTAAACATTGTAGTTATTACTTGCTACTTCATGCATATTGTTATTCACTGCTATACCGCATTCATGGATTTTTATGCCTATATTCACTGTTTACATGCTATTGATGATTTGGATTCGGATTTCATGAGATTTCTTGGATTTGGGGGAAAACCGCAAAAACATATATAAACTTCTTCTCTCTCTCTTTTAAAAATGAAAAGTGCGGTTTTCCCATGATGTATGAGTCGTCAACCATGTGTTTGCTGATGGATTTCGAGACCCAATTCGGGGAGTTGGATGAACCGTCTCGGGTACATGGTGGACCCAGTAAGGTACCCGGGGCGAGAAGGTCGTAGATGATGGCGTTGAGCCTGGCAGGGGAAGACTATTTACCGGTGATTTTACCCGACGCGTCAGATATCTGGAGGATACCGTCGTGGTCTTGAGCTTGATGGTAGGGGCCGGTCTGGACTGACGGCGCCCTAGATAGTGAGATTGATACTGAGATTTTATGATATTGAAGTACTGAGATTTGATGATACAGGCCAGTCCGGATAGCCGGAGCCTGAGATTTTGAGACATTGGGATTTATACTAGACACTGTTTATGCTGATTTCATTTATGATACCTCGTTTTAAAAATACAGAAATCTCACTAAGTTATGAAAGCAGTTTCTTCATTTACATGTATTCTGTTTTCATGCATTCACACCTCATCCATATGATATGTTGCTACCTGAGGCACTGACACGAGCACATGGGATTGCACTTGGGTTAGATATTTCCCCTTGCTACCTTTTTATGCTCCAGACTTGTCATTTTGAGGATTATATATATAGTGATCGTATGACCTAGGATTGCGTTGTTCATGCGATTTTTGTTCGTAGATGTTTTCTACTCACGAGTTAGAAACTCACCCCCGTTGTGCCACAGTTTCTTGCAGGTTTTGCCATACAGGTTTCATTACGGCTTTGCTGGCACTACTTCCTTTTTTGAGTGACTTGCTAGTAGGTGGGTTCACTTGCATCGTGACCATCATTATACTTTGTATATTATTATTCAGTTGTATCTAGCAAACTCCATCAACCAAACATGTATTATTTCAGATAGAGACCAGTGATGTTTATTCTTTCGACCTTAGAGTTGTATTTCTATGGATTTCATGCTGTTTTGAGTTTCCTTTTCTGTTCTGATCCTCGCCCTTCGGCGTTGTATATTATATTGCTTGCGTGGTTGTGACCGTCGATTGACGAAGTGCTAGCTCCCGCTTGGGGATGCCTTTATTCATTATATATGTTTTATCTGGTTTCGTACCCGTTTGGGGTCTGTTTTTACAAAGGAAACTCTGCCGAATTTTTTAGAAAAGACTTGTGTTTTTAAAAAAAGGCATATTTCGGCGTATGTTGCAAACTACTTGATTTAAATTGGTTTTTCCTTCACTCTACTACTTTTCTTGGTTTTGATTTCTGGGCTTTCGGCTTACTTAGATTACGTACGCCTCGAGACGTTTCGTAGTTTAAGTGCCGGTCATGTTCCGTACTTTCGGGTCGTGACAAAGTTGGTATCAAAGCGTTAGGTTTTACCTTCGGAGCGTAGGATGACCCTTGGTTGATGGAGTGGGTAGCTTGAGTATAGTGACGTACCGTACGTATGTTCCGCGGCATATTTACGATACGCTATTCCACTTAAGAAGCCTTAGGATGTACATTCTTTGTTCAGTACTATATTCATTCATGATCTAGCCTCATCGGTACCAGTTATGGTTTTGCTGCCACGATTACAGGCAGGGAGAGCTACGGCTAGAGTTGCAGTCAGCACGAGCTCGTTACGAACGAGGACTGACCAGGGCGTAATTCCGGCGACACATGATTGCAGAGATGTGTCTTTTTATGGTGTTTTCGCGCCACGAGCGTTTGATGGATCGCTGTATGAGATTACTCGGACGTGCAGATCAACACCAGAGGACTGAGCCACTGATAGAGGCCAACCAGATTTTGATGACCGTTGATGTATTGCTTATTCATGATGATTGATGCACTGTTCAGCGTGCAGACAAGTGAGCCAGTTATCGCTGCGAACGATGAAGTAGCGCCCCAGATGTTGGAGCTATTGCAGTACGAGTGGTACTAAAAGATAATAGAAGGTCGCTAGTCATCGAGGATGAATGACTAGGACATGTGGTTCGTTCATCTACCTCGATGCGAGGTCATCAGACAGATTGATTCCAGCTAGAGACGACTTCACGCGGATACGTTGAGAGTCGATAGAGATGATCGAATGTCAGAAACCTATTATTCCAAGTTTAAAGTATCCGAAAAGACATGCAGGCAATTCTATGGACCCTCTAGAAGAATGAAACCCTAACTCGACATAATGACCGTGTGAAAGCCTTTGAACCTTAGGGTTTGCGGCAGTTCCGCGGCGCCATTAGTGAGGCTTGGGTTTGCCCTTCTACGGCTGGACCGCCGATGCTGTGGTATGTACTCGATACTATTATACTGTACCCAAGATGTTGAGCTCTTAGGGGATTATGAGGTTTTGACGAATCGATCAAATGGTTCGACTTCATTCGGATGCCAGGTGGTGAGATGCACTTCTTGGGAGACTCCAGATACGAGGATAGCCGTTGGAGCTCAGTCCATGCAGCCACGACGAGACGAGTCCGAAACAGTCCACATTAAAGAAAGTGGAGTAAGTGGTTCGTACAAGATCTGGATAAGATGACGTTCCACTCCGCCGACATCAGAGATGTGATACGCATGCCGAGGCATTGTGCTTGGATATACTTTCCAGAAGGAGTCGCGATGAGTATGCAGCCGTCCCGGAGCCAGAAACAGATTTAGTAAAGGACGACGACTTCCGTACAGTTCGGCAGAAACGAGATTTGGGAGAAACCCCGACAAGACCTTTCTGGAATAAATTTACGAGAAGACTTGGGCCCAGGAGTGGTCATGTTACGCACACTAGCAGGCCAGATTTCAGGATCGTCGACGAGACATGCTATAAGTGACCACGACAGTTGGCCAGAGATTCTTGGAGGATGTTCTTGAGCGGGACTATTCCGCCATATTTGATTTTGGTATTTTGGGCGGTCTATTCGCATGACTGATTTTGATGATTGAGTTTCATGATATTTGTTTTCATGCACCATGGTTGCACCTACTGAGTATTTACGACTTTTGCACAGTTGTTGCACTTGTTACCGTTTTCGTGCCTTGGTTTCACATGTTTATGATTTTATGGGTTTCATACAGTTGAGTTGATTTTGTGCATATGTACGTACACGATTTGGTTTTTGCACTCGGTATAGTTCACATATGCTTGCAGTGCAGTGATACGCATTTTGTGCACCACAGTTGCACTGGACTTCGATTTCGATTATGATATTCGATATTTGTTTTGTGCACCTTGTGCGCCTGATTGGATTTTGCGCATGTTCGGCGCTTGATATTGGATTTCATGATTTCGTGCATGATGGATGCACCTGATTTGGGTTTTCACGCGTGTTGGGCGCATGTTATGAGATACGATTTTGGTGCACACTAGATGCACTAAATCGAGATTCTTCGTGCATGTCAGATGCACCTGTTTTTGCTGTCAGGCACACCTGTTTCCCTTGACAGGTGTTTCGTGCACACCCGATGCACTTAGATTTTGTTTCTGTGCACATGTATGGCACATATATAGATTTTGATTTCTGTGCGCACCAGACGCACGTAGTATTCATGTGCATATCTTGGGATTGATTTCTTATGGAGCAGTACGTTTTTATGAAATTTGCGATTTATTTTCATACTGAACAGGACTAGTCAGAAGACAGTACCTGGATATATTTTGCATGCATTGATAGTTATCGAAGGGATTTCCAAAAGCGAGCTATAGTCTCAGTATTTATCTACATGTCAGATATGACACGAAACATTTAAAACAAGGAAACCCTTCTAAATTGTTTTCAAAACGGCGGAACGTACATATTAAACAAAAGGTATATACGTATATGGTTATTTTCTTATAAGAGACGTCCGCTACTGTGCAGTGTTATGCGCATTGCACAGCGACTTTAAAAGATTTGGCCTGCATTTCCTTTAGATACTTACATGTATAGATTTAATATTTACATATATAGTTCTGATTTATATCATATTGGTTTTGCTTTGGATTTAGCATTCGTGTCATTACCTTGACTCCGATGATTGCGGGATGCTTGACGGAGTTTCGATTTTGAGTTATCTGCTCATTTCTCATGTGCATGCATTGCGCTATGATGCGTTTTGTGTATTGATGATTCCGGAGCCCCGACGACTTGGACATTCTATTGAAATGTTTTAGAATTTGGGGGTTTAAATTTAAATTCGGGGACCGAATTTCTTTAAGGGGGGAAGATTGTAACATTTCAAAAAAATAAAATATTATTTTTGGGAATTTGTATAATTTAAAATTAATTTTTAATGAATATTTTAATATTTTGGTATAATTAAATACCGATAAATGAGGAAAATTTTGGAAAAATTATGGAAAATTCTAAAATAGGGTATTTTAGGGAATTATGCCATTTTAAAGGTTTTTATGATTAATTATATGCTAATTTAGTGCTAATCGCGATTAAAAATCGCTAATCGGATTTATAGCTTTTTTGTGCAAAACATGCATATATCATTTTTCTACACTTGCTACATTTTCTTACATGTTTTGGGTGCATGGTTGCTTAGGGTTTACTATTGTGAGGAGAAGGAAATAAAGGAAAAGAAAAGAAAAGAAAAAGGTAAGGTATGATGAAGAGAGAGAAAGAGTAGGTCAACCCTTTATTGTGAGCCATCCCCATCATTTCTCTTCTCATTTTCTCTCCCCTCTTCCATTTGAGCTGCTGGTGCTCTTGCACCTCCCTCTTCCTCCTCCCTCTTCAAGCCCAAATCCACCATGAATACAACTCCAAAACCCTATTCCCATTTCACAAAAATTGTTCCCAAGCTCACTAGCTACACATTGGACCAAGAAAGTCTTCATTTTGGCGCTGTTGAGGATTCAGGAGGGTCTTATGAGGTAATTCCTTCACAATTAGGGTTGCATTTCTTGTGCTTAAGCCTCAATTCAAGTTTGAAATCGATGTCGGGTAGTTTAGTGCACTTTGGAAATTACTAGAGAAGGTTAGGATTTAAGTTGAGAAGGGTGATGAACTTGAGTGTGTTTGGTGACCTTAAGCCCCCCTACAATGTTTTAAACCCAAACCAAACGCATATACATAACCTGAAACCTAAAAATACGGAATTACAAAACTTTCATGTCGGTTTGTGACGACTTTGAGGGTGCAGGGAAATCTGGAGTGAACCGGGACCAAAACGAGATAAACAAACAACTCCAGGGACCAATTTGAGACCATGTGAGACCACCCTGACCAGACGACACCCCATATCCCCAGGAAAACTGAGGAGGCCGGTTTTGGCAAGGGAGTGGCCGGCCATGTAGTGGTGGGATGTGTCCAGGTTGTTCCAGTAGCTCATATGTACCCTATACTTCATCCCAGTATTGTTTGTGCACCTAGTTTGGACCTGAACTAAAATCTAGGGCATGTTTTCTTGGTTTCTGCCTTGTATTTAGTGTTGTTTATGAATTCAAGTTTTGATATTTGGTATTGTGCTTGATTGCTTGACGTTTGTATGTCTATATCAAGTGTTATTTGGTGATTTTGAAAGAGTAGTCCGTAGGTTCTAACCTATAGGCTTTTAAGCGTATCGTTTTGGTTTTCGTGTGTCGTTTCGCCTTTGAATTTGATTTTAACGCGATACGATACGTTATATGTGTAGGTACCCCACGTGATGTCAAGACGTTGAAGATGAAGATGGCGACATCGGCGTCGGCACACAAGAAGTAAGGTTAGTAGATTTATATCTACGGGGAGAAGTCAGGTGGATGGCGTATAGCACCCCCGCAGTTCGTGGTGATGTATACGAATGCGTATACACACATATATTTATTATATGTTGTTTGAGTTGATTGATGATAAAGATGGATGTTTGGTGTTCTTGGATTGGTTTAGTGTTAGTTGCGAAACCCTAGAGTAGTGGTTGCACCCCCACCCACACGCACACACATACTTGCATACGTTCTTTCTTTCACATGTGCGTATATAGGAATATATTTATGTGTTCACATGGGTATGGGACTATGTGTTCACATACTGGATTTGAGGATAGTACTTGGGATTTGAGATGAGTCGATGTGATTTGATTTGAGGCCGTGAGATCGGTGATATGGCAGGGTTCGTATTTGAGATACGTCATGATGTTATAGCGGATCTTTGGACGACGATATCATGTGAATAATGATATACATAGAATAGTTGACTTGTGATCGAGATAGGAGATAAGATATGTTAAGATATTTATAATAGGTCGCATTGGGCGATGTATACTTCTTATGACGATATGCGTTGATGACATCGGTTTGTATGAGGCTGTAGATCAGTAGTCAGATCATGATTATAATGATGACATCAGTATTGTACTAGACATAGATCAGTACCCAGATTATGATCTTTGATAAAGAGAATACCAGATGAATGATATGATGAATGTGATATTGACCCGTACCCAGATTTGGGAAGCCGTACGTCGGATTTACGTACGAGCTATATCTTGATGATAGATCCGCACTCTTGACTTGGGAATGTCTGATTATAGATATAGTATCGGATGTGATATTATTGAGGCGGGATCACCGACTAATATATATATATATATATATATGTATCTATCGACTCAGATGTTAGGCGGTTCCCTTACCTTCAGTTTGCCTGTTAGCTCAGCCCTATAGTTTAGTGTAGTTGTTAGACTAGATTCGATTCCTACCTATTTCAAAAACCAACGAATCGTGGGTATTTTAAAAGACGGGTCAAGGGATTCTACGGATATTTCAAAGAGCGTATCTTTTCATAAAACCACCGTAGCCCTTATTTTCAAAACACCGCGATTCGTATTATTTCAAAAGGCACTACGATATGATTTATATTCATATTAAATGTAGATTAGTTATCGTTGTGTCTAGTATTCAGCTCCCGCACATTATTGCTGTTCGCTCCGCATCGCATACTTATATTGTGATTTCATATTCCATTATTGATATCATGCTGTTAGGACACCAGCACCATTACCGATGATGCGTATGTTCCACGTACACTTACTTGTCGGCTCACACACATCATCATCAGTAATTGCCATGTCACGTACACTTTAGAGAATACTATTACATTGACATAGTTTGTTAGTTAATAGTTTCGACATGATATTAGTGTACTTGCCTTATATGCTAGTTTAGACATTGTAGTTATTACTTGCTACTTCATGCATATTGTTATTCACTGCTATGCCGCATTCATGGATTTTTTTGCCTATATTCACTGTTTACATGCAATTGATGATTTGGATTCGGATTTTCATGAGATTTCCTGGATTTGGGGGAAAACTTTAAAAGCATATATAAACTTCTTCTCTCTCTTTTTAAAAATGAAAAGTGCGGTTTTCCCATGATGTATGAGTCGTCCACCATGAGTTTGCTGATCGATTTCGAGACCCGATTCGAGGAGTTGGATGAATCGTCTCGGGTACATGGTGGACCCGGTAAGGTACCCCGAGGTGAGAAGGTCGCAGATGATGGCGTTGAGCCTGGCAGGGGAAGACTACCTACCGGTGATTTTACCCGACGCGTCGTATATCCGGAAGATACCATCGTGATCTTGAGATTGATGGTAGGGGCCGGTCTGGACTGACGGCGCCCTAGATAGTGAGATTGATACTGAGATTTTGAGATATTGAGGTACTGAGATTTGATGATACAGGCCAGTCCGGATAGCCGGAGCCTGAGATTTTGAGACATTGGGATTTATGTTTTGTATCGATGCTAGACACTGTTTATGCTGATTTCATTTATGATACTCGTTTTAAAAATACAGAAATCTCACTAAGTTATGAAAGCAGTTTCTTCATTTACATGTATTCTGTTTTCATGCATTCATACCTCATCCATATGATATGTTGCTACCTGAGGCACTGACACGAGCACATGGGATTACACTTGGGTTAGATATTTCCCCTTGCCACCTTTTTATGCTCCAGACTTGTCATTTTGAGGAATATATATATATATATATATATATATATATGGTGATCGTATGACCTAGGATTGCGTTGTTCATGCGATTTCTGTTCGTAGATGTTTTCTACTCACGAGTTGGCAACTCACCCCCGTTGTGCCACAGTTTCTTGCAGGTTTTACCGTACAGGTTTCATTACGGCTTTGCTGGCACTACTTTCTTTTCTGGGTGATTTGCTAGTAGGTGGGTTCACTTGCATCGTGACCATCATTATACTTTGTATATTATTATTCAGTTGTATCTAGCAAACTCCATCAACCGAACATGTATTATTTCAGATATAGACCAGTGATGTTTATTCTTTCGACCTTAGAGTCGCGCGTTGTATTTCTATGGATTTTATGCTGTTTTGAGTTTCCTTTTCTGTTGTGATCCTCGCCTTTATGCGTTATATATTATATTGCTTGCGTGGTTGTGACCGTCGATTGACGAAGAGCTAGCTCCCGCTTGGGGATGCCTTTATTCATTATATATGCTTTATCAGGTTTTGTACCCGTTTGGGGTCTGTTTTTACAAAGGAAACTCTGCCGAAATTTTTAGAAAAGACTTGTGTTTTTAAAAAAAGGCTTATTTCGGCGTATGTTGCAAACTACTTGATTTAAATTGATTTTTCCTTCACTCTACTACTTTTCTTAGTTTGGATTTCTGGGCTTTCGGCTTACTTAGATTACGTACGCCTCGAGACGTTTCGTAGTTTAAGTGCCGGTCATGTTCCGTACTTTCGGGTCGTGACACTTTTGATTTTCTAGCCATTACGTGTTAGCACGTGATGGAGATTTGTGCGTTGATTATTAAAGCATTTGTCAAGGGGTCACGTGGTAACACGTGAGAGCGCCCAAGTTAGAATCTGCCTTTGCTTTTATTCTCATTGTTTTGGAGGTCACGTGGGAGCACGTGAGGCATTGCCTCAGGGCTAATTTCTTCTCATTTTGGGGGATCTTTTCAGGGGTCACGTGGGGGCACGGACTAGTTTTTTCTTTCTTTTTTGATCACTGCGGATTGGGGTCACGTGTCATCAGGTGACCAATGTTCTTTACGTGCATGGAGATCTTTCAAGTCTCTTTATTTTTTAAGAATTAAATTCTCTGTAGGGTTAAACCCTAATTATTTGTAGAGGAATTAAATTCCCATGTATGTGAAAGAATTAAATTCTTATATAGGGTTAAACCCTAGTTCTGTCTTGGAGGAATTAAATTCCTATAACTTTAAGAGAATTAAATTCTCATATAGGGTTAAACCCTAATTTTATCTTGAAGGAATTAAATTCCTGTGAGTTTGAGAGAATTAAATTCTCATATAGGGTTAAACCCTAGTTTTATCTTGGAGGAATTAAATTCCTATGAATTTTGGAGAATTAAATTCTCTAAACTCAATTCTCCCTCTAAGTCTTAGATCTGCATGGCAGAATCTCAATCCGATGAGAATTAAATTCTAAACCTATGGGGAGATTGGCTTCTACAGATTTTTAACCAGAGGAAGAACTAAGTTCTTTTTCCAGAAGAGTTAAACTCTTAGATTGAGAATTAAATTCTCTTTTTGAAGTTTTGATCCTTTTCCCCTTTCTCACCTAGGGTTTTCTTTCTTGAGAATTAAATTCTCCTTTCTTTTCTCTCTGCTATTTGCCTTTAGAAAATTTCAAGATCCCAAAATTCTATCTCCCCAAAATTCTATATTTTCTTCTCCTCTTGGCTCCTATTTATTGGAGAAGGAAAAGAATCAATTTGTTTAGTAAATCTCTCATTGAAAGATTTCGTTTGTTTTCATAACTAATATGATCCTTTAGATCACTCAGTGAATTTTATTCACCATTGGATTTTCAATCCAAAAGATATTCTGTTTTTTATTTTTGGTGAAATTTAGGGAAATCTTTCCTTGTCTAAAAACTTTCCATAAATTGGTGATTTTTAATCACCCTTGGATTTTTAATCCAACGGTCCCCCATAATCCTTTTTTTTTTTGGAAAGATTTAGTAAAATATTTTCTTAGTTTGGGTGTTCGATTTTCCTTAATTAGAATTTAATTCTATCAATTCAGAAGGCTTTTAAAGCCTATCACGTATTGGCACGCGACTCCTCTTCATTCAGAATTTAATTCTGTATTTTATCTGGGCTAAAGACAATCACATGTCAACACGTGACCCTTGGTCACGTGTGAGCACGTGACGCCCCATTAGAGTCTTTCCTTAGCCATTTGTTTTTACTTCTGCTTGCTTAAAATTTTAATTCTGTAAATAGATCACATGTCAACACGTGACCCTTGGTCACGTGTGAACACGTGATGCCTCATTGAGGGAATTCCTAATTTTTAATCAGGGAACAAATGCCCCCACAATGTTGCTCTCACGTGTCTGCACGTGAGTGCAATGCTGTCACTTTTGTGACTATTGGATCTGTGTAGGGAATATGGGAGATGAAGCGTTTCCCATCACATCTTATAAATGCAGGGGTCTCTTCAGAAGTGCCTTCACTTTGCTCATCTTCTCCTTTGCTAACTTTTCTTTTGAGAATTTAATTCTTGTTCTCAGAGCTTAGTTCTCTGTTCCAAAAATCTTCAGAGTTTAACTCTGTTAAAGAAAGGCCCTTTTCTTCAGGTAATGATCTTTGAACGGCTGAAGAACTTTGCGGAAATCTTCATTGGATTTTAAATCCACATTAAGGGTTTTTCCCTTTAACAAGAACCCATTTTTTTAAGTTCTTTAAAAAAACAGAAAACCATTCAATCCTTAAACAATAGATCTCGCTAGGGTTTCTCTGGTCTTCAGGGGTCGATGGTGGCGTTTTCTTTTCCATGGAATTTAATTTCATCTCGAAGAGCTTTGGCTCTGAAAAGATGTTTCTGGGAATTTAATTCCCCTTTTCCAAAAGGAATTTAATTCTTGTGAAGAGCTTAGTTCTTCCCAGAGAGCTTCTTGGGGTTTTCTTGCCTTGAGTTGTCTCGTTGCAACCAAGAAGAAGAGGCTTGCAGTGGTGCTTTCTGGGAATTTAATTCCCTAGCTTCTGTTTGATTTATTACAGAGCCCAAGATGGATTTCTTTTTGGGGATTGTGTAGGGTCATTTGAAATCCACTGTTCATTTATTGAGAATCTTCTTTTTGTCTCATTGTAATTGCTTTGCCTCATCATTAGCAAGCCGCCATCTTAATTTTGTGGGACCCATGTGTTTTGTAACCAGTGGTCCTATAAAATGAGTCCCCTGTCGCTTTTTTCCACCGCCTTTTTATATACATACATTTATAAACACACACACACACACACACACACACACCCCGTTGGCTTTGTTTAAACAGTTTCCCCTTCTTTTATTTCAGGCACAATGACTTCTGTTCCATATTTCCCCTTCACTCGCTTGGAGGCCGCTTTTTCTCAGTCGCCATCTGACGAGGAAGTGATGGCGATGATCAGGGTTCATGACCCGAATTGCACCAACTTGCTTTTGTAGGGGACCTGGTACGGTCACATCATCCGTGGTCGCCGAAGTTTTCTTTGCAAGATACCGACGGAGCCTACCTATCCATTCTTGCCGATGGATCCTCCAAGGACTGTCTTTGCCGTGGAGATGCCGAATTGGACCCCTATGGGTCGGCTTGAGCCTTTAACGACTGGTATTCTGAACCATCCGGTCCCGGCTATAGATATTTTGGGGCGCCACATTTGCCAGGACGAAGCCCAGCCATGGGGGCAGATTTATAAGATAGGGCTTACCCCTCGACACCCCACGGGCTACCTTCTTTGGGCTCGTAACATCTTGTCTGCCCATCGCGCGCGACTGCAGAGGGTTGGGCTTTATCAAGCAATATATGCATCCCTCTTCCACTACCAATCTCCTCATGTCTGGTGGGTCAAGGCCTTCCTGAACCAATGGAATCTCCCCACCAATACTTTCCTCCTAGGGGACCGCGAAGTTTCGATTTCCTTGGAAGAATTTCGCGAGATCTCGGGGCTGCCGATCAGGGGGACACTTTATAAGGAGTTGCTGCCTCCCGACGAGTACGTCTTTGAAACCGAGCCTGCAATGCTTGACGGCCTGTCTACCGAGAACGTTGTCCGCCACAAGCGCCCGAGTTTGATCAAGACCCTGGGCATTTTTAACAAACTGTTCACCGAGTCAGAGGAGCAGGGCGTCACTTTTAAGAGTTTTATCGCTTGCTTCCTTCACGAGGGTGTCCTGTCGAAGACGGCTCCGAAGTTTGCGAACATTAATGACCCCTTTGGGTTTGGTTTGAACAGGCGGCCGACTAAGGAAGAGGACTTGCCGGAGTACTATATTCCTGTCATGTCGGCGGTATCTTTCGAGTCGATTGCAGTTCCTGGCATGGATGAGGAGACTTTCTTTGTGGGCTTCATCAGCGTCTGGCTCAGCTGGTTTGTCATTCCCATGCATCGCCGCTTCATGAGAGCCTCGGTTATCTACCCTGCTCATCGTATTGCTGAGGGAACACGGCTAGCTATGGGCCTCCCCGCGCTAGCGCATCTTTATCATGGGTTAGGTGCCGCGGCTAATACCTCAACTCCAGGTGTGGATGTGGTAAATTTTTCTCTTCATTACTTCACATCTTGGATTGAAATGCACGTGTTGGGGGCCTTTGCTGCGCACCAGTGACCCACATTTTATGATGCCTACACCTTTCCGCGACTCATGCGGCTGGTGGATGCCTCTGCTCCTGACCCGACTCAATTTGGGGCCAATCGCGTGTTGATCGCTCCCTATGCGAATACGGGCGGAATGGTATTCATTGATCGGGCCATATCTGCTCCTTCAGGACCGATTCAACAGCTCCACGACTTGTCGAAAGAGGAGGTTCCTTCTTTGAAGCCCAGGGAAGCCATGCACCTGTATGCGATCAGACCAGGTTATCTGGTATTTCGTCAGAACAGTGCAGCCCTTTTTATGCGGTTTAACCCACATCGCTTTGCCCGACAACTTGGATATGATCAGGGCGTCCCCTTCGAGGTATTTCTTCATGATGTCGCTCATCACTTTATGCGGCTGAACACTGGTTCTTACTTCATGATCCCTGAAGATGATCGTATTCCTCGATGTGTGGGGTCTTTCACGGGCTGGTACCTCCACCGGGTTAGTCCAATCATTGCTGAGGAGAAGAGGGTGCTTCTTGGATACAGCGCTCCCATTCCGGTTCAAGCCGCAGGAGTTCCGCCACGACCGCATGCACCGGTTCGCTTTCCCCTGAGGGACACCAGTGTTGCGCTTATTCCAGGGGCGGCAAAAGTGGACTTCATTCCTACAGCTGGTATGCCACTGGGTATTCGGGCTCAATCAAGGGCTAATCGGGCGCCGGTAGCAGTATCATCATCCGCGGCGTCGACAATGGCCGTGTCGTCCTCTGTAGCACCACTAAGCGAGGGTGTTGAAGGTGAAGTGGGTCGGCGTCGTGCCAAAGCTCCATGGGGGAGGAAACGGTTGTCTTCGGCGGTTGGTTCTGGATCCAAGCGGCGGAGGAAAATGGCTACCAATCTGCTCGACTCTTTAGTAGAGTCTGAGCCTATTTTTCAGGATGAACCGTTGGCCATGCAAGAAACGGACGCCGGCCTACTTTTCCCGAGTTCATCTGCCGAGGAAGCCGCATAATTGGCTGAGGCTATAAGAAGTTCGCAAGATGAATCGGAAAACGTAAGGGTTCCGAAGAAGCCCTACCCTGCCGTCATCTTTTACGAAGACCCTCCGTGGATCCGGTGACGATTCATCGGCCCTTTGGAAGAATGGGGTGAAAGAGCCCTTAAACATGCTATTTCGACCGACACTGAGGACGCGCTTTCACTGTGGACTGGTGGCCATGAGTCCACCCTCGGACCTCGGCGAGCATACCTCCTTAGGAAGGAGCGTCGGCTTGAACAAGCTATACTGGAAGCTCGCTTGCGCATTGGTATGTTCCTATATTTCTTTGTAATATTTCATATTGCTTGCAAACATATATATGTATTCTCATCTTTGTACAAACTTTGTAGGGACTTCGGCGGTGGCGGAGGCTCTAAGTCGTGCCTTGACCGTAGAGTCTGCTGATATCCCTAGTGAAGCACCAATCAGTGTGGAGGGGGTTGATGCAACTGTTGCTTTTGCGATAGAGTTTCCTGCGGTGGTTCCTTCTCCCAAAGCACTTGCTCCCTCGGGGGAGGCATCTTTGTCGGTCGCTGCTCTAATGGATCTTCCTGAGGGCGACCCGGAGACTAGGGCACAGGTAGTCGAGACTACCGTCCTTTCGTTGGAGCCTGCAGTGGCAACCGCTGCTCCTTGCTCAGAGGCCGCTACACTAGTCCGCGTCCCTGATGATGTGCTCGAGGCCATGGAGGAGGCCGTTGAAGCTGCTATCCCTCCAGTTCAGAACGGGATGAGTGTCGAAGGTAGCCTTCTATATTTTAAATTAGTAATCTTTCCATTATCTGAACCCTTCTGTCTTTTCAAAATTGCGCGGATTGGCGGCCTCTATTGCTGATCTGTCTCCCAGGCAGTCTTTTCAGCGTCTGTTGGAGATGGCTGCTCCGCAAGCGATATCTCCTCAGCGCATCGTCCTCTCATCTGGGCAAGGTTAGTGTTGTTTTACCCTCTTTTCACAGCGTTATCACTACTTCATAGAATGACGCCGGCGGTTTTTTTACAGTTCTGGAGGCCGACGACGAGGTTGAGATTCTTGAAGGGCCTAGGGAGCCTTCAGATCCCTCTTGCATGACTGTGGGTAAGTAAAGTCTCAATGTTGTTCCATTTGTTCTCTGCTTACAGGTTTCGCTGACTGTTTATAAATCTGAACAGCCCTGCCAGTTCTCACCGCGCTGGAGTCACGCATCGCCATGCCTCCCGGCCCTTATGCTCTACGTGCCTCGGAACGGATGGCCAAGCTAAGCCTTGTATCATCTCTAATCGAGGAACTTCGCGTTAGCAGTCTAATCACGGACGAAGCGTTTGCTGCTGAAACTAACGTCTCTCTTCCTTTTCTTGCCACCTATCATAGTGAAGCAGTGGTGCAAGTCTGGGTTGAGTTTTGTCGGCAGGTGGAGGCTTGCTTGCATGTGCTACAATGTACACGCCTTTCTTCGGAGGTTGTGGCCGCGAAAGCGAGTTTATGGGGCCTAATTGAGCGGTGTGCGGCGAATATGATATCATGTGAGAAGAGGCCCGGCCGCAAGTTTTCAGAGAGGGAGCTGGCTTCTAAGGCGCTGAGGGAGCTTCAAGCCAGCCTTACAGCTAAGGCCATTAAAGCGTATGAACTATGGCGAGTGCTTCAAGAGGCCATCAAGGAGGTGGTAGCCATCGATAAAGCCGCCGTTTTCACTCATGAAATGGTTGAGGCTCATAAGGCTACTGAGAAAGAGCTTGAAGGCCGGCTCGCCTCATACCAGGCTCAGCAAGCTCAGGCAGAGGCCCGTCTTTTGGCGATACTGAATCATGAAGGCGAGGCCCAGTGAAAGAGGGATGAACTGGCAAATCTGCTAAATCGCCCGCCGACTTGAAGAATTGTATACATATTTTTTATTCTTCCTTTGTATATACTCCTGAATAAGAGTATATTTTTTTGTTTCACGAATTGTACTTTGTATTCATTTTGATTCATGAATAAAAGACATATTTTTTTCGTGATGGTGTGTCCCTTTTATTAAATGTATTCCGTGGATAGTCTATCTCGATTTCTTTGCAGGACAATGATGGCTTAGGATTCAGGGTTAAGATCTGCCTCCTAAGACTTTTCAACTTTATGAGCCGTGAGGGTCTCATAAAGAATTTTCTCCCTACAGGTCGAGAGGATCCCATAGGTGTAATTTCTCCTTAAGAATCGTGAGGATTCCTAAGTGTGTTTTCTCTTGAAAGTCGTAAGGATCTCACAAGAAAGTTTGCTCCCTTACGAGTCATGAGGACCCGTAAGTGATGGGTGAAGTTATCATCATCCGTATTTCATGGAATCGGGGGTTGCTCTAGATGCTTCCCATAGGGTTATAGCCATGTTCTGCGAGGACCAGGCTTCGCTCTGGACGTTTCCCACGGGGTCAGGATTGACATAAGCCGCGTTCCATGTAACCAGGAATTTTGCTTTGGATGCTTCCCACGGGGTCATTGCCGTGTTCTGCGAGGACCAGGCTCCACTCTGGATGCTTCACACGGGGTCATTCCCGTGCTCTGCGAGGACCAGGATCCGCTCTGGATGTTTCCCATGGGGTCAGGATTGACATAAGCCGTGTTCCACATAACCAGGAATTTTGCTCTGGATGCTTCCCACGAGGTCATTGTCGTGTTCTGCGAGGACCAGGCTCTGCTCTGGATGCTTCACACGGGGTCGTTGCTGTGCTCTGCAAGGACCAGGTTCCGCTCTGGATGTTTCCCATGGGGTCAGGATTGATATAAGCCGCGTTCCACGTAATCAGGAATTTTGCTTTGGATGCTTCCCACGGGGTCATTGCCGTGTTCTGCGAGGACCAGGCTCTGCTCTGGATGCTTCACACGGGGTCATTGCCGTGCTCTGTGAGGATCAGGATCCGCTCTGGACGTTTCCCACGGGGTCAGGATTGACATAAGCCGCGTTCCATGTAACCAGGAATTTTGCTCTGGATGCTTCCCACGGGGTCATTTCCATGTTCTGCGAGGACCAGGCTTTGCTCTGGATGCTTCACACGGGGTCATTGCCATGCTCTGCGAGGACCAGGATCCGCTCTGGACATTTCCCACGTGGTCAGGATTGACATAAGCTGCGTTCCACGTAACCAGGAATTTTGCTCTGGATGCTTCCCACGGGGTCATTGCCGTGTTCTGCGAGGACTAGGCTCCGCTCTGGATGCTTCATTCGAGGTCATTGCCGTGCTCTGCGAGGACCAGGATCCACTCTGGATGTTTCCCACGGGGTCAGGATTGACATAAGCCGCATTCTACGTAACCAGGAATTTTGCTCTGGATGCTTCCCACGGGGTCATTGCCGTATTCTGCGAGGACCAGGCTCCGCTCTGGATGCTTCACACGGGGTCATTGCCATTCTCTACGAGGACCAGGCTCCGCTCTGGATGCTTCACATGGGGTCATTGCCGTGCTCTGCGAGGACCAGGATCCGCTCTGGACGTTTCCCATAGGGTCAGAATTGACATAAGCCGTGTTCCACGTAACCAGGAAGAGTTGACTTTATCCGCATTTCACGGAGTCGGGGTTTGACTCTCGGTCATCTGTGCACCGCCGAGTCATGGAACTGGGGGTTGCTGCTATTCCGCTTTGCTTGATGTTGTGTCCGTTGTAATGAGACGAATGTTGAGATGATCTCCAGGCTATCTGTGAACCGTTGAGACTTCTCTTTTTCTTCTGATGAAGCCTGGGGGGAGAAGGTATGATTCCCGCTTTGTTTGTGCCCCTGGATTATATACAGGGATTGATGTGATATCACCTGTAGGGCATAAATTTATATATATATATATATATATATATATATATTTTTATTTCTTTCCGCGATGCTCTATCATTTCAGCTTTTATATCGCGAAGGTCGCGATTGTCCAATCATTTCGGCTGTTTTTTGCGGTGCCCAATCATTTCGGCTATTTGTTTTATTCTTACTCGCTTCTTTTTATTGCGAGTTGCCCAATCATTTCGGCTATTTTGCATGCATATATTTTTTTACTTGCTGATTTTGTTGCAAGTTGCCCCATTATTTCGGCTGTTTCGTATGCATGTGTGGCTCGCTGGCTTCTTTACTGCAAGCTTGGAATTGGACACCGATTTCGGCATAAGCACCGCTACAACTGGGATATTGCCAGGAGCGAATCATCATTTGCCTTTGTCGATGACGAACAAAGGTGGCTTAGTAAACAGGGTTAAGATCCTGTCGACTAAGGCTTTTGACTTCATGAGCCGTAAGGGTCTCATAAAGGTATTTCTCCCTGCGAGTCGTAAGGATCTCGTAGGTATGTTTTCTCCCTAGGAATCGTGAGGATCCCTAAGTGTATGTTCTCTTATAAGTCGTAAGGATCTTACAAGAGTGTTTTCTCCTTATAAGTCGAGATGACTTACAAGGGATGTTCACTGTGCAAACATATCCCTAATCACGGGTGGGACTTCGTTAGGGAAATGCTTATTCGCGCCCGTGGATTGTATAAAAGGATCAGCATTGAGCCGCTTGTAGGGCAGTATTGGAGGTTGTGGGGGCTTCTTAAGAACAGGTTCAGATTCTTGTAGCTTAAGACTTTCAAATCTTATGAGCCGTGAGGGTCTCATAAGAGGGTTCTCCTTACGAGTCGTGAGGATCTCGCAAGTGTAATTTATCCTTAGGGATCATGGGGATCCCTAAGTGTGTTTCTCCCTTGTGAGTCATAAGGATCTCACGCAGGTGGTTTCTCCTTACAAAGTTGAGAGGACCTTGCAAGTGTCTTTTAATAAGATTGCGCCCTTTCGGGTTTTCACAAAACTCGTCGGTAGCCCTGCTGTTTTTACTCACGGAGCCCCTTCGGGTTTTCATCCGTGCCCATTTTGCTGATGGACATACCGTTTTCTTTTTTCTTTTTTTTTATTCTAATGAGGTTGCGCCCTTTCGGGTTTTCACAAAACTCGCCGGTAGCCCTGCTGTTTTTACTCACGGAGCCCTTTCGGGTTTTCATCCGTGCCCATTTTGCTTATGGACATACCGTTTTCTTTTTTCCCTTTTTTATTCTTTCTTTTCTTTTTTTTATATCAGCTTTGGGATGCTGCAATCCACCGTAGTTTATCGACATCTCGGTCAACGGCTAGTTTTAGGACATAGTGGTCCGTTGTTAGTTTGATGACGTTTCGGTCCGTCATTAGTTTAAGGACGTTTCGGTCCGTTGTTAGTTTAAGGACGTTTCGGTCCGTTGTAAAGGAAGCCGGTTACTACTTATAGAGTTTGGGTTTAAGAAGATAGCGAGTGGACATAGTCGTCGTCATCTATCATTGACCTAGGCCGTAGCTCGTCAAGGGTAGTATTTCATCAGGAAGCGACCGTTTATTGGCCTGAAAGGTCTTTCACCATGCATGTCCATGAGTAGATAAGCCCCACCCTGGTAGACCTTGTCTATGATATACGGGCCTTCATAGTTCGGCTCGAATTTCTCTCGTTTGGCACGATTGGGGATCATAGGTCTTTTGAATACTAGCACGAGTTCGCCTTGGCGGAATGTCCTCAGCCTAGTCAATCTTTCGTATGAGCATGTCATCTTTACTTTATAAGCCTCCAGATTTTGTTGCGGTATGAGCCGGGTTTCATCAAGGGCATCGTACTCCTCAAGCCGAAGATGAGCATTCTCTTCGTCCATTAGCTCGTAATGAACCACCATTCGTAAAGAGGGTAGCTCTATCTCGAGGGGAAGTACTGCTTCTGTATCGAATACCAATGCGTACGGCGTTGTGTTCGTGGCCGTTTTGAACGTAGTTCGGTATGCCCAGAGAGCTTCATGCAGTCTCTCGTGCTAGTCCTTTTTATTTCGGGACACCGTCTTTTTAACGATCTTCGTCAACGTCTTGTTGAAAGACTCAGCTAGACCGTTAGTTCGGGGATTATAGATTGATGAATATCTCCAGTCTATGTTATGCTGTTGTGCGAAGCGGCTGATTTTGTGGCTTCTGTAGGCCGGCCCGTTGTCGGAGATTATTCATCTCGGAGTGCCAAACCGATAAATGACGTGTGTCTTGAAGAAATGGAGGATATTCTCCGTCTTCACTCCCCTCAGCGGTACTGCTTCTGCCTATTTGGAGAAGTAATCAGTTGTCGCCAAAATGAATCGATGTCCTCTGGACGATGCTGTTTCGATGGGGCCGATTATGTCGGTTCCCCACATTTCGAAGGGCCAGCTAGCCACCATTGGATGTAGCGGATTTGGATGTTGATGGATAAAGTCCCCGTGAATCTGGCATGAGTGGCATTGCTTCGCGTATTCGAGGCAGTCCTGGATCATCGTGGGCCAATAGTAGCCCATCCTTTTGATTTTCAGTTTCATCTTCGGGCCGGCTTGATGAGAACCGCAGAGTCCGTCGTGAGTTTCTTGAACGACTCTCTTTGCCTCTTTAGATCCCATGCATCTTAACCACAGAGAATAAAATGACCTTTTGTACAGAGTATTATTGATGAAGGCAAAAGCTAGGGCTCGTTTCATGAGCTGATGTTTTGAGGATGCATCTTCAGGTGTTCAACGGGATTTGAAGTAGACTATAAAGACTTCTCTCCAATCCTCAACCTTTTCCTGGTCTTTTACTTGCAGTGCCATTCGCTCGGTCGCTCCCTTTTCTTCGGATTAATCCGGAGATATTTTTGCCGGTGCAAGAACCCGACGGCTTTGTACAATGATCCTCACGTCATCGAGGTTCTCGTCAGCCAGTTCCTTAGCGAGCTTGGCTAATGCATCCGCCTTACTATTTTCCGCACGCGGTATGCTTTCCAAGGTGTAGGAAGGAATTTGAGTCAGCAGCTGCTGTACTCTTTCGCCGTACTTTACCAACTCTGGCTTGCACGTTTGATAGTCGCCGTTTACTTGACTAATGACCAGTTGGGAGTCTCCGTATATTAGGAGGTTTCCAATTCCCATGTCGATGGCGATCTCGAGACCTGCTATCAAAGCTTCATATTCGGCTTCATTTTTTGTCCTCGGCTCTGTCAAGAAGAAGGCAAAGCGCATTATCCCTCCGTGTGGAGTTAGAAGATGAGGCCTACCCTTGATTTGATTATGGGCGTGCTTTGTTTGCGCTTCTTCATGGAAGATGCCCCATCAAAATAGAGTTTCCACCGGGTATCATCCCCATCGATCGTGTCAAACGCATGTTCGTCTGGCAGTTCGCAATTCAAAGGAGAATCGGCAGGTATCGGATGCTCAACGAGGAAGTCGGCGGTGGCCTGGCCTTTCACTGCCTTAAGAGGCTGATAAGTTATCGAGAACTCCATCAAGAGCAGGGCCCATTTAGCGAGCCGCGCCGTCAATATGGCCTTTGACATCAAATATTTGAGAGGATCCACCTTCGATACGAGACGGACTTCATGCGCCAATGCATAGTGCCTGAGCTTCGTTATCGCGAAGATCAATGCCAGGCAGTGTTTTTCGATGGGACAATAATTGCTTTCTGCCCTTAGTAGAACTCGACTCAAGTAGTAGAGGGCTCTCTCCTTCCCTTGGTCATTCTCTTGTGCCCATAGCGCGCCTAAGGAACCTTCAAGGGCGGTTGTTGTAGGGTTCCTAGGCACTCTAATGGAGTCTCACAAGTGATCAAACATGCACAAATCAAATTTTACGGGTGCCTACAAACCCTAATACGGATCGTCAACTAGATATATAGGCGATGCAAGCAAGTAAACGGAAATATAGCTAAAGGGAAGGGGCTACAACCTTTGTAGATCCGGTCCTCCACCTCCTAGGCTCCGTGATGAAGTCCTCTCCGCTGTCCAAATCGAACCATGACTCTCACGGTGGTTTCATCGGAGAAAAAGGCGGGCTAGGTCGTCGATAACGTGCCGAAGATGATCTACGTCGAGGCATTACTAGATCAAGCTCCACCTTCACCAAGCCATGAAAACTTGTGAAGGAAACACCCTATACTACTTGGCAAGAGGTAGAGGATGAAGAAATAGGAAGTGGGTTCACTTTAGAATTGGATTTCTCACACATTTTCATCACTTGCCATTGATGTAGCAAGATTTCTTCATGGAAGAAGAAGATGATGAAGAAGAAGATGAAATGATAAGTGTTGAATAATTAGATAAATAAATCAATACTTATCATATATTAACCCTTGGTTAATTGTAGAGAATGGACCATGGTTAACTTGAATGGTTAGGGTTAAGTATAAGACAAGAATGGTGGACTAATTCAAAGCTTCAAGAAGCTTCAAATAAAAACAAAAATAGCAACCATTCTTTTCTCATCTTTTCCAAAAATAAATAAATAAATAAATAAGTAAGAAACAAGAAAACCCTAATCATAAACTTAACCATGGTTTAATTCTTTACACTTAACCAAGTAAACATGTATCATCAAACATGATACAATCATGTGCACAAATGTATATCACATATACAACTTGCACAATTCAAGTGAGAAAATCCATTTAAAGTGAACCAATACTAGTTAATGCAAAGTAATATATCAAATACATAATTATACATTAAATCATTAAATCAACACTTGAATTAACGATCCGGTCATATCGTATATAACCGACTAGTATCCAATGTATCGGCTTATCGAATCAATCCTTGATTCGATAACTAGGTTATATCGCATATAACCATTCGATGCATTCATCGCGAGAATAGAATACGGTATCACATACACGCATTATTCTCGGTCCCGCACATATCTCATATGCGCTCCTATTTCATTTCGCTTGAGCTAGGAAACCTCTGTGTAGGACTCTAAAGACTCGTCAATACGCCGGCAGCAGATGATGATCATATCAAACACCCACAAGCCGCAAGCAGTCTGCTAAACATAACGGCCACCCGGGTATTGAGCGATCAGAAGATCGACGAGCAAGCCCGCTCACACTCCTGTGAATCCAACCAGTAACACTTACCGTACAGTCCGGTCTGTTCGTCTGATATGTCGCATATCTCGCCTAGGGGTGGTAAACGTCAGACCCCAGTGGCTCGATAAGTCATGCCGACGTAGGGTCCATAACTATCGTGAAACTACTGACAACTCTTACCAGTATATCACTGCAACCCTGGCCAGGGATTTCCTGTTATGGCCAGTCGTGCATTGCGCAACATCAACCCCTAATACCGGGAGAGACGAATCCCCTCCTATCGCTCATTGCCTCCATGTGAATCGGGACTGTACCCAAAAACCACCTATTTGCACGACTCAGTAGAGCCGTGGTAGGGTGGAAATCAAAGCACAGTGGGAGACACACAAGACTCTATGACGATCTCGGGTCAACAGACTAAGCTGTACCAGTGTCACCAGAGAACTGCCATTTGACGTGAGGTATAATACCATCTGGGAGTTCTCGGCGAGTCCGTTCAGTGTACCCAGTCTCCACTGAGCACCCGTATACCATCTCTGATGTCAAACACCAATGGATATGGGATCATCCATCGCCCATCGCATGGGTCGAGAAGATATATGCTAGTCTACTCTGGAATATCAATGCCCCGTCTCGATATTCCCTCGACTAGGAATATTGAAGGATGTACTCATGGACTATCCAGGCCCCACTAGTATAATCTGCATCACAGTCCTGGAAGTCGAGTACACATCCTAAGGGCTTTATCAACATGTAACAGAGAGACAGAAAGTATACACGTTAAGATAAAAAGCAACCAGATAGCGTACTATCATGTCGAGCAAGAAAGTCCTACCTATATATGTCCCAGCATCCACTACAATATACATCCAATGTACAGTAATGGCCTCTAGGGCATACATATAACTAACAATCTCCCACTTGCACTAGGGCCATCTGTAGCAGTGGTTGCAGTATCACATACTCAACCATCCCCTAAAAGTCTCTCTTTGGGAAAAGGCCTTCGTGAGTGGATCCGCCGTGTTGTCCTCTGAGTCTACTCTCCTAACCTCGATCACCCTGGAGATCAACTATCTCCATGATCAGGTGATGCTGCCTCAGAATATGTCTGGGTCACTGATGGGACCAGGGTTCCAGGGCCAAAGCCACAGTTCCATTGTCACACAATGGTAGGAACCTAGTTCATCCTATGAACCAATATACACCCAAACTGCCTCTTTGGCAGTATCTTTAATAGCGATGTTACCAGCCTTTATCGTCTAGTTTGCCACGGTATCTAGCTTGGAACTCTTCCAGCATACCGTCCCTTTACTGAGGGTAAAGACAATGCCTGTGACTGACATTCAGTCGTCTTTATCACCCTGGAACACTTCCAGTGATTCTCCCAAGGATCGATTGATACCATCTCACTACAAATAGTGAGTATCCTAACATCCTATTAGATCTATCTCATAGATCCAAAGCTTAGGATTTAATATGTATCACTTTGATCCTATATGGAAAATCATTGTTATAAGCGGAGATTGATCGAGCGTAGCATAGGAAACTCCTTCCCTAACAAGAGTATGTCATCCACGTACTCTACGAGGATCGTCACCATACTCCCTACTACCCTTTTGTTTATACAAGGTTCATCTACCATTTTGATGATGTCAACTTATTTGACTAATCCATCTAAACAGATGTTCCAACTCCGCGATGCCTGCTTTATCCTATAAAGCCTCTTGCACACGTTTCCGCTGCTCCCACTGTCTACGAGGCCCTCTGGCTGTGTACTTATAGACGCTTTCTTCTAAATCAATATTTAGAAAAATAGTCATGGCACCCAACCACCAGATATCGTATTCATGGTATGTAGCCGTGGCAAGTAGGATCTGGATGGACTCAAGTATAGTCCCTAGAAAAGGTTTCATCATTATCCACACCTGGTTGATGACTAAAACCTTTAACAAGTCTAGCTTTAAAAGTCTCAACTTTTCCATGTACACCAAGTAATCTTCTCAAGATATACTTGCTCCTGATGGGGATTTAACCCTTCAGATATAGCAACCAAAGTCCATACTTTGTTGGTGTATAAGGATTCCATCTCAGATCACTAAGCATCCAGCCATTCTTACAGAGTCCCTACTCTCGATGGCCTGCTCGAAACTGGTTGGGCCATCATCTCATGATGCAATCCTCGCTCCCACTGTCATCGAGAAACCGAGGTATCTCTCAGGCAGGCGAGGAACCCTACCAGATCGGCGGAGAGGCTGAGGTTCGTCGGGGTCTATAGAATCCTTTGGTTCTGTCAAATCTTCAGCTGTAGTTTCGTATAGCTGGAACCTTTCCAGTTCTACAGAACTGACCTTGCCTTGATCTTGTCCGGATTTTGCTTTTGACATAGGCCGGACAATCCCAAATCTTAACTTACTTAAGAGATAGGATCTTCCCACACCATATCTTATATGGAGTGGTAGGCAACTGATTTGATTGGAACCCTATTCAATAGGTATGTAGCTTCTCAAGCGCATAACTCCCAAAAAGGAAATAGGTAACTCAGTAGTACTCATCATAGAGCACACCTTATCATATAGGGTGTGATTGCTCCGCCCCGATATACCATCGTGCTATGGTTTATACGGAGGAGTAATGCTGAGAGAGAATCTCATTTTCTTTTAGAATAGTCCAGGAATGCCATGCACAAGTATTCTCCTCCCTGATCTTATCATAGGACATAATACTTATACCCGTATTTTGGTTCTCTACTTTCTAGTTATATTCTGTGAATACCTCAAAAGGTTCGGACTTATATTTCAACAGGAATATATGACTGAATCTTGAGAGATTATCAGAGAATATAATGAAGTATAAAGAACCAGTCCTGGCATGTGTAGACAGGAGACCTTACATACATCACTATGTATCAGTCCCAAGAGTTTACTAACTCTTTCTCTGTTTCTAGTAAACAGAGCTGGTGTCATTATATCTTTGTGACATGACTGGCAAGTTTCACAAGATGTAAATTCAAACTGATTTAAATATGCATCTAAATGTAACTTCAGCTAGTCGGGTCGCATTGATATGACCTAGTCTACAATACCTCAAGAAGAATTCGTTCATTTCTGAACTCTTCCTCTTGTGTGTGTTCTGTATACGAGGAACTGTAGTTTGATTTAGAACGTCAATGCTTTTAGATAACGTGCCTGAACCGATCAGCTTTTGATATAGGAAATGTTCAAAACATTATCCATCAATACAAAATTTTATCAATTCTTTACTAATAAAGAGACTGATATGATTTTGTATATCAGGTTCGGTATCTAATAGCATTTGTTCAGAATCAATGTATTGGTAATACAGGGTGACAGTGACCAACAGACTTGGCTGCAACACTTGCCCCGTTTTCTGCCTCATGAAACTTATCACCCGTTCTCAGTTTTTCTACCTTTTTGTAGCCCTATGTAACAGATTACATATCTGGGATCCTGATCCGGTATCAGATACCCAGGATGCAGAGGATACTGAGAAACAGTTCTTTGTAATGAACACACCCGAAGGAGATGCATCATATGCACTTTCTTCGTTTGGGCGGCATAGGAATTCTGGTATTCCCCTATTTCGTGCTCTGTCTTATAACAATGATAAGTTAGAGCGGGACCAACGTTCTCCAGCTCAGTATAACAAGCGGGTTCGGTCAATACATCCATTTTATTATCTTGATTAAGGCGTGATATGGTCGCTACCAGGAGAGAGAGAGAAGAAAACACTCAGCGTGCGCTCTTGCAAGATTAGATTGGTTATATACTTTATCTAATCAGGATGGCTCCAACTGTTTTTATCAAATCTTCCTTCAAACCTTAAAAGGAAAGACTAGCCGGGATTAATTACACTCTACAAGTTCGCCAATCTTTCAGCCAGGCCAGTGTCGGTACTTTGAGGGAGGTTCCCCGTGCTTTCGCATGGACCTAATTACAGTAAACCTCGTTTTCCCAGAGGCGTAACCCCGTTGACACCTTTCTAGACACCTACTTGATCGGCTAATTGCAAAGTGCAAAACTCTCCCAGAAGTAACAGTTACTCCCAGTAGGTATCAGGATCCAACTATCATATAGAAGGTATGCAATCTCATTGCAAATTTCAACACTTGAAACTCCCGATAAAGGTTTTTACCCCTAGCACCTATGACCTTAACCATGGTCAACAAATCATAAGTACTAGTCAAGTTCTACCCGTCAGTTCGTGATTAATTAGACCCACCCACATGACCCTTAACTAAGGTCAACAAAGTCACGCGACTGTCCTAACTAATCGCATCATATGCGGTGTAGGAAGACATCACTTAGCTACCGTACACTGTGCCTTGACTATGGTCAACAAACACAGCACGAATACTAAGTACTCTACTTCCTAAAATGACGGAGGGTTGCGAATGGTTTTTGTGAAAACCTTTAACGCTTTGAACTTGATCTCGTTGCGGAATCAAATGGTTTTTAAATGGAATGTTTTCGAGGCTTTTCTAGTTTTGCTAAAGGGGTCACTCCCGATGAAGGGATCGTCGGCCCTTTCCTCGTCGAATGAGGTGCGGGATATATCATATATATCACTATGCAAAGCAGAAACTATAGAAGCGATCAAAAGACAAACCGAGGGTTGTAGCATCTGCCAGTTATTGCTAAAGGAGTCACTCCCGGTGAAGGGATCTCGGTCCTTTCCTCATCGAATAAGGTGCAGGATGTTCTATAATGAACACCGCGATGCAAAGCAAGAACTGTAGCTACCTGTTTTTATTTTGAAATTCGATTCCACAACATCAATTAGGTTTATTTTCTTTCATTAATCTCATTAATGAATATCCCATCATATAAGTCCACCTAAACATCACAGATAAATATAACGTACGCTTATGCCATCCGCATTCGCCTCGATGTCCCGTCTGCACCGTTAGGTTAGGTAACTAACGGCAGAGCGGGGCAGGGCTAGCGCGGGTGTAAAACATAAGCAACGTCTATATAATATATCATATATACTATATATAATATCTGTCACAGAACATCACATGATCACATCACAGATAAATCACAGCAGAAGTAACATATGAAATATTGGATATACTAGGACGTCCGTGTTTTCAATACGAGCCAGTATAAAACACGGATTCCACGGTCGTGATGAATAGCCCGTCCCACACCCCAAGACCCCTACGAGAGCGGCAAGCAGCCCTACCAATTCTAGGGTTAGGAGACCCGGACTCGACTCCTCAAGATGGTCTCCCACTGGACCCTAGAACCCGGTTACTTTTGCTCCCCTCCTTGGGTCTATCCTAGTGCAGAAAAGTAAATAATATACATCAACGGTGACATCTTCCGCAACCTGGAAGTGCCCCAATAAAAGAATATTACATACAAGTTTTTACATGAATGAAAATGATAAACACTCATCTCACATAAAAAAAACCCCCCCGGCTTTTCAAACACGACGATCCAATATAACATATCCAGCAACACATAACATCACATGTCATCAACGTAAGTAAATATGCGCATCCCAATTGTCGTTGACATATAGCAACGAAACCGGCGATATCACATATTACACTTACGGTAACAGAAAAGAAAGTGTAAAACTACAACAGTTGGAATCCGCAATCTCATTAGACATCGCATGCCTAACCAAATGAATTCTTTAGACATCGCATGCCTAACAATTATAAACCCCGCATTTTAGTCTCAAAATCGAAAACACTTTTCAATATCAAGTCGGGCAATTCAACAGGATTCCCGACATTCTGATCGAATGCTCGTCGCAAACTTTTAGTAGGCGGCCGCACCCCCGACGTCGTCGACAAAGTGCACCAAGGCGGAACACCGCTGCCGCGAGCACCCGAACGGATGCTTTCGGCGACGGGGTTCTCCTACAGTCACTTGGTCGGGGCTATGGAGTGAGGCTGTCTATTAAGTTTACCCGGCGAGTATCCGTGCACGCTACGTGATTGCGACGGACTTTTGATCACATCAAAACTCCGTGGCAACCGATCAAGTGAGACTAAACTGCTATGTTTATAATATTCATTCCGTTATCTCATAACTTCTTGTGAATTCCAATTATTGTATCACATTCCGGATAAATAGAAAACGCTAAACTTTTCGATCGAACAATCGAACACCCAAGTTTTCCCGATACAGCTCAACACATGAAATAAGTCTAACAACATTCAGTTCGTGCCTCAGTACCAACGGTCCAGCCGTAGAAGGGTCAAGCCAACGCCTCACATGTGGGACGCCGTACTGCCCCAAACCCGAAGGTTCAAAGGGCAGTTCAAGACGGTCACATAATCGAGTTAAGGTTTGTTGTCTTCTAGAGGGTCCATCGCGTTACTTGCACTACTTAGAACGTCGTTAAACTACGGAAAAATCCAACAATTGGAAAATTCCCAACAGTGGAAAACTTGGGTATTTATATCCAGTCGAACTTTTTAACATATTCTAAAATTACCCGGAAAGCCACATAGACAGAGTTAGACAATCCGATCGAAACACCGAGTCCCCAATACAACCCAGAAAATTCAACTCTTGAATAATTATTAAAAAATCCCAGAAAATCCAACACCAGAAAATAGGAATTACTGTGCAAGATTTATTGGGTAATGGGACCATATGGCCGTGGAACCGCGGCAGAAGCCATGCTTCTGCCGCTGTTCCGCGGCGGTTTAGATGAGTTAGGTCCTCGTTTTGCACCATAATTCTTAGGTCTTCCTGCTGAATTTTTTAGGAATTTTTAATCTGGAAAAAACCCATTTTTTCAAAAAAGTCTAGAGAGCAAATTACGATTAGGGTTTCGGGACAATCGGACTTCTAACTCCGTCTACGCATCGCCTAAGGCTCTAGCTAGGCTCTGATACCACTGTAGGGTTCCTAGGCACTCTAATGGAGTCTCACAAGTGATCAAACATGCACAAATCAAATTTTACGGGTGCCTACAAACCCTAATACGGATCGTCAACTAGATATATAGGCGATGCAAGCAAGTAAACGGAAATATAGCTAAAGGGAAGGGGCTACAACCTTTGTAGATCCGGTCCTCCACCTCCTAGGCTCCGTGATGAAGTCCTCTCCGCTGTCCAAATCGAACCATGACTCTCACGGTGGTTTCATCGGAGAAAAAGGCGGGCTAGGTCGTCGACAACGTGCCGAAGATGATCTACGTCGAGGCATCACTAGATCAAGCTCCACCTTCACCAAGCCATGAAAACTTGTGAAGGAAACACCCTATACTACTTGGAAAGAGGTAGAGGATGAAGAAATAGGAAGTGGGTTCACTTTAGAATTGGATTTCTCACACATTTTCATCACTTGCCATTGATGTAGCAAGCTTTCTTCATGGAAGAGGAAGATGATGAAGAAGAAGATGAAATGATAAGTGTTGAATAATTAGATAAATAAATCAATACTTATCATATATTAACCCTTGGTTAATTTTAGAGAATGGACCATGGTTAACTTGAATGGTTAGGGTTAAGTATAAGACAAGAATGGTGGACTAATTCAAAGCTTCATGAAGCTTCAAATAAAAACAAAAATAGCAACCATTCTTTTCTCATCTTTTCCAAAAATAAATAAATAAATAAATAAGTAAGAAACAAGAAAACCCTAATCATAAACTTAACCATGGTTTAATTCTTTACACTTAACCAAGTAAACATGTACATCAAACATGATACAATCATGTGCACAAATGTATATCACATATACAACTTGCACAATTCAAGTGAGAAAATCCATTTAAAGTGAACCAATACTAGTTAATGCAAAGTAATATATCAAATACATAATTATACATTAAATCATTAAATCAACACTTGAATTAACGATCCGGTCATATCGTATATAACCGACTAGTATCCAATGTATCGGCTTATCGAATCAATCCTTGATTCGATAACTAGGTTATATCGCATATAACCATTCGATGCATTCATCGCGAGAATAGAATACGGTATCACATACACGCATTATTCTCGGTCCCGCACATATCTCATATGCGCTCCTATTTCATTTCGCTTGAGCTAGGAAACCTCTGTGTAAGACTCTAAAGACTCGTCAATACGCCGGCAGCAGATGATGATCATATCAAACACCCACAAGCCGCAAGCGGTCTGCTAAACGTAACGGCCACCCGGGTATTGAGCGATCAGAAGATCGACGAGCAAGCTCGCTCACACTCCTGTGAATCCAACCAGTAACACTTACCGTACAGTCCGGTCTGTTCGTCTGATATGTCGCATATCTCGCCTAGGGGTGGTAAACGTCAGACCCCAGTGGCTCGATAAGTCATGCCGACGTAGGGTCCATAACTATCGTGAAACTACTGATAACTCTTACCAGTATATCACTGCAACCCTAGCCAGGGATTTCCTGTTATGGCCAGTCGTGCATTGCTCAACATCAACCCCCAATACCGGGAGAGACGAATCCCCTCCTATCGCTCATTGCCTCCATGTGAATCGGGACTGTACCCAAAAACCACCTGTTTGCACGACTCAGTAGAGCCGTGGTAGGGTGGAAATCAAAGCACAGTGGGAGACACACAAGACTCTATGACGATCTCGGGTCAACAGACTAAGCTGTACCAGTGTCACCATAGAACTGCCATCTGACGTGAGGTATAATACCATCTGGGAGTTCTCGGCGAGTCCGTTCAGTGTACCCAGTCTCCACTGAGCACCCGTATACCATCTCTGATGTCAAACACCAATGGATATGGGATCATCCATCACCCATCGCATGGGTCGAGAAGATATATGCTAGTCTACTCTGGAATATCAATGCCCCGTCTCGATATTCCCTCGACTAGGAACATTGAAGGATGTACTCATGGACTATCCAGGCCCCACTAGTATGATCTGCATCACAGTCCTGGAAGTCGAGTACATATCCTAAGGGCTTTATCAACATGTAACAGAGAGACAGAAAGTATACACGTTAATATAAAAAGCAACCAGATAGCGTACTATCATGTCGAGCAAGAAAGTCCTATCTATATATGTCCCAGCATCCACTACAATATACATCCAATGTACAGTAATGGCCTCTAGGGCATATATATAACTAACAGTTGTATACAGAATGAGAGGTTTTCCCTTAACGGGAGCGGTCAGTACTGGCGGATTCTGCAGGTATTGCTTGATTTCATCCAGTGCGTTTAGGCATTTGCGATCCCAGACGAAAGGGGTTCCCTTTTTCATCAGGTGACTGTAAGGACGACACTTGCCGGAGAGATTGGCTATGAATCGCTGGATATACGCGAGCTTTCCTTGGAGAGACCACAGTTTCTTGAGAGTCCTTGGCGGGGGCATTTCCATAATCGCCTTGATCTTTGACGGATCTATCTCGATGCCTCGGTGTCGGATGATGAATCCTATGAACTTGCCTGAGGAAACTCCGAACGCGCATTTGAGAGGGTTCATCTTCAAGTTGTATTGCCGAAGGCGTTGAAATACGATCTTCAGATGTTCTAAATGTTCCTCGTATGATTTTCTTTTAACTACGAGGTCGTCTATATAACATTCAACGATTTCATGTATGAGATCATCGAAAATCTTCGTCATGGCCTTCTGATAGGTGGCGCCGACGTTCTTTAGACCGAAAGGCATCACCTTGTAGCAGAATATACCCAAAGGGGTCCGGAAAGCGGTGTGCTTCTGGTCTTCGGGATGCATCTTTATCTAATTATATCCTGATGAGCCGTCCATGAAGGAGAAAACTTCGTGAGTGGACGTGTTATCTATCATCAGCTCAGTGACTGGTACTGGAAAGTCGTCCTTTGGACAGGCTTTATTGAGATCCCGAAAGTCCACACATATGCGCACCGTTCCATTTTTCTTCATTACCGGGACGATGTTGGCGATCCAGTCAGAATACTGAACCTCTTGGATGAAGCCAGAGTCGATTAGCTTCTTGACCTCGGCATTGATGCTCATCTCAAGCTCGAGCCGCATTCTTCTCGGCGCTTGTTTAATCGCCTTGACGTTCGGAGATATTGCCAATTTGTGGACAACAATATCTGGATCTAGTCCTGGCATCTCGGAATAGTTCCATGCGAAGCAATCCCTATGCTGCATGAGCACGTCTTTTAGCATAGCCACCCTTTCTTCAGACAGCAGTTCACTGATGAATGTCGGTCGCGGGTCACTTGCCGTCCCTAAATCAATTTTCTTGAGGTTATCTGCAGTAGTATGTATTCCATCTTCCAGCTCTTTCGACGCCGGTGGAAACTCTGAGATTACCTCGTCATCATTGTTTTCGAAGCACCAGGGGAGGTCATCCATATTCTCGGGCTCTCCTTTTGATTGCGTTATCATATGACAGGTACGAGCTCGCTTCCAAGACCGATGTTGATCTGGTTCTACTCTCACTGTATGCGTGGCTTTCGGTTCATACTTCTATGGTGGAGTTACCCTCCAACTGCTGGATAGAGCAAACCTGCCGAGTTGATATTGGTTTTCGACCCAGTTCTTGAAGGTGAAGTAGTCTTCGAGAGGATGTCCTATTGCTTGGTGATATGAGCAATAATCTGGGTGATTGACTTCACCTGCTTGATCGGGGTGTTTGGACTCTGGAAGTGTAATCATTTGATGTTTTATGGCGAGATCAAGTATCTTTCGTGTTTTGTTCTGAGGAAAAGAGTATGCTCGACCCATCTTCTTTATAAGAGATGAATCTGAATTGCTCGATTCCAAATCGCGTGGCTTTTTGGTCCCGCTTTGTCGTTGTCGAACGCCTTTCACGCTCCTTGATTTATTTTTGCCTCTGCGTCGGGCCTTTTGTATGACGAGTTGATAAGGAAGAGCATTGCCATTCTCCGCGGCCTGTTGAAGGAGGCGCTGCGTCCTGGCTTTCTCGAAAATGGCCATCTCGCGGCTATGGTCATCCCGGATCTTCTGACCCGCTTCCCTTACTAGCTTGTCCATCCATTCTTCAAACGATGGACTCGGCATTTTGATGGTAGGATCTCGTTTTGGTTCAGGGTCGGCATCTTTTAACGGAATGTCTCCTTCTTCATCGAAGTCATGTATGACGTAGCTGCCATGGACTTGCTCCTATTTTCTGGAATGAACATTTCCAAGCCCGATCGTTTCCATTCTCCCGTTGGGCAACTTGTGCTGAGTTCCGGAGACATCCCAAATCCTATTGTAGAATCGAGCTTGTCGAGTAGTTTGTCTAAAGGGTACCCCTTGGCGCTTCAATAGCCTTTTCAAGCCTTCCGCGTAATATCTAGGCAGACGGATGGGCTGGAGCTTGTCGAGCGTAGAATCGGCGCCATGCCAAATTTCTTTTTCCACTTTGGTTTCCCCAGATCGGTAGAATAGGATCGCCTTTTCACCTTTTTGCCTGGGAGGGACGTAGAATGTCTGCATTTCTTGCACATTATAGTTTTAAGTGCATCAAGCTCTTTGTAATCCTCTTGTGGAACCATGGTGATTTGCAAACTCTGATTATTGCCAGCGAAGGCTTGTATTGATGGCCGAGCGGAAAATATAGCGTTAACCTCGTTTTCCGAGTCGCTGCCGAAGATCAACATGGGGGCGGGCGGTCCTGGGTTGTTGCGTTGTGGCGGCCCTGAATAAACTATCTCTTCTTCCTCCTCAGTATCACTCCCGAAGACCGGAATAGTGGTGATAGCTTTGTTCTTCGGTTTGTGACATCTCTCCGTATCCTCAAAATCTGGTAAGAAGTATTTTGCATCTTCGTACTTTCGGACTTCGTTCACGGAGAATGGGTTTAACTCTCCCGTCACAGTGTCCTCGAGACCATCCTTGAAATATTTCATACACTGATGTTGTGTAGAAGGGATAATATTGTACTCGTGTAACCAAGGCCTGTCGAGCAAAGCGTTGTAGCATGTCTTGGCGTCAATGACGTGAAACTTAATATCCATGACAAGTAGCCCGAATCGTAGCATCAGTATCACAGACCCAAGAGTCCATGATGACTGGGAGTCAAAACCGGAGATGGTGATTTTATCACGAGCGAGGTGTTGAACGCTCATGCAGATTTCCTTTAACTCCCTTACGTTAAGGAGATTAACGGAGGACCTATTGTCGACTAGGATTTTGCCTATCTTGATATCATGACAGTATCCGAAGACATAAAGGGGACGGTTGTGCTCGCACGTCCCGAGGAGAAGATCTTCATCGCCGAAGGTGATATCGGCTGTGTGCACTTCTTCCAGCTCGTCCTTCATCTTTTCTTCGGCGAGGAACGCTTGGAATTGTTCGGGCTCCTGCAGTGCCTTGATCAATGAATCTCTCACCTCTTTGGATAGCATAAGGGCGTTGAGAATGCTGAGCTGTGAGGGTAGCTTCGTTAAGTGTGCCAGAACGTTGTAGTCCACCTTACCTTTCTTTGGCGGGTCCTTGGCGGGCAGCTATTTGATGACTTGGTCATCTAGGGCGATATCCTCAGAGACTTTTTCTTTTCCCTTATCTTTTCTATTCGTGGGTCCGAGATTCTTTTCGGGCAGCGTACGATTGTAGGGATCCTAGGCACTCTTACAAGGGTCTATGAGGTATCAACCATGCCCGATTTAAAATTTAGACGTGCCGAACAACCCAAAGCGGGGATCTTTGCTAGATAATCAGGGTTACACATGCAAGTAAACATCTTTACAACTAAAAGTGAGGGATTACAACCTTTGTAGTCTGCTCCTTCGCTTCATAAGCTCCGAGTAGAAGTCCCTTCTCCGCGATCCACGATCTCCCGGACTCAAGAGAGGCTCCACAACCCGAATGATCCATGCTAGCTTGTAGTCTTCCTTTTCTCCGATGATCTACCTCGAAATTTCTATAACTCAAGCTCTCTCTCTCTCTAATGAGGTGAACACCCTAATCTAATTGGCTAGATTAGATGAGGATGATGAAGTAGTATTTATTCTCTCTTTTATTATCAAATTCTCACACTAAATCATCACATAATGAAAACCTAGAAAGCTTTCTCAAAGCTCAAAGGAAGAAGAAGAAGAATATGAATGGATAATCCTATTTGTGATGAATAATGAAATGATTATATGATTACAAATGCAACCATGGTCAAAGATGACAAGGCTAACCCATGTAGAGAGTTAACTAGGGTTAAGGGTATGGTTTGGGTAAGGAAAATATCTTACAAAATATCCATCATAATATCTTTGCAAGAAACAAAAGGAAACCTTCTAGAAGGTTCATGAAAGAACTAATCCAAATCAAACCCTAACCTTGTTTAATCTCCACTAAACATGTTGCATTAGTAATCATATCATGTTACAATATTATATATCACATATATAATATATATTTGTAACAAAAGAAAATAATACAATTAACATATATCGCATATATATCAATGTATTATCCGGAGAGAAAATGAATCAATAAAGCGAGCCAATATTAGATAATGTAATGTAATATATCACATATATAATTATACATTAAATTATCGAATCAACACTTGATCCGACAATCCGGTTATATCGAATATAACCGACTAATATATCATGTACCGATTCATCGAATCAACACTTGATCCGATGACCCGGCTCATATCAAAATATCGCGAGAATATAATACGGTATCCCATATCGTATTATTCTCGGTCCTGCACATATCACATGTGCGCCCCTACTCCGTTTTGCCTGAGTCAAGAAACCTCTGTATAGGACTCTAAAGAATCGTTAATACACCGGTAGCAGGTGATGATCATATCAAACACCTACAAGCTGCAAGCGGTCAGCTAAACGTAACAGCCACCCAGGTATTGGGTGATCAGAAGATCAACAAGCAAGCCTGTACATTCTCCTGTGAATCCAAACAGTAACACTCCCGTACAGTCCGGTCTCTTCGTCTGATATGTTGCATATCTAGTCTAGGGGTGGTATACGTCAGACCCCAGTAACCGATAAGTCGTGTCGATGTGAGGCTCATAACGGGTTGAGAAACTACTGGTAACACTTATCAGTAAATCTCTATATCAGCCCTGGCCAGGGATTTCCAGTTATAGCTAATCGAACACAGCACAACATCAACTCCTTATACCGGGAGAGACGAATCCCCTCCTATCGCTCATTGCCTCCATGTGATTCGGGACTGCACCCAAAAGCCACCATTTTGCACGCTCTCTTGGACGTGGTAAGGTGGAAATCAAAGCACAGTGGGAATCACACAAGACTCTATGACGATCTCGGGTCTACAGACTACCCTGTACCAGTGTCATCGAAGAACTGCCATCTGATGTGAGGTATAATACCATCTGGGAGTTCTCGGCGAGTCCGTCCAGTGTACCCAGTCTCCACTGAGCACCCGTACACCATCCTTGATGTCAAACATCGATGGATATGGGATAATCCATCGCCCATCATATGGGTCAAGATGCGTATACGCTAGTCTATTCTGGTGTATCGATACCCTGTCTCGACACACCCTCGACTAGGAACAGTTATTGGATGTACTCATCGACTACCGTGGCCCCACTAGTTTGATCTCATCATAGTCCCAGTAGATCCTAAGGGCTTTATCAACATATGAGAGTAAGACAGTAAACTAATACAAGTCAACATGTTAAGATAAAGTGAAACCAAATAGCATACTATCATGACGAGCAAGAAAGTCCTCTCTATATATATCCAAGCATCCATTATAATATACATCATATGTACAATAATGGCCTCTAGGGTATATACATAACTAACAATCTCCCACTTGCACTAAGGCCAGCTGTTGTAGTATCTCATACCTAGTATCCCGAATAATCTCTCAAACTGTCTCTGGGGAATGTCCTTCGTGAGTGGATCGGCAGTGTTGTCCTTCCTATCTACTCTCCTGACCTCGATCTCCCGGCGATCAACTATCTCCCTGATTAGGTGATACCGCCTCAGAATATGTCTGGACTTCTGATGGGACCATGGTTCCTTAGCCAAAGCCACAGCTCCATTGTTATCGCAATACAGAGGTATTGGATTTTCAATGGATGGAACCACACCAAGTTCACTAATGAACTTCTTTATCCAGACAGCCTCTTTGGCAGCATCGTTGGCAGCGATGTATTCAGCCTCCATCGTCGAGTCTGCAACGGTATCCTATTTGGAACTCTTCCAACATACCCCCCCTCCATTGAGGGTAAAGACAAATCCCGAGTGTGACTTAGAGTCGTCCTTATCACTTTGGAAGCCGGAATCGGTAAAGGACTCCACCTGGAGTTCTCCGTTACCATACACCAAGAACATCTCCTTAGTCTTTCGCAAGTACTTGAGAATGTTCTTCACAGCTGTCTAATGATTCTCTCCAGGATCTGCTTGATACCGACTTACTACACTTAGTGAGTATGCAACATCGGGTCTCGTACATAGCATCGCATACATGATAGAGCCTACTGCCGAAGCATAGGGTATCCCTTGCATGCGAGCTCTCTCCAAATTAGTCTTGGGAGACATCTCTTTGGAGAGAGTGGGTCCAAAGATCGTGGGTTGGTTCCCACGCTTGGATTCTTCCATACTAAACCTCTTTAGTATGGTGTCAATGTACCTAGATTGGGACAATCCCAATATCCGTTTAGATCTATCTTTATAGATCATGATTCCCAATATGCTGGAGGCATCACCTAGATCTTTCATTGAGAATCTTTGTGATAAGAAGAGCTTGATTGACTGTAGCATAGGAACATCATTTCCTATCAAGAGTATGTCATCGACGTACAATACGAGGAAGACAACCTTACTCTCTGCAACCTTTTTATATATACAAGGTTCATCTACGTTTTTGATGAAGTCAAACTCTTTGACTACAACATCAAAGCAGATGTTCCAACTCCGCGATACTTGCTTTAACCCATAGATGGATTTAAGCAGCTTGCATACCTTTCCGCTGCTCCCACTATCTACGAAGCCCTTTGGCTGAGTCATGTACACGCACTCTTCTAAATCACCGTTTAGAAAGGCGGTCTTAACATCCATTTGCCAGATTTCATAGTCATGGTATGCAGCAATGGCAAGTAAGATCCAGATGGACTTAAGCATAGCCACTGGAGAAAAGGTTTCGTCATAATCCACACCTGGTCATTGACGAAAACCCTTTGCAACAAGTCTAGCTTTGAAAGTCTCAACTTTTCCATCTACACCAAGTTTCTTCTTAAAGATCCATTTTCTCCCAATGGGTTTTACCCTTTCAGGAGCAACTTCCAAAGTCCATACTTTGTTGGTGTACATGGATTCCATCTCAGATCGCATTGCATCCAGCCATTTCATAGAGTCACCACTCGTGATGGCCTACTCGAAACTAGTCGGGTCATCATCTTCCATGATGCAATCCTCGCTTCCACCATCAATAAGAAAACCGTAGTATCTCTCAGGTGGATGAGAAACCCTGCTAGATCGGCGGAGAGGCTGGGGTTCGTCGGGTACTACTGAATCCTTTGGTTCCACTAAATCTTCAGTTGCAGTTTGTGTCGCTGGAACTTCTTCCAGTTCTACCTCATCGCCACTAATTTCTTTTGCAAGAAATTCCTTTTCCAAAAAGGTGGCATGTCAAGAAACAAACACCTTTTGTTCCTCGCGATGGTAGAATAGATATCCATGTGAATGTTTTGGATATCCCACAAACTTGCATAGAACTGACCGTGCCTCGAGTTTGTCTGGATTTTGCCTTTTGACATAGGCCAGACAACCCCATATCTTAACTCGTTTAAGACATAGTCTCTTCCCACTTCATATCTCATATGGTGTGGTAGGTACAGATTTAGTTGGAACTTGATTCAATAGGTATGCTGCTGTCTCCTGCGCATACCCCCAGAAGGAAATAGGTAACTCAGCTGTACTCATCATCGAGCGCACCATATCTAATAGGGTGCGATTCCTTCATTCCGATACACCATTGTGATGTGGTGTATAAGGAGGAGTAAGCTGAGAGAGAATCCCATTCTCTTTTAGATAATCTAGGAACTCATTGCTCAAGTATTCTCCTCCTCGATCAGATCGAAGAATCTTAATACTTTTGCCCGTTTGGTTCTTTACTTCGTGCTTATATTCTCTGAATTTCTCAAAAGCTTCAGACTTGTGTTTCATCAGGAACACATATCCGAATCTTGAGAGATCGTCAGTGAATATAGTAAAGTAGGAAGAACCGTTCCTGGCATGTGTAGACATGGGACCGCATTCATCACTATGTACCAGCCCTAAGAGTTCAGTAACTCTTTTTCCGTGTCCACTAAACGGAGCTTTGGTCATTTTGCCTTTGAGACATGAATGGCAAGTTTCATAAGATGATAATTCGAACGGATTCAAATATCCATCCTTATGTAACTTAGCTAGTCGTATCGCATTGATATGACCAAATCTACAATGCCACAAGAAGGATTCGTTCATTTCTGAACTTTTCCTCTTCTGTGTGTTTTGTATATTAAGGACTGTATTTTGATTGAGAATGAATATGCCATTATGTAACGAGCCTGAACCAATCAACTTCTGATTTAGGAAGATGTTCATAACATTATTCTGTACTACAAAATTGTATCCTTCTTTACTTAATAAAGAAACTGATATAATGTTGCACATCATGTTCGGTATATAATAACACTCATTCAGAATCAGTGTATTACTACTTTGTAATACAAGGTGATATTCGCCAACTGCTTTGGCTGCAATACTTGCACCATTCGCTACTTGAACAGAATGATCACCTTTTCCCAGTTCTCTACCTTTACGTAGCCCATGTAACAATTTACATATGTGGGATCCTGATCCGGTATCTAATACTCAGGACGTAGGGTGAACTGAGAAACAGTTCTCAATAACTAACACACTCGAAAAAGATGCATCAGCATGCATGTTCTTTGTTTGGGCGGCGTGAGAATCCAGATATTCTCCTGTTTCCTGTTCAGTCTTGTAACTCTTATAAGAAAGAATGGGACCAACGATCCCCTGTTCAGTATAATAAGCGGGTTCAGTCAATACATCCATATTATTATCTTGATTATGGCCTGACATGGTTGCTACCTGGAGAGAGAGAGAGAAGAAAACACTTTAGCGTATGCTCTTGCAAGATTAGATTGGTTATTATCTTATCTAATCAGGATATCTCCCACTGTTTTTATCAAATCTTCCTTCAAACCCTAAAAGGTAAGATTAGCCGGGATTAATTACACCTTACAATTTCGTCAATCTTTCAGCCAGATCAGTGTCGGTACTTGAGGGAGGTTCCCCGTGGTTTCGCACAGACTTAATTAAAATAAACCTCGTTTTCCCAGAGGCATAACCCCGTTAACACTTTTCTAGACACCTACTTGATCGGCTAATTGTCTTGTGTAAAATTCTCTCAGGAGTAACTCTTACTCGCAGTGGGTATCGGGATCCAACTATCTCATAGGAGGTATGCAATCTTATTGCAAATTTCAACACTTGAAATTCCCGATAATGCTTTTGTCCCTAACCCCTATGACCGTGACAAAGGCCAACAAACCATAGGAAGCTAGTCAGGTTCAACCCATCATTTCTTGATTGAAATAAACCCACCCGTACGACCCTTGACAAAAGCCAACAAGGTCGTACGACTACTCTAATCCAATTGCATCACATGCTTAAACAGATAAGTACCAGTTAGCGACCGCATACTACGCCTTGACAAAGGCCAACAAACGCAGCACGAATACTAAATAGTCTTTATCTGAAATGACGGAGGGCTACGCAGGTTTTTCAGAAAACCATGAGCGTAATGAACTTGATATCATTGTAGAAACAGGTGATTTTGAAAAGGAGTGTTTTTCAGGCTTTTCTAGTTTCGCTAAAGAGGTCACTCCCGGTGAAGGGATCTCGGCTCTTTCCCCATCGAATAAGGTGCAGGATATATCATATATACCGCTGTGCAAAACAAGAACTATTTAAGCTGTCAAAAACTAAATCGTGAGTTTGTAGCATCTGCCAATTTCTCTAAAGAGGTCACTTCCGGTGAAGGGATCTCGTCTCTTTTAGGTTTCTTTTCTTTTTATTAATCTCATTAATATATCCCATCAGCTTATGCTTCGTAAGCATCACAGTAGAAACGAAAGCAGTAATATTTATATATCAGCATATATATATATATATATATATATATATATATATATATAGTATAAGCATTCGTCTCAAGCAGTAATATGATCTCATCACAGAACATTGCAGCAGAAGAACATATATGAAATATTGGATATACTAGGATGTCCGTGTTTTAATGCGAGCCTATATAAAACACGGATTCCACGGTCGCGATGAATAGCTAAACCTACATCCCTAGACCCCTACGAGAGCGGCAAGCAACACTGCCAATTCTAGGGTTAGGAGACCCGGTCTCGACTCCTCGAGATGGCCTCCCACTGGACCCTAGAACCCGGTTACTTGTGCTCCCCTCCTTGGGTTTACCTAATGCGGAAAAGTAAATAATATACGCTGGTGACATCAACCTCATCCCGGAAGTGCCCCAATAAAAGAATATTACATACAAATGAATTTTACATGAATGAAAATAAAAACTCTCATCTCACATAAAACCCCCGGCTATTCAGAACATGACGATCCAATATAACATATCACAGCAACACATAATATCTCATATCATCAACATAAGTAAGTATGCATACACCGATCGTCGTTGATGTATAGTAACGAAAACCGGCAATACAACTACATACTACACTTACGGTCACAGAAAAGAAAGTGTAAAACATTTGGAATCCACAATCTCTTTAGACATCGTAAATCCGAAATATCACATACTTCGCATTTCATGCCTAACTATATGAATTCCACATATTGTATCACATTCCAGGTAAATAGACAGTATTAAACTTTCCGATTGAATAATCAAATACCCAAGATTTCCTAAATAGCTCAACACTTGAGCGGAGTTCAAACAATCCCAGAATATGTCACAGTACCAATGGTCCAGCCGTAGAAGGGTCAAGCCAACGCCTCACATGTGGCAACGCCGTACTGCCCCAAACCCTAAGGTTTAGAGGCGGTTCAGACGGTCACATAATCGAGTTAAGGTTTGTGTTCTTCTAGAGGGTCCACCGCGTTACTTGCACGTTTTTCCGAAAGATTTAAACTCAAGAAAAATTCAACACTTGAATGTTTTTCGTGCCGGGAAAAAATGAGTTAATGATATCCGTTCGAACATTTTAATACTTTCTAAATTATCCGGAAAACAGAACGAAATTAAACTTTCCGATCGAATCAACGAATTCAAAATAATCCCCAAAACACTCAACACTTGAGTAAGATTAAAAATACCCAGAAATATGAAGAAACACCTACGGATAATACCGTGCAAACACGTGTCCCCAATTCACTCTTTTGGCCGCGGAACCGCCGCGGCAAGCGTGTTCTTGCCGCGGTTCCGCGACTCTTTGAGAGCCTTGGGGGCTCGTGTTTTAGGGTTATCCTTAGAATTCCCTGCTGTTTTTTTAAAGTATTTTTAATGCAGAAAAAATCACATTTTTACAAAATTTGCAGAGAGGGGGTCAATTTCGACGTATCGGGGTTCGATCGGACTTTTAACTTCGTATACACGTCGCCTAATGCTCTAGCTAGGCTCTGATACCACTGTAGGGATCCTAGGCACTCTTACAAGGGTCTATGAGGCATCAACCATGTCCGATTTAAAATTTAGACGTGCCGAACAACCTAAAGCGGGGATCTTTGCTAGATAATTAGGGTTACACATGCAAGTAAACATCTTTACAACTAAGAGTGAGGGATTACAACCTTTGTAGTCCAGTCCTTCGCTTCATAAGCTCCGAGTAGAAGTCCCTTCGCCGCGATCCACGATCTCCAGGACTCAAGAGAGGCTCCACAGCCCGAACGATCCATGCTAGCATGTAGTCTTCCTTTTCTCCGATGATCTACCTCGAAGTTTTTATAACTCAAGCTCTCTTTTTCTAATGAGGTGAACACCCTAATCTAATTGGCTAGATTAGATGAGGATGATGAAGTAGTATTTATGCTCTCTTTTATTATCAAATTTTCACACTAAATCATCACATAGAAAGCTTTCTCAAAGCTCAAAGGAAGAAGAAGAAGAATATGAATGGATAATCCTATTTGTGATGAATAATGAAATGATTATATGATTACAAATGCAACCATGGTCAAAAATGACAAGGCTAACCCATGTAGAGAGTTAACTAGGGTTAAGGGTGTGGTTTGGGTAAGGAAAATATCTTACAAAATATCCATCATAATATATTTGCAAGAAACAAAAGGAAACCTTCTAGAAGGTTCATGAAAGAACTAACCCAAATCAAACCCTAACCATATTTAATCTTCACTAAACATGTTGCATTAGTAATCATATCATGTTACAATATTATATATCACATATATAATATATATTTGTAACAAAAGAAAATAATACAATTAACATATATCGCATATATATCAATGTATTATCCGGTGAGAAAATGAATCAATAAAGCGAGCCAATATTAGATAATGTAATGTAATATATCACATATATAATTATACATTAAATTATCTAATCAACACTTGATCCAACAATCCGGCTATATCGAATATAACCGACTAATATATCATGTATCGATTCATCGAATCAACACTTGATCCGATGACCCAGCTCATATCAAAATATCGCGAGAATATAATACGGTATCCCATATCGTATTATCCTCGGTCCTGCACATATCACATATGCGCCCCTACTCCGTTTTGCCTGAGTCAAGAAACCTCTGTGTAGGACTCTAAAGAATCGTTAATATGCCGGTAGCAGGTGATGATCATATCAAACTCCCACAAGCTGCAAGCGGTCAGCTAAACGTAACAGCCATCCAGGTATTGAGCGATCAGAAGATCAACAGCCAAGCCTGTACATTCTCCTGTGCATCCAAACAGTAACACTCCCGTACAGTCCGGTCTCTTCGTCTGATATGTTGCATATATAGTCTAGGGGTGGTATACGTCAGACCCCAGTAACCGATAAGTCGTGTCGATGTGAGTCTCATAACGGGTCGAGAAACTACTGGTAACACTTATCAGTAAATCTCTATATCAACCTTGGCCAGGGACTTCCAGTTATAGTCAATCGAACACAGCACAATATCAACTCCCTATACCGGGAAAGACGAATCACCTCCTATCGCTCTTTGCCTCCATGTGATTCGGTACTGCACCCAAAAGCCACCGTTTTGCACGCCCTCTTGGATGTGGTAAGGTGGAAATCAAAGCACAGTGGGAATCACACAAGACTCTATGACGATCTTGCGTCTACAGACTACCCTGTACCAGTGTCACCGAAGAACTGCCATCTGACGTGAGGTATAATACCATCTGGGAGTTCTCGACGAGTCCGTCCAGTGTACCCAGTCTCCACTGAGCACCCATACACTATCCTTGATGTCAAACATCGATGGATATGGGATCATCCATCGCCCATCATATGGGTCAAGATGCGTATACGCTAGTCTACTCTGGTGTATCGATGCCCTGTCTCGACACACCCTCGACTAGGATCAGTTATAGGATGTACTCATCGACTATCGTGGCCCCACTAGTATGATCTCATTATAGTCCCAGTAGTCGAGTACAGATCCTAAGGGCTTTATCAACATGTGAGAGTAAGACAGTAAACTAATACAAGTCAACATGTTAAGATAAAGTGAAACCAAATAGCTTACTATCATGACGAGCAAGAAAGTCCTCTCTATATATATCCAAGCATCCATTATAACATACATCATATGTACAATAATGGCCTCTAGGGTATATGCATAACTAACAATGATTGCGCAGCTGAATATTTTCACAGGACTTCGGTTCTTTCTCTTTTCCCGAGGTGGATTCTTTTAAGAGAGGGCCAAGAGTCATTTCTTCGTCGGAGTCGCTCCCGAAAGTGAGAACTTGCGATCCCCCGGCATTAACCATGTGACAGCTGCCGGTAGTTCTTCTAAGCCCCTCGGTCGTACTTCTTCGCTCCCGACGAGTTTTGCGTTTCATCCGCTTAAAATGTTGCCGGTGAACGACATATCCCTGCCACCATCTTTTAAAGGCGTTGCACTCTTCGGTAGGGTGCGCAATTTTTCGATGATATAAGCAGTAGCTAGGATGTATTTCTGCTTCACTAAAGATGTTTCCTTCGGAGAGTGGCAGCTTCATTCCCATTGATATGGCTTTAGCGAACCTTTTCCTCGTCTTGATCCTGTTTTTATTTGCGACGGATGACCTTTGATCCAGCAGGAGTGCTTCAACCCTTTTGTCCAGTCGCCGACACTTGGTCTTTTCAAATATGGCCGTCTCACGCTCTCGAGCAGCCTTGCTTTTATGAAGAGCTTCATGCAGGAATGCATCAATCATTTCGTCTGATGGCTGTAGAAGTTTTGGCTTAGGATCTGCCCCCAGTTTCTCTGTGTAAGGATCTTCTGCACCGTTTATCAACGAGTGAGAGATCATATGGCAGCTTACCATGTAATCCTTAGGTTCATCCGACGAGTCTCCTCCATCATCTCCGTCTTCAAGGACGTGACTGAGAAATTCTTGGAGTGTGATTGGAGTCCGCGCCTTCTGGTTATACTCTTCCAGCGCGTCAATCTGCTTTTGCAGGTCCGTGCGCTTGTCACCAGGCTTCACGGGCTTTTTGGTCTTCTTTTTCTTCTTCGAAGACTTTGACGGCTGGGTGTGAGTGTTCTAAATGTCACTACTAATTTTTGGAGTTGGGCGCGGCTTCAGCATCCCTTCGATGATCTAAGGTTCCAACGGATTCTTCCACCTGATCGCCGGACATGTCTGGAGATCGTTCAGCATTCTTTTAGTTTTGCCTGAAAGAGCGATCTCCCATGGAGCTCCTTCAACAAAAGAGCACGATGTCCCCTGTTTGTCCGTCTTCTTAGGAGTGTGCGGTTGTGGTGGGCTTACTTTCCACTTCTCAGACAGCGTGAACTTGCCTTGTTGGTATTGGTCCTCGATCCATCCCTTAAAGACGAAGCAATCTTCAATCGGATGGCTTACCGTTTGGTGGTAAGGGCAATAATTGCGATTATTAGTCTCGCCGAGTTGCAGTGGTCACTTAGGATTTGGCAGATTGATGAGCCTGTTGCGCATCGCCAGTTCAAATAGTCTCTTCGTTTTGTCCCGTGGGAACGAGTAAGGACGCTTCATTTTCTCATTATAATAGCGCCGTCTCTCTTCCAGTTGATCCGTTAGTTTTAGGGCACTGGGCTGTTGTTGGGTATTTGCAACGAAGGTCGCCTTCCCTTTACCCTTTTTCGTTCCGTGGCTTCGGCTTCGGAGGAGACGGTCTATGACCCATCTGGTCCATCTGGGCTAGCTTGTCGATTAAAGCTTGGAACGTGGTCGGTTTGAAGAACATCATGTATTGGGAAATAGTTGCATGAGGGTCTAGGGTGCTCACGAACATGCCCACCGCTGGTGCTTCTTCGATGCGCTGTTCGCATTTCGACCACAGATTCTGCCATCGGATTGCGTATTGAACCCACGTCTCGCCTGGCTTCACCCTGGCATTGATCAACGCCGTTATTGGGGTGCGTTCACTAGCACTCGCGAATCGCTGGGTGAATAACAACTCCATTTCTGCGAAAGTCTTGACGGAGTCGTTTGGAAGTTCAGAGTACCACTCAAATGCCGTCTCCGACAAGCTGCCGACGAATTGGCGGAGCAAAAGCTTATCATCACCCCCGGTGTTGCCATAAAGAGCCCTGAACTGAGCGACATGTTGATGGGGATTGCCTGTCCCATTGTACACATGGAATTTGGGGATTGCGTATCCCGTCGGGTACTTTATTTGGCATACCAGCCTGGATACGGCCGCTGATTGATTCGTTTTTGTGCGTGTTCTAGTTTAATTACCGCAATCAGGACGGTTTCGCTTTGTAGCTAGCCGGATGAGTACTGGTCGATCCACAGAGAGATGGGAGTCTTTTTCTTTATGTTTTAACGAGTTAAGTCCAAATATGTCCAGATTTGTTTAAGATTAGCTAATTAGAAATGAATGATAAGAGGACTTGTTAGGGTTAGGATTTGGTTAGTTTGAGTTAGGAGCTCGCTTACTTAATTCATTTGCCATTCTTAATATCGATGTTACGGTAATCGGCAACAACGGGGATTAGCACGACTAAGAAGGAAACTTGCGAGTATAAGCTAGGCTTTCCAACACTTAGTTTCCTCTCTTTGGTCCTTGTCCGTCCGTTCTTGGCTCTTAGTCGTAACCTCAGGTTGATTCAACCACAGCCGGTCTCACTAAGGTATCACCGCTATTATAAAGAATAGGGTGCCGTAGGGAGCGGATTGTGGTTCAATTAACGGGAGTTCGAATCAAGATGTTGGGCAAAGAAAAGAGTGAGGGAGATTTCCTTCTCTCAAACTTTCCTTTTCCTACCCTAACAAGTGAGAAATTACTCACCCATTATAAAAGATAAATAAAATGAAACAAAGAAAGAAAGATAATAAGAATTGAGGTAGAAAATCACAACTAGCTATTTGGGACCTCACTTAGGCAAGGATCACACTAAGCATCATGGTTGTAAGGATAAAAGAAAATAGAAGAAAATAAAACAACAAATAAATAACACCAACTATTTTTAACAATTGAAATTACAAGCAAAATAAAAGAACTAAATTACAAGACATGCATGTAGGAAAAGAATACTTCTTTCATTCTTCAACACTCAATAAAGCTCACTACAAGATTTAATGGAGGAAGATGAAGAACATACAACTCTTATTGAAAACTAAACTAAAATCTAGTACAAGAATCCACCCCCTTGCTCTGGCTCGAACTGGGCTATTTATAAGCTGAGTTCTGAAACTCTAGGGCAAGATTATCTACCCAAATGAACTGTCCCAACAACCCCTAAAATTTGGTCAGATGATGACCCGAAACCGCGGCGGATCCGCCGCGAAAACCCACATTTGGTGGTTGTTCCGCCGTGGTTTTGTGGAATTGGGGTCTCGTATTTTCTGGGTTTCCTTGTGTTGCATGTGTCTTCTGTTTAACAGGTCCAAAATGTTAATATTCTTCCATGATTTCTTCAGTTTCCAGAAGTCAACAATGGTGGCTTCATAGTCAATTTATTTGAATTTATCTCCCTCGGGCCCCATGCATTTTGAATATTGTTATTTGACTTTATCTCCATCGGGCCCTACGCTTGACCAAAAAATGACGACTGTTTTCGTCTTGTCTTTTGAACTGGTAAGCGGCACTGGTCGGATGCGGAGGACTGGAACCCGGCTTTTATCTGTCTGTGACAGATGTTCTGGATTTTGGCGTAACTGTGGAGATTTTGTCTTGATTTGCATTATTTGGACTGGAAACCTGTAACCTGTAATTATGTAGCAAACACGGATTAAAAGAACATGCCTATAGACAAACGAGCATAAGAATGGGCGGTATTAAATGCAATATTCTGTGATGAACAAATACCCCCAAACTTATCTTTTACTCGTCCCGAGCAAAGCCATTTTATTCACAAAAAATCCCAACCTCACTTTCGCAGGGAACGCGATTGCACTGAGCGTGTGCAACAAGCCATTAAACCTCTAGGTGTCCCTAATAGGAGGAGTGTTGTCTCCTGAAGGTTTTCAGCGGATTCCACCCACAAAATCCTATCAAGCTAGCTTTGCGAAATAACTATGATTCAAATCCTAAGGTTTTATTTTAAAGCTAGCAATTCTATTATCATAAATTTAGAACTATCAAACCTTTATTTTTCACACATCGCTTCTTATTTAACTTAAGATTTTATATGTCTTTACGTGCAGTGAAAATAGTGTCGTTAAGTTTCAAAAGGATCGATTAAAGTCGTCATGTCATAAAATAAAGTCCAGATAAAAACTTAAAAAGGATCACATAAGTTTTATAAAGAGTTAAGTATTTCTCAAGTTTCGTTTCCCAGTTAGGTTTTAAATTCAGAATTTCTATCTTCCTTAACAGGAAACTGGGTCTTATTTTTCACTCCACCTTTTTCTTGTTTTCATTTCATACACATCTCTGCGAACGTGCAATAGTCTTAATCATAGGATAAAACCTGCATATCTCCGCTAGAAATGTTTCTATAAAAACCTGTCTTTTTTCAAGATTATTCTCATACAAAGAACCGTTAGGAATTTTAACTCGGAGAGAACACTTGCTTAACTTTGTTTTAATTTGGACTTTCTAAGCTTCTTAGCGAGCTTTGGGCCAATGCACCCAAACCGGTTGGTTTTAGGGCATTAGGTGTAAAGACACCCCGACGGACTTAATTGCTCAAGTTACCTAGGCCCTAAAACAAAAGACCAATTTTGGCATGAAAATCATAACGATTTAATGTGAACGGAGATATAACTGGTTGTTCAAATGCTTTTGGATAAAAGACGTGTTTAGGTGTGTAATCACTTCAATCAAGTTTCAGATGGATTATTCTTTAGAATTAGTTCTTATTAAGGCATCAATAATATCCCTTCATATCCACCTTTCTTTATAAACTCGTCTTGATATTACTTATTTCAGAAAAAACCTATTTGATCCTCAGAAAATAGTTTATCAAATAAAAAGTTTTCAGACATAATAGACTTGTTATCTAATTTTCAAAACTCACGACACGTGTAGTGTGATGTAAAGACGTATATTAGCTATAGTTAACATCAAAGGAGGGTTATCTTTCAAGTTTTCAAAATCTAAAAATATGATCTAGTTGTTCCTATCTTATCAAACAAAACCGTCGAAATGTTGAATCTGAGTTCTCTCACTAGCTAACTTGACGAAAAAGTTTTTATGTTTTCAGAAAATTTTCTGATTTTTATGGATTTTATTATGCAGATACAAAATATACATATGAATGCGAAGATTAGAAATGCGTACCGAGCGTACCTCCAAACTTAAACTGGACAGTGTCCTCACTGTCATTGCATGAAAAAAAATTATTGAAGGGTCAAAATTGGCGGTTAGATATACACCTTATATTTTATTATTATTTTTTAAAGAAAATTGTTAAAAATGGATATGCACCGGACAAGAATATCCACATATATATACAAAATAGTATATACATACCCCCAAACTTATTTGAAATAGTGTCCACTGTTTTGGCTGGATAACCGAAGTTTGGTGGTAGGCGGAGGAAGATTATGCAGGGTAAACCGGCTCCTGTAAGACCAGGAGCTCCTCTGTTGGTTCGGCGCTAAGGTACGGTTTTAGTCTGTGTCCGTTTACTTTGAAAAATGAACCGTCCTTTGGATTCTCCAAATCCACAGCGCCGTGCAGGTATATAGTCCGCACAAAAAATGGTCCTTTCCAGCGAGATCTGAGCTTACCGGGATGGAAATGTAATCTGGTGTCGTAAAGAAGTACCTGTTGGCCAGGTGTGAAAGTTTTGCGCGTAAGGTGTTTATCGTGAAACACCTTCATTCGGTTCTTTACAATAACCGCGTTGTCGTAAGCCTCATCCCGAAGCTCACTCAATTCGTTCAGCTGCAGCTTCCGATAGCTGCCCGCATCTTCAAGGGTCAAGTTCAACTCTTTGATCGCCCAAAATGCGCGATGCTCGATTTCTATTGGAAGGTGGCAAGCCTTTCCGTACACAAGCCGATAAGGAGACATGCCAAGATCGGTCTTATAAGCAGTTCGAAACGCCCAAAGGGCATCGATGAGTTTTAAAGACCAGTCCTTACGGTTCTTGGAAATTGTTTTCTCCAAAATCTGTTTGATTTGCCGATTAGACACTTCGGCTTGCCCACTTGTTTGGGGGTGGTAGGGCGTGGATAGCTTATGATTAATGGAGTATTTCCGCATCAAGGTCTCGAAAGTCCTATTACAGAAATGTGTTCCATTGTCACTAATAATCGCGCGGGGGTGTCCAAATCGGGAAAAGATGTTTTCTTTAAGGAATTTAACGACAACCTTGTTGTCGTTAGTCCGGCTTGGTGCGGCCTCGACCCATTTAGAGACATAATCAACAGCCAGAAGAATGTACAGGTTCCCAAAAGAACTGGGAAACGGCCCCATGAAATCAATACCCCAAACATCGAAAATCTTGACAACCAAGATTGGTTGGAGCGGCATCTCGTTTCTCCTAGATATCCGGCCCAAGTGTTAGCACCGGGAGCAAGTCTTGTAGTAGTCATGAGCATCTTTGAAGAGTTGTGGCCAGTAGAAGCCACACTGCAAGATTTTCTCAGCTGTCTTTCTTGGGCCAAAATGCCCGCCATACGCTTGATCATGGCAAAATGACAGCACACTCTTGAATTCATCATCAGGAACGCACCGACGAATAATCTGGTCGGGGCAGTACTTGAACAGATAGGCTTCGTCCCAGTAAAAGTGTTTTACTTGGGATAAGAATCGAAGTCTGTCCTGACTGGATCATTCGTTCGGCAGTAATCTTGTTGCCAAATAATTCATAATATCGGCGAACCAGGGTTCGCATGATACCGTTAAGAGTTGTTCATCCGGAAAAACATCGTTGATCGGAATTTGATGCGATGACGAAGAAGGAAGTCGTGAGAGATGGTCGGCGACTACGTTTTCACATCCTCTTTTGTCTTTGATGACAAGGTCAAACTCTTGAAGCAAGAGGATCCAACGTATCGGTTGAGATTTTGCATCCTTCTTTGCTAAAAGATGGCGAAGAGCTGAATGGTTCGTGTAGACGATGACTGGAGAGCCGATCAAGTAAGGCCTGAACTTTTCTAAAGAAAACACAACAGCCAAGAATTCCTTCTCGGTTGTTGTGTAGTTCAGTTGGGCATCGTTCAGGGTTCGGCTAGCATAATAGATTACGTGCGACATCTTATCGATGTGCTGTCCAAGGACAGCACCGATGGCAAAGTCGGATGCATCGCACATAATCTCAAATGGATACGTCCAGTCAGGAGAAGAAAGAACGGGAGCAGAAGTGAGTAAGCTTTTTAATGACTCGAACGTAGTCATACAGCTCGAGTTGAAGTCGAATGTCATGTCCTTGGCCAGCAAAAGAGTCATGGCCCTAGCAATCTTGCTAAAGTCCTTGATGAATCGTCTATAGAAACCGGCATGGCCAAGGAAGGCTCAGATGTCTCTGACGCATCTGGGAGGAGGGAGATTGGAAATGACCTCAATCTTGGCTTTGTCAACCTCTATGCCATTTTGCGAAATGATATGTCCTAGGACAATACCTTCGCGTACCTTTAAGTGGCACTTCTCCCAGTTCAAAGTGAGGTTCTTATCCTTACACCGGGTAAGGATAGCGTTAAAATGCAGCAAATACTCATTAAAGGAATCGCCGAAAATGGAGAAATCGTCCATGAAGATCTCCAAGAATTTTTCCACCATGTCTGAGAAGATTCCCATCATACACCGCTGGAAAGTAGCGGGCGCATTGTATAACCCAAAGGGCATGCGACGATATGTAAACGTGCCGAAAGGACAGGTGAATGTGGTCTTGTCCTGGTCTTTTTCGGCGATGGGAATCTGATTATAGCCGGAGTAGCCATCCAGAAAGCAGTAGTACTCGTGTCCAGCCAATCGTTCAAGCATTTGATCAATGAAAGGTAGAGGAAAGTGGTCTTTCCTCGTTGCGGCGTTGAGTTTTCTATAATCAATGCAAACTCGCCACCCAGTCTGGGTGCGAGTAGGGATTAACTCGTTCACCTCATTGGTTATGACCGTTATGCCTGACTTCTTGGGGACAACGTGAATGGGGCTAACCCACTGGCTATTAGAGATAGGGTAAATGATACCACTATCTAGACACTTTACAATCTTCTTTTTTACAGCCTCCTTCATGACTGGGTTGAGTCGCCTTTGTGGATCCCTGGCTGGTTTGGCATCATCCATCAAATGAATGTGATATTCAACGATCAGGGGACTAATCCCCTTGATGTCCACTATTGACCAGCCAAAAGCTTGCCTATTGTTGTGCAAGACCGTAAGAAGGGCATTCTCTTGCTCTGGAGCTAGAGAAGCCAAGATGATAACAGGGTGGGTTTCGTTCTCACCCAAGTAAGCGTACTTAAGGTGAGACGGCAATGGCTTAAGTTCGAGCGTTGGCGGTGATACGATTGAAGGCAATATTGGTGAAAAGGTCTCGAACTCAAAGGAGTCCAGCAGAGGTTCAAAATGAGTGTAAGCGACCGAGTTGGATGGTTCAGCTAACTCATCCAGAAATTTAAAGGATTCAAACTCGGGTGGTGACTGGCCAAGATCGTTCGAGAAGGTGAAGCACTCGTAATCACATCCGGGAGCAGAACAGTAGCAGGTTCGAAGAGGAACGCACTAGTGGCCTCAAGATTGCTGTGATCGAACAAAAACTCCTCGAATTCACAGTCCTCTGAGGTGATCTCCTGGATCGAACAAACGTCTAGTATATGAGCATTAGGTTCAGAGGGCTGATTCCCCAACCTGAAAATGTTGAGTTCAATTGTCATGTTTCCAAAAGATAGGTTCATCGAACCATTTCGACAATTGATTACAGCATTAAAGGTTGCAAGGAATGGACGTCCGAGTATCACCGAAATTTGGTTCCGGGGGTTAGCTACAAGCTGTGTGTCTAAAACAATGAAGTCAATGGGGAATATGAAGTCCCCAACCTTGATTAACACATCCTCTAGCTCACCCCTAGGATGGGTGATAGATCGGTCGGCCATCTGGAGAGTACAATGTATGAGTTTTAGCTCTCCTATACCTAGTTGTTCATATACTGAGTACGGAAGCAGGTTAACACTGGCACCAAGATCCAAGAGTGCGCGGTTGATGTTCTTATCCCCAATGGTGCTTGAAATCGTAGGACAGCCAGGGTCCTTCCGTTTTTGAGGTAAAACTTGGGTAAGAGCATCACTCACAGCACTAGCTAAAAAAACTTTCTTGGGTACCTAAGATTTCCTCTTTTTCGTGCACAAGTCCTTCAAGATTTTTGTGTAGGAAGGAACTTGTTGGACAACATCTAAAAGGGGAATGTTGATGTTAACCTGCTTAAACAACTCCAAAATCTTCTCCATTTGTGGATTTTGTTTATTGGATCTCAACCGGTTTGGAAATGGAACGTTTTTGAAATTGGTTGAGTCCAATGTTTGTGGAGGAGATTGTGGAGTTGGAACGGATCCCAGAGCTGGAGTTTTCGTGGAGTGAGATGTGGGTCCGTTCAGAGCAGAAGAAGAAGAAGAGGAGCCTTTTGAAGAATGAAGAATAGGCCCAGAAGAAGAAGAAGAAGAAGCGGCCGGGGTGTTATTATCCTCAATTGTTGTGCCGATGTTGTTGTTCAGCATTCTTCCTGATCTCAATGTAGTCACGGCACTCACATTATGGTTCTGTTGTTCAAGAGCAACATGAACATTATGTAGGTGACCAGGATTTGGGAGCGGTTGAGATGGAAGCTTTCCTTTCTCTCGCTCACTTAGAGCCGCATTCAGCTGTGCAATCTGGGCTTCAATAGTCTTGATGCTTTGCCCATGAGAAGCGGTGTGTTGCACCAGAGACTGAATAGAAGACTGGATGTTGGCGGTGGATTGTGTTGATTGTTTAACGAACGCCTCCAGACATCGTTCTAGTGAGGAAACCTTATCATTGTTGGACGGAACAAAGTTGTTTTGAGGAAAGGAATTGTTGGGCGCAGAATTGTTCATCGCATTTTGAAAATGTTGGGATTTGTAGGGCTGCTGATACTGTTGTTGTGCCTGTTGTTGAAGAGGCCCCCTTTGAAAATTGTTTTGCCCTTGGAACTGATTTTGATTCTGGTTCCATGCGAAGTTAGGGTGGTTTCTCCATCCAGGGTTGTACGTGGAAAAGTATGGATCATTTCTTGGTCTTTGCTGAAATGCAGCATTAACCTGATCCTGTCCTTGAGATGGTGGATTGTAAGGACACTCTTCGGTTAGGTGAGATGGATCGGACCAACAAGCACAAATGGTACGAAGGGGAAGAACAGGGGCAGGAGCAGGAGATGAAAATTTGGTCTCTATCGCTTCAAGTTTTTCGTTATTGCAGCCATTTTGGCTTTCATTGCAATAGAGACATCGAGTTGGTGATGCCTGCCCTAGACTGACCAGTAAAAGTAGAGGATGAAGAAGAAGAAGTACTTGGTCTGGTGCTCTACTATTGAAGCGTTTGTTCCGCAAGGTCGTCGAAGAATTGCCATGCTTCCTCGTCAGATTTGGATAAGAAGTGGCCTTGACAAATGGTTTCCAACAACTGCTTGGTTGCTGGATTCAGGCCCTCGTATACGGTTTGGCAAAGTTGCCATCTCTCAATACTATGATGAGGGCACTGAACAAGAAGGTCTTTATATCGGTCAAAGCACTTCTAAAAAGGTTCAGTAGGAAGCTGGGAAAATTGGTTGATTTCGTTACGGATCCTTGCAGTTTTGTGATTTGGATAGAATTTCTTGAGAAACGCTTTCACAAACTCGTCCCAACTGGTTATGGAGTGGGAAGCAGTGCTATACAGCCAGTTTTTAGCAAGATCGCACAAAGTGAACGGAATAACCCGTAGCCGTATAGCATCGTCTGACAGCTGGGTCGTTTTCATCATTGCACATACATTCTGGAACTTGTTGATGAAGATATAGGTATCTTCAGATTCAAGCCCATGAAATTTCGGAAGCATGTTAATGAAGTGGGGCTTAATTTTGAAATTATCCCCATTGGCCGGTGGAAGGGAAAGACAGGTAAGGAGTGCAGCGCGAGCAGGATAAAATCGATCTTGGAGCGCAATTCGCTGTGGCGCTTCAACAAGAGGTGGTCACGGGTTATTCGCACCTAATGGAGGTGGAATTATTCCCGTAGGAGGTAAGGTGATGTTATGAGGAAATCCCGACATGTCGTTAGAAGAGTGTGGGGAAGGTGAAGGTGAAGATGTATGGACAGAATCTCGGTCAACGTCAGAGTTGGCCGGCAAAGGTAAGGGTTGCTAGTGTATATGCCCTAGAGGCCATTACTGTATCATACTAGTTTGTATATTACTTAATGGAAGCTTGGGATATTCACCTTGTATATACAATCTTGCTCAAAATAGTAGTATGCTATTTGGTTTGTTTCTACTTCAATGTGTACATGTGTTTATTTTTGTATATCGCCTATACACATTAGTGGAGCCCTTAGGATCTTTGCTTGATTACCAGCGATGTGATGGCCGTCACACTAGTGGAGCTGGGTAATCTATAAGCACATCCTTATGCAGGTCCCTGGTCGCAGGACTATCGAGACAGGGCATCGATACTCCGGAGTAGACCAGCGCATGCGCTTCTCATCCCAGTGTGGGAGACGGTCTGTCCCACAGCCGTCAGTACGTCGTACTTGAGATAGTATGCGGGTGCTCGTTAGGTTACGGGTACACTGGACAGGACTCGTCGGGAACTGACTAGTTGGTATTATACCTATCGTCAGTTATCAGTTCCCAGGTGACATGAGTACAGCTTAGTCCGCTGACTTGACACTGTCACTTCGCCTCGAGTGTGTTCCCACTGTACTTTGATCACTACCCTACCACGGCTCAAAGGAGTCGTGCAAACAGGTAGTGGTTGGGTGCAGTCCCGAAGCACATGGAGGCAGTGACGGTTAGACAGGATTCGTCTCTCCCGGTATTGGGGGTTGACATCACGCTGTGTCTAGGAGAGCCATTACACGAGTAGTCCCTGGCCAGGGCAAACGAGATATACTGGTAGGTTTCCAGTGTTATCTCAGGGTGTTTTGGGCTTCGCTCCGGCACGACTTGTACCGCTATTGGGGGACTGACGTTTACCGCCCCCTAGGCCCGCCATGCGATGTATCAGACGAACAGACCGGACTGTACGGAGAATGTCATACTCAGGCTCAGTAAGAGTTCAGATGGGTTTCGCCTCGTCGGTCTTCTTGTCGGCATTACTTGGGGACCGTTACGCACAGCTAGTGCCGCTTGCGGTCTGTGGTTAAACCCACTGCCAGCGTAGTGTCGAGTCTTTAGAGTCCCACACAGAAAGCTTTTCGCCTTTAGGCAAAAGAGTAGAGGTCGCATGGTATTGCGACAGGTCGCATGGTTTTGCGACAGGGTTCGGTCACATCCGTGCACTTGTGCGCGTACAGTGTCCGGACAGTTTACACTAGCGGGCTTTGGTTTAAGCCAGATCCTAGTGTACCTTATGGGATTGGATTTATCCAGTTTGCATTCGTGTTCCTCGGAACGCGGATGCGGGTGTGTATGCACAGTTGACAGGGAGACAGAGGCAGTGGATTCTCATTAGGGTTGTTGACAGTTGACCGTTGACTATTGACCTTTTGATCAACCCTAATGAGAATATGATATGTGATTAACTATCATATTAATTAAGTATTATGGTGACATGGTTGTTGACTTTTGTTGACTTTGTTGACTTGTTGACTTTTGTTGACTTGTTGACTTTGTTGACCGGTTGACTAGGCTTGACTAGTTGACCATCATGATAACCATAGCCATCATTTCATGGCAAAGACTTTTTCTTGCTTGCTCATTTGTGTGAAATGAGTGCATGAAATGATATGGTTATGGTTGCTTCAAACCATCACATAAGACTTTTTTAGTATGATGAGTTATCATGACTTTGGATTATGAGAGGGTGAAAGAAAAAAGAGAGCCTCATTCTTTCTTGCTCATTCTCTCTCTTGTTCTTGAGCTCTCCTTTTGCTCTCACCCCTTTTGCTCTTGCTCCCTCTCTTGAATCTATGGTTCATATCTCTCATGAGTTGAGAATCAAGAACCATAGATAAAATCCCATTCTAATTCTTCTCTACTCATCCTAGTTCACTAGGTTTGGCAAACCAAGTGAACTAGTTTCTTCAAAGAACGAAGAAGGAGCTAAAGGTTGGAGCTTTCAGGTGGATCTATCTTCGGCGTACGGAGACGACGAGAAGAAGCCGGTCCGGACCACCATCGGAGCTTGAAGACGAAGGAGTTCAAGACAAGCAAGGTATAACCCCCTAACCGAGTAGCTAGAAACTCATAGTTAGGTTGTTAGATAGATGTTTAACCAAGATCCGGGTTTTAGGTCCATGTTACCACCTCCGTAAAAATCGTTTTTTACCAAATTCCGCTTTCCCGAAAGTACCGGGAGAGGTAGCATGGACTTACAGTGGTATCAGAGCCTAGTTAAACTCTATCTAACTTGTTAGCAAGTAACTAGAAGATCGATCAAAGAAAAAGTCCCGAAAACAAAACCCCGAAAATTCGAGTTTCTGTCGATTTTTATACTGTTCAAAAATTGATTATTTTCACACCTAAAATCGACTCAGGCTTTTTTAAAGAAACTGCAAAAATTTGGGCCCCTGACTCGATCAAAGCGCCGCGTTTCCGCGGCGGGAGCACGCTCCCGCCGCGGAACCGCGGCCGAGTTGACTCGGTCAAGGGTTTTCTTTTTTGCAGTTTACTCATTGGGGTATTTTGGGATTTTTGGAATATATATTTTCAACCCAGATTTTCCAGAACGAATAAATTATTTTGGGGTCCTGAAAATCCGTATTTTTGATCGAACTTCTAAAAGACTTAAGCTAACGGGTTTTTCTGTTATGTGATATTTGTATTGAACGTCTACTAATTGCTATATGTCGATTAGTGGGGGTTATACAAATCTGTGATCTGTAATGTGCTGGAATGTGTATATGAATATGTTGGATTGTCGCGGGTGAATAGCCGGGGGTTGTGAGACGAGAGTTTTCTTTTCTTTCAATTCATGTAAATTTGTAAATTGATGTAATAATTATTTGTATGGCCGCACAACCGGGTCGAGTTGTAGCCGTCATTGTATAATTTCTTTTTACTGTTTTTGCTCCTAGGATAGACCCATGGAGGGGGTGCACAAACTACCGGGTATGCCGAAGTGTCGAGTGGCCTACTCATAGGAGATGAGGGAGGTTACTACGCTTCGGGTACTTGGCGGGTAGTTTGCCGCACCCGTAGGGGTCTTGGGTGGGGTATTTGGCTATTCACCGCGACCGTGTAATTTGTCTTTCGTTACAGGCTCGTACGAATTACAGATTCCTAGTATATCCAATGTATTCATCTGTGATCTGAAATGTTTATCATTGCAGTATATCTATATATGATATTATATAGGCGTTGCTTATGTTTTACAGACGCGCTAGCCCAGCCCCCGCTCTGTCGTTAGTTAAGTAACCTAACGGGTAATGACGGGGCCCCGTGGCGAATGCGAATGGCATAAGCGTACGTCATATTTTGGTTGTTTTCTGCAATGGTAGGATTAAATGATGGGACGCATTAAAAGAACTAATGCAAGAATATCACGCATTAAAAGAACTAATGCAAGATAATAAACCAAGTTAAAGTCGTTGGAACACTTTCGAAAAACCACTCGGTTCTTTTCAAAAACAACTTTTAAATACGGAGCTTGAGCCACTCCTTTTAAAAGCTATCTCGTTCCATCGACTATATCAAGTTCACTACGTTCACGGTTTTGCCAAAACCATCCGTAGCCCTCCGTCGTTTCACATGAATAGTCAATAGTATTCAAGCTGTGTATGTTGGCCAAAGTCAAGGCACAGTGATTGGTAGCTATTGGGTGTTCATGTGTAGCATAGATAGATGCGTTGGTTTGGGACAGTCGTACTGCCATTTTGGCCAAAGTCAAGGGTAGGTACGGATGGATCCAAATTAACCTGGATAATGACGGGTAGAACTTGACATTTGACTTATGATATTTTGGCCAAAGTCAAGATCATAAGAGCATGGGGCAGAAATCCACATCGGGAGTTTCATAAGTACTGAAACTTGCTAGATTTGCATACCATTTGGAGTGTGATGATTCTGGTAGGATTCCTTCAGTTTCGTCATGCAATGATATTTGGATCCCGATCCTACTGTGAGTATATGCTACTCCTCGGGAAATTTCTCACTAATCGATCAATGCTATAAACCTAGTAGGTGCCTAGAAAGGTGTTAGCGAGGCTACGCCCCCAGGGAAAAGAGGTTCTCTAATTAAGGAACTTCGCGAAAGCGTTGGAAAACCTCCCTCGAAGTACCGACACCGGCCTGGCTGAACGGTTAAGCAAGCATTGTACGGTGGGATTGATCCCGACTAATTCTTCCTATATGGTTTGAGGAGGGATTCGAGAAACAGTGGGAGCCATCCTGTTTAGACAAACTAAAAACCACTCTAAACTTGCAAGAGCATCATGCTGAGTGTTTCTTCTTCTCTCTCCTAATTGCAGCGACCAAATCGACATGACTGGACTTAAGTTACTCCTAGATAAAAACAAACTGACAGGGCCAAACTACAAAGATTGGCTCAGGAATGTCAAGATAGCAATCACTTACGACAAGCTGGGGTATCTTCTTACCACCAAAGCTCCCCCTGTCCCTGGTCCAACTTCCAGCGTCGCGGATAAGGAAATCCGCAAGACTTGGGAGATTGATAGCGCGAAGGCCAAATGCCTCCTGCTTGCCTCGATGGACAACGAACATCAGAGGAGGCACGAGAATATGGACATGGAATCCATATTGCTTCATACAAAAGAACTGTATGGAGAGCAATCTCGTATCGCAAGATACGAAGCGTCGAAAAAGTTATTTTCGACAAGAATGGCCGTCGGATCATCAGTAGCCGAGCACGTGCTAAAGATGATCGGCTACATTGAGGAGCTCGCGGACCTAGGGATCACATTGGAGAGTGAGCTATATACGGATATAGTTCTCCAGTCCCTTCCTTCCACTTACGCCCAGTTTATACTGAACTTCAACTTACAAGAAAAAGAGGTTGAACTTTCAGAGCTCCTCAACATGCTGAGGAGCGCAGAGGGCACCCTACAGAAAGGTAGGGATACATCCACTTTGTTTGTAGGAGGATCATCTTCTTCTAGGTCCAAGGCGAAAGCCAAGGGAAAGAAGAAGAAGGCCCCCGCCAAACCAAGGGGCGGTGTTAGTAAAGTGGATACGAAGGGAAAAGGTAAAGCAACAAAGATAGCGGGGAAGCTTGTGGATAAGGAAGAATGCTTCTATTGTCATAAGAAAGGACACTGGAAGAATGATTGCAGGGCCTGGAAGGCCAGAACACAGGAATTGAAGCAGGTTGCAGCTTCAGCTTCATGTGTGTATGTTATTGAAAACTGTCTTTCAGTAAACTCTACTTCCTGGGTATTGGATACCGGATCAGGATCTCATATCTGTAATTCTTTGCAGGCGTTGAGAAACCGTAGGGTTTTGAAGGCAGGTGACATGACCCTCAGAGTTGCGAACGGAGCTAGCATGGATGCTAAAGCCGTGGGGGACTATCACCTGGGAATGTCAGATGGACATGTTTTGGTTTTGCGTAATTACTTTTTTGTACCCAACGCAACTTGTAATATCATTTCTGTATCTTTAGTTTCTAAAGAAGGTTATGAATTTGCGTTTGTAAGTAATGTTGTAAACATTCACCTTAATCAAGTTCTGATTGGGTCAGGTACATTGAGTAATGGTATATACGTATTAAACCAACCGCAGATTTTCAATGTCCAGAATACACACAAAAGAAAGTCTCCAGAAATAAATCAGACTTTCTTATGGCATTGTAGATTGGGTCACATCAATGAGAGAAGGTTGACGAAGTTACATACAGAAGGGTATTTGAATGCGTTCGAATATCAGTCGTATGCCACTTGTCAATCCTGTCTCAAAGGAAAGATGACAAAGACTCCGTTTACTGGACATGGAGTAAGAGCGAGCGAGCTCTTGGGACTCGTACACAGTGACGTGTGCGGTCCAATGTCTACACATGCCCGAAGCGGACATTCTTACTTCATTACTTTTACGGATGACTTCTTAAGGTACGGTTATGTCTTCTTAATGAAACATAAGTCCGAGGCCTTTGGAAAATTCCAGGAGTATAAGAATGAAGTAGAGAAACAGACCGGCAAAAGTATTAAGATTCTAAGATCGGATCGAGGTGGAGAATACTTAAGTGCCGAGTTCCTGGACTATTTAAAAGAGAATGGAATTCTCTCTCAGCTTACTCCTCCATACACCCCGCAACATAACGGTGTATCGGAGAGACGGAATCGCACCCTATTGGATATGGTGCGGTCCATGATGAGTAACGCTGAGTTGCCGCGATCATTCTGGGGATATGCGCTAGAATCAGCCGCATACCTTTTGAACCGAGTTCCCACTAAGACTGTGCCTACTACGCCATTTGAGATGTGGCGTGGGAAGAGACCCCATCTTAATCACATTAAGACATGGGGAAGTCCAGCTTTTGTCAAAAAGCAGCATGCGGACAAGCTCGAGGCACGCTCAGTACTGTGCAAGTTTGTGGGATATCCAAAGAATTCCAAGGGATATTTCTTCTACTGCGAAGAGGAACAAAAAGTTCTTGTTTCTCGTCATGCCCACTTTCTAGAACACCAGTTCATAGAAAAGGAAATAAGTGGGAGCGCAGTAGAACTGGAAGAAATTCCAGAACCACGGACTATTACTGAAAGTTTAGTGGAACCAGAGGGTTCGGAAGAACAGGACATTCCTACGCCGCTCCGCAGGAGTAGTAGGAAGTCTCATCCGCCCGAGAGATACTACGGTTTTCTCATAGACGGGGATAGAGAGGATTGCATCATAGATTATGATGAACCTACTAGCTTCCAGCAGGCCGTTCAGAGCGTTGATTCAGTGAAATGGCTGGATGCAATGCGGACCGAAATGGAGTCCATGTACACCAACAAGGTATGGATGTTGGACATTGCTCCAGACGGGGTAAAACCCGTAGGATGCAAGTGGATCTTCAAAAGGAAGATTGGTGTAGATGGACAGGTTGAGACCTATAAAGCTAGGCTGGTAGCAAAGGGTTTTCGTCAAAGACCTGGCTTGGACTATGACGAAACCTTTTCTCCAGTAGCCATGCTGAAATCCATTCGGATCCTTCTTGCCATTGCTGCCTTCCATGATTATGAGATTTGGCAGATGGACGTAAAGACAGCTTTTCTAAATAGAAATTTAGAGGAGTGTGTTTATATGGACCAGCCAGAGGGTTTCATTCAGAGTGGGAGCAGCGGAAAGGTGTGCAAGTTGCTTAAGTCCATCTATGGACTAAAGCAGGCATCGCGGAGTTGGAACATCTGCTTTGATGAGACGGTCAAAGAATTTGGCTTTATCAAAAATCCAGATGAACCATGCATCTATAGTAGATTTGTACCGAGAACTGTAGTATTCCTCGTTTTATACGTGGATGACATTCTCTTAATAGGAAATGACATTCCTATGCTACAATCTGTCAAGGGGTTCTTATCACACAGGTTCTCCATGAAAGACCTGGGTGATGCCTCATACATCCTGGAGATTCGGATCCATCGTGATAGATCCAAGAGGATATTAGGACTTTCACAGTCCAGGTACATCGACACCATACTGAAAAGATTCAGTATGGAAGATTCCAAGCGCGGTAACCTACCGGCTTGTCACGGGATCACCCTCTCTAAAGAGATGTCTCCCAAGACTGATTTGGAGAGGGATCGCATGTCTATTATACCCTACGCTTCTGCGGTAGGCTCTATAATGTATGCGATGTTGTGTACCAGACCGGATGTAGCTTATGCACTGAGTGTGGTAAGCCGGTATCAGTCAAACCCTGGGGAGAAACACTGGATAGCGGTAAAGAACATTCTCAAGTACCTGAGAAGGACTAAGGAGATGTTCTTGGTCTATGGCGGAAAAGACCTCCAGATCGAGGCCTTTGCTGACTCCAGCTTCCAGAGTGACAAGGATGATTCCAAGTCCATGTCGGGTTTTGTCTTTACCCTCAATGGAGGGGCGGTGTGTTGGAAGAGTTCCAAACAGGAAACCGTTGCAGACTCGACGATGGAAGCGGAATACATCGCTGCATCTGATGCCGCAAAAGAAGCTGTCTGGATGAGGAAGTTCTTGAAAGAACTTCAGGTGGTTCCGTCCATTGTTGATCCAATACCTCTGTATTGCGACAACAACGGGGCTATAGCTTTAGCAAAGGAACCCAGGTCCCATCAGAGATCCAGGCACATCTTGAGGCGGTATCACCTGATCAGGGAGATCGTAGATCGCCAGGAGATCGAGGTTCGGAGAGTCGCTTCAGAAGATAACACTGCAGATCCATTCACCAAGGCCCTGCCCCAGACTCAGTTCGAGCGGCTGATCGAGATGATAGGTCTTCGATACGCCAGTACATGGCCTTAGTGCAAGTGGGAGATTGTTAGTGTATATGCCCTAGAGGCCATTACTGTATCATACTAGTTTGTATATTACTTAATGGAAGCTTGGGATATTCACCTTGTATATACAATCTTGCTCAAAATAGTAGTATGCTACTTGGTTTGTTTCTACTTCAATGTGTACATGTGTTTATTTTTGTATATCGCCTATACACATTAGTGGAGCCCTTAGGATCTTTGCTTGATTACCAGCGATGTGATGGCCGTCACACTAGTGGGGCTGGGTAATCTATAAGCACATCCTTATGCAGGTCCCTGGTCGCAGGACTATCGAGACAGGGCATCGATACTCCGGAGTAGACCAGCGCATGCGCTTCTCATCCCAGTGTGGGAGACGGTCTGTCCCACAGCCGTCAGTACGTCGTACTTGAGATAGTATGCGGGTGCTCGTTAGGTTACGGGTACACTGGACAGGATTCGTCGGGAACTGACTAGTTGGTATTATACCTATCGTCAGTTATCAGTTCCCAGGTGACATGAGTACAGCTTAGTCCGCTGACTTGACACTGTCACTTCGCCTCGAGTGTGTTCCCACTGTACTTTGATCACTACCCTACCACGGCTCAAAGGAGTCGTGCAAACAGGTAGTGGTTGGGTGCAGTCCCGAAGCACTTGGAGGCAGTGACGGTTAGACAGGATTCGTCTCTCCCGGTATTGGGGGTTGACATCGCGCTGTGTCTAGGAGAGCCATTACACGAGTAGTCCCTGGCCAGGGCAAACGAGATATACTGGTAGGTTTCCAGTGTTATCTCAGGGTGTTTTGGGCTTCGCTCCGGCACGACTTGTACCGCTATTGGGGGACTGACGTTTACCGCCCCCTAGGCCCGCCATGCGATGTATCAGACGAACAGACCGGACTGTACGGAGAATTTCACACTCAGGCTCAGTAGGAGTTCAGATGGGTTTCGCCTCGTCGGTCTTCTTGTCGGCATTACCTGGGGACCGTTACGCACAGCTAGTGCCGCTTGCGGTCTGTGGTTAAACCCACTGCCAGCGTAGTGTCGAGTCTTTAGAGTCCCACACAGAAAGCTTTTCGCCTTTAGGCAAAAGAGTAGAGGTCGCATGGTATTGCGACAGGTCGCATGGTTTTGCGACAGGGTTCGGTCACATCCGTGCACTTGTGCGCGTACAGTGTCCGGACAGTTTACACTAGCGGGCTTTGGTTTAAGCCAGATCCTAGTGTACCTTATGGGATTGGATTTATCCAGTTTGCATTCGTGTTCCTCAGAACGCAGATGCGGGTGTGTATGCACAGTTGACAGGGAGACAGAGGCAGTGGATTCTCATTAGGGTTGTTGACAGTTGACCGTTGACTATTGACCTTTTGATCAACCCTAATGAGAATATGATATGTGATTAACTATCATATTAATTAAGTATTATGGTGACATGGTTGTTGACTTTTGTTGACTTGTTGACTTTTGTTGACTTGTTGACTTTGTTGACCGGTTGACTAGGCTTGACTAGTTGACCATCATGATAACCATAGCCATCATTTCATGGCAAAGACTTTTTCTTGCTTGCTCATTTGTGTGAAATGAGTGCATGAAATGATATGGTTATGGTTGCTTCAAACCATCACATAAGAATTTTTTAGTATGATGAGTTATCATGACTTTGGATTATGAGAGGGTGAAAGAAAAAAGAGAGCCTCATTCTTTCTTGCTCATTCTCTCTCTTGTTCTTGAGCTATCCTTTTGCTCTCACCCCTTTTGCTCTTGCTCCCTCTCTTGAATCTATGGTTCATATCTCTCATGAGTTGAGAATCAAGAACCATAGATAAAATCCCATTCTAATTCTTCTCTACTCATCCTAGTTCACTAGGTTTGGCAAACCAAGTGAACTAGTTTCTTCAAAGAACGAAGAAGGAGCTAAAGGTTGGAGCTTTCAGGTGGATCTATCTTCGGCGTACGGAGACGACGAGAAGAAGCCGGTCTGGACCACCATCGGAGCTTGAAGACGAAGGAGTTCAAGACAAGCAAGGTATAACCCCCTAACCGAGTAGCTAGAAACTCATAGTTAGGTTGTTAGATAGATGTTTAACCAAGATCCGGGTTTTAGGTCCATGTTACCACCTCCGTAAAAATCGGTTTTTACCAAATTCCGCTTTCCCGAAAGTACCGGGAGAGGTAGCATGGACTTATAAGGGTGAAAGAGGCGTGGAAGGAGTTTCGACGTCTGAGTCGATCGCGTAGTCGATAGTGACTAACGTAACGCGGACTAGACGGGCACTAGTGTCCCGAGTCCAACCAGACATATACTAAACGAGTTTAGTATTGTCAAAGCATAGAATGTGAGGGTAAGAAAACGTCAGTGGAGAAATACGATGAGAGGTGGGTGAAAAAAATGGGATTCTAGCGACAAAGGGCAAGTTTTTATAAAAGTTTTTGTTTTGTGTTTTTTTTTTTCTGTTTTTTTAGAAAGAGTTTTGCAGAAATATGTACGGACTTACGGCTTAACTTCAAACAATCACAGACAAAATATGCACAATCACACCTAGATTTAGGGTCACCTAGGTCAGCTAGACAGCTCCTAACTGTTCCAAAGGGCTAGAAATAGGACCTCAAACCGCCTCTTCACTGCCAATTGCGGCCAAGTAAGTGCCAGGTGAGTGGGAGGCTCTCCACTACAAGTAGTGGCCCTAATTAAGTAACCACTCACCTTAGACACACTTGCCTAGACACCGCAAAGTCAGGTTAGGATTAACGGCCGATGCCTACAACTAGTCCTCTGTCCTATTGAGCGCGACGTCCTTAAGGCTGAGTCTAGTATTTTTTAATTAAATAATGGTCAATGCATCTGCCTTATATGATTTCTGGGGTACTGGGAAGGGTGATGAAATCCCCACCCAATCTGGATTGGTCTCAAGCCCCTTAAAGTCCGTATTATCGATGCAAAACAGTAACAATAAAAAAAAATCTAAAACACTCGCAAAATTTTATTTGGCGGAAGTGCAAAGAATGCTGCAGAAAGAACAGTTCAGTGGAGTTAAAAGGAGTTGAGAAGAGGATTGGGATACTCACAGAGGATTTTGGGTTTCGCCTTGATCCGCCGCGGTGTAGCCGCGAGATATGGGTCTAACTCCCCACGACTTTGGCACTGAACTTGAACTTCTCCCTATCCTGCACTCTTGCACAAAGAATAACAAGATGATTTTTACAGTATATATATATATATATATATATTTTTGGTTATATTTATATTCATAATTAACCCGAAATTACACAAAGAAATAAACTACCGTTTCCCCGGCAACGGCGCCATTTGATTGACACGTTTTTATGCGTGTTCTAGTTTAATTACCGCAATCAGGACGGTTTCGCTTTGTAGCTAGCCGGATGAGTACGGGTCGATCCACAGAGAGACGGGAGTCTTTTTCTTTATATTATAACGAGTTAAGTCCAAATATGTCCAGGTTTGTTTAAGATTAGCTAATTAGAAATGAATGATAAGAGGACTTGTTAGGGTTAGGATTTGGTTAGTTTGAGTTAGGAGCTCGCTTACTTAATTCATTTGCCATTCTTAATATCGATGTTACGGTAATCGGCAACAACGGGGATTAGCACGACTAAGAAGGAAACTTGCGAGTATAAGCTAGGCTTTCCAACACTTAGTTTCCTCTCTTTGGTCCTTTTCCGTCCGTTCTTGGCTCTTAGTCGTAACCTCAGGTTGATTCAACCACAGCCGGTCTCACTAGGGTATCACCGCTATTATAAAGAATAGGGTGCCGTAGGGAGCGGATTGTGGTTCAATTAACGGGAGTTCGAATCAAGATGTTGGGAAAAGAAAAGAGTGAGGGAGATTTACTTCTCTCAAACTTTAATTTTCCTACCCTAACAAGTGAGAAATTACTCACCCATTATAAAAGATAAATAAAATGAAACAAAGAAAGAAAGATAATAAGAATTGAGGTAGAAAATCACAACTAGCTATTTGGGACCTCACTTAGGCAAGGATCGGACTAAGCATCATGGTTGTAAGGATAAAAGAAAATAGAAGAAAATAAAACAACAAATAAATAACAACAATTATTTTTAAAAATTGAAATTACAAGCAAAATAAAAGAACTAAATTACAAGACATGCATGTAGGAAAAGAATACTTCTTTCATTCTTCAACACTCAATAAAGCTCACTACAAGATTTAATGGAGGAAGATGAAGAACATACAACTCTTATTGAAAACTAAACTAAAATCTAGTACAAGAATCCACCCCATTGCTCTGGCTCGAGCTGGGCTATTTATAGGCTGAGTTCTGAAACTCTAGGGCAAGATTATCTACCCAAATGCACTGTCCCAACAACCCCCAAAATTTGGTCAGATGATGACACGAAACCGCGGCGGATCCGCCGCGAAAACTCACATTTGGCGGCGGTTCTGCCGCGGTTTTGTGCAATTGGGGTCTCGTATTTTCTGGGTTTCCTTGTGTTGCATGTGTCTTTTGTTTAACAGGTCCAAAATGTCAAGATTCTTCCATGATTTCTTCAGTTTCCAGAAGTCAACAATGGTGGCTTCATAGTCAATTTATTTGAATTTATCTCCCTCGGGCCCCACGCATCTTTGAATATTGTTATTTGACTTTATCTCCATCGAACCCCATGCTTGACCAAAAATGATGACTGTTTTCGTCCTGTCTTTTGAACTGGTAAGCGGCACTGGTCGGATGCGGAGGACTGGAACTCGACTTTTATCTGTCTGTGACAGATGTTCTGGATTTTGGCGTAACTGTGGAGATTTTGTCTTGATTTGCATTATTTGGACTGGAAACCTGTAACGTGTAAATATGTAGCAAACACGGATTAAAAGCACATGCCTACAGACAAACGAGCATAAGAATGGGCGGTATTAAATGCAATATTCTGTGATGAACAGCCGCCCAGTTTTAACGATTTGGCCAGCCGTTTCATTTGCCTGGTGAGCTCGTATTTGCTGAGCAATATAGTCATCCAGTGCGGCCTTGGAAATGGTTTCCTCCATGGTTGCTGAAAGAGCCGGAGGGGGGTTAGATGTCTCCCTTTCGTCGTCTTCAATAATGATCGGGGGGTCTTCAGCTGGGGGATCCGGCTGTAACATCATCCTGACCATGTCTTGGAAGAGAAGTGCCATTCGTTTTATATTGGCAGCTTGTTCTGCAGCTTCTCTGTCCTTCTTTTCGAGAACTCTGCATAGGAAGTCAGCATCGGTTTCTTGTTCGTGACGTTGTTCCGATAACGCATCCGGGCTTTCTTTTGGTCCGGTGAGTGTGGCCATTGCAGTCAGCATCTCCTGAAGCTTCTGCTGCTGTTGTTCCTGAGCCCTTGTTATTGATCGGGTGAGTGGTCGGTGGCCTGTCGAAGTGCGGCTTTCTTCTTTTCCGGAAGCCATGTAAACAGTATCTACCATTATGCCCCCAGACTTGGGGCGTTTGGGCTCAACGTCTTTGTGATCTGCCATAGTCATAGGGGCTTTCTCTGGCCACCTTCTCCTTTGAGCAGTTGACATTGAGGGGACCGTTGCGGCGCGCACCCAGGCAGTTGTCGTCCTTTGTGGCTTGCTAGGACGGTTCTCTTCCTGCTGAACCTTCAGCTTCTTCTGTCGACGAAGATAGTCTTGATCAATCACCGACTCCTGGACCCGTCGCCAGACTTTGTAAACTTTGGAGGACAGCCGCTGAGGGGGCTGCTCCGGCCTCGTTTTTGCAACATCTTCCAGGGGTGGAGGAGATCTTTTCAGTATGGCGGTAGGAGAGTTCCTGCACACCTTGTTCAGCAATTCAAAGCTGTTCCCGGTTGAAACAGCAGCATTGACTTCTACCGTTGGGGCTGGCGGAGTTAGCCCAGAAGGGGGGTTGCCCCCAGCTTCCCTTACTCGGCGCCAGTGGCGACATCGAGCGTGTCGAGCTGTTGTAATTGTTTCAGCTTAAGGGGTGACTTCATCATGTCCCCTGTTCAGGTGAGGCGCTGCTGGTACCAGCCTCTTAAAGACCGACGTTCATTGAGCAGCAGTGTCTAATCTATCAAAGACAGACTTTTGAGCACGAACAGGGGCCGGAGTTAGAGTCGGAACAGTCAGTCTTGTAAAGACCGACCCTTTGGCAGGAGAAGCCGCCTTGAAGACTTCGGGAGCAGGGATGGCCACTCTCTTTGGAATAACCTTTTCTTGAATTGCAGGCTTCATTATGGGCCTACTGGAATTTTGGCCCAATCTGGCGAAGACCGAGGCGCTGGAGCTGGACGACCCGTTGAGAGGGGCCGCCGTAGTTGTAAGCCGATCAAAGACCGACTTCTTGGGAGCTTCTGGAGCTTCTTGTGTTGGTATAGGAGTGCTGAAGCTTGTTGGCGGGAGCATGGTCCCTAAAAATAATCCAGTGGTGGCCTGAGGGACCTGTTTCACCGGCATCGTGAACAAGGAAGCCGCTTGGGGCCCGTAAGCTATGCCTCCAGATGAGGAGGAACGTGAGTTGTAGTTGCAGCTGGAACACTTCGCGCAAGTGGACGCCATTGATCCTTTGCTTTCTGCACCAAGCAAAACGCCAAATCTTAGTATCTCGAACCCAAGGGCAACCATTAGCAAACCGCAATTCGATCGTGAACACGATACACGAAGTGTGGAGTGGAAAGAGGAAAAGGTCCCACCGGGCATGCCAGAATCTGTTCCCCTCCGAAAGACGCGGGAAGACACGATAAACGTCTTGCCTGAATTTCGGGGCAGATGCTAATTGGTGCTATCTGTCCACCTCTCCGAAGATGCCAAGTTGATTTATGGCACCATGTATTGAAGGTTTAAACGGATGTGGACGATGTTGAAGACTTCATCAGATTCCCCCTCGTTTGAGGGGGTTTTTGATTGTGGGGACGCTCTTCCCTGCAGGCGCAAGCCCCTGCAGTTAATTACGCTACCGCATCGCGATAACAACTTTCTCCTTCTCCATATGGTCACTTCGTGTCGTGGATGTTTGTTTTGTGTTTGGTTGCCCGTGGATTGTATACGAAGACTAATTTATGTTGTCGCCCGTAGGGCATGGACTAGTCCGAATCCATATCTTTCTTAGATTTGGGTTTGGGGGGTTGGGTTTAAGGATACGTTAACCTCATTTGAGACTAAGATCAACTTAAACGTTTGTTAAGGATACGTTAGTCTCATTTTATACTAAGATTAACTTAACGGGATCGTTTAGATCCAACAAGAGAGTAATTGGGCTCTATTGTTTAGTTTAGTGACATTGCGGTCGATTAGTTTAAGGACATTACGGTCCATTATTAGTTTAAGGACATCTCGGTCCATTGTTAGTTTAAAGACATCGCGGTCGAGGTTAAGGACATCATAGTCCGTGAGTTTAAGGACCCCACAGTCCAATGTTAGCTTAAAGACATCACGGTCGAGGTTAAGGACATCATAGTCCATGGGTTTAAGGACCCCACAGTCCAATGCTAGTTTAAAGACATCACGGTCGATTGTTAGTTTAAAGACATTGCGGTCGAGATTAAGGACATCATAGTCCATGGGTTTAAGGACCCCACAGTCCAATGTTAGTTTAAAGACATCACGGTCGAGGTTAAGGACATCATAGTCCATGAGTTTAAGGACCCCATAGTCCAGTTTAGAGACGTCATAGTCTATGAAGTGTGTGGTTGTTGGGACCCATCACCTCTCTGAAGACGTTGAGGGATTACAACGACAAATATCAAAGGAGTGAAAAGATGTAACCTTGAACCAAGGTTGATTAGGATCTGTAGTCCAATTTGGAACTAAGATCAATTAATTAGATTATGAGCTCATTGGCTCAGTTAAATCTGAATTGAGGACTTATGACCAGTTTGGGCTAAGTCCAATTAGATTAGAAATATTGGCTCTTTGTTGGACCATTAAACATTTGTCTGGGTTCAAGCCCACATTATTTAGCAATGCTGAACCAGAGTTTGAGGGCTCTGATACATTTTTGTCTTTGACTGAGCATTAACATTGTAATTATGAGTTTTATTCAACTTTGGGATTTAGTCAAAGGGGGAGTTTTTGCCTCTGGAAACATAGCCAATTTGGCTAAAAAAATAGTGTTAAACACTAAAGGACAACAATGTTAAACACTGGAAATAAAACTCTAAAATTAGTGTTAAACACTGGAGGACAACAGTGTTAAACACTGGAAATAAAAGCTCTCAAATTAGTGTTAAACACTTGAGAGGAAGGGGTCATGTGGGGACACGTGAGGGCACCCAAAGGTGGGGCCAGATCTCCTTTACTTTGTTTTATAAATAAGTGTTAAACACTTTTGATTTTCTAGCCATCATGTGTTAGCACGTGATGGAGATTTGTGCGCTGATTATTAAAGCATTTATCAAGGGGTCACGTGGTAACACGTGAGAGCGCCCAAGTTAGAATCTGCCTTTGCTTTTATTCTCGTTGTTTTGGAGGTCACGTGGGAGCACGTGAGGCATTGCCTCAGAACTAATTCCTTCTCATTTTGGGGGATCTTTTCAGGGATCACGTGGGGGCATGTGACCTAGTTTATTTTTTCTTTTCTGATCACTGCGGATTGGGGTCACGTGTCATCACGTGACCAATGTTCTTTACGTGCATGGAGATATTTCAAGTCTCTTTATTTTTTAAGAATTAAATTCTCTGTAGGGTTAAACCCTAATTATGTTGTAGAGGAATTAAATTCCTATGTATGTGAAAGAATTAAATTCTTATATAGGGTTAAACCCTAGTTCTGTCTTGGAGGAATTAAATTCCTATAACTTTAAGAGAATTAAATTCTCATATAGGGTTAAACCCTAATTTTATCTTGAAGGAATTAAATTTATGTGAGTTTGAGAGAATTAAATTCTCATATAGGGTTAAACCATAGTTTTATCTTGGAGGAATTAAATTCCTGTGAATTTGGGAAAATTAAATTCTCTAAACTCAATTCTCCCTCTAAGTCTTGGATCTGCATGGCAGAATCTCAACCCGATGAGAATTAAATTCTCAACCTATGGTGAGATTTGCTTCTACAGATCTTTAACCAGAGGAAGAACTAAGTTCTTTTTGCACAAGAGTTAAACTCTTGGATTGTGAATTAAATTCTCTTTTTGAAGTTTTGATCATTTTTCCTTTTCTCACCTAGAGTTTTCTTTCTTGAGAATTAAATTCTCCTTTCTTTTCTCTCTGCTATTTGCCTTTAGAAAATTTCAAGATCCCAAAATTCTATCTCCCTAAAATTCTATATTTTCTTTTCCTCTTGGCTCCTATTTATAGGAGAAAGAAAAGAATCAATTTGTTTAGTAAATCTCTCATTGAAAGATTTCGTTTGTTTTCATAACTAATATGATCCTTTAAATTTCTCTATGAATTTTATTCACCATTGGATTTTCAATCCAAAAGATATTCTGTTTGTTATTTTTGGTGAAATTTAGGGAAATCTTTCCTTGTCTAAAAACTTTCCATAAATTGGTGATTTTTAATCACCCATGGATTTTTAATCCAACGGTCCCTCATAATCCTTTTTTTTTTGTTTGGAAAGATTTAAAGAAATATTTTCTTAGTTAGGGTCTTTGATTTCCCTTAATTAGAATTTAATTCTATCAATTCAGAAGGCTTTTAAAGCCTATCACGTGTTGGCACGCGACTCCTCTTCATTCAGAATTTAATTCTGTATTTTACATGGGCTAAAGACCATCACGTGTGAGCACATGACCCTTGGTCATGTGTGAGCACATGACCCTTGGTCATGTGTGAGCACATGACGCCCCATTGGAGTCTTTCCTTATCTATCTGTTTTTACTTCTGCTTGATTAAAATTTTAATTCTGTAAATAGATCACGTGTCAACACGTGACCCTTGTTCACGTGTGAACACGTGATGCCTCATTGAGGGAATTCCTGATTTTTAATCAGGAAACAGACTTATCGGTTACTGGGGTCTGATGTTTACCACCTCTAGATTGGATATGCGACATATCAGACGAAGAGACCGGACTGTACGGTAGTGTTACTGATTGGATTCACAGGAGTATGAGCAGGCTTGCTTGTTGATCTTCTGATTGCTCAATACCCGGGTGGTTGTTACGTTTAGCTAACCGCTTGCAGCTTGTGCGTGTTTGATATGACCATCACCAACTGCCGGCGTATTGACGAGTTTTTGGAGTCCTACACAGAGGTTTCCTGGCTCAGGCGAAACAGAGTAGGAGCACATATGTGATATTGTAACATTTTGGAAAATTAAGAATATTTAATTATATTTTTTTTATTTAATAAAAAAAATATAATTGATAAGTTTACGAAAATGATATCGTATCCGAAAAATGTAATTATTTTGATAAATATGAATAAAGTGGGTAATATCAAGAAAATAATATTTTAATTATTTTATCATGACATTGTAATTGTCATTAGACTAATGATAATTAAGTGATAGAATTATCATTTCATATCTTTTCTGTTATATGGATTTGGATTTATGATATGAAGGTTTTTAATTATTGTTATAATTTATCATGGTTGGCATATAACATTCTATGCAAAACTTCACACAAACACCTCATTTTCACCCTTACTTATAACCTTACACCTCTATTACTAATCCTAGATGCTTCTACATACAAATTAGGAGCTGGTGTTCTTCTATACACAATCTCCATAGGTTTATCTTCCTCTCTTTTTAATTTAGTCAATTCTGTCCAATATCAGTTTAGTTAAGAAAAACAGAAAACATGAACTTTTGTGATGTTAAACCTACTGCAAATGAATCTGGAACTAATACATATAATCAGTAGAAAAACAAGCAAGACCAAAAGTATAATGAACCAACTAGAAGACTACAATTAAGACCTGAGCCCCAAACTCCCCACAAAATCCGGCAGGCAACCTTGAAATCCGGTGACGCCGGCCATCTTATGGCTTTTGGTGTTTATTTTTCTTCTGTAGCTTTGAGTTGGTATTTTACAAGTCTCTGTATTGTTTGTGTTGTTTAAATATTTACACAGTAAAATCTGAGAATGTTTTAGAAATGCTTTTATCAAATTTCAGATATTTACGATACGAGTTTTGCGTATTTCGTACTGCGACTGAAATATCGACGTTCGTACGTTAAATTCAGTGGAATATTGTCGTTTTTGGGTTAAGTATACTGTAGGTTCTAACCTACGGGTGTTTTGCTTGTTGTTGTGGTTTTCGATATGATATTTACATCAATGCGATTTAAATACGAATATAGGTACGATTCGAGGATTTCTGAAACGGAGTTGGCGGTGTAGTAGCGTGGATTCAGCAAACTTATTAAGTTGGTGAGTAGATTTACATCTATGGGGGAAGTCGAGTGGATGGCGTATAGCACCCCCGCAACCTTATAAATATTATTATGATATCTAGTTAGGGTAGTATTTATGCAAGATATTGATATAGTATTGCATATAGTATGTTCTTCATTTGCATAAAGTTTCATACCTAGTTTTAAATGAGATCCGGACGTGATGTTAGATCAGTACGACATGGATATGGTTTGATGGATTTGTACGAGTGATCATGCCGTACTTGAGATGATGCAGATACAGCGATATGATGAGATATTATATATGAAATTATATATATTGGAAATGATGAAATTCATATGCCAATAACGGCCAAATTATCCTTTGACTCGTAGAGTTAGATTATATTCCGTTTTAGGATATAATACTTGTCTGAGCTATATTCTTTTTAAAACTACGATTCGCTTGTGTTTTAATAAAATATTAGGACGCGGTGCCAATTTCCAAAACGAATATCTATTTTAATCTAGGGCAGCTTCCTTATTTCAAACTTAACGTTTCGTTTCAATTCTAAAGATAATGGTATAGCTCATAGCAAGTAATTACAATAGTTACGTTTAGATTACTTTACATGTTTGCATTATATTATCGATGTTATCCGTTTCTGCGATACAAACACTCTGATAGAACACTGCACAATTACAAATGAGTACTATGCTGCATAAGCACGTAAATATATGTTACACTACACCTCATTGGTACTGCCATGTCACTGTAGAGCCGTTCTGTTATAGATGTGTTAAATATAAATAGGTTGTTATACCGTAGAGCACTCGCACAAATACTAATGATTGCCATGTTGCACAAGTATAGACGCGTATGCTACATTACACATCATTAGTAGTGCCATGACACAGTAGAATTGAGATCATTATGCTTATGTGATATAATTACATGGTCTTTTCTTATTCCTATTGTAGATTACGAATATTAGTACTATAGATGCTGTATTTGATTCTTATGGATTTTCTGGATATTTTACTCCTGATGATATATATCGGTGGTATGAGACACTGTTATATATATATATATAATATATCATCAATATAATCTATACAAGTATTCTTATTCCTTACTTGATATTTCTGATATGATGAGTTAAACGTCCACCATGAGTTTTGTGTTTTCTGATTTTGATTCCGGACCGAGTGGGGTAGCTATACGGTTCCGGATTTGTGAAATATCCGTACTAAGTGGGGTAGCTATACAGCGGGATACATGGTGGACCCGATTCGGGGCCGAGGGGCAGGATAGCTGCATTATAGGCGGGGAGCCTAATGAGGATACTCGATACTGGAGATAGAGATGAGCACGGCAGATATCTACGGGATACTGACCGGGGTTCGATTGGGCATGGCGGATATCCAGGGGATACCGACCGGGGCCAGGGTTATCGGGTGGCGATCATCTGTTGAGATGGTGTCGACAGTATCTGCATTTACGTGTCGATGCTGGACACGAGAGATTTCTGATTTCGATGTCGATGCTGGACATCCATATATATATATATTGATATGATTGTTATCATGAGATATACAGTAGAGTTTGGTTACAGTAGTCGACCAGGACTGATCCGGGGGACAGTACCTGTATATATTTGCATGGACATTCATATACATAAACATGATTTCAAAATCGAGCTATAGCCTCATAATTTTGACGTGTCTGAGATGACACTGAAATCTTTTAAATTGTAAACCTTTTAACACTATTCATAAAATAGCAGGACGTGTACTTTAAATAAGATATCTATTATACTTCATATTATCACGTCTGCTTTATGCCGTGACATATCTATTCCGCGACTATTTTAAGGAAGAGGTTTATATATATATACTTTCGGCTACATTGGGCTTATACGTAGATATAGGGCATCTGCATTGATATGTGTTATTTAGGATTGCATGATAGATAGTGTTGCATTATGATACATATGCATATCATATAGTACATTTGTACAGATTATGATAGTACTATACTTATGACCTAGGTATCGTCGTGCATTTCGATTTCTACCTTTAGATGTACTTTTATTCTCTGAGTTGGCAACTCATCCCCGTTGTGCCATAGTTTCTTACAGGTTTTACCGCTTGGATTATCAACGGCTTTGGGCACACATTCTTCTCGGTGATTGATGGGTATGTGGGTTACTATGGTATCGTACTTACACTTGATTATTTATATATTCTTGTATCTAGTGAAAACTCCATCAACTTAGAAATGGTATATTATGGACTTAGAAGCGAGGATTAAAGTTTATGTTTGGTGGTGTCGCACTCTTTGGAGTCGACTTCTGATTTAGATTGTGGTTGCTCCGTCGTTTGGACATGGAGACTAGCTTCCGTTAGGATGCTATTGCATTATTATGTTGTATTGGGTTTTATAGAAATGCAAAGGAGGTGATGTCAAGTTTTAAAACGTCATAAATGCTTTTCAACATACTTAGTTAAATTTAGATGTTATTTTTAACTGATTTCATCGGATGACCATTTAAACCTCACCTCCAATATTTTCAAAAGGGTTTAGATTCCAGGTTTCGGCTTACTTGAACCGCGTCGACGTCTTTAGATGTCACGTGATTTGAGTGCCGGTCACGTGCCACATTTGGGTCGTGACAAAGTTGGTATCAGAGCGTTTGGTTTAACCTTTGTTCAAGTCTAAGTTGGCTATATGGGATCTAGGCATGCACTTTTGTTACCTGGACTTACTTTATAGGACTTAGACTTGACTTTGGTGGTCTTATATCCGAACTTTCGTTATATAGTATGACCTTTGTTGATGGAATAGGTACTAAGTAGAGTGACATACTGTATATATGTTTCACGGCATATTTACGATATGATACTCCGCCTAAGATACCTTAGGATTTATATCTTGAGATCTTCCTTCTATTCCTTCCGTTGATCTATCTTCGTCAGTGCATGTTGATTGTTCCGGTCATCATGTTTATGGAAGCTGAGAGGGCTGCGGTTAGAGATACGGTCAGAGCAGACTTGTCGGGGACAAGGACTGACCAGGGTGATTTTCTGGTGATATCGAGACATGTCGTTTATATATATTTGATCGAGTTCTAATATAGAAGCGAGTGTCGTCGGGATCCGCACTAGATGGTGGAGTCATTATTAGAAATCAGACAGACTTGAGACGTGATGTTTTTCCCTCTTCGAAGATTATGGTGTTGTGTATTGTTCAGATAGCAGTACCAATTATTGCTGAGATTATCGAGATGTTGTTCCCAGAGTTCATGGAGTTAAAGGTTGACGATGTTACCAGTATGATGGATCAGCAGGATTCATAGCCATTCAGATGTGGGATGGTTAGGACTTTTTATCCATTGTGGCGCTTCGATACGAGATCGGTGAAATTGATGTACTTCTTCCGATAGATCTTGCTTAGACCAGATGCAAGTCGTTCAAGAAGGAGATCGTGCAGTAAGTTTTCTTCCGACGAATTGGGATGAGTTTTTGAAGGCGAGATTAGCCAGATTTCTTTACAGAGTATCAGAACTGACGTATTCATGTTTCCGAGTTTGTAAGACTCTGAGTTTGGTCATAACCAAGTATGACTTTCAATTCGCGTAACTATGCAGATATGTTCCTTAAGTTGTTGATATTAGAGATTTATAGAACGGGAGATTGGTGCGAAGTTTTAATGGACAGTTATTCTTCACAATTGATATTGAAGATTTGATGACGCGTATGACTATACTTTCAGGAGGAAGTCAAAAAATGAATGATAGTGGTTACTAAAGAGAAATTGGGTTAAGAAATGAGTGTTAGTTCCGGGCAGGCTGGATAAATGATTTCAGCAAAAGATTTGATGGATTCTCTTCCAGGAGTTTATAATAAATAAGATTGGACTAGGATTAGTTGTGAGCACATAAGCAGAGGACAGGGATTTCTGTTATCAACATATTGCGTTACAAGAGACTGGACTACTGGTCAAGAAGATGTGATGGGATGTATCGGCAATAAGACGAATGGTGTCGTTGCTCCACACCGGACGATTGCATAAAGAATCTATGGTATTAGAGATCCGCAAGAAGAACCAGAATTCAGAGACAAAGGACGTTAGAACGTGGCAGACGGCAAGTAGTAATCCTTGCTATGCCAATTCCGGTGGTATAAACACCTTCTGACATTGAAGAGAATATGCTTCGATGTCCTTTGAGTTCGATTTACGTTTTTATAATCTAAAATATTCATTTTCAACGTTGGAGAAAGGACAACTCAACGTCCGTGATTTTGATATATGTACTTTAAGTATTGAGGACCAATTTATGTTTTGTGCACACCAGGTGCACTTGATGAGATTTCTATGTACAATAATTTCACTTTGATTTATGCTTTGTGCATACCAGGTGCACCTGTTGAGATTTTCGTGCGAGGTGACTGCACTCGATTGAAGTGTTATGTGCACCGGATGCACTACACTGTTATTTCCGTGCACATCAGATGCACATAGTTAAAAGATTTTATATATATACCCTAGGTATACTTGATTTTGATTTTTGTGCACTATGATGCATTTGATGTTGATTTTGTGCACCCCAATGCACTTAATACTATTTTATACCCTTTTGTTCTATGCACAGTAGATGCGGTGGATATCGTTTCGTGCACGCCTATTGCACTTAGCGCTGTTTTGATTTCATGCACACCGTAATGTGTGGTTTGAGATTGCATGCAAACCCATTAGGGTTGATTTTGTTTTCGTGCTTTGCACTTGATAGGATATATTATAGATTTGATTTATATAAATTTTTTTGATTGGTCGTATGCATTGATATTGGATTGCGATTATGGATTTGATTATGTACTGAGAATACACAACGGTTTTCGTATTTGGTAAAACTTTTGTCACAACTAGAGTAATTCTCATAGAAACCGCTAGAGTTACAGTTATGAAAGATTATATCTTTTGAGTTTTCACGCACACGGTTGCGTTGTGATGCGTTTTAGCTCGTATAGGACTTTGGAGTCTTCTTATATCGAGCAAATTTCATGTTTTAAAGTTGGACCCTGGGAAATTCTTTTGAAATAAGTTGATTGGGTTAAGAAAATGTTTTAAGAAAGAGATTTAATTTAAATTTGGGGACCGAATTTCTTTAAGGGGGAGAGACTGTAACATTTTGGAAAATTTAGAATATTTAATTATATATTTTTTATTTTATAAAAATAATATAATTGGTTAGTTTACGAAAATGATATCGCTTATGAAATTGGGTATCAGAATCATATCCGAAAAATGTAATTATTTTGATAAATATGAATAAAGTGGGTAATATCAAGAAAATAATATTTTAATTCTTTTATCATGACATTGTAATTGTCATTAGAGTAATGATAATTAAGTGATAGAATTATCATTTCATATCTTTTATGTTATATGGATTTGGATTTATGATATGAAGGTTTTTAATTATTGTTATAATTTATCATGGTTGGCATATAACATTCTATGCAAAACTTCACACAAACACCTCATTTTCACCCTTACTTATAACCTTACACCTCTTCCTTCATACCTTTACACCTCTTTCCCCAAATTCAACACCTCCTCCTTGCATGAATCAATCATGCTTCATCAAGTGACACAACCTCCTTCCTCTCATGACACCTCCACCTTTTATCATACACCTCATGCTTTCTCTACAAAGCTCGTCACCCTAATTACATCTAATACTTATGAAATTCAGTAGCAATTCCAACTAAAACACTACACTCTTCATCCCCAAACTAATAAAATTTTCTAAGTGTTCATACCAAAGAGTGAGAGCAATGAATCCCTTCGTCAACTTGTGCACATCATCCAAGCTTGATCCATTACCAATCCTAGATGCTTCTACATACAAATTAGGAGCTCGTGTTCTTCTATACACAATCTCCATAGGTATATCTTCCTATCTTTTTAATTTAATCAATTCTGTCTAATATCAGTTTTGTTACGAAAAACAGAAAACATGAACTTTTGTGATGTTAAACCTACTGCAAATGAATTTGGAACTAATACGTATAATCAATAGAAAAACTAGCAAGACCAAAAGTATAATGAACCAACTAGAAGACTACAATTAAAACTTGAGCCCCAAACTCCCCACAAAATCCGGCGGAGGCAACCTTGAAATCCGGCGACGCCGGCCATCTTATGGCTTTTGGTGTTTATTCTTCTTCTGTAGCTTTGAGTTGGTATTTTACAAGTCTTTGTATTATTTGTGTTGTCTAAATATTTACACAGTAAAATCTGGGAATGTTTTAGAAATGGTTTTATCAAATTTCAGATATTTACAATATGAGTTTTGCGTATTTCGTACTGCGACTGAAATATCGACGTTCGCATGTTAAATTCAGTGGCATATTGTCGTTTTTAGGTTAAGTATACCGTAGGTTCTAACCTATGGGTGTTTTTCTTGTTGTTGTGGTTTTCGATATGATATTTACATCAATGCGATTTAAATACGAATATAGGTACGATTCGAGAATTTCCGAGACGGAGTTGGCGGTGTAGCAGCGTGGATTCTGCAATCTTATTAAGTTGGTGAGTAGATTTACATCTACGGGGGAAGTCGGGTGGATGGCGTATAGCACCCCCGTAACCTTATAAATATTATTATGATATCTAGTTAGGGTAGTATTTACGCAAGATATTGATATAGTATTGCATCTAGTATGTTCTTCATTTGCATAAAGTTTCATACCTAGTTTTAAATGAGATCCGTACGTAATGTTAGATCAGTATGACATGGATATGGTTTGATGGATTTGTACGAGTGATCATGCCGTACTTGAGATGATGCAGATACAGCGATATGATGAGATATTATACAGGAAATTGTATGTATTGGAAATGATGAAATTCGTATGCCGAATAACGGCCAAATTATCCTTTGACTCGTAGAGTTAGATTATATTCCGTTTTAGGATGTAATACTTGTGTGAGCTATATTCTTTTAAAAACTACGATTCGCTTGTGTTTTAATAAAATACTAGGATGCGGTGCCAATTTCCAAAACGAATATCTATTTTAATCTAGGGCAATTTCCTTATTTCAAACTTAACGTTTCATTTCAATTCTAAATATAATGGTATAGCTCATAGCAAGTAATTACAATAGTTACGTTTAGATTACTTTACATGTTTGCATTATATTATCGATGTTATCCGTTTCTGTGATACAAACACTCTGATAGAACACTGCACAATTACCAATGAGTTTCTATGCTGCACAAGCACGCAAATATATGTTACACTACACCTCATTGGTACTGCCATGTCACTGTAGAGCCGTTCTGTTATAGATGTGTTAAATATAAATAGGTTGTTACACCGTAGAACACTCGCACAAATACTAATGATTGCCATGTTGCACGAATACAGACGCGTATGCTACACTGCACTTCATTAGTAGTGCCATGACACAGTAGAATTGAGATCATTATGCTTATGTGATATAATTACGTAGTCTTTTCTTATTCCGGTTGTAGATTACGAATATTAGTACTATAGATGTTGTATTTGATTCTTATGGATTTTCTGGATATTTTACTCCTGATGATATACATCGGTGATATGGGAGACTGTTATATATGTATATATATAATATATCATCAATATAATCTATGCAAGTATTCTTATTCTTTACTTGATATTTTTGATATGATGTGTTAAACGTCCACCATGAGTTTTGTGTTTTCTGATTTTGATTCCGGACCGAGTGGGGTAGCTATACGGTTCCGGATTTGTGAAATATCCGTACTGAGTGGGGTAGCTATACAGCGGGATACATGGTGGACCCGGTTCGGGGCCGAGGGGCAGGATAGCTGCATTATAGGCGGGAAGCCTAACGAGGATACTCGATACCGGAGATAGAGATGAGCACGGCAGATATCCAGGGATACTGACCGGGGTTCGATTGGGCACGGCGGATATCCAGGGGATACCGACCGGGGCCAGGGATATCGGGTGGCGATCATCTATTGAGATGGTGTCGACGGTATCTGCATTTACGTGTCGATGCTGGACACGAGAGATTTCTTATTTCGATGTCGATACTGGACATCCATATATATATATTGATATGATTGTTATCATGAGATATACAGTAGAGTTTGGTTAAGGTAGTCGACCAGGACTGATCCGGGGGACAGTACCTGTATATATTTGCACGGACATTCATATACATAAATATGATTTCAAAATCGAGCTATAGCCTCATTATTTTGACGTGCCTGAGATGACTCTGAAATCTTTTAAATTGTAAAGCTCTTAACACGATTCATAAAATAGCAGGACATGTACTTTAAATAAGATATCTATTATACTTCATATTATCACGTCTGCTTTATGCCGTGACATATCTATTCCGCGGCTATTTTAAGGAAGAGGTACACACACACACACACACACACACTTTTGGCTACATTTGACTTATACCTAGATATAGGTCATCTGCATTGATATGTGTTACTTGGGATTGCATGATAGATAGTGTTGCATTATGATACATATACATATCATATAGTACATTTGTACAGATTATGATAGTACTATACTTATGACCTAGGTATCGTCATGCATTTTGATTTCTACCTTTAGTTGTACCTTTATTCACTGAGTTGGCAACTCATCCCTGTTGTGCCACAGTTTCTTGCTGGTTTTACCGCTTGGATTATCAACGGCTTTGGGCACACATTCTTCTCGGTGATTGATGGGTATGTGGGTTACTATGGTATCATACTCACACTTGATTATTCATATATTCTTGTATCTAGTGAAAACTCCATCAACTTAGAAATGGTATATTATGGACTTAGAAGCAAGGATTAGAGTTTATGTTTGGTGGTGTCGCACTCTTTGGAGTCGACTTCTGATTTAGATTGTGGTTGCTCTTTCGTTTGGACGTGGAGACTAGCTTCCGTTAGGATGCTATTGTATTATTATGTTGTATTGGGTTTTACAGAAATGCAAAGGAGGGGATGTCAAGTTTTAAAACGTCATAAATGCTTTTCAACATACTTAATTAAATTTAGATGTTATTTTTAACGGATTTCATTGGATGGCCATTTAAACCTCACCTCCAATATTTTCAAAAGGGTTTAGATTCCGGGTTTCGGCTTACTTGAACCGCGTCGACGTCTTTAGATGTCATGTGATTTGAGTGCCGGTCACGTGCCACATTTGGGTCGTGACAGATATGTGCAGGGCCGAGATTAATACGTGTATGTGATACCGTATTCTATTCTCGTGGTATGTGATATCGGCCGGGTATATATGATATAGCCGGGTTATCGGATCAAGTGTTGGTTCGATAAAATGATACATATTATATTGGTCGGTTATATGGAATATAGCCGGATTATTAAATCAAGTATTGATTTAATAATTTAATGTATAAATATATATGTGATATATTACATTACATTGACTAATATAAGCTCACTTAAATGATTCTTTTTCTCACTTAGGATGCATTGATATACATGTGATATATGTTAAATGTATTCTTTTCTTTTGTTACAAAATTATATATATGTGATATGTATAATTGTAACATGCTAGGTTATACATGTAACTAGGGTTTATGAGAATTACACCATAGTTTGTCATTATGGTTGGAATTATATTTATTTTGGAAATTCTAAATTGTGGATTAATTGTTAAGATATTTTCTTAGTTGACTAAGTCCACTCTCTTGATATTTTCCAAGATATTTATTAACCTAACCCTAATCACTAACCATGGTCTTTTCTCTACAATGGTTAAGCCATGATACTAACCCTAGGTTGCATTTCTAACCTCATAAAAATTTCATTCTCACTTGAGCTTGAGCTTCTTTTTCTTCTTCATTTTGATATTCTTGCTCTCTTGATTTATTTATGTGATGAAAAATAGTGAGAAATAAATTTCTAAAGTGCGAAAAATTCCTACTTCATCATCCTCTTCTATACTAGCTATATAGATTAGTGTGTTAACTTCACTAATTCCTAATTAGTGAAGAGATAGCTTGGGTTTGTGACTCCTCAAGGTAGATCATCTTGGATTGTGAAGATTTCAAGCAAGCATGGATCATTCACCTTATGGACCCTCTCTAGAGTCCGGGAGCTTGATGATCGCAGCGAAGGGACCATAACTTGGAGCTTATGAAGCGAAGGAATGGACTACAAAAGTTGTAATCCCTATCACTTAGAAGCAAAGTTGTTTGCTTTAAGTTTCCGCATGATTCTCTAGTATCGATTCTAGGTTAGGGTTATTTAGAATGGCAAAATTTTGAAATTGGCATGGACGATGCCACCCGAAACCTTGCTGCCGCTCTAGACATCCCAACAACGTGCTCCTCGTATGGGCGCTATTTTATAAGAAGCGCTTCACTCTCCAAGTTTGGCGCTCAGCGCCGAGCGCTCCACATGCTTCTCACGTGGGCGCTACTTTATAAGAAGAGCTTAGCACTCCAAGTTTGGCGTTCAGCGCCAGGCGCTTTAAGTTTGGCGCTCAGCACCAAGCGCTCCACGTGCCCCTCACGAGGGCACTGATGAAATAAAGAGCACTCTATAAATAGAGCCCAGCGACAAAGAGTGTCCAACACTCGATACAAACAAAGGAAGGAAGGTGAGCATCAAGACCCAGGTCAATGCTCAACATTGTTGAACAAAAGGGATTAAGTTCAAATAAATAATCAAGTGGGCTAAGCCTAAGGGTAGCCAAACCCCAAATCGACCAAGCCCATAGGTCTTCTTTTAAATCGGCCTTAGTGCCAAACAGGAATACCAAGTCCCTGATGAACATTCTTTGGTTTAAGGGTACATCTCCCCACACCTCTGATATATGTCGTTGTAATTCTTCAACGTCTTCAGAGAGGTGGCAGGTCCCGATAACCAACAACAAAACTCCACGGACCGTAATGTCCCTAAACTAAATTCCATGACCGTAACGTCCTTAAACTAAATCTTATAACCGTAACGTCTTTAAACTAAACCTTATGACCATAACGTCTTTAAACTAAACCCTATGACCGTAACGTCTTTAAGCTAAACCCTGTGGACTATAATTCATGGACTATGATGTCCTTAAACTATGGACTATAACTTCCCTAAACTAAAATGATAGAGCCCAAATGCTCTTTCGTTGGATCAAAAATGATCCCAAACCCTCGTTAAGTAGACCTTAGTCTAAAATTAGACTAACGTGTCCTTAACAAACATTTAAGTTGATCTTAATCTCAAACGAGATTAACGATCCTTAATCCAACCGAAACCTAAATCTAAGAAAATACGGATTTGGACTAATCCCCACCCTACGAGCGACAATATAAATTAGTCTCTGTATACAATCCATGGGCAATCTAAAACAAAACAAACATACACGACACAAAGTGAACATTTGGAGAAGGAGAAAGTTTTTACCGCGATGCGGTAGCATAATTAACTGCAGGGGCTTGCGCCTGCAGGGAAGAGCGTCCCCAGAATCAAAAAACCTTCCCCAACGATGGGGAATCTAACGAAGTCTGCTACAACGGCCGCATCTGTTTAAACCTTCGATACATAGTGCCATAAATTAACTTGGCATCTTCGGAGAGGTAGACGGATAAATCCAAATAGCATCAGCCCCTTCAAATTCAGGCCAGACGTCCCAACCTCCCGGTCGCGTCTTTCGGGGGTAAACAGATTCTGGCATGCCCGGTGGGACCTTTTCCTCTTTCCTCTCCACACTTCGTGTGTCGTGTACATGAATGAATCGTGGTTTGATATGGTTGCCCCTGGATTTGAGGTACTATGATTTAGTGTCTTGCTCCATGCAGAAAAGAAGATGGCGTCAATGGCTTCCAACTGCAACAACAACCCTCGCTCGGCCCTATCTGGAGGAGTAACTTATGGGCCTCAAGCAGTCTCCATTTTCGCAATGCCGGTGGAACAGGTGACACAGGCCACCACTGGGTTGTTCTTTGGGACCATGCTCCTACCAATGAGCTTCAACGCCCTAGTACCATCACAGGAAGCTTCGATCAAGTCAGTCTTTGATCGGTTTACCACTACCAAGGCCCCTCTCAACGGGTCGTCTATGTCCAATACCACGGTCTTTAACAGGCTAGGCCAAAGCTAAAGCGGGCCCATGAAGAAGCCTGCAATACCCAAAAGAGTTATCCCGAAGCGGATAGCCATCCCAGCTCCGGTAAACGAAGTCGTCAGAGGGGCTTCTCCGGCTAAGGGGTCGGTCTTTGCAAGACTGGACATCCCATTTCCTGCTTCGGGTGAGGTCGTTGCGAATGATTCCCATGCCAAGAAGTCGGTCCTTGCAAGATTGACCGTTCCTTCTCAGCGGACATCGGTCTTCGACAGGTTGACCCCAGCAACCCTTCAGCAGAACAGGGGGCATGATGAAGCCACCCCCGTAACTGAGCCATTCCCATCTGCACGACATGCTCGACATCGCCACTGGCACCGAGTAAGGAAGGCTGGGGGTAGTTCCCCCTCTGGACTTACCCCACCATCTCCAACGGTGGAAATCGATGCTGCTGTTCCAACTGGGAACAACTTTGAGCCGCTCAGGAAGGTGCGCAAGAACTCTCTAACTGCCGTATTGAAAAGGTCTCCTCCACCTGTTGAAAATGTTACAAAAGCGAAGCCGAAGCAGCCTCCTCAGTGGCTGTCCTAAAAAATCCACAAGGTCTGGCGAAGAGTCCAAGACTCTGTGATCGACAAGGACTACTCCTGCCGACAGAAGAAAATGAAAGTTCGGCAAGAGGAGGACCATCCCGCCGCCGTACTGTGGAATGTATCACCTGCAACAGCCCCCTCAACTTCGATCGCCCATAAAAGAAGAAGGCCGGAGAAAATCCCTGTGTCTGCGATAAATCTTAAGGGTGCTGAATCCAAACGCCCCAAGTCTGGGGGCATAGTAGTGCACACCATCTACATGGCTTCCAGGAAAAAGGATAGACGTATCTCCACGGGTTATCGACCACTCACCCGGTCTGTGACAAAGGCTCAGGAGCAACAGCAAAAGCTCCAGGAGATGCTAACGAAGATGGCTGCGTTCACTGGGCCGAAAGAAAGCCCGGAGACATCGTCGGAGTAGCGCTAGGAACATGAAACCGACGCCGAGTTCCTCCGAAGAATGCTCGAGAAGAAAGACAAAGAGGCCGCGGAAAAAGAAGCCAACAAAAAACAAATGGCGCTCTTGTTTCAAGATACGGTCGGGATAATGATACAGCCGGATCCTCCAGCTGAAGACCCTCCAATAATTCTTGAAGACGACAGAGGGGAGACATCAAACCCTCTTCCGTCTCTATCAGCAGCCAAGGAAGAGACAATCTCCAAAGTCGCCCTTGACGACTATATATCTCAACAGATGCGAGCTCATCAGACGAGCGAAGCGGCCGGCCAAATCGTTAAGACTAGACGACCCTATCCGGGTTGGTACGATCAAATAAAGTACCCACCAGGATATACGATCCCTAAATTCCATGTGTATAAGGGGACGGCTAATCCACACCAGCACGTTGCTCAATTCAGGGCTTTGTGCGGTAATACTGGGGGTGACGACAAACTGCTGTTTCGCCAGTTTGTTGGCAGCTTGTCGGAGGCAGCATTCGAATGGTACTCCGAGCTCCCAAATGACTCTGTCAAGACATTTGCAGAAATGGAGCTACTATTTACATAAAGATTCGTGAGCGCTAGCGAGCGCACCCCGAGCACTGCACTAATTAACGCTAGAGTGAAGCTGGGAGAAACATGAGTTCAGTATGCAATTCGGTGGCAGAACCTGTGGTCGAGATGCGAACAATGCATAGAAGAAGCTCCTGCCGTGGACATGTTCGTGAGAACCCTCGATCCGCAAGCGACTATATCCCAATTCATCATGTTTTTCAAGCCGACCACCTTCCAGGCCATGATCGACAAGCTGGCCCAAATGGACCAGATGGGCCATAGACCGCCGTCCTTGAAAACGGAGCTTCGAAATGAAAAGGGGAAAGTAACGCGACCTCGTCTCCAATGCTCAGCAACAGTCGAGTGATCCGAAACCGATTGCTCTCCAAGGCAAAAAATCACGATTCTTTGATGAAAAGTTGAGACGTCCTTACTCGTTTTCCTGAGATAAAACGAGGAGACTGTTCGAACTAGCGGTACGCAACAGGATCATCACCTTACCGGATCCGAAACGCCCACTGCAGCCCGGCGACGTCAATAATCCCAATTACTGCCCCTATCACCGAATATTGGGCCATCCAATCGAAGATTGCTTCATCTTCAAAAACTGGATTGAGGACCAATATCAACAAGGCTAATTCGCGTTGTCCGAAAACTGGAAGGTGAACCCGCCACAACCGCATGCTCCTAAAAAGGTGGACACGTCGGGGGCATCATGCTTGTTTATAGAAGAAGCTCCATGGGAAGTTGCTCTTTCAAACAAGACTAAAAGGATACTGAAAGACCTTCAAGCATGTCCGGCAATTAGATGGAAAAGCCTACTGGAGCCAGAGATCATTGAGAGAATGCTGAAACCGCGCCCAATACAGAGAGTTGGTAACGATGGGCAAAATACACAGGTCCAGCTGTTGAAGCCTTCTAAGAATAAGAAGAAGACCAAAAAGCCCGCGCAGTCTGATGACAAACGCACAAATTTGCAAAGGCATATTGATGCACTGGAGGAATATAACCAGAAGGTGCGAACCTCAGTCACACTCTAAGAGTTTCTCAGCCATATCCTTCAGAGCGGAAATAATGCCAATGATGAGGGAGAAGACTCGTCAAAAGAACCCGAGGATTATGTAGCGAATTGTCACATGATCTCTCATTCGTCGGCAAATGACGAAGAAGCTCACTCGGCGTCAGAAGATAATATAGAGGAGTTGGGGGCAGGATCGGTCCTAAAATCCTTAGAACCGTTAGACGAGATGATTGACATGCTACTGAACGAAGCCCGTCAGAAGAGCAAAGCTGATCAAGAGTGTGAAATGGCCATATTCGAAAGAGCCAGGCATCGGCATCAAGCGGAAGAAATCATGGTAGGAATGAGTTGCCAAGTACTCCGACTAGATCGAAGCATGCCTGCAGCAGAAAAAAATAGGCTCAAGGCAAGGAAACGGTTTGCTAAAGCCCTGTCAATGGGAATGAAGTTGCCATCTTCCAAAGGAAATACTCCTGGCAGTCTACACCTTGACGAAGCGGATGTACACCCTAACTACTGCTTGTACCATCAAAGGATTGCACACCCTACCGAAGAATGCATGGTCTTTAAAAGGTGGTGGCAGGGATACGTTGCTCACCGACAACTGTTCAAGCGGATGAAGCGCAAAACTCGTCGGGAACAGAGAAGCACGACAGATGAGCACAAAAGAACTGCTGGGAACTGTCACATGATTGATTCCGGGGGATCGCAAGTTCTCACCTTTGGAAGTGATTCTGATGAAAAAATAGCCATTGACCCTCTCTTCAAAGAATCCACCTCGGGAAAAGAGGAAGAAATAAAGAACTGTGAGAATATTCTGCTGCGTAACCATACGTTGCCTGAAATGAATCTCAGACTCACAAACAAGGGTCAAACAAAAAAGATAAGGGGAAAGAAAAAGCCCCTAAAGATATCGCCCTCGATGATCGACTCGTCGAAGAGCTGGCAGCCAGGGACCCGCCCAAGAAAAACAAAGTGGATTATAATGTCTTAGCACACTTGAGGAAGATACCCTCACAGCTAAGCGTCTTGGATGCCCTTTTATTTTCTAAAGAGGCACGAGATTCTCTGATTAAGGTATTACAAGAGCCGAAGCAGTTTCAAGCCTTCCTTGCCGAAGAAAAGATGAAGGACGAGCTGGAAGAAGTGCACACAGCTGACATCACTTTCGGCGATGAAGATCTCCTCTTCGGAACGTACGAGCACAACCTTCCCCTGTATGTCATCGGGTATTGCCATGACATCAAGATAGGGAAAATCTTAGTTGACGATGGGTCTTCTTTCAACCTCCTAAATGTGAGGGTGCTAAAAAAAATCTGCATGAGCGTTCAACACCTCGCTCGGGATAAAATCACCATCTCCGGATTCTACTCCCAGTCATCACGGACGCTTGGGTCCGTAATACTGACATTACACATCGGGATGCTCGTCACTGACATAAAATTTCATGTCATTGACGCCAGGACCTGCTACAACGCATTGCTCGGCAGGCCTTAGTTACACGAGTACAATATCATCCCTTCTGCACAACATCAATGTATGAAGTATTTCAAAGATGGTCTCGAGTATACCGTGACCGGGAAACTGAACCCGCTCTCCGTAAATGATGTCCGAAAGTACGAAAATGCAAAGTATTTCCTACCAGACTTTCAAGATATGGAAAAATGCCATAAACCGAAGAATAAGCAAAAAGCTATCACCACTATTCCGGTCTTCGGGAGCGATACCGAAGAGGAAGAAGAGATAGTCTATTCGGGGCCGCCCTAATGCCACAACCCGGGACCATCTACCCATATTATGGTCTTTGGCAGTGATTCTGAAGACGAAATCAACGCAGTGTTCTCGGTCCGTCCATCAATGCAGGCCCTCACTGGAGATGTTCAGAGTTTGCAAATCGCCATGGTTCCGCAGCAGCAATACAGAGAGCTTGATTTGCTTGAGACATATAGTGTGCAAGAGCTGCAGATATTCTACGTCCCTCCCAGGCGAAGAGGTGAAAAGGCGATCCTATTCTATCGATCCATGGAGACTAAAGTCGAAAGAGAAATCTGGCATGGTGCTGATTCTGCGCTCGATAGGCTCTAACCCATCCGTCTGCCCATATACTACACGGAGGGATTGAGAAGGTTATTAAGATGCCAAGGCGTACCTTTCAAACAAACTCTTCAACAAGCTCAGTTCTTCAACAGGATTTGGCACATCCCCGGAACTCAACGAAAATTGCCTAATGGAAAAATGGAAACGATTGGGCTTGGATATGTCCGGTCCAAGAAACGGGAGAAATTTCATGACTGCTATGTCATAAATGACCTCGATGAAGAAGGGGGTGCTTTTTTAAAAGATGCTGACGCTGAACCAGAATAAGGTCCTGCCATAAAAATGCTAAGCTCGTCGTTTGAAGAACAGATTGACAAGCTAATTGGAGAAGCAGGTCAAAAGGTTCGGGATGACCACAGCCGCGAAATGGCCATTTACGAAAAGGTCAGGACCCAACGTATTATTCAGCAGGCTGCGGAGGATGATGATCCCTTTCACCCCTAACCCGCTATGCACTCTCGTGGCAAAAAGAAAGACCGACGCAGAAGCAGTGATAAGGTCAAGAACGGGGACGGCATTCCAATATAGTAAAACGGTTCCAAAAGGCCACGTGATCGAAAAAAGGTCAGTCGGAATCCGTCTCTTATGAAAAAGATGGGTCGAGAATATTCTTTCCCTCGAGACAAGACAAGGAAGATCTTCGACCTTGTCATGAAACATCAGATGATGACACTCCCGGTGTCTCGGCACCCTAATTAGGCAAACGAGGTTCATCACCCAGATTATTGTTCCTATCACCGAGCGATAGGACATCCTCTTGAAGACTGCTTCCCCTTCAAAAACTGGGTCGAAGACCAGTATCAACTCGGCAGATTTGCCCTATCCAACAGTTGGAGAGTAGCCCCACCACAAAAGCATGTGCCAAAAGCAACGTATATGGCGAGAGTAGAACCAGATCAACATTGGTCTTGGAAACGATCTCGTACCTGTCACGTTATAACGCTGTCAGAAGAAGGAGTGCCCGAGAATATGGATGACCCCTCCTGGTGCTTCGAAAACGAGGATGAAGAGGAATTGATCTCAGAATTTACACCGGCGCCAAATGAGTTGGAAGATGGGATACACACCACTGCGGACAACCTAAGGAAAATCGACTTGGGGATGGCAAACGACCCGCGACCTATGTTCATCAGCGAGCTGCTGTCTAAAGAACAGGTGGCTACGCTAAAACACGTGCTCATGCAGTATAAGGACTGCTTCACATGGAACTACTCCGAGATGCCGGGGCTAGATCCATAAATAACTGTACATAAATTGGCAATATCTTCGGACGTCAAGCCAGTCAAACAAGCATCAAGAAGAATGCGTCTCGAACTTGAAATGAGTATCAACGCCGAAATCAAGAAGCTAATCGACTCCGGTTTTATCCAAGAAGTTCAATACCCCGTTTGGATCGCCAACATTGTCCCAATGATGAAGAAAAATAGGACGGTGCGCATCTGCATGGACTTTCGGGACCTCAACAAAGCATGTCCGAAAGATGATTTTCCCATACCGGTTACCAAGCTGATGATAGACAACACGTCCACTCACGAGGTCTTCTCCTTCATGGACGGCTCATCAGGGTACAATCAAATAAAGATGCATCCCGAAGATCAGAAGCATATCGCTTTCCGGAATCCTCAGGGCATATTCTGCTACAAAGTGATGCCTTTCGGTCTGAAGAATGCCGGTGCTACCTATTAGAGGGCCATGATGAAGATTTTCGATGACCTCATACATGAAATCATCGAATGCTATATCGATGACCTCGTGGTGAAAAGCAAATCATATGAGGAACACTGGGAGCATTTGAAAATAGTGTTCCAGCGTCTTTGGAAATACAATCTGAAGATGAACCCTCTCAAATGCGCGTTTGGAGTTTTCTCGGGCAAATTCCTGGGGTTCATCATCCGACACCGGGGCATCGAAATATATCCATCAAAGATCAAGGCGATTATGGAAATGCCTCTGCCAAGAACTCTCAAGCAATTGCGGTCTCTCCAAGGAAAGCTCGTGTATATCCGGCGGTTCATAGCCAAGCTCTCCGGCAAATGTCGTCCCTACAGTCACTTGATGAAGAAGGGAACCCCGTTCATTTGGGATCGCAAATGCCAAAGCGCACTGGACTAAATCAAGCAATACCTGCAGAATCCGCCGGTACTGACCACTCCAGTCAAAGGAAATCCCCTCATCCTATACACAACAGCCCTCGAAGGTTCGTTAGGCGCGTTATGGGCACAAGAGAACGACCAAAGGAAAAAGAGAGCCCTCTACTATTTGAGTCAAGTTCTCCTGGGGGCAGAAAACAACTACTCCCCTATCGAAAAACACTACCTGGCGTTAATCTTCGCGATAACGAAGCTTCGGCATTATGCTTTGGCGCATGGGGTCCATCTCATATCAAAAGTGGACCCTCTTAAATATTTGATGTCAAAAGCCATTCTGACGGGACGGCTCACTAAATGGGCCCTATTATTAATGGAATTCTCGATAACATACCGGCCTCTCAAGGCAGTGAAAGTCCAGGCCATCGCCGACTTCCTCGCTGAGCATCTGATACCGTCCGATTCACCCCTCATTTATGAATTTCCGGATGAGCACGCATTTGGCACGATCTACAGGGGAAAGGAGGGAGTGATACCCGATGGGAACTCTACTTTGATAGGGCATCTTCCATGAAGAGGAGAAAGCACACCACCCCTATAGTCAAATCGGGGGTAGGCCTTATCTTCGTGACTCCGCAAGGAGGGATAATGCGCTTTGCCTTTTCCTTAACAGAGCCGAGAATAAATAATGAAGCGGAATATGAGGCTTTGATAGCAAGTCTTGAGATTGCTGTCGACATGGGAATCGAAAATCTTCTTATATACGGGGACTCCCAGCTGGTCGTTAGTCAAGTAAACGGCAACTATCAAACGTACAAACCGGAGTTGGTAAAGTACGGCGAGAGAGTGCAGCAACTGCTGACGCAAATTCCCTTCTGCACCCTGGAAAGCATACCGCGTACAGAAAATAGTATGGCGGATGCATTAGCCAAACTCGCTAAAGAACTGGCTGACGAAAACCTCGATGACGTAAGGATCGTTGTGCAAAGCCGTCGGGTTCTCGCACCAGCAGAAATGTCTCCAGAGTCGTCTGAAGAAAGAAACGACTAAGCAAATAGTCCTACAAATATAGAACCAAGAAGAGGCTAAGGATTGGAGAGAAGTCTTTATAGACTTCTTCAAATCCTGCCGAACACCTGAAGACGCATTCTCAAGACATCAGCTCATAAAATGAGCTCTGTCTTTCGCCTACGTCAATGATACTCTATATAAGAGATCGTTCGACTCTCTGTGGCTAAGATGCCTGGGACCAGAAGAAGCAAGGAGGGTCGTCCAAGAAACTCACGATGGACTCTGCGGTTCTCATCAAGCTGGGCCAAAGATGAAGCTGAAGATCAAAAGAATGGGCTACTACTGGCCCACAATGATTCAGGACTGCCTCGAATACGCGAAGCAGTGCCACTCGTGCCAAATTCATGGAGACTTCATCCACCAGCATCCAAATCCACTACACCCAACAGTGGCTAGCTGGCCGTTCAAAATGTGGGGAACCGACATAATTGGGCCCATTGAACCAGCATCATCCAGAGGACATCGGTTCATTTTGGCGACAACTGATTACTTCTCTAAGTGGGCAGAAGCAGTACCGCTAAGAGAAGTGAAGACGAAGAACATCCTCTATTTCTTCAATACACACGTCATCTATCGGTTCGGCACTCCGTGACGGATTATCTCCGATAACGGGCAGGCCTACAGAAGCCATAGGATTAGTCGCTTCGCACAGCAGCATAACATAGATTGGAGATATTCTTCGGTTTATAATTCCTGAGCTAACGGTCTAGCTGAGGCTTTCAACAAAACCTTGTCAAAGATCATAAAGAAGATGCGTCCAAAAATAAAAAGGACTGGCATGAGAGATTGCATGAAGCTCTCCGGGCTTATCAGACCACGTTCAAAACAGCCACAAATACAACACCGTATGCATTGGTGTTCGGCACAGAAGTGGTACACCCCCTCGAGATAGAGCTACCCTCTCTACGAGTGGTGGTTCATTACGAGCTAACAGATGAAGAGAATGCTCATCTTCGGCTTAAGGAGCTCGACGCCCTCGATGAAACTCGTCTCATGGCGCAGCAAAACTTAGAGGCTTACAAAGCAAAGATGACGCGCTCATACGAAGGATTGACTAGGCCGAGAACGTTCCGCCAAGGCAAACTCGTGCTAGTGGTCAAGAGACCTATGATCCACAATCATGCCAAACGGGGGAAATTCGAGCCGAACTATGAGGGCCTGCACATCATAGACAAAGTCTACCAAGATAGGGCTTATTTGCTCATGGATATGGATGGCGAAAGACCCTTCCGGCCAATAAATGGCCGGTTCCTAAAAAAATACTATGCCTGACGAGTCACGGTCTAGGTTAACGATAGATGACGACGCCTATGTCCGCTCGCTATCATCCCAAGCCCAAACTCTATAAGTAATATCCAGCGAAAACTTGCCTCAAAATCGCTATAGACCGAAACGTCCCTAAACTAACAAGGGACCGACATGTCCTAAAACTAGCTACGGACCGTAATGTCCTTAAACTAACAACGGAACAAAATGTCCCTAAACTAATGATGGACCGCAATGTTTCTAAACTAGCTACGGACCGAAACGTCCTTAAACTACTATGAACTGCAGCATCCTTAGGCTAACGCGGCAAAATAAAAAAAATAAAAAAATAAAAGAAAAACGTTACTTCCATAAGCAAAATGAGCACGGATGAAAACCCGAAAGGGCTCCGTGAGCAAAAACAGCAGGGCTACCGGCGAGTTTGTGAAAACCTGAAAGGGCGCAGGCTCGTAAAAAAATTCATGCACACTTGCAAGGTCCTCTCGATCTTGTACGGAGAAAACACCCGCGTGATATCCTTACGACTCATAAGGGAGAAACACACTTAGGGATCCCCACGATTCCTAAGGAGAAATTACACTTACAAGATCCTAATGACTCGTAAGGAGAACCCTTTTATGAGACCCTCATGGCTCATAAGATTCAAAAGCCTTAAGCTACAGGGATCTGAACCTGTTCTTAAGCCATCACATCCTCCTGACTGCCCTATAGGTGAGTCCATATTAACCCCTGTATACAATCCACGGGCACAAATAAACGTCGCCCCCACCAAGTTCCCCCAATGGCATGAGATGTCCTCATGTGGTGAACGACACTTGTAAGTCCTCTCGACTTATAAGGAGAAACCACTTTTTTAAGATCCTTACGACTTATAAGAGAACACACACTTAAGAATCCTCATGATTCCTAAGGAGAAAATGCACCTACGAGATCCTCACGACTCGTAAGGAGAAACACCTTCATGAGACCCTTACGGCTCATGAAGTCAAAAGCTTTAGTCGACAGGATCCTAACCCTGTTTGCTAAGCAACCTTTGTTCAAATCGACACAGGCAAGTGATGATTCACTCTTGGCAATATCCCAGTGGCACCGATGTTGATGCCTATATCGGTAACAAATTCCATGTCCTTTCAAGGAAAATGATGATTCGCTCCTGGCAATATTCTAGTCGCAGCGATGTTGATGCTAAGATTGGTATCAGGTCTTGAGTGCCATACTTGCAACAAAATCAGTGAGCCAAAATGCATATGAATAGCCGAAATGATGTGGCCACTCACAATAAAAATCAGCGAGTAAAATATATGCATACAAAAATAGACGAAATGATTGGGCAACTCGCAATAAAAAAGTAGCGAGTAAAGAAAAAGAAAATAGCCGAAATGATTGGGCACCGCGAAAAATAGCCGAAATGATTGGGCAATCGCGACTTTCGCGATATAAAAGGCTGAAAAGATAGAGCATCGCGGAAATAAAAAAATAAAAGAATGAAACTTTTGCCCTACAGGTGAGTCCATACTGACCCCCGTATACAATTTATGAGCATAAACGAAAAGGAACCACATTTCCCCACCACACTTTGTCAAAGGGAGAGTCAGATCTCGACGGCAACATCTACAGCCTAGAGATCAGCAACGACGTTCCTCCTCATTCTAGCAGGATACGGACGCGGCACCACCAATTGGAGCCACGGCAAAGTCCCTAGTTCTAAGACTTCACGGTTCACAGACAACCTAAAGTCAACCCCGACACCGTAGAAAGCAGAGAAAGTCAACCCCGACACCGCAGAAAATGGAGAAAGTCAAGTCTGACACCGCAAAAAACGGAGAAAGTTAACCCTGACACCGCAGAAAGCGGAGAAAGTCAACCCCGACACCGCAGAATACGGAGAAGGTCAACCCCGACACCGCAGAATACGGAGAAAGTCAAGCCTGACACCGTAGAAAATGGATAAAATCAACCATGACACCATAGAAAGCAGATAAAGTCAACCCTGATACCGCAGAAAACGAAGAAAGTCAACCCTGACACCGCAAAAAACGGAGAAAGTCAACCCTGACACCGCAGAAAACAGAGAAAGTTAATTCTGACACCGTAGAAAGCGGAGAAAGTCAACCCCGACACCGTAGAAAGCGGAGAAAGTCAACCCTGACACTGTAGAAAATGGAGAAAGTCAACCATGACACCGTAGAAAATAGAGAAAGCCCACCCCGACACCGTAGAAAACGGAGATAGTCAAGCCTGACACCGCAGGAAGCGGAGCAAGTCAACCAATAATCTCTCGATTCGTTTCGACTCGTAGGGGAAAGCCTTAGGCAATGGGGATAAAGACCTGTTTCCTAAGTACTGGGGCCCTACAAGCAGGTCCAAACTGACTCTTGTATACTATTCACGGACCACACTCTCCAAAGTCGAATATCGACAAGGAGGGAAAAAACCACCTACGAGTCCTCTCGACTTGTAAGGGGGAAAATTCTATTGTGATATCCTTACGACTCTCGAAGGAAAATATGCACTTAGGAGTCCTCATTGTAGGGTTCCTAGGCACGCTAATGAGGTCTCACAAGGCATCAACCATGCCAATTTCAAATTTTACGGGTGCCGAGAAACCCCAATACGGATCGTTAACTAGAATTTTAGGCGAAAGAATGAAACTAGTTAACAACTTAACTACAAGAACGGAAATACAACCTTTGTAGATCCGGTCCTCCACCTCCATACCTCCGCAATGAAGTCTCCTCGCTGTCCAAATCGAATCCCGGGCTCTAGCGTCGGCTTCATCGGAGAAATGGGCGGGCTAGGTCATCGACTACGATGCCGAAGATGATCTACGTCGAAGCATCACAGGATCAAGCTCCAACTTCACTAAGACATTAAACTTGTGAAGAAAACATCCTATACTACTTGGCAAGAGGTAGAGGATGAAGAAATAGGAAGTGGGTTCATTTTAGAATTAGATTTCTCACTCATTTCATCAAGTCACCATTGATGAAGTCAAGCTTTCTTCATTGAAGAAGATGAAGAAGAAGAAGAAAAAAATATTATGATAAGTTTGTTTCTAAACTAAATAAAATCCACACTTATCATATCATAACCAAGGTCAAGTGTAGAGAGTTAACTTGAGTTAGGTTGAATGGTTAGGGTTAGAGAAGAAGACAAGAATGGTTGCTTTGGTTAAAGCTTCATGAAGCTTCAACAAGCTTCATGAAAGAATGAAAGAAACCATTTTTGTTTTTCTTTTATCTACAATTCAAAAATGAATAGATAAATAAATAAATGAATAAAACCAAAACCCTAACCATTAACATAACAATGGTATAAGTCTTTACACAAACCCTAGCTATCATGTATCATCAAACATGATACAATCAAGTGCACAAAAAATATATCACATATACGATGTGCACGGCCGAGTGAGAAAATCCATCTTAAGTGAACCGATACTAGTTAATGCAAAGTAATATATCAAATATATAATTATGCATTAAATCATTAAATCAATACTTGATTTAATGATCCGGTCATATCGCATATAACCGACTAATATCAATAGTAACAACTTATCGAATCAACACTTGATCCGATAACTCGGCTATGTCGCCTATAACCGACCAATGTTACATATCGCGAGAATCAAATACAGTATCACATACTGGTATTATTCTCGGTCCCGCACATATCTCATATGCGCTCCTATTTCATTTCGCTTGAGCCAGGAAACCTCTGTGTAGGACTCTAAAGACTCGTCAATACGCCGGCAGCAGATGATGATCATATCAAGCACCCACAAGCCGCAAGCGGTCTGCTAAACGTAACGGCCACCCGGGTATTGAGCGATCAGAAGATCGACGAGCAAGCCCGCTCACACTCCAGTGAATCCAACCAGTAATACTTACCGTACAGTCCGGTCTCGTCGTCTGATATGTCGCATATCTCGCCTAGGGGTGGTAAACATCAGACCCCAATAGCTTGATAAGTCGTGTCGATATGAGGTCTATAACAGTTCGAGAAACTATTGGTAACACTTACCAGTAAATCTCAGCAACCCTGGCCAGGGATTTCCGGTTATAGCCAATCGAACACAGCGCAACATCAACTCCCTATACCGGGAGAGACGAATCCCCTCCTATCGCTCATTGCCTCCATGTGATTCGGGACTGTACCCAAAAGCCACCGTTTTGCACGCCCTCTTGGACGTGGTAAGATGGAAATCAAAGCACAGTGGGAACCACACAAGACTCTATGACGATCTTGGGTCAACAGACTACTCTGTACCAGTATCACCAGAGAACTGCCATCTGACGTAAGGTATAATACCATCTGGGAGTTCTCGGCGAGTCCTTCCAGTGTACCCAGTCTCCACTGAGCACCCGTATATCATCTCTGATGTCAAACACCAATGGATATGGGATCATCCATCGCCCATCTGTATGGGTCGAGAAGGTACACGCTAGTCTACTCTGGTATATCGATGCCCCGTCTCGATACACTCACGACTAGGGACTTTGAAGGATATACTTATGGACTACCATGTCCCTACTAGTATGATCCGCATCATAGTCCAGATAGTCAAGTACACATCCTAAGGGCTTTACCAACATGTAACAGAGAGACAAGTAGTGTACACGTTAAGGTAAGAGTAACCAGATAGCATACTATCATGAGCAAGAAAGTCCTCCCTATATATGTCCAAGCATCCACTACAATATACATCCTATGTATAGTAATGGCCTCTAGGGCATACATATAACTAACAATCTCCCACTTGCACTAGGGCCATCTGATAGCAGTGGTTGTAGTATCTCATACTCAACCATCCCATAAAAGTCTCTCTCTGGGAAAAGGCCTTTGTGAGTGGATCCGCCGTGTTGTCCTCTGAGTCCACTCTCCTAACTTCGATCCCTTGGAGATCAAGCATCTCCATGATCAGGTGATACTGCCTTAGAATATGTCTGGATCACTGATGGGACCGGCGTTCCTTGGCATAAGCCCCAACTCCATTGTCTCACAATGGTAGGAACGTAGTTCATCTCATGAACCAATATACACCCAAACAGCCTCTTTGGTAGCATCTTAAGTAGCGATGTATCCTGCCTTTATCGTCTAGTATGTCACGGTATCTAGCTTGGAACTCTTCCAACATACCATCCCTCGATAGAGGGTAAAGACAATGTCTGTGACTGACATTCAGTCGTCTTTATCACCCTGGAACACATCCAGTGATTTTCCCCAGGATCAACTGATACCATCTCTCTACAACTAGTGAGTATCCTAACATCCATTTAGATCTATCTCATAGATCCAAAACCCAGGATTTAGTAGGTATCGCTTTGATCTTATGTGGAGAATCATTGTGATAAGCGGAGATTGACTGAGCGTAGCATAGGAAACTCCTTCCCTATCAAGAGTATGTCATCCACGTACTCTACGAGGATCACCACCATACTCCCTACTACCTTTTTGTATATACAAGGTTCTTCTACCATTTTGATGATATCAAACTCTTTGACCACTTCATCAAAACAGACGTTCCAACTCCACGATGCCTGCTTTATCTTATAAAGCATCTTGTACACGTTTCCGCTGCTCCCACTGTTTACGAAGCCCTCTGGCTGTGTACTTACAGAAGTTCTCTTCTAAAACATCATTTAGAAAAGCAGTCATGACACCCAACCACCAGATATCGTAGTCATGGTATGTAGCCGTGGTAAGTAGGATCTGGATGGACTTAAGCATAGCCACTGGAAAAGGTTTCATCATTATCCACGCCTGGTCGATGACGAAAACCTTTAACAAGTCCAGCTTTGAAAGTCTCAACTTTTCCATCTACACCAGGTAATCTTCTCAAGATATACTTGCTTCTGATGGGGATTTAACCCTTCAGATATGGCAACCAAAGTCCATACTTTGTTGGTGTAGAAGGATTCCATCTCAGATCGCTAAGCATCTATCCATTCTTATAGAGTCCCACTCCTGATGGCCAGCTCGAAACTAGTTGGGTCATCATCTCATGATGCAATCCTCGCTCCCACTGTCATAGAGAAACTGAAGTATCTCTCAGGTGGGTGAGAAACCCTACTAGATCGGCGAAGAGGCTGAGGTTCGTTGGTAACTATTGAATTCTTTGGTTCTTTCAAATCATCTGCTGTAGTTTGTATAGCTGGAACCTTTCCAGTTCTACATTACAGACTTTGCCTCGAGCTTGTCCGGATTTTGCTTTTAGACATAGGCCGGACAACCCCAAATCTTAACTAACTTAAGAGATGGGCTCTTCCCTTTCCATATCACATATGAAGCGGTAGGCAACTGATTTGATTGGAACCCTATCCAATAGGTATGCAACTTCTCAAGTGCATAACTCCCAAAAGGAAATAGGAAACTCAGTAGTACTCATCATAGAGCGCACCATATCACATAGGGTGCTATTGCTCCGCCCCGATATACCATCATGCTATGGTGTATACGGAGGAGTAATGCTGAGAGAGAATCTCATTCTCCTTTAGAATAATCCAGGATTTCCGTGCTCAAGTATTCTTCTCCCTGATCACATCAAAGGATATAATACTTATACCCGTATTTTGATTCTCTACTTCTCGCTTATATTCTGTGAATATCTCAAAAGGTTCGGACTCATGTTTCAACAGGAACATATGACTGAATCTTGAGAGATTATCAGAGAATATAATGAAGTATAAAGAACCAGTCTTGGCATGTGTAGACAGGGGACCTTTATACATCAACATGTATCATCCCAAGAGTTCACTAACTCTTTCTCTGCTTCCAGTAAACAGAGCTATGGTCATTTTATCTTTGTGACATGACTGGCGAGTTTCACAAGATGTAAATTCAAACTAATTTAAATATGCATCTTTATGTAACTCTAGCTAGTCGGGTCACATTGATCTGACCTAGTCTACAATACCTCAAGAAGGAATCGTTCATATGAACTCTTCCTCTTGTGTGTGATCCGTATACTAAGAACTGTAGTTTGATTTAGAACGTCAATGCTTTTAGATAACGTGCCTGAACCGATCAACTTTTGATATAGGAAATGTTCAAAACATTATCCAACTATACAAAATTTTATCATTTCTTTACTAATAAAGAGACTGATATGATTTTGTAAACCAGGTTCAGTATCTAATAACATTCGTTCAGAATCAATGTATTTGTAATACAGGGTGACAGTGACCAACAGACTTGGCTGCAACACTTGCCCCATTTTTTGCCTCATGAAACTTATCATCCGTTCTCAGTTCTCTACCTTTCTGTAGCCCTATGTAACAGATTACATATTTAGGATCCTGATCTGGTATCCCATTCCCAGGACGTAGAGGATATGGAGAAACAGTTCTTTGTAATGAACACACCCGAAGATGATGTATCGGCATGCACTCTCTTCGTTTGGGCGGCACGGGAATTCTGGTAATCCCCAATTTCTTGCTCTGTCTTATAACAATTATAAGTTGGAGCGGGACCAACGTTCCCCAGCTCAGTATAACAAGTGGGTTCGGTCAATACATCCGTATTATTATCTTGATTAAGGCGTGATATGGTCGCTACCTGGAGAGAGAGAGAAGAAAACACTCTGCGTGCGCTCTAGCAAGAATAGATTGGTTATTATTTTATCTAATCAGGATGGCTCCCACTGTTTTTATCAAATCTTCCTTCAAACCCTAAAAGGAAAGACTAGCCGGGGTTAATTACACACTACAAGTTCGCCAATCTTTTAGCCAGGCCTGTGTCGGTACTTTGAGGGAGGTCCCCCGTGCTTTCGCACGAACCTAATTAATGTAAACCTCGTTTTCCCAGAGGCATAACCTCGTTAACACCTTTCTAGACACCTACTTGATCGGCTAATTGCAATGTATAAAACTCTCCCAGGAGTAACCATTACTCGCAGCGGGTATCGAGATCCAACTATCTCATAGAAGGTATGCAATCTCATTGCAAATTTCAACACTTGAAATTCCCGATAATATTTTGCCCCTAGCGTCCTATGACCTTGACGGAGGTCAACAAACCATAGGCTACTAGTCAAGTTCAACCCGTCATTTCTTGATCGAATTAAACCCACCCGCACGACCCTTGACGGAGGCCAACAAGGCCGCACGACTACCCTAATCCAATCTGCATCATATGCATAAGCAGATAAATACTAGTTAGCAACCGCACACTACGCCTTGACGGAGGTCAACAAACGTAACACGAATACTAAGTAGGACTTATCTGAAATGACGGAGGGCTACGACAGGTTTTTCTGAAAACCTATTACGTAATGAACTTGATATCGTTGTAGAATCAAATGATTTTAAAATGGAGTGCTTTTGAGGCTTTTCTAGTTTTACTAAAGGAGTCACTCCCGGTAAAGGGATCGTCGGTCCTTTCCTCGTCGAATGAGGTGCGGGATATATCGTATATATCACTGTGCAAAGCAAAAACTCTTAAAAGCAATCAAAAGACAAACCGAGTGTGTAGCATCTGCCAGTTATTGCTAAAGGAGTCACTCCCGGTGAAGGGATCTCGGTCCTTTCCTTATCGAATAAGGTGCAGGATATATCATATATACCGCTGTGCAAAGCAAGAACTGTAGCTACCTGTTTTATTTTTGAAATTCGATTCTACAACATCTTTAGGTTTCTTTTACTTTCATTAATCACATTAATGAAGTCCCATCATTTAAGTACCTAAACATCACAGATAAATACGACGTACACTTATGCCATCCGCATTCGCCTCGATGTCCCCTCGTGCACCATTAGGTTAGGTAACTAACGGCAGAGCGGGGCAGGCTTAGCGCGGGTGTAAAACATAAGTAACGTCTATATAATATATCATATATACTATATACAGTATCCATCACAGAACATCACATGATCACATCACAGAAATCGCAGCAGAAGAATCATATGAAATATTGGATATACTAGGACGTCCGTGTTTTCAATACGAGCCAGTATAAAACACGGATTCCACGGTCGCGATGAATAGCCAAACCCACACCCCTAGACCCCTACGAGAGAGGCAAGCAACCCTACCAATTCTAGAGTTAGGAGACCCGGACTCGACTCCTCGAGTTGGTCTCCCTCTGGACCCTAGAACCCGGTTACTTGTGCTTTCCTCCTTGGGTCTATCCTAGTGCAGAAAAGTAAATAATATACAGAGGGTGACATCTTCCGCAACCTGGAAGTGCCCCAATAAAAGAATATTACATACAAGTTTTTACATGAATGAAAATGAAAAACACTCATCTCACATAAAAACCCCCGGCTATTCAAACACGACGATCCAATATAACATATCAAGCAACACATAACATCACATGTCATCAACGTAAGTAAATATACGAATCCCAATTGTCGTTGACATATAGCAACGAAACCGGCGATTTCGCATATTACACTTACGGTCACAGAAAAGAAAGTGTAAAACTACAACAGTTGGAATCCGCAATCTCCATAGACATCGCATGCCTAATCAAATGAATACCTTAGACATCACATGCCTAATAATTATAGACCCCGCATTTTAGTCTCATTATCGAAAACTCTTTTCAATAACAAGTCGGGCAATTCAACAAGATTTCCGACATCCTGATCGAATGCTCGTCGCAAACTTCAGTAGACGGCCGCACCCCCGATACTGTCGACGAAGTGCACCAAGGAGGAACACCGCTACCGCGAGCACCCAAACGGATGCTTTCGGCGACGGGGTTCTCCTACAGTCACTTGGTCGGGGCTATGGGGCGGGGCTGTCTATTAAGTTTACCCGGCGAGTATCCGCGTACGCTACGTGATTGCGACGGACTTTTGATCACATCAAAATTCCGTGGCAACCGATCAAGTGAGACTAAACTGCTATGTTTATAACATTCATTCAGTTATCTCATAACTACTTGTGAATTCCAATTATTGTATCCCATTCCAGATAAATAGAAAATGTTAAACTTTCCGATCGAACAATCGAACACCCAGGTTTTCCCGATAGAGATCAACACATGAAACAAGTTTAAAAACATCCAGTTCATGCCTAAGTACCAACGGTCCAGCCGTAGAAAGGTCAAGCCAACGCCTCACATGTGGCACGCCGTACTGCCCCAAACCCTAAGGTTCAAAGGGCAGTTCGAGACGGTCACATAATCGAGTTAAGGTTTGTTGTCTTCTAGAGGGACCATCGCGTTACTTGCACTACTTAGAATGTCTTTAAACCACGGAAAAATCCAACACTTGGAAATTTCCCGACAGGGGAAAAATTGGGTATTTATATCCGGTCGAACTTTTTAACATATTCTAAAATATCCGGAAAAACACATAGACGAAGTCTGATAATCCGATCGAATCTACGAACTCCCAATGCAACCCATAATATTCAACTCTTGAATAAATATTAAAAATTCCCAGAAAATACAGCACCTGAAAAAATGAATTACTGTGCAAAAATTACAGGCAACTCTTATCATATGGCCGCGGAACCGCCGCAGAAGCCATGCTTCTGCCGCGGTTCCGCCGCACTATTAACATATCATGAGTCAAATTTTGTACCGTAATTCTTAGAATTCCCTGCTGAATTGTTTAGCAATTTTTAATCTGGAAAAAACCCAGTTTTTGGAAAAAGTCCAGAGAGCATGAAAAGTTTGGGGTTTCGGGTTCGATCGGGTTTCTAACATCGTCTAAGTATCGCCTAAGGCTCTAGCTAGGCTCTGATACCACTGTAGAGTTCCTAGGCATGCTAATGAGGTCTCATAAGGCATCAACCATGCCAATTTCAAATTTTACGGGTGCCGAGAAACCCTAATACGGATCGTTAACTAGAATTTTAGGCAAAAGAATGAAACTAGTTAACAACTTAACTACAAGAACGGAAATACAACCTTTGTAGATTCGGTCCTCCACCTCCATAGCTCCGCAATGAAGTCTCCTCGCTGTCCAAATCGAATCCCGGGCTCTAGCGTCGGCTTTATCGGAGAAATGGGCGGGCTAGGTCATCGACTACGATGCCGAAGATGATCTACGTCGAGGCATCACAGGATCAAGGTCCAACTTCACTAAGCCATTAAACTTGGGAAGAAAACATCCTATACTACTTGGCAAGAGGTAGAGGATGAAGAAATAGGAAGTGGGTTCATTTTAGAATTGGATTTCTCACTCATTTCATCAAGTCACCATTGATGAAGTCATGCTTTCTTCATTGAAAGAGATGAAGAAGAAAAAAAAAATATTATGATAAGTTAGTTTCTAAACTAAATAAAATCCACACTTATCATATCATAACCAAGGTCAAGTGTAGAGAGTTAACTTGAGTTAGGTTGAATGGTTAGGGTTAGAGAAGAAGACAAGAATGGTTGCTTTGGTCAAAGCTTCATGAAGCTTCAACAAGCTTCATGAAAGAATGAAAGAAACCATTTTTGTTTTTCTTTTATCTACAATTCAAAAATGAATAGATAAATAAATAAATGAATAAAACCAAAACCCTAACCATTAACATAACAATGGTATAAGTCTTTACACAAACCCTAGCTATCATGTATCATCAAACATGGTACAATCAAGTGCACAAAAAATATATCACATATACGATGTGCACGGCCGAGTGAGAAAATCCATCTTAAGTGAACCGATACTAGTTAATGCAAAGTAATATATCAAATATATAATTATGCATTAAATCATTAAATCAATACTTGATTTAATGATCCGGTCATATCGCATATAACCGACTAATATCAATAGTAACAACTTATCGAATCAACACTTGATCCGATAACTCGGCTATGTCGCCTATAACCGACCAATGTTACATATCGCGAGAATCAAATACAGTATCACATACTGGTATTATTCTCGGTCCCGCACATATCTCATATGCGCTCCTATTTCATTTCGCTTGAGCCAGGAAACCTCTGTGTAGGACTCTAAAGACTCGTCAATACGCCGGCAGCAGATGATGATCATATCAAGCACCCACAAGCCGCAAGCGGTCTGCTAAACGTAACGGCCACCCGGGTATTGAGCGATCAGAAGATCGACGAGCAAGCCCGCTCACACTCCAGTGAATCCAACCAGTAACACTTACCGTACAGTCCGGTCTCGTCGTCTGATATGTCGCATATCTCGCCTAGGGGTGGTAAACATCAGACCCCAATAGCTTGATAAGTCGTGTCGATATGAGGTCTATAACAGTTCGAGAAACTACTGGTAACACTTACCAGTAAATCTCAGCAACCCTGGCCAGGGATTTCCGGTTATAGCCAATCGAACACAGCGCAACATCAACTCCCTATACCGGGAGAGACGAATCCCCTCCTATCACTCATTGCCTCCATGTGATTCGGGACTGTACCCAAAAGCCACCGTTTTGCACGCCCTCTTGGACGTGGTAAGATGGAAATCAAAGCACAGTGGGAACCACACAAGACTCTATGACGATCTCGGGTCAACAGACTACTCTGTACCAGTGTCACCAGAGAACTGCCATCTGACGTAAGGTATAATACCATCTGGGAGTTCTCGGCGAGTCCGTCCAGTGTACCCAGTCTCCACTGAGCACCCGTATATCATCTCTGATGTCAAACACCAATGGATATGGGATCATCCATCGCCCATCTGTATGGGTCGAGAAGGTACACGCTAGTCTACTCTGGTATATCGATGCCCCATCTCGATACACCCACGACTAGGGACTTTGAAGGATGTACTTATGGACTACCATGTCCCCACTAGTATGATCCGCATCATAGTCCAGATAGTCAAGTACACATCCTAAGGGCTTTACCAACATGTAACAGAGAGACAAGTAGTGTACACGTTAAGGTAAAGAGTAACCAGATAGCATACTATCATGAGCAAGAAAGTCCTCCCTATATATGTCCAAGCATCCACTACAATATACATCCTATATATAGTAATGGCCTCTAGGGCATACATATAACTAACACTCATGACCCCTAAGGAGAAATTACATCTACGGGATCCTCTCGAGTCGTAGGGAGAAAAGTCTTTATGAGACCCTCATGGCTCAAAAAGTTGAAAAGTCTTAGGCAGCAGACCTGAACCTGCTTCCTAAGCTATCACTACCCTACAAAGAGGTTAAGATGGACTGTTATTTACTATATACAGGCTATATTTGCTAAAGTAACATGCCAATGACACGACAAAGAGAAGAAAGCGATAGCAACAAAAAAAATGTGTCTTTTATTCATAAATTCAATTGAGTACAAGATACATCATATAAAAAAATAAATGAAAAGAATGAATGCATGTTATTCATAGATTACGAATTTTCAATCGATACGAAGACGGCTATTGAGGAGGAGGCATCAACAAATTATCCAGCTGCTCGCGCGCTCCTCTCAATCCTTTCTCGCAATCGGCTGCCGCGGCCAACTCCGCTTCAACTCGGGCCCGCTGTCGCAGACATGACGAAAACTTTTCATCGGTCCCCAACATGACAGCTTCGCAGTCCTGCACGACCCGCTCTGCAGATTCTAGCACCCATCTCAGCGTCAACCCATCTAAAATGCATCGTTGGAGATTATCAAAGGCAAAATTCAACTGCAGCATTCGATTTGACCTGGGAGCGCAACCGGGCGGATTCGCTTGAAGCTACTTCATGATCATTTCGCCTCAAGGTCATCTCTTGTTCAAAATGGCGGATGAAAGGAACAATTTGCCCAACCCACGCAGCCCGCTGGGAGTTTAAAGTTGATACTTCAGGAGCAGGACGCGCTTGAGCTTGATCCCATGCAGGCTGGCCTCGATCTTTCTGCAGTAATTAACTCAAGACTCAACGATGCCTTCGTCATGGAAATTCACGAGCGTCGCTATCATAGGATTAACCTCAGCTGCAAAATCTGCAGTGAATGCGAGGGCCTCGGTGTCAAGATCCTCGATGAATTCGCTCAACATCTCCAGGCTAGTTGCAGCGCCCCTGGAAGATGGATGTCTAGAAAAGGGCCCTGCAGGCATTAGGATTCGAGACTCAAAGGGAGCTGGAGCCAGTACGATTACTGAAAAAAGAAATTATGGGAAAATGTTGACTCAGAAGGTAAAGAAAATACACGAGCAATGGAGTCTATTATACCAGTTGTGACAGGTCGCAGAGTTGGGAGTACCGGAGGCGAGGCTATTCTTTCGTCCCCTCCTCCGATCCATGGCACTGCGATCAATACAAGGAAGATTTAGCAACGATATGGCTATTCATAAAAAGAAAGAAGGAGACAATAGTTGAAAGATATACTAACCAATACCTGCAGGCAGAACGACTTCCGACTGGAAGGAGAAATGCGGGTTCAGCACCTGATACAGATGGTCAAAAAGAACCCCTGCAAAATGTGACAATATGCTGTCAGTACAAGGAGGACGATACCCACAGTGAAACTGATAAATCGCAAACTTATACCTTCCAGCATCTCGAAGGACATAAGAGAAGGCAAGGGAACAACAACCGTTATGGTGGCGACCAGAGGTGCTTCTGATCGTACAATCTCAGCGTTCGCTGCAACTACAAACAAATTATCATCAGAAGAAGCTGAACGGGATCGTGAAATAAAAAGTAAACCGCGACCAAAGACCTACCTGATGGGTCATTAGCCAAAACTGCGACGGAAGCATCATTAGGCATTGCCGCTTCTTCACTCTCCTTCAGCAGGATAGTTTCGGCGCCCATGGCTTCATCCCCTGATTCGAAAATAGTCGTCGTGACGCTTGCGATGCCCGCTGATACCAGGGAGCCACAAGGGGAAAGAGCGGCGGTTTGGGCAGTCCCAGACTCCCGAGAGAGAGTAGCCGCTTCGGGCTCTGTGGTCGCCGTCATCTCACCTGCCATATCATCGCCAGGACTTGGCTATGCAGGATATGGTACATAAGAATTTGAAGATAAAGTTCTAATAAAAGATTCAGCATTACGTTACCTTCGGGAAGCTTTTCGGCTTCCTCCCAATCCGCGTGCGCAACCTGTCTATGGGCGGTAGACAGGGCGGCTGGAGCATCCTCTGGAGGAATAGCGACAGATGGGGTAGTGCTTGAACATGCACCCGCAGACAAGCTGGCATCACGTTTCCTCGCCGTGCGCTTCCTACGCTTCTTTTCCGTTTGAGCGGTGAGAAGCGATCTCCTCAAGACCTCCGTCAAAGGGACGTCATAGTCCATGCCAAGCTCTGCCTCTGGAGCCGTTACGGCATCTATCATCGGCTGCTTAAGCAAAGCCTCCTGCGGTACTGTTAGGTGAGCTGGAGCCATAATAGACGGCTCTGGAAGCGTCTCTGCATCACCGCTCGGGATTGGTACCGCACTTGGAATAACCCGAGTTAAGGTAGTCCCTGCAACAAAATAAAAAAGAGGGTCAAACCACGAATAAAGAAAAAGGAATGAAGGCACAATGAGCCAAAGTATACCAAGACCCAAAGAAGCGCGTAGCCTCTCTTTCTCTTCAAATGTTTTGAGGGAAGCCGCAAGAGCCTCTTCGGCAGAGATACTTGTTGAAGAAGAAAGCGTAAGTAAAAACATATTAAAAAAAGATAACCGCAGAAAGATACGACTGAAGTGTACCTGACTGTGCAATAGTGATCGGTGCTGCTTCATCGTGAGCTAGTCGCTCGGAAGTTAAAAGGGCAGCTTGAAGATCAGTATCATCTGCAGGTACGATAAATAGACTCTCATTGGTCCCGTACTCGCACAAGCCTTCGCTGTAGGGAGCATAGGGCTCCTGACCGAGTACAACGTCAGCAGAGAAGAGCGACTTCTTCTTTTTTTGCGAGCGAGCGCCGACAGCCTATAACAAGAGCTTGCGCTTGGCGGGAAATTTTGGACGACGAGTCTCGATCTCTATACCCACCCAAGACTACGGGAACGCTACAGCTGCCATTTCTGTAGGAACATGGGGTAGAGGATTACCAGGAAAAGCGCGCGGGATCATAGCCACATCAGCTTCTCTTAAGGTAGGACCAACAGTGGTCTGTCGCTTTACGGGAATAGCTGGATTACCGGCGGGGACCGCCCCTTTGCGATCGAGCAAAAGCCGTCTTTTTTCCCTAATAACAGCACCCATCGAATGCTGGTACCACGCCATGTAGGCGTTCAAGATTTTCGGGACGTAGCTCGGCTCACTGATAAAAAAGTTGGATCCGGTGTTCAGCCGCATGAAATGGTGTAGCGCGTTGCGGATACCCTCTTCCGTGGCAACCGACTCAGCTAGGAAAGCCTCTAGCGGGACACCCTGATCGTAGCTCGACTGTTGAGTGAACCGGTGCGCGTTATACCTCATGAACAGTGTCGAATCATTCTGCCTGAATACCAAAAAGCCCGGCCTGAATGAGTACAGATGCAGAATCTCCTGAGCCTTCAATATAGAAGCCCTGTCTTTGAAGGTATCGCGCAGCAGCTGCACCGTTTTGGTAGATTCCTTGCCGATAGTCAGAACCTTATCGACAAAGGTCATACCATCCCCGACCATGCATAGGCGAAGGACCTAACCCCGAGCCTCCTGCTGTGATGGATTTAAAGCGGATGCGTCAACTAGGAGTATAATCCGAGGGAAGTTATAATTGTCTTAGAAACGGGGCCGTTTGTGGGCTCCAAAAGCGCCAAGCACGTGCAGCTCGATCCACGACGTAAAATAGTGCAACGGGAGAGTGACGGGCTATACCCCTGGCTGAGTGGTGTCTACTGCTAAGCCGAGGCCATGATACAGGTGAGCCAGCCCAGCGATCCCGACGGCCACTCACGTTCCCGACGGCCATGCGGTGGGCTGAGAAAAAGACTGATGGCCTTATATAACGAGGGTGCATCGGAAGCACAAACCAGTTCAGCCATAGGCCAATAAACCCCAGCAAGAACATCTCTTCATCGACGTCTGAAGCAGCAAGCTCTACGAAAGGGACGACCGGGGTATCCAGAATAAAGAAGCCTTTTAGATCTGCTTCCGCCGTTGGCTGGTTATCTAAACCAAAACCAAACGGATCGTCAAGCTTGGAAAATATCCTAGCTTGCTTTGTTAAGACCTCCGGACGAAGAAAGCGAGCGATGAAGTCTGCGAAGCTGACTCCATGCCCTCCGGACTCTAGAAATAGGCTTTCGTAAATATTCAACACCTTGATCGAACTCGGGAATCGGTGTTGAATGACATTCTCTGGGGTAAGGCCCATTACAACTGATTTGGTAGCAAAGATGTACTTTTCAGGAGGAAGTAGCTCCTTGTAATGTTCCCCTCTGACGGGTAAGCCGGAGATCTCCGCGAACTCCTCCAAAGAGATTGAAACTTCCCGATCTGATAGAAGGAAGGCGTGAGTCGGGATATTCCATTGCTCCAAAAAAGCTTTGACCCACTGTACAGGAGGCGTGGAATACTAGAAAAGAGACACGTATATTGCGGGGTACAACCCAAGCTTCGGCAGCAATGATTTCTTGGCTGACAAAATGTACCTAGCCCACTGCAGATATCCAGCTAAATGGTGAGGAGTCAAGCCAATCATATACGCCTTTCCCCAAAGGTGTGACTCGCCCTGACATATGCACCGTCCCAAAGTATCTAAAGCCATCGGCGGCTGCACAGGTATCGAGCCTATAGAAGGTTGAAGGCGACCCTCTGAGGTCCAGTTGACCTCCTCTACGGTGTAGTTCACCGGGGGTGAGTCAGCATAATGAATCACTGAGATGGGCTCTGAGGGTACTGCACAAGAGAAACTACGCCGACCCTGGATAATTTGATTATACCATCACCCCCATAGATGAAGATATTTCTGCTCTGGGTCATGATCTTTAATGAGCGCAAAGACTTCCCTATCCACGGGCGCGTCAGGGAATGCGCTTTCCGGACAAACAAATGGGAAAGATGTGTCAAAAGACATGGTACCTATGCAAAAAAGAATAAGAGTTAGCTGTCAAGGCTACAGTTGAAATTCTGATACTTGGTACTTTAAATTTGTACCGCACTGCAATGCAGTGGAAAGGGACCAAAGGGGACCCAAAAAATTAAGGTGATGACTCATCATTGATGAGACGACCACTCATTAAAAAAGAAATCCCAAAAAGGATTCTTATTTAATGAGAGACCCCTCGAGCCAAGGAGTTAAACTCCCTCGAGAGCAGCGCTCTGCAAATAAGAATGACATCTGTCAACTCTAATTATGAGAGGAATAAAATTCCCTAAAATTTTTAAGAGCCACGCTCTGTGAAAACGATGGAATCATCCATCAAAACCCTAAAAAAGCAAAGCTTTTACTCTGAGATCATTAAGATCTGTAAGATGAACTCTAAGAGTTCTTCATTAATGGGTTAAAAAACCCTAAAAGAAGATTTTTTTGATCTATGATCTAAGAAGATCAAAGCTCTGTTTTCATTTAACGGGTTAAGAAACCCTAAAACACATCATTAAGATCTGTGATCTGAGAAGAGCAAACCTCTGTTTAATGGGGTCGAACATGATTCTTACCGAATATTTGAACAAAGTTCTAACTTAAAAGAAATTCCTTAGGCAGAGATCTATGCTCTGAAGAGAGAATTAAATTCTCAGAAAAACAAGTAGCAAGAAGATGAACAGCGGTCACCTCAAAAGGCCAAAAGCCCTATTTATAGGAGTTAGAAGTCGATCCAACTTTCAAGACAATCCAATGGTGGAAAGGCTGCCACCGCTGCACTCACGTATGAGCCACATGAGCGCAATGGTGGGGGGCATTTGTTTCCCCCAATAAGAAGACCAGGGCTTTGTTCAAAATTTGAAATTTGAACTGAGGCAGCGCCTCACGTGCAAAGCACGTGAGCGCCAGTGCCAATAGTGCCAGTGCCAAGAGCACCAGCGCCATGTGTCAAAGACTCTGAGGCAGCGCCTCACATGCAAAGCACGAGAGCGCCGACAAGAGCGCCAGCGCCAAGAGTCAAAGATTCTGAGGTAGCACCTCACGTGCAAAGCACGAGAGCGCCAGCGCTAAAAGCGTCAACGCCAGGAGTTAAAGACTCTGAGGCAGCGCCTAATGTGCAAAGCACGAGAGCGCTAGCGCCAGTGCCAAGAGCGCCAGTACTATGATTCAAAGACTCTGAGGTAGCCCCTGACGTGCAAAGCACGAGTGCGCCAGCGCTAAAAGCGCCAACGCCAGGAGTTAAAAACTCTGAGGCAGCGCCTCACGTGCAAAGCGCGAGAGCGCCAGTGTCAGAACTAAAAGTTCCCTACCCTTGGATCAAAGATCCAATGGTGATTAAAGATCACCAAAGTGCAGAATTAAATTGAAGAAATACTCCTCAGATCTTTCTGAACAAGAAAGATTATGCTCTGTAAATCAGAGCACCGTTGGATCAATGATCCAATGGTTATTAAAAATCACCAAAATACAGAATTAAATTCTGATTGAGGAAAAACTCCTCAAATCTTTCTAAATAAGAAAGATTGTGCTCTGTAAATCAGAGCACCGTTGGATCAAAGATCCAATGGTGATTAAAAAATCACCAAGATACAGAATGAGTTATGTATGGAAAAATATTTTCCAATATTGTTACAAACAAGAAAAAGGTCTTCTGTAAAACAGAAGCCCTTGGATCAAAGATCCAACGGTGGGAAACATCCCCAAATCAATCAGAGATCTCTCAATGAGAGATTTCCTTAACTGATTCAACAAATCAGCCTCCCCTATATAAAGGACCAAAGACTTCAAGTCTTGTAGAGAAGAACCCCCCATAAACTTCGATCTCAAAGAGAAGAGCAAGCTTTAAGAAGAAGAATTTTTTTCAAGGTAAAAAAATAGAGATCATCTCATCTGCAAGGGTTTAACCCTCATAAAAAAGAACATAGTTCTTTCCTCGGATCTGAGATCCATGAGACAAGTCTCCCCCAAATAAGAACATAATTCTAGCGGGGACGAATTTGTTCTTATGGATCAAAGATGTTGGAGATAGTGCCCTCAGAGTCAATTATTGGATCACAGGCACGTGATTGCGATGATTGAGGGAGGACCTATGCCGAGAGGACAGTCTTACTCAAGATGATAGTATGCTATCTGGTTTATCATTATCATTGTGTACTGCTTTAGGTGACCTTACAGGTCGCTATTGCACGTTGATAGAGCCCGTAGGATTTTTGCTTGACTGCCAGCAGTATGAGGGCGATCATATACATGGGAGCTGGGGTCTATAAGCACATCCTTAAAAGGTCCCTAGTCGTGGGAGTTTCGAGACATGGCGTTGATACTCCAGAGTAGACTAGTGTATACAGTCGAGACCCCGACGAGGGGCGGTGGCCGGTCTCACAAGCCACTGGTGTCAGTTGGTTCACCTAAGATGTATACAGGTGCTCATTGGGTTATGAGTACACCGGACAGGACTCACCGGGAACATGCTAGTTGGTCTTATACCTGACGTCAGATGGCAGTTCCCTGGTGACATGTGTACAAGTTAGTTCATCGACCTGAGATCGTCATTTGTCTCGTGTGATTTCCCACTGTACTTTGATTACTACCCTACCACGCTCAAAGGAGACGTGCAAACAGGTTTTAGTTGGGTACAGTCCCGAGCCACATGGAAGCAGTGAGCGGATCTGCAAGGGTTCGTCTCTCCCGGTATTGGGGGTGAGGTCGCGCTGTGTCTAGGAGAGCCATTACACGAAGTCCTTAGCCAAGGCAGGAGATTCACTGGTAGGTATTCCAGTAGTATCTCAGGGTGTTCTGGGCCACACTCCGATACGACTTATACCGCTTTTGGGGTCTGACTTTTACCAACCCCCTAAGCCTGCCATGCGATGCTCATAGACGAACGAACCGGACTGTACGGATATTGTCACTGACAGGCTCAGTAGGGTGTCAGGATGAGTTCGCTCACAGACGTCCCTTTTGGTCAATAGCTGGTAGCCCGTCACGTATGGCAAATACCTCTGACGTGCTAGTGGTTAAATCCATAGCCATAGTATTGACGAGTCTTTAGAGTCCCCCACAGACAGTTACTCAAGTTTCGGTCGAAACGCTGTAGAGGCCGTATGGAGATATGGCAGGGTTCGATCAGATACGTGCGGTATTGCACGTATCATGATCGGACGGATAATACTAGCGGGCTTTGGTTTAAGCCGGATCCTGGTATTGTACAGTGTAGATTTTGTTTCATTGCATTTGTATTCGGTCGGAATACAAATGCGGGCATGTATATACAGTAGCGGGGTTTTCCTGTAATTTATTATGGGATCATTTTTTTGAAGTTGCCAGTTTGCTTTCCGTTTTGGCCATTTTCCTTTGTATCTTTCCTTGGCTGAAAGTTGGTGGAGGAGGGCTTATTTGCAAGCATGCAAATTTGATTTGTGGAGGGTGTTATTTGCATGTTGTAGTATCATGATGGTTCCACCATGCATTGACTTCTTGCTTCATGATTGGGCTTCATCATTGCTTGACTTTGTTTGATGGTGATGGGATATGATTGGGTTTTGGAGTGAGGTTTTTGTTGTGATGATTCTTGATCATCATCACCCTTTCTCTCTCTTTGATGTATTATTGATCCACACCCCCCTTGGATTTTTCCCCTCTCCTTCACCTCATATGGTCGGCCACAAGTCTTGGGGGCTGCCAAATAAAAAAATTTCATTAGGGGATTTTGGTTCTTTTCATGCTTGCAAAATCCCCAAGTTCATCTACAAAAAAGTTCACTTCATTACCTCCACTAAAAAGGGCAACTTCTAATACCCCAATGAGACATAGAGTTCCACACTATTCTACAGTATCCTTGGGCACGTCGACTCGCCAACTTCGTGCCCGAGTTGCCTCAGTCCAGAGGTGGGAGCCCATAAAAGAACCCGGCGATGTGGTGCCCTTCCGACGTGAAGATGAAGACCGGAGATTCCGCAGGGAGATCGGGATGACGATGAGAAGACCGAAGGACACGGATCGCTCGGTATATCTCTCTACCCCTTCTCTAGTTAGCTAGGAGTAGGTTAATGGCCCGATCCGGGATTTTTGTGCGCGGTGGTGCCGGTTTACATGTTTTGTAAAAGTATCGTTTCCGCATTTTGGCCTCATTCAGACGGCCGGGGCGCCGCCGTGCACTTACACTGGTATCAGAGCCACGCCATTAATCTAGTCTAGCTTGCTCTAGCATGTTTAAAACTTCGATCGAACAAATATCCCAAAACCACGATTTCAAAGCATCAGTTTTCTATCGAATTATTTTTGTCTCGAAATTTTTTTCAGTATGTTGCAAAAGTACATGCAGGAAGTTTTAAGACTTCTGTGAAAAATTGGTCATGTGACACTGTAGATCGGCCGTGGAACCACGGCCAAACCCCTGTTCTGGCCGCGGTTCCGCCGCAGTAATAGGTGATCACCATATCAATTTTCCACAGAGCTCTTTGGACTTGGAAATGGGGGTTTTGGTATGTTCTGTTTTGGCCCAGATTTTCTTTGAGTGCTACAGTAGTGCTTGGGGCCCACTTCGGTAAATTTGATAGATCAAAAATTTTAAACATGTTAGTTCACAGTATTTACATTATATCTGCGAACGTTAATTTCATTTGATCGGTAAATCCTGTCTAACTGCTATAGCCCTTTTAGACGGATTTGCGAACGTGACATTCACGTTGATGTTCTGTGTTGTGCTGTGATGTTGCGGATTGTCGTGGTGGATTGCCTGGATGCAATGGTAGTACAGTTTTGTTTTATATGTACATTTGATATTGCGGGGCGAGCGTCCGACATGTGGACTGCCGTCACTGCCTGTTTGTATATTATTCTTTTAGGGCACAACCGGGCTGAGGTCGATGTACCCGTTGTATGTATATTTTACTTTCTGTACTAGGATTGCCCTGCGGAGGGGTGCACGGATAGCCGGGTTCTAGAGGGCAACGAGCCTGCATCTCATGGTGTTGAGACGGAGGGGGCTTCAGTCTAGAATTGGCGGGCTATTCGCCGCACTCGTAGGGGGTATAGGTTGACCTAGGAGGGGTGCCCAAGTTACCGGATTCCGTGAAGTGCTGGGTGGTCCATTCACGTTGTTGAAGGGGGCTGCCTCGCTTCAGATTTTGGCGGGTAACTTGCCGCGCCCGTAGGGGTCTAGGATTTCATTGCACAGGCTATCCACATGACCAGGGGAACGTCGGGTTTCAGTAGCGGCTCTGTGAACCCGGGGATCCCAGATATCTGTATTGTTCTGTGATGCTTATTACATTTCTGTGATGTTGCATTTTATCACGCCTTGAGCGAATATTATATATTGATATATATACTAGTAGATGTTGTCTATGTTTTGCATCCGTGCTAGTCCAGTACCCGCTCTGTCGTTAGTTAACAAACCTAACCGGTAATGACGGGACTCAGTGGGGAATACGAATGGCATATACGTACATCATTATTTTCGTTCTTTGTGGTGTGATCAATTGATGGGACTGCATTGATTCGGATCAATGCAAGCTAAACAAACCCGTTTGATGTTGTTGGAACATTTTTCAAAAAGCTGTTTTTGCAAGGACGTTCTCTTTTGTTTTGCACAGTGGTATTCGGTTATGAATATCCAGCACCTCAGTCGACGAGGCAAGGGCCGAGATCCCTTCACCGGGAGTGACCCCTTAGACAGAAGTTTGTGTCAGGGCAATAACTTCACTATAGTCGATTACTTTTGCTTTGCATCGTGGTATTCAGTTGGAATATCCTGCACCCCATTCTACGGGAAAAGAACCGAGATCCCTTCACCGGGAGTGACCTCTTTAGCAAAGGTTTTCGTCACTATATTTTTATAAAGCTATCCGGTTCCTTCAACGATATCAAGTTCATTACGTTAAAGGTTTTCGCCAGAAACCATTCGTAGCCCTCCGTCATTTCATATGGATAGTCAATCGTATTCAAGCTGTATTTGTTGGCCAAAGTCAAGGCACAGTGTTTGGTAACTATTGGGTGTTCATATGCAGCATAGATAAATGCGTTGGTTTGGGACAGTCGTACCGCCTTTTTGGCCAAAGTCAAGGGTAGGTACGGATGGGTTCAAATTAACCTGGAGAATGACGGGTAGAACTTGACATGTGACTTATGATTTGTTGGCCAAAGTCAAGGTCATAAGAGCATGGGGTAAAAATCACATCGGGAGTTTCTAAAGAAACTGAAACCTGCCAGATATGCGCATACCTTCTGGAGTATGATAGTGTGAGTGGATTCCATCACGTTAGCATGCGGTGATAGTTGGATCCCTATTCCCACTGATGAGTTGGTTTTCTCCTCGGGTGATCCCGACTAATTCTTCTTTCAGATTTGGAGGAGAATTTGACGGTACAGTAGGAGGTTTCCAGATTAGATAAGTGGTAACCATTCTGATCTAGGTTAGAGTGCACGCTGAGTGTTTCTTTTCTCTCTCTCTTTGGCAGCGACCATTGATCCGACCTTAGACTATGACTCAGTGACCAAGTTGACCGAACCTTCTTATAAGACTGGCTTTTGGATTGTCAGAGTTGCAAACCTCATTGCCACTCCTACTTTTACCCTTTTCTCCAGGACACCCCGTATTACTACGAACGTCCATGTCCATTGGACAAAACCATCGTATGGTTATATACGAACTCGAAGGAATTTATTCGAGGATGGTTTCTGGACCTGGAGAAAACGAATAGGACTATTCAGTTGTCTTTTCCTTTTACCTTCTCTCAGGTTGCGAGTGCCCCTTAGGTTAGGGGATAGTACACCTATTACGCAAATTGGATAGTCTTCTTCCGAACCATAGGCAGGTGTCGACCGGTAGGGAATGAAGAAAACCAATTAGCCTAACGATGGTGTACAAAAGGTATTATGTAAAGACAAATAAAGGGATTAGTAAGAGGGCAAAGTAAATTGCGACTGCTATTCACGACCAAACCAAATATTTCATTACATCTCCCACTTCACCTTTGTATTTCTCCAGGACACTCGCTATCACTACAAAGATCCACAGTTTATTTGGATACTCCATCGTATGGTTATATACGAACTCGAAAGGAACTTGTTCCAGTTCGGGGATGGATTCTGGTTCAGGAGAAATAGGAATAAGGTTTATTCGGTTGTCTTTTATCTTCACCTTCTCTCACATTGCGAGTATTCCTAGGATTAGGACAGTACACCCATTATGCTTATTGGATAGTCTTCTTCCAAACCATAGGCTGGTGCCGAACGGTAGGGCAGGAAGAAAACCATTTGGCCTAAAGGGGTGTACAGAAGGTAATGACTAAAGATATATAAAGGGATTTGGAGAGATGGCAAAGAAATACGGTTGCAGTTGTGAATCTGATAATGGAAGAGGCATTACTAGGAATACCCGGATACCCCTACGAAACATTTCAATGTTTCAGTCTTACTGTGTACTGTTAAAAGAAAACTGATTTCCCAATTAGACACTTGCTCCAGGGTATGTATTTACCAGGTATGATTCTCACATCTGTATGGTTTTACAGATGATGAGTGAGAGTAAGTTATTGGAAATTAGGTGATCATCCTCATTATATCGGAATTCGTTGTAATTGGTGATAGTTGAGGAAATCGCCTGGGCTGTTTGCCGGACGACAAATGTTTGGTTTTGAATATCCGTTGTTATGCACCAATTTCAAATTGATATATCTGTACGTCTATTTTCATAGAGTGAGATATAACTTTTTGAAATTATGTCTATGACATTTATCTATATCAGTGGATGGTTAGGTAAGGAATATTAAACAGCGGTGTAATTCTTTATAACCATAATACAGTTTTCAACCTACGACGCACATGGTTTGAGTTATTAGACTCAAGGGACTTATACAGAGTATTGTATGCTGTCCAGTGTCCATTAGGACAGAGGTGTTGGTCCTCGTACTATATTCGGTTTACTTATGACTTCTCTAGTTTTTAGACAGGTGTTTCGTAGAAACACAAGGTCTGAGTTTTGAGAAGTTATAGGTATAAGAGTAAAGTAGAGAACCAGATGTTCCTAGTATCGGGATTCTTCAAGATGATCGAAGATGTAGATACTTGTGTTTGGTATTCACGTGATAGTAATGATTAAGAGAACTTGCTTCTCTTTCGGGTTACTCATAATTGGAAGCATTCCCAAGTTGAGTAACGCTGATCGGCCTCTCTCCATTTAGTTGACATGCACTGGAGACAGCTGCATGATTTGAATCTGGTTCAATTAAATCAGTGCCTCTGTTTCTATATTGGATATAGAACAGTTCATATCGTAACGATGTTAAGGTACGGGGAGTTGTCCGGCTTATGCTTAAAACCACACTCTGGATAACTCAAGGCACGTTTCTGTAATGGCTGTTTGTGGGTTGACCCAGGCTATGATGAGGGTTGACTTTCTACCATCTGGAAGATCAATAGTGATATTGTTCTTGACTCGCCACAGTTTTAATAAAAATGGATTTTTTCAGAAAACAGTAGTGGGAGTATGGTAGAACTGGAAGTGATTCTAGAATCGCAAACGATTACTGAAAATTTGATAAGAACCTAAAGATTCAATCTGATTTGACATTCCTTTGGCCACTCCGCAGATATGATGGGTAACCTCAGGCACTCGAGAGGTACTTCGGTATGCTCAAAGACGGTGAAAAGGAGGTTCTTGTTTACCCAGATTTGCCATTACTGTTGTTCCGGACTATGAGACCTGTTCATATCAGATTTTTGCATTTTCATACCGCCCAATTTTTATCACATTTGCATATCCGTAGATACTCTTGAGCCGTGTTTGCTAGTCAATTGCAGGATACAGGTTCTCGGTTCTAAAAACGGTGAAATTCATGGAAAACACGAAAAAAGTCCGGGTTCCTGCCAACCACAGATAAAACACGGTCTCTGCTCTTCATCCGTATGTTGCCAGATATCAATAGGAAGACAAAAGGTCAAATCAATGTCACCTTCATGCACAAGGCTCAATGGTAGCACAAAATCCAAGAGATCTACGCGGAGCTCGAGGCAATCATGACAAAATCTTGACAAAAAGTCCACCTTTCCCTCAACAGAAATTCTGGAAAAATCGGGGAGCCAAACTGAGAAAATATATGTATCAGAATGAAGTACACTGCAGATCAGGCCACCACAAGAAATCCCCAAGCCCAATTCCTCTAAACGGCCGCGGAAGCGCGGCCAAAGGGGGGTCTTGGCCGCGCTTCCGCGGCCATCTTGGCGCCAATTGCGCAGAAAGTTTGGGGGCACTCTGGTCTTTTCATATGGCCCCGTATTGTTGCCCTAGATTCTCATTTCTCACCCTATAAATACCCCAGAATTCTGTGAAGAGGGGATGTATTCTTGTATTTCTTTTTGCTAGGTTTTAGTTACATGTTCTTCTTCCTCTTCTCACCTCTTCTCCATTAAACTTGTAAGTGAGCTTTTGAGTGAAGAGTGATGAATAAAGAAGACCATTTTATTATCATGCTTGTCTCCTTATCTTTATGCTTGTTGTAATTTTAATTCGTTAAGTAGTTGTTGTTATTTCCTTGTTATTTCTTTCTTCTCTTTTTTTCTTTATCCTTACATACGACAATGATACTTACGCTTGATCCTCGCCAAGGTGAGGTCGCAAACAGTTAGTCGTATTCTTCTAATCTCCTTCTTTCTATCTTCCTCTTTTGTGTTGTTTTATTTTCCGTATTATGATGTGTGAGTAGTTCATTCTTGTTAGGGTAGGATAAGGGAAGTTTGAGAGAAGGAAATCTCTCTCACTCTTTCCTTGCCCAACAGCTTAAATCGACTCCCGTTAACCCAACCACAATCCGCTCCTTACGGCACCCTATCCTACATGATAGTGGTGATTCCGTAGTGAGACCGGTTGTGGTTGGATTAACCGGAGGTTATGGCTAAGAGCCAAGAACGGACGGACAAGCACCAAAAGGAAGACTTATGCGTTGGAAAGCCTAGCTTATACTCGCAAAGTCCTTCCTAGTCGTGCTAATCCCCGTTGTTGCCGATTACCGTAACACGACATTAAGAGGGGCAACGAAAGATGTGGAGACTCCTAACTCAAACTAACCTAATCCTAACCCTAACATGCTCTCTTTAAATATCAACTCAACACTTAGGTAACTACAAACAAAATCTGAACAACCGGACTTAACTCGTCGAAAAACACATAGAAAAAGATTCCCATCTCCCTGCGGACGACCCGTACTCAACCGGCTAGCTACGTGCGAAACCGTCTTGATTGCGGTATTTAAACTTAAACTTGAACACGCTCGTATCCTATCAATCAAATGGCGCCGTTGCCGGGGAGACGGTAGTTTGTTTCTTTGTGAAATTTCGGGTTAATTTGTAAGTATAACTCTAACCGAAAAACAAAAAAAAAATATATATATATATACATTGTAAACAAAAACCATCTTGTTATTTTTGATTAGCTTTTGCGCAAGTGTGCAGGAAAATACAAGGTTCGAGTTCAGTGGCCAAGACGTTGGAAATACGGAGTTCAAGTACAGTGCCAAAGACGTGGGAAGATAGACCCACATTTTCGCGGCTACACCGCGACGGACGAAAACGAAGCATCCGGTCTACTGTACAAATCTGGAGCTGTTCCAGTGAGCAAATCCAAATTCAGGACATCCAGACAACCAGAGGAGACACACACCAGCATCTCCACAAAAACTCAAAGCCCAAACCCACCATCTTGCCGCGGAACCGCGGCCTTAGCACATGTTTGGCCGCGGAACCGCGGCCATTTAGTGGCTTCAGGGTCCCAATTTTTTTCTGGTGAGTCTTTCTCTTCTCTCCACTCCTCTGGACTCCAATAAACTGTGTTTTCTGCAGCCTTCTTTGCGCAAACTCTTCTCCCCCTTCCAATAAACTGTTCTTGTGCAGGATTCTTTGCGCCGCAAAATAAAAATTGTTTGCAGTTGATTTGTTACTGCTTTGCATTCTTTAATACGGACTTAAGGGGCTTGAAACCAATCCAGATTGGGTGGGGATTTCATCACCCTTCCCAGGACCCCGGAAATCACTAAAGCATATGCATTGTCCATTGTAAATTAAAAAATACTAGACTTCAGCCCTAAGGACTTCGCGCTCATTAGGAGAAGATAAACCTTGTTTAGAACCTCGCTTAACCGTACATTGTTTACGGGGTGTCTAGGAAAGTGTTAAAGGCGCAACCGCCGAAAGAGAAAGGGTTATTTAATTAAGGAACTTCGCGAAAGCGTTGGACAACCTCCCCTTATCTCTGCACTTACCTGGCCTCGTGATCAGTGTATTTTTAAGCCCGTTTCTCGACATTGTTTAACTTCGACAATCAAGTTCAGGAGCAGGTCTAGTAGACCTAGGCGACCGTAGATCTAGGTGTGATTGTGCATATCTTGTTTGTGATTGCTTAAGCCGTATTTCCGTACATATTTTTGTAAATCTCTTTCTAAAAACAAAAAAAAAAAAGAAAAAAATCAAAAACTTTTATAAAAACTTCCCCTTTTGTCGCCAAATCCATTTTCACCCAACACCCATCGCCTTTCTTCATTGACGTTTTCTTACCCTCACCTTCTCCGCTTTGACTATACTAAACTCGTTTAGTGTATGTCCGCTTGGAATCGGGACACTAGCGCCCGTCTTGTCCGCGTTTCGTTAGTCGCGACCGACTACGCGATCGACTCCGAAGTCGATACTCCGTCCACTCCTCTTTCACCCCTTCCTTTGCCGGCCAACTCCGACGTTGACCGGAATTCTGTGCATACATCTTCACCTTCACCTTCACCAACCTCTTCTTCCGTGATGTCTGGATTTAATCCGAACATCTCTTTGACCACCCCTGGATTGGCTCCACCTCCTACGGAGGCCAATCTCCCACCACCTCCGCCTGTTGTAGCGCCGCAGCGAATTGCGCTCCAGGATCGTTTCTACCCTACCCGTTCTGCACTTCCCACCTGCCTTTCTCTTCCTCCGGCCAATGGGGACAACTTTGAAATTAAGCCCCATTTCATCAACATGCTTCCACGTTTTCATGGGCTTGAATCTGAAGATGCCTATATCTTCATCAACAAATTTCAAAATGTCTGTGCCATGATGAAAACAACCCAGCTGTCGGACGATGCTATACGTCTACGGGTCATTCCGTTCACTTTATGCGATCTCGCAGAAAAATGGCTGTATAGCACCGCTTCCCACTCAATCACCAGCTGGGACGAGTTTGTTAAAGCGTTTCTGAAAAAATTCTACCCAAATCATAAGACCGCAAGAATTCGAAATGAAATCAACCAATTCTCCCAGCTTCCTTCTGAACCCTTCTGGAAGTGCTTTGACCGATACAAAGACCTTCTTGTTCAGTGTCCTCACCACGGTATAGAGAAATGGCAACTCTGCCAAACCTTATACGAGGGACTGAACCCAGCAACGAAGCAGTTGCTGGAAACCATCTGTCAGGGCCACTTCCTATCCAAATCTGACGAGGAAGCGTGGCAGTTCTTTGACGATCTTGCGGAGCAAACGCTACAGTGGGAGAGCACTAGACCGACTTCTTCTTCTTCTACCTCCACTTCTACCGGTCAGTCTAGGGTAGGAATCCACCAACTCGATGTCTCTATTGCGATGAAAGCTGAAATGGCTGCAATAACACGAAAGCTTGAAGCAATAGAGAGCAAATTTTCTGCTCCTGCCCCCACACCTGTTCTCCCCCTTCGTACCATCTGCGCTTGTTGTTCCGATCCTTCCCACTTGACTGAAGAGTGTCCTTACAATCCACCCTCGCAAGGACAGGATCAGGTTAATGCTGCCTTCCAGCAAAGACCGAGGAATGATCCATACTCTTCCACCTACAATCCCGGTTGGAGGAACCACCCCAATTTCGCCTGGAATCAGAATCAGAATCAATTCCAGGGCAACAATTTCCAAAGGGCCCCTCCGCCGCAACAACAAGCGCAACAACAAACTCAACACCAATATCAGCAGCCCTTCCAACCCCAGCCTTTCCAAAACCAGACGAACAACTTTGCACCGAACAACTCTTTTCCACCAAAAAATTTTGTTCCGTCAAACACTGATAAGGTTTCCTCGCTCGAGCGAAGTCTGGAGGCGTTCGTTAAACAGTCGACCCAATCCACCGCCAACATCCAGTCTTCGATTCAATCTTTAGTACAACACACTGCCGCACACGGGCAAAGCATCAAGACCATCGAGGCCCAGATTGCACAACTGAACGCGGCCTTGAGCGAGCGAGAGAAGGGGAAGCTCCCGTCCCAGCCACTTCCAAATCCCGGCCACCCACATAATGCACATGTTCCTCTTGAACAACAAAACCATAATGTGAGTGCCGTGACCACACTGAGATCAGGGAGGGTGCTGCAAAACAACATTGGCAAACGGATCAACGATGACACCCCGGCCGCTGCTTCTTCTTCTTCTTCTCCTGCTTCTTCTTCTTCGTCTTCTGAGCCTATTCTCCGTTCTTCACAAGGCTCTCCCTCTTCTTCTGCTCTGAACGGACCCACTTCTCACTCCACGAAAACACCTATTCTGGGATCCGTTCCAACTCCAAAATCTCCTCCTCCAGCATTAGACTCAACCAATTTTCAAAATGTTCCATTTCCAAACCGGTTGAGGTCTAACAAACAAAATCCACAAATGGAGAAGATTTTGGAGTTATTCAAGCAAGTTAACATTAACATTCCTCTTTTAGATGCTGTCCAATAAGTCCCGTCTTACGCTAAAATCTTAAAGGACTTGTGCACGAAAAAGAGGAAGTCTCAGGTACCCAAGAAAGTTTTCTTGGCTAGTGCTGTGAGTGATGCCCTTACCCAATCTTTACCACAAAAACGGAAGGACCCTGGCTGTCCTACGATTTCAATTACTATTGGGGATAAGAACATCAACCGCGCACTATTAGATCTTGGTGCCAGTGTTAACTTGCTTCCGTATTCAGTATACGAGCAATTAGGCGTCGGAGAGCTGAAACCCACACACTGCACTCTCCAGATGGCCGACCGATCGATCACCCATCCTAGGGGTGAGCTAGAGGATGTGTTAATAAAAGTCGGGGACTTCATATTCCCCGTAGACTTCATTGTCTTAGATACACAGCCTGTAGCTAACCCCCGGAATCAAATTCCGGTGATACTCGGTCGCCCATTTCTCGCAACCTCAAATGCTGTGATCAATTGTCGCAATGGTTCAATGAACCTTTCTTTTGGAAACATGACGATTGAACTCAACATTTTTAGGTTGGGGAATCAGCCCGCCAAACCTAATGCTCATATACTGGATGTTTGCTCGATCCAGGAGATCACACCAGAAGAGTGTGAATTCGAGGAGTTTCTGTTTGAACACGATAATCTTGACGCCACTAGTGCGTTTCTCTTCGAACCTGCTGCTGCTTCTGCGCCCGACAACGAATACGAGTATTTCACGTTCTTGAACGATCTTAGCCGCGCATAACCCGAGTTTGAATCTTTCGACTTTCCGGATGAGTTACCTGAACCATCCAACTCGGTTGCCTACACTCGCTTTGAACCTTTGCTGGAGTCCTTTGAGTTCGAGACCTTTGCACCAGTCTTGCCTTCCATCATTTCACCTCCAACGCTCGAACTCAAGCCGTTGCCGTCTCACCTTAAGTATGCTTACTTAGGTGAGAACGAGACCCTCCCTGTCATCATTTCGGCTTCTCTAGCTCCAGAGCAAGAGAAAGCCCTTCTCGCGGTCTTGCACAGCAACAGGCAAGCTTTTGGCTGGTCCATGGCGGACATCAAAGGGATTAGTCCCCTGATCGTTGAGCATCACATTCATCTGATGGATGATGCCAAACCAGCCCGGGATCCACAAAGACGTCTTAATCCAGTCATGAAGGAGGCTGTGAAGAAGGAGATCGTCAAATGTCTAGATAGTGGTATCATTTACCCTATCTCTGATAGCCAGTGGGTTAGCCCCATTCATGTTGTCCCCAAGAAGTCGGGCATCACGGTCATAACCAACGAGGCAAATGAGTTAATCCCTACTCGCACCCAAACTGGGTGGCGAGTTTGCATTGATTACAGAAAACTCAACGCCGCAACGCGGAAAGACCACTTTCCGCTACCTTTCATTGACCAGATGCTGGAACGATTGGCCGGACATGAGTACTATTGTTTTCTTGATGGCTACTCTGGCTACAATCAAATTCCCATCGCCGAAAAAGACCAGGACAAGACTACTTTCACTTGTCCTTTCGGCACGTTTGCATATCGCCGCATGCCCTTTGGGTTGTGCAATGCGCCCGCTACCTTCCAGCGGTGTATGATGGGAATTTTCTCGGACATGGTGGAAAATTTTTTGGAGATTTTCATGGATGACTTCTCCATCTTCGGCGACTCCTTTGACGAGTGTTTGCTGCATCTTGACGCTGTCCTTACCCGATGTAAGGAAAAGAATCTCACTTTAAACTGGGAGAAATGCCACTTCATGGTGCGCGAAGGTATTGTCTTAGGACATATCATCTCGCAAAATGGCATAGAGGCTGACAAAGCAAAGATTGAGGTCATTTCCAATCTGCCTCCTCCCCGATGCGTCAGAGATATCCGAGCCTTCCTTGGCCATGCCGGTTTCTATAGACGGTTTATCAAGGACTTTAGCAAGATTGCTAGGCCCTTGACGCTTTTGCTGGCAAAGGATACACCTTTCGACTTCAACTCGAGCTGTGTGACTGCATTCGAGTCACTGAAACGCTCACTCACTTCTGCTCCCGTTCTTTCTTCCCCTGACTCGACGCACCCATTCGAGATTATGTGCGATGCATCCGACTTTGCCATCGGTGCTGTCCTTGGACAGCACATCAACAAGATGCCGCACGTAATCTATTACGCGAGCCGGACCCTGAACGACGCCCAACTTAACTATACAACAACTGAGAAGGAATTCTTAGCTGTTGTATTTGCTTTAGAAAAGTTCAGGCCCTACCTCATCGGCTCCCCAGTCATTGTCTACACGGACCATTCAGCTCTGCGCCATCTTTTTGCGAAGAAAGATGCCAAATCTCGGTTAATACGTTGGATCCTCTTGCTTCAAGAATTTGACCTTGTCATTAAGGACAAACGGGGATGTGAAAACGTGGTTGCCGACCATCTCTCACGACTTCCTTCTTCGCCGACGCTTCAAATTCCGATTAACGACGTTTTCCCGGATGAACAACTCTTGACAGTATCGTGCGAACCCTGGTTCGCAGATATTGTGAACTATTTGGCCACGGGATTACTACCAACTGAATGGTCGAGTCAGGACAGACTTCGCTTCTTATCCCAAGTAAAACACTTTTACTGGGACGAACCTTATCTGTTCAAGTACTGTCCCGACCAGATTATTCGTCGGTGTGTCCCTGACGATGAATTCAAGAGTGTGCTGTCGTTTTGCCACGATCAAGCGTGTGGCGGGCATTTTGGCCCCAGAAAGACAGCCGAGAAGATCTTGCAATGTGGTTTCTACTGGCCACAACTTTTCAAAGACGCTCACGATTATTGCAAGACTTGCTCCCGGTGCCAACACATGGGCCGGATATCCCGGAGGAACGAGATGCCGCTCCAACCGATCTTGGTTGTGGAGATTTTCGATGTTTGGGGGATAGACTTCATGGGGCCGTTTCCCAACTCTTTTGGGAACTTGTACATTCTTCTAGCTGTTGATTACGTCTCTAAATGGGTCGAGGCTGTGTCCAGCCGGACTAACGACAACAAGGTTGTCGTTAGGTTCCTTAAAGAAAACATTTTCTCACGGTTTGGGCACCCCCGAGCGATCATTAGCGACAATGGAAGTCATTTCTGCAATAAAACTTTCGAAGCCTTGATGCGGAAATACTCCATAAATCATAAGCTCTCTACGCTCTACCACCCCCAAACCTGCGGGCAGGCCGAGGTTTCAAATCGGCAAATCAAGCAGATATTGGAGAAGACGGTTTCCAAGAACCGTAAGGATTGGTCTCTGAAACTCACTGATGCCCTTTGGGCATTTAGAACCGCTTATAAGACCGACCTTGGCATGTCTCCCTATCGGCTTGTGTACGGAAAAGCCTGCCACCTTCCTGTCGAAATCGAGCATCGCGCATTTTGGGCGATAAAGGAGCTGAATCTGTCTCTTGAGGACGCGGGCAGCCATCGGAAGCTGCAGTTGAACGAACTGAACGAGCTTAGGGATGAGGCTTACGACAACGCGGTTGTCGTTAAGAATCGAACGAAGGTGTTTCATGATAAACACCTTGTGCGCAAAACCTTCGTACCTGGTCAGCAGGTACTTCTTTATGACACCCGACTTCACTTCCTTCCTGGAAAGCTGAGATCTCGCTGGAAAGGGCCGTATTTTTTGCGGAATGTGTATCCGCAGGGCGCTTTGGATTTGGAAAATCCAAAGGACGGTTCACTCTTCAAGGTAAATGGACACCGATGCAAACCGTACCTTAGCGCCGAACCAACAGAGGAGCTCTTGTTCTTACAGGAGCCGGTTTACCCTGAATAATCTTCCTCTGCTTACCTCCAAACTTCGGTTATCCAGCCAAGAACAGTGGACACTGTTCCAAATAAGTTTGGGGGTATGTACAAACCATTTTTGTTTATATTTGTGTATATTCTTTTTCTTTTCTTTAAAAACAAAAAACAAATAAAAATTTGTGTATCACTAACCGACAATTTTGAACCTTCCAACTGCTCTCTTCATGCTACGACAGTGAGGACACTGTCCAGTTTAAGTTTGGGGGTACGCTCGGTACGCATTTCTTACCTTCGCATTCATATGTATATTTTGCATCTGTATATTTTGCATCTGCATATTTAAATCCATAAAATCCATAAAAATTTAAAAATTTTCTAAAAAAATATAAAAACTTTTTTGTCAAGTTAGCTTGTGGAAGAACTCTGATTCAACATTCGACGGTTTTTGTTTGAAAAAATAGGAATAACTAGATCTTATGTTTGGATTTTGAAAACCTGAAAGATAACTCTCCTTTGAAGTTAACTATAGCTGATATACGTCTTTACATCACACTACACGTGTCGTAAGATTTTGGGAATTAGATGACAAGTCTTTCATGTTTAAACTTTTAAACAGATAAATGATTTTCTGAGGATCAAATAGGTTTGTTCTGAAATAAGTAATGTCAAGAATAGTTTTTGAAGTAAAGCGAATATGAAGGAATGTTATTGATGCCGTAATTGGAGCTAAGTCTGAAAAATAACCCATCGGAAACTTGATTGGAATGATTACACACCAAACTCACTAAACACGTCTTTTATCCAAAAAAATATTTGAACTGCCGGTTATATCTCCGTTCGTATTAAATCATTTGATTTTCACGACAAACTGTCTTTTGTTTTTGGACCTAGGTAACTTGAGTAATTAAGTCCGCTGGGGTGTTTCTACACCTAATGCCCTAAAACCAACTGGTTTGGGTGCATTGGCCCAAAGCTCGCTAAGAAGCCTAGAAAGTCCAGTTTTAAAACAAAGTCAAGCAAGTGTTCTCTCCGAGTTAAAATTCCTAACGGTTCTTTGTGTGAGAATAATCTTGATAAAAGACAGGCTTTTATAAAAATTTTAGCGGAGATATGAAGGTTTTATTCTATGATAAGGACTATTGCACGTTCACAGAGGTGTGTATGAAATGAAAACAAGAAAAGGGTGGAGTGAAAAATACGATTTAGTTTCCTGTTAAGGAAGATAGAAATTCTGAAGTTGAAACCTTACTGGGAAACGAAACTTGAAAAATGCTTAACTCTTTATAAAACTTATGTGATCCTTTTAAAATTGTTATCTGGGCTTAATTGTGCGACATGATGACTTTAATCGACCTTTCGGGAACTTAACGACACTATTTGCACTGCACGTAAAGACATATAAAATCTGTAGTTAAACAAGAAGCGAGGTGTGAAAAATAAAGGTTCGATAGTCTAGACTTAGGATTATAGAATTGTTATTTTCTAAAACAAAACTTTAGGGTTTGAAACTTAGTCATTTTTACAAACCAACTTGACCGGATTTTGTGGGTAGTATCCGCTGAAAACCCTCAGGAGACAACACTCCTCCTACTAGGGACACCTAGAGGTTTAACGGCTTGTTGCACATGCTCAGTGCAATCGCGTTCCCTGCGAAAGTGAGGTTAGGAAATTTTTTGTGAATAAATGGACTTTGCTCGGGACGAGCAAATGATAAGTTTGGGGGTATTTGTTCATATCAGATTTTTGCATTTTCATACCGCCCAATTTTTATCATATTTGCATATCCGTAGATACTCTTGAGCCGTGTTTGCTAGTCAATTGCAGGATACAGGTTCTCGGTTCTAAAAACGGTGAAATTCATGGAAAACACGAAAAAAGTCCGGGTTCCTGCCAACCACAGATAAAACACGGTCTCTGCTCTTCATCCGTATGTTGCCAGATATCAATAGGAAGACAAAAGGTCAAATCAATGTCACCTTCATGCACAAGGCTCAATGGTAGCACAAAATCCAAGAGATCTACGCGGAGCTCGAGGCAATCATGACAAAATCTTGACAAAAAGTCCACCTTTCCCTCAACAGAAATTCTGGAAAAATCGGGGAGCCAAACTGAGAAAATATATGTATCAGAATGAAGTACACTGCAGATCAGGCCACCACAAGAAATCCCCAAGCCCAATTCCTCTAAACGGCCGCAGAAGCGCGGCCAAAGGGGGGTCTTGGCCGCGCTTCCGCGGCCATCTTGGCGCCAATTGCGCAGAAAGTTTGGGGGCACTCTGGTCTTTTCATATGGCCCCGTATTGTTGCCCTAGATTCTCATTTCTCACCCTATAAATACCCCAGAATTCTGTGAAGAGGGGATGTATTCTTGTATTTCTTTTTGCTAGGTTTTAGTTACATGTTCTTCTTCCTCTTCTCACCTCTTCTCCATTAAACTTGTAAGTGAGCTTTTGAGTGAAGAGTGATGAATAAAGAAGACCATTTTATTATCATGCTTGTCTCCTTATCTTTATGCTTGTTGTAATTTTAATTCGTTAAGTAGTTGTTGTTATTTCCTTGTTATTTCTTTCTTCTCTTTTTTTCTTTATCCTTACATACGACAATGATACTTACGCTTGATCCTCGTCAAGGTGAGGTCGCAAACAGTTAGTCGTATTCTTCTAATCTCCTTCTTTCTATCTTCCTCTTTTGTGTTGTTTTATTTTTCCGTATTATGATGTGTGAGTAGTTCATTCTTGTTAGGGTAGGATAAGGGAAGTTTGAGAGAAGGAAATCTCTTTCACTCTTTCCTTGCCCAACAGCTTAAATCGACTCCCGTTAACCCAACCACAATCCGCTCCTTACGGCACCCTATCCTACATGATAGTGGTGATTCCGTAGTGAGACCGGTTGTGGTTGGATTAACCGGAGGTTATGGCTAAGAGCCAAGAACGGACGGACAAGCACCAAAAGGAAGACTTATGCATTGGAAAGCCTAGCTTATACTCGCAAAGTCCTTCCTAGTCGTGCTAATCCCCGTTGTTGCCGATTACCGTAACACGACATTAAGAGGGGCAACGAAAGATGTGGAGACTCCTAACTCAAACTAACCTAATCCTAACCCTAACATGCTCTCTTTAAATATCAACTCAACACTTAGGTAACTACAAACAAAATCTGAACAACCGGACTTAACTCGTCGAAAAACACATAGAAAAAGATTCCCATCTCCCTGCGGACGACCCGTACTCAACCGGCTAGCTACGTGCGAAACCGTCTTGATTGCGGTATTTAAACTTAAACTTGAACACGCTCGTATCCTATCAATCAAGACCCGGCTGGAGGATGAGTATAGCGTCGTTCTAAACTGGCTTTAGAAGTGTACGTCTATATGACTCTGCCAGAGGGTTGTCGTAGTCAGTGGGAGCAGCGGAAGCAATGGTGGACAGGTGGCTTATGTCTATTAAGAGACTAAAGCAGATGTAGCAGAGATAGATCATCTATTTCTGATGTGACAGTCATAGGTTTGACTTCATCAGAATAGGGGATAGATCTGTTAAGAAGGTAGTAGGGTGTGATGTCCTGGTATTTGGATGACATACACAGAGTAGGAAGTGAAATTCCTATACTACGATCGGTTATACTTTGGTTGTCACACAGTGGTTTCTCCACATAGGACTTGGATATTATATCAGACATTCTGGTTACTAGATCTATGGTTTTAGATTTAGATTTGGGTAGTTTCCCAATCTGGGTACTTAGACAGCATTCTAAAGGTATTTTAGAATGGATGACTCTTGGCACGGTAGTGTACCTGCAGGTAATGGAGTCACCCTCTCTAAAGGTGTCTTATAGACTAAAGTAGAGAGGGATGTGCATGATTGGCAGATCACTTGCTTAGGCAATTGAGTCAATCATGACATGTCAAGTACCACTCCAGATATTGTTTTTGCAGGAGATGCAATAAGTTGATATTAATCCAATCCTGGAGAAACGATCGGAAGCTGCTTTAGAACATAAGTGCGTGTTCTAGGGATTTGATAATGGCAGCCTCCTTTGGGAGACAGTTATCATTCCAGGCATCCAAGGTGACCTGGATGACAGAGTGACTGTTAGAGTTATAGTTTTCCCTCTGACGAGGGGCAGTATTTTGGACAGGTGGTCCAGGCGGATACTGAGGGAGGCATGGCGCAGGATACTGATTAATTTCAGCTGACGATACAGTCTAAGAAGTTTGGATTTGGAGTTCATTTATGAACTAGGTCCCATCAGACATCCAGACACATTCTAAGACAGGTATTGCTCATTTCGGGAGATGGGTTTCTCCGCGAACTTGAGATTAAGATAGACATAGAAAGAAACATCAAAGCGGATCCACTCACTGAGGCTATTCCTTGAATGCAATAGTTTTGCAAATGGGTTTTTGTGAGACTGACTAGTAGAGGAGTTGGGTGTTCGGTATCACACGGGCTGTGAGTATGCGACATCGCAATAATTAGCCTTGAGTGCAAGTGGGAGATTGTTGGAGATAGTGCCCTCAGAGTCAATTATTAGATCACAGGCACGTGATTGCGATGATTGAGGGAGGACCTATGCCGAGAGGACAGTCTTACTCAAGATGATAGTATGCTATCTGGTTTATCTTTATAATCGTGTACTGTTTTAGGTGACCTTACAGGTCGCTATTGCACGTTGATAGAGCCCCTAGGATTCTTGCTTGACTGCCAGCAGTATGAGAGCGATCATATACGTGGGAGCTGGGGTCTATAAGCACATCCTTAAAAGGTCCCTAGTCGTGGGAGTTTCGAGACATGGCGTCGATACTCTAGAGTAGACTAGTGTATACAGTCGAGACCCCGACGAGGGGCGGTGGCCGGTCTCACAAGCCACTTGTGTCAGTTGGTTCACCTAAGATGTATACAGGTGCTCATTGGGTTATGAGTACACCGGACAGGACTCGCTGGGAACATGCTAGTTGGTCTTATACCTGACGTCAGATGGCAGTTCCCTGGTGACATGTGTACAGGTTAGTTCATCGACCTGAGGTCGTCATTTGTCTCGTGTGAGTTCCCACTATACTTTGATTACTACCCTACCACGCTCAAAGGAGACGTGCAAACAGGTTTTAGTTGGGTACAGTCCTGAGCCACATGGAGGCAGTGAGCGGATCTGCAGGGGTTCGTCTCTCCCGGTATTCGGGGTGAGGTCGCGTTGTGTCTAGGAGAGCCATTATACGAAGTCCTTGGCCAAGGCAGGAGATTTACTGGTAGGTATTCCAGTAGTATCTCAGGGTGTTCTGGGCTACACTCCGACACGACTTGTACTGCTTTTGGGGGTCTGACTTTTACCAACCCCCTAGGCCCGCCATGCGATGCTCATAGACGAACGGACCGGACTGTACGGATATTGTCACTGACAGGCTCAGTAGGGTGTCAGGATGAGTTCGCTCATAGACGTCCCTTTTGGTCAATAGCTGGTAGCCCGTCACATATGGCTAATACCTCTGACGTGCTAGTGGTTAAATCCACAGCCATAGTATTGACGAGTCTTTAGAGTCCCCCACAGACAATTACTCAAGTTTTGGGTGAAACGCAATAGAGGCCGTATAGAGATATGGCAGGGTTCAATCGGATACGTGCGGTATTGCACGGATCATGATCGGACGGATAATACTAGCGGGCTTTGGTTTAAGCCGGATCCCGGTATTGTACAGTGTAGATTTTGTCTCATTGCATTTGTATTCGGTCGGAATACAAATGCGGGTATGTATATACAGTAGCGGGGTTTTCCTGTAATTTATTACGGGATCAGGTTTTTGAAGTTGCCAGTTTGCTTTCCGTTTAGGCCATTTTCCTTTGTATCTTTCCTTGGCTGAAAGTTGGTGGAGGAGGGCTTATTTGCAAGCATGCAAATTTGATTTGTGGAGGGTGTTATTTTCATGTTGTAGTGTCATGATGGTTCCACCATGCATTGACTTCTTGCTTCATGATTTGGCTTCATCATTGCTTGACTTTGTTTGATGGTGATGGGATATGATTGGGTTTTGGAGTGAGGTTTTTGTTGTGATGATTCTTGATCATCATCACCCTTTCTCTCTCTTTGATGTATTATTGATCCACACCCCCCTTGGATTTTTCCCCTCTCCTTCACCTCATATGGCCGACCACAAGTCTTGGGGGCTGCCAAAAAAAAAATAAAATTCATGAGGCGATTTTGGTTCTTTTCATGCTTGCAAAATCCCCAAGTTCATCTACAAAAAAGTTCACTTCATTACCTCCACTAAAAAGGGCAACTTCTAATACCCCAATGAGACATAGAGTTCCACACTATTCTACAGTATCCTTGGGCACGTCGACTCGCGACCTTCGTGCCCGAGTTGCCTCGGTCCAGAGGTGGGAGCCCGTAAAAGAACCCGGCGATGTGGTGCCCTTCCGACGTGGAGATGAAGACCGAAGATTCCGCGGGGAGATCGGGACGACGACGAGAAGACCGAAGGACACGGATCGCTCGGTATATCTCTCTACCCTTTCTCTAGTTAGCTAGGAGTAGGTTAATGGCCTGATCCAGGATTTTTGTGCGCGGTGGTGCCGGTTTACATGTTTTGTAAAAGTATCGTTTCCATATTTTGGCCTCATTCAGACGGCCGGGGTGCCGCCGTGCACTTACAGAAGATCTGAGGGAGAACCAAGAATTGAACTTTGCAGAATATAACACAGAAAGAAAAAACCTAGCGCCAAGCGCAGCAAAATAAAGAGTGCTTAGCACTCAATAGTCTGGCGCTCAGCGCCGAGCGCTCCACGTGCTCCTCACATGGGCGCTATTTTATAAGAAGCACTTAAATCTCCAAGTCTGGCGCTCAGCGGCGAGCGCTCCACGTGCTCCTCATGTGGACATTACTTTATAAGAAGAGCTCAGCACTCCAAGTTTGGCGCTCAGCGTCAGGCACTCTAAGTTTGGCGCTCAGCGTCAGGCACTCCAAGTTTGGCGCTCAGTGCCAAGCGCTCTACATTCCCCTCATGAGGGCGCAAATAAAATAAAGAGCGCTCTGTAAATAGAGCCCAGCGCTACAAAGAGTGTCCAACACTCGATACAAAACAAAGGAAGGAGGGTGAGAACCAAAAGCCAGGTCAATGCTCAGCATTATTGAACAAAAGGGATTAAGTTCAAATAAATAATCAAGTAGGCTGAGCCCAAGGGTGGCCAAACCCCAAATCGACCGAGCCCATAGGTCTTCTTTTAAATTGGCCTTAGTGCCAAACAGGAATACCAAGTCCCTGATGAACATTCTTTGGTTCAAGGGTACATCTCCCCACACCTCTGATATATATAGTTGTAATTCTTCAGCGTCTTCAGAGAGGTGGCGGGTCCCGATAACCAACAACAAAACTCTACGGACCGTAATGTCCCTAAACTAAATTTCATGACCGTAACGTCTTTAAACTAAATTTTATGACTCTAACGTCTTTAAACTAAACCCTATGACCATAACGTCTTTAAACTAAACCCTGTGGACTATGATTCATGGACTATGATGTCCTTAAACTATGGACCGTAATGTCCCTAAACTAAAATGATAGAGCCCAAATGCTTTTTCATTGGATCAAAAATGATCCCAAACCCCCGTTAAGGAGACCTTAGTCTAAAATTAGACTAACGTGTCCTTAACAAACATTTAAGTTGATCTTAATCTCCAACGAGGTTAACGATCCTTAAACCAACCTAAACCCAAATCTAAGAAAATACGGATTTGGACTAATCCGCGCCCTACGGGCGACAACATAAATTAGTCTCCGTATACAATCCACGGGCAACCTAAAACAAAAAAAACATATACGACACGAAGTGAACATCTGGAGAAGGAGAAAGTTGTTACCGCGATGCAGTAGCATAATTAATTGCAGGGGCTTGCGCCTGCAGGGAAGAGTGTCCCCATAATAAAAAAAACCTCACCAACGAGGGGGAATCTGACGAAGTCTGCTACAACGGCCGCATCTGTTTAAACCTTCGATACATGGTGCCATAAATTAACTTGGCATCTTCGGAGAGGTAGACAGATAAATCCAAATAGCATCTGCCGCCCCCCCAAATTCAGGCCAGATGTCCCAACGTCCCGGTCGCGTCTTTCGGTGGTAAACACCAGGTATATTGACACCATACTAAAAAGTGGAGGATTCCAAGCATGGGAATTTACCTACGATCTCAGGAATCACTCTCTCCAAAGAGATGTCCCCCAAGAATGATTTGGAGAAGGCTCGCATGCAAGGTATACCCTATGCTTCGACGGTCGGGTCTATCATGTATGCGATGTTATGTACCCGACCGGATGTAGCGTACGCACTGGGTGTTGTAAGTAGGTATTAATCAGATCCTAGGGAGAATCACTGGACAGCTGTGAAGAACATTCTTAAGTACTTGAGAAGGACTAAAGAAATGTTCTCGGTGTATGGTAACAGTGAACTCCAAGTGGAGTCCTTTACCGACTTGAGCTTCCAAAGTGATAAGGACGACTCTAAGTCGGTCTCGGGTTTTGTCTTCACCCTCAATGGAAGGGTGGTTTGTTGGAAGAGTTCCAAGAAAGAAACCGTGGCAGAGTCGATGATGGAGGCTGAATACATCGTTGCCAATGATGCCGTCAAAGAGGCTGTCTAGATGAAGAAGTTCATAACTGAACTTGGAGTGGTTCCATCCATCGAGCATCCAATACCTTTGTATTGTGATAACAATGGAGCTGTGGCTTTGGCCAAGGAATCCAGGCCTCATCAGCAATCCAGGCATATTCTGAGGCGGTATCACCTGATCTGGGAGATAGTTGATCGCCAGGAGATCGAGGTCAGAAGAGTTGACACGAAGAATAACACGGCGGATCCACTCATGAAGGCCATTCCCCATATACAATTTGAGAGACTCTTCAGGATGTTGGGTATGAGATACTACAACAACTTGCCTTAGTGAAAGTGGGAGATTGTTAGTTGTATGTATGCCCTAGAGGCCATTGTTGTACATGATTGTATATTATAATGGATGCTTGGACATATATAGATAGGACTTTCTTGCTCGACGTGATAGTATGCTATCTGGTTACTCTTTATCTTAACATGTAGACTTGTATTGTGATACTGTCTTGCTCTCACATGTTGATAAAGCCCTTAGGATGCGTACTTGACTACCAGATCTATGGTGGAGATCATACTAGTAGGGCTATGATTTTCCATAAGTTCATCCTTTAATTGTTCCTAGTCGAAGGTGTATCGAGTTGGGGCATCGATATTCCAGAGTAGACTAGCATATACGCTTCTTGACCCATTTGATGCACGATGGATGATCCCATATCCATTGGTGTTTGACATCAAAGATGGTATACGGGTGATCAGTGGAGACTGGGTACACTGAACAGGACTCGCCGAGAACTCCTAGATGGTATTATACCTAACGTCAGATAGCAGTTCACTGGTGACACTGGTACAAGTTAGTCTGTAGACCCGAAATCGTCATAGAGTCTTGTATGATTCCCACTGTGCTTTGATTTCCACCTTACCACGTTCAAGAGAGCATGCAAAACGGTGGTTTTTGGGTACAGTCCCGAGTCACATGGAGGCAATGAGCAATAGGAGGGGATTCGTCTCTCCCGGTATTGGGGGTTGATGTTGCGCTGTGCTCGATTGGCTGTAATAGGAAGTCTCTGGCCAGGGCTGATATGGAGATTTACTGGTAAGTGTTATCAGTAGTTTCTCGACCCGTTATGAGCCTCACATCGGCATGACTTATCAAGTTACTGGGGTCTGACATTTACCACCTCTAGACTAGATATGCGACATATCTGACGAAGAGACCAGACTGTATGGTAGTGTTACTTATTAGATTCATAGGAGTATGTACAATCTTGCTTGTTGATCTTCTGATCGCTCAATACCCGGATAGCCGTTACGTCCAGCTAGTACCGCTGACGACTTGTGGGTGACTGATATGATCATCACCTACTGCCGGCGTATTGATGAGTCATTAGAGTCCTACACATAGGTTTCTTAGTTCATGCGAAACGAAGTAGGGCACATATGTGATATGTGCGAGACCGAAATTAATACTTGTATGTGATACCGTATTCCAATCTCCCGATATAGGTTATATGTGATATAACCGGATTATTGAATTAAGTGTTGATTCAATGATTTGTTATATCTATACGCGATATGCATATAAATGATATTAGTCAGTTGTATGCGATACAACCGGGTGATTAAATCAAGTGTTGATTTAATAATTTAATGTGTAATTATATATTTGACATATTAATATACATTAACTAATATTAGCTCACTTAAGAAAATGTTTTTCTCATTATACATTTAATATATATGTGATATATGTTAATGTATTTATTTTGTGTCATGCTAGATGATACCTTGGACTTGGGTGTATGAGACTCATACCATACTTAAGATAAACTTCAAAAAAAGAAAAAAAAAGAAATTATTGAATTCTAAAATTCAATAAATAGATTTAATCTACTCCAATTAAAAAGAAATTTAATAATTAAGGGAAAATCAAAATTAGGTGGTAATTAGTCATGGCTTGAAGCTTGGAGAAGCTTGTAGAAACCATTGACTTAGTCCACTAATTTTGTTTTAATCTAGATATTTATTAACCTAACCATTATCTTTAGCCATGGTTTAATCTCTACATGAGTTATATATGATATTTTCTTACCCATGGTTCAAATAAAATTCTTCCTGAGTTCATTTTCTTCATCTCCTTCATTACTCTCTAGCTTTGAGTGAGAAGAAAAAGAATGAGAGAAAAATAATTTTCAAGTGAGCAAGATTCCTACTTCACAAATCTATACTAGACCAGCCATTTAGTATAGGTTGTTTGCTTCACTAATTCTCCATTAGTGAAGAGGTAGCTTGAGCTATAGTCTCCTCGACGTAGATCATCTTCGGTCTCGAAAACTTTAATCAAGCTTGTTCATTTCTCTTTGTGGAGCCTAACTAGAGTCCGGGAGATCACTAGTTGGAGCGAAGGAACTACTACACAGAGCTTTAGAAGTGAAAGACTGATCTACAAAGCTTATATTCCAAATTCACTTAGTGTAAAGTAGTTTACATATTAGTTAAACCCTAATCCTCTAGTTAGATCTTTGGTTATGGGTTGCTCAGCATTCTAGGTTTTTTAAAATAGCATGCTTGATGCCCTAGAAAACTTAGTGAGGGTGCTAAGGAACCTTTCACATCTCTGGTCCAAGGAGTTCACGATCTTCAACGTCATCCCAACTTAGTAGTGAACGACACTTCCGTCCGTAGAGTGCTGCGAATGGTGTCATTCCAATGCTTGCCTGATAGCTGTTGTTGTATGAAAACTGTACAAGGTGTAGGTGATCTTCCCACGAGCCTCCGAATCTAACATACAAGCTCTTAGCATGTCCTCCAGAATATGAATTGTTCGCTCGGACTGTCCGTCCGTTTGTGGATGGTAAGTTGTGTTGAAGTTCAAACTCATTCCCAGGCTAGTTTGCAAACTCTGCCAAAACTGTGATCGGAATTTGGTATCGGAGACGGTGCAAACTGGTACTCCATGTAATCTCACAATCTCCTGCATGAGTTTCGTGGGTATCTAAAATAGTACATCTTGAGGTTAAGTTTACTTTAGATTCATGCTTACCTCCATGTACTTCTTTGCTAACGTCTCGGTAGATTGGCGAACTCGAAAGGGGATAAAGTGAGCCGACTTGGTGAGTCGATCTACAATAACCCATACATCGTCGTTACCCTTCGTGTTGCGAGGGGGTAGTCACGAAGTCCATGGTAATGTGCTGCCATTTCCATTCTGGGATTGGTAACGGCTGAAATAGGCTAGCAGTTCTGTGATGTTCAGACCTCACTTGCTGACACACCAAACACTTTGCTATGCTTCTGGCTACTTCGCACTTCATTCCATACCACCAGTAGTGTTGCCGTAGATCCTTATACATCTTTTTACCACCAGGTTGTACTGAGTATGGAGAGTTGTGAGCTTATTTCATCAACTCTTCTCGAACTGGTCCGTGTGGTACACATAATCGACTTCTATATCTTAAGGATCCATCTTCGTAGATGATGAAGTCAGTTCGAAGTCCACTTTCTACTTGTTCTCGGATCTCTTTTAGCTTGGCATTATTTGCTTGAGCTGCCTTGATCTGATTGACAATAGTAGACTGTACTTTTAAGTTCATCAAATACGAAGTGTTACCGGCATAACTACTTCGATCTCCATTTCGTGAAATTCCTGCTATAGCTTCCACTAAGCGGTGAAATTCATTGCTAATGGCTGACAGCTAAGTGCATCAGGAACTACATTAACCTTTCTTGGATGATACTGTAGGTTGATGTCGAAGTCCACCATGAGTTCTAACCATCTTCTCTGCTGCATATTTAGTTCTTTCTGAGTAAATACATACTTCAGACTCTTGTGGTCAGTGTATATATCCACTCGTTCTCCCAGAAGACAGTGGCGCTAAATCTTAAGTGCAAAGATAACGGCTGCCAACTCCAGATCATGTGTTGGATAGTTGCGCTCATGAACTTTTAGCTGTTTCGATGCGAAAGCCACAACTTTTCTATGCTGATGTAGAACACATCTTAATCCCTTACCGGACGCATCATAAGTACGACGAATCCTCCAGATTGATCCGGTATTACAAGGATAGGAGCTAAAATTAATTTTGACTTGAGTTCTACAAAAATGTTTTCACATGCTTATGACCACACAAATGCTTCATCTTTACGTGTGAGCTTGGTCAGGGGTGATGCAATTTTCGAAAAACCTTCAATGAATCTTCAGTAGTATCCTACTAATCCGAAAAAACTTCATATATCTTTCACCGTCTTTAGTGTCGGCCATTCGCTGACAGTTGACACCTTAACTGGATCTACTGAAATTTCTTCGCCTGAAACGATATGTCCGAGAAATCCGACTTGATCTAGCTAAATTTCATACTTGCTGTACTTGGCATAAAGATAATACCGTCACAATGTCTCCAGGACAATCCGTAAATGCTCGGCGTGTTCTTTCCGATTCTTTGAATACACGAGGATTTCGTCGATGAAGATGACAACGAACCTGTCTAAGTACTCTTGGAAAACTTGGTTCATCAGATTGATGAATATAGCAGGTACATTGGTCACTCTAAATGGCATTACAAGATATTCATAATGACCATATCGAGTCCTAAACGCCATCTTCAGAATGTCGGACTCTTTGACCTTCACCTGATGATAATCCGAACGAAGATCTAGCTTCGAAAATACACAAGGCCCACTTAGCTAATCGAAAAGATCATCGATGTGCGGTAGTGGATACTTGCTCTTGATCATTACTTCGTTCAAAGCTCGATAATCTACACACATCCTGTATGAACTGTTAGTTATATGTATGCCCTAGAGGCCATTACTATACATAGGATGTATATTGTAGTGGATGCTTGGACATATATAGGGAGGACTTTCTTGCTCGACATGATAGTATGCTATCTGGTTGATCTTTACCTTAACGTGTATACTGATTGTCTCTCTGTTACATGTTGGTAAAGCCCTTAGGATGTGTACTTGACTACCTGGACTATGATGCGGATCATACTAGTGGGGACATGGTAGTCCATAAGTACATCCTTCAAAGTCCCTAGTCGTGGGTGTATCGAGACGGGGCATCGATATACCAGAGTAGACTAGCGTGTACCTTCTCGACTCATACAGATGGGCGATGGATGATCCCATATCCATTGGTGTTTGACATCAGAGATGATATACGGGTGCTCAGTGGAGACTGGGTACACTGGACGGACTCGCCGAGAACTCCCAGATGGTATTATACCTTACGTCAGATGGCAGTTCTCTGGTGACACTGGTACAGGTTAGTCTGTAGACCCGAGATCGTCATAGAGTCTTGTGTGATTCCCACTGTGCTTTGATTTCCACCTTACCACGTCCAAGAGGGCATGCAAAACGGTGGTTTTTGGGTACATTCCCGAATCATATGGAGGCAATGAGCGATAGGAGGGGATTCGTCTCTCCCGGTATAGGGAGTTGATGTTGCGCTGTGTTCGATTGGCTATAACCCGAAATCCCTGGCCAGGGTTGCTGAGATTTACTGGTAAGTGTTACCAGTAGTTTCTCGAACTGTTATAGACCTCATATCGACACAACTTATCGAGCTATTGGGGTCTGACGTTTACCACCCCTAGGCGAGATATGCGACATATCAGACGACGAGACCGGACTGTACGGTAAGTGTTACTGGTTGGATTCACAGGAGTATGAGCGGGCTTGCTCGTCGATCTTCTGATCACTCAATACCCGGGTGGCCGTTACGTTTAGCAGACCGCTTGCGGCTTGTGGGTATTTGATATGATCATCACCTACTGCCGACGTATTGACGAGTCTTTAGAGTCCTACACAGAGGTTTCCTGGCTCAAGCGAAACGAAATAGGAGCGCATATGAGATATGTGCGGGACCGAGAATAATGCGTGTATGTGATACCGTATTCTATTCTCGCGATGAATGTATCGCATGGTTGTATGTGATATAACCTAGTTATCGAATCGAGGATTGATTCGATAAGCCGATACATTGGATATTAGTCGGTCACACGGGATATGACCGGATCGTTAAATCAAGTGTTGATTTAATGATTTAATGTATAATTATATATTTGATATATTACTTTACATTAACTAGTATTTGTTCACTTAAAATGGATTTTCTCACTTAATGTGCACATTGTATATGTGATATATTTTGTACACTTGATTGTATCATGTTTGATGATACATGAATGTTTGGGTGTATGTTTAGATTAAACCATGGTTATGTAATGGTTAGGGTTTTGATTTTATTTACTTATTCATTTATTTATTCATTTTGGCAAAAGGAAAAATGGTGGCTAATTTTGTTTCTTTGTTGAAGCTTCATGAAGCTTTGAAAAAGTCTACCATTTTTGTTTCATGCCTAACCTAACCATTCACCTAACCCTAGTTTAATCTCTACACTTAACTATGGTTGCTATATGATAAGTATGATTTTTATTTTCTATTTTAAATAATACTTATCATATTATCTTCTTCTTCTTCTTCTTCAAGATGAAGAAGCTTGCTACCAACAATGGTGCCTTGACAAAAAGATTGAGAAATCCAATTCTAAAGTGAACCCACTTCCTATTTCTTCATTCTCTACCACTTGCCAAGTAGTATAGGGTGTTTTCTTCACAAGTTTCATGGCTTGGTGAAGTTGGAGCTTGATCTTGTGTTGCCTCGACGTAGATCATCTTCGGCATCGAAGTCGACGACCTAGCCCGCACATTTCTCCGATGAAGCCGACGCTAGAGCCCGAGATCCGATGATCGCAGCGAGGGGACTTCATCACGGAGCTATGGAGGTGGAGGACCGGATCTACAAAGGTTGTATTTCCGTTCAACTCTTAGTTAAGTTGTTAACTAGTTGCTTGTTTCGCCTAAATTCTAGTTAACGATCCGTATTAGGGTTTGTAGGCACAAGAAAAATTTGAATTTGGCATGGTTGATGCCTTGTGAGACCTCATTAGTGTGCCTATGAACCCTACATGAACCTTCTTTCTTCTTCACCAGTAAAACCGGAGATCCCCAGCTTGAAGTACTGGGACGAATCCAACCTTTCTTCAGGAGTTCGTCCAACTGAATTTGGATCTCCTTCAATCCTTCTAGACTTAACCGGTACGGAGCTTTTATTACAGGTTGCGCATTAGGTATTAAGTCAATACTAAACTCAAGAGCTCGATCGGGAGGCAAACCTGATATATTTTCAGGTAACACATCCTCGAACTCTCAAACTACTTCTGACTTTTCTTCTTCCACCGGTAAAGTAAATACTTCTGCATTCTTTGGTTTAGTACGGAAGATTCCTGGCTCCAACATTCTATCTCCACTCTTGAAGTAGAAGACTGGGTGATCTGGTATCTCAAATACTACCTTCCTTTGACGGTAGTCAATTGTAGCATAGAAAACTCCCTGCCAGTCCATTCCTAACACAACATCGAAATTTCGGATGTCCAGAACTTTGAAATTCGCGTAGAATTCTCATCCACAAACTACAACTGGACATTGATAAAATACCATAATTGCTTTTAATACTCCATTCCTGGAACTGACATTCCAGCTTGATATGAGTGGCTTCACGGGAATCGCATGCGTTCTCACGAATCGTTGCGACATGAAGCAGTGTGACGCTCCAGTGTCGAACAATGCGAGTGCAGGAAGAGTAGCTACTAGTATAGTTCCTAAGTTGTGTGAGGTTGGTTTTAGATAGAGGAAAAATATAGTGATATACAAGGATGGAAAAGATGTGAAAGGATTGGGAATTACCAGTGATGACTTGGCCTGTGGTTTCGGCTTCCTCAACCGTCATTGTGAAAGTCTGGGTACATTCCTCCTTGCTGGAGGCACATTCCTCTGCCCTTGAGGCATGTTTCTCTGCCCTTGAGGCACGTTTCTCTTTGCCTGGTGGAATTAACGAGGAGGCTGTGCAGGAGGTCTATATGGAGGTGGTGCAGGGAGAGTTAGACGAGGTGCAGCAGCCTGAATAGCTGGCCGCTGCAGAACTGTGATTGCGGGTCTAGGTGCTAGAGCTGGGTTGAGTCAATATAGACATGCTCCTATAGTATGAGTGGATGTGCCACAAACCAAACACATGCCATTTGCATGCCTGCAGTCTTTCGCCAGGTGTTCATTCCTCTTGCAGTAGAAGCAAAAGTCTAGACTGGGCCGGTTAAATGATCCTCCCGGTCTCCTGGGTGCAAAAGTTGGACTGGAAGAGGCTCCTCCTGTCATCTATGTGGCAGGGCATCTCACACCGGAAGTTTGAGGTCTGCCCTTCTTCTTCACCACTGCCTCATAGCGTCGGGCAGCCTTCAGAGCAAGATCATGGGTTGGGAAATCCCCTGTAGCGAGTGCAGCTTGGATTTTCGGGTCTAACCCTTGCTGAAATCGTCATGCCCGGATCTCAACAGTAGGAATCAAGTGTGCCGCGAACCTGTTATGTTTTTGTATTAGCAGTGTAATGAGTGATATCAGGAATTTGAATTTAAGACAATATCTTACCTGCTAAGCATGGTAAACTCAGTATTGTATTCATCTACGGACTTGCTCCACATTGAGTCTTGTTGTAAGTGGATGAACTGCTGCTCTATATCAAAACGGGAAGTCTCAGGGAATTACTTCGCGTTGAACATATCGGGAAACGTCTTCCATTCAACCGGTTGGGCGAGATGGCTTTCTTCAGCCTTCCACCAGACTCTGGCGTTGTCTGTTAGTTGCAGCTTCACAACTCTCACCCAAGCAATCTCTGGCACTTGTGCTGCTGCCAGATCATCTTCTATCGACTGGGCCTATTCTTCTGCCTCCAGTGGGCTCTCTTTTCCTGAGAAATATTTCGGGTGCAGTGCCCGGAATTGCTTGACTCTGGGTGTCTTGACTTCTGGGCGGTGTATGAGGATAGCAGTCTGTTGTTGCTGACCCTCCACGAGGCTCTTGATTGCCTCAAGCAGTACCGTTTGCTCGTTGATTGGAGCTGCAATGGTAGGTGGTGGTGGTAGAGTAGGCGGTGGAGTGTTGCCATTGACGTTCGTGCTGGTGTTGTTTGGTGAATCTATAACCTTGATAGAAAAAAGAATGGTTGGGATTGATTCAAGAAATTTGAAATGTAAGTAATGTATAGTTGCTGATTCTTATAATTCTTGTGATATATATTTCTTACGACTTCATGCAGAACTAACCTGCATGGGCCGCCAACGAAACCTGTTACTCCCCGCTTCCCAGTGTACGTAATCAGTGACGTGGCGGGCCGCAACATATTTATTAAGAAATAAATACGTTAAGCGTAATTAAGCAATATATATAAAATGCATAAGAATGACAATTGATATAAAATAAAAAACAGCAACTTTTATTTACATTCACTTTACATACAACTGTTTGAAAATGAAAATATACAATGATATGAACAATACCTAAACAGTGGCATACAAATTGAAAGTAAATACAAGGAGAGCTAGAAGTCCGGCTGGGCAGTGAACTGGTCCAAGTCCTCCTGGCTAGGCTCGATCTTCTGAGAGTCCGGTCCTCCTGATGAACATTCCAAAGAAAGAAAAGATAGGAATGTCGTCAGTGAACTAGCGGTCGGTAAGTCCCAAAAGAAGGAATGGAATAGAGCAAGTAATGTTAAATGAAACTGTAAAGTTGTACATGTATATGATTGTTATTCTAACGTAGTTGTTTGTAGCTTGGCACAGAAGGTATTTGTGTATACGAGAGGAGTCCATCTTATTCTATGGACTATGGTAATGTATAGTACAAGGCCCCGTCATAACCCACGGGACAACGGCACGAGAGTTCATGTAGGTGTCTTGTAAGTGACCATCTCGTGCCACGCTATACGTTCCGTACCAATCTACCCCGTTATCCCCACGTAATGTATTATATAGATTATATTTATAAGAGTTGCTGAAACCATGGATACAAGTTGTTCAAGCAGTCAGGTTCAGGATGTAATCATGTATTCAAGAAGTCATGTCAAGTTATAACCATAGTTCGGTCAAGTCAAGTCAAGTGTTCAGGTTTGATATTGATATTTGAATTCAGGTATTCAGGTTCAAGTTCAAGTATTCATGTTAGATTTTGGATTTATCTTTGAATTGGACTCTGATTTGAGTTTGGATTCAGGTTTGAGTTAGACCCAGACTGAGTCAGACACTTGTAACTGTTGGGTTAGCCTAGCACCTTATGAAGTGTTTGGAAGCATCACATGAACCAAAGGTGGAGTCTTTAGGGTGCTAAGTTAACAAACATCGGATCGATCCTAGAAAAATTAGGGTTTCAAATTTTTCACATCATCATATGAAAGGAAAGCTAGGGTTTAGAGAGTACAACCTTTGTAGCTCCCTACGCTAGACTCCTCGGCTACTTAGGGTTTGAAAAAGCTCCGCTTGAACTCCTCGATGTCACCGATGATCCACCCGGAGTCCGCTTTGTCCAAGCTTGCAACTTTATCCGATCAAGTGAACGAAATCAAGCTAACACTCCAAACAAGTGGGCTAGACTTGTGTAGAATGGTGTTGTGGTTCTCTTTCTCACTTCAAAATCCAATCTTGATGAGTATATTGTGTTAGTTATATGTATGCCCTAGAGGCCATTACTGTACATTGGATGTATATTGTAGTGGATGCTGGGACATATATAGGGAGGACTTTCTTGCTCGACATGATAGTATGCTATCTGGTTGATCTTTACCTTAACGTGTACACTAATTGTCTCTCTAATACATGTTGGTAAAGCCCTTAGGATGTGTACTTGACTACCTGGACTATGATTCGGATCATGCTAGTGGGGACATGGTAGTCTATAAGTACATCCTTCAAAGTCCCTAGTCGTGGGTGTATAGAGACAGGGCATCGATATACCAGAGTAGACTAGCGTGTACCTTCTCGACCCATACAGATGGGCGATGGATGATCCCATATCCATTTGTTTGACATCAGAGGAGATATACGGGTGCTCAGTAGAGACTGGGTACACTGGACGGACTCGCCGAGAACTCCCAGATGGTATTATACCTTAGTCAGATGGCAGTTCTCTGGTGACACTGGTACAGAGTAGTCTGTTGACCCGAGATCGTCATAGAGTCTTGTGTGGTTCCCACTGTGCTTTGATTTCCATCTTACCACATCCAAGAGGGCGTGCAAAACGGTGGTTTTTGGGTACAGTCCCGAGTCACATGGAGGCAATGAGCGATAGGAGGGGATTCGTCTCTCCCGGTATAGGGGGTTGATGTTGCGCTGTGTTCGATTGGCTATAACAGGAAATCCCTGGCCAGGGTTGCTGAGATTTACTGGTAAGTGTTACCAGTAGTTTCTCGAATTGTTATAGACCTTATATCGACACGACTTATCGAGCTATTTGGGTCTGACGTTTACCACCCCTAGGCGAGATATGCGACATATCAGACGATCAGACCGGACTGTACGGTTAGTGTTACTGGTTGGATTCACTGGAGTGTGAGCGGGCTTACTCGTCGATCTTCTGATCGCTCAATACCCGGGTGGCCGTTACGTTTAGCAGACCGCTTGCGGCTTGTGGATGTTTGATATGATCATCATCTGCTGCCGGCGTATTGACGAGTCTTTAGAGTCCTACACAGAGGTTTCCTGGCTCAAGCGAAATGAAATAGGAGCGCATATGAGATATGTGCGGGACCGAGAATAATGCGTGTATGTGATACCGTATTTCATTCTCGCGATGAATGTGTCGAATGGTTGTATGCGATATAACCTAGTTATCGAATCAAGGATTGATTCGATAAGCCGATACATTGGATACTAGCCGGTTATATGCGATATGACCGGATCATAGAATCAAGTGTTGATTCGATGATTTAATGCATAATTATATATTTTATATATTACTTTACATTAACTAGTATTAGTTCACTTAAGATGGATTTTCTCACTTGATGTGCACATTGTATATATAATATAGTTTTGTGCACTAGTTTGTATCATGTTTGATGATGCATGCAAACTTGGGTGTATGTTTGATTTGAACCATGTTTAGGTTAATGGTTATGGTTTTAAAATATTCACTTATTCATTTCATTTATATTCTTTATTTCTTTTGGCTAAAATGAAATGGTTGCTAATTTTGTCTTTTGTGGAAACTTCATGATGCATTGAATTTGTAACCATTTTGTTTTATGTTTAAAACCTAACCATTAGCTAAACTAGAGTTTGCTCTCTACAAGAGTTAAGTCTAACCCAAGGTTGCATTATGATAAGATCAATTTTGATTTTATTATTTTTTATCATTCTCATCATATCTTCTTCTTCTTCTTCATCTTCTTCAACATGAAGAAAAAGTTTGCCTCTTCAATGGCAACTAGCCAAAACAAGTGAGAAATCCAATTCTAAAGTTTACCCACTTCCTATTTCTTCATCCTCTACCTCTTGCCAAGTTGTATAGGGTGTTTCCTTCACAAGTTTTCATGGCTTGGTGAAGTTGGAGCTTATTCTTGTGATGCCTCGACGTAGATCATCTTCGGCATCGAACCGACGATCAAGCCCACCCATTCTTCGATGATGCCAATGCTAGAGTCGTGAGTTCGATTTGGACAGCGGAGGGAGATCATCGTGGAGCTTAGGAAGTGGTGGACCGGATCTACAAAGGTTGCAGCCCCTTTCTTTTAGATATATTTCCGTATTCTAGTAGTTAAGTGTTAACTAGTTTGTTTTTTTCGCCTAGACATCTAGCCAACGATCCGTAGTTTAGGGTTTCTCGGCACCGTAAATTTTGAAATTGGCATGAATGATGACTTGTGAGACCTCACTAGGGTGCCTAGGAACCTTACAGTGGTATCAGAGCCAGGTTAGAGCCTTAGGCGAAGTCCCGATGGAATTTGAAGTCCGATCGACCCGAAACCCAAACCCTTAACATGCTCTCTGGACATTTCTGTAAAATGTGGATTTTTTGGAATTAAAAATATGCAGAGAAATGTGCAGGAAATTCTAAGATAAACTGGAGAAAACGACAACCTAATTCAACAGTACGGCCGCGGAACCGCGGCGTTGACCCCCCTTTTGCGGCGGTTCCGCGGCCGTCTGTGATGATTAGGATGTGTGTTTTCTTCAGTTGTTTCTGTTGGTGTTTCTTGTGTGTTCAGGATGTTTTTAATATTTATTCCAGAGTTGTATTTTCTGGGTTGTATTGGGGACTCGGTGTATTCGATCGGACTGTCTAATTTTTGTCGGTGTGCTTTTCCGGGTATTTTTAGAATATGTTAAAAAGTTCGACCGGATATAAATACCCAATTTTTCCCCTGTCGGGAAATTTCCAAGTGTTGGATTTTTCCGTAGTTTAACGACGTTCTAAGTAGTGCAAGTAACGCGATGGACCCTCTAGAAGACAATAAACCTTAACTCAATTATGTGACCGTCTTGAACTGCCCTTTGAACCTTCGGGTTTGGGGCAGTACGGCGTGCCACATGTGAGGCGTTGGCTTGACCCTTCTACGGCTGGACCGTTGGTACTGAGGCACGAACTGAATGTTGTTAGACTTATTTCATGTGTTGAGCTGTATCGGGAAAACTTGGGTGTTCGATTGTTCGATCGAAAAGTTTAGCATTTTCTATTTATCCGGAATGTGATACAATAATTGGAATTCACAAATTGTTATGAGATAACGGAATGAATATTATAAACGTAGCAGTTTAGTCTCACTTGATCGGTTGCCACGGAGTTTTGATGTGATCAAAAGTCCGTCGCAATCACGTAGCGTACGTGGATACTCGCCGGGTAAACTTAATAGACAGCCTCACTCCATAGCCCCGACCAAGTGAGTGTAGGAGAACCCCGTCGCCGAAAGCATCCGTCCGGGTGCTCGCGGCAGCAATGTTCCGCCTTGGTGCACTTCGTCGACGGTATCAGGGGTGCGGCCGCCTACTAAAGTTTGCGAAGAGCATTCGATCAGTTTTTCGGGAATCTTGTTGAATTGCCCGACTTGATATTGAAAAGTGTTTTCGATAATGAGACTAAAATGCGGGGTTTATAATTGTTAGGCATGCGATGTCTAAAGAATTCATTTGGTCAGGCATGCGATGTCTGAGGTGGTTGCGGATTCCAACTATTGTAGTTTTACACTTTCTTTTCTGTGACCGTAAGTGTAATATGTGATATCGCCGGTTTCGTTGCTATATGTCAACGACAATTGGGATGCGCATATTTACTTACGTTGATGACATGTGATGTTATGTGTTGCTGGATATGTTATATTGGATCGTCGTGTTTGAATAGCCGGGGGTTTTTATGTGAGATGAGTGTTTTTCATTTTCATTCATGTAAAAAATCTGTATGTAATATTCTTTTATTGGGGCACTTCCAGGTTGCGGAAGATGTCACCCTTTGTATATTATTTACTTTTCCGCACTAGGATAGACCCAAGGAGGAGGGCACAAGTAACCGGGTTCTGGAGTCCAGTGGGAGACCAACTCGAGGAGTCGAGTCCGGGTCTCCTAACTCCAGAATTGGTAGGGTTGCTTGCCGCTCTCGTAGGGGTCTAGGGGTGTGGGTTTGGCTATTCATCACGACCGTGGAATCCGTGTTTTATACTGGCTCGTATTGAAAACACGGACGTCCTAGTATATCCAATATTTCATATGATTCTTCTGCTGCGATATCTGTGATGTGATCATATGATGTTCTGTGATAGATACAGTATATAGTATATATGATATATTATATAGACGTTACTTATGTTTTACACCCGCGCTAGCCTTGCCCCGCTCTGCCGTTAGTTACCTAACCTAACGGTGCATGAGGGGACATCGAGGCGAATGCGGATGGCATAAGTGTACGTCGTATTTATCTGTGATGTTTAAGTAATTAAATGATGGGACTTCATTAATGTGATTAATGAAAGTAAAAGAAACCTAAGATGTTGTAGAATCGAATTTCAAAATTAAAACAGGTAGCTACAGTTCTTGCTTTGCACAGCGGTATATGTGATATATCTTGCACCTTATTCGATGAGGAAAGGACCGAGATCCCTTCACCGGGAGTGACTCCTTTAGCAATAACTGGCAGATGCTACACACTCGGTTTGTTTTTTGATTGCTTTTAAGTGTTTTTGCTTTGCACAGTGATATATATGATATATCCCGAACCTCATTCGACGAGGAAAGTACCGACGATCCCTTCACCGGGAGTGACTCCTTTAGAAAAACTAGAAAAGCCTCAAAAGCACTCCATTTTTTAAAATCATTTGATTCTACAACGATATCAAGTTCATTGCGCAATAGGTTTTCAGAAAAACCTGTCGTAGCCCTCCGTCATTTCAGATAAGTTGTATATAGTATTCGTGCTGCATTTGTTGGCTTTCGTCAAGGTGCAGTGTGCGGTAGCTATATGCTGCTTATCTGCTAGCATACGATGCGATTGGATTAGGGTAATCATGCGGCTTTGTTGGCTTTCGTCAAGGGTCGTGCGGGTGGGTTTAATTCGATCAAGAAATGTACGGGTTGAACTTGACTAGCGGGCTATGGTTTGTTGGCTTTCGTCAAGGTCATAGCACGTTAGGGGCAAAATATTATCGGGAATTTCAAGTGTTGAAATTTGCAATGAGATTGCATACCTTCTATGAGATAGTTGGATCCCGATACCCGCTGCGAGTAAGAGTTACTCCTGGGAGAGTTTTATACATTACAATTAGCCGATCAAGTAGGTGTCTAGAAAGGTGTCAACGGGGTTACGTCTCTGGGAAAACGAGGTTTACAGTAATTAGGTCCGTCGAAAGCACGGGGAACCTCCCTCAAAGTACCGACACTGGCCTGGCTGAAAGATTGGTGAACTTGTAGAGTGTAATTAATCCCGGCTAGTCTTTCCTTTTAAGGTTTGAAGGAAGATTTGATAAAAACAGTGGGAGCCATCCTGATTAGATAAAATATATAACCAATCTGATCTTGCAAGAGCGCACGCAGAGTGTTTTCTTCTCTCTCTCTCTTGGTAGCGACCATATCACGCCTTAATCAAGATAATAAAATGGATGTATTGACCGGACCCGCTTGTTATACTGAGCTGGGGAACGTTGGTCCCGCTCCAACTTATAATTGTTATAAGACAGAGCAGGAAATTGGGGAATACCAGAATTCCTATGCCGTCCAAACGAAGAAAGTGCATATGATGCATCTCCTTCGGGTGTGTTCATTACAAAGAACTGTTTCTCAGTATCCTCTGCATCCTGGGTATTCGATACCGGATCAGGATCCCAGATATGCAATCTGTTACATAGGGCTACAAAAGGGTAGAAAAACTGAGAAAGGGTGATAAGTTTCATGAGACAGAAAACGGGGCAAGTGTTGCAGCCAAGTCTGTTGGTCACTGTCACCCTGTATTAAGAATACATTGATTCTGAACAAATGCTATTAGATACCGTACCTGATATACAAAATCATATCAGTCTCTTTATTAGTAAAGAAATGATAAAATTTTGTATTGTTGGATAATGTTTTGAACATTTCCTATATCAAAAGTTGATCGGTTCAGGCACGTTATCTAAAAGCATTAACGTTCTAAATCAAACTACAGTTCCTTGTATATAGAACACACACAAGAGGAAGAGTTCAGAAATGAACGATTCGTTCTTGAGGCATTGTAGACTAGGTCATATCAATGCGACCCGACTGGCTGAAGTTACATTTTAGATGCATATTTAAATCAGTTTGAATTTACATCTTGTGAAACTTGCCAGTCATGTCACAAAGATATAATGACACTAGCTCTGTTTACTGGAAGCAGAGAAAGAGTTAGTAAACTCTTAGGACTGATACATGATGATGTATGTAAGGTCTCCTGTCTACACATGCCAGGACTGGTTCTTTATACTTCATTATATTCTCTGATAATCTCTCAAGATTCAGTCGTATGTTCCTGTTGAAACATAAGTCCGAAGCTTTTGAGGTATTCACAGAATATAAGTTGGAAGTAGAGAACCAAAATACGGGTATAAGTATTATGTCCTATGATGAGATCAGGGAGGAGAATACTTGTGCATGGCATTCCTGGACCATTCTAAAGGAGAATGAGATTCTCTCTCCGTATTACTCCTCTGAATACACCACAGCACAATGGTGTATCAGGGCGGAGCAATTACACAATATTAGATATCGTGTGCTCTATGATGAGTACTACTGAGTTACCTATTTCCTTTTTGGGAGTTATGCGCTTGAGAAGCTGCATACCTATTGAATTAGATTCGAATCAAATCAGTGCCTACCACTCCATATAAGATATGGTGTGGGAAGATCCTATCTCTTAAGTAAATTAAGATTTGGGATTGTCCGGCCTATGTCAAAAGCAAAATCCGGACAAGATCGAGGCAAGGTCAGTTCTGTAGAACTGGAAAGGTTCCAGCTATACGAAACTACAGCTGAAGATTTGACAGAACCAAAGGATTCTATAGTCCCCGACGAACCTCAGCCTCTCCGCCGATCTGGTAGGGTTCCTCGCCTGCCAGAGAGATACCTCGGTTTCTCGATGACAGTGGGAGCGAGGATTGCATCATGAGATGATGACCCAACCAGTTTCGAGCAGGCCATCGAGAGTAGGGACTCTGTAAGAATGGCTGGATGCTTATTGATCTGAGATGGAATCCTTATACACCAACAAAGTATGGACTTTGGCTGCTATATCTGAAGGGTTAAATCCCCATCAGGAGCAAGTATATCTTAAGAAGATTACTTGGTGTAGATGGAAAGGTTGAGACTTTCAAAGCTAGACTTGTTAAAGGTTTTCGTCATCGACCAGGCGTGGATAATGATGAAACCTTCTCCAGTGCCTATGCTTAAGTCCATCCAGATCCTACTTGCCACGGCTACGTACCATGACTACGATATCTGGTGGTTGGGTGTCATGACTGCTTTTCTAAATGATGTTTTAGAAGAGTGTGTCTATAAGTACACAGCCAGATGGCTTCATAGACAGTGGGAGCAGCGGAAACGTGTGCAAGATGCTTTATAGGATAAAGCAGACATCGCGGAGTTGGAACGTCTGTTTTGATGAATTAGTCAAAGAAGTTGACATCATCAAAATGGTAGATGAACCTTGTTCAACAAAAAGGTAGTAGGGAGTATGGTGACGATCCTCGTAGAATACGTGGATGACATACTCTTGATAGGGAAGGAGTTTCCTATGCTACGCTCGATCAATCTCCGCTTATCACAATGATTCTCCATATAGGATCAAAGTGATACCTACTAAATCCTAGGTTTTGGATCTATGAGATAGATCTAAATGGATATTAGGATACTCACTAGTTGCAGTGAGATGGTATCAATCGATCCTGGGAAGAATCACTGGAAGGGTTCCAGGGTGATAAAGACGACTGAATGTCAGTCACAGGCATTGTCTTTACCCTCAGTGGAGGGACGGTATGTTGGAAGAGTTCCAAGCTAAATACCGTGACATACTAGACGATAAAGGCTGGATACATCGCTACTTAAAATGCTACCAAAGAGGCTGTTTGGGTGTATACAAGTTCATGAGATGAACTACGTTCCTACCGTTTTGAGACAATGGAGTTATGGCTTATGCCAAGGAACGCCGGTCCCATCAGTGATCCAGACATATTCTAAGGCAGTATCACTTGATCATGGAGATGGTTGATCTCCAGGGAGATCGAGGTTAGGAGACTAGACTCAGAGGACAACACAGCGGATCCACTCACAAAGGCCTGTTCCCAGAGAGAGACTTTTATGGGATGGTTGAGTATGAGATACTACAACCACTGCTACAGATGGCCCTAGTGCAAGTGGGAGATTGTTAGTTATATGTATGCCCTAGAGGCCATTACTGTACATTGGATGTATATTGTAGTGGATGCTGGGACATATATAGGGAGGACTTTCTTGCTCGACATGATAGTATGCTATCTGGTTGATCTTTACCTTAACGTGTACACTAATTGTCTCTCTGTTACATGTTGGTAAAGCCCTTAGGATGTGTACTTGACTACCTGGACTATGATGCGGATCATACTAGTGGGGACATGGTAGTCTATAAGTACATCCTTCAAAGTCCCTAGTCGTGGGTGTATCGAGACAGGGCATCGATATACCAGAGTAGACTAGCGTGTACCTTCTCGACCCATACAGATGGGCGATGGATGATCCCATATCCATTGGTGTTTGACATCAGAGGAGATATACGGGTGCTCAGTAGAGACTGGGTACACTGGACGGACTCGCCGAGAACTTCCAGATGGTATTATACCTTACGTCAGATGGCAGTTCTCTGGTAACACTGGTACAGAGTAGTCTGTTGACCCGAGATCGTCATAGAGTCTTGTGTGGTTCCCACTGTGCTTTGATTTCCATCTTACCACGTCCAAGAGGGCGTGCAAAACGTTGGTTTTTGGGTACAGTCCCGAGTCACATGGAGGCAATGAGCGATAGGAGGGGATTCGTCTCTCCCGGTATAGGGGGTTGATGTTGCGCTGTGTTCGATTGGCTATAACAGGAAATCCCTAGCCAGGGTTGCTGAGATTTACTGGTAAGTGTTACCAGTAGTTTCTCGAATTGTTATAGACCTTATATCGACACGACTTATCGAGCTATTGGGGTCTGACGTTTACCACCCCTAGGCGAGATATGCGACATATCAGACGATCAGACCGGACTGTACGGTTAGTTTTACTGGTTGGATTCACTGGAGTGTGAGCGGGCTTGCTCGTCGATCTTCTGATCTCTCAATACCCGGGTGGCCGTTACGTTTAGCAGACCTCTTGCGGCTTGTGGATGTTTGATATGATCATCATCTGCTGCCGGCGTATTGACGAGTCTTTAGAGTCCTACACAGAGGTTTCTTGGCTCAAGCGAAACGAAATAGGAGCGCATATGGGATATGTGCGGGACCGAGAATAATGCGTGTATGTGATACCGTATTTCATTCTGGCGATGAATGTGTCGAATGGTTGTATGCTATATAACCTAGTTATCGAATCAAGGATTGATTCGATAAGCCGATACATTGGATACTAGCCGGTTATATGCGATATGACCGGATCATAGAATCAAGTGTTGATTCGATGATTTAATGCATAATTATATATTTGATATATTACTTTACATTAACTAGTATTGGTTCACTTAAGATGGATTTTCTCACTTGATGTGCACATTGTATATATGATATAGTTTTGTGCACTAGTTTGTATCATGTTTGATGATGCATGCAAACTTGGGTGTATGTTTGATTTGAACCATGTTTAGGTTAATGGTTATGGTTTTAAAATATTCACTTATTCATTTCATTTATATTCTTTATTTCTTTTGGCTAAAATGAAATGGTTGCTAATTTTGTCTTTTGTGGAAACTTCATGATGCTTTGAATTTGTAACCATTTTGTTTTATGTTTAAAACCTAACCATTAGCTAAACTAGAGTTTGCTCTCTACAAGAGTTAAGTCTAACCCAAGGTTGCATTATGATAAGATCAATTTTGATTTTATTATTTTTTATCATTCTCATCATATCTTCTTCTTCTTCTTCATCTTCTTCAACATGAAGAAAAAGCTTGCCTCTTCAATGGCAACTAGCCAAAACAAGTGAGAAATCCAATTCTAAAGTTTACCCACTTCCTATTTCTTCATCCTCTACCTCTTGCCAAGTTGTATAGGGTGTTTCCTTCACAAGTTTTCATGGCTTGGTGAAGTTGGAGCTTGTTCTTGTGATGCCTCGACGTAGATCATCTTCGGCATCGAACCGACGATCAAGCCCGCCCATTCTTCGATGATGCCAATGCTAGAGTCGTGAGTTCGATTTGGACAGCGGAGGGAGATCATCGTGGAGCTTAGGAAGTGGTGGACCGGATCTACAAAGGTTGTAGCCCCTTTCTTTTGGATATATTTCCGTATTCTAGTAGTTAAGTGTTAACTAGTTTGTTTTTTCGCCTAGACATCTAGCCAACGATCCGTAGTTTAGGGTTTCTCGACACCGTAAATTTTGAAATTGGCATGAATGATGACTTGTGAGACCTCACTAGGGTGCCTAGGAACCTTACATATTGCTCACTACAAAGAACTAGAGAGCAAAATTCGAGAGGAAGAAGAAGATGATGGCAATTTGAGAAGATGATAAGTTCAACTCTCAAAAGAAAATAGAAAATATATCAATATATATTTTCCTCTTCTCATATCAAACCATGGTTAGGATATTATTGAATTTGAGTTAAAAGCACAAAAGGAAAAGTAACCCATGGTCAAAAGGTGGGTGAGAATGGTTAGGTCAAGAGAAGAGTGTAGAAACAAATCAATAATGACCATTTTCCATTTTCCTTTTTGTTTTAAATCAAATGCAATTTAATCCATAAATAAAACCATGGTGTGAGTCTTATATTGCCACCATTTTCATGTATGTACAACCATGAAGGATGGATGTATGTATGTATGTATGTATGTATGTATGTGTATATGTACATCCATATGTGCATGAATCAATAAAGAAACTATACATGCATGCATACATCCAACATACTCAAGAAACGATTTCAAGTGAGAAGCTAATGGTTAAATGATAAATCAACACTTGATTTATCAATCCGGCCATATCACATATGACCCCTACCAAAAGCAAGCCGCCCGACCAATATACGGTATCCTATACGCGCATTTTAATCGGGTCCATGCGCATATCGCATACGCGCACCACAACGTTTCTCCTGGACTAGGAAACTCCATTGTGGGACTCTGAGACTCGTCAATACGCCGGCAGTGGGTGATGATCATATCAAGCACCCCCAAGCCGCAAGCGGTCAGCTAAACGTAACGGCCACCCGGGTATTGAGCGATCAGAAGAGAACAAGGGAACCTGCTACAACTCCCGTCGAGCCGATCGGCAACACTTCCCGTACAGTCCGGTCTCCTCGTCTGATAAGTCGCATATCAAGTCTAGGGGTGGTAAACGTCAGACCCCAATAACCGATAAGTCGTGCCGATGTGAGGCTCATAACGGGTCGAGAAACTACTAGTAACACTTACCAGCAAATCTCTGAATCAGCCCTGTCCAGGGACTTTCCTGTTACGGCCAATCGAGCACAGTACAACATCAACCCCCAATACCGGGAGAGACGAAACCCCTCCTATCGCTCATTGCCTCCATGTGACTCGGGACTGTACCCAAAAACCACCGTTTTGCATGCCCTCATGGACGTGGTAAGGTGGAGATCAAAGCACAGTGGGAATCACACAAGACTCTATGACGATCTCGGGTCTACAGACTAACCTGTACAAGTGTCACCTGAGATCTGCCATCTGACGTGAGGTATAATACCATCTGGGAGTTCTCGGCGAGTCCGTCCAGTGTACCCAATCTCCACTGAGCACCCGTATACCATCTCTGATGTCAAACACCAATGGATATGGGATCATCCATCACCCATCTCATGGGTCGAGAAGCGTATACGCTAGTCTACACTGGTATATCGATGCCCCGTCTCGATACACCCACGACTAGGGACCTTGAAGGATGTACTTATGGACTACCATGTCCCCAATAGTATGATCTGCATCATAGACCAGGTAGTCAAGTACACATCCTAAGGGCTTTACCAACATGTAACTATAAGACAGTTTAAAGAGACTAGTATACATGTTAAGATAAAGAGCAACTAGATAGCATACTATCATATCGAGCAAGAAAGTCATCTCTATATATGTCCAAGCATCTAATATAATATACATCATCTGTACAATACTAGCCTCTAGGGCATACATACAACTAACAATCTCCCACTTGCACTAGGGCCAGCTGCTGTAGTATCGCATACCGAGCATCCCGAAGAGTCTCTCAAACTGTATCTGGGGAATGGCCTTCGTGAGTGGATCTGCTGTGTTGTTCTTCGTGTCAACCCTCCTGACCTCGATCTCCCGGCGATCAACTATCTTCCGGATCTGGTGATACCGCCTTAGAATATGCCCGGATCGCTGATGGGACCTAGGTTCCTTGGCCAAAGCCACCGCTCCATTGTTATCGTAATACAAAGGTATTGGATGCTCAATGGATGGAACCACTCCAAGTTCAGTAATGAACTTCTTGATCCAGACAGCCTCTTTGGCAGCATCGTTGGCAGCGATGTATTCAGCCTCCATCGTCGAGTCTGCTACGGTTTCCTGCTTGGAACTCTTCCAGCTAACCGCCCCTCCGTAAAGGGTAAAGACAAATCCCAATTGCGACTTATAGTCGTCCTTATCACTCTGGAAGCTCGAATCGGTAAAGGACTCCACTTGGAGTTCTCCGTTACCATACACCAAGAGCATCTCTTTAGTCCTTCGCAAGTACTTGAGAATGCTCTTCACAGCTGTCCAGTGACTCTCTCCAGGATCAGCTTGATACCTACTCACTACACTTAGTGAGTATGCTACATCGGGTCTGGTACATAGCATCGCGTACATGATAGAGCCTACAGCCGAAGCATAGGGTATCCCTTGCATGCGAGCTCTCTCCAAATCAGTCTTAGGAGACATCTCTTTGGAGAGAGTGACTCCAGAGATCGTGGGTAAGTTCCCATGCTTGGATTCTTCCATACTAAACCTCTTTAGTATAGTGTCAATGTACCTGGATTGGGACAATCCCAATATCCGTTTGGATCTATCTCTATAGATCCTGATTCCCAATATGCAGGAGGCATCACTAAGATCTTTCATTGAGAATCTTTGTGATAAGAAGAGCTTGACCAATTGCAGCATAGGAATGTCATTTCCTATCAAGAGTATGTCGTCCACGTACAATACGAGGAAGACAACCTTACTCTCTGCCACCTTCTTGTAGATACAAGGTTCATCTGGATTTTTGACGAAATCAAACTCTTTGATAACGATGTCAAAGCAGATGTTCCAACTCCGCGATGCTTGCTTTAATCCATAAATGGATTTAAGCAGCTTGCACACCTTCCCGCTTCTCCCACTGTCTACGAAGCCCTCTAGCTGAGTCATGTACACGCACTCTTCTAATCACCGTTTAGAAAGGCGGTCTTAACATCCATTTGCCAGATTTCAAAGTCATGATATGCAGTGATGGCAAGCATGATCCGGATGGATTTAAGCATATCCACTGGAGAAAAGGTTTCGTCATAGTCCACACTTGGTCTTTGACGAAAACCCTTTGCAACAAGTCTAGCTTTGAAAGTCTCCACTTTCCCATCTACACCAAGGTTTTCTTGAAGATCCACTTGCACCCGGGTTTTACCCCTTCAGGAGCAACTTCCAAAGTCCATGCTTTGTTGGTGTACATGGATTCCATCTCAGATAGGATAGCATCTAGCCATTTCACTGAGTCCTTACTCGTGATGGCCTGCTCGAAGCTAGTTGGGTCATCATCCTCCATGATGCAATCCTCGCTCCCACCATCCATGAGAAAACCGTAGTATCTCTCAGGTTGGTGAGGAACCCTACTAGATCGGCGGAGTGGCTGAGGTTCGTTGGGAGCTACTGAATCCTCTGGTTCCACTAAATCTTCAGTTTGAGTTTGTGTAGCCGGAATTTCTTCCAGTTCTACCTTATCGCCACTAATTTCTTTTGCAAGAAATTCCTTTTCCAAAAAGGTGGCATGTCGAGAAACAAAAACTTTTTGTTCCTCTGTATGGTAGAAAAGATATCCATGTGAATGTTTGGGATATCCCACAAACTTGCATAGAACTAACCGCGCCTCGAGTTTGTCCGGATTTTTCCTCTTGACATAGGCCGGGCAACCCCATATCTTAACTCGTTTAAGACATGGTCTCTTCCCACTCCATATCTCATATGGTGTGGTAGGTACATATTTAGTTAGAACTTGATTCAATAGGTATGCTGCTGTTTCCAGCGCATATCCCCAGAAGGAAATAGGTAACTCAGCTGTGCTCATCATAGAGCGCACCATATCTAATAGGGTGCGGTTCCTCCGCTCCGATACACCGTTGTGCTGTGGTGTATATGGAGGAGTCACCTGAGAGAGAATCCCATTCTCTTTTAGGAAGTCCAGGAATTCATTGCTCAAGTATTCACCTCCTCGATCAGATCGGAGGATTTTAATACTTTTTCCGGTTTGGTTTTCGACTTCTTGTTTATATTATCTAAATTTCTCAAAAGCTTCTGATTTGTGTTTCATCAGGAACACTTATCCGAATATAGAAAGATCGTCAGTGAATGTAATGAAGTACGGAGAACCATCCCTGGCATGTGTAGACATAGGACCGCATACATCACTATGTATCAGTCCCAAGAGTTCGGCAACTCTTTCTCCGTGTCCCGTAAACGGAGTTTTGGTCATCTTGCCTTTGAGACATGACTGGCAAGTGTCATAAGATGAAAATTCAAACGGATTCAAATATCCATCCTTATGCAACTTATCTAGTCGTGTCGCATTGATGTGACCCAGTCTACAATGCCACAAGAAAGATTCGTTCAGGTCTGAACTCTTCCTCTTGTGTGTGTTTGTTATACTTAGAACCGTTGATTGATTTAGAACATAAATGCCATTGCACAACGTGCCTGATCCAATCAACTTTTGGTTATGGAAAATGTTCATAACATTATCCAGTAATACAAAATTATATCCCTCTTTACTCAACAAAGAAACCGATATAATGTTGCATATCAGGTTCGGCATGTAATAGCATTCGTTCAGAACCAATGTATTACCAGTTGGTAATGCAAGGTGATATTCCCCGACAGTCTTAGCTGCAACAATTGCACCATTTCCAACTCTTATGTCTTTATCACCTTCTCCAAGTTCTCTACCTTTTCTAAGCCCATGTAACTGATTACATATATGGGATCCTGACCCGGTATCTAATACCCAGGACGTAGGGCAAATGGAGAAACAGTTCTCTGTAACGAACATACCTGAAGAAAATGCATCATCATGTACTTTCTTCATTCGGGTGGCATGGGAATCCTGGTATTCCCCTATGTCCTGTTCAGTCCTATAACTCTTATAAGAAAGAACGGAACCAACGTTCCCCAGCATAGTATAACATGTGGGTTCGGTCAATACATCCATATTATTATCTTGATTAGGGCATGACATGGTCGCTACCTGGAGAGAGAGAGAAGAAAACACGTTAGCGTATGCTCTTGCAAGATCAGATTGGTTATTATCTTATCTAATCAGGATGGCTCCCACTGGTTTTTATCAAATCTTCCTTCAAACCCTAAAAGGAAAGACTAGCCGGGATTAATTACACCCTACAACTTCGTCGATCTTTCAGCCAGGCCAGTGTCGGTACTTTGAGGGAGGTTCCCCGTTCTTTCGCACGGACCTAATTAAAGTTAACCTCGTTTTCCCAGAGGCGTAACCCCGTTGACACCTTTCTAGACACCTACTTGATCGGCTAATTGTAATTTGTAAAACTCTCCCAGGAGTAACTCTTACTCGCAGTGGGTATCGGGATCCAACTATCTCATAGAAGGTATGCAATCTCATTGCAAATTTCAACACTTGAAATTCCCGATAATATTTTGCCCCCAGCGTCCTATGACCTTGACAAAGGCCAACAAATCATAGGATGCTAGTCAAGTTCAACCCGTCATTTCTTGATTGAATCAAACCCACCCGCACGACCCTTAACAAAAGCCAACAAGGTCGTATGACTACCCTGAAACAATCTGCATCACATGCATAAGCAGATAAGCACTATTCTGCTACCGCACACTACGCCTTGACAAAGGCCAACAAACGCAGCACGAATACTAAACAGTTCTTATCTGAAATGACGGAGGGCTACGACAGGTTTTTTCTGAAAACCTATTGCGTAATGAACTTGATATCGTTGTAGAATCAAGTGAAGTTTTGAAATGGAGTGATTTTGAGGCTTTTCTAGTTTTGCTAAAGGGGTCACTCCCGGTGAAGGAATCGTCGGCCCTTTCCTTGTCGAATGAGGTGCGGGATATATCATATATATCACTGTGCAAAGTAAAACTCCAAAAGCCGTCAATAGTAAAACCGAGTGTTGTAGCATCTGCCAGTTTCGCTAAAGAGGTCACTCCCGGTGAAGGGATCTCGGCTCTTTCCTCATCGAATAAGGTGCAGGGTATATCATATATACCGCTATGCAAAGCAAAACTGTAGCTACCCTTTTTATTTAAAATTTGATTCTACAGCATCTTTTAGGTTTATTTTCTTTCATTAATCACATTAATGAAGTCCCATCATTTAAGTTACCTAAACATCACAGATAAATACGACGTACACTTATGCCATCCGCATTCGCCTCGATGTCCCCTCGTGCACCATTAGGTTAGGTAACTAACGTCAGAGCAGGGCAGGGCTAGTGCGGGTGTAAAACATAAGTAACGTCTATATAATATATCATATATACTATATACTGTATCCATCAGAACATATCAAATGATCACATAACAGATATCGCAGTAGAAACATAGATATAATGTGGGATATACTAGGACGTCCGTATTTAGTATTTAGCCAAAATAGAAAATACGGATTCCACAGTCGCGATGAATAGCCAAGCCCACACCCTGGACCCCTACGAGAGCGGCAAGCGACCTTACCAATTCTGGAGTTTAGGAGACCCGGTCTCGACCCCTCGAGATGGCCTCCCACTGAACCCCAGAACCCGGTCACCTGTGCTCCCCTCCTTGGGTCCATCCAAATGCGGAAAAATAAATAATATACAACACAGGTGGCATCGATCTCAACCCGGAAGTGCCCCAAATAAAAGAATATTACATTACATTTGAATTTACATGAATGAAAATATAAAACTCTCATCTCACATAAAAAACCCCCGGCTATTCAATCGCGACAATCCTGTACATCATATCTCAGCAACACATAATATCCCATATCATCAACGTAAGTAACTATGCATACACCGATTGTCATCGACGTATAGCAACGACAATCGACAATACCACTACATACTACACTTACGGTCACAGAAAAGAAAGTGTAAAACTGCAATATCTGGAATCCATATTCACTTTAGACATCGTAAATGCGAAATATCACATACCTCGTATTTCATGTCTTATAATATGAATTCCAAACATTGCATCACATTCCAGATAATTAGACAGTATTAAAGTTTTCGAACGAACGATCAAATACCCAAGATTCCCTAAAGCTCAACACTTGAGCGAAGTTCAAAACCTTGGAGTGTGACACAGTAGTAGCGGTCCAGCCGTAGAAGGGTCAAGCCAACGCCTCACATGTTTCGTACTGCCCCAAACCCTAAGGTTCAAAGGGCAGTTCAAGACGGTAACATAATCGAGTTAAGGTTTGTTGTCTTCTAGAGGGACCACCACAAAACTTGCACGTATCTCCAAAATATTAAAACCCCGTGAAAAGTGAGCAAATGATACTCGTTCAAACACTTCACTACTTTCTAATTTACCCGGAAAAGTCACGAAATCAAAATTCCGATCGAATCGACGAGTCCAAAACCAACTCCAGAATTTTTCAGCACTAAATACAGATTAAAAATACCCTAAAAAATATACAAGCAGAATTAAGCATTACAGTATAAAAATTATACAGTGATTGAGGTGTACGGCCGCGGAACCGCGGCCCAAGCAAGCTTTGGCCGCGTTTCCGCGGCAGAAAGGACTGTTCATGGAAAAATATTTATACCGTAATTCTTATTTTTACCTGCTGAATTTTTTACATATTTTTAATTTTGAAAATAGCCAGATTTTGAAAAAAGTCCAGAGAGCACCCAAAAATCCGTATTTTCGGTTCGATCGGAGTTTTAACTTCGTAAAGGTGTCGCCTAATATTCTAGGTCGGCTTTGATACTAATGTTGGGTTAGCCTAGCACCTCATGAAGGGTTTCGAAGCATCACATGAACCAAAGGTGGAGTCTTTAGGGTGCTAAGTTAACAAACATCGGATCAATCCAAGAAAAATTAGGGTTTCAAATTTTTCACATCATCATATGAAAGGAAAGCTAGGGTTTAGAGAGTACAATCTTTATAGCTCCCTACGCTAGACTCCTCGGCTACTTAGGATTTGAAAAAGCTCCACTTGAACTCCTCGATGTCACCGATGATCCACCCGGAGTCCGCTTTGTCCAAGCTTGCAACTTTATCCGATCAAGTGAACGAAATCAAGCTAACACTCCAAACAAGTGGGCTAGACTTGTGTAGAATGGTGTTGTGGTTCTCTTTCTCACTTCAAAATCCAATCTTGATGAGTATATTGCTCACTACAAAGAACTAGAGAGCAAAATGAGAGAGGAAGAAGAAGATGATGGCAATTTGAGAAGATGATAAGTTCAACTCTCAAAAGAAAATAGAAAATATATCAATAAATATTTTCCTCTTCTCATATCAAACCATGGTTAGGATATTATTGAATTTGAGTTAAAAGCACAAAAGGAAAAGTAACCCATGGTCAAAAGGTGGGTGAGAATGGTTAGGTCAAGAGAAGAGTGTAGAAACAAATCAATAATGACCATTTTCCTTTTTCCTTTTTGTTTTAAATCAAATGCAATTTAATCCATAAATAAAACCATGGTGTGAGTCTTATATTGCCACCATTTTCATGTATGTACAACCATGAAGGATGTATATATGTATGTATGTGTATATGTACATCCATATGTGCATGAATCAATAAAGAAACTATACATGCATGCATACATCCAACATACTCAAGAAAGGATTTCAAGTGAGAAGCTAATGGTTAAATGATAAATCAACACTTGATTTATCAATCCGGCCATATCACATATGACCCCTACCAAAAGCAAGCCGCCCGACCAATATACGGTATCCTATACGCGCATTTTAATTTAGTCCATGCGCATATCGCATACGCGCACCACAACGTTTCGCCTGGACTAGGAAACTCCATTGTGGGACTCTGAGACTCGTCAATACGCCGGCAGTGGTTGATGATCATATCAAGCACCCCCAAGCCGCAAGCGGTCAGCTAAACGTAACGGCCACCCGGGTATTGAGCGATCAGAAGAGAACAAGCGAAACTGCTACAACTCCCGTCGAGCCGATCGGCAACACTTCCCGTACAGTCCGGTCTCCTCGTCTGATATGTCGCATATCAAGTCTAGGGGTGGTAAACGTCAGACCCCAATAACCGATAAGTCGTGCCGATGTGAGGCTCATAGAGGGTCGAGAAACTACTGGTAACACTTACCAGAAAATCTCTGAATCAGCCCTGGCCAGGGACTTCCCTGTTACGGACAATCGAGCATAGTACAACATCAACCCCCAATACCGGGAGAGACGAAACCCCTCCTATCGCTCATTGCCTCCATGTGACTTGGGACTGTACCCAAAAACCACCGTTTTGCATGCCATCATGGACGTGGTAAGGTGGAGATCAAAGCACAGTGGGAATCACACAAGACTCTATGACGATCTCGGGTCTACAGACTAACCTATACAAGTGTCACCTGAGAACTGCCATCTGACGTGAGGTATAATACCATCTGGGAGTTCTCGGCGAGTCCGTCCAGTGTACCCAGTCTCCACTGAGCACCCGTATACCATCTCTGATGTCAAACACCAATGGATATGGGATCATCCATCGCCCATCTCATGGGTCGAGAAGCGTATACGCTAGTCTACACTGGTATATCGATGCCCCGTCTCGATACACCCACGACTAGGGACCTTGAAGGATGTACCTATAGACTACCATGTCCCCACTAGTATGATCTGCTTCATAGTCCAGGTAGTCAAGTACACATCCTAAGGGCTTTACCAACATGTAACTATAAGACAGTATGCATGTTAAGATAAAGAGCAACCAGATAGCATACTATCATATCGAGCAAGAAAGTCATCTCTATATATGTCCAAGCATCCAATATAATATACATCATCTGTACAATACTGGCCTCTAGGGCATACATACAACTAACAGTAACTGATTTGGATCCTGAATTAGATTCAGGAGTCATCAGTAACTGCTGTACATGGATGGCAGGATTTGTGTCTTTTAAGTCTACGGTAGCTCTACGGCCATCGATCCGAAGCTAAAATGCGGAAACAAAAACTTTTTCATAAACTTGAAACTGGCGCGAACGTATACTTTAAATTCGGATCGAACCATTAACCTATGACTAGCAACTAGAGAAGGGTTAGAAAGGCTATACCGATCGATCCGTATCCTTCGGTCTTTAGCCACCATCTCTTTCTCCTCGCGGCATCTTCGATCTCCGGTCTCCTCGTCGGAAAGGGCACCACATCTTCGAATCTTTTTACGGGCTCCCGCTTCATCCGAAGCAACTCGAACACGAGGTTTGCTAACCGACGTGTCCAAGGTGAAGTAGAGAATGTGTGTGATCACTTTGTCTCAAGCATCCATTGATTCTCAACACATGAGAGTGTATGGATGGAGGTTGAAGATGATGCCATTGGTGGAAATGGTGAGTTAAAGGAAGAAGAAGAAGAAGAGGCATTTTCTATTATTGTGTTGAGATGAAGAAATGAGAGCTAGCCTAATAATACAAGAGCAAACCCCTCTCATATGGCTGGCCTCTCTCTCTACCTCTCATTTCAACACTCCAATCACTCAATTAACATGACATGTTCACAAGAAAAGAGACTATGAGTCACCAAAATAAACATGCCACATTAATTGCACCTCATGATGAAATCCACTCACAATTTCCACCATTTGTAAACATTAATCCAAATGTTTGCAACAATAAAAAGATACGGCAACATCTAAAGTAAACTCATAACGGATCACAAGGATACCCCTCACCTGTATATACATACCTGCATCTGCATTCCGACTGAATGCGAATGCGATGAGACTAAAGTAATCCAACAAATCTAATACTAGGATCCGGCTTAAACCAAAGCCCACTAGTATGATCCGTCCGATCATGATCCGCGCACTACTGCACGTATATGATCGAACCCTGCCATATTACCATACGGCCTCTACAACGTTTCACCCGAAACTTGAGAAACTGTCTGTAGGGGACTTTAAAGACTCGTCAATATACTGGCTGCGGATTTAACCACTAGCACGTCAGTGGTACTAGCCGTACGTAATGGGCTACCCGGTATTGACCAAAAGGGAGACCGATGAGCGAACTCATCCTGACACCCTACTGAGCCTGTCAGTGATAATATCCGTACAGTCCGGTCCGTTCGTCTATGAGCATCGCATGTCAGGCCTAGGGGGTTGGTAAAAGTCAGACCCCCAAAAGCGGTACAAGTCGTGTTGGAGTGTAGTCCAGAACACCCTGAGATACTACTGGAATACCTACCAGTAAATCTCCTGCCTTGGCCAAGGACTTTGTGTAATGGCTCTCCTAGACACAGCGCGATCTCACCCTCAATACCGGGAGAGACGAAACCCCTGCCGATCCGCTCACTACCTCCATGTTGAGCCGTGGTAGGGTAGTAATCAAAGTACAGTAGGAACTCACACGAGACAAATGACGATCTCAGGTCGATGAACTAACCTGTACACATGTCACCAGGGAACTGCTATCTAACGCTAGGTATAAAACCAACTTGCATGTTCCCGGCAAGTCCTGTCCGGTGTGCTCATAACCCAATGAGCACCCGTATACGTCTTAGGTGAACCAACTGTAGGGTTCCTAGGCACACTAATGAGGTCTCACAAGGCATCAACCATGCCAATTTCAAATTTTACAAGTGCCGAGAAACCCTAATACGGATCGTTAACTAGAATTTTAGGCGAAAAAGAAGCTAGTTAACAACTTAACTAATAGAAAGAGGCTACAACCTTTGTAGATCCGGTTCTCCACCTCTATGGCTCCGTGATGAAGTCCCCTCGCTGTCCATAATGGATCCCGGACTCTAGCGTCGGCTTCATCGGAGAAATGGGCGGGCTAGGTCGTCGACTTCGATGCCGAAGATGATCTACGTCGAGGCATCAAAAGATCAACCTCCCACTTCACCAAGTCTTGAAACTTGTGAAGAAAACACCCTATACTACTTGGCAAGAGGTAGAGGATGAAGAAATAGGAAGTGGGTTCACTTTAGAATTGGATTTCTCACTCTTTTTCACTAGTTGCCATTGATGGAGGCAAGCTTCCTTCATTTTGAAGAAGGAGAAGAAGAAGAAGATAATATATGATAAGTCTTATTCCAAAAAGAAAAAAAAATCAATACTTATCATAATGTCAACCATGATTATGTGTAGAGAATGAACTAGGGTTAAGTGGAATGGTTAGGGTTAAGCATGAGACAAAATGGTCACTTAGTCAAAGCTTCATGAAGCTTCAATATACAAACAAAGAAAGCCACCATTTTCTCTTTATGCTTATTATTTTCCAAAAAGAATAAATAAATAAATAAATGAATAAGAAAACAAAACCCTAACCATTCATATAACCATGGTTTAATCTTTACACAAATCCAAGTTTGCATGCATCATCAAACATGATACAATCAAGTGCACAAAAGTATATCACATATACAATGTGCACATCAAGTGAGAAAATCCATTTAAAGTGAACAAATACTAGTTAATGCAAAGTAATATATCAAATATATAATTATACATTAAATCATTAAATCAACACTTGATTCAATGATCCGGTCATGTCGCATATAACCGACTAGTATCTAATGTATCGACTTACGAATCAATCCTTGATTCGATAACTAGGTTATATCGCATACAACCATTCGATACATTCATCGCGAGAATAGAATGCGGTATCACATACACGCATTATTCTCGGTCCCGCACATATCTCATATGCGCTCCTATCTCGTTTCGCTTGAGCCAGGAAACCTCTGTGTAGGACTCTAAAGACTCGTCAATACGCCGGCAGCAGATGATGATCATATCAAGCACCGACAAGCCGCAAGCGGTCTGCTAAACATAACGGCCACCCGGGTATTGAGCGATCAGAAGATCGACAAGCAAGCCCGCTCACACTCCTGTGAATCCAACCAGTAACACTTACCGTACAGTCCGGTCTGTTCGTCTGATATGTCGCATATCTCGCCTAGGGGTGGTAAACGTCAGACCCCAATATCTCAATAAGTCATGCCGACGTGAGGTCCATAACATGTGTGAAACTACTGATAACACTTACCAGTAGATCACTGCAACCCTGGCCAGGGATTTCCTGTTATGGCCAGTCGAGCATAGCGCAACATCAACCCCCAATACCGGGAGAGACAAATCCCCTCCTATCGCTCATTGCCTCTATGTGATTCGGGACTGTACCCAAAAGCCACCGTTTTGCACGCCCTCTTGGACGTGGTAAGGTGGAAATCAAAGCACAGTGGGAACCACACAAGACTCTATGACGATCTCGGGTCAACAGACTACTCTGTACCAGTGTCACCAGAGAACTGCCATCTGACGTAAGGTATAATACCATCTGGGAGTTCTCGGTGAGTCCGTCCAGTGTACCCAGTCTCCACTGAGCACCCGTACATCATCTCTGATGTGAAACACCAATGGATATGGGATCATCCATCGCCCATCTGTATGGGTCGAGAAGGTATACGCTAGTCTACTCTGGTATATCGATGCCCCGTCTCGATATACCCACGACTAGGGACATTGAAGGATGTACTTATGGACTACCATGTCCCCACTAGTATGATCTGCGTCATAGTCCAGGTAGTCAAGTACACATCCTAAAGGCTTTACCAACATGTAACAGAGAGACATTCAGTATACACGTTAACGTAAAGATCAACCAGATAGCATACTATCATGTCGAGCAAGAAAGTCCTCCCTATATATGTCCAAGCATCCACTACAATATACATCCTATGAATAGTAATGGCCTCTAGGGCATACATATAACTAACAATCTCCCACTTGCACTAGGGCCATCTGATAGCAGTGGTTGTAGTATCTCATACTCAACCATCCCATAAAAGTCTCTCTCTGGGAAAAGGCCTTTGTGAGTGGATCCGCCGTGTTGTCCTCTGTGTCTACTCTCCTAACCTTGATCCCTTGGAGATCAACCATCTCCATGATCAGGTGACACTGCTTTAGAATATGTCTGGATCACTGATGGGACCGGCATTCCTTGGCATAAGCCACAACTCCATTGTCTCACAATGGTAGGAACGTAGTTCATCTCATGAACCATTATACACCCAAACAGCCTCTTTGGTAGCATCTTAAGTAGCGATGTATCCAGCCTTTATCGTCTAGTGTGCCACGGTATCTAGCTTGGAACTCTTCCAACATACCGTCCCTCGATAGAGGGTAAAGACAATGCCTGTGACTGACATTCAGTCGTCTTTATCACCCTGGAGCCCTTCCAGTGATTCTCCTCAGGATCGATTGATACCATCTTACTACTACTAGTGAGATTCCTAGCATCCAATTACATCTATCTCATAGATGATAACTCAGGATTTAGGAGGTATCACTTTGATCCTATATGGAGAATCCTTGTGATAAACGGAGATTGGCCGAGCGTAGCATAGGAAACTCCTTCCCTATCAAGAGTATCTCATCCACGTACTCTACGAGGATCATCATCATACTCCCTACTACCTTTTTGTATATACTAGGTTCATCTACTATTTTGATGATGTCAAACTGTTTGACTATCTCATCAAAACAGATGTTCCAACTCCGCGATGTCTTCTTTATCCTATAAAGCATCTTGCACACGTTTCCGCTGCTCCCACTGTCTACGAAGCCCTCTGGCTGTGTACTTATAGACGCTCTCTTCTAAAACATCATTTAGAAAAGCAGTCATGACACCCAACCGCCAGATATCGTAGTCATGGTATGTAGCCGTGGCAAGTAGGATCTGGATGGACTTAAGCATAGGCACTTGAAAAGGTTTCATCATTATCCACGCCTGGTCGATGACGAAAAAGCTTTAACAAGTCTAGCTTTGAAAGTCTCAACTTTTCCATCTACACCAAGTAATCTTCTCAAGATATACTTGCTCCTGATGGGGATTTAACCCTTCAGATATAGCAACCAAAGTCCATACTTTGTCAGTGTACATGGATTCCATCTCAGATCGCTAAGCATCCAGCCATTCTTACAGAGTCCCACTCCTGATGGCCAGCTCGAAACTAGTTGGGTCATCATCTTATGATGCAATCCTCGCTCCCACTGTCATAGAGAAACCGAAGTATCTCTCAGGCGGGTGAGGAACCTAACTAGATCGGCGGAGAGGCTGAGGTTCGTTGGAATCTACTGAATCCTTTGGTTTTACCAAATCATCTGCTGTTGTTTGTATAGCTGGAACCTTTCCAGTTGTACATAACAGACCTTGCCTCGAGCCTGTCCGGATTATGCTTTTAGACATAGCCCGGACAACCCCAAATCTTAACCAACTTAAGATATGGGCTCTTCCCTTATCATATTACATATGAAATGGTAGGCAACTGATTTGATTTGAACCCTATTCAATAGGTATGCAGCTTCTCAAGTGCATAACTCCCAAAAAGGAAATAGGTAACTCAGTAGTACTCATCATAGAGCACACCTTATCATATAGGGTGTGATTGCTCCACCCCGATATACCATCTTGCTATGATGTATACGGAGGAGTAATGCTGAGAGAGAATCTCATTCTCCTTTAGAAAAGTCCAAGAATTTCGTGCTCAAGTATTCTCCTCCTTGATCTCATCATAGGACATAATACTTTTACCCGTATTTTGGTTCTCTACTTCTAACTTATATTCCGTGAATATCTCAAAAGGTTCGGACTTGTGTTTCAACAGGAACATATGTCTGAATCTTGAGAGATCATCAGAGAATGTAATGAAGTACAAAGAACCGGTCTTGGCATGTGTAGACTGGGGACCTTTATACATCAACATGTATCATCCTAAGAGTTCAGTAACTCTTTCTCTGTTTCCAATAAACAGAGCTGGTGTCATTATATCTTTGTGACATGACTGGCAAGTTTCACAAGATGTAAATTCAAACTGATTTAAATATGGATCTACAAGTAACTTCAGCTAGTCGGGTCGCATTGATATGACCTAGTCTACAATGCCTCAAGAAGGATTCGTTCATTTCTGAACTCTTCCTCTTGTGTGTGTTCCGTATACTAAAGAACTGTAGTTTGATTTAGAACATCAATGCTATTAGATAACGTGCCTGAACCGATCAACTTTTGATATAGGAAATGTTCAAAACATAATCCGACAATACAAAATTTTATCGTTTCTTCACTAATAAAGAGACAGATATGATTTTGCATATCAGGTTCGGTATCTAATAACATTCGTTCAGAATCAATGTATTGGTAATACAGGGTGACAGTGACCAACAGACTTGGCTGCAACACTTGCCCCGTTTTCTGCCTCATGAAACTTATCACCCGTTCTCAGTTCTTTACCTTTCTGTAGCCCTATGTAACATATTACATATCTGGAATCCTGATCCGGTATCAAATACCCAGGACGTAAAGAATAGAGAAACAGTTCTGTATAAAGAACACACCCGAAGATGATGCATCAGCATGCACTCTCTTCGTTTGGGCGGCATAGGAATTCTGGTAATCCCCAATTTCCTGCTCTGTCTTATAACAATTATAAGTTGGAGTGGGACCAACGTTCCCCACCTCAGTATAACAAGCGGGTTCGGTCAAATATCCATATTATTATCTTGATTAAGGCGTGATATGGTCGCTACGTGGAGAGAGAGAGAAGAAAACACTCAGCGTGCGCTCTTGCAAGAATAGATTGGTTATTATTTTATCTAATCAGGATGACTCCCACTGTTTTTTATCAAATCTTCCTTCAAACCCTAAAAGGAAAGACTAGCCGGGATTAATTACACACTACAAGTTCGCCAATCTTTCAGCCAGGCCAGTGTCGGTACTTTGAGGGAGGTCCCCCGTGCTTTCGCACGAACCTAATTAATGTAAACCTCGTTTTCCCAGAGGCGTAACCTCGTTAACACCTTTCTAGACACCTACTTGATCGGCTAATTATAATGTATAAAACTCTTCCAGGAGTAACTCTTACTCGCAGTGGGTATCGGGATCCAACTATCTCATAGAAGGTATGCAATCTCATTGCAAATTTCAACACTTGAAATTCCCGATAATATTCTTTTGCCTCTAGCGATCTATGACCTTGACTGAGTCAACAAATCATAGACCACAAGTAAAGTTCAACCCGTTATTTCTCGATTGAATTAAACCCACCCGCACGACCCTTGACTGAGTCAACAAGGCCGCACGACTACCCTAATCCAATCGCATCATATGCTTTGCAGATAAGCACTAATCAGCTACCGCACACTACGCCTTGACTGAGTCAACAAACGCATCACGAATACTAACTAGGACTTATCTGAAATGACGGAGGGCTACGACAGGTTTTTAAGAAAACCTTTTGCGTAATGAACTTGATATCGTTGTAGAATCAAATGATTTTAAAATGGAGTGCATTTGAGGCTTTTCTAGTTTTGCTAAAGGAGTCACTCCCGGTGAAGGGATCGTCGGTCCTTTCCTCGTCGAATGAGGTGCGTGATATATCATATATATCACTGTGCAAAGCAAAAACTATAGAAGCAATCAAAAGACAAACCGAGTGTGTAGCATCTGCCAGTTATTGCTAAAGGAGTCACTCCCGGCGAAGGGATCTCGGTCCTTTCCTTATCGAATAAGGTGCAGGATATATCACATATACCGCTATGCAAAGCAAGAACTGTAGCTACCTGTTTTATTTTTGAAATTCAATTCTACAACATCTTTAGGTTTCTTTTCTTTCATTAATCACATTAATGAAGTCCCATCATTATGTACCTAAATATCACAGATAAATACGACGTACACTTATGCCATCCGCATTCGCCTGGATGTCCCCTCGTGCATCGTTAGGTTAGGTAACTAACGGCAGAGCGGGGCAGGGCTAGTGCGGGTGTAAAACATAAGTAACGCCTATATAATATATCATATATACTATATACAGTATCTATCACAGAACATCACATGATCACATCACAGATATCGCAGCAGAAGAAACATATGAAACATTGGATATACTAGGACGTCCGTGTTTTCAATACGAGCCAGTATAAAACACGGATTCCACGGTCGTGATGAATAGCCAAACCCACACCCCTAGACCCCTACGAGAGCGGCAAGCAACCCTACCAATTCTAGAGTTAGGAGACCCGGATTCGACTCCTCGAGATGGTCTCCCACTGGACCCTAGAACCCGGTTACTTGTGCTCCCCTCCTTGGGTCTATCCTAGTGTAGAAAAGTAAATAATATACAAATGGTGACATCATCCGCAACCTGGAAGTGCCCCAATAAAAGAATATTACATACAAGTTTTTTACATGAATGAAAATGAAAAACACTCATCTCACATAAAAACCCCCGGCTATTCAAACACGACGATCCAATATAACATATCCAGCAACACATAACATCACATGTCATCAACGTAAGTAAATATGCGCATCCCAATTGTCGTTGACATATAGCAACGAAAACGGCGATATCACATATTACACTTACGGTCACAGAAAAGAAAGTGTAAAACTACAACAGTTGGAATCCGCAACCTCCATAGACATCGCATGCCTAATCAAATGAATTACTTAGACATCGCATGCCTAACAATTATAAACCCCGCATTTTAGTCTCAAAATCGAAAACTCTTTTCAATATCAAATCGGGCAATTCAACAAGATTCCCGACATCCTGATCGAATGCTCGTCGCAAACTTCAGTAGACGGCTGCACCCCCAATGCCGTCGACGAAGTGCACCAAGGCGGAACACCGCTGCCGCGAGCACCCGAACAGCTGCTTTCGGCGACGGGGTTCTCCTACAGTCACTTGGTTGGGGCTATGGAGCGAGGCTGTCTATTAAGTTTACCCGGCGAGTATCCGCGTACGCTACGTGATTGCGACGGACTTTTGATCACATCAAAATTCCGTGGCAACCGATCAAGTGAGACTAAACCGCTAGATTTATAACATTCATTCAGTTATCTCATAACTACTTGTGAATTCCAAATGTTGTATCACATTCTGAATAAGATAGAAAATGTTAAACTTTCTGATCGAACAATCGAACACCCAAGTTTTCCCGAAATGGCTCAACTCATGAAATAAGTTCAAAGACATTCACTTCGTGCCTCAGTACCAACGGTCCAGCCGTAGAAGGGTCAAGCCAACGCCTCACATGTGGCACGCCGTACTGCCCCAAACCCGAAGGTTCAAAGGGCAGTTCAAGACGGTCACATAATCGAGTTAAGGTTTGTTGTCTTCTAGAGGGACCATCGCGTTACATGCACTACTTAGAACGTCCTTAAACCACAGAAAAATCCAACACTTGGAATTTTCCGACAGGGGAAAAGGTGGGTATTTATATCCGGTCGAACTTTTTAACATATTCTAAAATATCCGGAAAGCCACATAGACAAAGTCTGATAATCCGATCGAATCTACGAACTCCCAATACAACCCAGAAAACTCAACTCTTGAGTTTAAATTAAAAATTCCCAGAAAATACAGCACCCAAATATATGAATTACTGTGCAAAGACCAACTAAAGAAAAGACAAAATGGCCGCGGAACCGCCGCATTAGCCATGCTAATGCCGCGGTTCCGCCGCGCTTTAAGGGAATCATGGGTACGGGCTTCACAGTAATTCTTACAATTCCCTGCTGAATTTTCTGCATATTTTTAATTCTCAAAAATCCACAATTTTCAAAAATGTACAGAGAGCAATTTTGGGTTTAGGGTTTCGGTTCGATCGGGTTTCTAACATCGTCTACGCATCGCCTAAGGCTCTAGCTAGTCTCTGATACCACTGTAGGGTTCCTAGGCACACTAATGAGGTCTCACAAGGCATCAACCATGCCAATTTCAAATTTTACAAGTGCCGAGAAACCCTAATACGGATCGTTAACTAGAATTTTAGGCAAAAAAGAAGCTAGTTAACAACTTAACTAATAGAAAGAGGCTACAACCTTTGTAGATCCGGTTCTCCACCTCCATGGCTCCGTGATGAAGTCCCCTCGCTGTCCATAACGGATCCCGGACTCTAGCGTCGGCTTCATCGGAGAAATGGGCGGGCTAGGTCGTCGACTTCGATGCCGAAGATGATCTACGTCGAGGCATCAAAAGATCAAGCTCCCACTTCACCAAGTCATGAAACTTGTGATGAAAACACCCTATACCAACTGACACCAATGGCTTGTGAGACCAGCCACCGCCCCTTGTCGGGGTCTCGATCCGTAAACACTAGTCTACTCTGGAGTATCGATGCCCTGTCTCGAAACACCCTCGACTAGGGACCTTTTAAGGATGTGCTTATAGACCCCAGCTCCCACGTATATGATTGCCATCATACTGCTGGTAGTCAAGCAAGAATCCTAAGGGCTCTATCAACGTGTAATAGTAATCTGTAAAGTCACCTAAAGCTGTACACGATGATAAAGATAAACCAGATAGAATACTATCATCACGAGTAAGACTGTCCTACCGGCATAGGTCCTCCCTCAATCATTGCAATCACGTGCCTGCGATCCAATAATTGACTTTGAGGGCACTATATCCAACAATCTCCCACTTGCACTCAAGGCTAATTATTGCGATGTCGCATACTCATATCCCGTGTGATACCGAACACCCAACTCCTCTACTGATTAGTCTCAGAAAGCCCATTTGCGAAACTATTGCGTTCGAGGAATAGCCTCACTGAGTGGATCCTCCCTGATGTTTCTTTCTATGTCTCTCTTTATCTCAAGCTCGCGGAGAATACCATCTCTCGAAATGAGCAATACCTGTCTTAGAATATGTCTGGATATCTGATGAGACCTAGTTCATAAATGAACTCCAAATCCAAACTTCTTTAGACTGTATCGTCAACTGAACCTAATCAGTATCCTGCGCCATACCTCCCTCAGCATCCACTTGGACCACCTATCCAAAATACTTCCCCTCGTCAGAGGGAAAACTATAACTCTGACAGTCACTCTGTCATCCAGGTCACCTTGGAAGTCTGGAATGATAACCGTCTCCCGAAGGAGGCTGTCGTTATTATATCCCTAGAACATCCACTTATGTTCTAAAACTGCTTCTGAATGTCTCTCCACGATAGGATTAATATCAACTTACCGCATCTCGTGCAAAAACAATATCTGGTGTGGTACTTGACATCTCATGACTGACTCAATTGCCTAAGCAAGTGATCTGCCAATCATGCACATCCCTCTCCCCTTTAGTCTGTAAGACACCTTTAGAGAGGGTGACTCCATCACCTGCAGGTACATCACCATGCCAGGAGTCATCCATTCTAAATACCTTTAGAATGCTGTCTAAGTACCCAGATTGGGACACTTCCTAAATCTATATCTAAGACCATAGATCTAGTAACCAGAATGTCTGATATAATATCCAATTCCTATGTGGAGAAACCACTGTGTGACAACCAAAGTATAACTGATCGTGTATAGGAATTTCACTTCCTACTTTATGTATGTCATCCAAATACCAGGATATCACACCCTACTACCTTCTTAACAGATCCATCTCCTATTCTGATGAAGTCAAACCTATGACTGTTATATCAGAAATAGATGATCTATCCCTGCTATATCTGCTTTAGTCTATAAATAGACATAAGCTACTTGTCCACTATGTTTCCGCTGCTCCCACTGACTACGACAACCCTCTGGAAGAGTCATATACACGTGCACTTCTAAAGCTAGTTCAGAACGATGCTATACTCATCCTCCTGCCGGGTCTCATAGCCTGGAACAACAGTAGTGTCAAGTCTGGGAAAACAAGAACCTCCCTGTCACCGTCCTTGAGGCTATCGAAGTACCTCTCGAGTGCTTGAGGTTACCCACCTTATCTACGGAGTGGCCAATGGAATGTCAATCCAGATTGAATCTTTAGGTCCTATTAAATTTTCAGTAATCGTTTGCGGTTCTGGAATCACTTCCAGTTCTACCATACCCCCACTACTGTTTTCTGAAAAATTCCATTTTACTAAAACTGTGGCGAGTCAAGAACAATATCACTATTGATCTTCCAGATGGTAGAAAGTCAACCATCGTCATAGCCCGGGTTAACCCACAAACAGCCATTACAGAAAACGCGCCTTGAGTTATCCAGAGTCTAGTTTTAAGCATAAGCCGGACAACTCCTCGTACCTTAACATTGTTAAGATATGAACTATTATATATCCTAATATAGAAATAGAGGCACTGATTTAATTGGAACCAGATTCAAATCATGCAGCTGTCTCCAGTGCATGTCAACTAAATGGAGAGAGGCCGATCAGCACTACTCAACTTAGGAGTACATCCAATTATGAGTAACCTGAAAGAGAAGCAAGTTCTCATAATCATTACTATCAACTGAATACTTTACACAAGTATCTACATCTTCGATCACCTTGAAGAATCCTGATACTTGCAACACCTGGTTCTCTACTTTATTCATATACATATAACTTCTCAAAACCTGGATCTTGTATTTCTATGAAACACATGTCTAAGAACTAGAGAAGTCATAAGTAAACAGAATATAGTACGAGTACCAACCCCTCTATCCTAATGGACACTGGACAACATACAATACTTTGTATGAGTCCCCTGAGTTGAATAACTCAAACCCTGTGCGTCTTAGGTTGAAAATTGTACTATGGTTATGAAGAATTACACCGTTGTTGAATGCTCCTTACCTAACCATCAACTGATATAGGTAAATGTCATGAACATAATTTCAAAAAGTTATATCTCACTTTATAAAAATAAATGTACAGATATATCAATTTGAAGTTGGTGCATAACAAAGGATATTCAAAACCAAATATTTGTCGTCCGGCAAACAACCTGGCGATTTCCTCAAATATCACCAATTACAACGAATCCCGATATAATAAGGATGATCACCTAATTCCCAATAACTTACTCCCACTCATCATCTGTAAAACCATACAGATGTGAGAATCAAACCTGGTAACTACATACCCTGGAGCAAGGGCTAATTGGGAAATCAGTTTTCTCTTAAAAATACACAGTGAAAATGAAACATGTAAATGTTTCGAAGGGGTATCCGGGTATTCTTAGTAATGCCTCTTCCATTATCAGATTCATAACTGTAACCGTATATTTATTTGCCATCTCTCCAAATCCCTTTATTTGTCTTTACTCATTACCTTCTGTACACCCTCTGAGGCTAAATGGTTTTCTTCCTTCCCTACCGTTCGGCACCAGCCTATGGTCTGGAAGAATACTATCCAATAAACGTAGTAGGTATACTGTCCTAATCCTAGGAGCACTCGCAACCCGAGAGAAGGTAAAGATAAAAGACAACTGAATAAACCTCATTCCTATTTCGCCTGAACCAGAATCCATCCCCGAATTGGAACAAGTCTCTTCGAGTTCGTATATAACCATACGATGGAGTATCCAATAAACTGTGGATCTTCGTAGTGATACGTGGTGTTCTGGAGAAATACAAAGGTGAAGTAGGAGTGGCGATGAAATACTTGGTTTGGTCGTGAATGATAGCAGTCACAATTTACTTTGCCCTCTTTCTAATCCCTTTATTTCTCTTAACTTATTACCTTCTGCACACCATCGTTAGGCTAATTGGTTTTCTTCATTCCCCACCGTTCGGCACCTGCCTATAGTTTGGAAGAAGACTATCCAATTAGCGTAATAGGTGTACCGTCTTAATCCAAGGAGCACTCGCAACCTGAGAGAAGGTAAAAGGAAAAGACAACTGAATAGTCCTATTCAATCTCTCCAGAACCAGAATCCATCCTCGAATCTGGAACAAGTTCCTTCGAGTTCGTTTATAACCATACGATGGATTTATCTAATGGAAGTGGGCGTTCGTAATAATACGGTGTGTTATGGAGAAATGCAAAGGGTAAAAGAAGGAGTGGCAATGATGTATGCAACTCAGACAATCCAAAAGCCAGTGTTTTTAACAAGGTTCGGTCAACTTGGTCACTGAGTTATAGTGCAGGGTCGGGCCATGGTCGCTGCCAAAGAGAGAGAGAAAAGAAACACTCAGCGTGCACTCTAACCTAGATAAGAATGGTTACCAATTTATCTAATCAGGAAACCTTCCAAAGTAACCTCAAATTCTCCTCCAAACCCGAAAGAAGAATTAGTCGGGATCACCCGAGGAGTAAACCAACTCATCAGTGGGAATCGGGATCCAACTATCATCGCATGATAATGTGATGGAATCCACTCACGTTATCACACTCCAGAAGGTATGCGCATGCCAGGCAAGTTTCAGTTTCTTTAGAAACTCCCGATGTGATTTTTACCCCATGCTCTTATGACCTTGACGGAGGTCAACAAATCATAAGTCACATGTCAAGTTCTACCCGTCATTTTCCAGGTTAATTTGAACCCACCCGTACAAGCCCTTGACGGAGGTCAACAAGGCTATACGACTGTCCCAAACCAACGCATCTATCTATGCAACAGAAAGGTAACAAGCAGCTACCATTCACTATGCCTTGACGAAGGTCAACAAACATAGCATGAATACTAAGTGCTACCCGTCTGAAATGACGGAGGGCTACAAATGGTTTTTGGCGAAAAACCTTTAACGTAATGAACTTGATATCGTTGAAGGAACCGGATAGCTTTTTATAAATATAGTGGAGAAAACCTTTGCTAAAGAGGTCACTCCCAGTGAAGGGATCTCGGCTCTTTCCCCGTAGAATGAGGTGCAGGATATTCCAACTGAATTCCACGATGCAAAGCAAAAAAGGCAATCGGCTATAGTGAAGTTATTACCCTGACGCAAACTTTTGTCCAAGGGGTCACTCCCGGTGAAGGGATCTCGGCCCTTGGCTCATCGACTGAGGTGCTGGATATTCATAACCGAATACTACTGTGCAAAACAAAAGAAAACGTCCTTGCAATAACAGCTTTTTGAAAAAAGTTCCAACAACATCAGAATAGGTTTGTTTAGCTTGCATTGATCTGAATCAATGCAGTCCTATCAATTAATCACACCACAAAAGAACGAAAATATGATGTACGTATATGCCATCCGCATTCGCCACTGGGTCCCGTCATCACCCGTTAGGTTACTTAACTAACGACAGAGCGGGGACTGGACTAGCGCGGATGTAAAACATATACAACATCTACTAGTATATATATCAATATATAATAATCGCTCATGGCATGATAAATGCAACATCACAGAAATGTAATAACCATCACAGAACAATACAGATAATCTGGGAGCCCCGGGTTTCCTTTGAGCCGCAACTGAAACCCGACGTTCCCCTGGTCATGTGGATAGCCTGTGCAATGAAATCCTAGACCCCTACGGGCGCGACAAGTTACCCGCCAAAACCAGAAGCGAGGCGGCCTCCTTCAACAAAGTGAATGGACCACCCAGCACTTCACGGAATCCGGTAACTTGAGCATCCCTCCTTGGGTCAACCTATACCCCCTACGAGTGCGGCGAATAGCCCGCCAATTCTAGAGTAAAGCCCCCTCCATCTCAAAGCCATGAGACGCGGGCTCGTTGCCCTCTAGAACCCGGCTATCCATGCACCCCACCGCGGGGTAATCCTAGTACAGAAAGTAAAATATATACAACGGGTACATCGACCTCAGCCCGGTCGTGCCCCAAAAGAATAATATACAAACAGGCAGTGACGGAAGTCCACATGTCGGACGCTCACCCCACAATATTAAATGTACAAATATAAACAAACTGTACTACCATTGCACCAGGCTATCCACCATGACAAATCCGCAACATCACAGCACAACACAGAATATCAACGTGAATGTCACGTTCGCAAATCCGTCTAAAAGGGCTATAGCAATTAGACAAGATTTACCGATTAAATGACATTCACGGTCGCAGATATAATGTAAGTACTGTAAACTAACGTATTTAAAATATTCGATCGACAAAATTTCCCGAAGTGGGCCCCAAGCACAAATCCAGTACTGTAACAAATCTGGCCCCAAACAAAATATTCCAGAAACCCCAATTCCAAGATTAGGACCACTGTAGAAAAATTGGTGCAGAGATGACACATAATGGCGGCGGAACCGCGGCCAAAACATGGGTATGGCCGCGGTTCCGCGGCGGCACTGTAGCATCATGCTACCAAATTTTCACAGATGTGTTAAAAAAGCCTGCCTGATTTTCTGAAACACTCAAAATAATTTTTCGACGACAAAAAAATTTCGACAGAAACTGCATAAATTAGAATCACGGTTTTGAAAAATTTTGTTCGATCGATGTTTTAAACACGTTAGAACAAGCTAGTAAAGGTTAATGGCGCGTCTCTAATACCATGTAAGTCTACGGTAGCGCCCCGGCCGTCGATTCGAGGCCAAAATGCGGAAACAAAAACTTTTTCATAAACTTGAAACTGGCGCTAACGTATACTTTAAATCCGGATTGAACTATTAACCTATGACTAGAAACTAGAGAAGGGTTAGAAAGGCTATACCGATCGATCCGTGTCCTTCGGTCTTTAGCCACCATCTCTTGCTCCTCGCGGTATCTCCGATCTCTGGTCTCCTCGTTGGAAAGGGCACCACATCTTCGAATCCTTTTATGGGCTCCCGCTTCATCTGAAGCAATTCGGACACGAAGTTTGCTAGCCGATGTGTCCAAAGTAAAGTAGAGAATGTGTGTGATCACTTTGTCTCAAGCATCCATTGATTCTCAACACATGAGAGTGCCTGGATGGAGGTTGAAGATGATGCCATTGGTGGAAATGGTGAGCTAGAGGAAGAAGAAGAAGAAGAAGCATTTTCTATTATTGTGTTGAGATGAAGAAATGAGAGCTAGCCTCATAATACAAGAGCAAACCCCTCTCATATGGCTGCCCTCTCTCTACACCTCTCATTTCAACACTCCAATCACTCAATTAACATGACATGTTCACAAGAAAAGAGATCATGAGTCACCAAAATGAACATGCCACATTAATTGCACCTCATGATGAAATCCACTCACAATTTCCACCATTTGTAAACATTAATCCAAATGTTTACAACAATAAAAAGATACGACAACATCTAAAGTAAACTCATGACGGATCACAAGGATACCCTTCACCTGTATATACAAACCTGCATCCGCATTCCGACTGAATGCGAATGCGATGAGACTAAAGTAATCCAACAAATCTAATACTAGGATCCGGCTTAAACCAAAGCCCACTAGTATGATCCGTCCAATCATGATCCGCGCACTACTGCACGTATATGATCGAACCCTGCCATATTACCATACGGCCTCTACAACGTTTCGCCCGAAACTTGAGAAACTGTCTGTGAGGGACTCTAAAGACTCGTCAATATACTGGCTGCGGATTTAACCACTAGCACGTCAGTGGTACTAGCCGTACGTAACGGGCTACCAGGTATTGACCAAAAAGGATACCGATGAGCGAACTCATCCTGACACCCTACTGAGCCTGTCAGTGACAATAACCGTACAGTCCGGTCCGTTCGTCTATGAGCATCGCATGTTAGGCCTAGGGGGTTGGTAAAAGTCAGAACCCCAAAAGCGGTACAAGTCGTGTCGGAGTGTAGCCCAGAACACCCTGAGATACTACTGGAATATCTACCAATAAATCTCCTGCCTTGGCCAAGGACTTCGTGTAATGGCTCTCCTAGACACAGCGCGATCTCACCCCCAATACCGGGAGAGACGAAACCCCTGCCGATCCGCTCACTGCCTCCATGTGGCTCGGGACTGTACCCAACTAAAACCTGTTTGCATGCCTCCTTTGAGCCGTGGTAGGGTAGTAATCAAAGCACAGTAGGAACTCACACGAGACAAATGACGATCTCAGGTCGATGAACTAATCGTACCCATGTCACCAGGGAACTGCTATCTGACGCTAGGTATAAAACCAACTAGCATGTTCCCGGCGAGTCATGTCCGGTGTACTCATAACCCAATGAGCACCTGTATACGTCTTAGGTGAACCAACTGACACCAATGGCTTGTGAGACCAGCCACCGCCCCTCGTCAGGGTCTCGATCCGTATACACTAGTCTACTCTGGAGTATCGATGCCCTGTCTCGAAACTCCCTCGACTAGGGACCTTTTAAGGATGTGCTTATAGACCCCAGCTCCCACGTATATGATCACCATCATACTGCTGGTAGTCAAGCAAGAATCCTAAGGGCTTTATCAATGTATAATAGTGATCTGTAAGGTCATCTAAAACTGTACACGATGATAAAGATAAACCATATAGTATACTATCATCACGAGTAAGACTGTCCTACCGGCATATGTCCTCCCTCAATCATTGCAATTACGTGCCTGCGATCCAATAATTGACTTTGAGGGCACTATATCCAACTTGTCTTTTTCCAAGATAATTACCATTGATAACTCCGTTAATTTTTCTACCTTAAATAGGCAAGCACTCACATTCTCCGGCTTCCTGGGGCTCAAGAGAATTGATCCCGGTTAAACCTATGTTTACTAAAGTCCTTAAATATTATTTTATATAACTCGAGGGGGTTTTATGAAAAATATTTTTAATAAAAATTCAAAATAAACCTTGAGAATTTATTTATATTATTTAGTGTTTTCATGGATATAAATTTTAAGTATTTGAGGCATTTTATTGATAATTTCTTAGATTGGAATGTTCAAGGTATTTTATTGTAAACTTGTCTTTTGTTGGTATCTTGATGGTAATTTAGTGAAACTTGTAAATCTTTCATTTTAAAAAATATAAGTTTATTATATTTTGAAAATATATGTATTTATAATTTTTATATAATTATTAAAAATTAAATTTTATTTAATTAGAAAAATGCGTTTTTCTTAAAAACTGTATTTAAAACCTTTCAAGATCGAATGCTCCGTGAGGAGATCTGCATCTCGCTCTACTAGCCTAAGGATGTGCGATAATCCACACTATCTGAATGTGATTGTTAGCACCACCACTGGGTTTTATTAGCATCAAACATGCCATTTTAAAAATTTCGTGGTGCTAATTAACACTTAACAAGAATCGAAACTAGATGATTAGGGTTTAACTATGATATAACAAAAACTTTAACTAAGTGAAGGATGCTACAACCTTTATAGACCGTGTCCTTCTCTTCTCAAGCTTCGTGTAGTAGTCCACGTGACTCCACTAGGCTCCATTTGAAGTTGGATCAAGCTTCATTTGCGATCTTCGTGCCAAAGATGATCCACTCGAAGCTCCGCTAATCCAAGCTACTTCTTCACTAAACTCTTTAGTAAAGAAAACACACTACACTAAAGTGCTAATATAGTGTAGGATAATGAAATAGGGTGTTGTTTGCTCATTAGGGTTCTCACAAGCTCAAGCTTTCACAACTCATGTGAGGGATTGAGCTTGGAGGTGGAGGTGAAGAAAATGGAGAGAGCTAGAGAGCAAATGATCATATGTGAAGAAAATAACTCAAGTGTAGAATGAAGTCAAGAACGGCTCTTAGCTCACCAATTATTGAAGCATACAATTTTCAACAATTAAAAATTGTAACCATACTTCAATAGTGAAAGCAAATGAATAAAATAAATGACAAAGCCATGGTTGCCCATTCCACAAAAGTCTCCCCATTTTCCACCTCATTTTCTATTTTCACAAAAAATAGAAAAACAAACCCTGCTTCATATATATATATATATATATATTAATATATATATATTATGAAGATAAGCAAATAATTAGTGAGTAATAATATTAGTTAATATATAATTATATCAAATATAAATATATATTAAATTATTAAATCAACACCATAATCCGGTTATATCAAATATAACCGACTAATATCATTTATCTGTATATCACATTATCAAATCAACACTTGATTCAATAATCCGGTTATACCACATATAACCTAACTGATATCAAATAACCACCAGATTAGAAAACGGTATCACATACTCGTATTTAATCAGGCCCCCGCACATATCAACATATGTGCCCTACTTCGTTTCACTTGAACTAGAAAACTTCTATGTGGGACTCTAAAAACTCGTCAATACGCCAGTAGTAGGGGATGGTTACATCAGTCACCTAAAAGCCGTCAGCGGTACTAGATGGACGTAACGGCTATCCAGATATTGAGCGAATAGAAGATCAACAAGTAAGCTTGTCCAAAATCCCATGAAGCCTATAGGTAACACTTACCGTACCGGTCTCTTCGTCTGATATGTCGAATATCAAGTCTGGGGGTGGAATCGTCAGACCCCAATAACTTGATAAGTTATGCCGATGTGTGGCCTATAACGGTACGAGAAACTACTGATAACACTTATCAGTAAATCACATCAACAGCCCTGGTCAGGGACTTCCTGTTATAGCCAATCGAGTATAGCGCAACATCAACTCCCTATACCGGGAGAAACGAAACCCCTCCTATTGCCCATTACCTCCATGTGACTCGGGACTGTACCCAAAATCCACCTGTTTGTACGACTCCATTGAGTCGTGGTAGGGAGGAAATCAAAGCACAGTGTGAACCACACAATACTCTATGACGATCTCGGGTCTACAGACTAACCTGTACCAGTGTCACCAGAGAACTGATATCTGAAGATAGGTATAGCACCATCTAGGAGTTCTCGGCGAGTCCTACTCAGTGTACCCATTCTCTAATGAGCACCTGTGTACAATCTTTGATGTCAAACACCAATGGATATGGGATCAACCATCGCCCCATACAGGGTCAAGAAACGTACACACTAGTTTACTCTGGAATATCGATGCCCTGTCACGATATTCTTTCGACTAGGAACAATTGAAGGATGTACTTGTGGACTACCTAGGTCCCAGTAGTATGATCCGCATCATAGGCCTTGTAGTCAAGCCAACATCCTAAGGGTTTTATCAACATGTATATGAAAGACAGTATAATAATAACAGTGAACATGTTAAGATAAAAGCAACCAGATAACATACTATCATGTTGAGCAAGAAAGTATTCTATATATATGTCTGTAACATTTCAGAAAAATAAAATATTATTTTGGGTAATATTTATAATTAAATAATAAATATTATGAATATTTTATTATACGGTATAATTAAATACCGATAAATTGGGAAATATTTGGAAAATTTTAGGAATTTCTAAAAGGAGAGTGTTTTATATGATTTAAGCAAATTATGAACTCCTTATAATTAATTATATTCATTTTAATGCTAATCGCGATTAAATATCGCTAATTTTGCATTAATCCGGTTTTGTGCACATGACATGCACCATGTTACATTTACAAATACTTGTTACGTTTTCTACCATGGTTTCATTTGGGTTTCCCTATTTCAAAATTTAAAAGAAAACAAAACAAAACAAAACAAAAGAAAAAGGAAAATATTAAAGAATTAGGCATGGGCATGAGAGAGAGGGGGTGAGGGGTTAAACCTTGGGCATGACTCTTGTTATTCATTCCCTCTTCACCTTTTCTCCCTCCTCCTTCTCCTCTCATGGCAGCTCCATCTCCTCCCTCCCCTAGAAACCCTCACAACACACTCAAAAACTCATCAAAACATCATCTCCACTTCTTTAAAAACATGCGCAAGCTCAATACAAACACTTTGGACCAAGAAAAATCGGATTTTGAAGACTTGGGGCAACTCAAGAAAATTCTTGAGTTGCCAAATGAGGTAATTTCTGCACCATTAGAATAGTTTTTCAATTCCTTAGGCATCCATACAAGTTTAGAATCGATATTGTGTAGTTTAGCGAACTTTGAAAATTCCAAGTTACGGATTAGGGTTTGAATTGATTCCAAAGGTGCAATTGAGGTGTAATTAGGGACTAAAACCCCTGTAGTGATGGTAAATTGAACTAAAACAGAAACTTCCGTGTCGGTTTGTGAATTATTTGAGGGTGCAGGGAATCTGGGTTGACCTGGAAAATTTTCTGGATAAACAAACAACTCTAGAGACCAAATTGGACCAATACGAGATCACCCTATGAAAACGAGACCCCAACTCCCCATGAAAACCGAGCACGCTGGAATTTAGGCTATGGTGACCGGCCAGTCTGTAAAATTTGGTGCCCAGGTTCCTTCTGTAGGTCATATACACCTTATACATCACCCCAGTACTGTTTGTGCACCTAGTTTTGACCTAAACTAAAATCTGGGACCATTTTATTGGGTTGCTGCTTTGAATTCCTCGATGTTTATGAATTCAAGTTTTGGTATTTGTGTTTTGTATCGGTCACTTGACATTTGTACGTCTATATCGAGTGTTATTTGGTTGATTTGCGTGAGTAGATCATAGGTTTTGACCTATGTGAGATTCGTGCGTCGTTTTGGTTTTGAATTGGATTTTAATGCGGCACGATATGCTATGATATGTAAGTACCCTCACGAGGACTTCGAGATGACAAGCAAATGCGCGGCGATATCGGCATCGACAAGAGAAAATCAATGTGAGTACATATATATCTACGGAGGAAGTCGGGTGGATGGCGTATAGCACCCCCGCAGTTTCGTAGTATAGAATATGATATATATATATATATATATATATACTTATGTGGTTATGAGATATGCATACTTAGCAGGTAATGATATTGTGATTTTGGGTTAGTTTAGTATAAGTAGAAGTAACTTAGTTTAACTTCTTAGTTGCGAAACCCTAGATTAGTGATTTGCATACACGCACACACACACACACTCGCATGCATTTTATTACTTGTGCCTATATGGGGACATGTATGTATATATAAATACACATAGGTATGCGACTATGTATATATATACGTATACATATACATGGATGTTGAGGATAGTACATGATATTTGGAGATGAGTCGATAAGATTGGGCATGGTGCCATGAGATCAGTGATATGTTTTGGTTCATATTTGAGATACGGCATGATATTATAGCGGGTCCTTGGGCGATGTGTTTTCACACACACACACACACACACACACACACATACACATATATATAGATGGTATCAGTATGTACTAGACGTAGATCAGTACCCCAGTTCACGATATGTGATGATAAGGATACCAGATGAATAATGAGAAAAATGTGATATTTGACCCATAACCAGATTTGGGATGCCGTACGATGGATTTACCGTACGAGCTATATTGATGATAGATCCGTACTCTTGACTCGACATGTCATATTATATAGTGTATCGTACGGGATACTATTGAGACGGGATCACCGACTATTATATATATATATATATATATATATCGACTCAGACCTAGGTGGTTTTCCTTACACTTTCGAGTAGTCGGTTAGTTTAGTCCAGTAGTTTACTTATAGATATTAGACTAAACTCGGGTCATACCTATTTCAAACTGACGAATCGTGAGTATTCTAAAGACAAGCCAAGGGATTCTACGGATATTTCAAAAGATGTACCTTTTCTTAAAAACACCGTAGCCCTATTTTCTAAACATCACGATTCGTGTTATTTCAAACGACAAAACTGTATGACCCATATACTTTGATGTAGATTTCTTATTGTTGCATTTAATATTCATTTCTGTATATTCGGTATTGCTGCTTTTATTATTCATTCTCCGTTTATTCATATTGTTATCATCGCATTGCATGTTATTGTGTACTGTAGAGATTATGAAACCATGTTGTTAGGACACCGGCACCATTACCGATGATGCGTATGCTCCACATACACTCGCTTGCCGGCTCACACACATCTTCATCGGTAATTGCTATGTCACGTACACCTAGAGAATATTATTTCATTGACATAGCTTGCTAGCTGATAGTTCCTATATGTTATTGTTTCATATGCTAGTTCATTATTGCATTCATTGCTTGATATTTCATGCATATTTTATATTCATTAGTCATGCAATATATTAAGGGCCAGTCCGGATTGTCGGAGCCCAGTATTCATTATTATTGACTTTTATTTTGGATTTGGGATTTTCCATGAGATTTCTGGATTTGGAGAAACCGCAAGAAACTCATTTATCATTTTAAAAGATAAAAGTGCGATTTTCTCATGTTATGATTATGATATGTCCACCATGAGTTTTCTCGGCTCTTGAGCGATATCATACACCCGATTCGAGGAGGAGATGAACCGTCTGCGGGTGCATGGTGGACCCGGTGCGGTACCCCGGGACGAGAAGATCGCAGAGAATGGCATTTGAGCCTGTGATAGAGGAGCATTGCTGAACGGTGACTGTATTGTGACTCGACGGATATCCGGAGGATACCGATCGGAGTATAGGCCAGTCCGGATAGCCGGAGCCTGGGGTTTTGAGATTTGATGATATGGGCCAGTCCGGATAGCCGGAGCCCTTGATACTGAGATTCGAGGTTACAGGCTAGTCCGGATTGCCGGAGTCTGAGATATTGAGATATTGAGATTTATGTTTTGTGTCGATACTTGACACTGATTTCATGTTTATTTAATTGATGATACCTCGATTTATAATTATACAGAAATCTCACTATTTTATGAAAATAGTTTCCACATTTAGTTGCACTCTGTTTTCATGCATTCATACCTCATATTATGATATGTTGCTACCTGAGGCATTGACATGAGCACTTGGTATTACACTTATTTATAGATGTTTACCCTTGCCACCTTATCATGCTTCAGACTTTATCATTTTGAGGATATATATATTATTGATCGTATTGACCTAGGATTGAGTCAAACATACTGTTTGAGATAGTGCCCTCAGAGTCAATTATTGGATCACAGGCACGTGATTGCAATGATTGAGGGTGGACCTATGCCGATAGGACAGTCTTACTCAAGATGATAGTATGCTATCTGGTTTATCTTTATCAACGTGTACTGCTTGAGGTGACCTTACAGATCACTATTGCGCGTTGATAGAGCCCTTAGGATTCTTGCTTGACGGCCAGCAGTATGATGGCGATCATATACGTGGGAGCTGGGGTCTATAATCCTTAGTTGTGGGAGTTTCGAGACAGGGCATCGATTCTCCAGAGTAGACTAGTGTATACAGTCGAGACCCCGATGAGGGGCAGTGGCCGGTCTCACAAGCCACTGGTGTCAGTTAGTTCACCTAAGATGTATACAGGTGCTCATTGGGTTATGAGTACACCGGACAGGACTCGCCGGGAACATGCTAGTTGATCATATACCTGACGCCAGATAGCAGTTCCCTGGTGACATGTGTACATGTTAGTTCATCGACCTGAGATCGTCATTTGTCTCGTGTGAGTTCCCACTGTACTTTGATTACTACCCTACCACGGCTCAAAGGAGTCGTGCAAACAGGTTTTAGTTGGGTACAGTCCCGAGCCACATGGAGGCAGTGAGCGGATCTGTAGGGGTTCGTCTCTCCCGGTATTGGGGGTGAGGTCGCGCTGTGTCTAGGAGAGCCATTACACGAAGTCCTTGGTCAAGGCAGGAGATTTACTGGTAGGTATTCCAGTAGTATCTAAGGGTGTTCTGGGCTACACTCCTACACGACTTGTACCGCTTTTGGGGGTCTGACTTTTACCAACCCCCTAGGCCCGCCATGCGATGCTCATAGACGAACGGACCGGACTGTACGGATATTGTCACTGACAGGCTCAGTAGGGTGTCAGGATGAGTTCACTCATCGACGTCCCTTTTGGTCAATATCTGGTAGCCCGTTACGTGTGGCTAATACCTCTGACGTGCTAGTGGTTAAATCCGCAGCCAAGGGATTGACGAGTCTTTAGAGTCCCCCACAGACCGTTTCTCAAGTTTCGGGCGAAACGCTTTAGAGGCCGTATGGAGATATGGCAGGGTTCGATCATATACGTGCGGTATTGCATGGATCATGATCGGACGGATAATACTAGCAGGCTTTGGTTTAAGCCGGATCCTAGTATTGTATAGTGTAGATTTTGTCTCTTTGCATTTGTATTCAGTGGGAATACAAATGCGGGTATGTATATACAGTTGCGGGGTTCACCTGTAATTTATTACGGGATCAGTTTTTTTGAAGTTGCCAGTTTGTATTCCGTTTCGGCCATTTTCCGTTATTTCCTTTCTTTGGCTGAAATTTGGTGGAGGGGGTTATTTGCAATTGTGCATTTAACAAAGGAGAAGACTTTTTATGGCACATGATAGTTTCATGATGATTCTACCACCTTTTGACTTCATTGGTTCATCATTACTTGACTTTGCTTGATGAGATGGTTGGTGTGTAGGAGACTTTGTTGTGATGATTATGTTCTCATCATCACTCATCATTCTTTCTTCACATTTCTTATGGTTACCTCCTCACTCCTCTTGTGCTCACCCCCCTTGTATATTTCATTCCTCATTCTTGTAAAGGGCCGGCCACTTTGAGAATTCGAGGGAGATGAGGATTGATTTTGTGGGGAGAAAATTCATTAATCTCATTTTTCCTTGCTTGCTACAAAATTCTAGTTGATCTCCATAGTTCATTTCCTCCATCAAATGTCAACTTCATACCCTAATGAGACAAAGCTTTCTACACTTCATCTACAGTATCCTTAGGCACGTCGATTCGCCAACTTCGAGCTCGAGTTGCCTCGATCCAGAGGTGGGAGCCCGTAAAAGAACCCGGCGATGTGGTGCCCTTCCGACGAGGAGATAAAGACCGGAGATTCCGCGGGGAGATCGGGACGACGACGAGAAGACCGAAGGACACGGATCGCTCGGTATATCTCTCTACCCTTCTCTAGTTAGGTAGGAGTAGGTTAATGGCCCGATCCGGGTTTTTAGTGCGCGGTGGTGCCGGTTTACAAGTTCCATAAAAGTTTCGTTTCCGCATTCCGGCCTCGTTCAGACGGCCGGGGTGCCGCCGTGCACTTACACTGGTATCAAAGCCACGCCATTAACCTAGTCTAGCTTGCTCTAATGTGTTTAGAACTTTGATCGAATGGATTTTCAAAAAACTGCGTTTCCATGTCAAGTTTCTGTCGAATTTTTCCAGTGCTTTAAAAATTATTTGGTACATTGTAAAAATACGTGCATGGTTTTTTATGCATTCTGTGAAAATTTGGTAGGCTGAAGTTACTGTAGCGCGACAGATCAGCGGCCAAAACCATGTTTTGGCCGCGGATACGCTGCAGAATTTTGGCTTCACTGCATCAAATTTTTACAGTGGCTCTCTGACATGGAAATAGGGTTTCTGGTATATTCTTTTTGGGCCCAGATTTCTTTGAGTGCCACAGTTGTGCTTCGGGCCCACTACGGGAAATTTAGTCGATCGGAAATTTTAAACATGTTAGTTCACAGTATTTACATTATATCTGCGACCGTGAATGTTACTTGATCGGTAAATCCTGTCTAACTGCTATAGCCCTTTTAGACGGATTTGCGAACGTGACATTCACGTTGATGTTCTATATTGTTCTGTGATGTTATGGATTTGTAGTGGTGGATAGCCTGGATGCAATGGTAGTATAGTTTGGTGTATATGTACATTTGATATTGAGGGACGAGCGTCCGACATGTGGACTGCTGTCACTGCCTGTTTGTATATTATTCTTTTGGGGCACGACCGGGCTGAGGTTGATGTACCCGCTGTATGTATATTTTACTTTCTGTACTAGGATTACCCCGCGGAGGGGTGCACGGGTAGCCGGGTTCTAGAGGGCAACGGGCCCGCATCTCATGGCGTTGAGACGGAGCGGGCCTCACTCTAGAATTGGCGGGCTATTCGCCGCACTCGTAGGGGGTACAGGTTGACCCAAGGAGGGGTGCCTAAGTTACCGGATTCCGTGAAGTGCTGGGTGGTCCATTCACGTTGCTGAAGGGGGATGCCTCGCTTTAGGTTTTGGTGGGTAACTTGCCGCGCCCGTAGGGGTCTAGGATTTCATTGCACAGGCTATCCACACAACCATGGGAACGTCGGGTTTCAGTAGCGGCTCTGTGAAACCCGAGGATCCCAGATATCTGTATTGTTCTGTGATGCTTATTACATTTCTGTGATGTTGTATTTTATCACGCCTTGAGCGAATATTATATATTGATATATATATACTAGTATATGTTGTATATGTTTTGCATTCGCGCTGGTCCAATTCCCGCTCTGTCGTTAGTTAAGTAACCTAACGGGTGATGACGGGACCCAGTGGCGAATGCGGATGGCATATACATACATCATTATTTTCGTTCTTTGTGGTGTGATCAAGTGATGGGACTGCATTGATTCGGATCAATGCAAGATAAACAAACCTATTCTGATGTTGTTGGAACATTTTTTAAAAAGCTGTTATTGCAAGGGCGTTCTCTTTTGTTTTGCACAGTGGTATTCGGTTATGAATAACCAGCACCTCAGTCGACGTGGCAAGGGCCGAGATCCCTTCACCGGGAGTGACCCCTTGGACAGAAGTTTGCGTCAGGGCAATAATTTCACTATAGTCATTTACTTTTGCTTATCACAGTGGTATTCGGTTATGAATATCCAACACCTCAGTCGACGAGGCAAGGGCCGAGATCCATTCACCGGGAGTGACCCCTTGGACAGAAGTTTGCGTCAGGGAAATAACTTCACTATAGTCGTTTACTTTTGCTTTGCATCGTGGTATTCAGTTGGAATATCCTGCACCTCATTCTACGGGGAAAGAGCCGAGATCCCTTCACCGGGAGTGGCCTCTTTAGCAAAGGTTTTCGTCACTATATTTTTATAAAGCTATCCGGTTCCTTCAACGATATCAAGTTCATTACGTTAAAGGTTTTTCGCCAAAAATCATTCGTAGCCCTCCGTTATTTCAGACGGGTAGCACGTAGTATTCATGCTATGTTTGTTGACCTTCGTCAAGGCATAGTGAATAGTAGCTGCTTGTTACCTTTCTGCTGCATAGATAGATGTGTTGGTTTGGGACAGTCGTATAGCCTTGTTGACCTTCGTCAAGGGCTTGTACGGGTGGGTTCAAATTAACCTGGACAATGATGGGTAGAACTTGACATGTGACTTATGATTTGTTGACCTTCGTCAAGGTCATAAGAGCATGGGGTAAAAAATCACATTGGGAGTTTCTAAAGAAACTGAAACTTGCCAGATATGCAGATACCTTCTGGAGTGTGATAACGTGAGCGGATTCCGTCACGTTATCATGCGATGATAGTTGGATCCCGATTCCCACTGATGAGTTGGTTTACTCCTCGGGTGATCCCGACTAATTCTTCTTTCAGGTTTGGAGAAGAATTTGACGTGGGAGGTTTCCTGATTAGAGAAAGTGATAACCATTCTGATCTAGGTTAGAGTGCACGCTGAGTGTTTCTTTTCTCTCTCTCTCTTTGGCAGCGACTATTGACCCGACCCTAGACTATGACTCAGAGACCAAAATTAACCGAACCTTCTTAAACACTGGCTTTTGGATTGTCAAAGTTGGGTACCTCATTGCCACTCCTACTTTTACCCTTTTTCTCCAGGACACCCCGTATTACTACGAACGTCCACTTCCATTGGATAAAACCATCGTATGGTTATATATGAACTCGAAGGAACTTGTTCCAGATTCAAGGATGGTTTCTGGTTCTGGAGAAAACGAATAGGACTGTTCAGTTGTCTTTTCCTTTTACCTTCTCTTAAAGTTGCGAATGCCCCTTAGATTATGGGATAGTACACCTATTATACAAATTGGATAGTCTTCATCCAAACTATAGGCAGGTGCCGACCGGTAGGGAATGAAGAAAACCAATTAGCCTAATGATGGTGTATAGAAGGTATTATGTAAAGACAAATAAAGGGATTAGAAGGAGGGCAAAGTAAATAGCGACTGCTATTCACGACCAAACCAAGTATTTCTTTACCACTCCCACTTCACCTTTGTATTTCTCCAGGACACTCCGTATCACTACGAAGATCCACAGTTTATTAGATACTCCATCGTATGGTTATATACGAACTCGAAAGGAACTTGTTTCAGTTCGGGGATGGATTCTGGTTCAGGAGAAATAGGAAAAAGGTTTATTCAGGTGTCTTTTATCTTTACCTTCTCTCGGGATGCGAGTGCTCCTAGGATTATGACAGTACACCCATTACGCTTATTGGATAGTCTTCTTCCAAACCATAGGCTGGTGCCGAAAGGTAGGGAAGGAAGAAAACCATTTAGCCTAAGAGGGTGTATAGAAGGTAATGACTAAAGACATATGAAGGGATTTGGAGAGATGGCAAAGAAATATACGGTTACAGTTGTGAATCTGGATAATGGAAGAGGTATTACTAGGAATACCAGGATACCCCTATGAAACATTTCAATATTTCAGTTTCACTGTGTACTGTCAAAAGAAAACTGATTTCCCAATTAGACACTTGCTCCAGGGTATGTATTTACCAGGTATGATTCTCATATCTGTATGGTTTTTAGAGATGATGAGTGGGAGTAAGCTATTGGGAATTAGGTGATTATCCTCATTATATCGGAATTCATTGTAATTGGTGATATTTGAGGAAGTCACCTGGGTTGTTTGCCGGACGGCAAATATTTGGTTTTGAATATCCGTTGTTATGCATCAATTTCAAATTGATATATCTGTACGTCTATTTTAATAGAGTGAGATTTAACTTTTTGAAATTATGTCTATGACATTTACCTATATCAGTGGATGATTAGGTAAGGAGTATTAAACAGTGGTGTAATTCTTCTTAACCATAAGTACAGTTTTCAACCTACGACACACAGGGAGTGAGTTATTAGACTCAAGGGACTTATACAGAGTATTATATATTGTCCAGTGTCCATTAGGACAGAGGGGTTGGTCCTCGTACTATATTCGATTTACTTATGACTTATCTAGTTTTTAGACAGGTGTTTTGTAGAAACACAAGGTCCAAGTTTTGAGAAGTTATAGGTATAAGAATAAAGTAGAGAACCAGGTATTGCAAGTATCAGGATTCTTCAGGGTGATCGAAGATGTAAATACTTATGTATGGTATTCAGTTGATAGTAATGATTAAGAGAACTTGTTTCTCTTTCAGGTTACTCAAAATTGGAAGTACTCCTAAGTTGAGTAATACTGATCGGCCTCTTTTCATTTAGTTGACATGCACTGGAGACAGTTGCATGATTTGAATCTGGTTCTAATTAAATCAGTGCCTCTGTTTCTGTATTGGATATAGAACAGTTCATATCTTAACATTGTTAAGATACAGGGAGTTTTCTGGCTTATGCTTAAAACCAGACTCTGGATTACTCAAGACATGTTTCTGTAATGGCTGTTTGTGGGTTGACCCGGGCTATGACGAGGGTTTACTTTCTGCCATCTGGAAGATCAATAGTGATATTGTTCTTGACTCGCCACAATTTTAATAAAAATGGATTTTTTCAGAAAACAGTAGTGGGAGTATGGTGGAACTGGAAGTGATTCCAGAACCGCAAATGATTACTGAAAATTTGATAAGAACCTATAGATTCAATTTGGTTTGACATTTCATTGGCCACTCCGCAGATATGGTGGGTAATCTCAGGCACCCGAGAGGTACTTCGGTAGCCTCAAGGACGGTGGCAGGGAGGTTCTTGTTTACCCAGACTTGCCATTGCTGTTGTTCCAGGCTATGAGACCCGGCAGGAGGATGAGTATAGCGTCGTTCTGAACTAGCTTTAGAAGTGTACGTGTATATGACTCTGCCAGATGGTTGTCGTAGTCAGTGGGAGCAGCGGAAGTATAGTGGACAAGTGGCTTATGTCTATTCATAAGACTTAAGCAGATATAGAGGAGATAGGTCATCTATTTCTGATGTGACAGTCATAGGTTTTACTTCATCAGAATAGGGGATGGATCTGTTAAGAAGGTAGTTGGGTGTGATGTCCTGGTATTTGGATGACATACACAGAGTAGGAAATGAAGTTCCTATACTACGATCGGTTATATTTTGGTTGTCACGCAGTGGTTTCTCCACATGGGACTTAGATATTATATCAGACATTCTGGTTACTAGATTTATGGTCTAGATTTGGGTAGTTTCCCAATCTGGGTACTTTGACAGCATTCTAAAGGTATTTTAGAATGGACGACTCCTGGCATGGTAGTATACTTGCAGATAATGGAGTCACCCTCTCTAAAGGTGTCTTACAGACTAAAGAGGAGAGGGATGTGTATGATTGGCAGATCACTTGCTTAGGCAATTGAGTCATTCATGAGATGTCAAGTACCACACCAGATGTTGTTTTTGCACGAGATGATATAAGTTGATATTAATTCAATCCTGGAGGAACGATCGAAAGCAGTTTTAGAACATAAGTGGATGCTCTAGGGATATGATAACGGCAGCCTCTTTCGGGAGACAGTTATCATTCCCGGTTTCCAAGGTGACCTGGATGACAGAGTGGTTGTCAGAGTTATTATTTTCCCTCTGACAAGGGGCAGTATTTTGGACAGGTGGTCCAAGCGGATACTGAGGGAGGCATGGCGCAGGATACTGATTAATTTCAGTTGACGATACAGTCTGAGAAGTTTGGATTTGGAGTTCATTTATGAACTACGTCCTATCAGATATCCAGACATACTCTAAGACAGGTATTGATCATTTCGGGGGATGGCTTTCTCCGCGAACATGAGATAAAGAGAGACATAGAAAAAAACATTAGAGCGGATCCACTCACTGAGGCTATTTCTCGAACGCATTAGTTTCGCAGACGGGTTTTGTGAGACTGATTAGTAGAGGAGTTGGGTGTTCGGTATCACACAGGCTGTGAGTATGCGACATCGCAATAATTAGCCTTGAGTGCAAGTGGGAGATTGTTGGAGATAGTGCCCTCAGAGTCAATTATTGGATCACAGGCACGTGATTGCGATGATTGAGGGAGGACCTATGCCGATAGGACAGTCTTACTCAAGATGATAGTATGCTATCTGGTTTATCTTTATCATCGTATACTGCTTGAGGTGACCTTACAGATCACTATTGCACGTTGATAGAGCCCTTAAGATTCTTGCTTGATGGCCAGCAGTATGATGGCGATCATATACGTGGGAGCTGGGGTCTATAAGCACATCCTTAAAAGGTCCCTAGTCGTGGGAGTTTCGAGACAGGGAATCGATTCTCCAGAGTAGACTAGTATATACAGTCGAGACACCGACGAGGGGCGGCGGCCGGTCTCACAAGCCACTGGTGTTAGTTGGTTCACCTAAGATGTATACAGGTGCTTATTGGGTTATGAGTACACCGGACAGGACTCGCTGGGAGACCGGTTATATACCTGACGTCAGATAGCAGTTCCCTGGTGACATGTGTACAGGTTAGTTCATCGACCTGAGATCGTCATTTGTCTCGTGTGAGTTCCCACTGTACTTTGATTACTACCCTACCACGGCTCAAAGGAGTCGTGCAAACAGGTTTTAGTTGGGTACAGTCCCGAGCCACATGGAGGCAGTGAGCGGATCTGCAGGGGTTTGTCTCTCCCGGTATTGGGGGTGAGGTCGCGCTGTGTCTAGAAGAGCCATTACACGAAGTCCTTGGCCAAGGCAGAAGATTTACTGGTAGGTATTCCAGTAGTATCTAAGGGTGTTCTGGGCTACACTCCGACACGACTTGAACCGCTTTTGGGGGTCTGACTTTTACCAACCCCCTTGGCCCGCCATGCGATGCCCATAGATTAACGGACCGGACTGTACGGATATTGTCACTGACAGGCTCAGTAGGGTGTCAGGATGAGTTCGCTCATCGACGTCCCTTTTGGTCAATATCTGGTAGCCCGTTATGTATGGCTAATACCTCTGACGTGCTAGTGGTTAAATCCACAGCCAAGGGAATGACGAGTCTTTAGAGTCCCCCACAGACCGTTTCTCAAGTTTCGGGCGAAATGCTGTAGAGGCCGTATGGAGATATGGCAGGGTTCGATCATATACGTACGGTATTGCACGGATCATGATCGGACGGATAATACTAGCTGGCTTTGGTTTAAGCCAGATCCTAGTATTATACGGTGTAGATTTTGTCTCTTTGCATTTGTATTCAGTGGGAATACAAATGCGGGTATGTATATACAGTCGCAGGTTTTTCCTGTAATTTATTACGGGATCAGTGTTTTGAAGTTGCCAGTTTGTATTCCGTTTCGGCAATTTTCCTTTGTTTCCTTTCTTTGGCTGAAATTTGGTGGACGGGGTTATTTGCAAATGTGCATTTAACAAAGGAGAAGACTTTTTACGGCACATGATAGTTTCATGATGATTCTACTACCTTTCGACTTCATTGGTTCATCATTGCTTGACTTTGCTTGATGAGATGGTTGGTGTGTAGGAGACTTTATTGTGATGATTATGTTCTCATCATCACTCATCATTCTTTCTTCACATTTCTTATGGTTACCTCCTCACTCCTCTTATGCTCACCCCCCCTGTATATTTCTGTAAGTCCACGTTACCCGTCCCCGGCTCTTTTGGGTTGCGGAAATGGTGAAAATTGATTTTTTTCTTTAGGGGGTAACATGGACTCAAAATACAGATCTTTGTTAAACAACTATCTAACAACCTAACTAGGAGTTTTACCTACTCGGTTAGGGGGTTATATCTTAACTTGAACTCCTTCGTCTTCAACTCCTTGCGGTGGTCGGATCGGCCTCACCTCGTCGTCTCCTCGCGTCGAAGATGGATCCACCCGAAAGCTTCTACCTTTTGGCTTCTACTTCAAACTAGAAGAAACTAGAACACTTGGCTTGCTAGACCTTGTGTACTAGGATGAGTAGAGAAGTGTAATGGGTTTTGATCTCTATGGTTCTTGCTTCTCAACACATGAGACAATAGAACCATGAACTAGAGGTAGAGGAAGAGGGAGAGCTTGAGCAAGAGAGAGAAAGGAAATGAAAGAATGAGCAAGACTTTTGCACCCTTGCTCTCATAATCAAAAATAATCATAACACATAATAATAATTGAGTATTATGTGATGGTTGTTATCATATCAAATGGCAATATCATATCTGACATTAAATGCAATTTGTGAACAAAACAAGCAAGCTAAAGTCAATGTCAAGAAATGATAGCCATTGTCATGATGGTGGTCAACAAGTCCAACCTAGTCAACCGGTCAACAAAGTCAACAGGTCAACAAGGTCAACCCTTCAACCCAACCATGTCACAATAATACTTAATTAATATTATTGTTAATCATATTTCTAATTCTCATTAGGGTTTAGCAAAAGTCAACAGTCAACAACCGTAATGAGAATCCTCTACCTCTGTCTCTGTCAACCGTGCATACACACCCGCATCCGCGTTCCGGGGAACACGAATGCAAACGAGATAAAACCAATCCCAAAATGTATACTAGGATCTGCCTTAAACCAAAGCCCGCTAGTAATAACTGCCCGGACACTAAACGTGTACAAGTGCACGGATTTGACCGAACCCTGTCGCAAAACCATGCGACCTCTACTCTTTTGCCTAAAGGCGAATAGCTCTCTGTGTGGGACTCTAAAGACTCAACACTACACTGGCAGTGGGTTTAACCATAGACCGCAAGCAGCACTAGCTGTGCGTAACGGCCCCCAGGTAAATGCCGATAAGAAGACTGACGAGGTGAAACCCATCTGAACTCCTACTGAGCCTGAATGTGACAATCTCCGTACAGTCTCGTCTGTTCGTCTGAGAATATCGTATGGCGGGCCTGGGGGGGCGGTAAACGTCAGTCCCCTAATAGCGGTACAAGTCTTGTCGGAGTGTAGCCCAGAACACCCTGAGATAACACTGGAAACCTACCAGTATGTCTCGCTTGCCCTGGCCAGGGACGACTATGTGTAATGGCTCTCCATGACACAGCGCGATATCAACTCCCAATACCGGGAGAGTCGAATCCTGTCTAACCGTCATTGCCTCCAAGTGCTGTAGGACTGCACCCAACTACTACCTGTTTGCACGACTCCTTTGAGCCGTGGTAGGGTAGTAATCAAAGCACAGTGGGAACACACTCGAGGCGAAGTGACAGTGTCAAGTCAGCGGACTAAGCTGTACTCATGTCACCTCGGAACTGATAACTGACGATAGGTATAGTACCAACCAATCAGTTCCCGACGAGTTCTGTCCAGTGTACTCGTAACCTAACGAGTACCCGCATACTATCTCAAGTACGACGTACTGACGGCTGTAGGACAGACCATCTCCCCTGCTGGGATGAGAAGCACATACGCTAGTCTACTCCGGAGTATCGATGCCCTGTCTCGATAGTCCTGCGACTAGGGACCTGTATAAGGATGTGCTTGTGGATTACCCAGCCCCCACGAGTGTGACTGCCATCACAACGCTGGTAATCAAGCAAAGATCCTAAGGGCTCCACTAATGTGTATAGGTGATATACTAAAATAAACACATGTACACATTAAAGTAAAAACAAACCAAGTAGTATACTACCATTTTGAGCAAGATTTTCTATACAACTGTGAATATCCCAAGCTTCCATTAAGTAATATACAAACTAGTATTATACAGTAATGGCCTCTAGGGCATATACACTAACAATCTCCCACTTGCACTAAGGCCATGTACTGGCGTATCGAAGACCTATCATCTCGATCAGCCGCTCGAACTGAGTCTGGGGTAAGGCCTTCGTGAGTGGATCAGCAGTGTTATCATCCCTAGCAACCCTCCTAACCTCGATCTCCTGGCGATCCACGATCTCCCTGATCAGGTGATACCGCCTCAAGATGTGTCTGGACTTCTGATGAGACCTGGGTTCCTTCGCTAAAGCTATAGCCCCATTGTTGTCGCAATACGGAAGTATTGGATCAACAATGGATGGAACCACCTGAAGTTCTGTCAAGAACTTCCTCATCCAGACGGCTTCTTTTGCGGCATCAGCAGCAGCGATGTATTCCGCTTCCATCGTCGAGTCTGCAACGGTTTCCTGTTTGGAACTCTTCCAACACACCGCCCCTCCTTTGAGGGTAAAGACAAAACTCGACATGGACTTGGAATCATCCTTGTCACTCTGGAAGCTGGAGTCAGCAAAGGCCTCGATCTGGAGGTCTTTTCCGCCGTACACCAAGAACATCTCCTTAGTCCTTCTCAGGTACTTGAGAATATTCTTTACCGCTATCCAGTGTTTCTCCCCAGGGTTTGACTGATACTGGCTTACCACACTCAGTGCATAAGCTACATTCGGTCTGGTACACAACATCGCATACATTATAGAGCCTACAGCAGAAGCATAGGGTATAATAGATATGCGATCCCTTTCCAAATCAGTCTTGGGAGACATCTCTTTGGAGAGGGTGATCCCGTGACAAGCCGGTAGGTTACCGCGCTTGGAATCTTCCATACTGAATCTTTTCAGTATGGCGTCGATGTACCTGGACTGCGAAAGTCCTAACATCCTCTTGGATCTATCACGGTGGATCCGGATCCCTAGAATGTAAGTGGCATCACCCAGGTCTTTCATGGAGAACCTGTGTGACAAGAACCCCTTGACAGATTGTAGCATAGGAATGTCATTTCCTATCAAAAGAATGTCATCCACGTATAATACAAAAAATACGACAGTTCTTGCTACAAATCTATTATAGATGCATAGTTCATCTAGATTTTTGATAAAGCCAAATTCTTTGACTGTCTCATCAAAGCAGATGTTCCAACTCCACGATGCCTGCTTTAGTCCATAGATGGACTTAAGCAACTTGCATACCTTTCCGCTGCTCCCACTCTGAATGAAACCCTCTGGCTGGTCCATATAGACACACTCCTCTAAATTTCTATTTAGAAAAGCGATCTTTACGTCCATCTGCCAAATCTCATAATCGTGGAAGGCAGCAATGGCAAGAAGGATCCGAATGGATTTCAGCATAGCCACTGGAGAAAAGGTTTCGTCATAGTCTAAACCAGGTCTTTGATGAAAACCCTTTGCAACAAGTCTAGCCTTATAGGTCTCAACCTGTCCATCTACACCAATCTTCTTTTTGAAGATCCACTTGCATCCTACGGGTTTTACCCCATCTGGAGCAACGTCCAAAGTCCATACTTTGTTGGTGTACATGGACTCCATTTCGGTCCGCATTGTATCCAGCCATTTTACCGAGTCAACGCTCTGAATGGCCTGCTGGAAGCTAGTTGGCTCATCATAATCAATGATGCAATCCTCTCTATCCCCGTCTATGAGAAAACCGTAGTATCTCTCGGGCGGATGAGACTGCCTACTACTCCTGCGGAGCGGCATAGGAATGTCATGTTCTTTTGAACCCTCTGGTTCTACTAAGCTTTCAATAATAGCTCGTGGTTCTGGAATTTCTTCCAGTTCTATTGCGCTCCCACTTATCTGATTTTCCAAAAACTCAGTTTCCAAGAAGCAGGCATGGCGAGAAACAAAAACCTTTTGTTCCTCTTCACAATAGAAGAAATATCCTTTGGAGTTCTTTGGATATCCCACAAACTTGCACTGTACGGAGCGTGCCCCGAGTTTGTCCGCATACTGCTTTTTACCAAAAGCTGGACATCCCCATGTCTTAATGTGCTTAAGATAGGGTTTCTTCCCACACCACATCTGATATGGTGTGGTAGGCACAGTCTTAGTTAGAACTCGGTTCAAAAGATATGCAGCTGATTCTAGTGCATATCCTCAGAATGATCACGGTAACTCAGCGTTACTCATCATGGAACGTACCATATCCAATAGGGTCCGGTTCCGTCTCTCCGATACACCGTTATGTTGCGGAGTGTATGGAGGAGTAAGCTGAGAGAGAATACCATTCTCTTTTAGGTAATCCAGGAATTCAGCACTCAAGTATTCACCACCTCGATCAGATCTCAGTGTCTTGATACTTTTGCCGGTTTGTTTTTCTACTTCATTCTTATATTCCTGGAATTTTCCAAAGGCTTCGGATTTATGTTTCATTAAGAAGACATATCCGTACCTTGAAAAATCATCCGTAAAAGTAATGAAGTAGGAATAACCGCTTCGCGCATGTGTAGACATTGGACCGCACACGTCGCTGTGTACGAGTCCCAAGAGCTCGCTCGCTCTTACTCTGTGTCCAGTGAACGGAGTCTTTGTCATCTTTCTTTTGAGACAGGATTGACAAGTTGCATATGATTGATATTGGAACGGATCCAAATATCCTTCTGTATGTAACTTCGTCAACCTTCTCTCATTGATGTGACCCAGTCTACAATGCCATAAGAAAGCCTGATTAGTTTCCGGAGACTTTCTTTTGTGTGTATTCTGGACATTGAAAATTTGTGGCTGGTTTAATACGTATATACCATTGCTTAATGTACCTGACCCAATCAGAACTTGATTAAGGTGAATGTTCACAACATTACTTACAAATGCAAATTCATAACCTTCTTTAGATAATAAAGATACAGAAATGATATTACAAGTTGCATTGGGTACAAAATAGTAATTACGCAAAACCAAAACGTGTCCATCTGACAATCCCAGGTGATAGTCCCCCACGGACTCAGCATCCATGCCAGCTCCGTTTGCAACTTTGAGGGTCATATCACCTGCCTTCAAAACCCTACGCTTTCTCAGTGCCTGTAAAGAATTACAAATATGAGATCCTGATCCGGTATCCAATACCCAGGAAGTTGAGTTTATTGAAAGACAGTTTTCAATAACACACACACCTGAAGCCGAAGCCGCAACTTGCTTCGGATCCTGGTTTCTGGCCTTCCAAGCCCTGCAATCTTTCTTCCAGTGCCCTTTCTTATGACAATAGAAGTACTCTTCCTTTCCCACAAGTTGCCCTGCTATCTTTGTTGCCTTTGCTTTTCCCTTCGTTTCCACTTTACTAACACCGCCCCTTGGTTTGGCGGGGGCTTTCTTCTTCTTTCCCTTGGCTTTCGCCTTGGACTTAGAAGAGGAAGATCCTCCTACAAACAAAGTGGATGTTTCCCTACCTTTCTGTAGGGTGCCCTCTGCACTCCTCAGCATGTTGAGGAGCTCCGGAAGTTCAACTTCTTTTCCTTGCAAGTTGAAGTTCAGGATAAACTGGGCGTAAGTGGAAGGGAGGGACTGGAGAATCAAGTCCGTATAGAGCTCGTTCTTTAACATGGTCCCAAGGTCCGCTAGCTCCTCAATGAAGCCAATCATCTTAAGCACGTGTTCCGCTACCGATGATCCGACGGCCAACCTTGCCGAAAACAGCTTTTTCGACACATCGTATCTGGCGATACGAGATTGCTCTCCATACAGTTCTTTTGTATGGAGAAATATGGATTCGAGGTCCATATTCTCGTGCCTCCTCTGATGTTCATTGTCCATAGAGGCAAGCACGAGGCACTTGGCCTTCGCGCAATCGATCTCCCAGGTCTTACAGATTTCCTTATCCGCGATGCTGGAGGTGGGACCTGGGACAGGGGGAGCTTTGGTGGTAAGGAGATACCCCAGCTTGTCTTAAGTGATTGCCATTTTGACATTCCTGAGCCAATCTTTGTAGTTTGGCCCTGTTAGTATGTTTTTATCTAGAAGTAACTTAAGTCCGGTCATGACGATTGGTCGCTGCAATTAGGAGAGGAGAAGAAACACTCAGCATGATGCTCTTGCAAGTTTAGAGTGGTTTTTAGTTTGTCTAAACAGGATGGCTCCCACTGTATCTCGAATTCCTCTTCAAACCAAAAAAGAAGAATTAGTCGGGATCAATCTCACCGTACAATACTTGCTTAACCGTTCAGCCAGGCCAGTGTTGGTACTTCGAGGGAGGTTTTCCAACGCTTTCGCGAAGTTCCTTAATTAAATAACCTCTTTTCCCTGGGGGCGTAGCCCCGCTAACACCTTTCTAGACACTTACTTGGTTTATAGCATTGATCGTTAAGTGAGAAATTTCCCGAGGAGTAGCATATACTCACAGTAGGATCGGGATCCAAATATCATCGTGTGACAAAACTGAAGGAATCCTACCAGAATCATCACACTCCAAATAGTATGCAGCGCTAGCAAGTTTCTGGTTCTTTAGAAACTCCCGATGTGGATTTTTGCCCCATGCTCTTATGACCTTGACTTTGGCCAACAAATCATAAGTCACATGTCAAGTTCTACCCGTCATTCTCCAGGTTAATTTGAACCCACCCGTACCTACCCTTGACTTTGGCCAACAAGACAGTACGACTGTCCCAAACCAACGCATCTATCTATGCTGCACATGAATACCCAATAGCTACCAATCACTATGCCTTGACTTTGGCCAACAAACATAGCTTGAATACTATTGACTATCCATGTGAAACGACGGAGGGCTACGAATTGTTTTGGCAAAACCGTGAACGTAGTGAACTTGATATAATTGATGGAACGAGATAGCTTTTAAAAAGGAGTGGCTTAAGCTCCGGGTTTAAAAGTTGGTTTTTGAAAAGAAACCGAGTGGTTTTTGAAATTGTTCCAACGACTTTACTTTGGTTTATTTTCTTGCATTAATTTTAATGCGTCCCATCATTTAATCCTACAGTTGCAGAAAACAACCAAAATATGACGTACGCTTATGCCATCCGCATTCGCCACGGGGCCCCGTCATTACCCGTTAGGTTACTTAACTAACGACAGAGCGGGGGCTGGACTAGCGCGGATGCAAAACATAAGCAATGCCTAAATAGATATCATATATAGATATATAGCAATGATAGCCATTCCAGATCACAGATGAACACATTGGATATATTAGGAATCCGCATTCCGTACGAGCCTGTAACGGAAAGCGGATTACACGGTCACGGTGAATAGCCAATACCCCACCCTAGACCCCTACGGGTGCGGCAAACTACCCGCCAAATACCCGAAGCGAAGCAACCTCCCTCAACGACGTGAGTAGGCCACTCGGCATTTCGAGGTACCCGGTAGTTTGTGCACCCCCTCCATGGGTCTATCCTAGGAGAAAAAACAGTAAAAGAAATTATACAATGACGGCTACAACCTCATCCCGGTTGTGCGGCCAAATAAATAATATTACATCAATTACAAATTTCCATGAATTGAAAGATAAAGAAAAAACTCTCATCTCACAACCCCCCGGCTATTCATCCGTGACAATCCAATGAATTCATATACACATACCATCAACATTACAGATCACAGATATGTATAACCGCCACTAATCGACGTATAGCGATTAGCAGACGTTCAATACATATATCACATCACAGATATATACCCGTCAGCTTAAGTCTTTAGAAGTTCGATCAAAATACGGATTTTTAAACCCCAAAAACAAATTTTGCTTTCTGGAAAATCTGGGCAGAAAAATCAAATTGTAAAAATCCCAAAATACCCCCAGAAACACTCTGTAGCAAAACTGATCCACGGCCGAGTCAACTCGGCCGCGGATCCGCGGCAAGAAGCTCTTCTTGCCTCGTTTCCGCAGTGAGTTGGTTGGTTCAGTGGATCGTTTTTCTGCACTATTCACTAAAAACCCTGAGCCGATTTTTCAACTGTGTTAAATTATTTTTAGAGCAGAAAAAAATCGATAGAAAGTTTGTGTTTCGGGCATGTTTTGTGACTTTTTCTCCGATCGAACTTCTAGTTACTTTGCTAACATGTTAGATAGTGTTTAACTAGGCTCTGATACCACCGTAAGTCCACGTTACCCGTCTCCGGCTCTTTGGGGTTGCGGAAATGGTGAAAAACGATTTTTTCTTTAGGGGGTAACATGGACTCAAAATACGGATCTTTTTTAAACAACTATCTAACAACCTAACTAGGAGTTTTACGTACTCGGTTAGGGGGTTATACCTTAACTTGAACTCCTTTGTCTTCAACTCCTTGCGGTGGTCGGATCGGCCTCACCTCGTCGTCTCCTCGCGCCAAAGATGGATCCACCCGAAAGCTTCTACCTTTTGGCTTCTACTTCTAACTAGAAGAAACTAGAACACTTGGCTTGCTAGACCTTGTGTACTAGGATGAGTAGAGAAGTGTAATGGGTTTTGATCTCTATGGTTCTTGCTTCTCAACACATAAGAGAATAGAACCATGAACTAGAGAGAGAGCAAGAGGAAGAGGGAGAGCTTGAGCAAAAGAGAGAAAGGAAATGAAAGAATGAGCAAGACTTTTGCACCATTGCTCTCATAATCAAAAATAATCAAAACACATAATAATAGATGAGTATTATGTGATGGTTGTTATCATATCAAATGGCAATATCATTTCTTGCATTAAATACAATTTGTGAACAAAACAAGCAAGCTAAAGTCAATGTCAAAAAATGATAGCCATTGTCATGATGGTGGTCAACAAGTTCAACCTAGTCAACCGGTCAACAAAGTCAACAAGTCAACAAGGTCAACCCTTCAACCCAACCATGTCACAATAATACTTAATTAATATTATTGTTAATCATATTTCTAATTCTCATTAGGGTTTAGCAAAAGTCAACAGTCAACAACCCTAATGAGAATCCTCTGCCTCTGTTTATGTCAACCGTGCATACACACCCGCATCCGCGTTCCGGGGAACACGAATGCAAACGAGATAAAACCAATCCCAAAACGTATACTAGGATCTGGTTTAAACCAAAGCCCGCTAGTAATAACTGCCCGGACACTAAACATGCACAAGTGCACGGATGTGACCGAACCCTGTCGCAAAACCATGCGACCTCTACTCTTTTGCCTAAAGGCGAATAGCTCTCTGTGTGGGACTCTAAAGACTCGACACTACGCTGGCAGTGGGTTTAACTACAGACCGCAAGCAGCACTAGCTGTGCGTAACGGCCCAAAGGTAGATGCCGATAAGAAGACTAACGAGGTGAAACCCATCTGAACTCCTACTGAGCCTGAATGTGACAATCTCCGTACAGTCCGGTCTGTTCGTCTGAGAATATCGCACGGCAGGCCTAGGGGGGCGGTAAACGTCAGTCCCCTAATAGCTGTACAAATCGTGTCGGAGTGTAGCCCAGAACACCCTGAGATAACACTTGAAACCTACCAGTATTTCTCGCTTGCCCTGTCCAGGGACTGTAAGTGCATGGCGGCGCCCCGGCCGTCAAACCGACGGCCAAATGCGGAAGCGGTGAAAAACTTTAATTTTGCGAACTTAGCAAACCGGCACCACCGCGCACTAAACCCCGGATCGGGCCATTAAACTAGATCTAGCTAACAACAAGACGGGTTAGAGATATACCGAGTGATCCGAGTCCTTCGGTCTTCTCGTCATCGTCCCGATCTCTCGCGGAAACTCCGGTCGTCGCCTCCTCGCCGGAAGGGCACCACATCGCCTGCATCTTTTACGGGCTCCCGCCTCTATACCGAGGCAACTCGGGCATGAAGCTGGCAAGTCGACATGCCCAAGGTTTGCTGTAGAAAGTGTAGAGTCTATGTCTCATTGGGGTTTTAGTTGCCGTGGAGGATGAAGGAGGAGGTTAGGAAAATTGGTGCTTTCAATTTTCTAGCAAGAGGAATATGAGAACAAGAATGATGCCACCACAACCAAAATGAAACCCTCTCATATTTCTCTCCTTCTCTCAAAAAATTGGCCGGCCTCATCTAATTGGAAAATGGTGGAGACAAAGTATATATCACAAGAGGGAGGTGAGTGTAGGAGATAGAAAAGGTGACCATAAACAAAACATCATCATAACAAATGAACATCAAACCCATACCCTTTCTTATCTTAATTAATGCAAGTGATGGTGCAACAAAAGAAAAGATGGAAAGGGAATCTAAAGATGCTATCATAATCAATACAATTGCAAGAAACCCCCTCCACAAATGTTATTTGCACAATTGCAAATAACCCCCTCCACCGGAAAAGTCCTGCCGGGAAGGAACAAATGAAAACCGGCCGGAACGGAATGCAAACTGGCAACTCCAGAAAACTGGTCCCGTAATAAATTACAGGAAAACCCCGATACTGTGCATACACACCCGCATCTGTATTCCGTCCGGATACAAATGCAAAGAGACAAAATCTACACTGTACTAAACTAGGATCCGGCTTAAACCAAAGCCGGCTAGTAATGTTCGTCCGATCCTGATCCGTGCAATACCGTACGAATCTGATCGAACCCTGCCATATAACTATACGGCCTCTAGTACAAACCGTCCGATCCTGATCCGTGCAATACCGCACGTATCTGATCGGACCCTGCCATATCTCCATACGGCCTCTACAGCGTTTTGCCCGAAAGCTGAGTAACTGAATGTGTGGTGGACTCTAAAGACTCGTCAATACTATGGCTGTGGATTTAACCAGTAGCACGTCAGAGGTATAAGCCAATACGTAACGGGCCACCAGCTATTGACCAAAAGGGACGTCGATGAGCGAGCTCATCCTGACACCCTACTGAGCCTGTCAGTGACAATATCCATACAGTCCGGTCCGTTCGTCTAAGAGCATCGCATGGCGAGCCTAGGGGGTTGGTAAAAGTCAGACCCCCAAAAGTGGTACAAGTCGTGTCGGAGTGTAGCCCAGAACACCCTGAGATACTACTGGAATACCTACCAGTAAATCTCCTGCCTTGGCCAAGGACTTCGTGTAATGGCTCTCCTAGACACAGCGCGACCTCACCCCCAATACCGGGAGAGACGAACCCCCGAAGATCCGCTCACTGCCTCCATGTGGCTTGGGACTGTACCCAACTAAAACCTGTTTGCACGACTCCTTTGAGCCGTGGTAGGGTAGTAATCAAAGCACAGTGGGAACTCACATGAGACAAATGACGATCCCCAGGTCGATGAACTAACCTGTACACATGTCACCTGGGAACTGCTATCTGACGTCAGGTATAAGACCAACTAGCATGTTCCCTGCGAGTCCTGTCCGGTGTACTCATAACCCAATGAGCACCTGTATACATCTTAGGTGAACCAACTGACACCAGTGGCCTGTGAGACCGGCCACCGCCCCTCGTCGGGGTCTCGACTGTATACACTAGTCTACTCTGGAGAATCGATGCCCTGTCTCGAAACTCCCACGACTAGGGACCATTTAAGGATGTGCTTATAGACTACAGCTCTCACTTATATGATCGCCCTCATACTGCTGGCAGTCAAGCAAGAATCCTAGGGGCTCTATCAACGTGGAATAGCGACCTGTCAGGTCACCTAAAGCAGTACACGATGATAAAGGTAAACCAGATAGCATACTATCATCTCGAGTAAGACTGTCGTCCCGGGATAGGTCCTCCCTCAATCATTGCAATCACGTGCCTGTGATCCAATAATTGACTCTGAGGGCACTATCTCCAACAATCTCCCACTTGCACTCAAGGCTAATTATTGCGATGTCGCATACTCACAGCCCGTGTGATACCGAACACCCAACTCCTCTACTAGTCAGTCTCACAAAGCCTGTTTGCGAAACTCTTGCGATCGTGGAATAGCCTCAGTGAGTGGATCCGCCTTGAAGTTTCTTTCTATGTCTCTCTATGTCTCAAATTCGCGGAGAAAGCCATCTCCCGAAATGAGCAATACCTGTCTTAGAATGTCTGGATGTCTGATGGGACCTAGCTCATAAATGAACTCCAAATCCAAACTTCTCAGACTGTATCGTCAACTGAACTTAATCAGTATCGTGCGCCATGCCTCCCTCAGTATTGCCTTGGATCACCTGTCCAAAATACTGCCCCTCGTTTAGAGGGAAAACTACAACTCTGACGATCACCCTGCCGTCCATGTCACCTTGGAAGCCTGGAATGATAACTGTCTCCTTAATGAGGCTGTCGTTATCATATCCCTTAAAACATCCACTTATGTTCTAAAACTGCTTCCGATTGTTTCTCCAGGATTGGATCAATGTCAACTTATTGCATCTAGTGCAAGAACAACATCTGGTGTGGTACTTGACATCTCATGATTGACTCAATTGCCTGAGCAAGTGATCTGCCAATCATGCACATCCCTCTCCCCTTTAGTCTGTAAGACACCTTTAGAGAGGGTGACTCCATTACCTGCAGGTACACCACCATGCCAGGAGTCGTCCATTCTAAATACTCTTAGAATGCTGTCAAAGTACCCTTATTGGGAAACCACCCAAATCTAGATCTAAAAACCATAGATCTAGTAACCAGTATGTCTGATATAATGTCCAAGTCCCTTGTGGAGAAAACACTGTGTGACGACCAAAGTATAACCGATCGTAGTATAGGAATATCACTTCCTACTCTGTGTATGTCATCAAATACCAGGACATCACACCCTACTACCTTCTCAACAGATCCATCCCCTATTCTGATGACGTCAAACCTATGACTGTCGTATCAGAAATAGATGATCTATCTCCGCTATATCTGCTTTAGTCTATAAATAGACATAAGCCTGATGTCCACCAATGCTTCCGCTGCTCCCACTGACTACGAAAACCCTCTGGCAGAGTCATATAGATGTGCACTTCTAAAGCTAGTTTAGAACGACGCTATACTCATCCTCCTGCCGGGTCTCGCAGTCTGGAACAACAACAATGGCAAGTGTGGGTAAACAAGAACTTCCCTGTCACCGTCCTTGAGGCTACCGGAGTACCTCTCGGGTGCCTGAAGTTACCCACCTTATCTGCGGAGTGGCCAATGGAATGTCAAATCAGATTGAATCTTTAGGTTCCTTATCAAATCTTCAGTAATCGTTTGCGGTTATGGAATCACTTCCAGTTCTACCATACTCCCACTACTGTTTTTTTTTGAAAAAATCCATTTTTATTAAAACTGTGGCGAGTCAAGAACAATATCACTATTGATCTTTCTTATGGTAGAAAGTCAACCCTCGTCATAGCCTGGGTCAACCCACAAACAGCCATTACAGAAACGTGCCTTGAGTTATCCAGAGTCTGGTTTTAATCATAAGCCGGACAACTCCCCGTACCTTAACAATGTTAAGATATGAACTGTACTATATCCAATATAGAACCAGAGGCACTGATTTAATTGAACCAGATTCAAATCAAGCAGCTGTCTCCAGTGCATGTCAACTAAATGGAGAGAGGCCGATCAGCGTTACTCAACTTAGGAATGCTTCCAATTATGAGTAACCTGAAAGAGAAGCAATTTCTCTTTATCATTACTATCAACTGAATACCATACACAAGTATCTACATCTTCGATCACTTTGAAGAATCCCGATACTTGCTACACCTGGTTCTCTACTCTATTCAAATACCTATAACTCCTCAAAACTTAGACCCTGTGTTTCTACGAAACACATGTCTAAGAACTAGAGAAGTTAAAAGTAAACAGAATATAGTATGAGGACCAACCCCTCTGTCCTAATGGACACTGGACAACATACAATACTCTGTATAAGTCCGCCGAGCCTAACAACTCTTTCACTGTGTGTCGTAGGTTGAAAACTGTACTTATGGTTAAGAAGAATTACACCGCTGTTTAATGCTCCTTACCTAACCATCCACTGATATAGGTAAATGTCATCGACATAATATCAAAAGGTATATCTCACTTTATGAAAATAGACGTACAGACATATCAATTTGAAATTGGTGCATAAAAGCGGATATTCAAAACCAAATATTTGCCGACCGGCAAACAGCCCAGGTGATTTTCTCAAATATCACCGATTACAACGAATCCCGATATAATGAGGATGATCACCCAATTCCCAATAACTTACTCCCACTCATCATCTGTAAAACCATACAGATGTGAGAATCATACCTGGTAAATACATACCCTGGAGTAAGTATCTAATCGGGAAATCAGTTTTCTTTTAACAGTACACAGTGAAACTGAAACATTGAAATGTTTCGTTGGGGTATCCCGGTATTCCTAGTAATGCCTCTTCCAGATTCATGACTGTAACCGTATAGTTCTTTGCCACCTCTCCAAATCCCTTTATTATGTCTTTAGTCATTACCTTCTGCACACCCCTTTAGGCCAATTGGTTTTCTTCCTTCCCTACCATTCGGCACCAGCCTATGGTTTGGAAGAAGACTATCCAATAAGCATAATGGGTGTACTGTCTTAATCCTAGGAGCACTCGCAATGCGAGAGAAGGTGAAGATAAAAGACAACTGAATAAACCTTATTCCTATTTCTCCTGGACCAGAATCCATCCCCGAACTGGAACAAGTTCCTTTCGAGTTCGTATATAACCATACGATGGATTATCCAATAAACTGTGGATCTTCGTAGTGATACGGAGTGTCCTGGAGAAATACAAAGGTGATTTAGGATTGGCGAAGAAATACTTGGTTTGGTCGTGAATATCAGTCGCAATTTACTTTGCCCTCTTACTAATCCCTTGCTTTGTCTTAATCTTAATACCTTCTGCACACCGTTTAGGCTAATTGGTTTTCTTCATTCCCTACCGGTCGGCACCAGCCTAAGGTTTGGAAGAAGACTATCCAATTTGCATAATAGGTGTACTATTTCCTAAACCAAGGAGTACTCACAACTTGAGAGAAGGTAAAAGGGAAAAGACAACTGAATAATCCTATCCGTTTTCTCCAGAACCGGAAACTATCCTCGAATTCCTTCGAGTTCGTATATAACCATACGATGGATTATCCAATAAACTGTGGATCTTCGTAGTGATACGGAGTGTCCTGGAGAAAAGGGTAAAAGTAGGAGTGGCAATGAAGTTTGCAACTCTGACAATCCAAAAGCCAGTGTTAAGAAGGTTCGGTCAACTTGGTCACTGAGTCATAGTCTTGGGTCGGGTCAATGGTCGCTGCCAAAGAGAGAGAGAAAAGAAACACTCAGCGTGCACTATAACCAAGATCAGAATGGTTACCAATTTATCTAATCTGGAAACCTCCCACTGTTCCTCAAATTCTCCTCCAAACCTGAAAGAAGAATTAGTCGGGGTCACCCGAGGAGTAAACTAACTCATCAGTGGGAATCGGGATCCAACTATCATCGCATGATAACGTGACGGAATCCGCTCACGCTATAACACTCCAGAAGGTATGCGCATATCTGGAAAGTTTCAGTTCTTTTGAAACTCCCGATGTGATTTTTACCCCATGCTCTTATGACCTTGACTTTGGCTAACATATCATAAGTCACATGTCAAGTTCAACCCGTCATTCTCCATGTTAATTTGAATCCACCCGTACCTACCCTTGACTTTGGCCAAAATGGCAGTACGACTGTCCCAAACCAACGCATCTATCTATGCTGCATATGAATACCCAATAGCTACCAATCACTGTGCCTTGACTTTGGCCAACATACACAGCTTGAATACTATTGACTACCCATATGAAACGACGGAGGGCTACGAATGGTTTCTGGCAAAAACCTTTAACGTAATGAACTTGATATCGTTGAAGGAACGGATAGCTTTTTAGAAATATAGTGACGAAAACCTTTACTAAAGAGGTCACTCCCGGTGAAGGGATCTCGGCTTTTTCCCCGTAGAATGGGGTGCAGGATATTCCAAATGAATACCACGATGCAAAGCAAAAGTAATCGGCTATAGTGAAGTTAATGCCCTGACGCAAACTTCTGTCCAAGGGGTCACTCCCGGTGAAGAGATCTCGGCCCTTGCCTCGTCGACTGAGGAGCAGGATATTCCAAATGAATACCACGATATAAAACAAAAGTGAACGTCCTTGCAATAACAGCTTTTTGAAAAGTGTTCCAACAACATCAGAATAGGTTTGTTTATCTTGCATTGATCCGAATCAATGCAGTCCCATCAATTGATCACACCACAAAGAACGAAAATATACTGACGTACGTATATGCCATCCGCATTCGCCACTGGGTCCCTTCATCACCCGTTAGGTTAGCTAACTAACGGCAGAGCGGGGACTGGACTAGCGCGGATGAAAAACATATACAACATCTACTAATATATATACCAATATATAGTATTTCGCTCAAGGCGTGATAAAATGCAACATCACAGAAATGTACAGCATCACAGAACAATACAGATATCTGGGATCCCCGGGTTTCACAGAGCCACTACTGAAAACCCGACGTTCCCCTGGTCGTGTGGATAGCCTGTGCAATGAAATCCTAGACCCCTACGGGCGCGGCAAGTTACCCGCCAAAACCTGAAGCGAGGCAGCCCCCTTCAGCACCGTGAATGGACCACCCAGCACTTCGCGGAATCCGGTAACTTGGGCACCCCTCCTGGGTCAACCTGTACCCCCTACGAGTGCGGCGAATAGCCCGCCAATCCTGGAGTGAAGCCCCCTCCGTCCCAATGCCATGAGATGCGGGCTTGTTGCCTTCTAGAACCCGGCTATCCGTGCACCCCTCCGCGGGATAACCCTAGTACAGAAAGTAAAATATACATGCAACGGGTACATCGACCGCAACCAGGTCCTGCCCCAAAAGAATAATACAAACAGGCAGTGACGGCAGTCTACATCTCGGACGCTCGCCCCGCAATATCAAATGTACATAATACAACAGAAATTGTACTAGCATTGTATCCAGGCTACCCCCACGACCGATCCGCAACATCACAGCAAAACACAGAACATCAACGTGAAAGTCACGTTCGCAAATCCGTCTAACCGGGCTATAGCAGTTAGACCGGATTTACCGATCGAGTGACATTCACGGTCGCAGATATAATGTAAATACTGTGAAATAATGTGTTTAAAATATCCGATCGATCAAAAATTAACAAGTGGGCCCCCAAGCAATACTGTAGCAGATCAAGAAATTCTGGGCCCAATATTAATATTCCAAAACCCCTAAAATTACCCATAAAGCCTACTGGAAAAATTGTACACACTGATCCATCAATACTGCGGCGGAACCGCGGCAACAAGTAGGGTTTTGCCGCGGTTCCGCGCTCCTCTGAAGAGATCAGTGTCTCGAATTTCTACAGTAGTCTTAGGTCTTCTAGCAAAGTACTTTTATACAACCTGAAAAATTTTTGGAGACCAAAAAATTTCAACAGAAAACTGTCGCTAGCAAAAATGTAGATTTTGGAATTTTGGTCGATCGGAAATGCAAAACACATCAAACGAAGCTAGACGAAGTTAATGGCTAGGCTCTGATACCACTGTAAGTGCACGGCGGCGCCCCGGCCGTCAAACCGACGGCCAAATGCGGAAGCGGTGAAAAACTTTAATTTTGCGAACTTAGCAAACCGGCACCACCGCGCACTAAACCCCGGATCGGGCCATTAAACTAGATCTAGCTAACAACAAGACGGGTTAGAGATATACCGAGTGATCCGAGTCCTCCGGTCTTCTCGTCGTCATCCCGATCTCTCGCGGAAACTCCGGTCGTCGCCTCCTCGCCGGAAGGGCACCACATCGCCTGCATCTTTTACGGGCTCCCGCCTCTATACCGAGGCAACTCGGGCATGAAGCTGGCAAGTCGACATGCCCAAGGTTTGCTGTAGAAAGTGTAGAGTCTATGTCTCATTGGGGTTTTAGTTGCCGTGGAGGATGAAGGAGGAGGTTAGGAAAATTGGTGCTTTCAATTTTCTAGCAAGAGGAATATGAGAACAAGAATGATGCCACCACAACCAAAATGAAACCCTCTCATATTTCTCTCCTTCTCTCAAAAAATTGGCCGGACTCATCTAATTGGAAAATGGTGGAGACAAAGTATATATCACAAGAGGGAGGTGAGTGTAGGAGATAGAAAAGGTGACCATAAACAAAACATCATCATAACAAATGAACATCAAACCCATACCCTTTCTTATCTTAATTAATGCAAGTGATGGTGCAACAAAAGAAAAGATGGAAAGGGAATCTAAAGATGCTATCATAATCAATACAATTGCAAGAAACCCCCTCCACAAATGTTATTTGCACAATTGCAAATAACCCCCTCCACCGGAAAAGTCCGGCCGGGAAGGAACAAATGAAAACCGGCCGGAACGGAATGCAAACTGGTAACTCCAGAAAACTGGTCCCGTAATAAATTACAGGAAAACCCCGATACTGTGCATACACACCCGCATCTGTATTCCGTCCGGATATAAATGCAAAGAGACAAAATCTACACTGTACTAAACTAGGATCCGGCTTAAACCAAAGCCGGCTAGTAATGTTCGTCCGATCCTGATCCGTGCAATACCGCACGAATCTGATCGAACCCTGCCATATAACTATACGGCCTCTAGTACAAACCGTCCGATCCTGATCCGTGCAATACCGCACGTATCTGATCGGATCCTGCCATATCTCCATACGGCCTCTACAGCGTTTTGCCCGAAAGCTGAGTAACTGAATGTGTGGTGGACTCTAAAGACTCGTCAATACTATGGCTGTGGATTTAACCAGTAGCACGTCAGAGGTATAAGCCAATACGTAACGGGCCACCAGCTATTGACCAAAAGGGACGTCGATGAGCGAGCTCATCCTGACACCCTACTGAGCCTGTCAGTGACAATATCCATACAGTCCGGTCCGTTCGTCTAAGAGCATCGCATGGCGGGCCTAGGGGGTTGGTAAAAGTCAGACCCCAAAAGCGGTACAAGTCGTGTCGGAGTGTAGCCCAGAACACCCTGAGATACTACTGGAATACCTACCAGTAAATCTCCTGCCTTGGCCAAGGACTTCGTGTAATGGCTCTCCTAGACACAGCGCGACCTCACCCCCAATACCGGGAGAGACGAACCCCCGAAGATCCGCTCACTGCCTCTATGTGGCTCGGGACTGTACCCAACTAAAACCTGTTTGCATGACTCCTTTGAGCCATGGTAGGGTAGTAATCAAAGCACAGTGGGAACTCACACGAGACAAATGACGATCCCCAGGTCGATGAACTAACCTGTACACATGTCACCTGGGAACTGCTATCTGACGTCAGGTATAAGACCAACTAGCATGTTCCCTGCGAGTCCTGTCCGGTGTACTCATAACCCAATGAGCACCTGTATACATCTTAGGTGAACCAACTGACACCAGTGGCCTGTGAGACCGGCCACCGCCCCTCGTCGGGGTCTCGACTGTATACACTAGTCTACTCTGGAGAATCGATGCCCTGTCTCGAAACTCCCACGACTAGGGACCATTTAAGGATGTGCTTATAGACTACAGCTCTCACTTATATGATCGCCCTCATACTGCTGGCAGTCAAGCAAGAATCCTAGGGGCTCTATCAACGTGCAATAGCGACCTGTCAGGTCACCTAAAGCAGTACACGATGATAAAGGTAAACCAGATAGCATACTATCATCTCGAGTAAGACTGTCGTCCCGGGATAGGTCCTCCCTCAATCATTGCAATCACATGCCTGTGATCCAATAATTGACTCTGAGGGCATTATCTCCAACAGGGACGACTATGTGTAATGGCACTCCATGACACAGCGCGATATCAACTCCCAATACCGGGAGAGACGAATCCAGTCTAACCGTCACTGCCTCCAAGTGCTTCGGGACTGCACCCAACTACTAGCTGTTTGCACGACTCCTTTGAGCCGTGGTAGGGTAGTAATCAAAGCACAGTGGGAACACACTCGAGGAGAAGTGACAGTGACAAGTCAGCGGACTAAGCTGTACTCATGTCACCTGGGAACTGATAACTGACGATAGGTATAGTACCAACCAATCAGTTCCCGACAAGTCCTGTCCAGTGTACTCGTAACCTAACGAGCACCCGTATACTATCTCAAGTACGACGTACTGACGGCTGTGGGACACACCGTCTCCCCTGCTGGGATGAGAAGCGCATATGCTATTCTACTACGGAGTATCGATGCCCTGTCTCGATAGTCCTACGACTAGGGACCTATATAAGGATGTGCTTGTGGATTACCCAGCCCCCACGAGTGTGACTGCCATCACAATGCTGGTAATCAAGCAAAAATCCTAAGGGCTCCACTAATGTGTATAGATGATATACTAAAATAAACACATGTACATATTAAATTAGAAACAAACCAAGTAGCATACTACCATTTTGCGCAAGATTGTCTATACAACTGTGAATATCCCAAGCTTCCATTAAGTAATATACAAACTAGTATTATACAGTAATGGCCTCTAGGGCATATACACTAACAATTTCATTCCTCATTCTTGTAACGGGCCGGCCACTTTGAGAATTAGATGGAGATGAGGATTGATTTTGTGGGGAGAAAATTCATTCATCTCATTTTTCCTTGCTTGCTACAAAATTCTAGTTGATCTCCATAGTTCATTTCCTCCATCAAATGGCAACTTCATACCCCAACGAGACAAAGCTTTCTACACTTCATTTACAGTATCCTTGGGCACGTCGATTCACCAACTTCATGCTCGAGTTGCCTCGGTCCAGAGGTGGGAGCCCGTAAAAGAACCCGGCGATGTGGTGACCTTCCGACGAGGAGATGAAGACCGGAGATTCCGCGGGGAGATCGGGACGACGACGAGAAGACCGAAGGACACGGATCGCTCGGTATATCTCTCTACCCCTTCTCTAGTTAGCTAGGAGTAGGTTAATGGCCCGATCCGGGTTTTTAGTGCGCGGTGGTGCCGGTTTACAAGTTCCGTAAAAGTTTCGTTTCCGCATTCCGTCCTCGTTCAGACGGCCGGGGCGCCGCCGTGTAGTTACACATATGATTTCTGCTCTGTGATATTTTCTACTTACAAGTTGACAACTCACCCCCGTTGTGCCACAGTTCTTGCAAGTTTTGTCGTAGAGGTTTCATTGCGGCTTTGCTGGCACATTGTTTTCATTCCGGGTGATTGCTTTGGTAGGTGGGTTCACTTGCATCGTGACCACCATTGTACTTTATTTATATTCAGTTGTATCTAGTAAAACTCCATCAACCAGACTTGTATATTTTATAACCTTGGAAGACCAATTGTATATTATTTCGACCTTAGAATCGCGCTTGTATTATTATGGTTTTCATGTTGATTTTGAGTTTCCTTGAGTTTTGATCCTCGCCCTTAGCGTTGTATATTATATTGCTTGCGTGGTTGTGACCGTCAATTGACGAAGAGCTAGCGCCTCGCCCTTATACATGTTGTACCTTTTTGGGGCCAGTATTTACAAAGGAAACTCTGCCGAAATTTTCAGAAAAGTCTTGAGATTAAAAATTGCATATTCGGCTTATGTTATTAAAACCACTTGCTTTAAAACATGTTTTCTTCACTTCTTTCTTAAAATGGTTTAGATTTCTGGGATTTCTTGTCTTACTTGAATTAGATAGGGTCCTATAGACTTCATATGATTCAAGTGGCAGTCACGTGCCATTTCGGGTCGTGACAATGTCCAAGCATCCACTATATCATAAAATAATGACCTCTAAGGCATACATATTCCAAACAATCTATAAGTCTACAGTAGCGCCCTGGCCGTCTTTCCGAGGCCAAAATGCGGAAACAAAAACTTTTTCTTAACTTGAAACTGGCGCTATCGTATACTTTTTTCCGGATCGAACCATTAACCTACAACTAGCTATCTAGAGAGAGGGTTGGAAAGCTATACCGATCGATCCGTGTCCTTCGGTCTTTGGCCACCATCCCATACTCCTCGTGGCATCTCCGGTCTTGATCTTCTTGTCGGAAAGGGCACCAAATCATCGATTCTTTTTACGGGCTACCGCTTCATCCGAAGCAACTCGGGCATGAAGTGTGCTAGCCGACGTGTCCAAAGTGATGTAGAGAATGTTTGTGATCACTTTGTCTCTTGCATCCATGAGATGGATGGAGGTTTAAGGTGTTGCTATTGATGGAGATTATGAGCTAGAGAAGAAAAAGGAAGAAGAAGAAGTTTTTCTCTTTCTTTTCTTTTGTTATGAATGATAATGAGAGTGAGAGAGAACAATAATATGAGAGCTCACCCCCCATATCATGGCTGCCCCTCTCTCTCCTCTTCTCAATTCAACACACAAATCAAACACCAATGTGACAATTTTTACAAAAAAGAGACCATGAGTCACTATATATGTCCAAGTCACATTTAATGCATCTCACGATGAATTCTAGCTCATAATTTCCACCATCCAAACATTAATCAAAATGTTTGGTCCAACAAAAAAGATCTGGCAACATCTAAAGTAAACTCGTGACGGATCACACGGATACCCCTCACCTGTATATACATACCTGCATCCGCATTCCGACTGAATGCGAATGCGATGAGACTAAAGTAATCCAACAAATCTAATACTAGGATCCGACTTAAACCAAAGCCCATTAGTATGATCCGCCCGATCATGATCCGTGCACTACTGCACGTATATGATCGGACCCTGCCATATATCATACGGCCTCTATATCGTTTCGCCCGAAACTTGAGAAACAGTCTGTGGGGGACTCTAAAGACTCGTCAATACTTTGGCTGTGGATTTAACCACTAGTACGTCAGAGGTACTAGCCGTACGTAACGGGCTACCAGGTATTGACCAAAAGGGAGATCGATAAGAGAACTCATCCTGGCACCCTACTGAGCCTGTCAGTGACAACATCCGTACAGTCCAGTCCGTTCATCTATGAGCATCGCATGGCGGGCCTAGGGGGTTGGTAAAAGTCAGACCCCCAAAAGCGGTACAAGTCGTGTCGGAGTGTAGCCCAGAACACCCTGAGATACTACTAGAATACCTACCAGTAAATCTCCTGCATTAGCCAAGGACTTCGTGTAATGGCCCTCCTAGACACAGCGCGATCTCACCCCCAATACCAGGAGAGACGAAACCCCTGCCGATCCGCTCACTGCCTCCATGTGGCTCGGGACTTTACCCAACTAAAACCTGTTTGCACGACTCCTTTGAGCCGTGGTAGGGTAGTAATCAAAGTACAGTGGGAACTCACACGAGACAAATGACGATCTCAGGTCGGTGAACTAACCTGTACACATGTCACCAGGGAACTGCTATCTGACGTTAAGAATAATACCAACTAGCATGTTCCCGGCGAGTCCTGTCCGGTGTACTCATAACCCAATGAGCACCTGTATACATCTTAGGTGATCCAACTGACAATAATGGCTTGTGAGACCGGCCACCGCCCCTCTTCGGGGTCTCGAATGTATACACTAGTCTACTAATGGAGTATCGATGCCCAGTCTCGAAACTCCCACGACTAGGGACCACTTTAAGGATGTGCTTATAGACTACCCAACTCTCACGTATATGATCGCCATCATACTGCTGGTAGTCAAGCAAGAATCTTATGGGCTCTATCAACGTGCAATAGTGACCTGTAAGGCCACCTAAAACAGTACACGATGATAAACATAAATCATGGTAGCATACTATTCTCTATCAACGTGTAATAGTGAACTACAATGTCACCTAAAGCATGTACATGATGATAAAGATAAACCAGATAGTATACAAAGCTCTCGAGTAAGACTGTCCTACCGGCAAAGGTCTTCCCTCAATCTTTGCAATCACGTGCCTGTGATCCAATAATTGACTCTGAGGGCACTATATCCAACAATCTCCTACTTGCACTCAAGGCTAATTATTGCGATGTCGCATACTCACAGCCCGTGTGATACCGAACACCCAACTCCTCTACTGATCAGTCTTACAAAGCCCGTTTGTGAAACTATTGCATTCGAGGAATAGCCTCAGTGAGTGGATCCGCCCTGATGTTTCTTTCTATGTCTCTCTTTATCTCAAGTTCGCGGAGAAAGCCATCTCCCGAAATGAGCAATACTTGTCTTAGAATATGTCTGGATATCTGATGGGACCTAGCGCATAAATGAACTCCAAATCCAAACTTCTTAGACTGTATCGTCGACTGAACTTAATCAGTATCATGTGCCATGCCTCCCTCAGTATCCTCTTGGACCACCTGTCCAAAATACTGCCCCTCGTCAGAGGGAAAACTATAACTCTGACTGTCACTCTGTCATCCAGGTCACCTTGGAAGCCTGGAATGATAACCGTCCCCCAAAAGAGGCTGCCGTTGTCATTTCCCTAGAACATCCACTTATGTTCTAAAACTGCTTCCAAACGTTTCTCCAGGATAGGATTAATATCAACTTACTGCATCTTATGCAAAAAACAATATCTGGTGTGGTACTTGACATCTCATGATTGACTCAATTGCCTAAGCAAGTGATATGCCAACCATGCACATCCCTCTCCCCTTTAGTCTGTAAGACACCTTTAGAGAGGGTGACTCCATCACCTGCAGGTACACTACCGTGCCAGGAGCCGTCCATTCTAAAACACCTTTAGAATGCTGTCAAAGTACCTAGATTGGGAAACTACCCAAATCTAGATCTAAAACCATAAATCAAGTAACCAGAATGTCTGATATTATATCTATATCCTATATGGAGAAACTACTGTATGACAACCAAAGTATAACCGATCGTAGTATAGGAATTTAACTTCCTACTCTGTGTATGTCATCCAAGTACCAGGACATCACACCCTACTACCTTCTTAACAGATCCATCCTCTATTCTGATGAAGTCAAACCTATGACTGCCACATCAGAAATAGATGATCTATCTCCGCTATATCTGCTTTAGTCCATAAATAGACATAAGCTACTTGTCCATTATGCTTCCGCTGCTCCCACCGACTACGACAACCCTCTGGCAAAGTCATATACACGTACACTTCTCAAGCTAATTTAGAACGATGCTATATTCATCCTCCTGCTGGGTCTCATAGCCTAGAACAACAGTAGTGTCAAGTCTGGGTAAACAAGAACCTCCCTGTCACCGTTCTTGAGGCTACCGGAGTACCTCTCGGGTGCCTGAGGTTACCCACCATATCTGCGGAGTGGCCAATGGAATGTCAAACCAGATTGAATCTTTAGGTTCTTATCAAATTTTCAGTACTCGTTTGCGGTTCTGGAATCACTTCCAGTTCTACCATACTCCCACTACTGTTTTCTGAAAAAAAATTCCATTTTATCAAAACTGTGGCGAGTCAAGAACAATATTACTATTGATCTTCCAGATGGTAGAAAGTCAACCCTTGTCATAGCCCGGGTCAACCTACAAACAGCCATTACAGAAACGTGCCTTGAGTTATCCAGAGTCTGGTTTTAAGCATAAGCTGGACAACTCCTCGTACCTTAACATCTTTAAGATATGAACCGTTCTATATCTAATATAGAAACAGAGGCACTGATTTAATTGGAACCAGATTCAAATCATGCAGCTGTCTCCAGTGCATGTAAACTAAATGGAGAGAGGCCGATCAACATTACTCAACTTAGGAGTGCTTTCAATTATGAGTAACCTGAAAGAGAAGGAAGTTCTCTTGATCATTACTATTAACTGACTACCATACACAAGTATCTACATCTTCTATCACCTTGAAAAATCCTGATACTTGTAACGCGTGGTTCTCTACTTTATTCTTATACTTGTAACTTCTCAAAACTTAGACCTCGCATTTCTACGAAACACATGTCTAAGAACTAGAGAAGTCATAAGTAAACATAATATAGTACGAGTACCAACCCCTCTGTCCTTATGGACAGTGGACAACATACAATACTCTGTATAAGTCCCCTGAGTTGAATAACTCAAACCCTGTGCATCGTAGGTTGAAAACTGTACTTATGGTTAAGAAGAATTACACCGCTGTTTAATGCTCTTTACCTACTGATATAGGTAAATATCATGGACATAATTTCAAAAAGTTATATCTCACTTTATAAAAATAAACGTACGGATATATCAATTTGAAATTGGTGCATAACAACGGATATTCAAAACCAAATATTTGCCGTCCGGCAAACAACCCAGGCGATTTCCTCAAATATCACCAATTACAAAAAATCCCGATATAATGAGGATGGTCACCCAATTCCCAATAACTTACTCCTACTCATCATCTGTAAAACCATACAAATGTGAGAATCAAACCTGGTAAATACATACCCTGGAGCAAGGGCTAATTGGGAAATCAGTTTTCTTTTAACAATACACAGAGAAACTGAAACATGTAAATGTTTCGAAGGGGTATCCGGGTATTCTTAGTAATGCCACTTCCATTATCAGATTCACAACTGTAACCGTACATTTCTTTGCCATCTCTCCAAATCCATTTATATGTCTTTAGTCATTACCTTCTGTACACCCATTTAGGCCAAATGGTTTTCTTCCTTCCCTACCGTTCGGCACCAGCCTATGGTTTGGAAGAAGACTATCTAATAAGCGTAATAGGTGTACTGTCCTAATCCTAGGAGCACTCGCAATGTGAGAGAAGGTAAAGACAAAAGACAACTGAATAAACCTTATTCCTATTTCTCCTGAACCAGAATCCATCCCCGAACTGGAACAAGTTCCTTTTGAGTTCGTATATAACCATATGATGGAGTATCTAAATAACTGTGGATCTTCGTAGTGATACGGAGTGTTCTGGAGAAATACAAAGGTGAAGTAGGAGTGGCGATGAAATACTTGGTTTTTTCGTGAATAGCAGTCGCAATTTACTTTGCCCTCTTACTAATCCTTTTATTTGTCTTAACTTATTACCTTCTGTACACCATTGTTAGGCTAATTGGTTTTCTTCATTCCGTACCGTTCGGCACCTTCCTATGGTTTGGAAGAAGACTATCCAATTAGCGTAATAGGTGTACCGTCCTTATCCAAGGAGCACTCGCAACCTGAGAGAAGGTAAAAGGAAAAGACAACTGAATAGTCAGATTCATTTTCTCCAGAACCGGAAACCATCCTTGAATCTGGAACAAGTTCCTTCGAGTTCGTATATAACCATACGATGGTTTTATCCAATGGAAGTGGACGTTCGTAGTAATACGGGGTGTTCTGGAGAAAAGGGTAAAAGAAGGAGTGGCAATGAGGTATGCAACTCAGACAATCCAAAAGCCAATGTTTTAAGAAGGTTAGGTTAACTTGGTCACTGATTCATAGTCAAGGGTCGGGCCATGGTCGCTGCCAAAGAGAGAGAGAAAAGAAACACTCTGTATGCACTCTAACCTAGATCAGAATGGTTATCAATTTATCTAATCAGGAAACCTCCCACTGTAACCTCAAATTCTCCACCAAACCTGAAATAAGAATTAGTCAGGATCACTCGAGGAGTAAACCAACTCATCAGTGGGAATCGGGATCCAACTATCATCGCATGATAACGTGATGGAATCCACTCATGTTATCACACTCCCGAAGGGATGCGCATATCTGGCAAGTTTCAATTTCTTTAGAAACTCCCGATGTGATTTTTACCCTATGCTCTTATGACCTTGACGAAGGTCAACAAATCATAAGTCACATGTCAAGTTCTACCCGTCATTGTCCAGGTTAATTTGAACCCACCCGTACAAGCCCTTGATGAAGGCCAACAAGGCTGTACGACTGTCCCAAACCAACGCAACTATCTATGCAACAGAAAGGTAACAAGCAGCTACCATTCACTATGCCTTGACGAAGATCAACAAACATAGCATGAATACTAAGTGCCACCTGTCTGAAATGACGGAGGGCTACGAATGGTTTTTGGCGAAAAACCTTTAACGTAATGAACTTGATATCGTTGAAGGAACCGGATAGCTTTTTATAAAAAATATAGTGGCGAAAACCTTTGCTAAAAAGGTCACTCCCGGTGAAGGGATCTCGGCTCTTTCCCCGTAGAATGAGGTGCAGGATATTCCAACTGAATACCACGATGCAAAGCAAAAAGCAATCGACTATAATGAAGTTATTAGCCTGACGCAAACTTCTATCCAAGGGGTCACTCCCGGTGAAGGGATCTCGGCCCTTGCCTCGTCGACTGAGGTGCTGGATATTCATAACCGAATACCACTGTGCAAAACAAAAGAGAACGTTCTTGCAATAACAGCTTTTTTTGAAAAATGTTCCAACAACATCAGAATAGATTTGTTTAGCTTGCATTGATCCGAATCAATGCAGTGCCATCAATTAATCACACCACAAAAGAACGAAAATATGATGTACGTATATGCTATCCGCATTCGCCACTGGGTCCCGTCATCACCCGTTAGGTTACTTAACTAACGACAGAGCGGGGACTGGACTAGCACGGGTGTAAAACATATACAACATCTACTAGTATATATATCAATATATAATATTCGCTAATGGCGTGATAAAATGCAACATCACAGAAATGTAATAAGTATCACAGAACAATACAGATAATCTGGGATCCCCGGGTTTCATAGAGCCGCTACTGAAACCCGACGTTCCCCTAGTCGTGTGGATAGCCTGTGCAATGAAATACTAGACCCCTACGGGCGCGGCAAGTTACCCGCCAAAACCTGAAGTGAGACAGCCCCCTTCAACAACGTGAATGGACCACCCAGCACTTCACGAAATTTGGTAACTTGAGCACCCCTCTTTGGGTCAACCTGTATCACCTACGAGTGTGGCGAATAGCCCGCTAATTCTAGAGTGAAGCCCCCTCCAACTTAAAGCCATGAGATGCGGACCCGTTGCCCTCTAGAACCCGGCTATCCGTGCACCCCACCGCGGGGTAATCCTAGTACAAAAAGTAAAATATATACAACGGGTACATCGACCTCAGCCCGGTCGTGCCCTAAAAGAATAATATACAAACAGGTAGTGACGGTAGTCCACATGTCGGACGCTCGCCCCGCAATATCAAATGTACAAATACAACCAAACGGTACTACCATTGCATCCAGGTTATCCACCATGACAAATCCGCAACATCACAGCACAACACAGAACATCAACGTGAATGTCACGTTCGCAAATCCGTCTAAAAGGGCTATAGCAATTAGACAGGATTTACCGATCAAATGACATTCACGGTCGCAGATATAATGTAAATACCGTGAACTAACATATTTAAAATTTTTGATCGACAAAATTTCCCGAAGTGGGCCCCAAGCACAATCCCCAGTACTCAAACAAATCTGGGCCCAAACAAAAATTACCAGAAACCCCAATTCCAAGTCAGAGAACACTGTACAAAATTTGGTGCAGTGAAGAGATAGAATACCGGCGGAACCGCGGCCAAAACATGGGTAAGGCCGCGGTTCCACGGCGCAACAGTAACAACAGTCAACCAAATTTTCACAGAACTCTTAAAAAACCCTGCCTGTTTTTCTGCAGCACACTAAATAATTTTTTGACCACAGGAAAAATTCAACAGAAACTGTGACTTTGAAATTGCGGTTTTGGAAAATTCGTCCGATCGAAATTCTAAACACGTTAGAGCAAGCTAGTAAAGGTTAATGGCGTGTCTCTGATACCATGTAAGTCTACGGTAGCGTCCCGGCCGTCTTTCCGAGGCCAAAATGCGGAAACAAAAACTTTTTCTTAACTTGAAACTGGCGCTATCGTATACTTTTTCCCGGATCGAACCATTAACCTACAACTAGCTATCTAGAGAGAGGGCTGGAAAGCTATACCGATCGATCCGTGTCTTTCGGTCTTTGGCCACCATCCCAAGCTCCTCGCGGCATCTCCGGTCTCGATCTCCTCGTCGGAAAGGGCACCACATCATCGATTCTTTTTACGGGCTCCCGCTTCATCCGAAGCAACTCGGGAACGAAGTGTTCTAGCTGACGTGTCCAAGGTGATGTAGAGAATGTTTGTGATCACTTTGTCTCTTACATCCATCAGATGGATGGAGGTTGAAGGTGTTGCCATTGATGGAGATTATGAGCTAGAGAAGAAAAAGGAAGAAGAAGAAGTTTTTCTCCTTCTTTTCTTTTGTGATGAATGATAATGAGAGTGAGAGAGAACAATAATATAAGAGCTCACCCCCCATATCATGGCTGCCCCACTCTCTCCTCTTATCAATTCAACACACAAATCAAACACCAATGTGACATTTTTTACAAAAAAGAGACCATGAGTCACTATATATGTCCATGTCACATTTAATGCATCTCATGATGAATTCTAGCTCTTAATTTCCACCATCCAAACATTAATCCAAATGTTTGGTCAAACAAAAAAGATCCGACAACATCTAAAGTAAACTCGTGACGGATCACAAGAATACCCCTCAACTTTATATACATACCTGCATCCGCATTCCGACTGAATGCGAATGCGATGAGAATAAAGTGATCCAACAAATCTAATATTAGGATCCGGCTTAAACCAAAGCCCACTAGTATGATCCGCCCGATCATGATCCGTGTACTACTGCACGTATATGATCGGACCTTGCCATATATCATACGGCCTCTATATCGTTTCGCTCGAAACTTGAGAAACAGTCTGTGGGGGACTCTAAAGACTCATCAATACTTTGGCTGTGGATTTAACCACTAGCACGTCAGAGGTACTAGCCGTACGTAACGGGATACCAGGTATTGACCAAAAGGGAGGTTGATGAGAGAACTCATCCTGACACCCTACTGAACCTGTCAGTGACAATATCCGTACAGTCTAGTCCGTTCGTCTATGAGCATCGCATGGTGGGCCTAGGGGGTTGGTAAAAGTCAGACCTCCAAAAGCGGTACAAGTCGTGTCGGAGTGTAACCCAGAACACCCTGAGATACTACTAGAATACCTACCAGTAAATCTCCTGCATTGGCCAAGGACTTCATGTAATGGGTCTCTTAGACACAGCGCGATCTCACCCCCAATACCGGGAGAGACGAAACCTCTGCCGATCCGCTCACTGCCTCCATGTGGCTCGGGACTGTACCCAACTAAAACCTGTTTGCACGACTCCTTTGAGCCATGGTAGGGTAGTAATCAAAGTACAGTGGGAACTCACACGAGACAAATGACGATCTCAGGTCGATGAACTAACCTGTACACATGTCACCAGGGAACTGCTATCTGACGTCAGGTATAATACCAACTAGCATGTTCCCGGCGAGTCCTGTCCGGTGTACTCATAACCCAATGAGCACCTGTATACATCTTAGGTGATCCAACTAACACCAATAGCTTGTGAGACCGGCCACCGCCCCTCATCGGGGTCTCGACTGTATACACTAGTCTACTAATGGAGTATCGATGCCCAGTCTCGAAACTCCCATGACTAGGGACCACTTTAAGGATGTGCTTATAGACTACCCAACTCTCACGTATATGATCGCCATCATATTGCTGGTAGTCAAGCAAGAATCCTATGGGCTCTATCAATGTGCAATAGTGACCTGTAAGGTCACCTAAATCAGTACACGATGATAAAGATAAACCATGGTAGCATACTATTCTCTATCAACGTGTAATAGTGAACTACAATGTCACCCAAAGCATGTACATGATGATAAAGATAAACCAGATAGTATACAAAGCTCTTGAGTAATACTTTCCTACCGGCATAGGTCCTCTCTCAATCATTGCAATCACGTGCCTGTGATCCAATAATTGACTCTGAGGGCACTATATCCAACACAATCTCCCACTTGCACTATGAAAAGTTGTTGTTGTAAGTGCACGGCGGCGCCCCGGCCGTCGATCCGACGCCGGAAACGCGGAAACGAAAAACTTTGCGAAACTTGCAAACCGGCACCGCCGCGCACTTTAAACCCGGATCGGGCCATTAACCTAGCTACTAGCAAACAAGAAAAGAGTAGAGAAGCTATACCAAGTGATCCGTGTCCTTCGGTCTTCGTCTCCACTCTGATCTCCTCGCGGAATCTCCGGTCGTCGCCTCCTCGTCGAAACGGGCACCACATCACCGGGTTCTTTTACAGGCTCCCACCTCTGGACCGAGGCAACTCGGGCGCGAAGTTGGCTAGCTGACGCGTCCAAGATTTGCTGTAGAAGTAGTGTAGTAATCTATGTCTCTTTTGGGGTTTATGTTGCCTTGGTGATGGAGGAGAGAAGAACTTTGGAGAAAGGTTTGAAAATGGAGCTATGAACTTTGATACTACATGAGCAATGAGATTAATTTTTTCACACCAAAAATGAAACCTCATTCTCACTCCCCTCTCTAGTGACCGGCCATGAAAATGAATTGTGGAGGAGAGAAAAACAAGTGCTTTCAAGTGGAGGGAAAAAAAGAATGAAAAAGGGAAAAAGGCTCACATCAATTTCTTCTCTCAATCTTTTGATTTCCCTTCTCAATAAATGCAAGGAATGACCCAAAAGGAATCTCATGATCATAATGAAGCCACAATCACAATAAACCCCCTCCACAATAAGTTATTTGCAAACTTGCAAATAACCCCCTCCATCAGAAAGTCCGGCCGTGAAGGAACAAAGGAAAACCGGCCGGAACGGAATGCAAACTGGCAACCTCAGAAAACTGATCCCGTAATAAATTACAGGAAAACCTCGCTACTGCATATACATGCCCGCATTTGTATTCCCACTGAACACAAATGCAAAGAGTCAAAACTACACTGTCTAATACTAGGATCCGGCTTAAACCAAAGCCGGCTAGTAAAAACCGTCCGATCACGATCCGTGCAATACCGCACGTATCTGATCGAACCCTGCCATATCTCCATACGGCCTCTACAGTGTTTTGCCCGAAACTTGAGAAACTGGTCTGTGGGGGACTCTAAAGACTCGTCAATACTTTGGTTGTGGATTTAACCACTAGCACGTCAGAGATATTAGCCAATACGTAATGGGCTACCAGGTACTGACCAAAAGGGACGTCGATGAGCGAACTCATCCTGACACCCTACTGAGCCTGTCAGTGTCAATATCCGTACAATCCGGTTCGTTCGTCTATGAGCATCGCATGGTGGGCCTAAGGGATTGGTAAAAGTCAGACCCCCAAAAGCGGTACAAGTCGTGTCGGAGTATAGCCCAGAACACCCTGAGATACTACTGGAATACCTACCAGTAAATCTCCTGCCTTGGCCAAGGACTTTCATGTTCTGGCTCTCCTAGACACAGCACGACCTCACCCCCAATACCGGGAGAGACGAACCCCTGCAGATCCGCTCACTGCCTCCATGTGGCTCGGGACTGTACCCAACTAAAACCTGTTTGCACGTCTCCTTTGAGCGTGGTAGGGTAGTAATCTAAGTACAGTAGGAACTCACACGAGGCAAATGACAATCTCAGGTCGATGAACTAACCTGTACACATGTCACCAGGGAACTGCTATCTGACGTCAGGTATAATACCTACTAGCAGGCTCCCGGCAAGTCCTGTCCGGTGTACTCATAACCCAATGAGCACCTGTATACATCTTAGGTGAACCAACTGACACCAGTGGCTTGTGAGACCGGCTACCGCCCCTCATCGGGGTCTCGACTGTATACACTAGTCTACTCTGGAGAATCGATGCCCTGTCTCGAAACTCCCACGACTAGGGACCTTTTAAGGATGTGCTTATAGACCCCAGCTCCCACATATATGATCACCCTCGTACTGCTGGTAGTCAAGAAAGAATCCTAGGGGCTCTATCAACGTGCAATAGTGACCTGTAAGGTCACCTAAAGCAGTACACGATGATAAAGATAAATCAGATAGCATACTATCATCTTGAGTAAGACTGTCCTACCGGCATAGGTCCTCCCTCAATCATTGCAATCACGTGCCTGTGATCCAATAATTGACTCTGAGAGCACTATATCCAACAATCTCCCACTTGCACTCAAGGCTAATTATTGCGATGTCGCATACTCACAGCCCGTGTGATACCGAACACTCAACTCCTCTACTAATAAGTCTCACAAAGCTCGTTTGCGAAACTATTGCATTCGAGGAATAGCCTCAGTGAGTGGATCCGCTTTGATGTTTCTTTCTATGTCTCTCTATATCTCATGTTCGCGGAGAAAGCCATCTCCCGAAATGAGCAATACCTGTCTTAAAATGTCTGGATGTCTGATGGGACCTAGTTCATAAATGAACTCCAAATCCAAACTTCCTAGACTGTATCATCAACTGAACTTAATCAGTATCCTGCGCCATGCCTCCCTCAGTATCCGCCTGGACCACCTGTCCAAAATACTGCCCCTCGTCAGAGGGAAAACTATAACTCTGACAGCCACTCTGCCATCCACGTCACCTTGGAAGCCTGGAATGATAACCGTTTCCTAAAGGAGGCTGCCATTATCAAATCCCAAGAACACGCACTTATGTCCTAAAACTGCTTCCGATCGTTTCTCCAGGATTGGATTAATATCAACTTATTACATCTACTGCAAGAACAACATCTGGCGTGGTACTTGACATCTCATGATTGACTCAATTGCCTAAGCAAGTGATCTGCCAATCATGCACATCCCTCTCTACTTTAGTCTGTAAGACACCTTTAGGGAGGGTGACTCCATCACCTGCAGGTACACTACCGTGCCAGGAGTCGTCCATTCTAAATACTCATAGAATGCTGTCTAAGTACCCAGATTGGGAAACTACCCAAATCTAGATTTAAAACCATAGATCTAGTAACCAGAATGTCAGATATAATATCTAAGTCCCATGTGGAGAAACCACTGTGTGACAACCAAAGTATAACCGATCGTAGTATAGGAATATCACTTCCTACTCTGTGTATGTCATCAAATATCAGGACATCACACCCTACTACCTTTTTAACAGATCCATCCCCTGTTCTGATGAAGTCAAACCTATGACCGTCACATCAAAAATAGATGATCTATCTCCGCTATATCTTCTTTAGTCTATAAATAGACATAAGCCTCCTGTCCACCAATGCTTTCGCTGCTCCCACTGACTACGACAACCCTCTGGAAGAGTCATATAGACGTACACTTCTAAAGCTAGTTTAGAACGACGCTATACTCATCCTCCTGCCGGGTCTCACAGCCTGGAACAACAGCAATGGCAAGTCTGGGTAAACAAGAACCTCCCTGTCACCATCCTTGAGGCTACCGGAGTACCTCTCGGGTGCCTGAGGTTACTTACCATATCTGCGGAGTGGCCAATGGAATGTCAAATACAGATTGAATCTTTAGGTTCTTTATCAAATCTTCATTAATCGTTTGCGGTTCTGGAATCACTTCCAGTTCTACCATACTCCCACTACTATTTTCTGAAAAAAAAAACCATTTTTATTAAAACTGTGGCGAGTTTAGAACAATATCACTATTGATCTTCCAGATGGTAGAAAGTCAACCCTCGTCATAGCCCGGGTCAACCCATAAACAGCCATTACAGAAACGTGCCTTGAGTTATCTGGAGTCTGGTTTTAAGCATAAGCCGGACAACTCCCCGTATCTTAACAATGTCAGGATATGAATTGTTCTATATCCAATACAGAAACAGAGGCACTGATTTAATTGAACTAGATTCAAATCATGCAGCTGTCTCCAGTGCATGTCAACTAAATGGAAAGAGGCCGATCAGCGTTACTCAACTTAGGAATGCTTCCAATTATGAGTACCCTGAAAGAGAAGCAAGTTCTCATTACTATCAACTGAATACCATACACAAGTATCTACATCTTCGATCACCTTGAAGAATCCCGATACTTGCAATACCTCGTTCTCTACTTTACTCATATACCTATAACTTCTCAAAACTCAGACCCTGTATTTCTACGAAACACCTGTCTAAAACTAGAGAAGTCATAAGTAAACAGAATATAGTACAAGTACCAACCCCTCTGTCCTAATGGACATTGAACAATATACAATACTCTGTATAAGTTCCCTGAGTCTAATAACTCATTCCCTGTGTGTTGTAGGTTGAAAACTGTACTTCTGGTTAAGAAGAATTACACCGCTGTTCAATGCTCCTTACCTAACCATCCACTGATATAGGTAAATGTCATAGACATAATTTCAAAAAGGTATATCTCACTCTATAAAAATAGACGTACAGATATATCGATTTGAAATTGGTGCATAACAACGGAAATTCAAAACCAAATATTTGCCGTCCGGCAAACAACCCAGGTGACTTCCTCAAATATCACCAATTACAACGAATTCCGATATAATGAGGATGATCACCTAATTCCCAATAACTTACTCCCACTCATCATCTGTAAAACCATACAGATGTGAGAATCATACCTGGTAAATACATACCCTGGAGCAAGTGTCTAATTGGGAAATCAGTTTTCTATTAATAGTACACGGTGAAACTGAAACATTGAAATGTTTCGTAGGGGTATCCGGGTATTCTTAGTAATACCTCTTCCATTATCAGATTCACTACTGTAAATACGTATAAATCTTTGCCACCTCTCCAAATCCCTTTATATGTCTTTAGTCATTACCTTCTGTACACCCCTTTAGGCCAAATGGTTTTCTTCCTTCCCTACCGTTCGGCACCAGCCTATGGTTTGGAAGAAGTCTATCCAATAAGTATAATGGGTATACTGTCCTAATCCTAGGAGCACTCGCAATGCGAGAGAAGGTGAAGATAAAAGACACCTGAATAAACCTTATTCCTATTTCTCCTGAACCAGAATCCATCCCCCGAACTGGAACAAGTTCCTTTCGAGTTCGTATATAACCATATGATGGAGTATCTAATAAACTGTGGATCTTCATAGTGATACGGAGTGTCCTGGAGAAATACAAAGGTGAAGTGGGAGTGGTAATGAAATACTTGGTTTGGTCGTGAATATCAGTCGCAATTTACTTTGCCCTCCTTCTAATCCCTTTCTTTGTCTTAGCTCAATACCTTCTATACACCGTTTAGGCTAATTGGTTTTCTTCATTCCCTACCGTTCGGCACCTGCCTATGGTTTGGAAGAAGACCATCCAATTTGCGTAATAGGTGTACTATCTCCTAAACCAAGGAATACTCGCAACCTGAGAGAAGGTAAAAGGAAAAGACAAATGAATAGACCTATTCATTTTCTCCAGAACCAAAAACCATCCTCGAATAAATTCCTTCGAGTTCGTATATAACCATACGATGGTTTTGTCCAATGGAAGTGGACGTTCGTAGTAATACGGGGTGTCCTGGAGAAAAAGGGTAAAAGTAGGAGTGGCAATGAAGTCTGCAACTCTGACAATCCAAAAGCCAGTCTTATAAGAAGGTTCGGTTAACTTGGTCACTGAGTCATAGTCTAGGGTCGGGTCACTGGTCGCTGCCAAAGAGAGAGAGAAAAGAAACACTCAGCGTGCACTCTAACCTGGATCAGAATGGTTATCACTTTATCTAATCTGGAAACCTCCCACTGTAACGTCAAATTCTTCCCCAAACCTGAAAGAAGAATTAGTCGGGATCACCCGAGGAGTACTCATCAGTGGGAATCGGGATCAACTATCATCACATGATAACGTGACGGAATCCGCTCACGTTATCACACTCCAGAAGGTATGCGCATATCTGGCAAGTTTCAGTTTCTTTAGAAACTCCCGATGTGATTTTTTCCCATGCTCTTATGACCTTGACTTTGGCCAACAAATCATAAGTCAAATGTCAAGTTCTACCCGTCATTCTCCAGGTTGATTTGAACCCACCCGCACAAGCCCTTGACTTTGGCCAACAAGGCTATACGACTGTTCCAAACCAACGCATATATCTATGCTGCATATGAATAACCAACAGCTACCAAACACTGTGCCTTGACTTTGGCCAACAAACACGGCTTGAATATTATTGACTATCCATATGAAACGACGGAGGGCTACGAATGGTTTTTGGCGAAAACCTTTAACGTAATAAACTTGATATCGTTGAAGGAACGGATAGCTTTATAAAAATATAGTAACGAAAACCTTTGCTAAATAGGTCACTCCCGGTGAAGGGATCTCGGCTCTTTCCCCGTAGGATGGGGTGCAGGATATTCCAACTGAATACCACGATGCAAAGCAAAAGTAATCGGCTATAGTGAAGTTATTGCCCTGACGCACACTTTTGTCCAAGGGGTCACTCCCGGTGAAGGGATCTCGGCCCTTGCCTCGTCGACTGAGGAGCAGGATATTCCAGCTGAATACCAATGTGCAAAACAAAAGAGAACGGCCTTACAATAACAACTTTTTGAAAAAGTGTTCCAACAACATCAGAATAGGTTTGTTTATCTTGCATTGATCCGAATCAACGCAATCCCATCAATTGATCACACCAATAAAGAACGAAAATAATAACGTACGTATATGCCATTCACATTTGCCACTGGGTCCCGTCATCACCCGTTAGGTTAGCTAACTAACGACAGAGCGGGGACTGGACTAGCGCGGATGCAAAACATATACAAAATCTACTAGTATATATATCAATATATAATATTCCCTCAAGGCGTGATAAAAAATGCAACATCACAGAAATGTACAACATTACAGAACAATACAGATATCTGGGATCCCCGGGTTTCACAGAGCCGCTGCTGAAACCCGATGTTCCCCTGGTCGTGTGGATAGCCTGTGCCATGAAAATCCTAGACCCCTACGGGCGCGGCAAGTTACCCGTCAAAACCTGAAGCGAGGCAGCCCCCTTCAGCAACGTGAATGGACCACCCAGCACTTCACGGAATCCGGTAACTTGGGCACCCCTCCTGGGTCAACCTGTACCCCGTACGAGTGCGGCAAATAGCCCGCCAATTCTAGAGTGAAGCCCCCCTCCGTCTCAATGCCATGAGATGCGGGCTTGTTGCCCTCTAGAACCCGGCTATCCGTGCACCCCTCCGCGGGGTAATCCTAGTACAGAAACTAAAATATACATACAACGGGTACATCGACTTCGACCCGGTCATGCCCCAGAAGAATAATACAAACAGGCAGTGACGGCAGTCCACATGTCGGACGCTCGCCCCGCAATATCAAATGTACATATAAAACAAAACTGTACTACCATTACAACCAGGCTATCCCCCACGACCTATCCGCAACATCACAGCACAATACAGAACATCAACGTGAATGTCACGTTCGCAAATCCGTCTAAAAGGGTTATAGCAGTTAGACAGGATTTACCGATCAAATGACATTCACGGTCGCAGATATAATGTAAATACTGTGAACTAACATATTTAAAATTTTCGATCGATCAAATATACCCAAGTGGGACCCAAGTAATACTGTAGCACTCATAGAAAATCTGGGCCCAAAAAGAATATCCCAAAACCCCTATTTTCAAGTCCAAAGAGTTCTGTGCAAAAATGACACAGAGAGGACACTGTACTGCGGTGGAACCGCGGCCATAAGGGGGGTTTGGCCGCGGTTCCGCGGTCATCCTACAGCATCATGCCACCATTTTTTCACAGAATTCTTAAAACTTCCTGCATGTTTCTCTCCAACAAACTGAAAAATTTTTGGAGCCAAAAAAATTTCGACAGAAACCCGAAGCATTAGAAAATACGGTTTTTGGGGTTTTATTGTTTGATCGAGTTCTAAACACGTTAGAGCAAGCTAGGCTAAGTTAATGGCATGGCTCTGATACCAATGTAAGTGCACGGCGGCGCCCCGGCCGTCGATCCGACGCCGGAAACGCAGAAATGAAAAACTTTACGAAACTTGCAAACCGGCACTACCGCGCACTTTAAACCTGGATCGGGCCATTAACCTAGCTACTGGCAAACAAGAAAAGAGTAGAGAAGCTATACCAAGCGATCCGTCTCCTTCGGTCTTCGTCTCCACTCCGATCTCCTCGCGGAATCTCCGGTCGTCGCCTCCTCGTCGAAACGGGCACCACATCGCCGGGTTCTTTTACGGGCTCCCACCTCTGGACCAAGGCAACTCGGGCGCGAAGTTGGCTAGCCGACGCGTCCAAGATTTGCTGTAGAAGTAGTGTAGTAGGCTATGTCTCTTTTGGGGTTTATGTTGCCTTGGTGATGGAGGAGAGAAGAACATTGGAGAAAAGTTTGAAAATGGAGCTATGAACTTTGATACTTCATGAGCAATGAGATTAATTTTTTCACACCAAAAATGAAACCACATTCTCACTCCCCTCTCTAGTGGCTGGCCATGAAAATGAATTGTGGAGGAGAGAAAAACAAGTGCTTTCAAGTGGAGGAAAAAAAAAAGAATGATAAAGGGAAAAAGGCTCACATCAATTTCTTCTCTTAATCTTTTGATTTTCCTTCCCAATAAATGAAAGGAATAAACCAAAAGGAATCTCATGATCATAATGTTAGTTATATGTATGCCCTAGAGGCCATTACTATACATAGGATGTATATTGTAGTGGATGCTTGGACATATATAGGGAGGACTTTCTTGCTCGACATGATAGTATGCTATCTGGTTGATTTTTACCTTAACGTGTACATTGATTGTCTCTCTGTTACATGTTGGTAAAGCCCCTAGGATGTGTACTTGACTACCTGGACTATGATGCGGATCATACTAGTGGGGACATGGTAGTCCATAAGTACATCCTTCAAAGTCCCTAGTCGTGGGTGTATCGAGACGGGGCATCGATATACCAGAGTAGACTAGCGTATACCTTCTCGACCCATGTAGATGGGCGATGGATGATCCCATATCCATTGGTGTTTGACATCAGAGATGATATACGGGTGCTCAGTAGAGACTGGGTACACTGGACGGACTCGCCAAGAACTCCCAGATGGTATTATACCTTACGTCAGATGGCAGTTCTCTGGTGACACTGGTACAGAGTAGTCTGTTGACCCGAGATCGTCATAGAGTCTTGTGTGGTTCCCACTGTGCTTTGATTTCCATCTTACCACTTCCAAGAGGGCGTGCAAAACGGTGGTTTTTGGGTACAGTCCCGAGTCACATGGAGGCAATGAGCGATAGGAGGGGATTCGTCTCTCCCGGTATAGGGAGTTGATGTTGCGCTGTGTTCGATTGGCTATAACCGGAAATCCCTGGCCAGGGTTGCTGAGATATACTGGTAAGTGTTACCAGTAGTTTCTCGAACTGTTATAGACCTCATATCGACACGACTTATCGAGCTATTGGGGTCTGACGTTTACCACCCCTAGGCGAGATATGCGACATATCAGACGATCAGACCGGACTGTACGGTAGTGTTACTGGTTGGATTCACTGGAGTGTGAGCGGGCTTGCTCGTCGATCTTCTGATCGCTCAATACCCGGGTGGCCGTTACGTTTAGCAAACCGCTTACGGCTTGTGGGTGCTTGATATGATCATCATCTGCTGCCGGCGTATTGACGAGTCTTTAGAGTCCTACACAGAGGTTTCCTGGCTCAAGCGAAACGAAATAGGAGCGCATATGAGATATGTACGGGACCGAGAACAATGCGTGTATGTGATACCGTATTCTATTCTCGCGATGAATGTATCGATTGGTTGTATGCGATATAAACTAGTTATCGAATCAAGGATTGATTCGATAAGCCGAGACATAGGATATTAGTCGGTTATATGCGATATGACCGGATCATTAAATCAAGTGTTGATTTAATGATTTAATGCATAATTATATATTTGATATATTACTTTGCATTAACTAGTATTGGTTCATTTTAAATGGATTTTCTCACTTGGATGTACAAGTTGTATATGTGATATACTTTTTGTGCACTTGATTGTATCCTTACTTGGTTAAGTGTAAAGAATTAAACCATGGTTAAACTAATGATTAGGGTTTTGTTTATCCATTACTTATTTATTCATTTATTTTCTTTTTCTTTTTGGAATGGATAAATGAATGGTGGATTGTTTTGTTTGTTAGTTGAATCTTCTTGAAGCTTTGACTAAGTCATCACTCTTGTCTTATACTTAACCCTAACCATTCAAGTTAACCATGGTCTATTCTCTACACTCAACTAAGTTAGTATATGATAAGTATTTCAATTATTTTCTAATTATTCAATACTTATCATATTCTATCATCTTCTTCCTCTTCTTCTTCTTCATGAAGAAACCTTGCTCCATCAATGGCAACTTGAGCAAATGAGTGAGAAATCCAATTCTAAAGTGAACCCATCTCCTATTTCTTCATCCTCTACCTCTTGCCAAGTAGTATAGGATGTTATCTTCACAAGTTTCATGACTTAGTGAAGTGGGAGCTTGAGCTTGTGATGCCTCGACGTAGATCATCTTCGGCATCGTAGTCGATGACCTAGCCCGTCCTTTCTCCGATGAAGCCGACGCTAGAGCCCAAGATCCGATTAGTACAGCGAGGAGACTTCATCGCGGAGCAATGGAGGTGGAGAACCGGATCTACAAAGGTTGTATTTCCGTTTACTCTTAGTAAAGTAGTTTACTAGTTCTTGTTTTCGCCTACATATCTAGCCAACGATCCGTATTAGGGTTTCTCGGCACCCGTAAAATTTGAAATGAGCATGGTTGATGCCTTGTGAGACCTCATTAGTGTGCCTAGGAACCCTACAGTCGTATCAGAGCCTAGCTAGAGCCTTAGGCGATGCGTAGACGAAGTTTGAAACCCGAACGAACCCGAAACCCTAACACAAACATGCTCTCTAGACTTTTTCCAAAATCTGGAGTTTTTCGATATTAAAAATATGCAGAAAATTCAGCAGGAACATCTAAGAGTTACTGTGAAATTCGACAGCCCAATTCCACAAAGTTGCCGCGGTTCCGCGGCATGAGCATGGCTCATGCGGCGGTTCCGCGGCCGTACGGCCTCATTATATAATGTATTTTGCACAGTAATTCTTAGTTTCAAGTGCTGGTTTTCCTGGGAATTTTTAATATTTTTTCAAGAGTTGAATTTTCTAGGTTGTTTTGGGGATTCGAATGTTCGATCGGATTATCAAACTTTGTCTATGTGTTTTCCGGATAATTTTTTGAATATGTTAAAAAGTTCGACCGGATATAAATACCCAACTTTTCCCCTGCCGGAAAATTTCCAAGTGTTGGATTTTTCCGAGATTTAAAGACGTTCTAAGTAGTGCAAGTAACGTGATGGACCCTCTAGAAGACAACAAACCTTAACTCGATTATGTGACCGTCTTGAACTGCCCTTTGAACCTTCGGGTTCGGGGGAGTACGGCGTGCAACATGTGAGGCGTTGGCTTGACCCTTCTACGGCTGGACCGTTGGTACTGAGGCACGAACTGAATGTTTTTAGACTTATTTCATGTGTTGATCTGTTTCGGGAAAACTTGGGTGTTTGACTGTTCGATCGGAAAGTTTAACATTTTCTGTTTATCCGGAATGTGATACAATAATTGGAATTCACAAGTAGTTATGAGATAACTGAATGAATGTTATAAATCTAGCGGTTTAGTCTCACTTGATCGGTTGCCACGGAATTTTGATGTGATCAAAAGTCCATCGCAATCACGTAGCGTACGCGGATACTCACCGGGTAAACTTAATAGACAGCCTTGCTCCATAGCCCCGACCAAGTGACTGTAGGAGAACCCCGTCGCCGAAAGCATCCGTCCGGGTGCTCGCGGCAGCGGTGTTCCGCCTTGGTGCACTTCGTCGACAGCGTCGGGGGTGCGGCCGTCTACTGAAGTTTGCGACGAGCATTCGATCAGGGTGTCGGGAATCTTGTTGAATTGCCCGACTTGATATTGAAAAGTGTTTTCGATAATGAGACTAAAATGCGGGGTTTATAATTGTTAGGCATGCGATGTCTAAGTAATTCATTTGATTAGGCATGCGATGTCTATGCAGATTGCGGATTCCAACTGTTGTAGTTTTACACTTTCTTTTCTGTGACCGTAAGTGTAATATATGATATTGCCGGTTTCGTTGCTATATGTCAACGACAATTGGGATACGCATGTTTACTTACGTTGATGACATGTGATGTTATGTGTTGCTGGATATGTTATATTGGATCGTCGTGTTTGAATAGCCGGGGGTTTTTATGTGTGATGAGTGTTTTTCATTTTCATTCATGTAAAAACTTGTATGTAATATTCTTTTATTGGGGCACTTCCAGGTTGCGGAAGATGTCACCTTTTGTATATTATTTACTTTTCCGCACTAGGATAGACCCAAGGAGGGGAGCACAAGTAACCGGGTTCTGGGGTTCAGTGGGAGACCAACTCGAGGAGTCGAGTCCGGGTCTCCTAACCCTAGGATTGGTAGGGTTGCTTGCCGCTCTTGTAAGGGTCTAGGGGTGTGGGTTTGGCTATTCATCACGACCGTGGAATCCGTGTTTTATACTGGCTCGTATTGAAAACACGGGCATCCTAGTATATCCAATATTTCATATGTTTCTTCTGCTGCGATATCTGTGATGTGATCATGTGATATGTTCTGTGATGGATACTTTATATAGTATATATGATATATTATATAGGCGTTACTTATGTTTTACACCCGCCCTAGCCCTGTCCCGCTCTGTCGTTAGTTACCTAACCTAACGGTGCACGAGGGGACATCGAGGCGAATGCGGATGGCATAAGTGTACGTCGTATTTATCTGTGATGTTTAGGTACTTAAATGATGGGACTTCATTAATGTGATTAATGAAAGAAAAGAAACCTAAGATGTTGTAGAATCGAATTTCAAAATAAAAAGGGTAGCTACAGTTCTTGTTTTGCACAGCGGTATATGTGATATATCCTGCACCTTATTCGATGAGGAAAGGACCGAGATCCCTTCACCGGGAGTGACTCCTTTAGCAATAACTGGCAGATGCTACACACTCGGTTTGTTTTCTGATTGCTTTTAAGAGTTTTTGCTTTGCATAGTGATATATATGATATTTCCCGCACCTCATTCGACGAGGAAAGGACCGACGATCCCTTCACCGGGAGTGACTCCTTTAGCAAAACTAGAAAAGCCTAAAAAACACTCCATTTTAAAATCATTTGATTCTACAATGATATCAAGTTCATTACGCAATAGATTTTCAGAAAAACCTGTCGTAGCCCTCCGTCATTTCAGATAAGTATTAGTTAGTATTCGTGCTGCGGTAGTTTGGCCTCCATCAAGGCGTAGTGTACGGTAGCTAACTAGTGCTTATCTGTTAGCATATGATGCGATTGGATTAGGGTATTCGTACGGCGTTGTTTGGCCTCCGTCAAGGGTCGTGCGGGTGGGTTTAATTCAATCAGGAAATGACGGGTTGAACTTGACTAGCGGACTATGGGTAGTTTGGCCTCCGTCAAGGTCATAGGACGCTAGGGGCAAAATTATAGGGAATTTCAAGTGTTGAAATTTGCAATGAGATTGCATACCTTCTATGAGATAGTTGGATCCCGATACCCGCTGTGAGTAAGAGTTACTCCTGGGAAAGTTTTACAAATTACAATTAGCCGATCAAGTAGGTGTCTAGAAAGGTGTCAACGGGGTTACGCCTCTGGAAAAACGAGGTTTACATTAATTAGGTTCGTGCGAAAGCACGGGGGACCTCCCTCAAAGTACCGACACTGGCCTGGCTGAAAGATTGGCGAACTTGTAGTGTGTAATTAATCCCGGCTAGTCTTTCCTTTTAGGGTTTGAAGGAAGATTTGATAAAAAGCAGTGGGAGCTATCCTGATTTGATAAAATAATAACCAATCTGATCTTGCAAGAGCATACGCTGAGTGTTTTCTTCTCTCTCTCTCCAGGCAGCGACCATATCACGCCTTAATCAAGATAATAATACGGATTATTGACCGAACCCGCTTGTTATACTGAGCTGGGGAACGTTGGTCCCGCTCCAACTTATAATTGTTATAAGACAGAGCAGGAAATTGGGGATTACCAGAATTCCCGTGCAGCCCAAACGAAGAGAGTGCATGCTGATGCATCATCTTCGGGTGTGTTCATTACAGAGAACTGTTTCTTAGTATCTTTTACGTCCTGGGTTTGTGATACCAGATCAGGATCCCAGATATGTAATCAGTTACATAGGGCTACAGAAAGGTAGAGAACTGAGAACGGGTGATAAGTTTCATGAGACAGAAAACGGGGCAAGTGTTGCAGCCAAGTCTGTTGGTCACTGTCACCCTGTATTCCAAATACATTGATTCTGAACGAATGTTATTAGATACCGAACCTGATATACAAAATCGTATCTATCTCTTTATTAGTAAAGAAATGATAAAATTTTGTATTGTTGGATAATGTTTTGAACATTTCCTATATCAAAAGTTGATCGGTTCAGGCACGTTATCTAAAAGCATTAATATTCTAAATCAAACTACAGTTCTTTAGTATACGGAACACACACAAGAGGAAGAGTTCAGAAATGAACGTATCCTTCTTGAGGTATTGTAGACTAGGTCATATCAATGCGACCCGACTAGCTGAAGTTACATTTAGATGCATATTTAAATCAGTTTGAATTTACATCTTGTGAAACTTGCCAGTCATGTCACAGAGATAAGATGACCATAGCTCCGTTTACTGGAAACAGAGAAAGAGTTAGTAAACTCTTGGGATGATACATGTTGATGTATGAAAGGTCTCCTGTCTACACATGCCAAGAATGGTTCTTTGTACTTCATTACGTTCTCTGATAATCTCTCAAGATTCAGACATATGTTCCTGTTGAAACACAAGTCTGAACCTTTTGAGATATTCACAGAATATAAGCGAGAAGTAGAGAACCAAAATACGGGTATAAGTATTATGTCCTTTGATGTGATCGAGGAGGAGAATACTTGAGCACGGAATTCCTGGATTATTCTAAAGGAGAATAAGATTCTCTCTCAGCATTACTCCTCCGTATACACCATTGCACGATGGTATATCGGGGTGGAGCAGATACACCCTATTTGATATGGTGTCCTCTATGATGAGTACTACTGAGTTACCTATTTCCTTTTGGGAGTTATGCACTTGAGAAGCTGCATACCTATTGAATAGGGTTCCAGTCAAATCAGTTGCCTACCATTTCATATGTGATATGGAAAGGGAAGAGCCCATGTCTTAAGCTAGTTAAGATTTGGGGTTGTCCGGCCTATGTCTAAAAACAAAATCCGGACAAGCTCGAGGCAAGGTCTGTTATGTAGAACTGAAAAGGTTCCAGCTATGCAAACTACAGCAGATGATTTGGCAGAACCAAAGGATTCAGTAGATTCCAACGAACCTCAGCCTCTCCGCCGATCTAGTAGGGTTCCTCACCCACCTGAGAGATACTTCGGTTTCTCTATGACAGTGGGAGCGAGGATTGCATCATAAGATGATGACCCAACTAGTTTCGAGCTGGCCATCAAGAGTAGGACTCTGTAAGAATGGCTGGATGCTTAGTGAACTGAGATGGAATCCCTATACACTAACAAAGTATGGACTTTGGTTGCTATATCTGAAGGGTTAAATCCCCATCAAGAGCAAGTATATCTTGAGAAGATTACTTGGTGTAGATGGAAAAGTTATGACTTTCAAAGCTAGACTTGTTAAAGGTTTTCGTCATCGACCAGGCGTGGATAATGATGAAACCTTTTCCAGTGCCTATGCTTAAGTCCATCCAGATCCTACTTACCACGGCTACATACCATGACTACGATATCTGGTGGTTGGGTGTCATGACAGCTTTTCTAAAATGATGTTTTAGAAGAGGGAGTCTATAAGTACACAGCCAGAGGGCCTCGTAGACAGTGGGAGCAGCGGAAACGTGTGCAAGATGTTTTATAGGATGAAGCAGGCATCGCGGAGTTGGAACGTCTGTTTTGATGAATTAGTCAAAGAATTTGACATCATCAAAATGGTAGATGAACCTTGTATAAACAAAAAGGTAGTAGGGAGTATGGTGGCAATTCTCGTAGAGTACGTGGATGACATACTCTTGATAGGGAAGAAGTTTCCTATGCTACGCTCGATCAATCTTCGCTTATCACAATGATTCTCCATATAGGATCAAAGTGATACCTCCTAAATCCTGGATTTTGGATCTATGAGATAGATCTAAATGGATGTTAGGATACTCACTAGTTGTAGTGAGATGGTATCAATTGATCCAGGGAAGAATCACTGGAAGTGTTCCAGGGTGATAAAGACGACTGAATGTCAGTCACAGGCATTGTCTTTACCCTCAGTAAAGGGGCGGTATGTTGGAAGAGTTCCAAACTAGATACCGTGGCATACTAGACGATAAAGGCAGGATACATCGCTACTTAAGATGCTACCAAAGAGGCAGTCTGGGTGTATATTGGTTCATGAGATGAACTTCGTTCCAACCATCGTGAGACAATGGAGTTGTGGCTTATGCCAAGGAAGGCCGGTCCCATCAGTGATCCAGACATATTCTAAGGCAGTGTCACCTGATCATGGAGATGGTTGATCTCCAGGGTGATCGAGGTTAGGAGAGTAGACTCAGAGGACAACACCGCGGATCCACTCACAAAGGCCTTTTCCCAGAGAGAGACTTTTATGGGATGGTTGAGTATGAGATACTACAACCACTGCTATCAGATGGCCCTAGTGCAAGTGGGAGATTGTTAGTTATATGTATGCCCTAGAGGCCATTACTATACATAGGATGTATATTGTAGTGGATGCTTGGACATATATAGGGAGGACTTTCTTGCTCGACATGATAGTATGCTATCTGGTTGATCTTTACCTTAACGTGTACATTGATTGTCTCTCTGTTACATGTTGGTAAAGCCCCTAGGATGTGTACTTGACTACCTGGACTATGATGTGGATCATACTAGTGGGGACATGGTAGTCCATAAGTACATCCTTCAAAGTCCCTAGTCGTGGGTGTATCGAGATGGGGCATCGATATACCAGAGTAGACTAGCGTATACCTTCTCGACCCATGTAGATGGGCGATGGATGATCCCATATCCATTGGTGTTTGACATCAGAGATGATATACGGGTGCTCAGTAGAGACTGGGTACACTGGACGGACTCGCCGAGAACTCCCAGATGGTATTATACCTTACGTCAGATGGCAGTTCTCTGGTGACACTGGTACAGAGTAGTCTGTTGACCCGAAATCGTCATAGAGTCTTGTGTGGTTCCCACAGTGCTTTGATTTCCATCTTACCACGTCCAAGAGGGCATGCAAAACAGTGGTTTTTGGGTACAGTCCCGAGTCACATGGAGGCAATGAGCGATAGGAGGGGATTCGTCTCTCCCGGTATAGGGAGTTGATGTTGCGCTGTGTTCGATTGGCTATAACCGGAAATCCCTGGCCAGGGTTGCTGAGATATACTGGTAAGTGTTACCAGTAGTTTCTCGAACTGTTATAGACCTCATATCGACACGACTTATCGAGCTATTGGGGTCTGACGTTTACCATCCCTAGGCGAGATATGCGACATATCAGACGATCAGACCGGACTGTACGGTAGTGTTACTGGTTGGATTCACTGGAGTGTGAGTGGGCTTGCTCGTCGATCTTCTGATCGCTCAATACCCGGGTGGCCGTTACGTTTAGCAGACCGCTTGCGGCTTGTGGGTGCTTGATATGATCATCATCTGCTGCCGGCGTATTGACGAGTCTTTAGAGTTCTACACAGAGGTTTCCTGGCTCAAGAGAAACGAAATAGGAGCGCATATGAGATATGTGCGGGACCGAGAACAATGCGTGTATGTGATACCGTATTCTATTCTCACGATGAATGTATCGATTGGTTGTATGCGATATAAACTAGTTATCGAATCAAGGATTGATTCGATAAGCCGATACATAGGATATTAGTCGGTTATATGCGATATGACCGGATCGTTAAATCAAGTGTTGATTTAATGATTTAATGCATAATTATATATTTGATATATTACTTTGCATTAACTAGTATTGGTTCATTTTAAATGGATTTTCTCACTTGGATGTACAAGTTGTATATGTGATATACTTTTTGTGCACTTGATTGTATCATGTTTGATGATACATCCTTACTTGGTTAAGTGTAAAGAATTAAACCATGGTTAAACTAATGATTAGGGTTTTGATTATCCATCAATTATTTATTCATTTATTTTCTTTTTCTTTTTGGAATGGATAAATGAATGGTGGATTGTTTTGTTTGTTAGTTGAATCTTCTTGAAGCTTTGACTAAGTCATCACTCTTGTCTTATACTTAACCCTAACCATTCAAGTTAACCATGGTCTATTCTCTACACTCAACTAAGGTTAGTATATGATAAGTATTTCAATTATTTTCTAATTATTCAATACTTATCATATTCTATCATCTTCTTCCTCTTCTTCTTCTTCATGAAGAAACCTTGCTCCATCAATGGCAACTTGAGCAAATGAGTGAGAAATCCAATTCTAAAGTGAACCCACCTCCTATTTCTTCATCCTCTACCTCTTGCCAAGTAGTATAGGGTGTTATCTTCACAAGTTTCATGACTTAGTGAAGTGGGAGCTTGAGCTTGTGATGCCTCGACGTAGATCATCTTCGGCATCGTAGTCGATGACCTAGCCCGTCCTTTCTCCGATGAAGCCGACGCTAGAGCCCAAGATCCGATTAGTACAGCGAGGAGACTTCATCGCGGAGCAATGGAGGTGGAGAACCGGATCTACAAAGGTTGTATTTCCGTTTACTCTTAGTAAAGTAGTTTACTAGTTCTTGTTTTCTCCTATATATCTAGCCAACGATCCGTATTAGGGTTTCTCGGCACCCGTAAAATTTGAAATGAGCATGGTTGATGCCTTGCGAGACCTCATTAGTGTGCCTAGGAACCCTACACTTGATTTAGGAAAACATTCACAATATTTTGGTACGAAATAACAACCGGTCAGAATCATTATGTTACCACTTGGTAATACAAGGTGATATTCGCCAACTGGTTTGGCTGCAACAATTGCACCATTCCCTTTTCTGAGGGACATATCACATTTTTCCAGTTCTCTACCTCTACTTAACCCATGTAACAAATTACATACATGGGATCCTAATCTGGTATCCAATACCCAGGACGTATAGCAAACTGAGAAACAGTTCTCGGTAACGAACACACCCGAAGAAGATGTATCAACATGCTTATTCTTCATTTGGGTAGCATGGGATCCTGATATTCCCTTATTCCTTACCCAGACTTATAACAATCATAATATAGAGCGAAACCTAGCCCAGTATAATAAGTGGGTTCGGTCAATATATCCATATTATTATCTTGATTAAGACGTGTCATTGGTCGCTACCAGGAGAGAGAGAAGGATAATCACTTTTGCGTGCGTTCTTTGCAAGATTAGATTGGTTATTATTTTATCTAATCAGAATGGCTCCCACTATTTTTATCAAATCTTCCTTCAAACCCTAAAAAGTAAGATTAGCCGGAATTAATTACACCCTACAAGTTCGCCAATCGTTCGGCCAAGCAGGTACTGGTACTCCGAGGGAGTCTCCCCATGCTTTCACATGGAACTAATTAAATAACCTCGTTTCCGCAGGGGCATAACCCCGTTAACATCTTTCTTAGACACCTACCTGATCAGCTAATTATAAAGTGGAAAACTCTCTCAGGAATAACTCTTACTCGCAGTGGGTATCAGGATCCAACTATCATATAGAAAATATGCAATCCCATTGCAAATTTTAACACTTGAAATTCCCAATATCTGTTTTTATGTCACGACCCAAAGTTCGGCCCGTGACCGGCACTTAACCACGTACGTCTACAGGTGTAACGCGACTAAGTAAGCCGAAACCCAGAAATCAAAACCATTAAAATTATTGAGTGTTAAAACATTTAATAGAAACATTTGTTAAAACGTTTAGAAAACCTTAAGTAATTTAGAAAAATTCTTTAAAGTTCAAGTTATTATCTTAAAAATTTTGGCAGCATTTCCTTTGTAAAAACAAGCCCCGAGATCGGGTACAAGACAATATATAGTAAAATGATATACAATAAGAGTAAAGCATCCCAAACGGGAGCAATCACGCCTAACGGCGGAAAAAATCACCATAATGATAATATACGACGCCGTAGCGAAGAATGAACTAATAAGTGAAGACAAGTATCATGAAAGATAAAACTGCATAAATAAAGTCGGCTCACAACGAGCTCGACACCAGAGTACAAATAATATACATCGTCCTCGCAACTGATCTCTAAGTCAATAGATAAGTAGTAGATGGAGAGTACTAGATACAATGGTGTATACAACTGGAAAAATAAAAAAATATCGCACAAAAACCCACCTATCAGCAAAAGGACTTACGCGCCAACTGCAGTGGTATCTTTATCAAAAGATGTAAGAAAGCAGCCTGCCATGACTACTCTGAGGGGCAACCTGCAAACACTGTGGCACAACGGGGATGAGTTGCCAACTCATGAATAGTAGATAACATATAAAGGTAATCGCGAGTATGCGCGTGCTGTGATACTCTAACCTATGCTAACAGATAATATCTATATGATGAACAAGATAAGTAATAATCATGCAACAAGTGAGATCTAATAACATCTCTATATGATGAGCAGGGTATGCAATAATCGTGCATAGCATATGCAATATAATAGCATCTATATAGGATGAGCAAGGTATGCAATAATCGTGCATAGCAAGTGTACTCTATCAGGTATAACAAATACAGGATGAGATGTATAACATTGAATACTGAGCATGGGAATAAATAACATCTACACGGAATGTCAACGTGGAAAATAACCGGTGTCCATCAATACACCCAAATCCCAGTAAAACTCAGGCGCCGTCACTCCAATCGGCTCTCAAATCCTGTAAATCTCATAGAATCGTGAGTGCCCAATATCGGCACTCGAAATATCATAAAATAATCGTGTCTAGCATCGACACGCAAATCCTCAAATATCGGGCTCCGTCAGTCCGGATCGGCCCACGGGCTCCGTCTGTAGAATCGGCCCTCGGCCCCCGGCAGTACGTGTCGTCCCGTATCCATCTATTGACTCTGGTCGGTATCCTCCGGATAACCGCCAGGTCAAACCAATCACCAGTAAGTAGTAGTCCCTCCGCCGGGCTCACCGTCTAACAATTCGAGTCTTCTTGCCCCAGGGTACCATACCGGGTCCACCATGTACCCGCAATCGGTGCCTAACACTCCTCGAATCGGGTATACTCACACAAGCTCTCTGGAACTGAGAAAACTCATGGTGGACGCACTGAAATATCATATCAAGAGAAACCGGGTTTTTAAAACAGTGCGTATTTTCTTAAAATAACACCACGGTTCTCAAATCCAGAAATCGCATAAATCCAAACTCAATGCGTAAATCTATGCAATGTGTCGTATGACACCAAGAGTAAAAAGGGAAAACCGCTCTTTTAAAAGGATCCAGTTTTTGAAAATATCTCATGCGGTCCCTATTTTCTTGAAATCGAATCAATATCATCCATGTATGTAGCATATGTATGTATGTAGGTATGGATGTGCAAAAGGATATATACGCGAATATGTGCCTGTGCGCAAGTTTGAAAATATCAATATATGTATGCACTGGTATGAATATACAGTGTGCATGTGCGTAGGTATGAAGATATCAATATATGTGTGCACTGGTATGAATATACAATGTGCATGTGCGCAGGTATGAAGATATCAATATATGTGTGCACTGGTATGAATATAAAGTGTGCATGTGCGCAGGTATGAAGATATCAATATATGTGTGCACTGGTATGAATATACAGTGTGCATATGCGCAGGTATGAAGATATCAATATATATGTGCACTGGTATGAATATACAGTGTGCATGTGCGCAGGTATGAAGATATCAATATATGTGTGCACTGGTATGAATATACAGTGTGCATGTGCGCAGGTATGAAGATATCAATATATGTGTGCACTAGTATGAATATACAGTGTGTATGTGCGCAGGTATGAAGATATCAATATGTGTGTGCACTGGTATGAATATTCAGTATGCATGTGCGCAGGTATGAAGATATCAATATATGTGTGCACTGGTATGAATATACAGTGTGCATGTGCGCACAGTGTGCATGTGCGCAGGTATGAAGATATCAATATATGTGTGCGCAGGTATGAAGATATCAATATATGTATGCCAATATGCGACAAGTCATAACCATCATCAATGATGCGGAAATCAACGATATATATAATTCGTAGCAATCCTATAGTGCGAGTGTCATGGCAATCACTAACGGTGTGAGTGTAACATACAAATAGTGCTCGTGCAGCTTGAACCGTTAGTGACAGTGCTGTGTTCTATAGCTACCATTTCTATATGCAACAAGGCAGGTATGCTACAATAGTACGTATAAACATCTACGACTAAATATCCTATCACGCCCTGACGCTTAACGCCATACGGGCGATTTCCCCGTAGATGTTAAATCTACTCACCTGGTCGCGTGCTAAGCGTAGCCGACCACTTGCTTCCCCTTCTTTGCGGCGTCCGACGTACCCGCCTGCGATCCTAGAATTCATACATAGAAAATCCACATAAGCAAATATCTCGCAAAAATGCGATATCGAAATCAAACGAGAAACTCGCGTCGTGAACTAAACGCGCGTGTGTCCGATACGCTAAAACGTGTGTATACGCGTCTAAAACTACCCCGACACGTCATGATACGCTGGAACACAGAAGCCACTCACGTATCACACGTGTCGCGCAAACAAAACGTATTGGATCCCGGATTTTTACCCAGGTGAAAACTTACAAAATTGCACATGCCAAAACACTGGAATATGCAGCAGACTACCCTAGACAAAATCCCAGCAACCAAAACCCTTATCTGGCCACAAATTGCGGCCAGAACGATTAAAACGGAGGCCAAACAGTGGAGATAGGGGTTCGTGCTCTGTGTGTGTTGTCTAGCCCTAGTGTACATGCTCCAGTTTCCTCAATTTTTCTCTGAAGTAACCGGGTCTACAGCAGATCACAAAAAGGCCAAATTTTGCTTAAAAACGTTATATTTTGCACAAAATGAAAACCTAGGGTATTTTAGTGAAATCTGGGTTAAAGCTAGGTTTATGTGGCCCTAATAACACTTAACTAGGCTAGGCTAACCAATAAAACTATCACTTGGCCACAACTTCACACAAAACACCATTTCTAGCACTAAAACGCATAATTAACACTAACCGAAGCAATTTAACACACAAAGTTAGCAAGCTAGGAAGTTAAGCCTAAGATGTTAGTTATGTGTATGCCCTAGAGGCCATTACTATACATAGGATGTATATTGTATGGATGCTTGGACATATATAGGGATGACTTTCTTGCTCGATATGATAGTATGCTATCTGGTTACTCTTTACTTTAACGTGTACACTGATTGTCTCTCTGTTACATGTTGGTAAAACCCTTAGGATGTGTACTTGACTACCATGACTATGATACGGATCATACTAGTGGGGACATGGTAGTCCATAAGTACATCTTTCAAAGTCCCTAGTCGTAGGTGTATCGAGACGGGGCATCGATATACCAGAGTAGACTAGCGTGTAGCTTCTCGACCCATATAGATGGGCGATGGATGATCCCATATCCATTGGTGTTTGACATCAGAGATGATATACGGGTGCTCAGTGAAGACTGGGTACACTGGACGGACTCGTCGAGAACTCCCAGATGGTATTATACCTTACATCAGATGGCAGTTCTCTGGTGACACTGGTACAGGTTAGTCTGTAGACCCGAGATCGTCATAGAGTCTTGTGTGATTCCCACTGTGCTTTGATTTCCATCATACCACGTCCAAGAGGGCGTGCAAAAATGTGGCTTTTGGGTACAGTCCCGAATCACATTGAGGCAATGAGCGATAGGAGGGGTTTCGTCTCTCCCGGTATAGGGAGTTGATGTTGCGCAGTGCTCGATTGGCTATAACAGGAAGTCCTTGGCCAAGGCTGCTTTAGGGATTTACTGGTAAGTGTTACCAGTAGTTTCTCGACCTGTTATGAGCCTCATATCGACACGACTTATCAAGTTATTGGGGTCTGACGTTTACCACCCTTAGGCGAGATATGCGACATATCAGACGAACAGACCGGACTGTACGGTAGTGTTACTGGTTGGATTCACAGGAGTGTGAGCGGGCTTGCTCGTTGATCTTCTGATCGCTCAATACCCGAGTGGCCGTTACGTTTGGCAGACCGCTTCCGGCTTGTGGGTGTTTGATATGATCATCACCTACTGCCGGCGTATTGACGAGTCTTTAGAGTCCTACACAGGGGTTTCCTGGCTCAAGCGAAACGAAATAGGAGCGCATATGAGATATGTGCGGGACCGAGAATAATACCAGTATGTGATACTGTATTCTATTCTCGCGATTTGTGACATTGATCGGTTGTATGCGATATAGCCGGGTTATCGGATCAAGTATTGATTCGATAAGTTGTTACTATAGATATTAGTCGGTTATATGCGATATGACCGGATCGTTAAATCAAGTGTTGATTTAATGATTTAATGTATAATTATATATTTGATATATTACTTTACATTAACTAGTATTGGTTCACTTAAGATTGATTTTCTCACTTGATTGTGCACATTGTTTATATGTGATATATGCAAGTGTACATGTTTGTATCATGCTTGATGATACATACAAGTTGTGTGTATGAGAACTAAACCAAATCAAGGTAAAATTAGGGTTTACTATTTTCCTAGCAAATAACAAAAGAATTGAGACTTTGGTCAAAGTTATCAACCTTCATGAAGCTTGATAAGCATTGACAAAGTCAACCCTTTTGTCATTTGTATAGGATATTAGTTAACCCAACCCTTAACCTAATGCTTGGGTTAATTCTCTACATGAGTTAAGCTTGAGGGCTTAACTCAACCATGGTGCCATTATTTATTGGATAGGTTTCATTTGGATATTATTCATATGATTCTTTCTTCTTCTTCATCTTCATCAAGCTCACAAAAGCTTGCTAGCCCCAATGGTGCCATGAGAAAAAGAGTGAGAAATCCAATTCTAAAGTGAACCCACTTCCTATTTCTTCATCCTCTACTACTTGCCATGTAGTATAGGGTGTTCTCTTCACAAAGTTTTTGACCAAGTGAAGGAATAGCTTGAGTTTGAGTCTCCCCGACGTAGATCATCTTCGGCCTCGAAGTCAACGACCTAGCCTGCTCATTTCTCCGACGAGACCATCGCTAGAGTCCAGGATCCCGATGATCGCAGCGGAGGGACGTCAACACGGAGCTAAAGAAGTGGAGGACCGGATCTACAAAGGTTGTATTTCCATTCACTTGTTAGTAAAGTAGTTTGCTTGCTTTTCTTTTCGCCTTAACATCTAGTTAACGATCTAGTTTAGGGTTTCTTGGCACCGAAAAATTTGAATTTGGCATGGTTGATGCCTTGTGGAACCTCTTGAGTGTACCTAGTAACCCTACATAAGAAGTATACCTCACTTGACCCTAGGTGCAAGGAGGAGGAAAAGAAGCTGTGTTGCTGCTGCTGCTTGCTACTGCAGGTGCTTCATGTTGCTGCTGTTGCTGATGCTTGAAGCTGCTGCTGATGCTGGTGCTGCTGCTGATGCTGCTGGAGCTGTTGCTGATGCTGCTGTTGATGCTGCTGGAGCTGCTGCTGCTTCTTCTGCTGTTGTTGCAGCTGATGTGAGTGTGTGTGTGTGTATGAGTGAGAGAGTTGTGAGAACAAATGAGAGGCAAAATAAAAAGAAATGGGAGTTAAGGCTAGTCAACCACCCCTCTCTCTCTCTTCATTAAATGAAGGCATGGCTCAAGCCATGATGTCCTTCTCTCTCTCTCTCTCTCTCCCTCCAAGTCAACCAAATTTTAAATCATTTCCATTTTAAAAATAAAGCAATTGACCCAAAACAATTAATTCAAATTTTAAATTAGCTTAAGGAAAATGGGTTAATCCACCATGGTTGCTAATCACGGTCTAACCCCAATTTTAACCCTAGTTTACATGCACATGTGTGTGCAAGCTTAGAAAAATTCTAATAAAATATTCATTAAATTTGATAAAATATTTGAAAATCGTTTTGGTAAACTTTTTTTTATTAAAAACCATATATTAAAATATAATTAGCCACTAATCACATCCTAAGGTGTTACAATCTTCCTCCCTTAATGAAATTCGTCCCCGAATTTAAATATATAAAGCTACGCATACCTTCAAAAAGATGAGGGAACTTCTTCCGCTTCTCGCTCTCGGCCTCCCAAGTGATCTCTTCACCATTCGGGCTGCGCCAAAGCACCTTCACAGATGGCAAGACCTTCGATCGAAGTTTCTTCACCTGCTGGTCCAATATCATTACTGGCAGCTCGGTGAACGAAAGATCGCACTCGAGCTGAACGGTCTGATGCTGAACCATGTGCGAAGGGTCATGTAGGTATCTGCGAAGCATCAACACATGGAATACGGGGTGAACATCTGAGAAGTCGGGTGGAAGAGCCAAACGATATGCTTCTGCGCCCACACGCTCGAGGATCTCGAAGGGACCTATGAATCTGGGGCTAAACTTCCCCTTCCGTCCAAACCTCATCACTCGCTTCATTGGAGAGACCCTCAGAAAAACGTGATCGCCAACTGCGAACTCTAATCTGCGGTGGCGTGTGTCAGCATACGATTTCTGCCTGCTCTGAGCTGTCCTCATCCTGTCTCGAATCAGCTGAATCTTCTCGGTCGTCTCCTGTACGATCTGTGGCCCCAAAATACTGCTCTCACTGAGCTCTGTCCAACAGACGGGCGATCTACATCTCCTCCCATACAAGGCCTCGAAAGGTGCCATCTGAATTGTATCCTAGAAACTATTGTTGTAGGAGAACTCCACCAAGGGTAAATGATGATCCCAGCTACCACCAAAGTCTAAAACGCACGCTCGGAGCATGTCCTCGAGAGTCTGAATAGTCCGCTCTGACTGGCCGTCGGTCTGCGGATGAAATGCTGTGCTGAAACTCAAGCGGGTGCCCAAAGCCTCCTGAAGCCTCTGCCATAGTCGGCTGGTAAACTGGGTGCCTCGGTCGGACACAATACATGTCGGGACTCCATGCAGTCGTACAATCTCGTCGATGTATATCTAGGCGTACTGAGCAAATCCGAAAGTCGTCTTCACCGGCAGGAAGTGAGCCGCTTTCGTCAAACGATCCACGATCACCAAAATGGAGTCATACCCTCGCCTAGTCCTGGGTAGACCCACAACGAAATCCATCGAAATCTGCTCCTATTTCCACTCCGGAATGGGTAACGGCTGTAGCTCTCCCGCTGTCCTCTGGTGCTCGGCATTGACTTGCTGACAAGTCAGGCATCTCGACACGAAGTCTGAGATGTCTCTCTTCATTCCGTCCCACCAGTAAACATCTCTCATATCATGGTACATCTTGGTGGAACCCGGATGAACACTATACACCGATCGATGTGCCTCCTCAAGAATCTCACGCCGCAGTCGCTCAGCATCTGGTACGCACAGTCTAGTCCCAAATCGCAGTGTCCCTTGATCATCAATCACGAACTCGGAAAATGTCCCCTGTCCAATCTGTGACATGATCTCAGAACAACGGTCATCACTGTACTGTGCCTCATGTATACGGTCAAACAACTGTGGGCATGCACGAACATGCACAAGCTGTCCCCCGATCGGCGTGAACTCGAACTGCACTCGGCTGTCGCATAAAATCTGCCAATCTGCCGACGACTGCCTCTGCACCGCGCTCAGACAAGATAGACTACCCCCGGGCCTCCTGCTCAAGGCATCCGCCACTACATTAGCCCTGCCCGGGTGATACAAGATCTCGCACTCGTGGTCCTTTACTAGTTCCATCCAACGGCGCTGTCTAAGATTCAGGTCTCGCTGCTGAAATATATACTTTAAGCTCTTATGATCAGTGAATATCTGGCACGACTCGCCGTATAGGTAATGTCGCCAGATCTTGAGTGCAAAGACCACTGCAGCCATCTCCAAATCATGAGTAGGGTAGTTCTGTTCATGTTTTTTCAATTGCCGTAAAGCATATGCGATCACCCTGTCATGCTGCATCAACACACATCCTAGCCCCACTCGAGAAACATCATAATAGACCACAAATCCGCCTGATCCTGAAGGCAATGATAACACCGGCGCCGTAGTGAAACAAGTCCGTAGCTGCTGAAAGCTATGCTCGCGGTACAAATCGCCTGTAGTAACCGGCCAATAGAAAGTTGTGGATCTCCGTAAATGATGCGGGTCTGGGCCAACTCTGAACGGCCTCGATCTTCCTCGGGTCCACGCATATACCATCTCGTGTAATCACGTGACCCAAGAAGTCTACGCTGTCAAGCCAGAATGCGCATTTGGAGAATTTTGCGAATAGCTGGTGCTCCCTCAAAGTCTGCAGTGTGATCCGCAGGTGCTGCTCGTGCTCCTCTCGGCTCCGGGAATACACCAAAATATCGTCAATGAATACGATGATGAACAAATCAAGATACGACCTGAAAATATGGTTCATCAAGTCCATGAACGCTGCTGGGGCGTTGGTGAGTCCAAACGACATCACCAAAAACTCATAATGGCCGTAGTGCGTGCGGAAAGCTGTCCTCGGTATATCGTCCTGTCGAACCCGCAGCTGATGGTATCCTGATCGCAAGTCGATCCTCAAAAAATATCCTGCCCCCTAAAGCTGGTCAAACAATCGTCGATGCGTGGCAAAGGATATCTGTTCCACACGGTAACCCTGTTCAGCTGGCGGTAGTCGATACACAAACGCAAACTACCGTCCTTCTTCTTGACAAGCAGGACCGGAGCACCCCAAGGAGAAACACTGGGTCGAATAAGTCCCTTATCCAGCAAATCTTGCAACTGACCCTTCAACTCACTAAGCTCCGCCGGGGCCATCCGATAAGGCGGTATAGAAATAGGCCCCGTGCCGGGAATCAAATCAATACAGAAAGTAATATCGCGTTCGGGCGGTAGCCCAGGAAGCTCGTCAAGGAAAACATCAGGGAACTCACAAACAATCGGAACCTGGTCCAATGGAAAATCCGTAGCTCTAGTATCACAAACATAGGCTAGGAATCCCTGACATCCCTTCCTCAACAGCTGTCCAGTGCGAAGAGAAGAAATCAAACTGTGAGGGGCGGTACAACAGTCCCCCTGCACAACAAAAGCCGACTCGCCGGGAAAACAAAATCTAACTGTCTTCTCGCGGAAGTCCACAGACGCATAGCACGTGGCTAACCAATCCATGGCCAAAAGAACGTCAAAGTCCAACATCTCAAGAAGGATCAAGTCGACATGCAACTCTCTCTCGCCAATATGGACAACACAGGATCGGAACACGTGCCTAGCAACAAATGACTCTCCCACAGTAGTGGTCACAACAAGCGGTCGATCAAGCAACCCGGACTCTCTACCCAAGCTCGGCACAAAGTGTGTGGAAACGTACGAGTGCGTGGATCCGGGATCAAACAACACGTGTGCGTCAACAGAACATACTGATAGGGTACCTGAGACCACTGCATTAGACGCCTGCGTGTCCTGATGCGTCAACGCGAAAACCCATGCCTATCCTCTGCCTGCAACTGGCGGTCGCCTACTAGCAACTGGCTGTACTCTGCCGGCAGCTGGATGTCCTCTGCCTCGGCCACCTCGTCCTCTATGAGTAAACCCTTCGTGACCACGGCCTCTCTGTGCATGAGTCTGCCGTGGAGCAATAATAGGTACAATAGGAAACGCCCTCTGGGGTGGGGAAGGTGGAAGTGTGACACGTGGTACTGCTGGCTCCCTCCGGCGTATCTCGGTACAATCTCTGACGCGGTGATGGGGACTACCACATCCAAAGCATCCACGCGATGACTGCTGACCCTCCTAGGGATAAGAGCTAAACATCTGACCTCGCCCCGAGTCTCTGCCACCTGTACGATGTCTATCACGGCGTCCGAATGGAGGTCTCTGTGCTGCTGTATCAGTACGAACCCACTTTGGCCCTGGAACTACCGAAGTCTCTGCAAGACGCTCCTCGACTAATAGGGCTGCGTCAACAACTGCTGCATAAGTCTCGCAATGTTGTGCACTGATCGCAAGGAACAGTGGGGTAAGTAAGACTCGAACAAATCTCTTGACTCGCATCTCCTCAGCAGCCACTAGGTATGGGGCATAAACAGATAGCTCGGTAAACAGTAAATCGTACTCTGCCACTGTCATCTCTGGGGTCTGGCGTAAGGACTTGAATCTGCGCGCTCGGGCATCCCTGACACTCTGGGGAAGGAAACAGGCTAGAAACACTGTCACAAACTCGGTCCAGGTCATAGGAGGAAGACCTGCTGCTCTGCCTTTCTCGATCGATTCAAACCATTTCTGTGCAAGACCTTCCAGGTGAAAGCTCGCGAACTCTACCCATCGCGCATCTGAGCATCTAAGTGAACGACATATCCGGGCCATCCTATCAATGAAAAACTGTGGGTCCTCGGCTGCATCGGTGCCTGTGAAGACCGGAGACTTCAACCTTATAAACTCTGATAGCGATACTGTAATAGCCTCCGTAGCTGCAGGGGTAACTGCCTGTACTGTAGGTACCATCGCGGTCCCCGTAACGGGTGGAACTACCTTTGGTTGCTGCGCCTGAAGTGTCTCAACTAGCGATCCTATCATCTGGCGCATCTCCTGCATACCGGCCACTAGCATGGCGATCTGATCTGTTGTAGGAGGTGTTAGTTATATGTATGCCCTAGAGGCCATTACTATACATAGGATGTATATTGTAGTGGATGCTTGGACATATATATGGAGGACTTTCTTGCTCGACATAATAGTATGCTATCTGGTTGATCTTTACCTTAACGTGTATACTGATTGTCTCTCTGTTACATGTTGGTAAAGCCCTTAGGATGTGTACTTGACTACCTAGACTATGATGCGGATCATACTAGTGGGGACAGGGTAGTCCATAAGTACATCCTTCAAGGTCCTTAGTCGTAGGTATATCGAGACGGGGCATCGATATACCAGAGTAGACTAGCGTATACCTTCTCGACCCATACAGATGGGCGATGGATGATCCCATATCCATTGGTGTTTGACATCAAAGATGATATACGGGTGCTCAGTGGAGACTGGGTACACTGGACGGACTAGCCGAGAACTCCCAGATGGTATTATACCTTACGTCAGATGGCAGTTCTCTGGTGACACTGGTACAGAGTAGTCTATTGACCCGAGATCGTCATAGAGTCTTGTGTGGTTCCTACTGTGCTTTGATTTCCACCTTACCACGTCCAAGAGGGCGTGCAAAACGGTGGTTTTTGGGTACAGTCCCGAATCACATGGAGGCAATGAGCGATAGGAGGGGATTCGTCTCTCCCGGTATAGGGAGTTGATGTTGCGCTGTGTTCGATTGGCTATAACCGGAAATCCCTGGCCAGGGTTGCTGAGATTTACTGGTAAGTGTTACCAGTAGTTTCTCGAATTGTTATAGACCTCATATCGACACGACTTATCGAGCTATTCGGGTCTGACGTTTACCACCCCTAGGCAAGATATGCGACATATCAGACGATCAGACCGGACTATACGGTAAGTGTTACTGGTTGGATTCATAGGAGTATGAGCGGGCTTGCTCGTCGATCTTCTGATCGCTCAATACCCGGGTGGCCGTTACGTTTAGCAGACCGCTTGCGGCTTGTGGGTGTTTGATATGATCATCACCTGCTGCCGGCGTATTGACGAGTATTTAGAGTCCTACACAAAGGTTTCCTAGCTCAAGCGAAACGAAATAGGAGCGCATATGAGATATGTGCGGGACCGAGAATAATGCATGTATGTGATACCGTATTTCATTCTCGCGATGAATGTATCGAATGGTTGTATGCGATAACCTAGTTATCGAATCAAGGATTGATTCGATAAGCCGATACATTGGATACTAGTCGGTTATGTGCGACATGACCGGATCATTGAATCAAGTGTTGATTTGATGATTTAATGCATAATTATATATTTGATATATTACTTTGCATTAACTAGTATTAGTTCACTTTAAATGGATTTTCTCACTCAAAGTTCACAAGTTGTATATGTGATATACTTTTGTGCACTTGATTGTATCATGTTTGATGATACATGCTTACTTGAGTTTGTGTAAAGATTAAACCATGGTTATTTAAATGGTTAGGGTTTTGTTTTTCATATCTATTTATTCATTTATTTATTTTTGGAAAAGATATGAAATGAATGGTGGCTATGTTTGTTTTTAGTTGAAGATTCATGAAGTATTGACTAAGTCACCATTCTTGTCTCATGCTTAACCCTAACCATTTAAACTAACCCTAGTTCATTCTCTACACTTAACCAAGGGTTAGTATATGATAAGTATGATTTTCTTTTCTATTAGTATTAACTTATCATATTCTATCATCTTCTTCCTCTTCTTCTTCTTCATGAAGAAACCTTGCTCCATCAATGGCAACTTGAGCAAATGAGTGAGAAATCCAATTCTAAAGTGAACCCACCTCCTATTTCTTCACCCTCTACCTCTTGCCAAGTAGTATAGGGTGTTTTCTTCACAAGTTTCATGACTTGGTGAAGTGGGAGCTTGATCTTGTGATGCCTCGACGTAGATCATCTTCGGCATCGACATCGACGACCTAGCCCGCCCATTTCTCCGACGAAGCCGACGCAAGAGTCCGGGATCCGATTTGGACAGCGGAGGGACATCATTGTAGAGCTATGGAGGTGGAGCACCGGATCTACAAAGGTTGTATTTCCGTTCTTGTAGTTAAGTTGTTAACTAGTTGCATCGCATAGCCTAAAATTCTAGTTAACGATCCGTATTAGGGTTTCTCGGCACTTGTAAAATTTGAAATTGGCATGGTTGATGCCATGTGAGACCTCATTAGTGTGCCTAGGAACCCTACAGTGGTATCAGAGCCTAGCTAGAGCCTTAGGCGATGCGTAGACGGAATTAGAAGTCCGATCGAATCAAAACCCAAACCCAAATTTGCTCTCTGGACAATTTTGAAAAACTGGGTTTTTTCCAGATTAAAAATATGCAGAAAAACCAGCAGGAGAGTATAAGAATTACTGAGAAGCCCGTACCCCTGAATCCACCAAAGTGCGGCGGAACCGCGGCATTAGCTTGGCTAATGCGGCGGTTCCGCGGCCATGTGGTATCTTCTTGCGTTAAATTTTGCACAGTAATTCTTAGTTTGCAGTGCTGGTTTTCCTGGGAAGTTTTAATAATTTTTCAAGAGTTGAATTTTCTGGGTTGTATTGGGGTCTCGGTGTTTCGACCGGATTGTCTAATTTTGTCAGTGTGTGTTTTCCGGATAATTTTAGAATATGTTAAAAAGTTCGACCGGATATAAATACCCAATTTTCCCCTGTCGGGAAATTTCCAAGTGTTGGATCTTTCCGAGGTTTAAAGACGTTCTAAGTAGTGCAAGTAACGCGATGGTCTCTCTAGAAGACAACAAACCTTAACTCGATTATGTGACCGTCTTGAACTGCCCTTTGAACCTTAGGGTTTGGGGCAGTACGGCGTGCCACATGTGAGGCGTTGGCTTGACCCTTCTACGGCTGGACCGTTGGTACTGAGGCACGAACTGAATGTTTTTAGACTTATTTCTTGTATTGAGCTGTATCGGGAAAACTTGGGTGTTTGATTGTTCGATCGGAAAGTTTAACATTTTCTTTCTTATCCGAAATGTGATACAATAATTGGAATTCACAAGTTTTTATGAGATAACTGAATGAATGTTATAAATCTAGCGGTTTAGTCTCACTTGATCGGTTGCCACAGAATTTTGATGTGATCAAAAGTCCGTCGCAATCACGTAGTGTACGCGGATACTCGCCGGGTAAACTTAATAGACAGCTTCACTCCATAGCCCCGACCAAGTGACTGTAGGAGAACCCCGTCGCCGAAAGCGTCCGTTTGGGTGCTCGCGGCAGCGGTGTTCCGCCTTGGTGCACTTCGTCGACGGTATCGGGGGTGCAGCCGTCTACTGAAGTTTGCGACGAGCATTCGATCAAAATGTCGGGAATCTTGTTGAATTGCCCGACTTGATATTAAAAAGTGTTTTCGATAATGAGACTAAAATGCGGGGTTTATAATTGTTAGGCATGCGATGTCTAAGGAATTCATTTGATTAGGCATGCGATGTCTATGTAGGTTGCGGATTCCAACTGTTGTAGTTTTACACTTTCTTTTCTGTGACCGTAAGTGTAATATGTGATATCGCCGGTTTCGTTGCTATATGTCAACGACAATTGGGATGCCCATATTTACTTACGTTGATGACATGTGATGTTATGTGTTGTTGGATATGTTATATTGGATCGTCGTGTTTGAATAGCCGGGGTTTTTTATGTGAGATGAGTGTTTTTCATTTTCATTCATGTAAAAACTTGTATGTAATATTCTTTTATTGGGGCACTTCCAGGTTGCGGAAGATGTCACCCTTTGTATATTATTTACTTTTCCGCACTAGGATAGACCCAAGGAGGAGGGCACAAGTAACCGGGTTCTGGAGTCCAGTGGGAGACCAACTCGAGGAGTCGAGTCCGGGTCTCCTAACTCTAGAATTGGTAGGGTTGCTTGCCGCTCTCGTAGGGGTCTAGGGGTGTGGGTTTGGCTATTCATCACGACCGTGGAATCCGTGTTTTATACTGGCTCGTATTGAAAACACGGACGTCCTAGTATATCCAATATTTCATATGTTTCTTCTGCTGCGATATCTGTGATGTGATCATGTGATGTTCTATGATAGATACTGTATATAGTATATATGATATATTATATAGGCGTTACTTATGTTTTACACCCGCGCTAGCCCTGCCCCGCTCTGCCGTTAGTTACCTAACCTAACGGTGCACGAGGGGACATCGAGGCGAATGCGGATGGCATAAGTATACGTCGTATTTATCTGTGATGTTTAGGTACATAAATGATGGGACTTCATTAATGTGATTAATGAAAGTAAAAGAAACCTAAAGATGTTGTAGAATCGAATTTCAAAAATATAGCTACAGTTCTTGCTTTGCACAGCGGTATATATGATATATCCTGCACCTTATTCGATGAGGAAAGGACCGAGATCCCTTCACCGGGAGTGACTCCTTTAGCAATAACTGGCAGATGCTACACATTCGGTTTGTCTTTTAATTGCTTTTAAGAGTTTTTGCTTTGCACAGTGATATATATGATATATCCCGCACCTCATTCGACGAGGAAAGGACCGACGATCCCTTCACCGGGAGTGACTCCTTTAGCAAAACTAGAAAAGCCTCAAAAACACTCCATTTTAAAATCATTTGATTCTACAACGATATCAAGTTCATTACGCAATAGGTTTTCAGAAAAACCTGTCGTAGCCCTCCGTCATTTCAGATAAGTTGTATATAGTATTCGTGCTGCATTTGTTGGCTTTCGTCAAGGTGCAGTGTGCGGTAGCTATATGCTGCTTATCTGCTGCATACGATGCGATTGGATTAGGGTAGTCGTGCGGCTTTGTTGGCTTTCGTCAAGGGTCGTGCGGGTGGGTTTAATTCAATCAAGAAATGTACGGGTTGAACTTGACTAGCGGGCTATGGTTTGTTGGCTTTCGTCAAGGTCATAGCACGTTAGGGGCAAAATATTATCGGGAATTTCAAGTGTTGAAATTTGCAATGAGATTGCATACCTTCTATGAGATAGTTGGATCCCGATACCCGCTGTGAGTAAGAGTTACTCCTGTTAGTGTTTATGCCCTAGAAGGCCATTACTGTATCATACTAGTTTGTATATTACTTAATGGAAGCTTGGGATATTCACATGTATATAACAGTCTTGCTAAACATGGTAGTATGCTACTTGGTTTTTCTATCTTAATATGTGAGTATACGTATTGATAGAGCTCTTAGGATCTTGCTTGACTACCAGCGTTGTGATGGCAGTCACACTAGTGGGGGCTGGGTAGTTTACAAGCACATCCTTATTCAGGTCCCTAGTCGTTGGATTATCGAGACAGGGCATCGATACTCCGGAGTAGACTAGTGTGTACGCTTCTCATCCCAGTTGGGGAGATGGTCTGTCCCACAGCCGTCAGTACGTCGTACTAGAGATAGTATGCAGGTGCTCGTTAGGTTACGGGTACACCGGACAGGACTCACAGGGGACTGTTGGTTGGTTTTATACCAGTCGTCAGTGAACAGTTCCCAGGTGACATGAGTACAGCATAGTCCGCAGACTTGACACTGCTACTTCGCCTCGAGTGTGTCCCACTGTTCTTAGATTGCTACCCTACCACGGCTCAAAGGAGTCGTGCAAACAGGTAGCAGTTGGGTGCAGTCCCGAGCACTTGGAGGCAGTGGCGGTTAGACAGGATTCGTCTCTCCCGGTATTGGGGGTTGATATCGCGCTGTGTCAGAGAGCCATTACGCAAAGTCCCTGGCCAGGGCAAGCGAGATTTCCTGGTAGGTTCCAATAGTTTCTCAGGGTGTAATGGGCTTCGCTCCGACACGACTTATACCGCTATTAGGGGACTGACGCTTGCCGCCCCCTAGGCCCGATATGCGATAGTCTTAGACGAACGGACCGGACTGTACGGAGATTGTCACATCAGACTCAGTAGGAGTTCGGATGGGTTTCCTCATCGGCCTTCTTATCGACATCTACTTGGGGACCGTTACGTACAGCTAGTGCCGCTTGCGGTCTGTGGTTAAACCCACTGCCAGCGTAGTAGTCGAGTCTCTAGAGTCCCACACAGAGAGTTTCCCTACTCCAGGCAAAACGATATAGAGGTCGTATGGTTTTACGACAAGGGTTCGGACGCATACGTGTGTTTACGCACGTACGACTTTCGGACAGTTTTTACCAGTCGGCTTTGGTTTAAGCCAGTTACTGGTATCCGGTTATTGGATTTATACAGTCTAAAGTTTTTCCGTATTTTTGCGGAAAGGAGGGGCATTCTCGTAATTGCGCGAGAAGCTTCTAGAAGATGGTGACTAAGGAGGTTTAGGTGGCATATACAATGAATGTGATTAGTGAGTCATATGGATGATTCATCCATGTCATTAATGCATCATAAATGCTTAATGACTCATGGATGTGAATCATCACTAGATATTATCAAGCATGGTTGTTAAATTCATTTCTTTTCTTTTCTTGATAAAAAGAAATGCTTGATATATATTATGATAACTCATTCTTCTCAATTCATTATTATCTTTACCTTCTCTCTCCTCAAGCTCTCCCTCTTCAAACCCTAATCCTCCCCTCTCATGTGTTGAGTACAAGGATTAGTTAGACTAATTAAACCATAACCCTCACTCTATATCACCTAGCTTCTTTGATTAGCACTTAAAGAAGGTTAGTTGCCTCAAGTTTAGAGGCTAAGCTTGGAGTAAAGCTCTCGGGTGGATCGTCTACTACTTCGAGAAGGCCGAGGAGGAGGAGGAGTTCGCAAAGATGAAGGATACGATTCTTTAGGTATAATCCCTTTACATAGTAGTTGTTAACAACTATGTTTGATGTTAGTTATCGTTTAGCTTCGATTCATGCGGTTAGTCGATGTTTAAGCAAAGAACAAGATCGTTTTTCATATTTCCGCCTCCCCGCAAGTCGTGGGATGTTGTACATCGACTTACAGTGGTATCAGAGCCTCGCTAAACAATAAATAACTTACTTGCAAATTTGTATGAATTTCGAACGGAAAAAACGAAACCGGAAAACCCCGAAATCACAAGTTTCTGTCGAATTTTAAATGAAGTCCTAAAATTTTTCAGGGAGGTTCAGAAAGCTTAAAAAGACAGTAGAAGAACACCCAAGAAATTTGGGCCCCTGAATCGCCTAAAGCGCCGCAGAACCGCGGCGGATCGCACCGATCCGCCGCGCTTCCGCCGTCGAGTTGGCGATTCAGGAACCCAAATTTTCTGTGTTGCTTCTCTGTGATATTTGGTATTTTCTGGAATATTTTATTTTTGCTCAGGTTTCAGATTTACAGAGAAGTATTGGAGCAAAATTAAAAGTGTTTAATCGGTCGAAATTATACAGTATTTGCTTGTTGGATTATATCTGTGTTTGTATAATGTGTTCGTAAACCTCCCCTAACTGCTAGTATGTCGGTTGGCAGGGGGTTGGACATTTCTGTAATGGATTTTATCTGTTTGTGAATATGAACTGTGTTGGACTGTTGTGATGTATAGCCGGGGTTATGTGATGGGTTATTATTTAATTCATTTGATGCAAATGTAATTTGTTGTAATATTATTTTGCGGGGCACATCCAGGTTGCGGTTGTAGCCACCGTTGTATTATTTCATTTTACTGTTTTTGCTACTAGGACAGACCCAAGGTGGGGTGTACAAACTGCCGGGCAGGTAGTTTGCCGTACCCGTTGGAGTCTTGGATGGGGTAATGGCTATTCATCACAACTGTGTAATCCGTCTTTTGTTGCAGGCTCAAAACAAACACGGATTGCTTGCAAATCCAATAAAGTTCATCTGTGATCTGGAATGCCTATTATTGCGTCTGACGAATGTACAATATCTATATATGATAGCTATTTAGACGTCACTTATGTTTTACACCCGCACTAGCCCAGCCCCCGCTCTGTCGTTAGTTAAGTAACCTAACGGGTGATGACGGGACCCCGTGGCGAATGCGGATGGCATAAGAGGACGTTGTATTTTCGTTGTTTTCTGCAATGATAGGTTAATGATGGGACGCATTATTTATAATACAAAGAAAATAAACCAAAAGTTAATCTTTGGAACAATTTAAAAGAAACCACTCGGTTAATTTTAAAAACAGATATTTTTAAATGCGGAGCTTTAACCACTCCTTTTAAAAGCTATCATGTTCCTTCGGTTATATCAAGTTCACTACGTTCACGGTTCCGCCAAAACCAGTCGTAGCCCTCCATCATTTCTTATGGATAGTCAGTAGTATTCAAGCTATGTTTGTTGGCTTTCATCAAGGCATAGTGTTTGGTAGCTACTGGGTATTCATTTGTTGCATAGATAGATGTGTTGGTTTGGGACAGTCGCATTACCTTGTTGGCTTACGTCAAGGGTATATACGGGTGGGTTCAAATTAACAAGATAATGATGGGCAGAACTTGACATGTGACTTATGATTTGTTGGCTTACGTCGAGGTCATAAGAGCATGGGGCAAAAACCTATATCGGGAATTTCTAAAGAAACTGAAATTTGCAAAGAGATGCATACCATTTGGAGTTTGATGAATGTTGGTAGGATTCCTTCAACATTATCATACGATGATATTTGGATCCCGATCCTACTGTGAGTATATGCTACTTATCAGGAGATTCGTCGCTTAACGATCAATGCTATAAACCAAGTAGGTGTCAAGAAAGGTGTCAGCGGGGTTACGCCCCCAGAGAAAAGAGGTTATTTAATTAAGGAACTTCGCGAAAGCGTTGGAAAACCTCCCTCGAAGTATCGACACTAGCCTGGCTGAACGGTTAAGCAAGTATTGTACAGTGAGAATAGTCCTGGCTAATTCTTCTTTTATGGTTTGAGGAAGGATTCAAGAAACAGTGGGAGCCATCCAGTTTAGATAAACTAAAAACCACTCTAAACTTGCAAGAGCATCATGCTAAAGAGTTTTCTTCTCTCTCTCCTAATTGCAGCGACCCTGAAAATGACTGGACTTAAGTTACTTTTAGAGAAAAATATACTGACAGGGCCAAACTATAAAGATTGGCTGCGGAATGTCAAAATGGCTTTGACCTATGACAAATTGGGGTACGTCCTCACCGCTATGGCACCTGCTGTCCCTGGTCCCAAATCCAGCAATGCGGATAAGGAAATCCGCAAAACCTGGGATTTAGATTGCGCGAAAGCCAAGTGCATCGTGCTTGCCTCAATGAACAATGAACATCAGAGGAGGCACGAGGATATGAACCTAGATGGCATATTTCTCCATACAAAGGAACTTTATGGAGAGCAATCTCGTATAGCAAGATACAAGACCTCTAAGAACTTGTTTCGAGCGAGGTTGGCTGTCGGGTCATCGGTAGGAGAACATGTCCTAAAGATGATCGGCTATATTGAAGAGCTCGCAGACCTTGGGACGACTTTGGATAATGAGCTCTATACAGACCTTATTCTCCAGTCCCTTCCTCACACCTACGCCCAGTTTATCCTGAACTTCAACCTTCAAAGAAAAGAAGTTGAACTTCCGGAACTCCTGAACATGTTAAGGAGTGCAGAGGGCACCTTGCAGAAAACAAGGGAAACACCCGCTATGTTTGTTAGCGGTGCATCTTCTTCCGGGTCCAAGGCTAAGGTCAAAGGAAGGAAGAAGAAGGCCGCCAACAAACCTAGAGAAGGTGTTAGTAAGGTGGGAGGGAAGGGAAAGAAAAAGTTTGCGGTACCGGTAGTTGGCCAGGATGAGTGCTTCCATTGTCACAGGAAAGGGCACTGGAAGAAGGATTGCAAGGCGTGGAACGCCAAGAACCAGGAACCGAAGCAAGCTGTGGCTTCGACTTCAGGTGTGTTTGTAATTGAGAATTGTCTGTCGATCAACTCTACTTCCTGGGTATTGGATACCGGATCAGGATCTCATATTTGCAATTCATTTCAGGCACTGAGAAACCGTAGAGTGCTGAAGGAAGGTGATATGACCCTAAAGGTTGCTAACGGAGCTAGCGTGGGAGCTGCGTCCGTCGGGGATTATCACCTAGGATTGACGAGTGGACACATTTTGGTTTTACATAACTGTTTTTTTGTACCAAGCTTAACGTGTAATATCATATCAGTTTCCTTGTTATCAAATAAAGGTTATGATTTCACGTTTGTAAGAGATGTTGTTAACATCCACCTTAATCATGGTTTGATTGGGTCCAGTACACTAAATAACGGTATATATGTTTTAAACCAACTCCAAATTTTCAATGTCCAGAACACACTTAAAAGAAAGTCTCCAGATTTAAATAAAGCTTTCTTATGTCATTGTAGACTGGGTCACATAAATGAGAGAAGGTTGACTAAGTTGCATAGAGAAGGATATTTGGACTCGTTCGAATATCAAACTTATGACACTTGTCAATCTTGTCTCAAAGGAAAGATGACAATGACTCCATTTACTGGACAAGGAGTAAGAGCGAGCGAGCTCTTAGGACTCATACACAGCGATGTATGCGGTCCAATATCTACACATGCAAGAGGTGGTTTTTCCTATTTCATTACTTTCACGGATGATTACTCAAGGTACGGATTCATTTATCTGATGAAACATAAATCCGAGGCTTTTGAGAAATTCCAAGAGTATAAGAATGAAGTAGAAAACCAAACCGGCAAAAGTATCAAGACACTTAGATCTGATCGAGGTGGTGAATACTTGAGTGCCGAGTTCCTAGGTTACCTAAAAGAGAAAGGAATTCTCTCTCAGCTTACTCCTCCATACACTCCACAGCATAATGGTGTATCGGAGAGACGGAATCGAACCCTATTAGATATGGTACGATCCATAATGAGTAATGCTGAGTTACCACGATCTTTCTGGGGTTATGCGCTAGAATCAGCGGCATATCTCTTGAACAGATTTCCAACCAAAACTGTACCTACCACACCATATCAGATGTGGAGTGGGAAGAAACCCTATCTTCAGTACCTGAAGACATGGGGATGTCCAGCTTTTGTAAAAAAGTAGCATCCGGACAAGCTCGAGGCACGCTCAGTAGAGTGTAAGTTTGTAGGATATCCAAAGAACTCTATGGGATATTGTTTCTATTACGCAGAGGAACAAAAGGTTTTTGTTTCTCGTCATGCCCGCTTCTTGGAAACTGAATTTTTAGAAAATCAGAAGAGTGGGAGCGAAATAGAACTGGACGAAATTCCAGAACCACAAGCTGATACTGAAAGTTTGGTAGAACCGGTAGTTCAAGAAGAACAGGACATTCCCGCACCCCTCCGCAGGAGTAGTAGGCCGTCTCATCCGCCTGAGAGATACTACAGTTTTCTCATAGATGGGGATAGAGAGGATTGCATCATAGATGATGATGAACCTACTGACTACCAGCAGGCCATCCAGAGCGGCGACTCGGTACGATGGCTAGATGCAATGCGGACCGAAATGGAGTCCATGTACACCAACAAAGTATGGACTTTGGACTTTGCTCCAGATGGGGTAAAACCCATAGGATGCAAATGGATCTTCAAGAAAAAGATTGGTGTAGATGGACAGGTGGAAACCTATAAGGCTAGACTTGTTGCAAAGGGTTTTCGTCTAAGACCTGGTTTGGACTATGACGAAACTTTTTCTCCAGTGGCAATGCTCAAATCCATTCGGGTCCTTCTTGCTATTGCTGCCTTCCATGATTATGAAATCTGGCAGATGGACTTAAAAACGGATTTTCTGAATGGAAATTTAGAAGAGTGTGTCTATATGGATCAGCCAGAGGGTTTCAATCAGAGTGGGAGCAGCGGGAAAGTATGGAAGCTGCTTAAGTCCATTTATGGACTAAAGCAGGCATTGCGGAGTTGGAACATCTGTTTTGATGAGACAGTCAAAGAATATGACTTTATCAAAAATCCAGATGAACCGTGCATATATAGTAAAGTTGTAGCCAGAAGTGTCGTATTCCTCGTCTTGTACGTGGATGACATTCTATTGATAGGAAATGACATTCCTATGCTACAATCTGTCAGAGGATTCTTATCACACAGGTTCTCCATGAAAGACCTGGGTGATGCCTCTTACATTCTGGGGATCCGGATCTATCGTGATAGATCCAAGAGGATGTTGGGACTTTCGCAGTCCAGGTATATCGACACTGTACTGAAAAGATTCAGTATGGAAGATTCTAAGCACGGTAATCTACCGGCTTGTCACGGAATCACCCTCTCCAAAGAGATGTCTCCCAAGACTGATTTGGAAAGGGAACGCATGTCTATTATACCCTACGCTTCTGCGGTAGGCTCTATAATGTATGCGATGTTGTGCACCAGACCAGATGTAGCTTACGCACTAAGCGTGGTAAGCCGGTATCAGTCAGACCCAGGGGAGAAGCACTGGATAGCAGTAAAGAACATTCTCAAGTACCTGAGAAGGACTAAGGAGATGTTCTTGGTTTACGGCGGAAAAGATCTCAGATTAGAGGCCTTTGCTGATTCCGACTTTCAGAGTGATAAGGACGATTCCAAGTCCATGTCGGGTTATGTCTTTACCCTCAATGGAGGGGCGGTGTGCTAGAAGAGCTCCAAGCAGGACACCGTTGCTGACTCAACGATGGAAGCGGAGTATATAGCTGCTTGCGATGCCGCAAAAGAAGCAGTCTGGATGAAGAAGTTCCTAACAGAACTTCAGGTGGTTCCTACCATAGTTGATCCAATACCTCTGTATTGCGACAACAACGGAGCTATAGCTTTAGCGAAGCAACCAAGGTCCCATCAGAAGTCCAGACACATCTTAAGGCGGTATCACCTGATCAGGGAGATCATTGATCGTCAGGAGATCGAGGTTCGGAGAGTTGCTTCTGAAGAGAACATTGCTGATCCATTCACAAAGGCCCTACCTCAGATTCAGTTCGAGTGGCTACTCGAGATCATCGGTCTTCGATACGCCAGTACATGGCCCTAGTGCAAGTGGGAGATTGTTAGTGTTTATGCCCTAGAAGGCCATTACTGTATCTTACTAGTTTGTATATTACTTAATGGAAGCTTGGGATATTCACATGTATATAACAGTCTTGCTAAACATGGTAGTATGCTACTTGGTTTTTCTATCTTAATATGTGAGTATACGTATTGATAGAGCTCTTAGGATCTTGCTTGACAATCAGCGTTGTGATGGCAGTCACACTAGTAGGGGCTGGGTAGTCTACAAGCACATCCTTATTCAGGTCCCTAGTCGTTGGATTATCGAGACAGGGCATCGATACTCCGGAGTAGACTAGTGTGTACGCTTCTCATCCCAGTTGGGGAGATGGTCTGTCCCACAGCCGTCAGTACGTCGTACTGGAGATAGTATGCAGGTGCTCGTTAGGTTACGGGTACACCGGACAGGACTCACAGGGGACTGTTGGTTGGTTTTATACCAGTCGTCAGTGAACAGTTCCCAGGTGACATGAGTACAGCATAGTCCGCAGACTTGACACTGCTACTTCGCCTCGAGTGTGTCCCACTGTTCTTAGATTGCTATCCTACCACGACTCAAAGGAGTCGTGCAAACAGGTAGCAGTTGGGTGCAGTCCCGAGCACTTGGAGGCAGTGGCGGTTAGACAGGATTCGTCTCTCCCGGTATTGGGGGTTGATATCGCGCTGTGTCAGAGAGCCATTACGCAAAGTCCCTGGCCAGGGCAAGCGAGATTTGCTGGTAGGTTCCAGTAGTTTCTCAGGGTGTAATGGGCTTCGCTCCGACACGACTTATACCGCTATTAGGGGACTGACGCTTGCCGCCCCCTAGGCCCGATATGCGATAGTCTTAGACGAACGGACCGGACTGTACGGAGATTGTCATTTCAGACTCAGTAGGAGTTCGGATGGGTTTCCTCATCGGCCTTCTTATCGACATCTACCTGGGGACCGTTACGTACAGCTAGTGCCGCTTGCGGTCTTTGGTTAGACCCACTGCCAGCGTAGTAGTCGAGTCTCTAGAGTCCCACACAGAGAGTTTCCCTACTCCAGGCGAAACGATATAGAGGTCGTATGGTTTTACGACAAGGGTTCGGACGCATACGTGTGTTTACGCACGTACGACTTTCGGACAGTTTTTACCAGTCGGCTTTGGTTTAAGCCAGTTACTGGTATCCGGTTATTGGATTTATACAGTCTAAAGTTTTTCCGTATTTTTGCGGAAAGGAGGGGCATTCTCGTAATTGCGCGAGAAGCTTCTAGAAGATGGTGACTAAGGAGGTTTAGGTGGCATATACAATGAATGTGATTAGTGAGTCATATGGATGATTCATCCATGTCATTAATGCATCATAAATGCTTAAAGACTCATGGATGTGAATCATCACTAGATATTATCAAGTATGGTTGTTAAATTCATTTCTTTTCTTTTCTTGATAAAAAGAAATGCTTGATATATATTATGATAACTCATTCTTCTCAATTCATTATTATCTTCACCTTCTCTCTCCTCAAGCTCTCCCTCTTCAAACCCTAATCTTCCCCTCTCATGTATTGAGTACAAGGATTAGTTAGACTAACTAAACCATAACCCTCACTCTATATCACCTAGCTTCTTTGATTAGCACTTAAAGAAGGTTAGTTGCCTCAAGTTTAGAGGCTAAGCTTGGAGTAAAGCTCTCGGGTGGATCGTCTACTACTTCGAGAAGGCCGAGGTGGAGGAGGAGCTCGCAAAGACGAAGGACACGATTCTTTAGGTATAATCCCTTTACATAGTAGTTGTCAACAACTATGTTTGATGTTAGTTATCGTTTAGCTTCGATTCATGCGGTTAGTCGATGTTTAAGCAAAGAACAAGATCGTTTTTCATATTTCCGCCTCCCCGCAAGTCGTGGGGTGTTGTACATCGACTTACAACTCTTGGGAGAGTTTTACATATTACAATTAGCCGATCAAGTAGGTGTCTAGAAAGGTGTCAACGGGGTTATGCCTCTGGGAAAACGAGGTTTACATTAATTAGGTTCGTGCGAAAGCATGGGGGACCTCCCTCAAAGTACCGACACTGGCCTGGCTGAAAGATTGGCGAACTTGTAGTGTGTAATTAATCCCGGCTAGTCTTTCCTTTTAGGGTTTGAAGGAAGATTTGATAAAAAGCAGTGGGAGCCATCCTGATTAGATAAAATAATAACCAATCTGATCTTGCAAGAGCGCACGCTGAGTGTTTTCTTCTCTCTCTCTCCAGGTAGCGACCATATCACGCCTTAATCAAGATAAAAATACGGAAGAATTGACCGAACCCACTTGTTATACTGAGCTGGGGAACGTTGGTCCCGCTCCAACTTATAATTGTTATAAGACCGAGCAGGAAATTGGGGATTACCAGAATTCCAGTGCCGCCCAAACGAAAAGAGTGCATGCTGATGCATCATCTTCGGGTGTGTTCATTACAAAGAACTGTTTCTCAGTATCCTCTGCATCCTGGGTATATGATACCGGATCAGGATCCCAGATATGTAATCTGTTATATAGGGCTACAGAAAGGTAGAGAACTGAGAACGGGTGATAAGTTTCATGAGGCAGAAAACGGGGCAAGAGTTGCAGCCAAGTCTGTTGGTCACTGTCACCCTGTATTACCAATACATTGATTCTGAACGAATGTTATTAGATACCGAACCTGATATACAAAATCATATCAGTCTCTTTATCAGCAAAGAAATGATAAAATTTTGTATTGTTGGATAATGCTTTGAACATTTCCTATATCAAAAGTTGATCGATTCAGGTACGTTATCCAAAAGCATTGACGTTCTAAATCAAACTACAGTTTTTAAGTATACAGAACACACACAAGAGGAAGAGTTCAGAAATGAACGGATCCTTCTTGAGGTATTGTAGACTAGGTCATATCAATGCGACCCGACTAGCTAAGTTCCACATAGATGCGTATTTAAATCTGTTTGAATTTACATCTTGTGAAACTTGCCAGTCATGTCACAAAGATATAATGACACCAGCTCTGTTTATTGGAAACAGAGAAAGAGTTAGTGAACTCTTGGGATGATACATGTTGATGTATAAAGGTCCCCTGTCTACACATGCCAAGACCGGTTCTTTGTACTTCATTACATTGTCTGATGATCTCTTTAGATTCAGACATATGTTCCTGTTGAAACACAAGTCCGAACCTTTTGAGATATTCACAGAATATAAGTCAGAAGTAAGGAACCAATAAGGGTATAAGTATTATGTCCTTTGATGTGATCAAGGAGGAGAATACTTGAGCACGGAATTCCTGGACTATTCTAAAGGAGAATGAGATTCTCTCTCAGCATTACTCCTCCGTATACACCATAGCACGATGGTATATCGGGGCGGAGCAATTGCACCCTATTCGATATGGTGCGCTCTATGATGAGTACTACTGAGTTACCTGTTTCCTTTTAGGAGTTATGCGCTTGAGAAGCTGCATACCAATTGAATTGGGTTCCAATCAAATCAGTTGCCTACCGCTTCATATGTGATATGGAAAGGGAAGAGCCCATATCTTAAGTTGGTTAAGATTTGGGGTTGTCCGAGCTGTGTCTAAAAGCATAATCCGGACAACCTCGAGGCAAGGTCTGTTATGTAGAACTGGAAATGTTCCAGCTATACAAACTGCAGCTGATGATTTGAAAGAACCGAAGGATTCAATAGTTACCAACGAACCTCAGCCTCTCCGCCGATCTAGTAGGGTTCCTCACCCACCTGAGAGATACTTCGGTTTCTCGATGACAGTGGGAGCGAGGATTGCATCATGAGATGATGACCCAACTAGTTTCGAGCTGGCCATCAGGAGTGAGACTCTGTAAGAATGGCTGGATGCTTAGTGATCTGAGATGGAATCCTTATACACCAACAAAGTATGGACTTTGGTTGCTATATCTGAAGGGTTAAATCCCCATCAGGAGCAAGTATATCTTGAGAAGATTACTTGGTGTACATGGAAAAGTTGAGACTTTCAAAGCTAGACTTGTTAAAGGTTTGCATCATTGACCAGGTGTGGATTATGATGAAACCTTTTCAAGTGGCTATGCTTAAGTCCATCCAGATCCTGGTTGCCACGGCTACATACCATGACTACGATATCTGGCGGTTGGGTGCCATGACTACTTTTCTAAATGATGTTTTAGAAGAGGACATCTATAAGTACACAGCCAGAGGGCTTCGTAAACAGTGGGAGCAGCGGAAACGTGTACAAGATGCTTTATAGGATAAAGCAGGTATCGCGGAGTTGGAACATCTGTTTTGATGTGTTAGTCAAAGAGTTTGATATCATCAAAATGGTAGATGAACCTTGTATAAACAAAAAGGTAGTAGGGAGTATGGTGATGATCCTCGTAGAGTACGTGGATGACATACTCTTGATGGGGAAGGAGTTTCCTATGCTACGCTCGGTCAATCTCCGCTTATCACAATGATTCTCCATAAAGGATCAAAGTGATACCTCCTAAATCCTGGGTTTTGGATCTATGAGATAGATCTAATTGGATGTTAGGATTCTCACTAGTTGTAGTGAGATGGTATCAATTAATCCTAAGGAGAATCACTGGAAGTGTACCAAGGTGATAAGGACGACTGAATGTCAGTCACAGGCATTGTCTTTACCCTCAGTGGAGGGACGGTATGTTGGAAGAGTTCTAAGATAGATACCGTGGCGTACTAGAAGATAAAGGCTGGATACATCGCTATTTGAGATGCTACCAAAGAGGAAGTCTGGGTGTATTTAAGTTCATAAGATGAACATCATTCCTACCATTGTGAGACAATGGAGTTGTGGCTTATGCCTAGGAACGCCCGTCCCATCAGTGATCCAGACATATTCTGAGGCAGCATCACCTGATCATGGAGATGGTTGATCTCCAGGGTGATCGAGGTTAGGAGAGTAGACTCAGAGGACAACACGGCGGATCCACTCACAAAGGCCTTTTCCCAGAGAGAGACTTTTATGGAATGGTTGAGTATGAGACACTACAACCACTGCTATCAGATGGCCCTAGTGCAAGTGGGAGATTGTTAGTTATATGTATGCCCTATAGGCCATTACTATACATAGGATGTATATTGTAGTGGATGCTTGGACATATATATGGAGGACTTTCTTGCTCGACATGATAGTATGCTATCTGGTTGATCTTTACCTTAACGTGTATACTGATTGTCTCTCTGTTACATGTTGGTAAAGCCCTTAGGATGTGTACTTGACTACCTAGACTATGATGCGGATCATACTAGTGGGGACAGGGTAGTCCATAAGTACATCCTTCAAGGTCCCTAGTCGTAGGTATATTGAGAGGGGGCATCGATATACCAGAGTAAACTAGCGTATACCTTCTCGACCCATACAGATGGGCGATGGATGATCCCATATCCATTGGTGTTTGACATCAGAGATGATATACGGGTGCTCAGTGGAGACTGGGTACACTGGACGGACTCGCCGAGAACTCCCAGATGGTATTATACCTTACGTCAGATGGCAGTTCTCTGGTGACACTGGTACAGAGTAGTCTGTTGACCCGAGATCGTCATAGAGTCTTGTGTGGTTCCCACTGTGCTTTGATTTCCACCTTACCACGTCCAAGAGGGCTTGCAAAACGGTGGTTTTTGGGTACAGTCCCGAATCACATGGAGGCAATGAGCGAGAGGAGGGGATTCGTCTCTCCCGGTATAGGGAGTTGATGTTGCGCTGTGTTCGATTGGCTATAACCGGAAATCCCTGGCCAGGGTTGCTGAGATTTACTGGTAAGTGTTACCAGTAGTTTCTCGAATTGTTATAGACCTCATATCGACACAACTTATCGAGCTATTGGGGTCTGACGTTTACCACCCCTAGGCAAGATATGCGACATATCAGACGATCAGACCGGACTATACGGTAAGTGTTACTGGTTGGATTCACGGGAGTATGAGCGGGCTTGCTCGTCGATCTTCTGATCACTCAATACCCGGGTGGCCGTTACGTTTAGCAGACCGCTTGCGGCTTGTGGGTGTTTGATATGATCATCATCTGCTGCCGGCGTATTGACGAGTCTTTAGAGTCCTACACAGAGGTTTCCTGGCTCAAGCGAAAAGAAATAGGAGCGCATATGAGATATGTGCGGGACCGAGAATAATGCGTGTATGTGATACCGTATTTCATTCTCGCGATGAATGTATCGAATGGTTGTATGCGATATAACCTAGTTATCGAATCAAGGATTGATTCGATAAGCCGATACATTGGATACTAGTCGGTTATGTGCGACATGACCAGATCATTGAATCAAGTGTTGATTTGATGATTTAATGCATAATTATATATTTGATATATTACTTTGCATTAACTAGTATTGGTTCACTTTAAATGGATTTTCTCACTCAAAGTTCACAAGTTGTATATGTGATATACTTTTGTGCACTTGATTGTATCATGTTTGATGATACATGCTTACTTGAGTTTGTGTAAAGATTAAACCATGGTTATTTAAATGGTTAGGGTTTTGTTTTTCATATCTATTTATTCATTTATTTATTTTTGGAAAAGATATGAAATGAATGGTGGCTATGTTTGTTTTTAGTTGAAGATTCATGAAGTATTGACTAAGTCACCATTCTTGTCTCATGCTTAACCCTAACCATTTAAACTAACCCTAGTTCATTCTCTACACTTAACCAAGGGTTAGTATATGATAAGTATGATTTTCTTTTCTATTATTATTAACTTATCATATTCTATCATCTTCTTCCTCTTCTTCTTCTTCATGAAGAAACCTTGCTCCTTCAATGGCAACTTGAGCAAATGAGTGAGAAATCCAATTCTAAAGTGAACCCACCTCCTATTTCTTCACCCTCTACCTCTTGCCATGTAGTATAGGGTATTTTCTTCACAAGTTTCATGACTTGGTGAAGTGGGAGCTTGATCTTGTGATGCCTCGACGTAGATCATCTTCGGCATCGACATCGACGACCTAGCCCGCCCATTTCTCCGACGAAGCCGACGCAAGAGTCCGGAATCCGATTTGGACAGCGGAGGGACATCATTGCGGAGCTATGGAGGTGGAGCACCGGATCTACAAAGGTTGTATTTCCGTTCTTGTAGTTAAGTTGTTAACTTGTTGCATCGCATAGCCTAAAATTCTAGTTAACGATCCGTATTAGGGTTTCTCGGCACTTATAAAATTTGAAATTGGCATGGTTGATGCCATGTGAGACCTCATTAGTGTGCCTAGGAACCCTACAGGAGGAACAACCTGCTCTGGTACAACAGATGTATTGCCCGGATCAGTCCTCGTATCGGACGAGTCAACTCGAATCTCGGCTCTCGCGGCCGCTCCCTGCGCCCTCGTAGTCTTTGGCGGCATAATGGCTGAAACGAAAGTAGGATTCGATAAGGATACGGAAATCGAATCACGAGAATGTATACAATCATGAAGGAATTTCAATCAATAAGTCCTAAGGTCGCTTAGGCGGAGTACCGTGTCGTGAGTATGCCGCGGAACATACTCACGCTACGCCACTCTGCTTCAGCTACCTACTCCATCATACCAGGGTCATCCTACACTCCAAAGGTAAAACCTACGCTCTGATACCAACTTTGTCACGACCCAAAGTTTGGCCCGTGACCGGCACTTAACCACGTACGTCTACAGGCGTAACGCGACTAAGTAAACCGAAACCCAGAAATCAAAACCATTAAAAATATTGAGTGTTAAAACATTTAATAGAAACACTTGTTAAAACGTTTAGAAAACCCTAAGTAATTTAGTAAAATTCTTTAAAGTTCAAGTTATTATCTTAAATATTTTGGCAGCATTTCCTTTGTAAAAACTAGCCCCGAGATCGGGTACAAAACAATATATGAGTAAAATGATATACAATAAGAGTAAAGCATCCCAAACAGGAGCAATCACGCTCAACGGTGGAAACAATCACCATAATGATAATATACGACGCCGTAGCGAAGAATGAACAAATAAGTGAAGACAAGTATCATAAAAGATAAAACTGCATAAATAAAGTCGGCTCACAACGATCTCGACACTAGAGTACAAATAATATACATCGTCCTCACAACTGGTCTCTAAGTCAATACATAAGTAGTAGATGGAGAGTACTAGATACAATGATTTATATAACTGGAAAAATAAACAGATACCGCACAAAAACCCACCTATCAACAAAAGGGCTCACGCGCCAACTGCAGTGGTATCTGTATCAAAAGATGTAAGAAAACAGCCTGCCGCGACTACTCTGAGGGGCAACCCGCAAACACTGTGGCACAACGGGCGTGAATTGCCAACTCGTGAATAGTAGATAACATATAAAGGTAATCGCGAGTATGCATATGCTGCGATACTCTAACCTATGCTAACAGATAACATCTATATGATGAACTAGATGAGTAATAATCATGCAACAAGTACGATCTAATAACATCTCTATATGATGAGCAGGGTATGCAATAATCGTGCATAGCATGTGCAATATAATAGCATCTATATAGGATGAGCAGGGTATGCAATAATCGTGCATAGCATGTGTACTCTATCAGGTACAATAAATACAGGATGAGATGTATAACATTGAATGCTGAGCATGGGAATAAATAACATCTACACCGAATGTCAACGTGGAAAATAACCAGTGTCCATCAATACACCCAAATCCCAGTAAAAGTCAGGCGCCGTCACTCCAATCGACCCTCAAATGCTGTAAATCTCGTAGAATCGTGAGTGCCCAATATCGGCACTTGAAATAACATAAAATAATCGTGTCTAGCATCGACACGCAAATCCTCAAATATTGGGCTCCGTCAGTCCGGATCAGCCCACGGGCTCCGTCTGCGGAATCGGCCCTCAGCCCCTGGCAGTATGTGTCGTCTCCATCTATTGACTCTGGTTGGTATCCTCTGGATAACCGCCAGGTCTAACCAATCATCGGTAGGTAGTAGTCCCTCCGCCGGGCTCACCGTCTAACAATACGAGTCTTTTTGCCCCGGGGTACCATACCGGGTCCACCATGTACCCGCAATCGATGCCTACCACTCCTTGAATCGAGTATACTCACACGAGCTCTCTGGAACCGAGAAAACTCATGGTGGATGCACCGAAATATCATATTAAGAGAAACCGGGTTTTTAAAACAGTGCGTATTTTCTTAAAATAATACCACGATTCTCAAATTCAGAAATCGTATAAATCCAAACTCAATGCGTAAATCCATGCAATGTGTCGTATGACACCAAGAGTAAAAAGGGAAAACCGCTCTTTTAAAAGGATCCAGTTTTTGAAAATATCTCACGCGGTCCCTATTTTCTTGAAATCGAATCATTATCATCTATGTATGTAACATATGTATGTATGTAGGTATGGATGTGCAAAAGGATATATACGCGAATATGAGTGTAGCAATAGTATGAATATACAGTGTGCATGTGCGCAAGTATGAAGATATCAATATATGTGTGCACTGGTATGAATATACAGTGTGCATGTGCACAGGTATGAAAATATCAATATATGTGTGCACTGGTATGAATATACAGTGTGCATGTGCGCAGGTATGAAGATATCAATATATGTATGCACTGGTATGAATATACAGTGTGCATGTGCGCAGGTATGAAGATATCAATATATGTGTGCACTGGTATGAATATAAAGTGTGCATGTGCGCAGGTATTAAGATATCAATATATGTGTGCAATGGTATGAATATACAGTGTGCATGTGCGCAGGTATGAAGATATCAGTATATGTATGCACTGGTATGAATATACAGTGTGCATGTGCGCAGGTATCAAGATATCAATATATGTGTGCAGTGGTATGAATATACAGTGTGCATGTGCGCAGGTATGAAGATATCAATATATGTGTGCACTGGTATGAATATACAGTGTGCATGTGCGCATGTATGAAGATATCAATATATGTGTGCACTGGTATGAATATACAGTGTGCATGTGTGCAGGTATGAAGATATCAATATATGTATGCTAATATGCGACAAGTCATGACCATCATCAATGATGCGGAAATCAACGATATATATAATTCGTAGCAATCCTATAGTACGAGTGTCATGGCAATCACTAATGGTGTGAGTGTAACATACAAATAGTGCTCGTGCAGCTTGAACCGTTAGTGACAGTGCATTGTTCTATAGCTACCATTTCTATATGCAACAAGGAAGGTATGCTACAATAGTATGTATAAACATCTACGACTAAATATCCTATCACGCCCTGACGCTTAACGCCATACGGGCGATTTCCCTGTAGATGTTAAATCTACTCACCTGGTCGCGTGCTAAGCGTAGCCGACCACTTGCTTCCTCTTCTTTACGGGGTCCGACATACCCGCCTGCGAACCTAGAATTCATACATAGAAAATCCACATAATCAAATATCTCGCAAAAACGCGATATCGAAATCAAACGAAAAACTCGCGTCGTGAACTAAACGCGCGTGTGTCCGATACGCTGAAACGTGTGTATACACGTCTAAAACTACCTCGACACGTCGCGATACGCTGGAACACAGAACCCACTTACGTATCACAAGTGTCGCGCAAACAAAACGTATTGGAAAAACGATATACGGTCCTATATTTTTACCCAGGTGAAAACTTACAAAATTGCACATACCAAAACACTGGAATATGCAGCAGACTACCCTAGACAAAACCCCAGCACCCAAAACCCCTATCTGGCCACAAATTGTGGCCAGAACGATTAAAACGGCGGCCAAACAGTGGAGGTAGGGGTTCATGCTCTGTGTGTGTAATCTAGCCCTAATGTACATGCTCCAGTTTCCTCAATTTTTCTCTGAAGTAACCTGGTCTACAGCAGATCACAAAAAGGCCAAGTTTTTCTTAAAAACGTTATATTTTGCACAAAATGAAAACCTAGGGTATTTTAGTGAAATATGGGTTAAAGCTAGGTTTATGTGGCCCTAATAACACTTAACTAGGTTAGGCTAACCAATAAAATCATCACTTGGCCACAACTTCACACAAAACACCATTTCTAGCACTAAAACGCATAATTAACACTAACCGAAGCTATTTAACACACAAGATTAGCAAGCTAGGAAGTTAAGCCTAAGAAGTATACCTCACTTAACCCTAGGTGCAAGGAGGAGGAAAAGAAGCTGTGTTGCTGCTGCTGCTTGCTACTGCAGGTGCTACTTGTTGCTGCTGCTGCTGATGCCTGAAGCTGGTGGTGGTGGTGCTGCTGCTGCTGATGCTGCTGGAGCTGTTGCTGATGCTGGTGCTGCTGTTGATGTGCTGGAGCTACTATTGCTTCTTCTGCTGTTGTTGCAGCTGATGTGAGTGTGTGTGTGTGTATGAGTGAGAGAGTTGTGAGAACAAATGAGAGGAAAAACAAAAAGAAATAGGAGTTAAGGCTAGTCAACCCCCCCTCTCTCTTCATTAAATGAAGGCATGGCTCAAGCCATGATGCCCTTCTCTCTCTCTCTCTCTCTCTCCCTCCAAGTCAACCAAATTTTAAATCATTTCCATTTTAAAAATAAACCAATTAACCCAAAACACTTAATTCAAGTTTTAAATTAGCTTAAGGAAAATGGGTTAATCCACCATGGTTGCTAATCATGGTCTAACCCCAATTTTAACTCTAGTTTACATGCACATGTGTGTGCAAGCTTAAAAATATTCTAATAAAATATTCATTAAATTTTATAAAATATTTGAAAATCGTTTTGCTAAACATTTTTATTAAAAATCATATATTAAAATATAATTAGCCACTAATCACATTCTAAGGTATTATATTTTACCCCTAGTAACTTATGACCTTAACAAGGTCAACAAATCATAAGCGCTACCCAAGTTCAACCCGTCATTTCGTGATTAAATTAACCCACCCGTACGACCCTTAATAAGGTCAACAAAGCCGTACGATTACCCTAATCCAATCGCATCACATGCTGCAGATAAGCACTAATCAGCTACCGCACACTACGCCTTGATAAGGTCAACAAACACAACACGAATACTAAGTTGCACTTATCTGAAATGACGGAGGGCTACGACTATTTTTTAAGAAAATCTTTAACGTAATGAACTTGATATCATTGTAGAATCTAGTGATTTGAAAAAGGAGTGTTTTTTGTAGCTTTTGCTAGTTTCGCTAAAGAGGTCACACCCGGTGAAGGGATCTCGGCTCTTTCCTCATCGAATGAGGTGTTGGATATTCATCAAGGAATACCATTATGCAAAGCAAGAACTAGAGAAGCTATAAAAACAAAACCGAGTGGGTTGTAGTATTTGCTAGTTTCGTTAAAGAGGTCATTCCCGGTGAGGAGATCTCGGCTCTTTCCTCATCGAATGAGGTGCTGGATATTCATCAAGGAATACCACTATGCAAAACAAGAACTAGAGCTACCTTTTTAAAAACTTTTGATTCTACAACATCTTTAGGTTTCTTTTCTTTTCATTAATCTCATTAATGAAGTCCCATCATTTATGTTTCCTTAAACATTACAGAAAAAACGAAAATAGAACGTACACTTATGACATCCGCATTCGCCACGGGGCCCCGTCATGCACTATTAGGTTACTTAACTAATGGTAGAGCGGGGGCTGGACTAGCGCGGGTGCAAAACATAAGCAACGTTTATTATATATATCATATATATATAGCATTCGTCTCACGCAGTTATATGATCACATCACAGAACCAAGCAGCAGAAGTCAACATATGAAATATTGGATATACTAGGAGGTCCGTGTTTTAAATTAGCCAATAATGAAAAATACGGATTCCACGGTCGTGATGAATAGCCAAACCCACATCCCTAGACCCCTACGAGAGCGGCAAGCAACCCTGCCAATTATAGAGTTAGGAGACCCAGTCTCGACTCCTCGAGATGGTCTCCCACTGGACTCTAAAACTCAGTTACTTGTGCTCCCGTCTTGGGTCTATCCTAATGCGGAAAAGTAAATAATATATATATCAATGGTGACATCATCCTCAACCTGGAAGTGTCCCAATAAAAGAACATTACATACAAATTTTACATGAATGAAAATTGAAAAACTCTCATCTCATATAAAACCTCCTGGCTATTCAATCATGACGATCCAATATAACATATCATAGCAACACATAACATCACATGTCATCAACGTAAGTAAATATGAGTATCCCAAATTCCGTTGACATATAGTAATGAGATTGGAAATACCCCACATATTACACTTACGGCCGCAGAAAAGAAATGAAAAACTATAATAATTAGAATCCGCATTTCCTTAGACATCATAAACCCGGAATATCTCATATTCCGAATTTCATGCCTAACCTATAAACCTTGCATTTTAGTCTCATATCGAAAACAATTTTCAATAACTTAGTCGAGTAATACAACAAGATTCCCGACTACCCGATAGAATACACATCGGGAACTTTAGTAGATGGCCGCACCCCCGATATCGTCGACCAAGTGCACTTAGGCGGAACACCATGGCCGCGAGCATCCGAGTGGATTCTTTTGGCAACGGGGTTTTCCTAAAGTCACTTGGTCGAGGATATGAGGCGTAGCTATCTAGTAAAGTTATCTGGCGAGTATTCACATACGATACACAATTGCGACGGAGTTTCGATCCGAATCAAAACTTCGTGGCAATCGATCAATAGAGATTAACATGCTAGATTTACAATCACTAACTATTTTTCTCAAAACTAATTAAATGTGGATTCCAACCATTGCATCACATATCAAACTTACACCCAAAACGATATAAAAATTACGACTACGAAACACTCCGAATAGCCCCAGTAGGAAAGTTAACATCACATGCAAACTGGGCCAATCAAATGTAAACATGAAACCCTAAACCCAATACATCAGAACACCAAAAAAAATCGAGGCCAAAACAATGTAGGGGGACCGGCCAGGCCGGCCATATTGCCAATCTTGCCGAGTCAAGTTTGGAAATTTAGTCTCGAATTTCTATGGTGTTCTAGTTACATCACAAGCAACATTCTGTAGTTGTTTAAAAAAATTTCAGAGATCATTTTAAAATCGACAGAAACTTGGTGTTTTGGGTTTCGGTTTCGGAGTTGTTTTGTTTTCGTAATTCTAACTAATATCTTCTAATCTTCTAGTTTGGCTCCGATACCATGAAAGTGATTGTTAGCACCACCACTGGGTTTTACTAGCATCAAACATGCCATTTAAAAAATTTCGGGGTGCTAATTAACACTAAAAAAGAATCGAAACTAGATGATTAGGGTTTAACTATGATATAACAAAAACTTTAACTAAGTGAAGGATGCTACAGCCTTTGTAGACCGTGTCCTTCTCTTCTCAAGCTCCGTATAGTAGTCCACGCGACTCCATTAGGCTCCACTTGAAATTGGATTGAGCTTCCTTTGCAATCTTCATGCTGAAGATGATCCATCCGAAGCTTCGCTAATCCAAGCTACCTTTTCACTAAACTCTTTAGTGAAGGAAACACAATACACCAAAGTGCTAATCTAGTGTAGGATGGTGAAATCGGGATGTTGTTTGCTCACTAGAGTTCTTACAAGCTCAAGATTTCACAACTCATGTAAGGGATTGAGCTTGGAGGTGGAGGTGAAGAAAATGGAAAGAGCTAGAGATCAAATGAGCTCATGTGAAGAAAATAACTCAAGTGTAGAATGAAGTCAAGAATGGCTCTTCGCTCACCCATTATTGAAGCATATAATTTTCAACAATTAAAAATTGTAACCACACTTCAATAGTGCAAATAAATGAATAAAATAAATGGCAAAGCCATGCTTATCCATTCCACAAAAGTCTCCCCATTTTCCACCTCATTTTCTATTTTCACAAAAAATAGAAAAACAAACCATGCTTCCTAATATATATATATATATATATATATATATATATATATATATATATATATATATATATATATATTCTGAAGATAAGAAAATAATTAGTGGGCAATAATATTAGTTAATATATAATTATATCAAATATAAATATATATTAAATTATTAAATCAACACTTGATTTAATAATCCGGTTATATCACATATAACCGACTAATATCATTTATCTGTATATCACATTATCAAATCAACACTTGATTCAATAATCCGGTTATATCACATATAACCTAACTGATATCAAATAACCGCCAGATTAGAATACGGTATCACATACTCGTATTTAATTAGGCTCCCGCACATATCAGTATATGTGCCCTACTTCATTTCGCTTGAACTAGGAAACTTCTGTGTGGGAATCTAAAGACTCATCAATAAGCCAGTAGTAGGTGATGATCACATCAGTTACTCACAAGCTGTCAGCGGTACTAGCTGGACGTAACGGCTACCCAGGTATTGAGCGAATAGAAAATCAACAAGCAAGCTTGTCCAAACTCCCATGAAGCCTATAGGTAACACTTACCGTACAGTCTGATCTCTTCGTCTGATATGTCGCATATCGAGTCTGGGGGTGGAATTGTCAGACCCCCAATAACTTGATAAGTCATGCCGATATGTGGCCTATAACGGTATGAGAAACTACTGATAACAATTATCGGTAAATCTCATCAACAGCCCTGGCCAGGGAATTCCTGTTATAGCCAATCGAGCATAGCGCAACATCAACTCCCTATACCGAGGGAGACAAAACCCCTCCTATCGCTCATTGCCTCCATGTGACTCGGAGCTGTATCAAAAATCCACCTAGTTGCACGACTCCTTTGAGCCATGGTAGGAAAGAAATCAAAGCACAGTGGGAACCACACAAGACTTTATGAAGATCTCGGATTTACAGATTAACCTGTACCAGTGTCGCCTGAAAACTGCTATCTGACGATAGGTATAGTTCCATCTAGGAGTTCTCGGTGAGTCCTGTTCAGTGTACCCATTCACTAATGAGCACCCGTGTATAATCTTTAATGTCAAACACCAATGGATATAGGATCAACCATCGTCCCATACAGGGTCAAGAAACGTACATACTAGTCTACTCTGGAATATCGATGCCCTGTCTCGATATGCCCTCGACTAGGAACAATTGAAGGATGTGCTTGTAGACTACCCAGGTCCCAGTAGTATGATCCACATCATAGTCCTGGTAGTCAAGCCAACATCTTAAGGGCTATATCAACATGTATATGAGAGACAATATAATAATACCAGTGAACATGTTAAGATAAAGGCAACCAGATAGCATACTATCATGTCGAGCAAGAAAGTCCTCTATATATACATCCAAGCATCCACTATATCATACAATAATGGCCTCTAGGGCTTACATGTTCATAACACCATCCAATAGTGGGTCCACTAAAAAGGGTTGTAGAGGCATAATCGCAAAGGAATTTAAAATGCAATTTAAAAGAAATCCGGGTTTTTTTTATAGTAAGTGGTATTTTCTTGTAATAATATCTTCGCAACGAAAAATATATTCAAAGAGTATCGTACTATGAAACCAAGTATGTATGTGAGAGGTAAGTCGTTACCTCGTGAAGTTTTCCTAAAGGTATGTTTTTAAAAAAAATAAAAGAGGTGATATTTAAAGTTCATGGTATTTAAATGAAAAAGTGCTACTTTTGTTATTTCACATGAGAATTTTAATGAAAATTTGATTCTAAATATTAAGGTTTAATGTTACAAGTATTGTATAAATATTTGTTTGACCAAAGATAAAAGGAATTGGAGTTATAGGCTTTGGAAAAGTGATATCGGTATTAACTCCACTTACTGATATACATTTTAAAATGAATCTTTAAAGATTAGAATGGACTTACTACTTAGTTAGGTTAAGAAAAGGTATATAAGAAGAGAGGGTTGTCGTCGGGGCATCGCAGGAGCTCCGGAATAGCTTCGATCCTTCGCCGGAAGTTGACCGCTTGCTAACTCCTCTTTACTCCACTTGTACTTAGAGAATTTTTGAGAGTTTTGGCTAGAAATTTCAGAATGATATTGAGCCAAAGTGTGGGGTGGTATTTATAGTATAGAATTAGGGTTTTGGAATTAAAAATTTGTATTAAAAAGTATTAAAATTTGGTTTAATGATGAAATGAAAGGTCTCTGTTTGATTGCAGGGAAATCAAACAGTGCAGGGGAGTTAAGGGTAGGGGAAGAGTCAAGTGTGCAAAACCCGGGCCTTATTGGCCACAGTTGAACCGTTGGTACCGGCCATTATAGGCTTTCTGCATGTCGATCTAGGGCTTCGTGCCTCTGGATTCATGCCACGTGTACGACTCAGTGTTTACTCCATTTTCCACATGTTTGATTTTTTTGACTTTTCAGTTTTCTGGGTATTGCACGTGTAAACTTTTGGTCTTCCAAAAAGTTAAAAAGAAAAATCAGAAAAAATAATGTGTCTAATAGGGATCGAACACAGGGGCTACGTCACAACAGTGCAAGGGTTTTACCAGTGAGCTACAAGTTGCTTCTTGCTGTTATTTAACAAAATTAACTTATAACTCAATCTCAGGCTATATAACTCATTTCTGTACTTTAAACTGGAAAATTCCGTACAGTAAATTCAGAGTCGTTACAGTATCATTATAGCACAATACTATCACGGTCCATAATATGTTGGAATACAGCAACTTCGTCCCGTCTAGGCCCGGGGGAGTTAAGCTAGCGGCATAGGCCGTGGCGTTGTGCGGCGGCATTTCCAGACGAGTGGTGTCCTGGTGCTAGGTTAGAGGCTGGGTTGCAAGGGCTGAAGCTTGGTCTCAGATGTAGGGTTGGGATTTGTATTTTTTTAATTGGGTAAAGGGGAAGATGATGAACTGTCAAGGATAGTTTTAATTTAATTTTTTTTAACCCGATCAGTTTATTTATACCCGACCCAATTCTGGCTTAACCCGACCCACTTGCTTAAACCTGATCCGGTTCGGTGGACCCAAACCCGACCCGAATCGGGTGTTTATATATATATATATATTTTTTAATTCAGTTCAGCCGGTCCATAGCCCACTTATTAACCCAAATAATAATTTATTATTTTTTTAAATGCAATTTTTTTCTTCTGAAATTGCATATTAAGAGCTACAGGGATTGTTTTGTAACAGTTTTTTATGCATTTTATTCATGTTTCAATATCTTAGCATTTTATACATGCATAAATATTATATGTATTCTTTTATTCTTTTATTGTAATTAGTTAACTATTATACTATTAATTTGCCATAAACTTGCTATCAAGTCTTTGTTTGCATATGACATATTCTTTATATGTTAAGATATTATAACACAATTTAAATCAAAAGACGCATAAGGTTCCATATCTCAAGAGCATGATTCAATCAACAAGTTATTTTGTTTTGTTACATATTCTGCATGTTATAGATATTCATACGTTTAACGTAACTGTATTGAATAGACCACCTTCAATACAGTTAGGTTGCGGACCATATCACGTTACCCTTTCACCTTCTTTTGGGAAGCGGGGCGGATATAAAAGGACTAATATTTATACTCCCCTTCGAGAAAGACTCAAAATTGATGTGTGTTTGTCGCCAAATAGGCTCTCACATTGAGATTTGAAAGTTATTTCTCATCTGGTTTTGGGGTAGTCTCGTTCAGGTAATATATTATAACCTGCCTAAAAAGGGCTATTATATGTTACATGAGATGGCATGTATCATGTTGTGCTAACAATATACTAACCTAAAACTTATCTGCCCAAAAGGGGTATTTTTGAAGTTAGTGTATTCTCATTGGTTGTGTCCATGTGTGGAGATCCTACTACATGTTACAATTCTCTGCCCAAAGGAGAGATTGTGGTGATGTATTGGAGTCCTTTAAATGACTAGGATTATCAAGTTTTATTTTAAAGTTTATTCATATGATTTATTGTCCATATTAATTTTAACTTGTGGTTATTTTGTTTTGACTCATGCAGTTACATTTTTGATTAATAATAATAACACCATTATAGAAATCCTGACTGAAACTAATTACAAGCGATGGAAGCAAGAATTGATTTTGCTCTTGGTATTGTGGACATTGATTTGGCTTTATGTGAAGATGAACTTGCAAAGCTCATGGCTAAGAGTAATACTGGACAGAAGAAATTTCATGCTAAATTGAGAGATCTAACAGGCTCGGTCTCATTACAATGCGAAGGTCAATTTCTGAACATCTGATTAGTAGTTTTCCTGAGACCACAAAGGCAAAGGAGTTTCTCACTGCTGTGGAGGAGAGAGATAAAATTTCTGATAAGGCGGAGTCTAACCGTATTATAGATGACCTTGTTACTAATAAGTATGATAGTGCCAAGGGGTTAGAGAATTTATTCTTAGGATGGTCCTTCTCCAAACCAAACTCAAAACCCTTGATATTTCAATACTCAATGATTTTATTGTTAGTCATGCCTTGAAATCTTTACCTTCTGAATTTGGTGTCATCAAAACTGCTTACACTACTCAAAACGAAACTTAGAAAATTCATGATCTTATCACCATATGTGTTGCTGAAGAGGACAAAATTAAGAAGGAAAAGACTGAAACTGCATTGCTGCATTGATAGTGGTTCAGTCTAAACCTAGCTGTAGAAAGCATCATGGATACGATAAGAAGCCTATGCTTAGTGGTCCCATGAGGGTTCAGAATTTCAAAAGGCATGGTAATGGTCAAACCTACAATCGAGAGAATCAAAAGGTTGGCACACTAAATGATTCTAAATATTTCTTCTGTAAGAAATCCAGTCATAAGAAGGTCAATTGTTTTAAGTACAAGTCTTGGTTAGCTAAGGAAAACAAACAAGAAGGTAATCCTTTAGCTCTTATTTGCATTGAGTCTAATTTTGTTAATGTTCCTTTAGATTCTTGATGGATTGATAGTGGATTTTCTGTTCATGTTGCTATGACATTGCAGGGGTTCCAAAGTAGAAAGAGACTAAGTGAAAGGGAGTCCAAGATTAAAGTATGAAATGGAGTCGATGTAGATATCAATTTTAGAGTCTGGTTATCATCTTGTATTAGAGAATAACTTTTATGCACCGTCTTTTAGAATTTGATTTTAGTTTCTTTATTGAACAAGTTGGGATTTAGTCTTCTTTTTGGAAATGGAAAAATGCGTTTAATTCTAAATTCTATTGATCTTGGTAATTATGCCTTATCTGATAGATTATATAGATTTTGCTTGGCTCCTAACAATGATAACAATATGACTTGTCTTGTTAGTAAAACCGTGTCGAAAATACCTCTGATTAAAGAAAGATCTTCTAATCTATGGCATAAACGTTTATGTCACATTTCCAAAGAGAGAATAAAAATATTGATAAGAGATGAAATTTTACCTTCTTGATTTTGATGATTTAGGTGTTTGTGTCGCCGTTGTTACCGGAGCTGAGCTGCCAAATAGCGTTCCCGGAAAAAGCTTTCGCCGCCCCTAGCTTGACTGTATTAGAGGTAAATTAACTAAAACCAAGAAGAAAGGTGCCACTCGTAGTTCGAATCTTTTGGAAATTATGCATACTGATATTAGTGGACCTTATTCTGAGACCTTATGTGGTAACAAGTATTTCATCACTTTTATTGATGATTTTTCCCGTTATGGTTTTGTTTAGCTAATTAAGGAAAAATCTGATGCACTCAATAGATTTAAAGTCTTTAAAGCAGAATCAGAGAATCAATTGGGAAAAGTTGTCAAAATTGTTAGGTCTGACCGTGGTGGTAAATATAATGGTAAACATGGTAATGCTGGACAATATTTAAGGCCTTTAGCTAATTATTTGAAAGATTGTGAGATCATTAGCCAACATACTATGCCTGGTAGTCCTGAACAGAATGGGGTAGTTGAGAGGAGAAATCGTACTCTTAAGGATATGATGTGTAGCATGATGAGTAGAAGTAACTTATCTGGGTATCTTTGGGGAGAAGCTATTAGGGCAGCCTTGTACATTCTCAATAGGGTTCCTAACAAATTTGTTCCTAAGACACCTTTTGAGTTATAGACTGGTATAAAGCCTAGTTTAAATCATTTGAGTGTTTGGGGTTGTCCAAATGAGGTAGGAGTTTATAACCCTTTTGAAAAGAAAACAGATCCCAGAACCACTCGTTGTTATTTTATTAGATATCCCGATCATTCCAAAGGATATAGATTCTATCGATCCTCTAATGGTAATAGAATTTTTGAATCTCAAACTGTAAAGTTTTTCAAGTTTGATGTTACAGATCTTTAGGATCCTCTGGCAGTCGATGAGCAAAGGCAGGGGGAATATGTTTCAATACCTTTGCCCACATTGCAAGATAATGTTGTTCTACCTCCACTAGTTAATGTTGATATTGAGCAACAAGTTGTAGATGATTTTCCTATTCCTGATATCGTGGCTTCCAATATGGTGAATGCTCCAGAAGCACCAGTTAGAAAATCCAACAGACAAAAAAGAAATGCAATTCTTGATGATTTTTATGTGTATCTTGGCTAAAGAGATTATGACATTGGTGAAGTAAACGATTCGGTTACCTTTAATGACGCAGTTTCTAACTTTCATTCTGATTTATAGTTTAGAAGTATGGAAGATGAATTAAAGTCTATGAGACTTAATAAAGTATGGGATCTAGTTGAGTTACTTGCCGGTTGTCGACCCATTGGCTGCAAATGGGTATACAAAACTAAAAGAAACTCCAAAGGTGAAATTGAGCGCCATAAGGCCAGATTGGTTGCTAAAGGGTTTGTTGGGAACTCACCCGTGCGCGCAAACGCGTATGTTTTGGAAACGGATATGATTTTAAGGAAATGGATTGCGCACGCAAGATCGTTCTCATTTAAAAATTTATAAACCGCAAGTGCACGGCGCGTTGTAGCAATCCGGCAGGTACGGGTCGATCCGCATAGAATTGTGTATTAGGTCTTATGATTTAAGGTTCAACAAATAATGAATTGGTTGGTTTTGTCACAAAAAAATATTTAAAAAATACGAAAACAAGGAAAACAAAGAAAGAAGTTAAGGAAGAAGTGGTTGTGGCAGTGGCTCGGAAGGTCAAATCACGACGATTCTTTCGACGCTCCCTTTGATCATGAGTTGTCCGTCCTTACGTTGATCCCGGCATGAAGCATGACTTGTCAACATGGTTGCGGAGCACAAGTCATCAAATTCCGATAATCACCGCAAAACATGAAACGATTCCGTTTTTCACTTACTGTTTGTATGTCTAAGCTTGGGGTATCAACACTAAACACAAGGGTTAGCAAGGATACTACAACATCAAAAACACAAAGTAGTGAGTGAGAGCCAATGATTTTAGTGTTAAGTGTGCTAAGTGGTTGTGATAGTATAGGGTATATGAAAACCGAGGGTTTGTCAAGCACTCGGTCATAAAATACCGTATCCAAACATAGCAAATTTAACACCAATTTGATTTTAACTTAAACATTGTGAAATAGGGAAGGGGAGTGAATATGGTATATGAAGAGGTTACAAAGTAACCATGGTTTCAAAATACCATATCACATCAATATATAAAACAATTCTTAAGTTATAATCATGTTAAAGTACATTAAACATAAACAAGAGGAGGAGGAGGAGGCAAAGCCTTTTATCTCATTTCCTTACCATTACCACAACCAAAGAAGATTAGTTACACATATTAAAAAGAAAAGCAATTAAAGAAAAAAAAAGCAAGTAAACAAAGAAACACAAATATTATTAACATTTGAAGAATAGGTACAAGATATTGGTAACTTGTTCAACCTCCATAATGAAGCTCTCCAAAGAAAGCTTCAAGAGGGAAGAAGAAGAAGAGACCAAGTACTCTCAAGCCTAAACCAAAAACAACAAACTAAGAAAATGTATACACTATGTGAGATAATGAGAGAGCCCTTCCTTGCTCACTGATCTGGCTTATATAGGTACCAAAAAAGATTAAACAAGTAATAAGAATGAGATGATGTGACTGTAAGGAAGGGATGGAGAAAATATGGGGATCATTAGGGTAAGGGGGCCGGCCTGCTCGGCCAAAGTGGGCATGTGGCCGGTCCTGTCGAGGAGTCTTGGGCTCGTGCTTGTTGTGTGGTCTTGTGTGCATCCCAATATCACTCTTGTGCTGCTAGTTTTGTCTGTAGAGGCCTTGGATGCACTCAGGGATTTGGAGGGAAACTAGGTGCTTCAAATCACATCATAATCTTTAGCATTCAATGCATATTTAATGTACATCACACCCATACATGCTCCTTTTGTGACAAGGCAGCCCCCCATCATGATCTAGTGTCAAAGAGCTAATGTCACACATGTATGTGTTGGACCAAAATTGTGTGCTCACATTTATTTTGCAAAAGCACTTTGGATATCGGTCGGTTTCCTGTTCTGTTTGCAGTGTCAACTCCAAAAAGTTATATTCGTGAATTTGAATGTGTTTCCAGTATTTTATCACGAACACCTGTAATCTGTAATTACTGAGCAGACACTGGTTACTAGCACCGATATGTTAGTTATATGTATGCCCTAGAGGCCATTACTGTACATAGGATGTATATTGTAGTGGATGCTGGGACGTATATAGGGAGGACTTTCTTGCTCGACATGATAGTATGCTATCTGGTTGAACTTTACCTTAACGTGTATACTGATTGTCTCTCTGTTACATGTTGGTAAAGCCCTTAGGATCTGTACTTGACTACTTGGACTATGATGCGGATCATACTAGTGGGGACATGGTAGTCCATAAGTACATCCTTCAAAGTCCCTAGTCGAGGTGTATCGAGACGGGGCATCGATATACCAGAGTAGACTAGCGTGTACCTTCTCGACCCATACAGATGGGCGATGGATGATCCCATATCCATTGGTGTTTGACATCAGAGATGATATACGGGTGCTCAGTAGAGACTGGGTACACTGGACGGACTCGCCGAGAACTCCCAGATGGTATTATACCTCACGTCAGATGGCAGTTCTCTGGTGACACTGGTACAGAGTAGTCTGTTGACCCGAGATCGTCATAGAGTCTTGTGTGGTTCCCACTGTGCTTTGATTTCCATCTTACCACGTCCACGAGGGCGTGCAAAACGGTGGTTTTTGGGTACAGTCCCGAGTCACATGGAGGTAATGAGCGATAGGAGGGGATTCGTCTCTCCCGGTATAGGGAGTTGATGTTGCGCTGTGTTCGATTGGCTATAACAGGAAATCCCTGGCCAGGGTTGCTGAGATTTACTGGTAAGTGTTACCAGTAGTTTCTCGAACAGTTATAGACCTCATATCGACACGACTTATCGAGTTATTGGAGTCTGACGTTTACCACCCCTAGGCGAGATATGCGACATATCAGACGATCAGACCGGACTGTACGGTAGTGTTACTGGTTGGATTCACTGGAGTGTGAGCGGGCTTGCTCGTCGATCTTCAGATCGCTCAATACCCGGGTGGCCGTTATGTTTAGCAGACCGCTTGCGGCTTGTGGGTGTTTGATATGATCATCATCTGCTGCCGGCGTATTGATGAGTCTTTAGAGTCCTACACAGAGGTTTCCTGGCTCAAGCGAAACGAAATAGGAGCGCATATGAGATATGTGCGGGACCGAGAATAATGCGTGTATGTGATACCGTATTCTATTCTCGCGATGAATGTGTCGATTGGTTGTATGCGATATAACCTAGTTATCGAATCAAGGATTGATTCGATAAATCGATACATTGGATATTAATCGGTTATATGTGATATGACCGGATCGTTAAATCAATTGTTGATTTAATGATTTAATGTATAATTATATATTTGATATATTACTTTGCATTAACTAATATTGGTTCACTTTAAATGGATTTTCTCGCTCGGTTGTGCACATTGTATATTCGATATATTTTCGTGCACTTGATTGTATCATGTTTGATGATACATGTTTAACTATAGTTAAGTGTAATGGATTAAGCCATGGTTAAACTAATGATTAGGGTTTTCTTTTCTTACTTATTTATTTATTTTGAATAGATAAGAAAAGAATGGTTGCTAATTTTGGAGTTTAGTTGAAGCTTCATGAAGCTTTGACTTTGTAACCATTCTTGTCTTCATCTTTAACCCTAACCATTAATCTAACCTTAGTTAATTCTCTACACTTGACCATGGTTCTAATATGATAAGTATTCATTTTCTTTTCCAAATATAATTAACTTATCATATCATTTCTTCTTCTTCTTCCTTGAACTCAAGAAGAAAACCTTGACTTCATCAATGGTGGATTGATGAAATGAGTGAGAAATCCAATTCTAAAGTCTACCCACTTCCTATTTCTTCATCCTTTATCTCTTGCCAAGTAGTATAGTGTGTTTCCTTCACAAGTTTTCATGGCTTGGTGAAGGTGGAGCTTGTTCTAGCGATGCTTCGACGTAGATCATCTTCGGCACGCCGTCGATGACCTAGCCCGTCTATTCTCCAATGAAGCCGACGCTAGAGCCCGGGATTTGTTATGGACAGCGAGGAGACTTCATTGCGGAGCTATGGAGGTGGAGCACCGGATCTACAAAGGTTGTATTTCCGTTAAACCTTTAGTTAAGTGTTAACTAGTTAGTTTTTCGCCTAAACATCTAGCCGACGATCCGTATTAGGGTCTCTCGGCACCCATAAATTTTGAAATTGGCATGATCGATGCCTTGTGTAACCTCATTAGGGTGCCAAGGAACCCTACAGTGGTATCAGAGCCTAGCTAGAGCCTTAGGCGAAGTCCAGACGAAGTATGAAACCCGAACGAACCCGAAACCCCAACTCAAATGTGCTCTCTGTACTTTTTCTGAAAACAGGGATTTTTCAGTATTAAAAATATGTAGAAATATCAGCAGGAAAATATAAGAGTAACTGTGCAATTCGTAACCCTAATTCCATTAAAGCGCCGCGTTTCCGCGGCACGAGCATGGCTCGTGCGGCGGAACCGCGTCCTGTTTGTCGTTTTGTGTGGTGATGTTTGCACAGTAACTCCTATTTAACAGTGCTGGTTTTCCTGGGTATTTTTAATATTTTTTCAAGAGTTGAATTTTTCTGAGTTGTTTTGGGGATTCGGTGTTTCGATCGGGATGTCAGATTTTGTCTATGTGGCTTTCCGGATAAATTTTAGAATATGTTAAAAAGTTCGACCGGATATAAATACCCAATTTTTCCCCTGTCGGGAAATTTCCAAGTGTTGGATTTTTCCGTAGTTTAACGACGTTCTAAGTAGTGCAAGTAACGCGATGGATCCTCTAGAAGACAACAAACCTTAACTCGATTATGTGACCGTCTTGAACTGCCCTTTGAACCTTCGGGTTTGGGGCAGTACGGCGTGCCACATGTGAGGCGTTGGCTTGACCCTTTTACGGCTGGACCGTCGGTACTGAGGCACGAACTGAATGTTGTTAGACTTATTTCATGTGTTGATCTGTATCGGGAAAACTTGGGTGTTCGATTGTTCGATCGGAAAGTTTGACATTTTCTATTTATCCGGAATGGGATACAATAATTGGAATTCACAAGAAGTTATGAGATAACTGAATGAATGTTATAAACATAGCAGTTTAGTCTCACTTGATCGGTTGCCACGGAATTTTGATGTGATCAAAAGTCCGTCGCAATCACGTAGCGTACGCGGATATGTTGGAGATAGTGCCCTCATAGTCAATTATTGGATCGCAGGTACGTGATTGCAATGATTGCGGAGGACCTATCCCGGTAGGACAGTCTTACTCGAAATGATAGTATGCTATCTGGTTTGCCTTTATCAGTCGTGTTCATGTTCAGGTGACTGATTGCATGTTACACTTTGATAGAGCCCTTAGGATCTTGCTTTACTACCAACTGTATGAGGGCGATCATATACGTGAGAGTTGGGTAGTTTATATGCATATCCTTAATTGTGGTCCCTAGTCGTGGGAGTTTCGAGACAGGGCATCGATACTCCGGAGTAGACTAGTGTGTACAGTCGAGACCCCGACAAGGGGCGGTGGCCGGTCTCACAAGCCACTGGTGACAGTTGGATCACCTAAGATGTATACAGGTGCTCATTGGGTTATGAGTACACCGGACAGGACTCGCCGGGAATCTGCTAGTTAGTATTATATCTACCGTCAGATAGCAGTTCCCTGGTGACATGTGTACAGGTTAGTTCATCGACCTGAGGTCGTCATTTGTCTCGTGTGAGTTCCCACTGTGCTTTGATTTCTACCCTACCACGGCTCAAAGGAGTCGTGCAAACAGGTAGCTTTTGGGTACAGTCCCGAGCCATATGGAGGCACGTGAGCGGATCGGCAGGGGATTCGTCTCTCCCGGTATTGGGGGCGAGATCGTGCTGTGTCTAGGAGAGCCATTACACAAATCCATGGCCATGGTAGGAGATTTACTGGTAGGTACTCCAGTAGTATCTCAGGGTGTATTTGGGCTTCACTCCGACACGACTTATACTGCTTCTGGGGGTCTGACGTTACTAGCCCCCTAGGCGGATATGCGATACTCATTGACGAACGGACCGGACTGTATATACATTGTCACTGTTAGGCTAAGTAGGGTTTTCGGAGGAGTTCGCTCATCGGTCTCCCTTGAGTTCGCTCCTCGGCCACCCTTGAGGTCAGTCCGTGGGCAGCCGTTACGCATTGCTAGTGCCGCTGACGGTTTGTGGTTAAACCCACTGCCAGGGTGCTGACGAGTCATTAGAGTTCCCCACAGGCAGTTTCCCAAGTTTCGGGCGAAACGTTGTAGAGGCCGTATGGTTTTATGGCAGGGTTCGGAAAATGCACGTGCGTTTACGCACGTGTTATTTTTCGGGCAGATAATACTGGTCGGCTTTGGTTTAAGCCGGATCCGAGTATTATATTGAGTAGGTATAATATCTTTGTCTCAGTTGCATTTGTATTCGGTCGTAATACAAATGCGGGTATATTTATACAGTTTCGGGGTTTTCCTGAAAGTTGTTTCAGGATCACTTTTGGAAGTTGCCAGTTTCCAGTTTTCTATCAGCCGTCTTTTAACATTCTGTTAAAGACGGATTTATCTTTTCTACAGATAAGGTGAGTCAGTGTTCTAGAATATTCTAGATGAGGTGACTAGGCTTTTTGGTGTAGGGTTTTCATTGGTTGCATTTATTAAAGGGTGACTAAGCCTAATGACTCATGCTTTGTGTTTAATTCCTTTTGGATTGCTTAAGATATTTTGAAGTGAGAAGCTTTTAGCTTATGGTCACCCCCTTCTCCTACGGTCACCTCCCTCTTGCTATATATGGCTTGCCCTCTCTCTCTCCTCTTTCTCACTCTCACTTGATTTTTCATTTCGGTTAGAAAAAGATTATGATAGTTTGGGGTGTATGGAATTTACAGTTCATTTCATTCCATCACCCGATTTCCACGGCAACTTCATTAACCGATCGTCCACGGATTTGGACGAAGTGAGACAAAGTCTTCTACTCATATTCTACATCATTCTTGGTCGTCTCTTTTAGCAAACTTGACGATCGAGTTGCCTCGAGTCAGAGGCGGGAGCCCGTTTAAAGAACCGATCATGTGGTGCCACTTCGACGATGGACTTGGAGATCGACGAGATCGGAGCAGCCGCAACGGAGCGTGGGATGATGGTTGAAGAACGAAGGACTCGGATCGTTCGGTATAACCATTCTACACTCTTTACAGTTTGTTAGTTTAGCAATAATGGTAGATCCGGGTTAAAGTATACGATAGCGCCAAGTTTAAAAGTTTTATTCCGCATTTGGCGTCTGTAGATTGCCGGGGCGCTAACGTAGACTTACAGTGGTATCAGAGCCTAACCATTTTGCTATACTAACTTGTGCTAACGCGTTTAAAACATCGATCCGACCGAAAATCGAAAACTGCAAAAATCACAATATCCTTCACTTGACAGTTCTGTTATTTTTAAACAGTGTCAAAATTGATTTCTGTACATCTCAAAAATCACAGCAGGCGATTCTAAGAACCACGAAGAAATTTGGAGTCATGATCTTTCCATAGTGGCGCGGAAGCGCGGCCAAACCCATGGTTTGGCCGCCCTTCCGCGGCCACTTGGGGAGCACGTGCCTCCAAAAGTTTTCAGTGGGTTCTGTGAAGTATTTTGGGGTTTTTGGTATGTACAGTTTTGGCCCAGGTTTTGTTACTGTTCACCAGTAAGCTGTGGGGCCCACTTTTTAATATTTCGTCTTTGGTCGATCGAAATTTAAACACGTTAGTTTACAGTGCTTACATTATATCTCCGACCGGGAATGTCATTTGATCGGTAAACCGCGTTTAACTGCTATAGTTCTTTTAGACGGGTTTGCGAACGTGACATTCGCGTTGATGTTCTGTGTTGTGCTGTATTGTTGCGGATTTGTCGTGGTGGATAGCAGTGTGCAATGGTAGTACAGTTTGAGTTTATTTGTACATTTGATATTGCGGGGCGAGCGTCCAACATGTGGATAGCCGTCACTGCCTGTTGTATAATATTCTTTTGGGGCACGACCAGGTTGCGGTCGATGTACCTATTGTACTATTTTTCATTTCTGTACTAGGTTTTACCCCGCGACGGAGTGCACGGATAGCCGGGTTCGGGAAAGCAACGGGTCCGCATCTCATGGCTTTGAGAGGCAGAGGGGCCCCACTTCAGAATTGGCAGACTATTCGCCGCACTCGTAGGGGGTACAGGTTGACCCAAGGAGGGGTGCCCAAGATTACCGGATTCTGTGAAGTGCCGGGTGTTCCATTCACTATGCTGTGGGGACTGCCTCGCTTCAAGTTTTGGCGGGTAACTTGCCGCACCCGTAGGGGTCTAGGTTTCATTGCACAGGCTATCCACACGACAGGGGAACGTCGAGTTTCAGTAGCGGCTCTGTGAAACTCGGGGATCCCAGATATCTGTATTGTTTTGTGATGCTTATTACTTTTCTGTAATGTTGCATATTATCACGCCTGGAGCGATTATGTATATTGGTTTATATACTATTAGATGTTGTATATGTTTTACACCCGCGCTAGTCCAGTCCCCGCTCTGTCGTTAGTTAAGTAACCTAACGGGTGATGACGGGACCCAGTGACGAATGCGGATGGCATATACGTACATTTTATTTTCGTTCTTTTCTGGTGTGATCGATTGATGGGACTGCATTGATTTTGATCAATGCGAAGTTAAACAAACCTGTTTGAGTTGTTGGAACAAATTTAAAAGGTGTTATTGCAAAGACGTTTCCTTTTGTTATGCATAGCGGTATTCGGTGTGAATATCCAGCACCTCATTCGACGAGGCAAGGGCTGATATCCCTTCACCGGGAAAGACCCCTTGGACAGAAGTTTGCGTCAGGGTAATAACTTTACTATAGTCGATTACAAGTTGCTTTGCATAGCGGTATTCAGTGGAATATCCTGCACCTCATTCCACGAGGAAAGAGCCGAGATCCCTTAACCGGGAGTGACCTCTTTAGCAAAAGGTTTTCGCCACTATATTTTTATAAAAAGCTATCAGGTTCCTTCAGCGATATCAAGTTCACTACGCTAAAGGTTTTTTCGCCAAAAACCAGCCGTAGCCCTCCGTCACTTCTTTTGGGTATTTAGTAGTATTCAAGCTATGCATTTTAGCCAAAGTTAAGGCATAGTGTTTGGTAGCTGCTGGGTATTCAATTGTTGCATAGATAGATGAGTTAGTTTGGGACAGTCGTTCTGCCGATTGGCCAAAGTCAGGGGCATGTGCGGGTGGGTTCAAATTGACAAGATAGTGACGGGTAGAACTTGGCATGTGACTTATGACATTTTGACCAAAGCCAAGGTTATAAGAGCATGGGGCAAGAAAATGAGATCGGGAGTTTCTAAAGAAACTGAAACTTGCCAAGTGTGCGCATACCTTCTGGAGTATGAATAACGTGGATGCATTCCATCACGTTAACATGCGATGAGAGTTGGATCCCGATTCCCACTGATGAGTTGGTTTACTCTTCGGGTGATCCCGATTGATTCTTCTTTAGGTTTGGAGGAGAATTTGACAGGACAGTGGGAGGTTTCCGGATTAGATAAAGTGATGACCATTCTGATCTAGGTTAGAGTGCACGCAGAGTGTTTCTTTTCTCTCTCTCTCTTTGGCAGCGACCTTTGACCGACCCTAGACTATGACTCAGTGACCAGGTTGACCGAACCCTCTTAAAATACTGGCTTTTGGATTGTCTGAGTTGCATAAGTCATTGCCACTCCTTCTTTTACCCTTTGAATTTCTCAGAACACCCGTATTACTACGGATATCCACTTCCATTGGATAGATCCATCGTATGGTTATATACGAACTCGAAGGGACTTCTTCGGGGATGGATCCAGGTTCAGGAGAAATAGAATTGGTTTATTCAGTTGTCTTTTATTATCACCTTCTCTCAGGTTGCGAGAGCTCCTTGGTTTAGGAGAGTACACCTATTACGCTTATTGGATAGTCTTATTCCAAACCATAGGCTGGTGCCGAAAGGTAGGGAATGAAGAAAACCAATTAGCCTAAGTAGGGTGTGCAGAAGGTAATATGTAAAGACAAAATAAAGGGATTAGAAAGAGGGCAAAGTAAATTGCGACTGATATCATTCACGACCAAAACCGCGTACTTCATCGCCACTCCTATTTCACCTTTAAAAGAATAAGGTATTATTCAGTTGTCTTTTATCATCACCTTCTCTCAGTTGCGAGTACTCCTTGGTTTAGGAGGGTACACCTATTATGCTTACTGGATAGTCTTCTTCCAAACCATAGGCTGGTGCCGAACGGTAGGGAAGGAAGAAAACCATTTAGCCTAACGATGGTGTACAGAAGGTAACGACTAAAGACAAATAAAGGGGTTTGGAGAGATGGCAATAAAATATACGGTTGAAGTCATGAATTTGATTATGGAAGAGGCATTGCTATGAATACCAGGATACCCCTACGAAACATTTTCATGTTTCAGTGCATTGTTAAAGGAAAAACTGTTTTCTCGATTAGACACTTACTCCAAGGGTATGTATTTACCAGGTTTCATTTTCATATCTGTATGGTTTTACAGATGATGAGTGGGAGTAAGATATTGGGAATTGGGTGATCATCCTCATTCTATCGGAATTCGTTGTAATTGGTGATATTTGAGGAAATCGCCAGGGTACAGTTTTCAACCTACGACGCACAGGTTTTGAGTTGTTTAACTCAGCGGACTTATACAGAGTATTGTATGTTGTCCAAGTGTCCTTCAGGACAAAGGGGTAGGTCCTCGTACTTTGTTCTGTTTACTTATAACTTCTCTAGTATTTAGACGAGTGCTTCGTAGAAATACAAGGTCTAAGTTTTGAGAAGTTGTGGGTATAAGAATAAAGTGGAGAACCAGGTGTCACAAGTATCGGGATTCTTCAAAGAGATCGAAGATGTAGATTCTTGTGATTGGTATTCAGATGATAGTGATGGTTTTGAGAAACGTGTTTCTTTTTCAGGTTACTCATAATTGGATGGTTTCCTAAGTTGAGTAATGCTGAATAGCCTCTTTCCATTAAGTTGATATGCACTGGAGACAGCTGCATGGTTTGAATATGGTTCCAATTAAATAAGTGCCAAAGTTTCTATACTGGATATAGAATGGATCGTACCTTAAAAGAAATTAAGGTATGGGGAGTTGTCCAGCTTATGCTTAAAACCAGACTCTGGATAACTCAGGGCACGTTTCTGTAATGGCTGTTTTGTGGGTTGACCCTGGCTAAGACGAGGGTTGATATTCTACCATTTGGAAGATCAATAGTGATATTGTTCTTGACTCGCCACAGTTTTAGTAAAATGGATCTTTTTCAGAAAACAGTAGTGGGAGTATGGTAGAACTGGAAGTGATTCCAGAACCGCGAACGATTACGGAAAATTTAATAGGACCTATACATTCAATCAGGTTTGACATTCCAATAGCTACTCCGCAGATTTGGTAGGTAACCTCAGACACCCGAGAGGTACTTCGGTAGCCTCAAGGACGGTGACAGGGAGGTTCTTATCTACCCAGACTTGACACTACTGTTGTTCCAGAATATGAGACCCGGTAGGAGGGTTGTCGTAGTCAGTGGGAGCAGCGGAAGCATAGTGGGCAAGATGCTTATATCTATTTATAGACTTGAGCAGTTATAGCGGAGATAGATCGTCTAATTTTGATGTGACAGTCATGGGTTTGACTTCAATCAGAATAGGGGATGGATCAGTTAAGAAGGTAGTAGGATGTGATGTCATGGTATCTGGATGACATACACAGAGTGGGAAGTAAAATTCCTTTACTACGATCGGTTGTACCGTGGTCGTCACACAGTTGTTTCTCCAGACAGGACATGGATATAATATTTGACATTCTGGTTTCTGGATCTATGGTTTTAGATCTAGATTTGGGTGGTTTCCCAATGTGGGTACTTTGACAGATATTCTAATGGTTTTTAGAATAGTTGACTCCTAGCATGGTAGTGTACCTGCAGGTGATGGAGTCACCCTCTCTAAAGGTGTCGTATAGACTAAAGGGGAGAGGGATGTGCATGATTGGCAGATCACTTGCTTAGGCAATTGAGTCAATCATGAGATGTCAAGTACCACACCAGATGTTGTTTTTGCACTAGATGCAATAAGTTTGTATTAATCCAATCCTGGAGAAACATAAGGAAGCAGTTTTAGAACATTGGTACATGTTCTACGGATTTGATAACGGCAGCCTCTTTCGGGAGACGGTTATCATTCCAGGCTTCAAAGGTGACATGGATGACAGAGTGATTGTCAGAGTTTTAGTTTTCCCTCTGACGAGGGACAGTGTTTTGGACAGGGGGTTCCAGAGGATACTGTGGGTGGCATGGTGCCGGATACTGATTAGGTTCAGTGATCCATACAGTCTAAGAAGTTTGGATATGGAGTTCATTTATGAACTAAGGTCCCATCAGATATCCAGACATATTCTAAGACAGGTACTACTCAATTCGGGAGATGGCTTTCTCCGCGAACTTGAGATTATGAGAGATACAGAAAGAAACTTCTAGGCGGATCCACTCACCGAGGCTATTTCTCGAATACAATAGTTTTACAAACGGGCTTTGTGAAACTGATTAGTAGAGGAGTTGGATGTTCGGTTTCACACGGGCTGTGAGTAGTCGACATCGCAATATTAGCCTTGAGTGCAAGTGGGAGATTGTTGGAGATAGTGCCCTCATAGTCAATTATTGGATCGCAGGTACGTGATTGCAATGATTGCGGAGGACCTATCCCGGTAGGACAGTCTTACTCGAAATGATAGTATGCTATCTGGTTTGCCTTTATCAGTCGTGTTCATGTTCAGGTGACTGATTGCATGTTACACTTTGATAGAGCCCTTAGGATCTTGCTTTACTACCAACTGTATGAGGGCGATCATATACGTGAGAGTTGGGTAGTTTATATGCATATCCTTAATTGTGGTCCCTAGTCGTGGGAGTTTCGAGACAGGGCATCGATACTCCGGAGTAGACTAGTGTGTACAGTCGAGACCCCGACAAGGGGCGGTGGCCGGTCTCACAAGCCACTGGTGACAGTTGGATCACCTAAGATGTATACAGGTGCTCATTGGGTTATGAGTACACCGGACAGGACTCGCCGGGAATCTGCTAGTTAGTATTATATCTACCGTCAGATAGCAGTTCCCTGGTGACATGTGTACAGGTTAGTTCATCGACCTGAGGTCGTCATTTGTCTCGTGTGAGTTCCCACTGTGCTTTGATTTCTACCCTACCACGGCTCAAAGGAGTCGTGCAAACAGGTAGCTTTTGGGTACAGTCCCGAGCCATATGGAGGCACGTGAGCGGATCGGCAGGGGATTCGTCTCTCCCGGTATTGGGGGCGAGATCGTGCTGTGTCTAGGAGAGCCATTACACAAATCCATGGCCATGGTAGGAGATTTACTGGTAGGTACTCCAGTAGTATCTCAGGGTGTATTTGGGCTTCACTCCGACACGACTTATACTGCTTCTGGGGGTCTGACGTTACTAGCCCCCTAGGCGGATATGCGATACTCATTGACGAACGGACCGGACTGTATATACATTGTCACTGTTAGGCTCAGTAGGGTTTTCGGAGGAGTTCGCTCATCGGTCTCCCTTGAGTTCGCTCCTCGGCCACCCTTGAGGTCAGTCCGTGGGCAGCCGTTACGCATTGCTAGTGCCGCTGACGGTTTGTGGTTAAACCCACTGCCAGGGTGCTGACGAGTCATTAGAGTTCCCCACAGGCAGTTTCCCAAGTTTCGGGCGAAACGTTGTAGAGGCCGTATGGTTTTATGGCAGGGTTCGGAAAATGCACGTGCGTTTACGCACGTGTTATTTTTCGGGCAGATAATACTGGTCGGCTTTGGTTTAAGCCGGATCCGAGTATTATATTGAGTAGGTATAATATCTTTGTCTCAGTTGCATTTGTATTCGGTCGTAATACAAATGCGGGTATATTTATACAGTTTCGGGGTTTTCCTGAAAGTTGTTTCAGGATCACTTTTGGAAGTTGCCAGTTTCCAGTTTTCTATCAGCCGTCTTTTAACATTCTGTTAAAGACGGATTTATCTTTTCTACAGATAAGGTGAGTCAGTGTTCTAGAATATTCTAGATGAGGTGACTAGGCTTTTTGGTGTAGGGTTTTCATTGGTTGCATTTATTAAAGGGTGACTAAGCCTAATGACTCATGCTTTGTGTTTAATTCCTTTTGGATTGCTTAAGATATTTTGAAGTGAGAAGCTTTTAGCTTATGGTCACCCCCTTCTCCTACGGTCACCTCCCTCTTGCTATATATGGCTTGCCCTCTCTCTCTCCTCTTTCTCACTCTCACTTGATTTTTCATTTCGGTTAGAAAAAGATTATGATAGTTTGGGGTGTATGGAATTTACAGTTCATTTCATTCCATCACCCGATTTCCACGGCAACTTCATTAACCGATCGTCCACGGATTTGGACGAAGTGAGACAAAGTCTTCTACTCATATTCTACATCATTCTTGGTCGTCTCTTTTAGCAAACTTGACGATCGAGTTGCCTCGAGTCAGAGGCGGGAGCCCGTTTAAAGAACCGATCATGTGGTGCCACTTCGACGATGGACTTGGAGATCGACGAGATCGGAGCAGCCGCAACGGAGCGTGGGATGATGGTTGAAGAACGAAGGACTCGGATCGTTCGGTATAACCATTCTACACTCTTTACAGTTTGTTAGTTTAGCAATAATGGTAGATCCGGGTTAAAGTATACGATAGCGCCAAGTTTAAAAGTTTTATTCCGCATTTGGCGTCTGTAGATTGCCGGGGCGCTAACGTAGACTTACAGGATACTCGCCAGATAAACTTAATAGACAGCCTCGCCCCATAGCCCCGACCAAGTGACTGTAGGAGAATCCCGTCGCCGAAAGCATCCGTTCGGGTGCTCGAGGCAGCGGTGTTCCGCCTTGGTGCACTTTGTCGACGGTTTCGGGGGTGCGGCCGTCTACTGAAGTTTGCGACGAGCATTCGATCAGGATGTCGGGAATCTTGTTGAATTGCCCGACTCGATATTGAAAAGTGTTTTCGATAATGAGACTGAAATGCGGGGTTTATAATTGTTAGGCATGTGATGTCTAAGTATTTCATTTGATTAGGCATGCGATGTCTAAAGAGGTTGCGGATTCCAACTGTTGTAGTTTTACACTTTCTTTTCTGTGACCGTAAGTGTAATATGTGATATCGCCGGTTTCGTTGCTATATGTCAATGACAATTGGGATACGCATGTTTACTTACGTTGATGACATGTGATGTTATGTGTTGCTGGATATGTTATATTGGATCGTCGTGTTTGAATAGACGGGGGTTTTTATGTGAGATGAGTGTTTTTCATTTTCATTCATGTAAAAACTTGTATGTAATATTCTTTTATTGGGGAACTTCCAGGTTGCGGAAGTAGTCACCCGTTGTATATTATTTACTTTTCCGCACTAGGATAGACCCAAGGAGGAGGGCACAAGTTGTAAGTCCGTGTTGCCCACCCCGGTGCTTACGGGGAGGCGGAAAACATAATAAAAATCGGATTTTTAATGACTTAGGCAACATGGACTATGCTTGTGAGGATCTTTGCTAAACTTAAACTAGCTAACCCTAACTACAAAGTAGCTAAGTGAAGAAAGGTTATACCTTTGGTCTTTAGTCCTTCTCTCCTTGCTCCTAGGTATGGTAGAAAAGGATCACCTTGCTTGTCTTCTCCCGTCAAAGAAGGATCCACCCGAAAGCCACCACCTTTAGCTTCAACTCCAAGCTAGGAGTAACTAGAGTGCAAGAAATGCTAAGACTTGAACCCTAGAAGTGAGTAGAGAAGATCAAGAGAGGGTTTTTCTCAAGCTTTTTGTTTCTCAACACATGAGAGGGAGAGAGCTTGAGGGAGAGGATGAGCAAGAGAGAGAAAAGAAATGAGAGAAATAAGAATAATAGTGAGCCATTCTCACTAATATGTGTGAGTTATTTTAATTAATCAATTAGCAAGAAAATTGTCATGGTTTAATCAAGAGGTGACTATTATCATTTCATTATTAATGCAAATTGCAAGAATCAAAGAGCATCTTCCAAATGAAATGATCATGGTCAAATTGTCAACTTGGTCAACAAGTCAACAAAGTCAAAGTGTCAACAACAACAACCATGCACAATAATTAAGCTAATTATTAATTAACAATAATACACACAAAAACAATAGGGTTAATACAATGACAATAGTCATTAACCCTAAACAAGGTCCTCTCCCTCAATCTCAAGCAACCGTGCATACGCACCCGCATTCGTGAACCGAGGAACACGAACACAATGAGAAAAACCAATCTCAAATCATATACTAGGATCCGGCTTAAACCAAAGCCCGCTAGTATAAACTGTCCGGACAGCAAACGTGCACAAGTGCGCGGATGCGAACGAACCCTGTCGCAAAACCATGCGACCTCTACTCGTTTTGCCTAAAGGCGAATAGCTCTCTGTGTGGGACTCTAAAGACTCGACACTACGCTGGCAGTGGGTTTAACCACAGACCGCAAGCGGCACTAGCTGTACGTAACGGTCCCCAGGTAGATGTCGATAAGAAGACTGACGAGGTGAACCCCATCTGCACTCCTACTGAGCCTGTATGTGACAGTCTCCGTACAGTCCGGTCTGTTCGTCTGATACATCGCATGGCGGGCCTAGGGGGGCGGTGAACGTCAGTCCCCTAATAGCGGTACAAGTCGTGTCGGAGTGTAGCCCAGAACACCCTGAGATAACACTGGAAACCTACCAGTATATCTCGCTTGCCCTGGCCAGGGACTACTCGTGTAATGGCTCTCCTAGACACAGCGCGATGTCAACCCCCAATACCGGGAGAGACGAATCCTGTCTAACCGTCACTGCCTCCAAGTGCTTCGGGACTGCACCCAAAAACTACCTGTTTGCACGACTCCTCTGAGCCGTGGTAGGGTAGTAATCAAAGTGCAGTGGGAACACACTCGAGGCGAAGTGACAGTGTCAAGTCAGCGGACTAAGCTGTACTCATGTCACCTGGGAACTGATAACTGACGATAGGTATATTACCAACCAACAGTTCCCGACGAGTCCTGTCCAGTGTACTCGTAACCTAACGAGCACCCGCATACTATCCCAAGTACGACGTACTAACGGCTGTGGGACAGACCGTCTCCCACACTGGGATGAGAAGCGCATACGCTAGTCTACTCCGGAGTATCGATGCCCTGTCTCGATAGTCCAACGACCAGGGACCTGTATAAGGATGTGCTTATAGATTACCCAGCTCCCACGAGTGCGAGCGCCATCACAACGCTGGTAATCAAGCAAAGATCCTAAGGGCTCTACTAATATGTATACCAGCAATATGCTAAAAGAAACACATGCACATATTAAAGCAGAGACAAACCAAGTAGCATACTACCATTTCGAGCAAGATTGTATATACAACTGTGAATATCCCAAGCTTCCATTAAGTAATATACAAGCTAGTATGATACAGTAATGGCCTCTAGGGCATATACACTAACAATCTCCCACTTGCACTAAGGCCATGTACTGGCGTATCGAAGACCTATCATCTCGATCAGCCGCTCGAACTGAGTCTGGGGCAAGGCCTTGGTGAATGGATCTGCTGTGTTATCCTCTGATGCAACTCTCCGGACCTCGATCTCCTGGCGATCCACGATCTCCCTGATCAGGTGATACCGCCTTAAGATGTGTCTGGATTTCTGATGGGACCTGGGTTCCTTCGCTAAAGCTATAGCCCCGTTGTTGTCGCAATACAGAGGTATTGGGTCAACAATGGACGGAACCACCTGAAGTTCTTTCAAGAACTTCCTCATCCAGACAGCTTCTTTTGCGGCATCAGATGCAGCGATGTATTCCGCTTCCATAGTCGAGTCAGCAACGGTTTCCTGTTTGGAGCTCTTCCAACACACCGCCCCTCCATTGAGGGTAAAGACAAAACCCGACATGGACTTGGAATCATCCTTGTCACTCTGGAAGCTGGAGTCAGCAAAGGCCTCAATCTGCAGGTCTTTTCCGCCATACACCAAGAACATCTCCTTAGTCCTTCTCAGGTACTTGAGAATGTTCTTTACTGCTATCCAATGTTTCTCCCCTGGGTTTGACTGATACCTGCTTACCACACTCAGTGCATAAGCCACATCCGGTCTGGTACATAACATCGCATACATTATAGAGCCTACCGCAGAAGCGTAGGGTATAATAGACATGCGATCCCTCTCCAAATCAGTCTTGGGAGACATCTCTTTGGAGAGGGTGATCCCGTGACAAGCCGGTAGATTACCGCGCTTGGAATCTTCCATACTGAATCTCTTCAGTATGGTGTCGATGTACCTGGACTGCGAGAGTCCTAATATCTTCTTGGATCTGTCACGGTAGATCCGGATACCCAGAATGTAGGAGGCATCACCCAGGTCTTTCATGGAGAACCTGTGTGACAAGAACCCCTTGACAGATTGTAGCATAGGAATGTCATTTCCTATTAAGAGAATGTCATCCACGTATAAAACGAGGAATACTACAGTTCTCGCTACAAATCTACAATAGATGCATGGTTCATCTGGATTTTTGATAAAGCCAAATTCTTTGACCGTCTCATCAAAACAGATGTTCCAACTCCGCGATGCCTGCTTGAGTCCATAAATGGACTTGAGCAACTTGCACACCTTTCCGCTGCTCCCACCCTGAATGAAACCCTCTGGCTGGTCCATATAGACACACTCCTCTAAATGACCATTTAGAAAAGCTGTCTTTACGTCCATCTGCCAAATCTCATAATCGTGGAAAGCAGCGATGGCAAGAAGGATCCGAATGGATTTCAGCATAGCTACTGGAGAAAAGGTTTCGTCATAGTCCAAACCAGGTCGCTGACGAAAACCCTTTGCTACCAGTCTAGCTTTATAGGTCTCAACCTGTCCATCTACACCAATCTTCCTTTTGAAGATCCACTTGCATCCTACGGGTTTTACCCCGTCTGGAGCAATGTCCAACGTCCATACTTTGTTGGTGTACATGGACTCCATCTCGGTCCGCATTGCATCCAGCCATTTTACCGAGTCGACGCTCTGAATGGCTTGCTGGAAGCTAGTAGGCTCATCACAATCTAGGATGCAGTCCTCTCTATCCCCGTCAATGAGGAAACCGTAGTACCTCTCGGGCGGATGAGACTGCCTACTACTCCTGCGGAGCGGCGTAGGAATGTCCTGTTCTTTTGAACCTTCTGGTTCCACTAAACTTTCAGTAATAGTTTGTGGTTCTGGAATTTCTTCCAGTTCTATTGCGCTCCCACTTAATTCTTTTTCTATGAACTGATGTTCTAGAAAGTGGGCATGGCGAGAAACAAGGACTTTTTGTTCCTCTTCGTAATAGAAGTAATATCCCTTGGAGTTCTTTGGATATCCCACAAACTTGCACTGTACTGAGCGTGCCTCGAGCTTGTCCGCATGCTGCTTTTTTACAAAAGCTGGACATCCCCATGTCTTAATATGATTAAGATAGGGTTTCTTCCCACTCCATAACTCATATGGTGTGGTAGGCACAGTCTTAGTGGGAACACGGTTCAAAAGATATGCAGCTGTTTCTAGCGCATACCCCCAGAAAGATCGCGGTAACTCAGCGTTACTCATCATGGACCGTACCATATCCAATAGGGTTCGGTTCCGTCTCTCCGATACACCGTTATGTTGCGGAGTGTATGGAGGAGTAAGCTGAGAGAGAATTCCATTCTCTTTTAAGTAATTCAGGAATTCGGCACTTAAGTATTCTCCTCCTCGATCCGATCTTAGGATCTTGATACTTTTGCCGGTCTGTTTTTCTACTTCACTCTTATATTCCTGGAATTTTTCAAAAGCCTCGGATTTATGTTTCATTAAGAAGACATAACCGTACCTTGAAAAATCATCCGTAAAAGTTATGAAGTAAGAAAAACCGCTTCGCGCATGTGTAGACATTGGACCGCACACGTCGCTGTGTACGAGTCCCAAGAGCTCGCTCGCTCTTTCTCCGTGTCCAGAAAACGGAGCCTTTGTCATCTTTCCTTTGAGACAGGATTGACAAGTTGCATACGATTGATATTCGAACGAATCTAAATATCCTTCAGTATGTAACTTAGTCAATCTTCTCTCGTTGATGTGACCCAGTCTACAATGCCATAAGAAAGTTTTATTAATTTCTGGAGACTTTCTTTTGTGTGTATTCTGGATATTGAAAACCTGTGGTTGGTTTAAAACGTAAATACCGTTGTTCAATGTACCTGACCCAATCAACACTTGATTAAGGTGAATGTTCACTACATTACTTACAAATGCAAATTCATAACCTTCTTTAGATAATAAAGATACAGAAATGATATTACAGGTTGCATTTGGTACATAATAACAACTACGCAAAACCAAAAAGTGTCCATCTGATAATCCCAGGTGATAGTCCCCCACGGCCTCAGCATCCATGCTAGCACCGTTCGCAACTCTGAGGGTCATGTCACCTGCCTTCAAAACTCTACGCTTTCTCAACGCCTGCAAAGAATTACAGATATGAGATCCCGATCCGGTATCCAATACCCAGGAAGTAGAGTTTATAGATAGACAGTTTTCAATAACATACACACCTGAAGCTGAAGCTGCAACTCGCTTCAAATCCTGTGTTCTGGCTTTCCAAGCCTTGCAATCTTGTTTCCAGTGACCACTTTTGTGACAATAGAAGCATTCTTCCTTCCCCACCAGCTTCCCCGCTACTTTTGTTGCTTTACCCTTTCCCTTCGTATCCACTTTACCGACACCGCCTCTTGGTTTGGCGGGGGCTTTCTTCTTCTTGCCCTTGGCTTTCGCCCTGGACCTAGAAGAGGAAGATCCTCCTACAAACAAAGTGGATGTCTCCCTACCCTTCTGTAGGGTGCCCTCAGCAGTCCTCAACATGTTCAGAAGCTCGGCAAGTTCAACCTCCTTTCCTTGCATGTTGAAGTTAAGAATGAACTGGGCGTAAGTGGAAGGAAGGGACTGGAGAATCAGATCAGTATAGAGTTCATTCTCCAACGTGGTCCCAAGGTCCGCGAGCTCCTCTATGTAGCCGATCATCTTAAGCACGTGGTCCGCTACCGATGATCCGACGGCCAACCTTGCCGAAAAGAGCTTCTTCGACACTTCGTATCTTGCGATACGAGACTGCTCTCCATACAGTTCTTTTGTATGGAGAAATATGGACTCTAGGTCCATATTCTCGTGCCTCCTCTGATGGTCATTGTCCATCGAGGCTAGTACGAGGCATTTGGCCCTCGCGCAATCTATCTCCCATGTCTTACGGATTTCTACATCCGCGACGCTGGAGGTGGGACCTGGGACGGGGGGAGCTTTGGTGGTAAGTATATACCCCAGCTTGTCATAAGTGATAGCCATCTTGACATTCCTGAGCCAATCTTTGTAGTTTGGCCCTGTCAATATGTTTTTATCTAATAGTAACTTAAGTCCGGTCATCTTGAATGGTCGCTGCAATTAGGAGAGAGAAAAGAAACACTTTAGCATGATGCTCTTGCAAGTTTAGAGTGGTTTTTAGTTTGTCTAAACTGGATGGCTCCCACTGTCTCTCGAATCCCTTCTCAAACCATAAAGAAAAGGATTAGCCGGGATCATTCTCACCGTATAATACTTGCTTAACCGTTCAGCCAGGCCAGTGTCGGTACTTCGAGGGAGGTTTTCCAACGCTTTCGCGAAGTTCCTTAATTAAGTAACCTCTTTTCCCTGTGGGCGTAGCCCCGCTAACACCTTTCTAGGCACCTACTAGGTTTATAGCATTGATCGTTAAGTGAGAGTTTTCCCGAGGAGTAGCATATACTCACAGTAGGATCGGGATCCAAATATCATCGCGTGATAAAACCGAAGGAATCCTACCAGAATCATCACACTCCAAATGGTATGCAAATCTAGCAAGTTTCAGTACTTATGAAACTCCCGATGTGGATTTTTGCCCCATGCTCTTATGACCTTGACTTTGGCCAAAATATCATAAGTCACATGTCAAGTTCTACCCGTCATTCTCCTGGTTAATTTGGACCCACCCGTACCTACCCTTGGCTTTGGCCAAAATGGCAGCACGACTGTCCCAAACCAACGCATCTATCTATGCTGCACATGAATACCCAAACGCTACCAATCACTATGCCTTGACTTTGGCCAAAATACATAGCTTGAATACTTTTGACCATTCATGTGGAATGACGGAGGGCTACGGATGGTTTTGGCGAAACCGTGAACGTAGTGAACTTGATATAATCGATGGAACGAGATAGCTTTTAAAAAGGAGTGGTTCAAGCTCCGCGTTTAAAAGTTTTAGTTTTGAAAAGAACCGAGTGGTTTTCAAAGTGTTCCAATCGACTTTTACTTGGTTTATTTCTTGCATTAGTTCTTTTAATGCGTCCCATCATTTAATCCTACCATTGCAGAAAACAACCAAAATATGACGTACGCTTATGCCATTCGCATTCGCCACGGGGCCCCGTCATCACCCGTTAGGTTACTTAACTAACGACAGAGCGGGGGCTGGGCTAGCGCGGCTGTAAAACATAAGCAACGCCTAAATAGTTATTATATATAAATATATAGCAATGATAGACATTACAGATCACAGATGAATACATTGAATATACTAGGAATCCGCAATGCGTTCGAGCCTGCAACGCAAAGCGGATTACACGGTCGCGGTGAATAGCCAATACCCCACCCAAGACCCCTACGGGTGCGGCAAACTACCCGCCAAGCACCCGAAGCGAAGCAACCTCCCTCACCACCGTGAGTAGGCCACTCGGCACTTCGAGATACCCGGTAGTTTGTGCACCCCCTCCATGGGTCTATCCTAGGAGCAAAAACAGTAAAAAGAATTATACAATGACGGCTACAACCCCGACCCGGTTGTGCGGCCATACAAAGAATATTATTACATCAATTTACATGTTACAAATGAATGAAAGAAAAATAACGCTCATCTCACATCCAACCCGGCTATTCACCCGCGACAATCCAATCCATTCATATCCACAAACCAACAATCACAGATCACAGAGATGTATAACCCCGACTAATCGACTTATAGCGATTAGCCGACGTTCAATACATACAAGCATCACAGATATAACCGATATAGTTAAAGTGTAGTGAAGTTCCGAAAAATACGGATTTATAGGCCCCCAAAAGTAAATTTTAGTTCTGGAAAATCTGGGCACATATAACATATCCTAAAAATCCTAAAACCAACTCAGAAACAAACTGCAGCAAAAACGATACAGAGAGTTGACAAGACGGCCGCGCTTCCGCGGCAAGAGCTTCCTTATGCCGCGGAACCGCGGTCCTCTTGGCTCCTCTCTGGTTCGTATTTGGTGGTGTTTCACACAAAAGCCTGAGACAATTTTACAAGTATACAGTTTTTCATTTTAACCAGGAAAAATTTTAACAGAAAGTTGGATTTTGAAAAAGTTTGGTTTTAGGGTTTTTCGGTTTCGAAACTTCGTTACACTTAACTACTTAGCTAGTTTGAGTTTAGTTAGGCTCTGATACCACTGTAAGTCCGTGTTGCCCACCCCGGTGCTTACGGGGAGGCGGAAAACATAATAAAAATCGGATTTTTAATGACTTAGGCAACATGGACTATGCTTGTGAGGATCTTTGCTAAACTTAAACTAGCTAACCCTAACTACAAAGTAGCTAAGTGAAGAAAGGTTATACCTTTGGTCTTTAGTCCTTCTCTCCTTGCTCCTAGGTATGGTAGAAAAGGATCACCTTGCTTGTCTTCTCCCGTCAAAGAAGGATCCACCCGAAAGCCACCACCTTTAGCTTCAACTCCAAGCTAGGAGTAACTAGAGTGCAAGAAATGCTAAGACTTGAACCCTAGAAGTGAGTAGAGAAGATCAAGAGAGGGTTTTTCTCAAGCTTTTTGTTTCTCAACACATGAGAGTGAGAGAGCTTGAGGGAGAGGATGAGCAAGAGAGAGAAAAGAAATGAGAGAAATAAGAATAATAGTGAGCCATTCTCACTAATATGTGTGAGTTATTTTAATTAATCAATTAGCAAGAAAATTGTCATGGTTTAATCAAGAGGTGACTATTATCATTTCATTATTAATGCAAATTGCAAGAATCAAAGAGCATCTTCCAAATGAAATGATCATGGTCAAATTGTCAACTTGGTCAACAAGTCAACAAAGTCAAAGTGTCAACAACAACAACCATGCACAATAATTAAGCTAATTATTAATTAACAATAATACACACAAAAACAATAGGGTTAATACAATGACAATAGTCATTAACCCTAAACAAGGTCCTCTCCCTCAATCTCAAGCAACCGTGCATACGCACCCGCATTCGTGAACCGAGGAACACGAACACAATGAGAAAAACCAATCTCAAATCATATACTAGGATCCGGCTTAAACCAAAGCCCGCTAGTATAAACTGTCCGGACAGCAAACGTGCACAAGTGCGCGGATGCGAACGAACCCTGTCGCAAAACCATGCGACCTCTACTCGTTTTGCCTAAAGGCGAATAGCTCTCTGTGTGGGACTCTAAAGACTCGACACTACGCTGGCAGTGGGTTTAACCACAGACCGCAAGCGGCACTAGCTGTACGTAACGGTCCCCAGGTAGATGTCGATAAGAAGACTGACGAGGTGAACCCCATCTGCACTCCTACTGAGCCTGTATGTGACAGTCTCCGTACAGTCCGGTCTGTTCGTCTGATACATCGCATGGCGGGCCTAGGGGGGCGGTGAACGTCAGTCCCCTAATAGCGGTACAAGTCGTGTCGGAGTGTAGCCCAGAACACCCTGAGATAACACTGGAAACCTACCAGTATATCTCGCTTGCCCTGGCCAGGGACTACTCGTGTAATGGCTCTCCTAGACACAGCGCGATGTCAACCCCCAATACCGGGAGAGACGAATCCTGTCTAACCGTCACTGCCTCCAAGTGCTTCGGGACTGCACCCAAAAACTACCTGTTTGCACGACTCCTCTGAGCCGTGGTAGGGTAGTAATCAAAGTGCAGTGGGAACACACTCGAGGCGAAGTGACAGTGTCAAGTCAGCGGACTAAGCTGTACTCATGTCACCTGGGAACTGATAACTGACGATAGGTATATTACCAACCAACAGTTCCCGACGAGTCCTGTCCAGTGTACTCGTAACCTAACGAGCACCCGCATACTATCCCAAGTACGACGTACTAACGGCTGTGGGACAGACCGTCTCCCACACTGGGATGAGAAGCGCATACGCTAGTCTACTCCGGAGTATCGATGCCCTGTCTCGATAGTCCAACGACCAGGGACCTGTATAAGGATGTGCTTATAGATTACCCAGCTCCCACGAGTGCGAGCGCCATCACAACGCTGGTAATCAAGCAAAGATCCTAAGGGCTCTACTAATATGTATACCAGCAATATGCTAAAAGAAACACATGCACATATTAAAGCAGAGACAAACCAAGTAGCATACTACCATTTCGAGCAAGATTGTATATATAACTGTGAATATCCCAAGCTTCCATTAAGTAATATACAAGCTAGTATGATACAGTAATGGCCTCTAGGGCATATACACTAACAATCTCCCACTTGCACTAAGGCCATGTACTGGCGTATCGAAGACCTATCATCTCGATCAGCCGCTCGAACTGAGTCTGGGGCAAGGCCTTGGTGAATGGATCTGCTGTGTTATCCTCTGATGCAACTCTCCGGACCTCGATCTCCTGGCGATCCACGATCTCCCTGATCAGGTGATACCGCCTTAAGATGTGTCTGGATTTCTGATGGGACCTGGGTTCCTTCGCTAAAGCTATAGCCCCGTTGTTGTCGCAATACAGAGGTATTGGGTCAACAATGGACGGAACCACCTGAAGTTCTTTCAAGAACTTCCTCATCCAGACAGCTTCTTTTGCGGCATCAAATGCAGCGATGTATTCCGCTTCCATAGTCGAGTCAGCAACGGTTTCCTGTTTGGAGCTCTTCCAACACACCGCCCCTCCATTGAGGGTAAAGACAAAACCCGACATGGACTTGGAATCATCCTTGTCACTCTGGAAGCTGGAGTCAGCAAAGGCCTCAATCTGCAGGTCTTTTCCGCCATACACCAAGAACATCTCCTTAGTCCTTCTCAGGTACTTGAGAATGTTCTTTACTGCTATCCAATGTTTCTCCCCTGGGTTTGACTGATACCTGCTTACCACACTCAGTGCATAAGCCACATCCGGTCTGGTACATAACATCGCATACATTATAGAGCCTACCGCAGAAGCGTAGGGTATAATAGACATGCGATCCCTCTCCAAATCAGTCTTGGGAGACATCTCTTTGGAGAGGGTGATCCCGTGACAAGCCGGTAGATTACCGCGCTTGGAATCTTCCATACTGAATCTCTTCAGTATGGTGTCGATGTACCTGGACTGCGAGAGTCCTAATATCTTCTTGGATCTGTCACGGTAGATCCGGATACCCAGAATGTAGGAGGCATCACCCAGGTCTTTCATGGAGAACCTGTGTGACAAGAACCCCTTGACAGATTGTAGCATAGGAATGTCATTTCCTATTAAGAGAATGTCATCCACGTATAAAACGAGGAATACTACAGTTCTCGCTACAAATCTACAATAGATGCATGGTTCATCTGGATTTTTGATAAAGCCAAATTCTTTGACCGTCTCATCAAAACAGATGTTCCAACTCCGCGATGCCTGCTTGAGTCCATAAATGGACTTGAGCAACTTGCACACCTTTCCGCTGCTCCCACCCTGAATGAAACCCTCTGGCTGGTCCATATAGACACACTCCTCTAAATGACCATTTAGAAAAGCTGTCTTTACGTCCATCTGCCAAATCTCATAATCGTGGAAAGCAGCGATGGCAAGAAGGATCCGAATGGATTTCAGCATAGCTACTGGAGAAAAGGTTTCGTCATAGTCCAAACCAGGTCGCTGACGAAAACCCTTTGCTACCAGTCTAGCTTTATAGGTCTCAACCTGTCCATCTACACCAATCTTCCTTTTGAAGATCCACTTGCATCCTACGGGTTTTACCCCGTCTGGAGCAATGTCCAACGTCCATACTTTGTTGGTGTACATGGACTCCATCTCGGTCCGCATTGCATCCAGCCATTTTACCGAGTCGACGCTCTGAATGGCTTGCTGGAAGCTAGTAGGCTCATCACAATCTAGGATGCAGTCCTCTCTATCCCCGTCAATGAGGAAACCGTAGTACCTCTCGGGCGGATGAGACTGCCTACTACTCCTGCGGAGCGGCGTAGGAATGTCCTGTTCTTTTGAACCTTCTGGTTCCACTAAACTTTCAGTAATAGTTTGTGGTTCTGGAATTTCTTCCAGTTCTATTGCGCTCCCACTTAATTCTTTTTCTATGAACTGATGTTCTAGAAAGTGGGCATGGCGAGAAACAAGGACTTTTTGTTCCTCTTCGTAATAGAAGTAATATCCCTTGGAGTTCTTTGGATATCCCACAAACTTGCACTGTACTGAGCGTGCCTCGAGCTTGTCCGCATGCTGCTTTTTTACAAAAGCTGGACATCCCCATGTCTTAATATGATTAAGATAGGGTTTCTTCCCACTCCATAACTCATATGGTGTGGTAGGCACAGTCTTAGTGGGAACACGGTTCAAAAGATATGCAGCTGTTTCTAGCGCATACCCCCAGAAAGATCGCGGTAACTCAGCGTTACTCATCATGGACCGTACCATATCCAATAGGGTTCGGTTCCGTCTCTCCGATACACCGTTATGTTGCGGAGTGTATGGAGGAGTAAGCTGAGAGAGAATTCCATTCTCTTTTAAGTAATTCAGGAATTCGGCACTTAAGTATTCTCCTCCTCGATCCGATCTTAGGATCTTGATACTTTTGCCGGTCTGTTTTTCTACTTCACTCTTATATTCCTGGAATTTTTCAAAAGCCTCGGATTTATGTTTCATTAAGAAGACATAACCGTACCTTGAAAAATCATCCGTAAAAGTTATGAAGTAAGAAAAACCGCTTCGCGCATGTGTAGACATTGGACCGCACACGTCGCTGTGTACGAGTCCCAAGAGCTCGCTCGCTCTTTCTCCGTGTCCAGAAAACGGAGCCTTTGTCATCTTTCCTTTGAGACAGGATTGACAAGTTGCATACGATTGATATTCGAACGAATCTAAATATCCTTCAGTATGTAACTTAGTCAATCTTCTCTCGTTGATGTGACCCAGTCTACAATGCCATAAGAAAGTTTTATTAATTTCTGGAGACTTTCTTTTGTGTGTATTCTGGATATTGAAAACCTGTGGTTGGTTTAAAACGTAAATACCGTTGTTCAATGTACCTGACCCAATCAACACTTGATTAAGGTGAATGTTCACTACATTACTTACAAATGCAAATTCATAACCTTCTTTAGATAATAAAGATACAGAAATGATATTACAGGTTGCATTTGGTACATAATAACAACTACGCAAAACCAAAAAGTGTCCATCTGATAATCCCAGGTGATAGTCCCCCACGGGAGTGACTCCTTTAGCAAAACTAGAAAAGCCTCAAAAGCACTCCATTTCAAAATCATTTGATTCTACAACGATATCAAGTTCATTACGCAATAGGTTTTCAGAAAAACCTGTCGTAGCCCTCCGTCATTTCAGATAAGTAGTAGTTAGTATTCGTGCTACGTTTGTTGGCCTGCGTCAAGGCGTAGTGTGCGGTAGCTGACTGGTGCTTATCTGCATAAGCATATGATGTGATTGGATTAGGGTAGTCGTGCGACTTTGTTGGCCTGCGTCAAGGGTCGTGCGGGTGGGTTTAATTCAATCAGGAAATGACGGGCTGAACTTGACTAGCGGACTATGGTTTGTTGGCCTGCGTCAAGGTCATAGGACGCTAGGGGCAAAAATATTATCGGGAATTTCAAGTGTTGAAATTTGCAATGAGATTGCATACCTTCTATGAGATAGTTGGATCCCGATACCCGCTGCGAGTAAGTGTTACTCCTGGAAGAGCTTTATACATTACAATTAGCCGATCAAGTAGGTGTCTAGAAAGGTGTTAACGAGGTTACGCCTCTGGGAAAACGAGGTTTACATTAATTAGGTTCGTGCGAAAGCACGGGGGACCTCCCTCAAAGTACCGACACTGGCCTGGCTAAAAGATTGGCGAACTTGTAGTGTGTAATTAATCCCGGCTAGTCTTTCCTTTTAGGGTTTGAAGGAAGATTTGATAAAAAGCAGTGAGAGCCATCCTGATTAGATAAAATAAAAACCAATCTATTCTTGCAAGAGCGCACGCTGAGTGTTTTCTTCTCTCTCTCTCCTGGTAGCGACCATATCACGCCTTAATCAAGATAATAATACGGATTTTTGACCGAACCCGCTTGTTATACTGAGCTGGGGAACGTTGGTCCCGCTCCAACTTATAATTGTTATAAGACAGAGCAGGAAATTGGGGAATGCCAGAATTCCCGTGCCGCCCAAACGAAGAGAGTGCATGCTGATGCATCATCTTCGGGTGTGTTCATTACAGAGAACTGTTTCTCAGTATCCTTTACGTCCTGGGTATGTGATGCCAGATCAGGATCCCAGATATGTAATTTGTTACATAGGGCTGCAGAAAGGTAAAGAACTGAGAACGGGTGATAAGTTTCATGAGGCAGAAAACGGGGAAAGTGTTGCAACCAAGTCTGTTGGTCACTGTCACCCTTTATTACAATACATTGATTCTGAACGAATGTTATTAGATACCGAACCTGATATACAAAATCATATCTATCTCTTTATTAGTAAAGAAATGATAAAATTTTGTATAGTTGGATAATGTTTTGAACATTTCCTATATCAAAAGTTGATCGGTTCAGGCACGTTATCTAAAAGCATTAATGTTCTAAATCAAACTACAGTTCTTAGTATACAGAACACACACAGGAGGATGAGTTCAGAAATGAACGAATCTTTCTTGAGGTATTATAGACTAGGTCATATCAATGTGACCCGACTAGCTGAAGTTACATATAGATGCATATTTAAATCAGTTTGAACTTACATCTTGTGAAACTTGCCAGTCATGTCACAAAGATAAGATGACCATAGCTCTGTTTACTGGAAACAGAGAAAGAGTTAGTAAACTCTTGGGATGTTACATGTTGATGTATGTAGGTCCCCTGTCTACACATGCCATGACTGGTTTTTTGTACTTCATTAAATTCTCTGATGATCTCTTTTGAATCAGACATGTGTTCCTGTTGAAACACAAGTCAGAACCTTTTGAGATATTCACAGAATATAAGTTAGAAGTAGAGAACCAAAACACGGGTATAAGTATTATGTCCTTTGATGAGATCAAGGAGGAGAATACTTGAGCACGGAATTCCTGGACCTTTCTAAAGGAGAATGAGATTCTCTCTCAGCATTACTCCTCCGTATACACCATAGCACGATGGTATATCGGGGCGGAGCAGATACACCCTATTTGATATGGTGTGCTCTATGGTGAGTGCTGCTGAGTTACCTTTTTCCTTTTGGGAGTTATGCACTTATGAAGTTGCATACCTATTGAATAGGGTTCCAATCAAATCAGTTGCCTACCATTTCATATGTGATATGGAAAGGGAAGAGCCCATGTCTTAAGCTAGTTAAGATTTGGGGTTGACCGGCCTATGTCTAAAAGCAAAATCCGGACAAGCTCGAGGTAAGGTAAGTTATGTAGAACTGGAAGTGTTTCAGCTATACAAACTACAACAAATGATTTGGTAGAACCGAAGGATTCAATAGTAACCAACGAACCTCAGCCTCTCCGCCGATCTAGTAGGGTTCCTCACCTACCTGAGAGATACTTCGGTTTCTCTATGACAGTGGGAGCGAGGATTGCATCATGAGATGATGACCTAACTAGTTTCGAGCTGGCCATCAGGAGTGTGACTCTGTAAGAATAGCTGGATGCTTAGCGATCTGAGATGGAATCCATGTATACCAACAAAGTATGGACTTTGGTTGCTATATCTGAAGGGTTAAATCCCCATCAGGAGCAAGTATATCTTGAGAAGATTACTTGGTGTAGATGGAAAAGTTGAGACTTTCAAAGCTAGACTTGTTGAAGATTTTCGTCATCGACCAGGCGTGGATAATGATGAAACCTTTTCAAGCAGCTATGCTTAAGTCCATCCAGATCTTACTTGCCACGGCTACATACCATAACTACGATATCTGGCGGTTGGGTGTTATGACATCTTTTCTAAATGATGTTTTAGAAGAGAACGTCTATAAGTACACAGCCAGAGGGCTTCGTAGACAGTGGGAGCAGCGGAAACGTGTACAAGATGCTTTATAAGATAAAGCAGGCATCGCGGAGTTGGAACATCTGTTTTGATGAATTAGTCAAAGAGTTTGACATCATCAAAATGTAGATGAACCTTGTATATACAAAAAGGTAGTAGGGAGTATGGTGACGATCCTCGTAGAGTACGTGGATGACATACTCATGATAGGAAAAGAGTTTCCTATACTACGATCGATCAATCTCCTATTATCACAAGGATTCTCCAAATAGGATAAAGATGATACCTCCTAAATCCTGAGATTTGGACCTATGAGATAGATCTAAAGGGATATTAGGGTTCTCACTAGGTATAGTGAGATTGTATCAATCGATCCTGGGGAGAATCACTGGAAGTGTTCCAGGGTGATAAAGACGACTGAATGTCAGTCGCAGGCATTGTCTTTACCCTCAGTAAAGGGACGGTATGTTGGAAGAGTTCCAAGCTAGATACCGTGACATACTAGACGATGAAGGCTGGATACATCGCTACTTAAGATGCTACCAAAGAGGAAGTCTGGGTGTATAAAAGTTCATAAGATAAGCTTTGTTCCTACCATTGTGTGATAATGGAGTTGTGGCTCATGCCAAGGAACGCCGGTCCCATCAGTGATCCAGACATATTCTAAGGCAGTATCACTTGATCATGGAGATGGTTGATCTCCAGGGTGATCGAGGTTTGGAGAGTAGACTCAGAGGACAACACAGCGGATCCACTCACAAAGGCCTGTTCCCAGAGAGAGACTTTTATGGGATGGTTGAGTATGAGATACTACAACCACTGCTATAGATGGCCCTAGTGCAAGTGGGAGATTGTTAGTTATATGTATGCCTTAGAGGCCATTACTGTACATAGGATGTATATTGTAGTGGATGTTGGGACGTATATAGGGAGGACTTTCTTGCTCGACATGATAGTATGCTATCTGGTTGAACTTTACCTTAACGTGTATACTGATTGTCTCTCTGTTACATGTTGGTAAAGCCCTTAGGATCTGTACTTGACTACTTGGACTATGATGCGGATCATACTAGTGGGGACATGGTAGTCCATAAGTACATCCTTCAAAGTCCCTAGTCGAGGTGTATCGAGACGGGGCATCGATATACCAGAGTAGACTAGCGTGTACCTTCTCGACCCATACAGATGGGCGATGGATGATCCCATATCCATTGGTGTTTGACATCAGAGATGATATACGGGTGCTCAGTAGAGACTGGGTACACTGGACGGACTCGCCGAGAACTCCCAGATGGTATTATACCTCACGTCAGATGGCAGTTCTCTGGTGACACTGGTACAGAGTAGTCTGTTGACCCGAGATCGTCATAGAGTCTTGTGTGGTTCCCACTGTGCTTTGATTTCCATCTTACCACGTCCAAGAGGGCATGCAAAACGGTGGTTTTTGGGTACAGTCCCGAGTCACATGGAGGTAATGAGCGATAGGAGGGGATTCGTCTCTCCCGGTATAGGGAGTTGATGTTGCGCTGTGTTCGATTGGCTATAACAGGAAATCCCTGGCCAGGGTTGTTGAGATTTACTGGTAAGTGTTACCAGTAGTTTCTCGAACAGTTATAGACCTCATATCGACACGACTTATCGAGTTATTAAGGTCTGACGTTTACCACCCCTAGGCGAGATATGCGACAAATCAGACGATCAGACCGGACTGTACGGTAGTGTTACTGGTTGAATTCACTGGAGTGTGAGCGGGCTTGCTCGTCGATCTTCAGATCGCTCAATACCCGGGTGGCCGTTACGTTTAGCAGACCGCTTGCGGCTTGTGGGTGTTTGATATGATCATCATCTGCTGCCGGCGTATTGACGAGTCTTTAGAGTCCTACACAGAGGTTTCCTGGCTCAAGCGAAACGAAATAGGAGCGCATATGAGATATGTGCGGGACCGAGAATAATGCGTGTATGTGATACCGTATTCTATTCTCGCGATGAATGTGTCGAATGGTTGTATGCGATATAACCTAGTTATCGAATCAAGGATTGATTCGATAAATCGATACATTGGATATTAGTCGGTTATATGTGATATGACCGGATCGTTAAATCAATTGTTGATTTAATGATTTAATGTATAATTATATATTTGATATATTACTTTGCATTAACTAATATTGGTTCACTTTAAATGGATTTTCTCGCTCGGTTGTGCACATTGTATATTCGATATATTTTCGTGCACTTGATTGTATCATGTTTGATGATACATGTTTAACTATAGTTAAGTGTAATGGATTAAGCCATGGTTAAACTAATGATTAGGGTTTTCTTTTCTTACTTATTTATTTATTTTGAATAGATAAGAAAAGAATGGTTGCTAATTTTAGAGTTTAGTTGAAGCTTCATGAAGCTTTGACTTTGTAACCATTCTTGTCTTCATCTTTAACCCTAACCATTAATCTAACCTTAGTTAATTCTCTACACTTGACCATGGTTCTAATATGATAAGTATTCATTTTCTTTTGCAAATATAATTAACTTATCATATCATTTCTTCTTCTTCTTCCTTGAACTCAAGAAGAAAACCTTGACTTCATCAATGGTGGATTGATGAAATGAGTGAGAAATCCAATTCTAAAGTCTACCCACTTCCTATTTCTTCATCCTCTACCTCTTGCCAAGTAGTAGAGTGTGTTTCCTTCACAAGTTTTCATGGCTTGGTGAAGGTGGAGCTTGTTCTAGCGATGCTTCGACGTAGATCATCTTCGGCACGTCGTCGATGACCTAGCCCGTCTATTCTCCGATGAAGCCGACGCTAGAGCCCGGGATTTGTTATGGACAGCGAGGAGACTTCATTGCGGAGCTATGGAGGTGGAGCACCGGATCTACAAAGGTTGTATTTCCGTTAAACCTTTAGTTAAGTGTTAACTAGTTAGTTTTTCGCCTAAACATCTAGCCGACGATCCGTATTAGGGTCTCTCGGCACCCATAAATTTTGAAATTGGCATGATCGATGCCTTGTGTAACCTCATTAGGGTGCCTAGGAACCCTACACGATATATAACAAAATAAATAATGAATGAGCGGTATTAAAATGTAGTTTTCTGTGATGAACAAATACCCTCAAACTTATCTTTTGCTCGTCCTAAGCAAAACAAAAAATCCTAGCCTCATTTTCGTAGGGAACACGATTGCACTGAGCATGTGCAACAAGCCGTTAAACCTCTAGGTGTCCCTAATAGGAGGAGTGTTATCTCCTGAGGGTTTTCAGCGAATTATACCCACAAAATCCAGTCAAGTTAGCGTCGTGGAGAAACTATTGATTCTGATCTTAAGGTTAAGAATCAAAGTTAGAAGTTCTATTACCCAAGTCAGAAACGTTAACCCTATTTTTCACACCTTGCAATTTGTTTAACATAAGCTCATAAGGTTTTAAAAACTTTGATTAGGGTCATCATGTCATAATTACAGACCAGGATAAACTTCTGAAGGATCTTACGGGTTTTGAAAGGAGTTAAGATTTTCTCAAGTTTTTGTTCTCCATCTAGGTTTCATGTCAGAATATATATCTTTTTTAACAGAGAACCTAAGTCTTATTCTTCACTCCTACATTTCATCTGTTTTAACTCATACACACTCTTCGTTATCGTGCAAAATGTCTTATAAAAATATACCTTCATATCTCCGTAAAAAACTGTCTTAATAGAAAACTCGTCTCTGCCAAGATTATTCTCCCACAAAGAACCGTGAGGACTTTTAATTTGGAGAGAACACTTGCTTAGCTTGTTTTATCCGGCGATTGTAAACTTAGCGAGTTTTTGGTCAATGACTCCCAAACCAGATGGTTTTAGGGCATTAGGTGTGGTGACACCCCAAGGACTTAATTACCCAAGTTACCAAGGCTACAAAACAAAAGACTCATTTTAAAATATTCTGAACTCAGTGAAAACGGAGATATAGCCAGCATTTTCTTTTAAATCCGAAGACGTTACATGTGATAAGGTGTGTAATTACTCCAACATGGTTTCAGATGGATTATTTTTCAGACTTATAGTTTCTGTTAAAACCTTAATAATATCCTTCATATTCACCTTATTTTATGAACTATTCTTGATATTACTTAACTCAGAACAAACCTGTTTGATCCTAAAGATGTTTATCAATTTTAAAAGTTTACAGACATGTCAGACTTTCATCAAATTATCAAAACCATATGACATGTGTAAAGTGTTATAAAAGACGTATATCAGCTATGGTTAAACACAAAGGAGGGTTATTTTTCGGGTCGTCAGTCTCACAAAAAGGATTCAGTTATTTCTAACTTATCAACCGAACCATCCGACTTCGAATCTTAGTTTCCCTACTAGCTAACATGAAAAGTTTTTATATTTTTGGGAATTTTTTTCAATTTTTATGGGTTTTTTAATATGTATGCAATGCAGAATACACAATATACACATGCAATGCAGCAAAAATAAACGCAGTGCTCACCCCCAAACCTGAGTTTCACTATGTCCTCATCGTTGCCTCCATCTCCGGTAGCTAGATTTAGACATCAGGGTGAGAATTTTATTCAAAGAAAAAGAAAAAAACTAAGACTAATTACTACATTTACATGTTAAAAGATTAGGTTAGTCCAGAAATTAATACCAACCATTTAAAGATTTTGTCTATATAGTGCAATGGCTGATAAAAGAATATGTATATACAAAAGAAAAAGAAAAAGAAAAGGTATATGTTAGATGTTAGTGAAGGGCATGGGCGTGTAAAAGTAGAGATCGGAAGATATTGAAAGTGAAAATGATGTTTTGAAGAGGTCAAAGAATTGTTGCCCGGATGAATTGAATGTTCAAAAATCACGTGTTGAGTTCCAAAGTCAAGTTTGTGTAAAAACTGGAGTTCATCCGCAAAAATTTTAGCAAAAGAAAGGTTTTTAGGATGTTCCCAAATTGATCCTGACTCAAAATCACCAAGAATATTGTCACTCCCCGCTTCTCAGAGTACGCTAGGTTAGGCACGTGACATAGCCAGCCATGCTACCTGTGGATAGGAAATATCCTTCCACAGTCACATTACAGCTGTAGAGATATCAAGAACAAGAAAGTAAACTAAACTATCTAGTACATGTCCATGAGCCAGAATAAATGAGTCAAGAAATGATAATATGCGGAAGCAAAAGATCCAATAAATAAAACACTTGGAAAGTAAAACTGCATACCAACAGCATCCTCACCGCTCGGTCTAACAGCGGCAATACTCCTGATCAGTCGGCAACAAAGGTAGAGGATCTGGGCCATGCAAAACCCAGACGTCAGCACGTCATAACATCAAGCAATAATATATAAACAGGGTAGCAAGACATGCAAGTATGATTATAAAAGGTAAAACAGGTGTAACAGCAATATAAATCAGGGTAGTGAAAGGTAGTGTGCAGTGAGTAATCTAAACTGGTCTATTGGGTTAATTATTTTCAAGTCTTTGAAATCAATTTGATGAATCATCGATGTAACTCAATAGTATCCCGTGCGTGCCCGGAATCACGGTGAAGATTCTCGGGCTGAAACCGAGACATGCCGCTAGGCACTAAAAGGAAAAGGATAACGATGAATGATGTCAACAGTATCATCCCAAGGCTGGCCTAGCCTCTAAAAGGTAGTGGGTAACGATGGATGATGTCAGCAGCATCATCCCAAGGCTGGCCTAGCCTCTAAAACTGATCAGTAAAGGTAGCGAACTGTCGAGTTACAAGTCAGGTTTCATCATTGATTTCCCCATACCCCCAGGTTATATGTATTCAAGTCAGGTATTAAATAATATGGAGCTAATGCCAACACAGGATCAGGCAGGTACAGGTTTGTCTGGGTAGACAACAGGAAATGTCCGTAGGGACAACAGGTAAAGTTTGTTGGCATTAATAACAAGATCAGGTAACAGGTAAAACCATGATACATCAGGTCAGGTCAAGTAATGCATATAGGTGTCATATCATGTCAAGAGTTGCACGGTACCATGTCGTGTCAAGTAGTAGGTGTAACAAGTCATGTCAGGGTGCACAAGATGTCATGTGGGTGCTCATAATCAAACTAGCATAAGCATGGGTATACAAAACAAACATGGGTACTAATAGACAATAAACTGGAACATTGTAATGTGATATGCAAATAGGTACAGATTAAAATATACGGATGTACGGTTATCGATTAGAGTTAGGGTTATAGTTCCAACATTAAGTATCATACACTTAAACGAATATGGAAAATTAAAATCACATTAACATGTATTAAATGACCTAGTGATGCAATTATATATAAAAATAGGTTAAATGGATGCAAACGGGTGTCCGATAGGGTAGAAACTATTAAAGGGTACTGTGGGCTATGCAGATAATTATTATGTGATTTAAACACGTATGAGGGTACTACGTATAGCAAGACAGAATGCAACATGATAGGGTTCAAGTTGTAAATCTAAAATGATATAGCCGGACATCGAAATGTAAAATGGAAACTAATAGCCTTAGGTTTAATTTACAGATTTAATCATGAAATTAAATATGTATAAAATAATATAATAGCATGTAGCAAGTTTTACTTGCCTTGATGGATCACGATACGGATACGCACGGCACGTCCGACGTAGGTAAAACGTCGCAACGCACGCACGGCACGCGGGACTGGTCCAGGAAAGTCAAGAGAACGACCATGCTGGTTGGGGTTGTTCACTAGATCTCTCGAGTGGTTGGCGGCGAGCACGGCTCCGGCGACGGTCACGAATCAAGAAACCAAGAAAGGAAAGGAAGAAAAGAGAAGAAATAGATGGAGGGATTGAGGTTGTTGTTGCTCTAGGTTTCTGGGGACAGAGGAGAGGAGGTGTAGGTGGTTGAGGTCAGGGTCGGTGATGTTAACGACGAGTTTCAAGCGAGGGTTACGGTGAGGCAAGTGGCTGCTAGGGTTCTTAGGTGCAGGGTTCTGGTCAAGGTTCTTGGTGAAAGGGAGGTTTGCAAGGGAGGAGAAGAAGGGATGAGGGATGCAGATGAGATAGAGAAGATGAGGGGAGGCAACGGCGAAAGGTCGGCGGCGAGGAGGGTTAGTGCGAGGGTGTTGGGTTCTTGGGTCGCAGTGGGTTGGTCGGCCTCACGTCGGAGATGAAGGAAGTGGTGAGATGGAAGAGAAGGTGGTGACAAGGCCGATAAGATGATCGACGGCGAGGGGTTGCTCGAGTGAAGGTGGCTGAGGGTGCTGCCGAGGGGTGTAGTGTTGGGTTCGAGGTTGGAGAAAAGGAAGAGGAAGAGGGAAGGAGGACGAGGAGGTGAAGGAGGTGAGGTCGATGAGGATGAGATGAGCGACGACGAGGAAGAGGAGGCGGCGGAGTTAGGGTTAGGATTTCTGTGAACGTGGTTTTTTTTTTAAAAGTACGAAGAAGAAGAAGAAAGAACAGAGGGAGGTGACGATAGTGAAGGAAGGAGGTGACGGGGTACAAGGAGGAATAGTGTTTGCGAGAGCTGTGAGAAAGAGAGGGAGAGAGAGAGAGAGAGAGAGAGAGAGAAATGTGCATGCTTTAAATAAAAGGATTAATATTATAAAAGTAAGATATTGGGAGAGATCTGCTATTAACTTAGTTATGAAAAAATATTTATTTAGTTAACAAAATTTTGAATGAAATGAGGAATATAATATTATAATATTAGCCCGTTTTGATATTTTGGCAAATACAAATTTACTCCAAAACACACCCGGGTCGGGTCTAAAAATCCGGTTCTAAAATATGAAAAATATATGCGACTTCCAAATTTCAAAAGGAATGCTCAGGTAACAAAAATGCATACCCCCAAGAACGGATGCACGTATGTGCGCGTAGCCATCCAAACACGTCCGTTTCACTGAACGGGACGAGAACAAGATGCGCGGATGCTACCATGGGGTTAGGGGTATCAAGCAGGCCATGTTATGGAATTTTAAAATATTTTACGTGACCTAAAATGTTATATGGTAAAAGATGCGATACTAGATAAAATACCGGTGTGTACTAAACATGAAAATGTACGGTCTAAGTAACAAGTCAGGGTAATCTATAAATATGAGTCAAACAGGTTCAAGCAAGTAGGTCGGGTCGAATGCAATGTAAAAAATGTGAAATACCATTCGCACCCAAATCGCGATAAATCAAGAAAATACCATGGATAAGTAAATACGGAAACTGGAATTGGTATAAATGAACTCGGGTGTTACAAATATCAAGTTCATCCGCAAAAATTTCCTCAAAACTCGATATGAAAGAATATTTTTCAATGTGTCTTCCTCCCTATGATTTTTCACATTCCTATTCGTATCATTATAGCTCACAGACTCACCCAATACAATTTCTCCCTCATCACATTCACAAATGGGTAGGCTCATGTCATCTAAAAAAGTAGGTTTCCACACTAACATTTCTTCCGAAAAAATATCACTAGGTGATACAAAAATTGTGGGTTCCTGATCATTGATCTCTTCCAACAATTTATCCAAACCATACCCGAAAAATTCAAAAAGTCCCACATTAAAATTGGATTACAAAAATCATCGGTCTTCCTTGGAGGGTTTTCTTGTGTTTCCTGGTAACACTCAGTCAATTCAATCATATCATCATCTATGAAATCATCAAAATTTGTTTTATCATTTATCTCACTTGGGTGACTTTCTAGATGACAGATACTAACATTATTGGGTTCTGATTGACAGTGTTCACTCTCTAGAATCCTCACAGCTAAATGTTTCGTGTGTTCCTCTATTCTAGCCAATGATTAAGCCTGAGAAAGAAACAATTGCTCAGACTGTTGTACGAACAGGGCTAGTGTAGAAGCTAATTGATTCTCGACCGCAGTCATTACTTCAATACCCTTCTCTAAAGTGGTCAACCTAGTATCCATCTCACTACCATTCCCTAATGATGGTTCAATTGTTTCAGGTTGGAGGGGTTGTGATGGTGGCGATGCTAAAGCAGTCAATCTGTCGAACTCTTTCTCTAAATTTTCAATAATTAGGTCTCTAATTGAAGTGGGACTGGGTTCAAGAGTGTTAGGTGGGTGACCATTATCAAAAATCTGGGACGGTTGGTCACCCCCTAAGAAAGGACAGTCATCATGAATGTGGAAATTTTTTTAGCAATTTGAACAAGTGAATTGGGACTGAGTATAAACAAAAAAATAAGAATCGTGAAAAATTGAAGTAAATTGTGTATCACCCATATCAACAAGAATTCACAAATATCACAAAAATAAAGAATATCACACCCCTAGCAGTCTATGGTATGGTAGTCAACTAGACCTGCTCAAGAACCTGATTGTTGAAATAAAACTGTGTCGAGAAACGGGTTCAAGATATACGGATCACGAAACCAGGTATGTGCAAGAGATAGGGGGGTTTTCAACGTTTTCGCGAAGTTCCTTAATTAGATAACCCTTTCACTTGAACACTTGCCTAGACACCCCGTGAATGATATACCGTTAAGCGGTGTTCTAAACACAGTCAACTTCTCCTAATGAGCGTGAAGTCATTAGAGTCAAAATTCTAGTTGATTTTAAATTACTGTGGGTATGCAAGAATGCAGTTTTGTGATTTCTTGGCTACGGAGAAAAGGTGATGAAATCATTTACCGTATCTTGTTTGGTCTTTTTGCCCTTAAATCCGTATTAAGATGCAAATGCGCAATCAATAAAAGAATTCAAAAAAATCAAGCAATTTATGCAATTCTTTTTTGTTTTAAATTTATGCACTGCAAAAAATATGGTTAGTTCTCTGTGCAATTGGTGGCAAGGTTGTGCGAACAATCCTGCAGAAGATAGAATAGTAGAATGCATCGGATTCAAGAGGAATGTGTGTCACGACCCGAAATTGGCACGTGACGGCCCTTAAACTATGCAACGTCAACAGGCGTAACGCAATTTACGTAAGCCAAAAACCCAGCAATCTAAACCATCAAAAGTAGTATGTGATAATAACATTTTTAAGACTTTTGAAATCTCAATCAAATTTTTTAAAGTCCAACTTTATTTCTTTTAAAATTTTGGCAGCACCTCCTTTGTAAAAACTAGCCCCAAAATGGGTACAACAAAGATATAAGTAATGCATCCCCAAACGGGAGTAAATACATGCCCAAAAGCGGAATACAACCACCACAACAGATATATGACGCCGTAGCGAAGAAATAAAAGACGATATAAAGAAACTGCATAAAAGACCCCCCAAGTCACAAAATAATATACAATATCGTCCTCACATCAAGTCTCTAAGTCAATACATGAAAGTGGTAGATGGAGAGTATATGGTACAACGAATATACAATGAGCAATATCGGATAACCGCAAAACCCATCTATAGCAAAACTGTATACAGTCAGCCGTAGCGGTATCCGCTGCAAAAGATGATATGATAGATGAAAAGCCTTGCCTCTGACTACTCTGAGGAACAACCTGCAAAACACTGTGGCACAACGGGGGTGAGTTGCCAACTCATGAATAGTAAATAACATATGCAGGTAATCGCAAGTATGCACGTACAGCGTGAATCTAACATATGCAAGCTAATAGCAATAAATGGTCATATGGATGCAACAGTCATGAAAGGTACTCTAGCAGGTACAACTAATACTTGAAGCAATAATATGACAATATGTAAATGCAACAGTCATGAAAGGTAATCTATCAGGTACTACTAATACATGAAGCAATAATATGAAATAAATGCAGAGTATGGGATAAAACATGTCATCCTCACGGAATCCTGACCTCGTGACAGGAACAAAGTCCATCAAGACAATCCCCAAATTTCCTCAAATCAGCCCCCAAATTGGCTCTCATTTCCTGTAAGTCTCATATGTCCTGAGTGTCCAATATCAAGTAAATCTCATATATCATGTATCCAATATCAAGTAAATCTCATATATCCTGTATCCAATATCAAGTAAATCTCATATATCCTGTATCCAATATCGAGCAAGTCTCATGTAATGAATAAGTATATTTGCATGAATCATTATGATGATGTATATAAATTAGATATGTATACATATATATTAGCGTCCCATTCCACTAATATATATATATATATGTATGTATATATATATATATATGTATGTATATATATATATATATATGTATATATATATATGTATATGTATGTATGTATATATATGTATATATATATATATATATGTATATGTATGTATGTATATATATGTATATGTGTGTGTGTGTGTGTATATATATGTATATGTGTGTGTGTGTGTGTGTGTGTGTGTATATATGCATATATAACAGCGTCCCATTCCACTGTTATATATACTTAAGAGTAAAAATATCATGAAACCAAGTGTCAAGTATCGACACATAAATACTGATCTATCAGGTGCTGTCACCATGACTAGCCCCTGTTAGGTACGTATCATACGTTATCTCAAAAACCCGAGAGCCCAGCTTCGACCCTCGCCTTTCAACGTATCCATACGTACATGACTCCGGTCGGTATCCCCACGATAACCGCCGAGTCATAGGTACTGTCACCGGTAGGTATGGTTCCCCTGTCAGGCTCATCGGCGTGGTCCATCGAAATACTTTTCTTGTCCCGGGATACCTTCGGGCCCCACCTTGTACCCGCACACGGTCCACGACGCCTCCTCGCATGGGGTATATATATAAGAGCCGATAAATCTCATTGTGGCTGCTGAAATATCATATCAAGAGAAACCAGGTTTTTCAAATAATGCATAATTTCATGAAACTACCACGATCCTCAAATCCAGAAAACATCATGAAAAATCCATATCTCAATGCGAAAATTCATGAATATAATATATGCAACATAAAACTGTAATGTGAGCATATAAAGGAAAAGCCGCTATTTAACTGCAATAAGTTAATATATATATCACGCGGTTCCTAATTTCTCCAAGTCCATATAATATTAAAGAAAGGTGAACATGTAGCTATAGCCAGATATATGTGTAAACAGGTAGGTATAGAAAGGTATATATATCTACCTATCAGTAATGATGTAATACCCTCCAGGTATAAGTGTAAGTATGTATGCAAGATGTACATGTAGCTATGTCTCATATGTGTATATACCTATCACTAATGGTACAATACCATATAGGTATACTGGTAACTAGCATGTCAAGGAATATGTGTAAGCATGTAGGTATACAGGTATGCTATTTGTCATATGCATAAAGGAATATGAATCAAAGTCTCAATGTCCCTAACCAAACAATATCATATATGTATGGGTGTTGTGCGTGTCATGGCAATTATTGATGGTGTGAGTGGTATACAATCAGTGCTCGTGTTTCAGGTACCCAACCCAAAACCCCACACAAAATCCGAGGTCGCCGGATTTCAAGGGAAAGTCACCGGCCAAGGTCCGAGCCTAGGGGTTCATGTTTCAGGTGAAGTCTTAGGGTCTCAGGTACAACACAACTACATTGTTTGATTTTCTAGTATACTCTCGGGGTCACAGCAGATCACAGATATCATAAAAGACACTAAAAATACGATATTTGCACGAAACTTAACTTTAAACATTCTAACTAAAACTACAAGACTACACAACCCTATAACATCATAAAGAACAGATAGAGATCATTAGCTACTCCCACAAGCTCAAAGATCCTAGCTTTCCAAGCTCCAAGGCATCCAAGAGGCAAAACTAGGCAAAAGAAGTGATTTTTGTGAGATTTTGTGAAATTTAGTGAAGGTTTAGTGAAGAGAAAGGTAAGTGTTCAGTTTAGGCTTAGAGGAGATGAAAGAAATGATAAGAGATGAAGTGAGAGAGAATGAGAGAGAAAATGAGTGAGGTGTGAAGAAAAGAGAGAGAGAGAGAGGTGAGGTTAAGGTGAGAGCACCCTTGCATTAACTCAACATTAATGCAAGAACATGCTCACCATGCCACCTCCTCTCCAAACAAAACCCAAAACAAAAATATCTCTCACTCACAACAAATATCTAGATGTTTAGGTTAAGGTTAAACAGTGATTGGATTAAAGCAAAGGATTAGGATTAGGGTTAAATGTCATGGTCACTAATCTAGATTATACAAACACACCCTCACATAAACATGCACAAGTGAGTGCATGCTATAACAAATAAAAATAAATTATTAATTAAATGTTATAAAATGTGAGGAACCAAAATTGGTAAACTTTTTACCAAAAACCCGCACTACCGTCTATACTAACACTAATATAAATCTAAGGCGTTACAATGTGTTAGGAAATACGTACCGATGTGATTTGGTTAAGAAAAAACCCTTTGAAAGTGATCCAAGTCTTTGATTGTTCGCTTGCGCGGGTCAAACTACTCGGGTCTTTGGCACTATACTTCACTAACGTCTTGAATTGAGTTTGAGCCTCGCTCCGCACGATCGCTGGTCGTAATTCCTTAAAAACCTAAAATATCGGAAAATACGATATTTAGTATCAAAAAGAGATATTTATGCCCCAATTCCAGCACACTCAAAATTATAAAAATCAAGCAATACCACTAGAGTACTGACAACACACTGGAGATCACACAAAAAGAAAAAATCAAAAACACCCTCACTGGGACGGCGGGCTCGGATTTCCCCTTGATGTCGCCGGCCAAATGAAGCTTGTTTGTGCTCGAATTTTGTGTGGCCCCTCCAGAATATATTAGTATTCTAATGGTATAACTTGATTTTTTAGTTGGATCACAGAGTGCTGTTAGTAATAAGTATGCCCTAGAGGCCATTACTATACATAGGATGTATATTGTAGTGGATGCTTGGACATATATATGGAGGACTTTCTTGCTCGACATGATAGTATGCTATCTGGTTGCTCTTTACCTTAACGTGTACACTGATTGTCTCTCTGTTACATGTTGATAAAGCCCTTAGGATATGTACTTGACTACCTGGACTATGATGCGGATCATACTAGTGGAGACATGGTAGTCCATAAGTACATCCTTCAAGGTCCCTAGTCGTGGGTGTATCAAGTCGGGGCATCGATATACCAGAGTAGACTAGCGTATACCTTCTCGACCCATACAGATGGGCGATGGATGATCCCATATCCATTGGTGTTTGACATCAGAGATGATATACGGGTGCTCAGTGGAGACTGGGTACACTGGACGGACTCGCCGAGAACTCCCAGATGGTATTATACCTTACGTCAGATGGCAGTTCTCTGGTGACACTGATACAGGTTAGTCTGTAGACCCGAGATCGTCATAGAGTCTTGTGTGATTCCCACTGTGCTTTGATTTCCACCTTACCACGTCCAAGAGGGCGTGCAAAGCGGTGGTTTTTGGGTACAGTCCCGATTCACATAGAGGCAATGAGCGATCGGAGGGGATTCGTCTCTCTCGGTACAGGGAGTTGATGTTGCGCTGTGTTCGATTGGCTATAACCGGAAATCCCTGGCGAGGGTTGCTGAGATTTACTGGTAAGTGTTACCAGTAGTTTCTCAAACTGTTATAGACCTCATATTGACACGACTTATCGAGCTATTGGGGTCTGACGTTTACCACCCCTAGGCGATATATGCGACATATCAGACGACGAGACCGGACTGTACGGTAAGTGTTACTGGTTGGATTCACAGGAGTGTGAGCGGGCTTGCTCGTTGATCTTCTAATTGCTCAATACCCGGGTGGCCGTTATGTTTAGCAGACCGCTTGCGGCTTGTGGGTGTTTGATATGATCATCACCTGCTGCCGGCGTATTGACGAGTCTTTAGAGTCCTACACAGAGGTTTCCTGGCTCAAGCGAAACGAAATAGGAGCGCATATGAGATATGTGAAGGACCGAGAATATTACCAGTATGTGATACTGTATTCTATTCTCGCGATTTGTATCATTGGACGGTTATATGAGATATATCCGGGTTACCGAATCAAGTGTTGATTCGATACATCGATACACTTGATATTAGTCGGTTATATGCAGTATGACCGGATCATTAAATCAAGTGTTGATTTAATGATTTAATGTATAATTATATATTTGATATATTACTTTACATTAACTAGTATTGATTCACTTAAGATTATTTTCTCACTAGATTGTGCACATTGTATATATGATATATTTTTGTGCACTTGATTGTATCATGTTTGATGATACATGCAAACTTGGGTGTATGTTTGATTTAAACCATGTTTAGGTAAATGGTTAGGGTTTTTATTTATTTATTTATTTGCCTTATTTATTTATTCATTTATTTTTGGGGCAAAAACAAATATGGTGGCTTTCTTTGTTTTCTTCTTGGAGTTTCATGAAGCTTCACCATTTTGTTTTTATTCTAAAATCTAACCATTACCTAAACCCTAGTTTATTCTCTACATGAGTTAGACTAACCCATGGTTGCTATATGATAAGAATCACTTGAATTTTCTAATATAATAATTCTGTTCCATTCTTTTCTTCTTCATCTTCTTCATGAGTTGAAGAATGCTTACTAGAAAATTCTAAGTGATGAAATCAAGTGAGAAATCCAAATCCGAAGTGAACCCACTTCTATTTCTTCATCCTCTACCACTTGCCATGTTGTATAGGGTGTTTTCTTCACAAGTTTCATGAGCTAGTGAAGATGGAGCTTGAGTTAGAGTTGCCTCGACGTAGATCATCTTCGGCATTGAAGTCAACGACCTAGCCCGCTCATTTCTCTGACGAAACCATCGCTAGAGTCTGGGATCCCGGTGATCGCAGCGAAGGGACGTCATCACGGAGCTAAAGAAGTGGAGGACCGGATCTACAAAGGTTGTATTTTCATTCACTTAGCAATAAAGTTGTTTACTTGCTTGCTTTTCGCCTTTACCTCTAGTTAACGATCTAGCATTAGGGTTTCCCGGCATATAATTTTTGAATTTGGCATGGTTGATGCCTTGTGGAACCTCTTGAGTGTGCTTAGAAACCCTACAGTGGTATCAGAGCCTAGCTAGAGCTTTGGGCGAAGTGTAGACGATGTTAAAAATCCGATCGAACCCCGAAACCCTAACTTTTAACCCTCTCACTACATTTTCTGAAATAGTGGATTTTTCCTAATTAAAAATTGTCAAAAAATTTAGCAGGGTTTTGTATGAGTTACTGTGAATCACACGCCCTTGATTCGACAGAAGCGCCGCGGAACCATGGCCCCACCCTGGCTATTGCGGCGGTTCCACGGCCAAAGTGATGAATCAATGCACGTGGTTTGCACAGTAATTTGTTTCTTTTAGTGCTGTATTTTCTAGGAATTTTTAATATTTACTCAAGAGTTGAGTTTTCTGGGTTGTATTGGGGACTCGGTGTTTCGATCGGGAAGTTTAACTTCGTCTATGTTTTTCCGGATAATTTAGAAAATGTTGAAAAGTTCGACCGGATATAAATACCCACTTTTTCCCCTGTCGGGAAATTTCCAAGTGTTGGATCTTTCCATAGTTTAAGAACGTTCGAAGTAGTGCAAGTAACGCGATGGAACCTCTAGAAGACAACAAACCTTAACTCGATTATGTGACCGTCTTGAACTGCCCTTTGAACCTTAAGGTTTGGGGCAGTACGGCGTGCCACATATGAGGCATTGGCTAGACCCTTCTACGGCTGGACCGTTGGTACTGTGGCACGAAGTGAATGTTCTTAAACTTATTTCATGTGTTGAGCTGTTTCGGGAAAACTTGGGTGTTTGACTGTTCGATCGAAAAGTTTAACATTTTCCATTTATCTGGAATGTGATACAATATTTGGAATCCACAAGTAGTTATGAGATAACTGATTTGAACATTATAAATCTAGCAGTCTAGTCTCACTTGATCGGTTGCCACGGAATTTTGATGCGATCAAAAGTCCGTCGCAATCACGTAGCGTACGCGGATACTCGCCAAGTAAACTTAATAGACAGCTACACCCCATAGCCCCGACCAAGTGACTGTAGGAGAACCCCGTCGCCAAAAGCATCCGTTCGAGTGCTCGCGGCAGCGGTGTTCCGCCTTAGTGCACTTCGTCGACGATATCGGGGGTGCGGCTATCTACTAAAGTTTGCGACGAGCATTCGATCAGGATATCGGGAATCTTGTTGAATTGCCCGACTAGATATTGAAAAGTGTTTTCGATATAGAGACTAAAATACGGGGTTTATAATTATTAGGCATGCGATGTCTAAGGAATTCATTTGGTTAGGCATGCGATGTCTAAAGAGATTGCGGATTCCAACTGTTGTAGTTTTACACTTTCTTTTCTGCGACCGTAAGTGTAATATGTGATATCGCCGGTTTCGTTGCTATATGTCATGACAATTGGGATGGGAATATTTACTTACGTTGATGACATGTGATGTTATGTGTTGCTGGATATGTTATATTGGATCGTCGTGTTTGAATAGCCGGGGGGGTTTTATGTGAGATGAGTGTTTTTCATTTTCATTCATGTAAAAACTTGTATGTAATATTATTTTATTGGGACACTTCCAGGTTGCGGATGATGTCACCATTTGTATATTATTTACTTGTCCGCATTAGGATAGACCCAAGGAGGGGAGCACAAGTAACCGGGTTCGAGGGTCCAGTGGGAGACCATCTCGAGGAGTCGAGTCCGGGTCTCCTAACCCTAGAATTTGTAGGGTTGCTTGCCGCTCTCGTAGGGGTCTAGGGGTGTGGGATTGGCTATTCATCACGACCGTGGAATCCGTGTTTTATACTGGCTCGTATTAAAAACACGGACGTCCTAGTATATCCAATATTTCATATGATATCTTCTGCTGCGATATCTGTGATGTGATTATTTGATATGTTATGATAGATACTGTATATAGTATATATGATATATTATATAGATGTTACTTATGTTTTACACCCGTGCTAGCCCTGCCCCGCTCTGCCGTTAGTTACCTAACCTAACGGTGCACGAGGGGACATCGAGACGAATGCGGATGGCATAAGTGTACATCGTATTTATCTGTAATGTTTAGGTACTTAAATGATGGGACTTCATTAATGAGATTAATGAAATAAAAGAAACCTAAAGATGTTGTGGAATCAAATTTTCAAAAACAGGTAGCTACAGTTCTTGCTTTGCACAGCGGTATATATGATATATCCTGTACCTTATTCGATGAGGAAAGGGCCGACGATCCCTTCAACGGGAGTCACCCCTTTAGCAATAACTGGTAGATGCTACAACTCTCGGTTTGTCTTTTGATTACTTCTATAGTTTCTGCTTTGCACAGTGATATATATGATATATCCCGCACCTCATTCGACGAGAAAAGGGCCGACGATCCCTTCACCGGGAGTGACCCCTTTAGCAAAACTAGAAAAGCCTCAAAAACACTCCATTTCAAAATCATTTTATTCTACAACGATATCAAGTTCATTACGCAATAGGTTTTCAGAAAAATCTACCGTAGCCCTCCGTCATTTCAGATAAGTACTAGTTAGTATTCATGCTGCGGTAGTTTGGCCTCCGTCAAGGCGTAGTGTACGGTAGCTAACTAGTGCTTATCTGCTAGCATATGATGCGATTGGATTAGGGTATTCGTACGGCGTTGTTTGGCCTCCGTCAAGGGTCGTGCGGGTGGGTTTAATTCAATCAGGAAATGACGGGTTGAACTTGACTAGCGGACTATGGGTAGTTTGGCCTCCGTCAAGGTCATAGGACGCTAGGGGCAAAATATTATCGGGAATTTCAAGTGTTGAAATTTGCAATGAGATTGCATACCTTCTATGAGATAGTTGGATCCCGATACCCGCTACGAGTAAAAGTTACTCCTGGGAGAGTTTTACACATTACAATTAGCCGATCAAGTAGGTGTCTAGAAAGGTGTTAACGAGGTTACGCCTCTGGGAAAACGAGATTTACATTAATTAGGTTCGTGCGAAAGAACGGGGGACCTCCCTCAAAGTACGGACACTGGCCTGGCTGAAAGATTGGCGAACTTGTAGAGTGTAATTAATCTCGGCTAGTCTTTCCTTTTAGGGTTTGAAGGAAGATTTGATAAAAACAGTAGGAGCCATCCTGATTAGATAAAATAATAACCAATCTATTCTTGTAAGAGCGCACGCAGAGTGTTTTCTTCTCTCTCTCTCCTGGTAGCGACCATGTCATGCGTTAATCAAGATAATAATACGGATGTATTGACCGAACCCGCTTGTTATACTGAGCTGGGGAACGTTGGTCCCGCTCCAACTTATAATTGTCATAAGACAGAGCAGGAAATTGGGGATTACCAGAATTCCCGTGCCGCCCAAACAAAGAAAGTGCATACTGATGCATCATCTTCGGGTGTGTTCATTACAGAGAACTCTTTCTCAATGTCCTCTGCATCCTGGGTATTTGATACCGGATCAGGATCCCAGATATGTAATCAGTTACATGGGCTACAAAAAGGTAGAGAACTAAGAACGGGTGATAAGTTTCATGAGACAGAAAACGGGGCAAGTGTTGCAGCAATGTCTGTTGGTCACTGTCACCCTGTATTCCAAATACATTGATTCTGAACGAATGTTATTAGATACCGAACCTGATATACAAAATCATATCAGTCTCTTTATCGGTAAAGAAATGATAAAATTTTGTATTGTTGGATAATGTTTTGAACATTTCCTATATCAAAAGTTGATCGGTTCAGGCACGTTATCTAAAAGCATTAATGTTCTAAATCAAACTACAGTTCTTAATATACGGAACACACAAAAGAGGAAGAGTTCAGAAATGAACGGATCCTTCTTGAGGTATTGTAGACTAGGTCATATCAATGCGACCCGACTAGCTAAGTTGCACATAGATGCATATTTAAATCAGTTTGAATTTACATCTTGTGAAATTTGCCAGTCATGTCACAAAGATAAGATGACCATAGCTCTGTTTATTGGAAGCAGAGAAAGAGTTAGTGTACTCTTGGGACTGATACATGATGATGCATGAAGGTCCCCTGTCTACACATGCCAAGACCGGTTCTTTGTACTTCATTACATTCTCTGATGATCTCTTTAGATTCAGACATATGTTCCTGTTGAAACACAAGTCCGAACCTTTTAAGATATTCACAGAATATAAGTTAGAAGTAGAGAACCAAAACGGGTATAAGTATTATGTCCTTTGATGTGATCAAGGAGGAGAATACTTGAGCACGGAATTCTTGGACTTTTCTAAAGGAGAATGAGATTCTCTCTCAGCATTACTCCTCCGTATACACCACAGCACGTCGGTGTATTGGGGCGGAGCAATCACACCCTATATGATAAGGTGTGCTCTATGATGAGTACTACTGAGTTACCTATTTCCTTTTTGGGAGTTATGCACTTGAGAAGCTGCATACCTATTGAATAGGGTTCAAATCAAATCAGTTGCCTACCACTTCATATGTGATATGGAAAGAGAAGAGCCCATATCTTAAGTTAGTTAAGATTTGGAGTTGTCCGGCCTATGTCTAAAAAGCAAAATCCGGAAAAGCTCGAGGCAAGGTCTGTTCTGTAGAACTGGAAAGGTTCCAGCTATACAAACTGCAGCTGATGATTTGGTAGAACCAAAGGATTCAATTGTTTCCAACGAACCTCAGCCTCTCCGCTGATCTAGTAGGGTTCCTCACCCACCTTAGAGTTACTACGGTTTCTCTATGACAGTGGGAGCGAGGATTGCATCATGAGATGATGACCCAACTAGTTTCGAGCTGGCCATCAGGAGTGGGACTCTGTAAGAATGGTTGGATGCTTAGCGATCTGAGATGGAATCCTTATACACCAACAAAGTATGGACTTTGGTTGCTTTATCTGAAGGGTTAAATCCCCATCAGAAGAAAGTATATCTTGAGAAGATTACTTGGTGTAGATGGAAAAGTTGAGACTTTCAAAGCTAGACTTGTTAAAAGTTTGCATCATTGACCAGGTATGGATTATGATGAAACCTTTTCTAAGTAGCTATGCTTAAGTCCATCCAGATCCTACTTGCCACGGCTACATACCATGACTACGATATCTGGCGGTTGGGTGCCGTGACTGCTTTTCTAAGTGATGTTTTAGAAGAGTGCATCTATAAGTACACAGCCAGAGGGCCTCGAAGACAGTGGGAGCAGCGGAAACGCGTGCAAGATGTTTTATGTGATAAAGCAGGCATCGCGGAGTTGGAACGTCTGTTTTGATGTAGTAGTCAAATAGTTTGACTTCATCAAAATGGTAGATGAACCTTGTATATACAAAAAGGTAGTAGGGAGTATGGTGGTGATCCTGAGTATGTGGATGACATACTCTTGATAAGAAAGTAGTTTCCTATGCTACGCTCAGTCAATCCCCGCTTATCACAATGATTCTCCATATAGGATCATAGTGATACCTCCTAAATCCTGGGTCTTGAATCTATGAGATAGATCTAATTGGTTGTTAGGATACTCACTAGTTGTAGTGAGATGATATCAAGTGATCCTGGGGAGAATTACTAGAAAGATTCCAGAGTGATAAGGACGACTGAATGTCAGTCACAGGCATTGTCTTTACCCTCAGTAAAGGAACGGTATGTTGGAAGAGTTCCAAGCTAGATACAGTGGCATACTAGACGATAAAGGCTGGATACATCGCTACTTAAGATGCTACAAAAGAGGCAGTCTGGATGTATATTAGTTCATGAGATGAACTTCGTTCCTCCCATTATGAGACAATGGAGTTGTGGCTTATGCCTAGGAACGCCTGTCCCATCAGTGATCCAGACATATTCTAAGGCAGTATCACCTGATCATGGAGATGGTTGATCTCCAGGGTGATCGAGGTTAGGAGAACAGACTCAGAGGACAACATGGCGGATCCACTCACAAAGGCATTTTCCCAGAGAGAGACTTTTATGGGATGGTTGAGTATGAGATACTACAACCACTGCTATCAGATAGCCCTAGTGCAAGTGGGAGATTGTTAGTTATATGTATGCCCTAGAGGCCATTACTATACATAGGATGTATATTGTAGTGGATGCTTGGACATATATAGGGAGGACTTTCTTGCTCGACGTGATAGTATGCTATTTGGTTGCTCTTTACCTTAACGTGTACACTGATTGTCTCTCTGTTACATGTTGGTAAAGCCCTTAGGATGTGTACTTGACTACCTGGACTATGATGCGGATTATACTAGTGGGGACATGGTAGTCCATAAGTACATCCTTCAAGGTCCCTAGTCGTGGGTGTATCAAGACGGGGCATCGATATACCAGAGTAGACTAGCGTATACCTTCTCGACCCATACAGATGGGCGATGGATGATCCCATATCCATTGGTGTTTAACATCAGAGATGATATACGGGTGCTCAGTGGAGACTGGGTACACTAGACGGACTCGCCGAGAACTCCCAGATGGTATTATACCTTAAGTCAGATGGCAGTTCTCTGGTGACACTGGTACAGGTTAGTCTGTAGACCTGAGATCGTCATAGAGTCTTGTGTGATTCCCACTGTGCTTTGATTTCCACCTTACCACGTCCAAGAAGGCGTGCAAAACGGTGGTTTTTGAGTACAGTCCCGATTCACATGGAGGCAATGAGTGATACGAGGGGATTCGTCTCTCCCGGTATAGGGAGTTGATGTTGCGCTGTGTTCGATTGGCTATAACCGGAAATCCCTGGCCAGGGTTGCTGAGATTTACTGGTAAGTGTTACCAGTAGTTTCTTGAACTGTTATAGACCTCATATCGACACGACTTATCGAGCTATTGGGGTCTGACGTTTTCCACCCCTAGGCGAGATATGCGACATATCAGACGACGAGACCGGACTGTACGGTAAGTGTTACTGGTTGGATTCACAGGAGTGTGAGCGGGCTTACTCGTTGTTCTTCTGATCGCTCAATACCCGGGTGGACATTACATTTAGCAGACCGCTTGCGGCTTGTGGGTGTTTGATATGATCATCACCTGCTGCCGGCGTATTGACGAGTCTTTAGAGTCCTACACAAAGGTTTCCTGGCTCAAGCGAAACGAAATAGGAGCACATATAAGATATGTGCGGGACCGAGAATAATACCAGTATGTGATACTATATTCTATTCTCGCGATTTGTATCATTGGACAGTTATATGAGATATATCCGGGTTACCGAATCAAGTGTTGATTCGATATATCGATACACTTGATATTAGTCGGTTATATGCAGTATGACCGGATCATTAAATCAAGTGTTGATTTAATGATTTAATGTATAATTATATATTTGATATATTACTTTACATTAACTAGTATTGGTTCACTTAAGATTATTTTCTCACTAGATTGTGCACATTGTATATATGATATATTTTTGTGCACTTGATTGTATCATGTTTGATGATACATGCAAACTTGGGTGTATGTTTGATTTAAACCATGTTTAAGTACATGGTTAGGGTTTTTATTTATTTATTTATTTGCCTTATTTATTTATTCATTTATTTTTGGGGCAAAAACAAATATGGTGGCTTTCTTTGTTTTCTTCTTGGAGTTTCATGAGGCTTCACCATTTTGTTTTTATTCTAAAACCTAACCATTACCTAAACCCTAGTTTATTCTCTACATGAGTTAAACTAACCCATGGTTGCTATATGATAAGAATCACTTGAATTTTCTAATATAATAATTCTTTTCCATTCTTTTCTTCTTCATCTTCTTCATGAGTTGAAGAATGCTTACTAGAAAATTCTAAGTGATGAAATCAAGTGAGAAATCCAAATCCAAAGTGAACCCACTTCCTATTTCTTCATCCTCTACCACTTGCCATGTTGTATAGGGTGTTTTCTTCATAAGTTTCATGAGCTAGTGAAGATGGAGCTTGAGTTAGAGTTGCCTCGACGTAGATCATCTTCGGCATCGAAGTCAATGACCTAGCTCGCTCATTTCTCCGACGAAACCATCGCTAGAGTCCGAGATCCCGGTGATCGCAGCGAAGGGACGTCATCACGGAGCTAAAGAAGTGGAGGACCGGATCTACAAAGGTTGTATTTCCATTCACTTAGCAATAAAATTGTTTACTTGCTTGCTTTTCGCCTTTACCTCTAGTTAACGATCTAGCATTAGGGTTTCTCAGCATATAGTTTTTGAATTTGGCATGGTTGATGCCTTTGTGGAACCTCTTGAGTGTGCCTAGGAACCCTACAGGTGCTGGTAGGTCTGAAGGAAAGAGAAGTTAGAAAAAATTTCGTATTGTTAGTTTTGAAAAAAATGAGTTAAAAGTTAGTTTTGTTAGTAAGAACCAAAAATAACAATACCCAATACTTACCAACTCCCCGGCAACTGCGCCAAAAACTTGTTGGGAACTCACCCGCGCACGCAAACGCGTATATTTTGAAAACGGATATGATTTTAAGGAAATGGATTGCGCACGCGAGATCGTTCTCATTTTAAAATTTATAAACCGCAAGTGCACGGCGCGTTGTAGCAAGCCGGCAGGTACAGGTCGATCCGTAGGGAATTGTGTATTAGCTCTTGTGATTTAAGGTTCAACAAATAATGAATTGGTTGGTTTTGTCACAAAAAAAAATATAAAAGGAATACAAAAACAAGGAAAACAAAGAAAGAAGTTAAGGAGGAAGTGGTTGTGGCATTGGCTTGGAAGGTCGAATCACGACGATTCCTTCGATGCTCCCTTTGATCATGAGTTGTCCGTCCTTACGTCGATCCCGGCATGAAGCATGACTTGTCAACGCAGTTGCGGAGCACAAGTCATCAAATTCCAGCGCCAAAAACTTGTTGGGAACTCACCCGCGCGCGCAAACGCGTTTGTTTTGGAAACGGATATGATTTTAAGAAAATGGATTGCGCACGCGAGATCGTTCTTGTTTTAAAATTTATAAACCGCAAGTGCACGACGCGTTGTAGCAAGCCGGCAGGTACGGATCGATCCGTATTGAAATGTGTGTTAGGTCTTGTGATTTAAGGTTCAACAAATAACGAATTGGTTGGTTTTGCCACAAAAAAATATAAAAAGAATACGAAAACAAGGAAAACAAAGAAAGAAGTTAAGGAAGAAGGGGTTGTGGCATTGGCTCGGAAGGTCGAATCGCGACGATTCCTTCGACGCTCCCTTTGATCATGAGTTGTTCGTCCTTACGTCGATCCCGGCATGAAGTATGACTTGTCAACGTGGTTGTGGAGCATAAGTCATCAAATTCCGATATTCGCCGCAAAACATGAAACGAGTCCGTTTGTTCACTTACCGTTTGTATGTCCAAGTTTGGGGTATCAACACTAAACACAAGAGTTAGAAAGAATACCACAACATCAAAAACACAAAGTAGTGAGTGAGAGCCAATGATTTTAGTGTTAAGTATGATAAGTGGTTGTGATAGTATAAGGTATATGAAAACTGATGGTTTTTCAAGCACTCGGTCACAAAATACTGTATCCAAACTTAGCAAACTTAACACCAATTTGATTTTAACTTAAACATTGTGAAATAGGGAAGGGGAGTGAATTTGGTATATGAAGAGGTTACAAAGTAACCATGGTTTCAAAATATCATATCACATCAATATGTAAAACAATCTTTAAGTTATAATCATGTTAAAGCACATTAAACATAAACAGGAGGAGGAGGATGCAAAGCCTTTCATCTCACTTCCTTACCATTATCACAACTAAAGAAGATTAGTTACACATATTAAAAAGAAAAGCAAGTAAAGAAAAGAAATCAAGTAAATAAAGAAACACAAATATTATTAACACTTGAAGAAGGGGTATAAGATATTGGTAACTTGTTTAACCTCCATAATGAAGCTCTCCAAAGAAAACTTCAAGAGGGAGGAAGAAGAAGAGACCAAGTAAAGCTCACACAACTCTCAAACCTAAACCAAAAACAACAAACTAAGAAAATGTATACACTATGTGAGATAATGAGAGAGAGCCCTTCCTTGCTCACTGATCTGGCTTATATAGGCACCAAAAAAAATTAAACAATTAATAAGAATGAGGTGATGTGACTGCAAGGAAGGGACATGGAAAATATGGGGATCATTAGGGTAAGGGGGCCGTCCTGCTCGGTCAAAGTAGGCATGTGGCCGGTCCTGTCGAGGAGTCTTGGGCTCGTGCTCGTTGTGTGGTCTTGTGTGCATCCCAATATCACTATTGTGCTGCTAGTTTTGTCAGTAGAGGCCTTGGATTTGGAGGGAAACTAGATACTTCAAATCATATCATAATCTTTAGCATTCAATGCACATTTAATGCACATTTAATGCACATCACACCCATACATGCTCCTTTTTTGCCAAGGCAGCCCCCCATCATGATCTAGTGTCAAAGAGCTAGTGTCATATATATATGTATTGGACCAAAATTGTGTGCACACATTTATTTTGCAAAAGCTCTTTGGATATCGGTCGGTTTCCTGTTCTGTTTGCAGTGTCGGCTCCGAAACGTTATATCCGTGAATTTGAATGTGTTTCCAGTATTTTAGCATGAACACCTGTAATCTGTAATTACTGAGCAGACACTGGTTACTAGCAACGATATATAAAAATATAGATAATGAATGAGCGGTATTAAAATGTAGTTTTCTGTGATGAACAGGGTTTACTCAGAAAGAAGGCATTGATTATCATGAGACTTTTTCTCCAGTTTCTACAAAAAACACTCTTAGAATTATTATAGCTTTAGTGGCTCACTTTGATGTGGAACTTCATCAGGTGGATGTAAAAACAACTTTTCTAAATGGCAATTTGGATGAAGAAATCTATGTAGATTAACCTAAAGGTTTTCAAGAAGTTGGCAAAGAAAATTTAGTGTGCAAATTGAAAATGTCGATTTATGATCTTAAGAAAGCTTCTCGGCAATGGTACCAGAAATTTGATGAGGTGGCGACTTCTTTCGGTTTTGTGGAAAAAGAATGGATGAATGTTTATATTGCAAGATCAGTGGGAGCAAATATATTTATCTTATTTTATATGTAGATGATATTTTGCTTGCAAGTAGTGATATAAGATTGCTACATAAGTGTAGGGTTCCTAGGCACTCTTGTGAAGGTTCAAAAGGCATCAAACATGCCCGGATTAAATTTTAGACGTGCCGAACAACCCAAAGCCGGGATCTTTGCTAGATTATTAGGGTTTAACATGCAATAAGATAACTTTTATCTAAGTGTGAGGGATTACAACCTTTGCAGTCCGCTCCTTCACTTCACAAGCTCCGAGTAGAAGTCCCTTTGCCGCGATCCACGATCTCCCGGACTCATGAGAGGCTCCACGACTCGAACGATCCATGCTAGCTCGAAGTATTCCAAATCTCCGATGATCTACCTTGAAGTTGCTTCGACTCAAGCTTTCTCACTCAAAAGAGTAGAACACACTAATCCCATGGGCTAGATGAGATGAGGATGAGAGAGTAGTGATTTTGCTTTCTTTTAAATCATTTTCTCATTTTATTTCATCACTTAAGAAAAACTAGCAAGCTTTCTTGAAGAAGGAAGAAGATGATAATGAAAAGATAATCCTTTTTTTTCTTTTGTGATGAATAGAATATAATCATATGATTGAATTGTAAACCATGGTCAAGGATGAGTGGCTAGGATTTTGTAGAGAAATAACTAGAGTTAGGGTTTAGTTGAGTTAAAGAAAATATCTTAAGAATGACAAAAGAAGAAACCTTCTAGAAGATGCATGAAACATCTAACCCAAATTAAACCCTAATCTCAATTAATCATCCTTAAACATGTTTAACAATTAATCATAACATGTCACAATAATATATATCACATATATATTATATATTTGCAACAAAAGAAAATAATACAATTAACATATATCGCATATATATCAATGTATCATCCACTGAGAAAATGAAATAATAAAGCGAGCCAATATTAGATAATGTAATACAATATATCATATATATTATTATACATTAAATCATCGAATCAACACTTGGTTCGACGATCCGGCTATATCGAATATTACCGACTAATATATCATGTACCGATTCATCGAATCAACACTTGATCCGATGACCCGGTTCATATCCATATATCGCGAGAATATAATACGGTATCCCATATCGCATTATTCACGCTCCTGCGCATATCACATATGCGCCACTACTCCGTTTCGCCTGAGCTAAGAAACCTCTGTGTAGGACTCTAAAGAATCGTCAATACGCCGGTAGCAGGTGATGATCATATCAAACACCCACAAGCTGCAAGCGGTCAGCTAAACGTAACAGCCACCCAGTTATTGAGCGATCAGAAGATCAACAAGCTAGCCTGTGCGTTCTCCTGTGAATCCGATCAGTAACACTTCCGTACAGTCCGGTCTGTTCGTCTGATATGTCGCATATCAAGTCTAGGGGTGGTATACGTCAGACCCCAGTAACCGATAAGTCGTGTCGATGTGTGGCTCATAACGGGTCGAGAAACTACTAGTAACACTTACCAGTAAATCTCTATATCAGCCCTGGCCAGGGACTTCCAGTTATAGCCAATCGAACACAGCACAACATCAACTCCCTATACCGGGAGAGACGAATCCCCTCCTATCGCTCATTGCCTCCATGTGATTCGGGACTGTACCCAAAAGCCACCGTTTTCCACGCCCTCTTGGACGTGGTAAGGTGGAAATCAAAGCACAGTGGGTATCACACAAGACTCTATGACGATCTCGGGTCTACAGACTACCCTGTACCAGTGTCACCGGAGAACTGCCATCTGACGTGTGGTATATCACCATCTGGGAGTTCTCGGCGAGTCCGTCCAGTGTACCCAGTCTCCACTGAGCACCCGTACACCATCTCTGATGTCTAACACCGATGGATATGGGATCATCCATCGCCCATCATATGGGTCGAGATGCGTATACGCTAGTCTACTCTGGTGTATCGATGCCCTGTCTCGATATACCCTCGACTAGGAACAGTTATAGGATGTACTCATCGACTACCGCGGCCCCACTAGTATGATCTCATCATAGTCCCAGTAGTCGAGTACAGATCCTAAGGGCTTTATCAACATGTGAGAGTAAAACAGTAAACCAATACTAGTCAACATGTTAAGATAAAGTGAAACCAAATAGCATACTATGATGACGAGCAAGAAAGTCATCTCTATATATAACCAAGCATCCATTATAATATACATCATATGTACAACAATGGCCTCTAGGGCATATACATAACTAACAATCTCCCACTTGCACTAAGGCCAGCTGCTGTAGTATCTCATACCTAGCATCCCGAATAATCTCTCAAACTGTATCTGGGGAATAGCCTTCGTGAATGGATCCGCAGTGTTGTCCTTCGTATCTACTCTCCTGACCTCGATCTCCCGGCGATCAACTATCTCCCTGATCAGGTGATACCGCCTCAGAATATGTCTGGACTTCTGATGGGACCTGGGTTCCTTGGCTAACGCCACAGCTCCATTGTTATCGCAATAGAGAGGTATTGGATGCTCAATGGATGGAACCACACCAAGTTCACTAATGAACTTCTTGATCCAGACAGCCTCTTTGGCAGCATCGTTGGCAGCGATGTATTCAGCCTCCATCGTTGAGTCTGCAACGGTATCCTGTTTGGAACTCTTCCAACATACCGCCCCTCCATTGAGGGTAAAGACAAAACCCGAATGCGACTTAGAGTCGTCCTTATCACTTTGGAAGCTGGAATCGGTAAAGGACTCCACCTGGAGTTCTCCGTTACCATACACCAAGAACATCTCCTTAGTCCTTCGTAAGTACTTGAGAATGTTCTTCACAGCTGTCCAGTGACTCTCTCCAGGATCTGCTTGATACCGACTCACTACACTTAGCGAGTATGCTACATCGGGTCTGGTACATAGCATCGCATACATGATAGAGCCTACTGCCGAAGCATAGGGTATCCCTTGCATGCGAGCTCTCTCCAAATCAGTCTTGGGAGACATCTCTTTGGAGAGAGTGAGTCCAGAGATCGTGGGTTGGTTCCCACGCTTGGATTCTTCCATACTAAACCTCTTTAGTATGGTGTCAATGTACCTGGATTGGGACAATCCCAGTATCCGTTTAGATCTATCTCTATAGATCATGATTCCTAATATGCAGGAGGCATCACCTAGATCTTTCATCGAGAATCTCTGTGATAAGAAGAGCTTGACTGATTGCAGCATAGGAATATCATTTCCTATCAAGAGTATGTCATCCACGTACAATACGAGGAAGACTACCTTACCCTCTGCTACCTTCTTATAGATACAAGGTTCATCTATATTTTTGATGAAGTCAAACTCTTTGACTACAACATCAAAACAGATGTTCCAACTCCGCGATGCTTGCTTTAACCCATGAATGGATTTAAGCAGCTTGCACACCTTTCCGCTGCTCCCACTATCTACGAAGCCCTCTGGCTGAGTCATGTACACGCTCTCTTCTAAATCACCGTTTAGAAAGGCGGTCTTAACATCCATTTGCCAGATTTCGTAGTCATGGTATGCAGCAATGGCAAGTAAGATCCGGATGGACTTAAGCATAGCCACTGGAGAAAAGGTTTCGTCATAATCCACACCTGGTCGTTGACGAAAACCCTTTGCTGCAAGTCTAGCTTTGAAAGTCTCAACTTTTCCATCTACACCAAATTTCTTTTTAAAGATCCACTTGCTCCCAATGGGTTTTACCCCTTCAGGAGCATTTTCCAAAGTCCATACTTTGTTGGTGTACATGGATTCCATCTCAGATCGCATTGCATCCAGCCATTTCACAGAGTCACCACTCGTGATGGCCTGCTCGAAACCAGTCGGTTCATCATCATCCATGATGCAATCCTCGCTTCCACCATCAATAAGAAAACCGTAGTATCTCTCAGGTGGACGAGAAACCCTACTAGAACGGCGGAGAGGCTGGGGTTCGTCGGGTACTACTGAATCCTCTGGTTCCACTAAATCTTCAATTGCAATTTGTGTTGCTGGAACTTCTTCCAGTTCTACCTCAGAGCCACTAATCTCTTTTGCAAGAAATTCCTTTTCTAAAAAGGTGGCATATTGAGAAACAAACACTTTTTGTTCCTCAGCGTGATAGAAAATATATCCTTGAGAATTCTTAGGATATCCCACAAATTTGCAAAGAACTGATCGTGCCTCGAGTTTGTCTGGATTTTGTCTTTTGACATAGGCCGGACAACCCCATATCTTAACTCGTTTAAAATATGGTCTCTTCCCACTCCATATCTCATATGGTGTGGTAGGTACAGATTTAGACGGAACTAGATTCAATATGTATATGGCTGTCTCAAGCGCATACCCCCAGAAGGAAATAGGTAACTCAGCTTCGCTCATCATAGATCGCACCATATCTAATAGGGTCCGATTCCTTCGCTCAGATACACCGTTGTGCTGTGGTGTATAAGGAGGAGTAAGCTGAGAGAGAATCCCATTCTCTTTTAGATATTCTAGGAACTCACTGCTTAAGTATTCACCTCCTCGATCAGATCGAAGAATCTTAATACTCTTGCCCGTTTGATTCTCTACTTCGTGCTTATATTCTCTGAATTTCTCAAAAGATTCATACTTGTGTTTCATCAGGAACACATATCCGAATATTGAGAGATCATCAGTGAATGTAATGAAGTAGGAAGAACCGTTCCTGGCATGCGTAGACATGGGACCGCATACATCACTATGTACCAGTCCTAAGAGTTCGGTAACTCTTTCTCCGTGTCCACTAAACGGAGCTTTGGTCATTTTTCCTTTGAGACATGAATGGCAAGTATCATAAGATGATAATTCGAACGAATTCAAATAACCATCTTTATGTAACTTAGCCAGTCGTGTCGCATTGATATGACCAAGTCTACAATGCCACAAGTAGGATTCGTTCATATCTGAACTTTTCCTCTTGTGTGTGTTTTGTATATTCAGAACTGTATTCTGATTTAGAATGAATATGCCATTATGTAACGAGCCTGATGCAATCAACTTTTGATCTAGGAATATGTTCATAACATTATCCTGTACTACAAAATTATATCCCTCTTTACTCAATAAAGAAACTGATATAATGTTGCACATCATGTTCGGTATATAATAGCACTCATTTAGAATCAGTGTATTACGACTTGGTAATACAAGGTGATATTCGCCAACTGCTTTGGCTACAATACTTGCACCGTTCCCTACTTGAACGGAATGATCACCTTTTCCCAGTTCTCTACCTTTCCGTAGCCCATGTAACAATTTACATATGTGGGATCCTGATCCGGTATCTAATACCCAGGATGTAGGGTGAACTGAGAAACAGTTCTCAATAACTAACACACCCGAAGAAGATGCATCAACATGCATGTTCTTTTGGGCGGCGTGAGAATCTAGATATTCTCCTGTTTCCTGTTCAGTCTTATAACTCTTACAAGAAAGAACGGGTCCAACGTTCCCCTGCTCAGTATAATAAGCGGGTTCAGTCAATACATCAATATTATTATCTTGATTAAGGCCTGAAATGGTCGCTACCTAGAGAGAGAGAGAAGAAAACACTTTAGCGTATACTCTTGCAAGATTAGATTGGTTATTATCTTATCTAATCAGGATGTCTCCAACTGTTTTTATCAAATCTACCTTAAAACCCTAAAAGGTAAGATTAGCCGAGATTAATTACACCCTACAATTTCGTCAATCTTTCAGCCAGATCAGTGTCGGTACTTTGAGGGAGGTTCCCCCTGCCTTCGCACGGACCTAATTAAAGTAAACCTCGTTTTCCCAGAGACGTAACCTCGTTAACACTTTTCTAGACACCTACTTGAATGACTAATTGTCCTGTGTAAAACTCTCCCAGGAGTAACACTTACTCGCAGTGGGTATCGGGATCCAACTATCTCATGGGAGGTATGCAATCTCATTGCAAATTTCAACACTTGAAATTCCCGATAATATTTTGCCCCTAACCCCTATGACCTTGACAAAGGCCAACAAACCATAGGAAGCTAGTCAAGTTCAACCCGTCATTTCTTGATTGAAATTAAACCCACCCGCACGACCCTTGACAAAGGCCAACAAGGTCGTACGAATACCCTAATCCAATCACATCATATGTTTAAACAGATAAGTACCAGTTAGCTACCGCACACTACGCCTTGACAAAGGCCAACAAACGCAGCACGAATACTAAATAGTCTTTATCTGAAATGACGGAGGGCTACGCAGGTTTTTCAAAAAACCCTGAGCGTAATGAACTTGATATCGTCGTAGAATCGAGTGAAGTTTTCAAAAGGAGTGTTTTTGAGGCTTTTCTTAGTTTCGCTAAAGGGGTCACTCCCGGTGAAGGGATCGTCGGCCCTTTCCTCATCGAATAAGGTGCAGGATATATCATATATACCGCTGTGCAAAGCAAAACACTAAAAGCAATCAAAAGACAAACCGCGTTTTGTAGCATCTGCCAGTTTTGCTAAAGGAGTCACTCCCGGTGAAGGGATCTCGGTCCTTTCCTCATCGAATAAGGTGCTGGATATATCGTATATATCACTGTGCAAAGCAAAACTGTAGCTACCCTTTTTATAAAGTTTTGATTCTACAACATCTTTAGGTTTCTTTTCTTTTATTAATCACATTAATAAAAATCCCATCAGCTTATGCTTCCTAAGCATCACAGAAGAAACGAAAGCAGTAATATTTATATATCAGCATATATATATATAGTATAAGCATTCGTCTCAGGCAGTAATATGATCTCATCACAGAACATTGCAGCAGAAGAACATATATGAAATATTGGATATACTAGGACGTCCGTGTTTTCAATACGAGCCTGTATAAAACACGGATTCCACGGTCGCGATGAATAGCCAAACCCACATCCCAAGACCCCTACGAGAGCGGCAAGTAACACTGCCAATTCTAGGGTTAGAAGACCCGGTCTCGACTCCTCGAGATGGCCTCCCACTGGACCCTAGAACCCGGTTACTTGTGCTCTCCTCCTTGGGTCTACCTAATGCGGAAAAGTAAATAATATACACTGGTGACATCAACCGCAACCAGGAAGTGCCCCAAATAAAAGAATATTACATTACAAATGAATTTTACATGAATGAAAATAAAAACCCTCATCTCACATAAAACCCCCGGCTATTCAGAACGCGACGATCCAATATAACATATCACAGCAACACATAATATCTCATATCATCAACGTAAGTAAATATGCGCATCCCAATTGTCGTTGAATCATATAGCAACGAAACCGGCGATCTCACATGTTACACTTACGGTCACAGAAAAGAAAGTGTAAAACTACAATATTTGGAATCCACAATCACTTTAGACATCGTAAATCCGAAATATCACATACTCCGCATTTCATGCCTAACTCTATGAATTCCACATATTGTATCACATTCCAGATAAATCGACAGTATTAAACTTTCCGAACAGATAATCAAACACCCAAAATTTCCCAAACTGCTCAACACTTGAGCGGAGTTCAAATAATCCCAGAATATGTCAAAGTACCGGTGATCCAGCCGTAGAAGGGTCAAGCCAACGCCTCACATGTGGCACGCTGTACTGCCCCAAACCCGAAGGTTCAAAAAGGCAGTTCAAGACGGTCACATAATCGAGTTAAGGTTTGTGTCTTCTAGAGGGTCCACCGCTTAACTTGTACAATTTTTCCAAAAGATTTAAACCCGAATAAATTTCAACACTTGAAAATTTGCCGTACCGGGAAACAGTAAGTTAATGATATCCGTCCAAATAGTTTAACAGTTTCTAAATATCCGGAAAGAAATACGAACTTAAATATTCCGATCGAATCTAATATTACCAAATAAACCCCAGATTTAAACAATACTGGAATCACTGTTAAAAATATCCAGAAACATCAACAAGTACCTACGGTCATAACCATCAAAGCCACGTATCATGATCACACTTTCTCGCCACGGAAGCGCCGCGCAAGCCATGCTTGCGCCGCGCTTCCGCCGCCGTTTGGTGGAATTAGGGGCTCGGATTTTATGGTAGTTCTTAGAATTCCCTGCTGATTTTTTTACATATTTTTAATTCCGAAAAATCCCAAAATTTAAAAATTTTCCAGAGAGGGGTCTATTTGCGTCGTTTCGGGTTCGATCGGAGTTTTAACTTCGTAAACACATCGCCTAATGCTCTAACTAGTCTCTGATACCACTGTAGGGTTCCTAGGCACTCTTGTGAAGATTCAAAAGGCATCAAACATGCCCGGATTAAATTTTAGACGTGCCGAACAACCCAAAGCCGGGATCTTTGCTAGATTATTAGGGTTTAACATGCAATAAGATAACTTTTATCTAAGTGTGAGGGATTACAACCTTTGCAGTCCGCTCCTTCACTTCACAAGCTCCGAGTAGAAGTCCCTTTGCCGCGATCCACGATCTCCCGGACTCATGAGAGGCTCCACGACTCGAACGATCCATGCTAGCTCGAAGTATTCCAAATCTCCGATGATCTACCTTGAAGTTGCTTCGACTCAAGCTTTCTCACTCAAAAGAGTAGAACACACTAATCCCATGGGCTAGATGAGATGAGGATGAGAGAGTAGTGATTTTGCTTTCTTTTAAATCATTTTCTCATTTTATTTCATCACTTAAGAAAAACTAGCAAGCTTTCTTGAAGAAGGAAGAAGATGATAATGAAAAGATAATCCTTTTTTTTCTTTTGTGATGAATAGAATATAATCATATGATTGAATTGTAAACCATGGTCAAGGATGAGTGGCAAGGATTTTGTAGAGAAATAACTAGAGTTAGGGTTTAGTTGAGTTAAAGAAAATATCTTAAGAATGACAAAAGAAGAAACCTTCTAGAAGATGCATGAAACATCTAACCCAAATTAAACCCTAATCTCAATTAATCATCCTTAAACATGTTTAACAATTAATCATAACATGTCACAATAATATATATCACATATATATTATATATTTGCAACAAAAGAAAATAATACAATTAACATATATCGCATATATATCAATGTATCATCCACTGAGAAAATGAAATAATAAAGCGAGCCAATATTAGATAATGTAATACAATATATCATATATATTATTATACATTAAATCATCGAATCAACACTTGGTTCGACGATCCGGCTATATCGAATATTACCGACTAATATATCATGTACCGATTCATCGAATCAACACTTGATCCGATGACCCGGTTCATATCCATATATCGCGAGAATATAATACGGTATCCCATATCGCATTATTCACGCTCCTGCGCATATCACATATGCGCCACTACTCCGTTTCGCCTGAGCCAAGAAACCTCTGTGTAGGACTCTAAAGAATCGTCAATACGCCGGTAGCAGGTGATGATCATATCAAACACCCACAAGCTGCAAGCGGTCAGCTAAACGTAACAGCCACCCAGTTATTGAGCGATCAGAAGATCAACAAGCTAGCCTGTGCGTTCTCCTGTGAATCCGATCAGTAACACTTCCGTACAGTCCGGTCTGTTCGTCTGATATGTCGCATATCAAGTCTAGGGGTGGTATACGTCAGACCCCAGTAACCGATAAGTCGTGTCGATGTGTGGCTCATAACGGGTCGAGAAACTACTAGTAACACTTACCAGTAAATCTCTATATCAGCCCTGGCCAGGGACTTCCAGTTATAGCCAATCGAACACAGCACAACATCAACTCCCTATACCGGGAGAGACGAATCCCCTCCTATCGCTCATTGCCTCCATGTGATTCGGGACTGTACCCAAAAGCCACCGTTTTCCACGCCCTCTTGGACGTGGTAAGGTGGAAATCAAAGCACAGTGGGTATCACACAAGACTCTATGACGATCTCGGGTCTACAGACTACCATGTACCAGTGTCACCGGAGAACTGCCATCTGACGTGTGGTATATCACCATCTGGGAGTTCTCGGCGAGTCCGTCCAGTATACCCAGTCTCCACTGAGCACCCGTACACCATCTCTGATGTCTAACACCGATGGATATGGGATCATCCATCGCCCATCATATGGGTCGAGATGCGTATACGCTAGTCTACTCTGGTGTATCGATGCCCTGTCTCGATATACCCTCGACTAGGAACAGTTATAGGATGTACTCATCGACTACCGCGGCCCCACTAGTATGATCTCATCATAGTCCCAGTAGTCGAGTACAGATCCTAAGGGCTTTATCAACATGTGAGAGTAAAACAGTAAACCAATACTAGTCAACATGTTAAGATAAAGTGAAACCAAATAGCATACTATCATGACGAGCAAGAAAGTCATCTCTATATATAACCAAGCATCCATTATAATATACATCATATGTACAACAATGGCCTCTAGGGCATATACATAACTAACAATAAGATTGCTACTTGAGACCGAACACCTACTGTCAAAGAGTTTTGATATGAAAGATATGGAAGATACTTCATTTGTTTTAGGCATAGAGATTCATCGAGATAGATCACGTGGCTTGTTGGAGTTGTCTTAAAAGGCATATATTAGCCATGTGCTTGAAATATTTAATTTGCAAGACTGTAAGTCAAGAGATGTGCCCATGATGAAATGAGATAATTTTAGCAAAAGCCAATATTCTAAAAATAAGCTTGAAAGAAATGCAACGGAGGATTATCCTTATGCTAGTGCAGTGGGTAGTCTAATATATGCATAGGTTTGCACAAGAGCAGATATTGCCTTTGTTGTTGGTGTACTTGGCATGTACTATTCTAATTCAGGTATGGCACATTGGGTAACTTTCAAGAAGATTATGAGGTATTTAAAGTGAATGAAAGATTTCATGCTTGTTTACATAATAGTTGACAGTTTGGAGGTGGTTGGTTATTCAGATTCAGATTATGCTGGTTGTCCATATGATTTAAAGTCGACTTCAGGTTACATCTTCATGTTAGCTGGTGGTGCAATATCTTGGAAGAGTGCTAAGCAAACTCTTGTGGCGTTTTCTACTATTCATGTTGACTTTGCTGTTTGTTTTTTTTTCTGCTACATAAGCATCATGGTTGAAGAACGTCGTTGCTGAACTTGCTGTAGTTGATTCCATCTCTAGACCATTAAAGATTTATTGTGATAATAGCGCAGCGGTGTTTTTCATAAAGAATAATAAAAGGTGCATAGGATCTAAACACATTAGTGTGAAGTATCTATCAGTCAGTGATCTGGTGAAAGAAACAGTAATAATTATTAAGCACATTGAGACTGAGGACATGCTCGCTGATCCTTTGACCAAGGGTCTTAAAACAATAATCTTCAAGAAATATGTTGATAGCATAGGTATTATTGAGTCTCTTAATGTGCTTTGTTAGTGGAAGTTGATTCATATTTTTCATGACAATATATTCATATTTTGGAGTGTATTTATAAACTCTTTAGTTTCTTTATTGATGATCATTATTTCTGTTATTTGTTTGACACTCCATTATATTCATTGTGCACATTATGCTTATGACTTGTCATTTTATATGAAATCTTGAAAATTGTGGTACCGGGTTTTTTTAGCATGACAGATTTGTCGTAAAGATAAATCTGAAGGAAAATGGATATACAAGCCTATTTTAAGGCTGGTAAATTTCTCATAAGGTTTTCAAGGGATTTGATTCTTCATAAGGTTAAAGAGGAATTGTTTTCATATGAATTTCTCATAAGCATTTAAAGAAAATTAATTTCTTATAAAGTTAAAGAGGAATTGGTTTATGTAATTTCTCATAAGGACATAGAGAAATTATATTTCTCATAGGGTTAAGGAGAAATCTGAGAATCGACAATAAAAATAGTACATAAATAGTACTATTTTCTTGCTACACTATCACATTTGATCCATATCGATAGGATTTTTAGCATTTGTGGTCATGGATGGCTTTATATTATTGTGAATATAATTACTGACATGATTCGGTGTTAGGCATTCTATTAGACCGGATTGCTTATTGAGGTATTGTCTCATAATTATATAAGTTTTAATTTTGTAGCCACATACAGTGTTTTATGTTGTTCAGCCCAAGAGTCATTTGCAAAATTAATTATTTTCTAAAAGGTATTTTACAAATTATTTTTTAATGTAAATGTTTTTTTAATTAATGATGCCAAGTGGGAGAGTGTTAGATTTATCTAATTATGGGCCATTATTAATTGTGATTTATTAAGGTGGGCTGGACCAAAATTATGTATTTTAAAGAAATGCTGGTAGGCCCAATAAAGTTATGTGAATTTATTGGGTTAATGGGTTTTAAGCACACCTCTTATAGGATATGATATGATTGGGCGGTCAGTGTAGGCCTTCATCTTATTGGATATTTTATGAGAGGACCCAATGAGATTCATTATATATACATGTTAGATCCACTCTCTTGCTCTTAACCCTGATAATTGGCTTTTCCCTTTGACAGCCGCCTTAAGGAGAGAAATAAGAGGAAGATCTATCTCGGTCATGACTTCTACGTGCTCTTATGGCTATGGATAGAGGTACGTCTAAATTTTTTTTAGATTCAGATATGTATTATAGATGAAACATAGGGATGTGTTTACCACCGAATACTGGACTAAGACGCGGAGGACGTCTAGCTTGAATTTGGAGGCAGATGCTATTTGGAACATATCCATCCACCTTTCCAAATATACTAAGTTAATTTATGGCATCGTATATTGAAAATTTGGATAGATGCGACCGACGTAGCAGACTTATCAGATTTCCCCTCATATGTGGGGTTTTTGATTGTGAGTATGCTCTTCCTTGAAGGCGCAAGTCTCTGCAGTTATTACGTTTTCGCGTTGCGATAACGACTTTCACCTGATCTAGTAGATCACTTCGTGTCATGTTATATATATATATTGTTTATTATGGTTTTGAACTTAGGACACAGATCTCATATAAATGAGGTCCATCAGTTCATAGGATATATATATTTGATCTAAAGATCGTTAGTCATATATCGAACTAAGATCGACTTATGAACAGTGAGCCTATGGGCTCAACTAATCATCAGATCATATATGAATAGCCTATGGATAGTATGGGTTTAACTGATCATCAGATCATATATGAATAGCCCACAGATAGTATACGGTAGTCAATATAGAGACAGTCCGCGGGGCAAAACATATTACTTTAAAGACATTTCGGTCTATGGGAAACCTGGATGAAGTATAGCTTGTTTATGCATGTAGATTGTATACAAGGATCAATATGGAAATCAGCCGTAGGGCCAAACATATTAGTTTAAGGATATCGCGGTTCAATATTAGTTTAAGGACATTTCTGTCCAACATTCCTATGTTCGGGATGATGTATTAGTTTAAGAACATTTTTGTCACGACCCGTAATTTAGCACGTGATTGGCACTTAAATCACGCCACGTCTAAAGGCATAACGTAAATCAAGTAAGTCGAAGCCCAGTAAATCTAAATGTTTTTGCGAAAAATAGTGAGGATGCAGTTTTGAAACATCGTTGTAAGAAATTCAAGCCTTCATTTTTAAAGGTATAAGTTATATAATAAAAAGGCAATGAATGTATACCATCTTTGAAAACATTTTCGTCCTTGAAATTTTGGATAGCACCTCTCTTTTATATTTTGATCTAAAACCATATACATAACAATATATAGGCATCCCAAAGCGGGGGCTAGCTCTTCGCCCAATGGCAGAATCACAACCACGAAATAATATATATACGACGCCATACGGCAAAGATCAAATACAGAAAGAATAAATAAAGCACGACGCCATACGGCAAAGATCAAGTACAGAAAGAATAAATAAAGCAAGACATCATCATCTCAAATAAGGGAACATACACCCATCGCTCTATGTCTCGCAACCACAAGTTTGTCTAGGCTACCGATAAACAAATTCTAGTTTCTAATTGATGGAGTTTATCTAGATACAATGGAAATAAATACAGGAGTGAGCACGATCCAATGTGTCTTGCCTACTATAGAAAACACCCTAAAAGAAACTATGTGCCAGCGATACCGCTACTGATCCAAGCGGTCAAACCTGTATGAAAACTGTGGCACAACGGGGGTGAGTTGCTAACTCGTGAGTAGAAAACATCAGCAGGTTGAAATCGAATATACAGTGACTCCTAGGTCATACTGTAACATGAAGGTAATACTATGATATCTAGGGTGACCATGTATGCATATATAACAACAATACAATCAATGCCAATGACACATATAAAAACCAACGTCTGAATCATATGCCCGTATGTATATGAGAATCACCAACTTGTGTCCATCAACGACACATCAAATCATGAAACCCGAGGGTCCATCAGTGACACTCAAAACATCATGAAACCCGTGTCCAATATCGACATGTAAATTCTCATATCTCAGACGCCGCATCCTCTGATCGGCCCTTATATCCATCTCACGACTCCGGTCTATATCCTTCAGATAACCGCCGGGTCTAAACTATCACCGGTAGGTAGTACTCCCTCTGCCAGGCTCATCGTCTACTCCACAACTATCCTTTCTTGCCCAGGGATAGTACCCGCAGATGGTTCTTCCAACTTCTCGAATCGGTTCTCAAAAACAATCTCAGAATTGAGAAAAACTCATGGTAGATGCCTCGAAATCACATCACGAGAAACCGCGTTTTTAAAACAATTTATAATTTCCTTTGAAATATATCTGCGGTTCTTAAATCCAGAAATCTCATGAAAACAGTATCTCAATGCATGCAACTATAAAGGTACGATATATGCAAAACATAGAACAGTAATGTGAGCATATCAAGTATATCGTGCAAACGTGTCATATGATAATACTGAACAATGAATGTACATTACAATTAAGAATAATACCATGATATAGCAATTCTATTATGTAAGTGGCATAGTAATTACCGATAATGAATGTGTGAGCCGGCAAATCTGTGTAAGTGTAATATGCGCATCATTGGTAATTGTGCAGGTGTACTAGAAGACGAAGTCATGTAAAAAAAAGGGTATGGAACTTCGTATATATATCTTAATGAAAGAAATGCGAGCGTATGCAGAAATAAGAAATCGTAACGCGAATATAAACAGAATAAAGGAATCATAAGCGTGAACAGTATAAAAATATGCAACTACGTATGAGTCATACAGTTATAGTTTAAAATAGTACGAATCGTTGTTTTAGAAAATAGGGGGCTATGATATTTTTGGAAAGGATATCATTTGAAAGATTTGTAGCATCTCCTTGAAATTATCATTTAAAAGTGTGTAACGATTCGTTAGTTTTGAAATAGGTATGACTCCAAACATATTACGATGTCCATTTCATGATATACAATAAAATGCCCTCAGGTCGAAAATAAATATCGATGATTCATCCTTATTATATCACATACGGAATATCCATCGTACGATATCATCCAATCAATAGTACGGATCTATAGTCACGTAGATCATCTCATCCCATATCGTCATAAATCATATCATGTCATCTCGTATTCATATCATATCGCATCGTCTTATATCATTAGGTCGTATCATAACGACTCGTATCATCGTATCATAACTTTTCTTTTCCTATATATATGTATATATAGCTCAATGGTTAAGAAAATAGAACTAGAGATATATTCTTCCACGATGTCTACTACTATCGCATATAGTATTCTGAAACCATATATATATATATATATATATATATATATCCTTAGTACTTCGGTTGTGAAGGCGCTATACGCCATCCACCTGAATTCCCCCGTAGATATAAATCTACTCACCTGCTAATCTCCTTATTTAGCCGAAGTTGATGTGCTTCATCATCTCGAAAGTCCACGCGAGAGTACCAACAAATCAACACATATCGCAACGTTATGAAAACCAAGTCCGAAAACCGATACGGCACACGAATTGCTTATAGGTTAGAACCTATAGCCTACACATGCAAAAACAACCAAATAACCCACGACAACTGAGGAAATCACTCCCAGATTCTTGCTCAGATAAATAGGGACTATACTAACAATACAGTAGCTAAATTATAAGGTAAGTGAGCTACAGGAAAAACCTCAACTCCAGAAGCCAACACTTGGCCGGTGAGGGAATCTACAGTAACCGGCGTTGCCAGTTGGAGTAGGAAGTTTTGGGCTCGTATTCTGGTGGTGGTCTTCTAGTGGTCTAACTAGGTCAATATAGTTGTTTGATTTTCTTATAAACATCCCAGGTTGCTCCGGATCCCATCTGAGTTTCACAATCCAAAAGAAAACTGACATCGGGAAAATTCTAAGTTTGTATTTGGGTTCTTGTCTCTGGTCCAGGTTAGAAAAGCATCCCTAAGGTCTTGTAAATACTCACTATACTTCAACAAACCACATCACAATTCCACACATCCACTAACATCAACTTGGAACATTCAATATCAAAAATCTAACTAATTCGAACTCTAAACTAAACTAGGATATACTAAACATAAACAACTTAACTAAAAGAATGGAAATATACCTCATTTGGAAACTCAAGAAAATTCTTGGGTTGCTCAAAGTTCTCAAAATCTCCACTTGATTGATCCATAGGATTTAGGATGGGGTTGTGCATCTTTTTATTGAAGGGTGTGTAGGGTTTTGATAAAGAATTTGAGATATTTTCATGGGGTAGTAAGGATGGAGGAAGGAGGTGAAGATATGGAGAGATGAAGAAAATGAAGTGATGAAGAAAGACGAATGAAGGGAATGGTCAAGGGTTGTAGCCATCCTTTCTCACACACTCTCTCTCTCTCTTTCTCTCCCTTAAGCCCATGCCTCAAGCCTCATCATGTTGTCCCCTCACTCTCTCTCCTCAATCATGCCATCTCTATTTATCTTTTTTTCTCTCTCATTTAAAACCAAACACAAATGAAACAAACACAATGAAACAACATGCAACAAAAATGCAACATGACATGGTGTACTAGCCATGAAAATATAAAAATATGGATTTGGTTTAGTCATGATTAGTAGTGCACTAATCAAGTTTAATTTAAACTTGTATATGATGATTTATAAAATGCCAAAATCCAATAAATACCGTTTTATTAATTAATACAATATTAATCTCCAAATATTTTCCAAATATTGGTATATAATTATACCATTTTACGAAAACCCCAATTCGCAACTCGAATAGTTTTTGTGAAATATATTATTTTAATGTTTAAATTCCAAAAATAATATTTTATATTTCTGAAATGTTACAATCTTTCCCCCTTAAATAAATTCGGTCCCCGAATTTAAATTAACCCCCAAATACTAAAACATTTCAATAATCAATCCAAACCAACGGGACTCCGAAATCACGAAATACTCAGAATATCACAGCGCATCGAGTGCGCATGAAAACGAGTGCGAAACTCAAAATCTAAACTCCATCAAGTATCACGCAATCATAGGAGTTATAAAAGAGATACAAATCTCGAAATCCAATGCCATTCTCAAATATACTATAATCAAAATAATAATACGTATATAGTATACATCATGGTAAAATCCCTCTAAAACTAAATAAAACACATTCAAAATCTTTTCCGAATCGCCGTACGATGCGTAACTCACGGTACAAGTGGCGGATGCTCATTTGGTAAATAAATAGATATACGTTTATATATGTTTGCTCAAAATACACGTCCCGCATTTTTGAAATCTCCCAAAAGGTTTTTTCCTTGTGAAAGTCCGTGTCACTCCTGGGAACGTAAAAAAACAGTGAGACTATAGCTCATTTTTTTTGAAAACCACTTGGTAATTACTGATGATGCAAAAATACTCAGGTATTGTCCTCAGATCAGTCATGCTCGGCTACTAGATAATATAGTACCCACCATGAAAATATGGTACTCAGAAATAAATCATCCTCAAAAGGCGTATCCAATATCACGTACGTCTGGTGCGCACGAAAACCCAAGTCCAATACAAGTGCCACAAATGTGCACAAAAGAAAAAACTAAGTGCAACGGGTGTGCACGGAAATATCTGTCAAGCACAATAGGTGTGCACGACAACAGCATCAAGCGCAACAGGTGTGCACGACAATCTAAATCCAGCGCAACAATCATGCACGAATAAAATCTCAATCGAGTGCACCCGGTGTGCACAAAACCACATCTCATGCGCCCAGTGCGCGCAAAAATCTAAATTAAATGCCTCAAGTCCGTATAAAACATCTAGTGCAGTAGTGTGCACGATAACGAACGTCAAGTGCAGACGTGCACGAAAACATAAATCTGGTGCAACAAATGCATGGAGTATAAACCTGGTGCAAAAAATGCACGAAATACAAATCTGGTGCAACAAATCCACGAAATAAAATCTGGTGCATTAGATGCCCGAAAACTCATCAATATCTCAAACGCGCACAAAAACAACACCGAGCATACCAAGATATATAAAATCACAAACGTGTGCAACTGTGTGCACAAAACCTATATCAATGCACTGCTAGCATATGTGAGCTATACCGAGTGCATAAGTCCAGTCGAGTGCATACAACAAGCATCAAATCAAATCGACAGTATCGAAATCCACGAAATCATAAACATGTGCAGCCAAGGCACAAAATTGATATCAAGTGCAATGGATATGCACAAATCATAAACCAATGTGACGGTGTATAATACATAAATCAAGTGCAATAACTGTGCACAATGGAAATATCCAGTAGGTGCAGCCATGGTGCACGAAAACAATATCATGAAACTCAATCATCGAAACTAAAATCCAAGCGATAACAGTGTGATACTCAGATCACAAAATGCAAATCGCAATAAATGACATTGAGGTACACCTCATAAAATGTCGAAAAATGCCAATGCGCCCAAAGCTGGCAGAGCAAGAACATCCGCTTAGCTCGTGCTCATGGCCGGACGTTCTCTTTCTCTGGATCCTTATTTTCCTCTGTAGATCATCGATCCCATAATCTTTCTGCTCGTCAGCCCGGTTGGGTATAATGACGTAAACAGTTCCGCTCTGGCACTCCACTGATCCTTTCTTGGCCAATTAACATGACCACTCATAAAGCAGCACGTCACTGATGACGGCATCTGGCCCTCTGATTACGCGCAATACAACTAATTCTGGGTGCAAATCTTATTACTACGGCATCCTGGAAAGAACCTACTTAAGGTCTCTTCTGATCTCACCTATGCTGAACTGTACAAAGGTTAGCACTCTTCACTTAATCCTTTTTCTCATATCCGGACGGCTGCATCCTCAGCACGGCTTTCCTCTGGAATTTGGCCGCATCCGACGCCTCTGCATACATAACAATCCTCTGGCATCAACGGGGAGTAACACGGCTCGTTAACATCTCCCACGAACCTATTGTTTCACCCGTCTTCATCATCATCCGCGTCGATGTTATAACTTGCGGGCTAAGTGCTGCAATTCGTTCTCGGCTATAGTCAATCCGGAGTCTCTCACACAGACTCGAAATTACGAACTCAGGTATCTTCACTACTCTGTGGAAGATATCTAGCCGATTACATCTTCGGGAACTCGTCCTATATATCGAAGGAATACGCTTTATTCGTCCGTTCTCGATCAACTCACAAAGCATTTGGGTGAGGTCTTTCTATCCAAAACTGGTCAACTTACTGACTCACATCGGAGTATCCAACGAACAATGTCTCTCTTGATCGATTTACTCTAGATCTGAGTAGATCCTTCAAAATGGAATTCCTCAATTCAATTGAGCCTACGTCGGCGCATCAAATCAGACGAATCATCTTCGTCGCTCTATTCAAGATGGACTAGCGATCTTCTGTCACATCTTCGTCTGAAAGCTCCAGTGGTTTCAGCTTATAAACTCTGGAGGCGACATCCCGTCAAATCTCAGCAATCAGCTGGGTCATCTGTCTGTATGGTAGACAATTCATGATCTCTGAGGTAGGCTGTACATCAACAGTTCTCTCAATCTGGCAGCCTCTATCAATGGCCCGATCATCCGGTGCAAAACCGAAGACTCGCCTCTAACGAGAGATCTCAACACAAACTATGCCGATGCATTCCTATGTCACCAAAAAAACATCATGGTTAGTCTTCGTCCATGACGAGCTTGCTCTGACCACTTCTCTAGAAGCAGCTCAATCTGCACTCAAATCATGGTGACAGGAATCTCAAGCAGGTATCGATGAAGATAGATCAAAGGAACGAAATAAAAGAAATCAACAGATCTAAAATGGATATATGATCATAGGAATGAAAAGAATCACAGATCTCAAGATATGTATATCCTAATGTTACCCAAGCGAGCATCGTATCGTAAGTATGGCGCGGAACATACACACCGTATGTTACTCTAATTGAGTTACCTACTCTATCAACCAAGGTAAACCTATGTAATGAAAGTTTGGGTCTAATACCCCCCAGTCAAGTTTAAGTTCCATAAGGTCAAGCCTAGGTTCCGAAATATATCACACCCTTGATTCCGTATAGTCAAACCTAGACTCAAACCAAGGTTAAACCTAACGCTTTAATACCAACTTTGTCATGACCCATAATTTAGCACGTGACCAGCACTTAAATCACGCCACGTCTAATGGCGTAACGTAAATCAACTAAGCCGAAGCCCAGTAAATCTAAACCTTTTCGCAGAAAATAATGGGGGTGCAGTTTTGAAACATCATTGTAAGAAATTCAAGCCTTCATTTTTAAAGGTATAAGTTATATAATAAAAAGGCAATGAATGTATACAATCTTTGAAAACATTTTCGTCCTTGAAATTTTGGACAGCACCTCCCTTGTATATTTTAATCCAAAACCATATACATAACAATACATAGGCATCCCCAAGCGGGAGCTAGCTCTTCGCCAAATGGAGGAATCACAACCACGAATTAACATAAATACGACGTCCTACGGCGAAGATCAAACACAGAAAGAATAAATAAAGCAAGACATCATCTCAAAGAAGCGAACATACATCCATCGCTCTAAGTCCCACAACCACAAGTCTGTTTAGGCTACCAATATACAAATTCTAGTTTCTGATTGATGGAGTTTATCTAGATACAATGGAAATAACTACAGGAGTGGTGCCAATCAATGTGTCACGCCTACCATAGCAAACACCCTGAAAGAAACTGTGTGCCAGCGATACCGCGACTAATCCAAGCAGTCAAACCTGCAAGAAAACTGTGGCACAATGGGGGTGAGTTGCCAACTCGTGAGAAGAAAACATCAGCAGGTAGAAATTGAATATACAGCGACTCCTTGGTCATACTGTAACATGAAGGTAATATTATGATATCTAGGGTGACCAAGTATGCATATATAACAACAATACAATCAATGCCAATGACATATGTAAAAACTAACGTCTGAATCATATGCCGGTATGTATATGAGAATCACCAACGTGTGTCCATCAACGACATATCAAATCATGGAACCTGAGTATCCAACAGCGACACTCGAAACATCATGAAACCCGTGTCCAATATCGACACGTAAATCCTCATATTTCAGGCACCGCATCCTCTGATCGGCCCTCATATCCATCTCACGACTCCGGTCGGTATCCTCCGGATAACCGCCGGGTCCAAACTATCACCGGTAGGTAGTACTCCCTCTTCCAGGCTCATCGTCTACTGCACAACAATCCTTTCTTGCCCCGGGATACCTTACCTGGTCCACCATGTACCCGCAGACGGTTCGTCTAACTCCTCAAATTGGGTATCGAAAATAATCTCAGAACTGAGAAAAACTCATGGTGGACGCCTCGAAATCACATCACGAGAAGCTATATTTTTAAAATAATTTATAATTTCCTTTGAAATATATCCGGATTTTCAAATCCAGAAATCTCTTGAAAACAGTATCTCAATGCATGCAACCATAAAAGTACGATGTATGCAAACATAGAACAGTAATGTGAGCATATCGAGTATATCGTGCATACGTGTCATATGATAATACTGAACAATGAATGTACATTACAATTAAGAATAATGCTATGATATAGCAATTCTACTGTGTAAGTGGCATAGCAATTACCGATGATGAATGTGTGAGCCGGCAAATCTGTGTAAGTGTAACATGCGCAATATCGGTGTTTACCGCCGAAAATGGAGACGAAACCGAGATGGATCATCTTGCCTGGATTTGGGGGAAGATGCTATTTGGGTTTATCCGTCCACCTCTCCAAAGACGCCAACTTGATTTATGACACCGCATATCGAAGGTTTGGACGAATGCGGCCGCTGTAGAAGACTTCGTCAGATTCCCCCTCGTTTGCGAGGGGTTTTTGATTGTGGGGACCCTCTTCCCTGCAGTCGCAAGCCCCTGCAGTTAATTACATTACCGCGTCGCGATAACCACTTTCTCCTCTTAAGAAGTTCACTTCATATTGTGTGTGTTTGTTTTATTTTTGTTGCCTGTGGATTGTATATGGAGACTAATTTATGTTGTCGCCCATAGGGTACGGATTAGTCTAAATCCATATATTCTTAGATTTAGGTTTGGTTTGATTTAAGGATCATTGATTTGTTTTGAGACCAAGATCGACTTAAAGGTATATGAGCGATTGAGGGGCTCGGTTGCTTTTTCGGGTGTTATGAGTCATGTTTGGGACACGATGAGTCCATGGTGTTGGGGTCAAAATTTGCACCCAGTTGACCAAGTCAAATTCAAGGTCAACCCCAAGCCAGGCGGGCCCAAGCTCAAGCAAGTGGGCCCATGCCCAAGTCGAGCCCCAAGGCCGGCCTCCCCATGCCAAAATGAAATCATGTAATAAATAATTTTTTATGCATGCGTAACACCTTAGATTGTGATTAGTGGCTAATTATACTTTAATGTGTGGTTTTTAGTAAAAAGCTTACCAAAACGATTTTCAAATATTTTATCAAAATTAATGAATATTTTATTAGATTTTAATTAGGCTTGCACACACATGTGCATGTAAACTAGGGCTAAGTTTTCGATTGAACCATGTTTAGACAACCATGGTGGACTAACCCATATCATTAAGTTAATTTGAGCTAAGTAAGAGTATTGTTATTTTTCTTTAAAATGATTTGTGTTTATGGGTTGACTTGGGTAGGGGAGAGAGAGAGAGAGGGCATGATGGCTTGAGCCATGCTTGCAATTAATGAGGAGAGAGAAGGGGGTTTGACTCTCATATCTCTCATTTATTTTTCAAACACTCACACTCTCTTTCTCACATCCCTCTCCCTCTCACTTACACACACCAACAACAACAACACAGCAGCAGCAGCAGCACATAGCAGCAGCAACAGCAAGCAAGCAGCAGCAGCAAGCAGGCAGCAGCAGCAGCAGGCAGCAACGGCAACAGCAACAGCAAGCAGCACAGCAGCAGTAGCACACATTCTCTTCCCTCTTCTTTTTCTTCCTCTCCTTCTTCTTGCACCTAGGATCAAGTGAGGTATAACTTCTTAAACCTAACTTCTTTCCTTGCTTGAATATGGTTGTTTAGCTTAAATTAGTGTTTAATGTGGTCATTAGTGCTAGATTTGTGATTTAGGTGGAGATTTAGCCAAGTTAGGGTTTTTATGGCTATTATAGCTTGACTAAGTGTTTTTAAGGCCATGTAAACCAAGTCTTGCCCCAGATTTCACTAAAATACCATAGAGTTTCAATTTAGTGTAAATAAACGTTTTAATGTAAATTTTAGCTTTTTTTAAATCTGCTGTTGACCCGGTTGCTTCAGGCAAAAACTGAAGTTACTAGAGCCTGAACACTAGATCTAGACCACACACACGGAGCACGAGACCCTAATTCCTAACCCTGGCCGCCGAAAAATTCATTCTGCCGCAATTTGCGGCCAGAGGGGGGAGTTGGGTGCCTAGGTTTGGTCTGGGGGAGTCTGCTGTATATTTAAGTGTTTTAGTATATGCAACTTTTTATATTTTCATTCGAGTCAAAATCTAGAACTAAATATTGTATTTCCAATACTTTTGAGGTTGCGTGACACGTACGTTTTGTGAGTGGATTTGGTGATTCCTGCGTGTCGCGACGTGCCAGGGTAGTTTCAGACGCGTATATACACGTTTTGGCGTATCGGATGCACACGCATTTATTTCGCGACGCGACTTTCTCGTTTGGTTTTAATATCGCGTTTTTGCAGGATTTTATCTTATGTGTATTCTTTGTGTAATTTCTAGGTTCGCAGGCGGGTACGTCGGACGCCGCAAAGAAGGGGAAGCAAGTAGTCGGCTACACCTAGCACGAGACCACTGTGAGTAGATTTAACATCTACGGGGAAATCGCCCGTATGGCGTTAAGCGTCAGGGCATGATAGGATATTGTAGTCGCGTCTATATTTATATGTATATTACTTGTGCACATGTACTATTGTAGCATACCCATCTTTTGTTGCATATAGAAATAGTAGTTATGTAACACCGCACAGTCACTAACGGTTCAACCTGCATGAGCACTATTCGTATGTTACACTCACACCATTAGTGATTGCCATGACACTCGCACTATAGGATTGCTACGAACCATACATTATTTTGATTACCGCGTCATTAATGATTAGACATGATTCTGTCCTATATTGGTGCACACATACATTGATATATCCATATTGCGCACATACACATTGTATATCCATATTAGTGCACACATACATTGATATATCCATATTGCGTACATGCACATTGTATATCCATATTGGTGCACACATACATTGATATATCCATATTGCGCACATGCACATTGTATATCCATATTGGTGCACACATACATTAATATATCCATATTGCGCACATACACATTGTATATCCATATTGGTGCACACATACATTGATATATCAATGTTGCGTACATGCATATTGTATATCCATATTAGTGCACACATACATTGATATATCCATATTGCGCACATACACATTGTATATCTATATTGGTGCATACATATATTGATATATCCATATTGCGCACATACACATTGTATATCCATATTTGTGCACACATACATTGATATATCCATATTGCGTATATATATCCACATGCACATCCATACCTGTATACATACATATGTCACATATATGGATGATATTGGTTTTGATTTCTAGAAATTAGGGACCGCATGAGATATTTTCAAAACTGGATCCATTTAAAAGAGCGGTTTTCCCTTTTTACTCTTAGTGGCATACGCCACATTGTATGGATTTACACATTGAGTTTTGGATTCGTGTGGTTTCTGGATTTGAGAACCGTGGTATTATTTTAAGAAAATATGCACTGTTTTGAAAACCCGGTTTCTCTTGATATGATATTTCAGTGCGTCCACCATGCGTTTTCTCGGTTCTGAGACGTGTGACATGTGAAACCGAATCGAGGAGCTGGATGAGGCCGATTGCAGGTACATGGTGGACCCGGTACGGTACCCCGGGGCAAGAAAGGGATGCTGTGTATATAGACGGTGAGCCTGGCAGAGGGACTACTACCTACCGGTGATTGGTTGGATCTGACGGTTAACCGGAGGATACTGACCAGAGTTGAGAGATGGATACGGGCCGACCCGTACTGCAGGGGCCGAGGGCCGATTCCGTAGACGGAGCCCGTGGGTCGATCCGGACTGACGGAGCCTGATACATGAGGATTTGCGTGTCGATGCTGGACACGATTATTTCATGATATTTTCGAGTGCCGATATTGGGCACTCACGATTCCATGAGATTTACAGAATTTGAGGGCCGATTAGGGTGACGGCGCCTGAGTTTTTACTGGGATTTGGGTGTATTTGATGGACACCGGGTATTTTTTCCATGTTGATGATCCGTGTAGATATTTAATCCCATGCTCAGCATTCATTATTATGCATTGCATCATGTAGTCGTAGTACCTGATAGATGTACTTTGCATGATTATTGCGTACCCAGCTCATCATATAGATGTTATTAGATTGCACTTGTTATGCATGATTATTGCGTACCCAGCTCACCATATAGATGTTATCTGATTGCACATGTTAGAGTATCGCAGTACGTGCATACTCGCAATTACCTTTATATATTATCTACTATTCACGAGTTGGCAACTCACCCCCGTTGTGCCACAGTGTTTGCAGGTCGACCCTCAGAGTAGTTGCGGCAGGGCTATCTCTTGTATCTTTTTGCTATGGATACCACTGCAGTTGGCGTGTGAGCCCTTTTCTTATGGGTGGGTTTTTGCGGTATCCGTTTATTTTCCAGTTGTACACACTATTGTATCTAGTACTCTCCATCTACTATTTCATGTATTAACTTAGAGACCAGTTGTGAGGACGATATTGTATATTATTTTGTACTCTGGTGTCGAGCTCGTGTGAGCCGACTTTATTTATGCAGTTTTATCTTTCATGATGTTTTCCACTTATATTGCATATTTCTTCGCTATGGCGTCATATATTATTCTTGTGGTGATTGTTTCCGCCGTTAGGCGTGATTGCTCCCGTTTGGGGATGTTATATTCTTATTATCAGTCATTTTACTTATATCATGTTTTATACCTGCTTTCGGGGCTAGTTTTTCAAAGGCGGTGCTGCCGAAATTTTTAAGAAAACAACTTAAACTTTAAAGATTTTTACTCGATTACACAAGGTTTTCTAAATGTTTTAAACTAATGTTTTTCTTCACTCACTATTTTTAATGGTTTCGATTTCTGGGTTTCGGCTTACTTGATCGCGTTACGCCTGTAGACGTTACGTTGTTAAGTGCCGGTCACGGGCCGAACTTTGGGTCGTGACTGCATGAATGGGCATAAAGCCAAATTTTTGTAAAGCCCATGGCTTATGTGCAAAAAGAAATAGCACATGAGACATAAGATGGGCAAAATGCCATTTTGTAAAGCCCAAGGGGCTATATGTAAATGTGTAAGCCTATATAAGGCAACATGATGATGAATAAAGGATAGACTTTTCATTCCTCTCAAAAAGGTTAGGGATTTTGTGCTTCCTTCTCTTTCCTCAAGGTTCTAGACCTTCTTCTTTTTTGAATTAAATCAAGAGTTTTACTCTTCTTTTTCCAAAACTAAATAATTTTTCACCACAAAACCCACAAAGGGGAACTCAGATATTCCATTAGATCTTAAAAAGGAGAGATTTTTAAAATCTCATATTTCTTGTTCTTCAAGATCCGGCCAACAGAGGAGGAAGAAGGAGACTCGCTTCTAAGAACCCTATTTTGGGGGAAGATCCAGGGCTCAAGGGAGAAGCCCCTTCAATCAGCTCCAAAATATCTTAGGAGTTCAACTCCTCAAAAATATATATACAAAATAATAAATATTTCCTTTTTGGAGCACAGCTCCCGGTGCAGGGACTAAGTCCCTTCTGCTGCTAACGCCTAACGCTCGCATGCTAGGCACGTGGTGCACGGGCGCTCTGGCACACAGCCCGCGTGCATGGCACGTGGGGCGCCGGCGCTCTGGCGCACAGCGCCCGCGTGCCTGGCACGTGAGGCGCCGGCGCCCGCGTGCCTGGCATGTGGGGCGCCGTCGCCCTCTCCCACGTATTCTTTGGATGCCCTTTCCCTTTATACACATACATACACACACACACACACACATACATACTTCACAACACCGTTCTCATTAGAAAAAAATTCTAACGGGGCGCTGCCGCGCACCCTGCAAGGGGGCTGCTAACCCCCCCTTGACCCCCAGCCTGCTATCCGGGTAGTGGGACCCTCGTAAAAACTCTGTGGGGCCCCTAATATATCCAAAACCCCTTTCAAAACACAACACACGCACACTGCACATTGAGTTTGTATGACCAGTTTAACCCGTCAATCGGAGGTTCCTTCGCTCCAAAGGAGAGGGGTAATTAACGGCAGCTTAGTCCGCGGGTGCTGGAGATTCAGATCCCCACAATCAATAAGCCCCCGCCTACCCTAGGCAGGAGGAATCTGTTGTACGCCTGACAAGCGCGTGCGTATTCCCATCTCAATGGGGTGACGAAAAACACCCTACAGATTCTGGCACATCTGGTGGGACCCAATCTCTCCTCCCATATTTCGGGTTAAACGTTCATGCAAACTCAATCAATATATATATCGATTGCCTGTACTGAAATCATGCTTCTTTGTGAAGGTTAAAAGTTTCCAATTGCAATCTTCGGAGGCGGCGAAAATGTCTCTAAGGATCAGCTCAGCTCTCAACATGGCTCCCATCTCCTTCACGAAGAAGATGGACGCCAGGACGATCTTCCCAGCCAGTCTCGGGCGACAGTGGGAGGAGCCGCTACTACAGTTTGGCTCTATTCTGTTCGTGCCAGCTAATGCCATTCCGGCTCCTCAAGCTCCAGTAACAGACAAACCGGCCTCGAAAGGCAAGAGGCCAAACGTGGTGATCTCGATGGCACCACTACCTAAACGCAAGTCGGCGTCTGAACGACTTTCCTTGGCCCCAGCTGGGGGAAAGGCCATCAACACCAACATAGCAACAAGGTGTCTCGAGTAACCTCCAGCGGTGTCCCTAACAACTTCTTGATCGGGTGTCTTCTCTAAGCTCCCCGCCAATGATAAAGAGACAACTAGATATGTGGTCTACACTGTCTACATGGTAGGCATACGCAGCAAGGGCAAGGAGGGGGGCACTACATCTCAAATTCAATCTGGTGTGAATATGGCTGCCACATTCCAAGACCAACCTCCTCTGGAAGGTAATGAAGACCCTTCCAGTAAGGCTGATAAGCAGGGAGATCCCTCAGTTCATGAGTATTCGGGTTCGGAAAGCGAATATGAGCCAATCTTCCATCCCAAGAACGCAGAGCAGCAACTTCTCCAATAGCTCCGAAAGCAGGTCAGAAAAAAAGACAAGGAGATGGCTAAACATTACTCCAAAATTGACGACTTGACGATTGTCGTCTTGCAGCTTACGGCCCGACTTGCCTCTCAGCCGTCAAATCAAGCGCAGGGCTCTGCTCATGAACCGGGAAACGGTGTCCCAGGGAAGCCGATGCCTATTCCCTGAAATCCAAAAGTGGGTGGACCGCATGAAAATCAGTCGCATCCTATCTCGGGAAATGTCTTGGCTACCGATGACGGTAGCCCGCTAACTCAAGATCAAATCATGGATTTAGTTGCCAACAAAGTCAAAACATTGGTAGCTGAAGCCGAAGCGCAAAAAAATGTTAGCAGTAGCGGGAGACCATATCCTGCTCAGTATGATCTGGTGGAATTTCCCAGCGGCTATGTCATCCCTAAATTCGAAAGATTTGATGGGACGGGAAATGCGAATCAGCACATCGCCCACTTCAAAGCCTCATGCGGGAATACTGGGGGCAATGATGCGCTTCTCCTCCGCTAGTTCATTAATAGTTTGACCGATGTTGCTTTCGACTGGTACGCGAGCATACCGGATGGCTCCGTCACAACTTTCGTCCAAATGGAATCTTTGTTCCGACAAAGGTTCATGAGTGTCAGCGATAAGTCACTATTGCCGACCTTGTAAGAACCAAGCCAAAGAATAGCGAAAGCAGCACGGATTTTATAACCCAATCGCGCAATCTCTCCGTCAAATGTGAACCGCCGATAGAGCAGGACCAATCTGTCAGTCTCCTTGTCGGAAATCTCAATAATTGGATGGCCACGTTTCTATGCACTGCGGGTCTCAAAACATTCCAAGAGCTGACCAGGAAAGTTTAGATGCTAGAGCACTCAAAGCAGGAGTCCTCCTCGGATTCCCAAAATAACAATAGCTCCTGGAGAAACCGAAAAGACGAAAATCGCAAAGGAGGAAACTCCGATGATTCTGAATCTTTCAACACTTCGGCTAACCAAAATAAGCTAAGGATGAGCGGGCCTAATGCCAACCAGCCTCGGAAGCCAGTGTTCGGAGAGGGAGGAGAATCTCCACTGAAAGAGAAGCTGGATAAGGTCTATTCTTTCAGAAGGGAAAAAATCCGTAAAATATTCAAAGACGCCCTGAGGAACGGTTTACAACTGCCAGAGTCAAAAAGACCGCAGGAAGCGAAGATGACCGTCGACCCCAAATACCGCCCCTATCACAGAGTGATAGGTCATGCCATCAAGGACTGCTTCGTTTTCAAAGATTGGGTCGAAAAGCAATACAAAGCAGGAGAGATAGAACTGTTCAAAGGCATGTTAACAAACAGTCAAGCCGCGACGACCAATTTCATACAAACGGAGACCGAAGTTCTTCGTGAAACTGATTCTCTCAGACTTCTGCCTTTCTCTGAAAACAATTGACCACCGCGTCATTAAACTGGGGAGAGTCGACCTCTAAGTCGTTAAACTGGGAATGTAAAAAAATGTGTGAAAATAAAAAAAATGTGTAAATAGAAAAAAAGCCGAAATGATGGGGCAACTCGCAATAAAAATCAGTGAGTAAAAATAAAGATGAAAATAAAGCCGAAATGATGGGGCAACCGCGAATAAATAGCCGAAATGATAGGGCAATCGCGACCTTCGCGATAAGAAAAGCTGAAATGATAGAGCAATCGCGATAATAAAAAGAAAGAGAAAAAGAAAAAAACGGCGAATGATGAGTCGCTCCTGGTACCATATTCCAGTGCAGCGATGCAGACGCCAACCAAAATTTCAAATCTCTGAATGTCCCCAACGGCGAATGATGAGTCGCTCCTGGTACCATATTCCAGTGCAGCGACGCAGACGCCGTCCAGAACTCAAATTCCCAATAGCGAATGATGAGTCGCTCCTGGTACCATATTCCAGTGCAGCGATGCAGACGTCGTCCAAAACTTAAATTCCCAACGGCGAATGATGAGTCGCTCCTGGTACCATATTCCAGTGTAGCGATGCAGACGCCGTCCAGAACTCAAATTCCCAATGGCGAAGGATGAGTCGCTCCTGGTACCATATTCCAGTGCAGCGATGCAGACGCCGTCCAAAACTTAAATTCCCAATAGCAAATATTGAGTCGCTCCTGGTACCATATTCCAGTGCAGCGATGCAGACGCTAACCAAATTCCAAACCCGATACCCCAAGTGGCGAATGATGAGTCGCTCGTGGTACCATATACCAATGCAGCGATGCAGACGCCAACCAAATTTCAAATCTCATACCCCAACGGCGAATGATGAGTCGCTCCTGGTACCATATTCTAGTGGCGATGCAGACGCCAACAAAGTCCCGAAATTCTTCCAGCCCTACGGTCAGGATCATACATCTTGCAAAACCATATACAATCCACGGGTGTAAAACGATCCCAATCTCTCCCAAGACGTACTAGCGGGACCATATTCAAAGTCCCACCAGCGATGAAGATTCCAAAAAAACGGTATGTCCACAAGCAAATGGGCATGAATGAAAACCCGAAAGGGCTCCGTGAGTAAAAACAGCAGGACTGCCGGTGAGTTTGTGAAAATCCAAAAAGGCGCAAACTCATGAAAAAGAGATGAAATGCACTCGCAAAGTCCTCTCGACTTTGTGAGGAGAAAATTCCCGCATGAGATCCTTATGACTTACAAAGGAGCAACACACTTGGGGGTCCTCACAACTCATAAGGAGAAAATACACCTACGAGATCCTTTCGACTCGTAGGAAGAAAATGCTTTTATGGGACCCTTACGGCCCATGAAATTGAAAAGCCTTAGGTGATAGGGATCCAAACCTGTCTCCTAAGCCATCGCTCCCCGACGGGCAAACGCAAATGATGATTCACTCCAGGTACCATATTCCAATATAGCGATACTGATGCCAAACAAAAACCAATTCCCAAACCCTCCCGGGGCAAATGATGAGTTACTCCTGGCATTATTCCAGTGCAGCAATGCAGATGCCAAACCAAAACCAAATCCCTAAATCCTCTCATCACAGATGATGATTCGCTTCTAGTACCATATTCCAGTATAGCGGTGCTGATGTCAACCAAAATCAAATCAAACCAACAAGCTCTGCGCCGGAACCATGCTTCGTCTCAGAGTGTACTCCGCGTCGAAATCAAGCTTTGCCTCGGTGTATCTGCCTTCCCTGTCGGAATTATGCTTCGGCTCGGAATCAACCAGCGACCTCCTCGTCGGAATTAAGCTTCACCTCGGAATCAAGTCGACCAATAAGCTCTGTGCCGGAATCATGCTTCGTCTCAGAGTATACCCCGCATCGAAATCAAGCTTCGCCTTGGTGTATCTACCTTTCCTGTCAGAATTATGCTTCGGCTCGGAATTAGCCAGCGACCTCCTTGTTGGAATTAAGCTCCGCCTTGGAATCAAGTCGACCAACCAGCTCTGTGCCGGAATCATGCTTCGTCTTAGAGTGTATCCCATATTGAAATCGTGCTTCGCCTCGGCGTATCTGCCTTCCCCGTCGAAATTATGCTTCGTCTCGGAATCAAGTCAGCCAACAAGCTCTGCGCCGGAATCATACTTCGTCTCAGAGTATACCCCGTGTCGAAATCATGCTTCTCCTCGGAGTATCTGCCTTCCTTGTCGGAATCATGCTTCGCCTGGGAATCAGCCTCTGCATCGAAATTATGCTTCGGTCAGAATGTCTGTCGCTCTTCGGAATCATGCTCCGATCCATGGAATCATGCTCCGCTCTTCGGAATTATGCTCCAATCCCTTTGGAATCATGCTCCTCTCATCGGAATTATGCTAATCATGTTCCGCTCTTCGGAATGATGCTCCGATCCTCAGAATTATGCTCCGATCCCCGAAGTTATGCTCATCGGAATCATGCTCCGATCCCTAGAATCATGCTCCGCTCTTCGGAATGATGCTCCGGTCCTCGGAATGATGCTCCGGTCCTTGGAATGATGCTCTGGTCCCCGAAATTATGCTCATCGGAGACATGCTCCGATCCCTGGAATCATGCTCCGCTCATCGGAACTATGCTCCAACCCCTGGAATCATGCTCCGCTCTTCGGAATTATGCTCCGATCCCAGGAATCATGCTCCGCTCTTCAGGAATGATGCTCCGATCCTGGAATTATGCTCCAATCCTCGGAATTATGCGTCGATCCTCGGAATTATGCTCCCAGGATGATGCTCCGCCCCTGGAATGATGTTCCACCTCAAAGTCAAACTTCCAGATGCATCAATTTCGTGCATACAACTCATATGCACGGTGTACATTTATTGATGGGGGGCACTTTGTTCGGGTCAAAATTTGCACCGCAGTTGACTCAGTCAAAGTCAAGGTCAACCCGAAACCAGGCGGGCCCAAGCCCAAGCAAGTGAGCCCATGCCTAAGTCGAGCCTCACGGCCGGCCTCCCCATGCCAAAATGAAATCATGTAATAAATATTTTTTTATGTAATTTTTTATGCATGAATGGGCATAAAGCCGATTTTTTGTAAAGCCCATGGCTTATGTGCAAAAAGAAATAGCACATGAGACATGGGATGGGCAAAATGCCATTTTGTAAAGCCCAAGGGGCTATATGTAAACGTGTAAGCCTATATAAGGAAACATGATGATGCATAAAGGATAGACTTTTCATTCCTCTCAAAAAGGTTAGGGTTTTTGTGTCTCCTTCTCCTTCCTCAAGGTTCTAGACCTTCTTCTTCTTTGAATTAAATCAAGAGTTTTACTCTTCTTTTTCCAAAACTAAATAGTTTTTCACCACAAAACCCACAAAGAGGAACTCAGATCTTCCATTAGATCTCAAAAAGGAGAGATTTTTAAAATCTCATACTTCTTGTTCTTCAAGATCCGGCCAACAGAGGAGGAAGAAGGAGACTCGCTTCCAAAAACCCGATTTTTGGGGAAGATCCAGGGCTCAAGGGAGAAGCCCCTTCCATCAGCTCCAAAATATCTTAGGAGTTCAACTCCTCAAAAATATATATATACATATATATACAAAATAATAAATATTTCCTTTTTGGAGCACGGCTCCCGGTGCAGGGACGAAGTCCCTTCTGCTGCTGACGCCTAGCGCTCGTATGCTAGGCACGTGGGGTGCTGGAGCACGGCACCCGCGTGCCAGGCATAGGGTGCTCCGGCACACGGTTCCCGCATGCCAGGCACGGGGTGCGCTGGCGCACGGCGCCCGCGTGCCAGGCACGTGGGGCGCTGGCGCTCTGGCGCATGGCGCCTTCGTGCCTGGAACGTGGGGCGTTGGCGCCCTCTCCCACACATCTTTTGGATGCCCTTTCCTTTACACACACACACACACACACACACACACAAATACTCCACAACATTGTTCCCGTTAGGAAAAGATTCTAGTGGGGTGCTGCCCCGCATCCCGCAAGGGGCTGCTATCCCCCATGACCCCCAGCTCGCTATCCGGGTAGCGGGACCCCCGTAAAATCTCTGCGGGCCCTCCGATATATCCAAAACCCCTTTCAAAACACAACACACGCACACTGCACATTGAGTTCGCATGACCAGTTTAGCCCGTCAATCGGAGGTCCTTTCGCTCCAAAGACGCGGGGTAATTAACGGCAGCTAAGTCCACGGCTGCTGGAGATTCGGATCCCTATAATCAATAAACCCCGTCTATCCTAGGCAGGGGGAATCTGTAGTACGCCTGATAAGCGCGTGCGTATTCCCATCTCAATAGGGTGACGAAAAACACTCTACACATGGGCTCAGTTGATCTGAATTAGGGACCTAGCCAACTTGGGCTTGGCCCACTCAATTTTCCTTTGATTTAAAATAAGTGCTAAGCACCGGTGTGGGCTCAGTCCCCTTCTTCTTGAAAAAAGTGCTGAGCACTTATGTGAGTTCTGACGCTCACATATAACCATGTAAGGTTTTCAGTCATGGGGATTTGTCCAATAAGTGTTGGACACTTTACTCTTTTTTGTCTTTTTATATGGAGTGCCGAGCACTCTTTAAAGCGACCACGTGGAAAGCACGTAAGGCACTCGGCACCAGGTGCTGAATGATGAGTGTTGATCACCCTTATGTTCTGTGGCGCCCACGTGAGGGTCACATGAGGCGTTGGGCGATAGGTGTCGCTCACTGAGTGCTAAGCATTCCTTTATTTTGTAGCGCCCACGTGAGGCGCTGGGCGCCAGTCAGTGAGTGCTAAGTACTCCTTATTTTTGTAGCGCCCACGTAAGGGGCACATAGGGCATTGAGCGCTGAGCGCCAGCCACTGAGTGCTAGGCACTCCTTATTTGTCTCTTTTTTTTTGAATGATCCACAAGATCTTTATCTACTTTTGTTTACCTAAAATTTCCAAGAAGAGAGTTCTTCTTCCTCGAGAATTTAATTCTTTGTTCTTTCAAAGCTTTCTTTTTTTTTTTGAAGTTTATGGGGGGTTCCTGTTTTTTAGACTTGAAGTCTTGGGTTCTTTATATAGTAGATGCAAATCTGTTGATTAATTGAAGAAATCTCTCATTGAGAGATCTTAATTGATTTGGGAACTTTACCCACCATTAGATCTTTGATCCAAGGACTTCTGTTTTACAGAAGATATTTTTCTTGTTTTTAACAAGATTAGGGAAATATTTTCCCACACAGAATTTATTCTGTCGATCGGTGATTCTTTAATCACCATTGAACTTTTAATCCAACGATATTCTTTTTTACAGAGAGTAATCTTTCTTGTTTAGAAAAATTTGAGGAATATTTCCTCAACAGAATTTAATTCTGCATTTTGATGATTTATCATCTCCGTTGGATCTTCGATCCAACGGCTCTGTTTAACAGAGAGTAGAATTTAATTCTACCAGGCGCCGGTGCTCACGTGTTGTGCACGTGCGGCGCCAATAAGAGTTTTTTAACTTTGGCATTGGCGCCCTCATGGCAAACACGTGAGGCGCTGCCTCTTGAGTTTTGAAAAGAGCTTTGCTCTTTTAAGAGTTTTTAACTCTGGCGCTGGCGCCCCATGGCAAACACGTGAGGCGCTGCCTCTTGAGTTTTGAACAGAGCATTTCTCTTTTAAGAGTTTTTAACTCTGGTGTTGGGCATACTGTGCTTTGTACGCTGGCGCCTGTGTGAGGAGCACGTGCGGCGCCATCATAGGATTAATCCTATAAGGTTGGCTCTGGCGTTGGCGTCCTTATGGAGCACGTGAGGCGCTGCCTCATTACTGAAGGTGTCTTTTCACCTTCTTTCTCTGCTTTTCCTGAATCAAACTTTTCTTTCCCAATGCCTTCTTTTAACAGAGCTTGGAAATAGTTCCATCATGCATAATATTTTCTGTGTCTAGACTTAAATGTCGCCCTTCATAATCTGAAGCAATGCTTCTCTTCTCTCTCACTTTCAGAGAATCATTTTAACAGAGAAGAGCTATGGCTTGTAATCGTCCACATGCTCGCCGACAGCCATGGAAGGTGCCTATTGAGGAAATTGATCCTCGTTTTGCTGCACGCTTGATGAACCCTCTCTTACGGATGACCAATGCGTTACGGAGCTGCACGAGCTCTTGACTCGTAGAGGATCTCCTCTCCCCATCGGCTCTATTTGGCTCCGGATGGTCTTCTTGTCCATGCTCGATGACATTCCCCCTCATCCAGCTGAGATGATTCTGGCGATACTCGACGCGGCGAAGGACAAGATCGAGTGCTTTCATGAGGCACTTTTAATTACCGAGCCTATGAGGGATCGCTCTGTTCAGCTACTAAGCCATATGCGGGCTCAATGGGTCGTCATGTCATCTTTTTCTGATAGGTACGGCGCCGACCGATGGGGAGCGACTCCTCGTGAAGATCGTCGCTTTGACATGGTGGAGAAGGCAGAGAGGGAGTTAGAGAATTTATCCATAGTTTTGTGAACCCCTATACTTTCGATCCTATGTTTGGTGATCTATTTCCTGTAGAATAAAATGTTCAATTAAATACTTTCTTTTTGTCGTAGACCACCAAGTGCTCCTTTCTAACACTTGTTCTTCCTCTGATGTGTGCATGTGCGTATATGAATGAACCCGATTTCATACATATTTGTAAACGAAACTTAAACCGGTGTAAACAATTGGTAATTGTGCAGGTATACTAGCAGACGAAGTCATGTAAACAAAAGGGTATGAAACGTCGTATATATATCGTAATGAAAGAAATGCGAGCGTATGCAGAAATAAGAAATCGTAACGCGAACATAAACAGAATAAAGGAATCGTAAGCGCGAACAGTATAAAAATATGCAACTATGTATGAGTCATACAGTTATAGTTTAAAATAGTATGAATCGTTGTTTTAGAAAATAGGGGGCTATGATATTTTTGGAAAGGATATCATTTGAAAGGTTTGTAGCATCTCCTTGAAATTATCATTTAAAAGTGCGTAACAATTCGTTAGTTTTGAAATACGTATGACTCCAAACATATCACGATGTCCACTTCGTGATATACAATAAAAAGTCCTCAAGTCGAAAATAAATATCGGTGATTCATCCTTATTATATCACGTACAGAATATCCATCGTATGATATCATCCAATCAATAGTACGGATGTATAGTCACGTACAACATCTCATGTCATATCGTCATAAATCATATCATGTCATCTCGTATTCATATCATATCACATCGCCTTATATCATTAGGACGTATCATAATGACTCGTATCATCATATCATAACTTTCCTTTTCCTATATATGTATATATATAGCTCAAGGGTTAAGAAAATAGAACTAGAGATATATTCTTCCCCCATGTCCACTACCATAGCATATAGTATTCTAAAACCCTATAGACTGTATATATATATATATATATCCTTAGCACTACGGTTGCGGGGGTGCTATACGCCATCCACCCGACTTCTCCCGTAGTTATAAATCTACTTACCTGCTAAACTCCTTGTTTAACCGAAGTCGATATGCTTCATCGTCTCGAAAGTCCACGCGAGAGTACCTACAAATCAACACAAATCGCAACGTTATGAAAACCAAGTCCGAAAACCGATATGGTACACAAATTGCTTATAGGTTAGAACCTATAGCTTACGCATGCAAAAACAATTAAATAACCCTCGTCGTTGACGTAGAAACGTCCAACGACCAAATCCAAATTTAAATATCAAAACCAAGTTTCAAATATCGGAAAACATAATACGACAACTGAGGAAATCACTCCTAGATTCTTACTCAGGTAAATAATGACTAAATTAACAATACAGTAGCTAAGTTATAAGGTTAGTGAGCTACAGGCAAAACCCCAACTCCAGAAGCCAACACATGGTCGGCGAAGGAATCTACAGTAACCGGCGTCGCCGGTTGGGGTAGGATGTTTTGGGCTCGTATTTTGGTGGTAGTCTTCTAGTGGTCTAACTAGATAAATGTAGTTGTTTGGTTTTCTTATAAACATCCTAGGTTGCTCTTAATCCCATCAGAGTATCACAATCCAAAAGAAAACCGACATCGAGAAAATTATAAGTTCGTATTTGGGTTCTGGTCTCTGGTCCAGGTCAGAAAAGCATCCCTAAGGTCTTGTAAAGACTCATTATACTTCAACAAACCACATCACAAGTCTACACATCCACTAACATCAACTTGGAACATTCCAAGATCACAAATCTAACTAATTCAAACTCTAAACTAAACTAGGATATACTAAACATAAACAACTTAACTAACAGAAAGGAAATATACCTCATTTGGCAACTCAAGAAAATCCTTGGGTTGCCCAAAGTGCTCAAAATCTTCACTTGATTGATCCATAAGGTTTAGGATGAGATTGTGCATCTTTTTATTGAAAGGAGTGCGGGGTTTTGATGAAGAATTTGAGATGTTTTCATGGAGTAGTAAGGATGGAGGAAGGAGGTGAAGAAATGGTGAGATGAAGAAAATGAAGTGATGAAGGAAGATGAATGAAGGGAATGGTCAAGGGTCATCATGTTGTCCTCCCCCCCTCTCTCCCTTAAGAACATGCCTCAAGCCTCATCATGTTGTCCCCTCTCTCTCCCCTTAATTATGCCATCTCTTTTTCTTTTCTTTTCTCTTTCATTTAAAACCAAACACAAATGAAACAAACACAATGAAACAACATGCAACAAAAATGCAATATGACATGGCGCGCTAGCCATGGAAAATATAAAAATACGGATTTAGCTTAGTCGTAATTAGTAGTGCACAAATCAAGTTTAATTTAAACTTGCATATAATGAATTATAAAATGCCCAAATCCAATAAATACCGTTTTATTAATTAATACAATATTAATCTCCAAATATTTTCCAAATATTGGTATATAATTATACTATTTTACGAAAACCCCAATTTGCAACTCGAATAGTTTTCGTGAAATATATTATTTTAATATTTAAATTCTAAAAATAATATTTTATATTTATGAAATGTTATAGTTTCGATCCAATATTCCCGTGTTTGGGATGAATATTAGAGTAAAGACGTTTCGGTCCAACATTCCCGTGTTTGGGACGAATATTAGTTTAAAGACATTTCGGCCCACCATTCCCGTGTTGCGCATGAGTGGGCGCATGTGCGTCGCACGTAGTGGCCGCACGGTGTGGGCGTTTTTGCGTTGCACGTGTTGCGCACTTGGCGGGCGCACGTGCATCGCATGTGGTGGCACGTGGTGCACGTGGCGCTTGCGCATATGCGCATTATGGGAGAGATAAGGCCCTAGCTTGAAGAACTAAGCTCTTTTGAGAATTGAATCCTCTCTTTTTTTGAGAGGTATCCCCTTTTATTTATAAAGGAGTGGTATAGAAGGGATCTCTTTTTTTCCAGATATGGGACTAAAAATGTATCATCTATGTGGTAGAGCATTATTTAGACCATACGTGTATAGAACATTTGCTCATAACTTTTTATTCCGGAAGAGTTATGAGGCCCGTAATATATCAAATCGAAGGAATTTTTGACACACTTCGATGCCATCAAAATTTGCTTGATTCTCATTTAGGATTTTGGCAAAATACAGCCCAGAAAATACTAGTTTGCATTATCTTAAGCGTATTGCTGCCATTTGATACCTTGGGCTCTTTTGCACAGAAATTTTAGGCGGGAAAAAATGCCCTCCATTAGTTTGCCCACGGAGGTATATACATGGGTGAAATAGTGTAGAGTAGTGCATAGCATACGACTGATTTCAGGGGGGTGTATCGTACATAACCTTTAGAATCTTAATCTAAGAAGATAGCGAAAGGGCACTGGCGCCGTCATCCACCATTGACCTAAATCACAAATCTTAAGAAATATAGTTCTAAACTCTGAGGCCCGTGAGTTGCACGTTTCTTTTTTTATGGAGGCGTCATCTACCAATTTTGTTATGGGTGGCCCATGGATAGTATACAAGAGTCAGTATTGATCTACTTGTAGTGCAGCGATTGCTTAGAAAATAGGTTTATATCCTCGTTGCCTAAGGCTTTTTAACTTTATGAGCCGTAAGGGTTTCAAGAAGGCTTTTCTTCCTATGAATCGAGAGAATCTCATAGGTGCATATTCTCCTTAGAAATCGTGAGGATTCCTAAATGTCCATCGTCTCCGTAAGTCGAAAGGATCTCGCTTTGGTATTTTCTCCTTACGAGTTATAAGGACCCGTAAGTGGCATCTTTACTTCATTGGCATACAACTTTGACGAATGTGGCCCATGGATAGTATACAAAAGTCAGTCTTGACCTCTTTGTAGGACAACAATGGTTTAGGAAACAGGTTGATAGCTTCATTGCCTAAGGCTTTTCAACTTTATGAGCCGTGAGGATCTCATAAAGATATTTCTCTCTACGAGTTGAGAGGATCTCGCAGGTGTATCCTAACGTGAAATATAGATAACCCTTTTCGATACAAAAGTCAGTTAAGTTTGTAGTACTAGGTTAAGTCCATCGTACCTGTTTCCCCAATATTTAACCTAATAAAGAGCAAAGCTGGGTTGGAACTCAATGAGGTAGCGCCTCACGTGCTCTCCATGAGGATGCCAGCGCCAAAACCAATCTTATAGGATTAAAATCCTATAATGGCACCTCACGTGCTCCTCAAGCGGGCGCCAATGTGCAAAGCACAGAAGCACTTTCTCAATAAAGAGTCAAACTCTTAGAAGGCACGTCATGTGTTATCCACGCGGGCGCCAATGTGCAAAGCACAGAAGTGACCATCTTAAGAATTAAATTCTTAAGCGCAGCCCAGGTGCACAACACGTGAGTGCCAGCGCCCAAGTTAACATCTATAGAATTAAGTTCTACATTTCTCGAATAAAGATTGGGATATTCTCTGTTAAACAGAGTCGTTGGATCAAAGATCCAATGGAGAAAACATCTCCCAAATCTTTCTAAATAAGAAGGATACTCTCGGTTGGGTCAATAATCCAACAATAGAATTAAATTCTATTTCTTGGGAATATATTCTCTCATCTTTTCAAAAGAAGAAAGATTGCTCTCTGTAAAACAGAGAACCGGTGGATTAAAAATCCAATGGTGATTAAAAATCACCATTTCACAGAATAAAACTCTGCATATGGGAAAATATTTCCCCAATCTTGTTAAAAAAATAACAAGAAAATATGTTCTGGAAAACAGAAACCCTTGGATCAAAAATCCAACGGTGGATAAAATTTCTCAAATCAATTGGAATCTCTCAATGAGAGATTTCCTCAAAGCTAATTAACAAATTGCCTCTACTATATAAAGGACCCGAGACTTCAAGTCTCAAAAAAAGAAGAAGAAGGAATTTTCCCCACAAGCTTCTGCAAAAAAGAGTACAGCAGGATCTTGAGAGAACAAGAGAATTTAATTCTCAAAGAAGAAGACTTTCCTCATTGAAACCAAAGGTAAAAAAACAGAGATCATATTGTCTCTCCTTTATCTATCTAAGTGTTTAACCCTTCATTTAAGAACTCAATTCTTTCCCCGGTTGAGATTTGCAGAAGCAAATCTCTCTACAAGTTGAGAATTTAATTCTCATTGGGAAGATTTTGCTCCCAGATTCAAAACCTAAGGGAAAAGAATTAAGTTATATAAAAAAAGAGAAGAAGAACGAGAACATATAGGAATTTAATTCCTCCAAAAATTAGGGTTTAACCCTATATATAAAGAACTTGGTTCTTCCATAAAAAAAATCAGTGATGATGATCCAAGATCTTCAAAACCAGAATCGTTAGTGCTTAGCACTATTTTGAAGCCTCACGTGTTTCACACGTGAGTGCTTCAAACGAATAAAGAGAGCAACTAAAACTGCCTCAGGTGTTTCCCACATGAGTGTTAAAGCACCCTAATATCAAAAGAAAAGGGGCAGTCATGTGTTTTGCATGAGAACGTTAGACAAGTTCTTAACACTTCTGTAAAAAAAAGAACGGGAGATAAAACCCAATGGGCAGTACCCATATTTGGGTGCCTCACGTGTGTCACGTGAGCGCCACAAAACTCTAGTGTTTAACATTAATCCAGTGCCCACGTGAAACGCACGTGAGAACTGTATTCCTCAGTGCTTAGTACTGTTGGGTATTTATGAAAACCCTATCTCAGTCCAAATTGGCTAAGTTTCCTGAGGTTATAGTTCTTTGATTCTAAAACAACCAAGCCTATATTGCTCGTGTTTTCCCAAACTGACCTTAGTCTAAAAAATGACTAGCGGTCTCCCATTGATAATATCCCAAATGATATTCATCTTATATCTCCTAAGATAATTTTAATCTCAAACATGACTAACATTTTTTAGGTCTAAACAGCCCCCTTTTTCCCTCAAATATGGGATTTGGTTTAAGGGCACATCTCTCCACACCTTTGATATATGTCGTTGTAATTCTTCAACGTCTTCAAAGAGGTGGCGGGTCCCGCCAACCAACAACTCTTTGGTGCACTTCCAAATTGACGTGCACACATCAAATCGGATCGTACCCCAAATTGGGTGCATTCCATATCACCATTTTTCTCTTCGTCACGTAACAAATACACATGCGTGTAAGACAAATAAAGGACCGAGAAGTCCCTAAACTAATATTCGTCCCCAAAATAGCGATAATAGACCAAGATGTCCCTAAACTAACAACGGACCGAGAAGTCCCTAAATTAATATTCGTCTCCAAAATGGCGATAATGGACCGAGATGTCTCTAAACTAACAACGGACCGAAATGTCCCTAAATTAATATTCTCCTCCAAAATGGCGATAATGGACCGAAATGTCTCTAATCTAACATTCGCCCCCAAATACGGCAATAATGGACCAAAATATCCTTAAACTAATATTCGCTCCCAAATACGGCGACAAAGGACCGAAACGTCCTTAAACTAACATTTCGCCTCAAACATGGCGATAATGGACCGCGATGTCCTTAAACTAAAATAATCGAGCCCAAATGCTCATATGTTTAAGTTAATCTTAACCTCAAACCAGATTAACGATCCTTAAATCAAATCAAACCCAAATCTAAGAATATACGGATTTGGACTAATCCACGCCCTACGGGCGACAACATAAAATAGTCTCCGTATAAAATCCACGGGCAACCAATATAAAACAAACATACACACGACACGAAGTGAACCTCCGAAGAAGGAGAAAGTGGTTACCGCGATGCGGTAACGTAATTAACTGCACGGGCTTGCGTCTGCAGGGAAGAGTGTCCCCACAATTTGAAAACCCCTCACAAACGAGAGGAGATCTGATAAAATCTGCTACAACGGCCGTATCCGTCCAAACCTCCGATATACGGTGCCATAAATCAACTTGGCATCTTCGGAGAGGTGGATGAATAAATTCAAATAGTATCTGCCCCCAGGATTCAGGACAGACGTCCCAAGGTCCCGGTCCGTCTTCCGGCGGTGAACAGATTCTGGCACGCCCGGTGGGACATTTTCCTCTTTCCACTCCACACTTCGTGTGTCGTGTTCGAACAAAATTGCGGTTTGCTATGGTTGCCCTTGGATTCGAGGTACTAAGATTTGGTGTCTTTTTGTAAGTGCACGGCGGCGCCCCGGCCGTCAATCCGACGCCGGAATGCGGAAGCGGTGAATAACTTAAATTTTGCGGACTTTGCAAACCGGCACCACCGCGCACTATCACCCGGGATCGTTACCATTAACTAGTCTAAGCTAACTAGAAGATGGGAAAGAGATATACCGACGATCCAAGTCCTCCGGTCTTCATCTCCACTCCGATCTCCTCGCGGGATCTCCGTCCGTCTCCTCCTCGTCGCCGGAAGTGCACCACATCGCCTACTTTGTTTACGGGCTCCCACCTCAATGCCGAGGCAACTCGGGCACGAAGCCGGCTACTCGACGTGCCCAAGATTCGCTGTAGAATGTGTAGTAGAACTTGTGTCTCCTTTTGGGGTAGTGGAGATGCCATTTGGTGGAGGGATGAAACAAGAACAATGTGGAGGAGCTAGTGGGTATTTTGGAGCATGATATGAACCAAAGATACACCCACACAATTTTTGGACAGCCCCAATCCTAAGTGGCCGGCCAAAGAGGTGAGGAGAAGAGCATGGAGTGAGGGAGTGATATGATAAAACCAAAAAGATCAAAAACCACAACCATAATCAAAAAAAGAGAGAGAAAGGAATGGTTATGATATCAAGTAATGATCACAAGCAAAACCAACACTCATCCAACCATCATCACCAAACTCATCATCAACAACCATGATGATCACTAAAAGTCAAGCAATCATGAAGCTAGAAGTCAAGGTCAATGAGAGGCTATCATGATTCAACAATAAGCAAATACCCCCTCCACAAATACTTATTTGCAACAATGCAAATAAGCCCTCCTCCACCAATCTTCGGCCAATGAACGGAACAATGGAAATTGGCCGAAACGGAAAGCAAACTGGCAACTCCAGAAAACTGGTCCCGTAATAAATTACAGGAAAACCCCGATACTGTGCATACACACCCGCATCTGTATTTCGACCGAAATACAGATGCAATGAGACAAACACTACACTGTACTATACAAGGATCCGGCTTATACCAAAGCCGGCTAGTAATATCTGTTCGATCCTGATCCGTGCAATACCGCACGTATCTGATCGAACCCTGCCATACACCAATACGGCCTATAGTACAAACTGTCCGATCCTGATCCGTGCAATACCGCACGTATCTGATCCGACCTTGCCATATCTCCATACGGCCTCTACAACCTTTCGCCCGAAAGTTGAGTAACTGTAAATGTGGTGGACTCTAAAGACTCGTCAATACTATGGCTGTGGATTTAACCACTAGCACGTCAGAGGTATATGCCAATACGTGACGGGCCACCAGCTATTGACCAAAAGGGACGTCGATGAGGAAGCTCACCCCGACACCCAACTGAGCCTGTCAGTGACAATATCCGTGCAGTCCGGTCCGTTCGTCTATGAGCATCGCATGGCGGGCCTAGGGGGTTGGTAAAAGTCAGACCCCCAAAAGCGGTACAAGTCGTGTCGGAGTGTAGCCCAGAACACCCTGAGATACTACTGGAATACCTACCAGTAAATCTCCTTGCCTTGGCCAAGGACTTTGTGTAATGGCTCTCCTAGACACAGCACGACCTCACCCCCAATACCGGGAGAGACGAACCCCTGAAGATACGCTCACTGCCTCCATGTGGCTCGGGACTGTACCCAACTAAAACCTATTTGCACGACTCCTTTGAGCCGTGGTAGGGTAGTAATCAAAGTACAGTGGGAACTCACACGAGACAAATGACGATCCCCAGGTCGATGAACTAACCTGCACACATGTCACCAGGGAACTGCCATCTGACGTCTGGTATATGACCAACTAGCATGTTCCCGGCGAGTCCTGTCCGGTGTACTCATAACCCAATGAGCACCTGTATACATCTTAGGTGATCCAACTGACACCAGTGGCTTGTGAGACCGGCCACCGCCCCTCGTCGGGGTCTCGACTGTATACACTAGTCTACTAATGGAGTATCGATGCCCAGTCTCGAAACTCCCACGACTAGGGACCTTTTAAGGATAAGCTTATAGACCCCAGCTCCCACTTATATGATCGCCCTCATACTGCTGGTGGTCAAGCAAGAATCCTAGGGGCTCTATCAACGTGTAATAGCGACGTGTCAGGTCACCTAAAGCAGTACACGATGATAAAGGTAAACCAGATAGCATACTATCATCTCGAGTAAGACTGTCCTACCGGGATAGGTCCTCCCTCAATCATTACAATCACGTACCTGTGACCTAATAATTGACTCTGAGGGCACTATCTCCAACAATCTCCCACTTGCACTCAAGGCTAATTATTGCGATGTCGCATACTCACAGCCCGTGTGATACCGAACATCCAACTCCTCTACTAGTCAGTCTCACAAAGCTCGTTTGCGGAACTATAGCGTTCGAGGAATAGCCTTAGTGAGTGGATCCGCTTAGTTGTTTCTTTCTATGTCTCTCTAAATCTCAAGTTCGCGGAGAAACCTATCTCCCGAAAAGAGCAATACCTGTCTTAGAATGTGTCTGGATGTCTGATGGGACATAGCTCATAAATGAACTCCAAATCCAAACTTCTTAGACTATATCGTCAACTGAACTTAATCAGTATCCTGCGCGCCATGCCTCCCTCAGTATTGCCTTGGACCACCTGTCCAAAATACTGCCCCTCATCAGAAGGAAAACTATAACTCTGACAACCTTCTTGTCGTCCATGTCACCTTGGAAGCCTGGAATGATAACTGTCTCCTGAATGAGGCTGTCGTTATCATCTCCCTAGAACATCCACTTATGTTCTAAAACTGCTTCCGACTGTTTCTCCAGGATTGGATTAATGTCAACTTATTGCATCCAGTGCAAGAACAATATCTGGTGTGGTACTTGACATCTCATGATTGACTCAATTGCCTAAGCAAGTGATCTGCCAATCATGCACATCCCTCTCCCCTTTAGTCTGTAAGACACCTTTAGAGAAGGTGACTCCATTACCTGCAGGTACACTACCGTGCCAGGAGTCGTCCATCCTAAATACTCTTAGAATGCTGTCAAGTACCCTGATTGGGAAACCACCCAAATCTAGATCTAAGACCATAGATCTAGTAACCAGTATGTCTGATATAAAATCCATTTCCATTGTGGAGAAACAACTGTGTGACGACCAAAGTATAACCGATCGTAGTATAGGAGTTTCCTTTCCTACTTTGTGTATGTCATCCAAATACCAGGATATCACACCCTACTACCTTCTCAACAGATCCATCCCCTATTCTGATGAAGTCAAACCCATGACTGTCACGTCAGAAATAGATGATCTATCTCCGCTACTGGTGCTTCAGTCTGTAAATAGACATAAGCTACCTGTCCACCAATGCTTCCGCTGCTCCCACTGACTACGACAACCCTCTGGCAGAGTCATATAGACGTGCACTTCTAAAACTAGTTTAGAACGACGCTATACTCATCCTCCCGCCGGGTCTCGCAGCCTGGAACAACAGCAATGGTAATTGTGGGTAAACAAGAACTTCCCTGTCACCGTCCTTGAGGCTACCGTAGTACCTCTCGGGTGCCTGAAGTTACCCACCTTATCTGCGGAGTGGCCAATGGAATGTCAATCCAGATTGAATCTTTAGGTTCCTTATCAAATCTTCAGTAATCGTTTGTGGTTCTGGAATCACTTCCAGTTCTACCATACTCCCACTTCTGTTTTATGAAAAAATCCATTTTTTAATAAAACTGTGGCGAGTCTAGAACAATATTGCTATTGTTCATCCAGATGGTAGAAAGTCAACCCGCGTCATAGCCTGGGTCAACCCACAAACAGCCATTACAGAAACGTGCCTTGAGTTGTCCAGTGTCTGGTTTTAATCATAAACCGGACAACTCCCCGTACCTTAACATCGTTAAGATATGAACTGTTCTATATCCAATATAGAAACAGAGGCACTGATTTAATTGAACTAGATTCAAATCATGCAGCTGTCCCCAGCGCATGTCAACTAAATGGAAGGAGGCCGATCAGCGTTACTCAACTTAGGAATACTTCCAATTATGAGTAACCTGAAAGAGAAGCAAGATCTCTTTATCATTACTATCAACTGAATACCATACACAAGTATCTACATCTTCGATCTCTTTGAAGAATCCCGATACCTGCTACACCTGGTTCTCTACTCTATTCAAATACCTATAACTCCTCAAAACTTAGACCCTGTGTTTCAACGAAACACATGTCTAAGAACTAGAGAAGTTAAAAGTAAACAGAATATAGTATGAGGACCAACCCCTTTGTCCTAATGGACACTGGACAACATACAATACTCTGTATAAGTCCCTTGAGTCTGATAACTCTTTCACTGTGTGTCGTAGGTTGAAAACTGTACTTATGGTTAAGAAGAATTACACCGCTGTTTAATGCTCCTTACCTAACCATCCACTGATATAGGTAAATGTCGTAGACATAATTTCAGAAAAGTATATCTCACTCTATGAAAATAGACGTACAGATATATCATTTTGATATTGGTGCATAACAGCGGATATTCAAAACCAAATATTTGCCGACCGGCAAACAGCCCAGGTGATTTCCTCAAATATCACTGATTACAACGAATCCCGATATAATGAGGATAATCACCCAATTCCCAATAACTTACTCCCACTCATCATCTGTAAAACCATACAGATGTGAGAGTCATACCTGGTAAATACATACCCTGGAGCAAGTGTCCAATCGGGAAATCAGTTTTCTTTTAACAGTACACAGCGAACCTGAAACATTGAAATGTTCCGATGGGGTATCCCGGTATTCTTAGTAATGCCTCTACCAGATTCACGACTGTAACCGTATAATCCTTTGCCACCTCTCCAAATCCCTTCATATGTCTTTAGTCTTTACCTTCTGCACACCCCTTTAGGCCAAATGGTTTTCTTCCTTCCCTACCGTTCGGCACCAGCCTATGGTTTGGAAGAAGACTATCCAAAAAGCATAATGGGTGTACTGTCCTAATCCTAGGATCACTCGCAACACGAGAGAAGGTGAAGATAAAAGATACCTGAATGTACTTTATTCCTATTTCTCCTGAACCAGGATCCATCCCCGAACTGGAACAAGTTCCTTTCGAGTTCGTATATAACCATACGATGGAATATCCAATAAACTGTGGATCTTCGTAGTGATACGGAGTGTCCTGGAGAAATACAAAGGTGATTTTAGGATTGGCGAAGAGATACTTGGTTTGGTCGTGAATATCTGTTGCAATTTACTTTGCCCTCTTACTAATCCCTTGCTTTGTCTTAACCTAATACCTTCTGCACACCATCGTTATGCTAATTGGTTTTCTTCATTCCCTACCGGTCGGCACCTGCCTATGGTTTGGAAGAAGACGATCCAATTTGCGTAATAGGTGTGCTACCCCTAAACCAAGGAGTACTCGTAACCTGAGAGAGGGTAAAAGGAAAAGACAACTGAATAATCCTATCCGTTTTCTCCAGAACCGGAAACCATCCTCGAATAAATCTGTCGAGTTCGTATCTAACCATACGATGGTTTTGTCCAATGGAAGTGGACGTTCGTAGCAATACGGGGTGTCCCGGAGAAAAGGGTAAAAGTAGGAGTGGCAATGAGGTCTGCAACTCTGACAATCCAAAAGCCAGTGTTTAGAAGGTTCGGTCAACTTGGTCACTGAGTCAAAGTCTTAGGGTCGGGTCAATGGTCGCTGCCAAAGAGAGAGAGAAAAGAAACACTCAGCGTGCACTCTAACCTAGATCAGAATGGTCACCAATTTATCTAATCTGGAATCCTCCCACTGTACCTCAAATTCTCCTCCAAACCTGAAAGAAGAATTAGTCGGGGTCACCCGAGGAGTAAACTAACTCATCAGTGGGAATCGGGATCCAACTCTCATCGCATGACAACGTGACGGAATCCGCTCACGGTATCACACTCCAGAAGGTATGCGCATATCTGGCAAGTTTCAGTTCTTTTGAAACTCCCGATGTGATTTCTGCCCCATGCTCTTATGACCTTGACTTTGGCCAACAAATCATAAGTCACATGTCAAGTTCTACCCGTCATTCTCCAGGTTGATTCGAATCCACCCGCACAAGCCCTTGACTTTGGCCAACAAGGCTATACGACTGTTCCAAACCAACGCATCTATCTATGCTGCATATGAATAATCAACAGCTACCAAACACTGTGCCTTGACTTTGGCCAACAAACACAGCTTGAATACTATTGACTACCCATATGAAATGACGGAGGGCTACGAATGGTTTCTGGCGAAAACCTTTAACGTAATGAACTTGATATCGTTGAAGGAACGGATAGCTTTTAAAAATATAGTGACGAAAACCGTTGCTAAAGAGGTCACTCCCGGTGAAGGGATCTCGGCTCTTTCCCCGTAGAATGGGGTGCAGGATATTCCAACTGAATACCACGATGCAAAACAAAAGTGAACGTCCTTGCAATAACAGCTTTTTGAAAAAGTGTTCCAACAACATCAGATTAGGTTTGTTTTTAACTTGCATTGATCCGAATCAATGCAGTCCCATCAATTGATCACACCAAAAAGAACGAAAATATACTGATGTACGTATATGCCATCCGCATTCGCCACTGGGTCCCGTCATTACCCGTTAGGTTAGCTTACTAACGACAGAGCGGGGACTGGACTAGCGCGGATGCAAAACATATACTACATCTACTAATATATATACCAATATATTATATTCGCTCAAGGCGTGAATAAAAATGCAACATCACAGAAAATGTACAGCATCACAGAAACAATACAGATATCTGGGATCCCCGGGTTTCACAGAGCCGCTGAAACCCGACGTTCCCCTGGTCGTGTGGATAGCCTGTGCAATGAAATCCTAGACCCCTACGGGCGCGGCAAGTCACCCGCCAAAACCTGAAGCGAGGCAGCCCCCTTCAGCCCCGTGAATGGACCACCCAGCACTTCACGGAATCCGGCAACTTGGGCACCCCTCCTGGGTCAACCTGTACCCCCTACGAGTGCGGCGAATAGCCCGCCAATCCTAGAGTGAAGCCCCTTCCGTCTCAATGCCATGAGATGCGGGCTTGTTGCCCTCCAGAACCCGGCTATCCGTGCACCCCTCCGCGGGGCAATCCTAGTACAGAAAGTAAAATATACATACAACGGGTACATCGACCGCAACCAGGTCGTGCCCCAAAATAATAATACAAACAGGCAGTGACGGCAGTCCACATGTCGGACGCTCGCCCCGCAATATCAAATGTACATAATACAACCACAACTGTACTAGCATTGCATCCAGGCTATCCCCCACGACCGATCCGCAACAACACAGCAAATACATAGAACATCAACGTGAAAGTCACGTTCGCAAATCCGTCTAACCGGGCTATAGCAGTTAGACCGGATTTACCGATCGAGTGACATTCACGGTCGCAGATATAATGTAAATACTGTGAAAAATGTGTTTAAAATTTTCCGATTGACCAAAAATTAACAAGTGGGCCCCCAAGCAATACTGTAGCACTCACAGAAATAATTGGCCCAATTTTAATATTCCAAAACCCATACTTTAAGCCCAGAAAACTACTGAAGAAATTTGATGCAAGGATCAGAATAGTAAGCGGCGGAAGGGCGGCGCTTAAGGAAGGTCAGGCCGCGCTTCCGCGCTTGTACTGTTGACTGACACTCTCGAATTTTCTCAGTAGCCTTGAAATCTCCAGTACATTAATATTTTACAACCTGAAAAAATTTTCGAGACCAAAAATTTTCAACAGAAAACTGATGCGACAAAATACGGGTTTTTGGACTTTTTGATCGATCGGAAATGCAAACACATTACACAAAGCTAGACTAAGTTAATGGCGAGGCTCTGATACCACTGTAAGTGCACGGCGGCGCCCCGGCCGTCAATCCGACGCCGGAATGCGGAAGCGGTGAATAACTTAAATTTTGCGGACTTTGCAAACCGGCACCACCGCGCACTATCACCCGGGATCGTTACCATTAACTAGTCTAAGCTAACTAGAAGATGGGAAAGAGATATACCGACGATCCAAGTCCTCCGGTCTTCATCTCCACTCCGATCTCCTCGCGGGATCTCCGTCCGTCTCCTCCTCGTCGCCGGAAGTGCACCACATCGCCTACTTTGTTTACGGGCTCCCACCTCAATGCCGAGGCAACTCGGGCACGAAGCCGGCTACTCGACGTGCCCAAGATTCGCTGTAGAATGTGTAGTAGAACTTGTGTCTCCTTTTGGGGTAGTGGAGATGCCATTTGGTGGAGGGATGAAACAAGAACAATGTGGAGGAGCTAGTGGGTATTTTGGAGCATGATATGAACCAAAGATACACCCACACAATTTTTGGACAGCCCCAATCCTAAGTGGCCGGCCAAAGAGGTGAGGAGAAGAGCATGGAGTGAGGGAGTGATATGATAAAACCAAAAAGATCAAAAACCACAACCATAATCAAAAAAAGAGAGAGAAAGGAATGGTTATGATATCAAGTAATGATCACAAGCAAAACCAACACTCATCCAACCATCATCACCAAACTCATCATCAACAACCATGATGATCACTAAAAGTCAAGCAATCATGAAGCTAGAAGTCAAGGTCAATGAGAGGCTATCATGATTCAACAATAAGCAAATACCCCCTCCACAAATACTTATTTGCAACAATGCAAATAAGCCCTCCTCCACCAATCTTCGGCCAATGAACGGAACAATGGAAATTGGCCGAAACGGAAAGCAAACTGGCAACTCCAGAAAACTGGTCCCGTAATAAATTACAGGAAAACCCCGATACTGTGCATACACACCCGCATCTGTATTTCGACCGAAATACAGATGCAATGAGACAAACACTACACTGTACTATACAAGGATCCGGCTTATACCAAAGCCGGCTAGTAATATCTGTTCGATCCTGATCCGTGCAATACCGCACGTATCTGATCGAACCCTGCCATACACCAATACGGCCTATAGTACAAACTGTCCGATCCTGATCCGTGCAATACCGCACGTATCTGATCCGACCTTGCCATATCTCCATACGGCCTCTACAACCTTTCGCCCGAAAGCTGAGTAACTGTAAATGTGGTGGACTCTAAAGACTCGTCAATACTATGGCTGTGGATTTAACCACTAGCACGTCAGAGGTATATGCCAATACGTGACGGGCCACCAGCTATTGACCAAAAGGGACGTCGATGAGGAAGCTCACCCCGACACCCAACTGAGCCTGTCAGTGACAATATCCGTGCAGTCCGGTCCGTTCGTCTATGAGCATCGCATGGCGGGCCTAGGGGGTTGGTAAAAGTCAGACCCCCAAAAGCGGTACAAGTCGTGTCGGAGTGTAGCCCAGAACACCCTGAGATACTACTGGAATACCTACCAGTAAATCTCCTTGCCTTGGCCAAGGACTTTGTGTAATGGCTCTCCTAGACACAGCACGACCTCACCCCCAATACCGGGAGAGACGAACCCCTGAAGATACGCTCACTGCCTCCATGTGGCTCGGGACTGTACCCAACTAAAACCTGTTTGCACGACTCCTTTGAGCCGTGGTAGGGTAGTAATCAAAGTACAGTGGGAACTCACACGAGACAAATGACGATCCCCAGGTCGATGAACTAACCTGCACACATGTCACCAGGGAACTGCCATCTGACGTCTGGTATATGACCAACTAGCATGTTCCCGACGAGTCCTGTCCGGTGTACTCATAACCCAATGAGCACCTGTATACATCTTAGGTGATCCAACTGACACCAGTGGCTTGTGAGACCGGCCACCGCCCCTCGTCGGGGTCTCGACTGTATACACTAGTCTACTAATGGAGTATCGATGCCCAGTCTCGAAACTCCCACGACTAGGGACCTTTTAAGGATAAGCTTATAGACCCCAGCTCCCACTTATATGATCGCCCTCATACTGCTGGTGGTCAAGCAAGAATCCTAGGGGCTCTATCAACGTGTAATAGCGACGTGTCAGGTCACCTAAAGCAGTACACGATGATAAAGGTAAACCAGATAGCATACTATCATCTCGAGTAAGACTGTCCTACCGGGATAGGTCCTCCCTCAATCATTACAATCACGTACCTGTGACCTAATAATTGACTCTGAGGGCACTATCTCCAACACTTTTTCCTATGCAGAAGAAGAAAAATCAATAGCTTCCAGCTGCACAACTTGCAACAGGCACTCCCGCTCCGTCCAAACCGGAGGAGTGACTTACGGGCCCAACGCGGCCTCCATTTTCTTAATGCCAGTGGGGCAGGTTACGCAAGCCACTACTGGACTATTCTTCAGGACCATGCTCCCACCAATGAGCATCGGTGCCTCAACGCCGCAACCCGATGTTCCCAAGAAGTCGGTCTTCTACCAACTGACGAGCGCAACAGCTCCTCTTAACGAGCCGTCCAAAAAGGGGCTCTCAGTTTTTAATAGGCTGAACCAAAGCTCAAGTGGGCCCGCAAAGAAGCCCATGATTCCCAAAGGCGCTAATGAAGCCGTCAAAAGTGCTTCACTAGTCAGGCGATCGGTCTTCGAGAGGCTGATCGTCTCCAATCAAATCTTCCTAAGGATGTCGGTCTTTAATAGGCTAGCAACTGCTGGAGCTCCTCAACAAAACCAGGAGCAAGCCGCAACCACTATAATGACCGTGTTTTCTAATACCTAATAAAATATATTTTATTTAAATTTCTTGTATCAAATAATTATTTACGTGTTTCGTTGATAGAAAAATATTTTTTAAGTGATGTTAATAATTTTCAAAGCATTGAAATACGATTAAAGGAATTTTATAAAATCTATTTATTGTTTTTCTAGGCTTAAAATTTTTTTATAAAATTTTATAATGCCTTAAAATAATCTACATATTTTTTTTATTATCAATTAAAATAATTAATTCGTAATTAAAAATATTTTCAAGGATAAACTAGATTTTAAATAATTATAATAACTAGCTAACACCATAGATATGGATATATTATTTAGTTTTAGCCCAAAATTATTTTTATACTAAATATTAGAATAAAATATATTTTTTGAAATTTTTCCATAATTTTCCCGTATTTTAAACTATTTTTAACAATTTTTGGAAATAAATGCGGTTTAAAAAAAATAATAAACAGTAAAGATTTTTGAAAAAAATAATATTTTAATCCCTTTAACCTAGACCATTGGATTCAAAGATCCAATGGCCCAGAGTCTCTCTGTGGCACCCACGTGGTGGGGACCATGCGAAAACGCGTGGTCTCCACAACGCAGACGCGTGGCGCGTGGCGGCACGATCTCGGCCGTTGGATCTTGATCCAACGGCTGAGATGAGGCGGCAGTGGCACAATCATCAGCTGGTTATTCCGTAATCATTTGGGCATGAATTTTTTTATGATTTTAACGGATTTTTTTGGATTTTATGGTTGGTGAAAAGACCCTATAACTAGAAACCTTCAAATATTAATTTCTCACACCTCAGAACTCCAAAAATTTTGAAAAAATACCCACGCCTTCGTATCGATGACGCCGACGCTGTGGTTCCACCCAAGCATAAATGAAAAATCCAAGCTCGGAGCTATTGAGGATTTAGTACGAGCCTACATTTTCAACCCATCGGCATCCAACTCTAACAAAAGATGAGATCCGCCTCTCTCCACTCATCTGTTGCCTTCCTTCTTTCAATGATCTTAATTTCAACTTCTAATCATAAACCTCATATTAAAATGATGTTAAAATATTTCTGCACGCCTATGTTGGTACCCCTTAATAATAAGAATTGGATCCCATATTTAAAATGGTTTAATTAATTACCTCTATATGCGTGAATATTGTACCCTCATCCTACATGAAATATGATATGCTTAATGTTAAAACCCACGGGGTATCAATTCACCCCTTACATACCCACACTTACCCATGCTACCTATATGATCTCGGAATAGGTTACTTCCACAAAATAACCCCATTTTATTAAAATGCCGTATATGTTTAAAATACCCATATAAGATAAGATATTTGGAATAAATGTTTTAGACACTAACAAGAGATATTTTTATTTACACTTTTATCCACCAACTACTTTAGTTTTGTTAAATCCTTTTACCTTTTGAAAGGGAGTAATACTAAATCTAAATAATTGTGATATGGTTTTCAACTTAGCCCCTCTCACTCAAGAGAATATTTTTATATTAATTTTCTTAGCATATTAACTAAAGTTTAATAGGATACCCTAATAGGGGAATATTTTACCTGAATCATCCCGTGATTACTAGGCAATCGTCCTTAAAAAGGACACAAACCCTGTCGTCCATGTGCAGCGGTTGTCAACGCGGAGTCGTTGTTGTAGAATAGCACCTCTAATAGATTACTCTAATAATAGGGTAATGTTTTACGTAAATACCTCGTGGTTGATACGCAATCGTCCTTGAAAAGGACACAAATCCTACCGTCCATATGCAGCGGTTGCCAACATGATCGTATTTTCTAAAATGTCACCTCAAATTTAAAACACCATAATTTTATAAAAATATTAAATTACAATAAAATATCTTAATTCATCCTAAAAAGATATAATTTCATTTAAATATCTTGACCTTTAGTAAAAGGCTATTTTCAACAAAAACCATTGTTAGTTATATGTATGCTCTAGAGGCCATTATTATACGTGTGATATATATTATAGTGGATGCTTGGACATATATAGTCTTGGTTGACATGATAGTATGTTTATCTTAACATGTACACTTATTGTCTCTCTATTACATGTTGATAAAGCCCATAGGATGAATACTTACTACCAGGATTATGATGCAGATCATACTAATAGGGCAGAGGTAGTCGGTAAGTACATCTTTCAATTGTTCCTAGTCGTGCGAGTATCGAGACAGGGCATCGATACTCCAGAGTAGACTAGTGTATGCGTTTCTTGACCCATATGATGGACGATGGATGATCCCATATCTATTGGTGTTTGACATCAGAGAAGGTATACGGGCGCTCAGTAGAAACTGGGTACACTGGACAGACTCACCGAGAACTCCTAGATGGTATTATACCTATCGTCAGATAGCAGTTCTCTGGTGACACTGGTACAGGTTAGTCTGTTGATCCGAGATCGTCATAGAGTCTTGTGTGATTCCCACCGTGCATTGATTTCCACCTTACCACGTTCAAGAGATCATACAAAACGGTGGTTTTTGGGTACAGTCCTGAGTCACATGGAGGCATTGAGCGATGGGAAGGGATTTGTCTCTTCCGGTATTGGGGTTGATGTTGTGCTGTGCTCGATTGTTCATAACAGGAAATCCCTAGCCAAGGTTGCTGAGATTTACTGGTAAGTGTTATCGGTAGTTTCTCGAACCGTTATGGACCTTGCATTGGCATGACTTATCAGGCTATTGGGGTCTGACGTTATACCACCCCCAGGCTGTGATATGCGACATATCAAATGAAGAGACCGGACTTTACGGTAGTGTTACTGATTGGATTCACAGGAGTATGAATAGACTTACTTGTTGATCTTCTGATCGCTCAATACCCGGGTGGCCGTTACGTTTAGCAGACCGCTTGCGGCTTGTAGGTGACTGATATGATCACCACCTACTGCCGGCGTATTGACGAGTCTTCAGAGTCCTACCCAGAGCTTTCCTGGCTCAAGCGAAAGGAAGTAGGAGCACATATGTGATATGTGCGGGACCACGATTAATATGCGTATGTGAAACAGTATTCTATTCTCGCGATATATAATATCGGTCTGTCATATGTGATATAACCAGGCTATCGAATCAAGTGTTGATTCGACAAGTTGATACATTTGATATTAGTCGGTTGTATATGATATAGCCCGATTATTAAATCAAGTGTTGATTTAATAATTTAATGTATAATTATATATTTGATATATTATCTTACATTAACTAATATTAGCTCACTTAAGATTTCTTTTTCTCACTTGTGTACACTTAGTATATATGTGATATATATTAATGTACATTATTTTGTGTCATTCTTGATGCCACATGCTACATGGATGTATAAGACTCACACCATGCTTATTAATAATTATGGGTTTTATTTATTTAAAGTAAATCAAATTAGTTGGAAATTGTCATATGGTTGAAACTTGTAGAAGCTTGTGGAGCCATTGACCAAGTCCACTCATTTTGTTTTACTTGAAGGTATTTATTAACCCAACCATTATTATTTAACCATGGTTTATTTTCTATATGAGTTAGTGTATGACAATAACTCACCCATGGTTGCTATTCTCACTCATTATTCCATTCACACTTCATCTTCTCTCTCATCTCCAATAAGCTTTCTATCTTAATGAGAGGTGAAGAAAAATAGTGAGAAAATAATTTCTAAAGTGAGAAAAATTCCTATTTCATCAACCTCTTCTCTACTAGCCATTTAGATTGGGTTGTTTCTTCACTAGTTCATTACTTAGTGAAGAGGTAGCTTGAGTTAGTGTCTCCTCGACGTAGATCATTTTAGGCCTTGAAGACTTCAAGCAAGCTTGTTCATTTCATCTTGTGGAGCCTCAGTAGAGTCCGGGAGATCACTACTTGGAGCGAAGGGACTACTACACGGAGCTATTGAAGTGAAGGACCGGTCTACAAAGGTTGTATTTCTTGTTCAATTAGATTTAAAGATGTTTACATGCTTGTTCGTCTAATTCTCTAGTTTAGATTCTAGTGTTAGGGTTCTTTAGCCTGCCAATTTTTTGAAAACGGTATGGTCGATGCCTTCCAAAACCCAGCGGCCGCCTAGGGAACCCAGCAGTGGTATCATAGCCATGATAGAGAATTAGACGATGTTGTAGAATTACGAAACCGAAACAACTCCGAAACACCAGATACAAAAACCCAGTTTCGGTCGAAATTTTTAGGGTGTCTAAAAATTTTTTAAGCAGTTGCAGAATATTGCATGGGATGTAACAAGAACACCATAGAAATTTGAGCCCCCCTCGCCGGAAAATGGTCCGCCACATGTGAGGAAATTCCGGCCTAGCCGATTTTGGTACCCCTTTCTGGATTCAAATTTTTATCGTGTTCCAGTCTCTGGGTTTTGGTATTTCAGGTGTTGCTTGTTTTTGCTAAAATTGCATGTGATGTTATCTTTGTGCAAAGGCAATTCAGAGTGTTTCATAATCATAATTCTAACATCATTTCGGGTTATTTAGACGACGTTAAAAAGTTCGAACGGATATCAATAACCCATTTTTTCCCTCGCTGGAAATTTTCCAAGAGTTAGTTTTTTTCCATGTTTAAAATCTTCAGAAAATTGTGCAGGTGTTTTCTATGGACCCTCGAGAAGAACGAAACCCTAACTCGATTCTGTGACCGTCGGAACTGCCACCAAACCCTAGGTTTTGTGGTAGTTCCACGGCACCATAGGTGAGGCAAGGGTTGACCTTTCTACAGATAGTCCATAGGAGTTGTGGCATATTCTGGGTACTTTTTAAACTCCGTTCAAGTGTTGAGCTTTTTGGGAAATTTTGGGTGTTTGTTGATTCGATCGAAAAGTTTAACATTGTCTAGTTTTCTGTGATTGTGATACAATATTTGGAATCCACAAAATTTAGTTTTACAAAAACTAATTTGAATTTTATAAATCTAGCAATTTAGTCTCAAGTGATCGTTTGCCACGAAATTTTGATGTGGATCAAAACTCCGTCACAATCACGTAGCGTACGTGGATACTCGCCGGGTAACCTTACTAGATAGCCACGCCCCATAGTCTCGACCAAGTGACTGTAGGAGAACCCCATCGCCAAAAGCATCCGTTCAGGTGCTCGCAGCCGTGGTGTTCCGCCTAAGTGCACTTTGTTGACGGCAACGGGGGTGCGGACGTCTACTAAAGTTTCCGACGAGCATTCGATCAGGTTGTCGGGAATCTTGTTGAATTACCCGACTGGTTATTGAAAAGTGTTTTCAATAACGGGACTAAAATACGGGGTTTATAATTGTTAGGCATGCGATGTCTAAGGAATTCATTTGGTTAGGCATAAAATCCAAAGTAAGTGATACATTGGGTTTATAATGTCTAAGGTCGTTGCGGATTCCAATTGTTGTAGTTTTTCACTTTCTTTTATGCGACCGTAAGTGTAATATGTAGTGTATCGCCGGTTTCGTTGCTATATGTCAACGACAATTCGGATACACATATTTACTTACGTTGATGACATGTGATGTTATGTGTTGCCGTGATATGTTATATTGGATCGTCGTGTTTGAATAGCCGGGGGGTTTTATGTGAGATGTGAGTTTTTCATTTTCATTCATGTAAAATACTTGTATGTAATATTCTTTTATTGGGGCACTTCCGGTTTGAGAATGATGTCACCATTGATGTATATTATTTACTTTTCAGCATTAGAATAGACCCAAGGAGGAGAGCACAAGTAACCGGGTCAAGGGTCCAGTAGGAAACCATTGATTAATCCTTAAATTCCGTGTCGTGTTTGGAAATGTAAAATATATCACAACCAAAGAAATTTATAATAATCGCAATCAATTAATGGTGTCATTTGTAGGTCGTTAGCGAGTACGGATCGTCCACAGGGAAAGTGTGATTCGTTCGTAATTGTTTTAGTTGAGTTGAAAATTAAAAGATAAAAGAAAATGATTCAAAAATTGTGAAGTTTAGTTTCAAGAATCATAAAGAGCTAGATCTAACATTAAGAAATACTAAAAATCAAGGAGATGTCCAAATCGAATGAATTATCAAGATTTGTAAAGAGGCTTGTAGGAATCGATCCAATTGATAGTGATGATGAAGAATAATGGTTACAAATTCTTATCTATTGAAGATTTGTTACTAGATCGATGATGATCAATGAGGTTTAGGGATCTATTGAAGAAACTAGGGTTTCTCCATCCTTATCCCTTGTCCTTTCATGGATTAGCATTAAAATTCTAGTTTCTAGGAAATTCAATCATCGATCTTTGATCTCTAATTTGGAGCGAAAACATTCAAGAAAGCATCTCGCTCAAACTAGGTCATCGTTGATTCAATTTCCTAAAATTTACAAAACTCATAAGACTTAAGAATCGTTCAAGAATTTAATCATCATCTATCTATTTTCTCGATTCCTCCACAAGCGGAATTTTCACTCAAGCATCCTGAACAAGAAAACAATCAAGAATTGATAACTCTTCATAATGCTCAAATGTAAAGAAAAGCAAGATAAGGAATTTTCACCTTTTATAAATTGACGTTCGTTATAATACACTCAAAGATTACAAGATTTAAGGAGGAACTAAATCGTCGATCTAGCTTCGCATCGTGTTCTTGAGTCGCGGATCGTCGTGGATCTCTTGCTCGGATGAAGATCGGCGTTGCTTCAAAAGGCTCGTTGAATGCTTGCTTGATTTGGTACTCGATGAATCTTGATTTGGATCAAATTGTTTCACTCAATTTGTTTACAATTGATTTGGATCTCACTACAATTTGTACCTCTCAAAAAGATGAACAACAATCAACAACTAATGATCAACCCTCAACAACCATTGTAATGATGCCTTAGATCCCTTTTTATAGCTTTTCTTTTAGCTTCTCCTAGAAGCTAGGTTTAGCTTCCCTTGGAAGCTTGGTTGTTATGAAGCTTGCATAGGAAGCTAGGTAGTTGTAGTGTAGCTTCTAGATTAAGGTAGTTAGCTAGCTTCCATGAGAAGCTTGGTAGGTATTTAGCTTGCACAAGAAGCTTGGCTGTTAGAAGGGAAGTTTCTGGATAATTCGAGGGACTATGAAGCGTCTTGAAGAAGTTTGCTCTAAAATAAAGCCTCCGTAAAAAGCTTCCACCGCCGACGAGTCAGAACGGCCACGGATCCGCAGCGGATCGGCCTGACTCGGCCGTGGATCCGCGGCCATATAGTGAGCTCTCTGCATGAAAATCTCAGGGAATTCTGGTATTGGCTTTAAGGCACTTTTCTGATGTCTGGAATATTTTTTTACTTTCTTGTTCACTGTCAGATTTCAAGTATTTGACTTGACGTATTTTATCAACACTTTTAGTAGTTCCGGCTCTTTTACATGGAGAACATCCTGCACACAATCTCGAGACAAGTGTTGCGATATACAAAGACCATGTATGCAATAATAAACACTCAATTTCCCTCAAAATGCCGGTTATAATGTATAACACATGTTATTTGGTATTTTGCAGACGAATTTCTAATATGTGCTATATTTATACCAAACACCTTTAGATGATTGCAAATAGTAGGGAAATTGCTGTGTTAAAAATGCAATATTTTCGACTGATCAAATTCCCCCAAACATAATTTTAGTCGTCTCGAGCAAACTTGTTTTATTAGAAAGAGAAGGAGAAAATAAAAAAAAAGAAAAACTAACTAGCACATTTTCGTAGGCAACACGATTGAACTGAGCACGTGCAACAAGCCTTTAAACCTCTAGGTGTCCCTAGTAGGAGGAGTGTTGTCTCCTAAGGGTTTTCAGCGGATTGCACCCACAAAATCCAATAATAAAAGGAATACCGTGAAAGTTACATATAAAGATAAGAATTGTAAAAGAAAGACTTTGAAAATTAGAGTTTCCAACTATACTAGCTTTTCGGTTGTCATGAGCCCTATCTTAATAGTCATGAAAAGATATTAGAAATCACATTATCCCTCAATAAAACATCGTCTTTATTCTTCATTCCTACCTTTCTTCCAAACACCGATCATATACCCCTACGTGTGTGTAAAAGACATTCCTACACTCGGAGAATTCAATTCAAGCCATCATACTCTTGTCCATCGACCTCGGTACTTTTTAATCGGTGAATATTTAGATGGAATTGCTCACACATTTTTCATGCGACCGTTAATACTTCTTGAGGTACTAACTGACCGATTACTCATGTGCTTGCTGATTAGGTGTATTAGTATTTTCCTCGTCTTGCAACACCTAAGGCTTAGCAGTGACTCCCAAACCAGTTGGTCTAAGGCACTAGGTGATGAAGCACCCTCGCTATATTTTTTATTGCTGCCTTGGTGATAACAAAACCAATGTTCATTTTTCTTCACCATTTTATATTTTATTCATTTTCATTTCATACTTTGGCTTTTAGACAAGAACATTTCAAGGTATGCTCTACTATCCCGAGTTTCAAGACGTGTGTAAGTGCGTATAGTAGGGTATCAACATTTAAATGTTTGGCTTCCAGAATAGGAACTATTTTTTAGACTTATTTTTATTCTCAGATTAGTGACTTCTTTCATCTTACTAATCCTTGGGACAACGGCTCATAACTACTTATTACTAGTTTTGTTTAAGAAAACTTGTAACTTTCTTGGTTTTCTTAAATTTTTCTAATCTTTTTGATGTAAATTTTCACTATCTAATCTTTTATTATCTTATTTATGTACAAAAAAAAATTTATTATTTTTTTTAATGTTTTGTGCTTATGCAAAGTATGATGCAAAGTGATGCGTAAATAAGCACAAACCTCCCCCAAACTTGTTTTCAACAGTGTCCTCATTATTGTCTTCTGCTAGACCACAAAAAACCTGTAAGCCTAGGAGGAAATTTATTAACGTGGGAAATAAATATGATCGTGAAAATCCTTCCCCAAACTTATTCTTTGGCTCACCGTTTTGAGTAAAAATTTATTTTCAAGAGCCAGATTACCCCCCCCCCCCAAACTTATGTTAAACCATGTTAAGTTTTGATATTCACAAGAGGGGGTCAAAATTACTGGTCAATGCCAACCTTTGCAAAGACCGAAAGTCAATACCAACCATTCGAACATTTTATCAGTATAGTGCACCAGTTGGTGGAAGAACAAGTTGAAAAGAGCCAAGAAGAAGTGGGGAAAAGATAAGTGGTGTGAAAGAATGTGTTTGCGTCTCGTTTTGGAGAGACGACACAGTGGTTGTGATGATGGATTACTCGCATTTTTGTGATTGTCAAGAAGAAGGGGTGGAGGTTCAATTTCTTTTTGCTGGAGTTGATTCATCTCAACACCCGTGTTTGCTAAAAATGCGAGTTCATCAGCGAAAATATCCTCAAAGCTCTCATCGATACCCTGAAGAATAATGTCATCAAAAAACGCGGGGTGATCTTCAGACTCCAAAAACGGTTCATAATCAGTGTTAGATATTGACCCGGACAACTCGGTGGAAGAGTCTGTATGTGTATGATATATAATTGGGTCAAACAACAACATATGAAAATAGTCATGATCAGTATCATGAGGTTGATCAAATTCGCTGCCGTCGACATCCATTAATTCAACAGAACATGCTTGAGCAGTAGGTTCGGAGGGTACACTTCCTAACTTGTAAATGTTCAGCTCAACTGACATCTTCCCGAAAGATAGGGTCATAGAGCCATTACGACAGCTGATTATAGCATTGGAAGTGGCCAAAAAGGGGCGACCAAGGATCACCGAAATTTGATTCCGTGGGTTCACTACAGGCTGTGTATCAAGAACAATAAAGTCTACAGGGAATACAAATTCCCTGATTTTTATTAACACATCCTCCCGCTCACCTCTAGGTTTGGTGATTGATCGGTCGGCCATCTGGAGAGTGCAGTGAGCTGGTTTCAACTCTCCGATCCCTAGCTGCTCATAAACAGAGTATGGAAGTAGGTTAACACTTACACCAAGGTCAAGTAGAGCACGGTTAATGTGTTTATCCCCAATAGAAATAGAAATAGTGGGATAGCCAGGATCCTTACGTTTCCTAGGTAATTGTTGGGGAAAAGCTGTGTCTACAGTCTTTGACATGAATACCTTCTTTGGCACTTGAGTCTTCCTCTTTCTAGTGCATAAGTCCTTGAGAATTTTCGCATAAGCCGGGACTTGTTGTATAGCATCCAGGAGAGGGATGTTGATGTTAACCTGTTTAAAGATTTCAGTGATTTTCTCCAGCTGCGGACTTGGTCTGTTTCACCTTAAACGATCCGGATAAAGAGCTTTAGCAATAAGAGCGGGGTCCAACATTGGAGAAGATCGTGTGGGTAGAAAAGATCCCAGAGATCGTCTTTGGTGGACTAAAAGAGATGTGCTGAAGGTTCGAGCCTTAGGGAAAACGGAGAATAGGCTTGGAAGAAAATAGTGGGGTAGACGAACTGGGGTCAGAAGTAGAAATAGAAGTGGAAGGAAAATTCTCAGCCGGGGTATCATCGATTAATTCTTCATTATTATCAATCTCTTCACCAACATGGTTGTCAAGCACTCTTCCAGATCTCAACGTGGTGATAGCGTTCACATGATGTGAATAGCCAGGATTGGGTAAAGGTTGAGCTGTAAGTTTCCCTTTCTCTCTAACACTCAATTCGGCATTTATACGGGCAATCTGTGCTTCCATCGATTTAATACTCTCACTTTGGGAGTTGGAGTTTTTCTGGATTTTATCGAAGGAAGACTGAAAATTTGCCGTAACCTGCATGAAATTTGTCAGAAGCAAATTCATGGTTTGTTCGAGTGAAGAGGAGTTATCAGTACCGGTCACTTGCAAAGAATTGTTGTGCGGTGCAGAAGTATTGACCGGATTTTGAAAATTTTGTGATTGATAGGGGTGCTGACTCAGTTGTAGTGGTTGCTGTTGTAGTGGAGGACCCCTTTGAAAATTATTTTGGTTTGGAACCGTGTTTTTAGTTTGTGATTGGTTCTAAGCAAAATTAAGGTGATTCCTCCAACCTTGATTATAAGTGGAAGAATACGGATCGTTTTTAGGTCTTTGTTGGAAAGCAGCATTTGTATGCTCTTGACCTTGAAACAGAGAATTTAAAGGACATTTTTCCATAAGATGAGATGGATCAGAACAGCAGCCACAGACAGTTTTGGGGAGTGACATCTGATTTAGGGAGGCTGATAAAATTTATGTTCCATAGTTTCGAGTTTCTTTTGCATTACTGCCATTTCAGCTCTAACTCTTATAGAAACATCAATTTGGTGAATGCCACCCCTAGACGATGACTGGTTTACACTCCCCCACTGTAAAGTTTTCTCGGCGAAATCTTCTAAAAATCTCCAGGCTTCACCATCATCTTTATTCATGAAGGTGCCTTGACACATGGATTCAAGAGACTGTTTTGTTGTAGGATTAATGCCCTCATATATGATTTTGCACAGATCCCATCTAGGAATTCCGTGATGAGAACATTGAACTAACAGATCCTTGAAGCGTTCAAAACACTTCGAGAATGGTTCGTTTGGAAGCTGGGTAAATTGATTTATTTCGCTACGGACTCGAACTGTTTTATGATTAGGGTAGAATTTCTTTAGGAAAGCTGTTATAAATTCTCCCCAGTTCGAAATTGATTGTGCGGCTGTGTTATAAAGCCACTTCTCGGCTATATCGCACAAAGCGAATGGGAGAAGACGTAATCTCATAGCATCCACAGAAAGCTGTGAAGTACCCATCATAGCCCATACATTTTCAAATTTGGTAATAAAGACATATGTATCTTCAGACTCGAGACCGTGATATTTTGGTAAAAGATTGATGTATTGTGGTTTGATTTCAAAATTATCCCCATTGGCTGGTGGAATGGTGAGACAGGTCGAAAGAGGACCCCGCATAAGGTAACATCTCTCTTGGAGAGAGATGCGGGGCGGATTCTGCGCACCTGCGGACGGTGGCAGAGTAGTGTTAAAGAAGTTCGATGGAGAATTTTTCATCGAAGTGGGTGTGGTGGTAGGTAAAGAAAAAGTAGACATAGAATTATCGACTTCGGAGTCGATAGGAGGAACGCGGACAAGACGGGCACTAGAATCCCGTGTCCAGCCGAGCATGCACTAAATGGTTTAGCACAAGTGGCAGCGTTGTGATAATTAAGGAAAATATGAGTTTGGTGTTTGTTTTTGAAAAAAAATACGGATTTTTGAAAAATCACACAAACAATACACAAGTAACCCTAAATCTAATGGTCACCTAGGTCAAGTCTCTAGACCGCACCTAGACTTCCAGAAGACAAGTCGCAAGATAGATCATTTACTGCCTCTTTGTCTTTCCTGTGGCCAAGTAAGTGCCAGGTAAGTGGGAGGTTCTCCACTACGTAAGTAGTGGGCCTAATTAAGTAACCACTTGCCTTAGACACCACAAAAGAAACGCGGATAAGCAATAGATTACCCACGACCACCTTCTGTCCTAATTGAGCGCGACGGTCCTTAGAGTCTTGTCAAGATATTTTTTAGTTAATGAAGGTGATGCGGATGCAAGTTTGTGATTTTTGGGGCTTAGGAAGGGTAATGAACTCCCCACCTAATCTGAATTTAGTCTTTGCCCCTTAATTTCTGTATTAAAAATGCAAACAACTAAGATCAAACATGCACAATTTTTCTTTTTACGGCGCTGCGAATTTTTGCAAAGAATCCTGCAGAAATTGGTTAATGGACAGAGCAGGGAGGAGATAAGAAAGTACAGAATATACCAGAGAAGTTTGGTGCACTGAAACCCTAAGAAGGCCGAGGAACCGCCACGAGATGCTTTCTTTGGCCACGGAAGCGCGGTCTTCTGATGAGATCTCTGCACAAAAATTTGTGCAGATGCTCCTGTTCACTCACTGAACTCCCTGAGATGTCCTGAAAATTTTTCCTCTAGCTCCACAGATTCCAGATCTCCTTGCAAGAAATCACAACAATTCGTTAAGCGCTTGTGCGAATTTTGATCTAAAAATTCTGATAGAATAATAAATTTTTCAACTCAAATTACAAAAACGAACAAATTAGCACACTATCCCCGGCAACGACGCCATTTGATTGATCTTCAAATTCCGTGTCATGTTTGGAAATGTAAAATATATCACAAACAAAGAAATTTATAATAACCGCAATCAATTAACGGTGTCATTTGTAAGTTCGTTAGCGAGTGCGGATCGTCCACAGGGAAAGTGTGATTCGTTCGTAGTTGTTTTAGTTGAGTTGAAAATTAAAAGAGTTGAAAATTAAAAGATAAAACAAAATGATTCAAAAATTATGAAGTTTAGTTTCAAGAATCATAAAGAACTAGATCTAACATCAAGAAATACTAAAGATTAAGGAGATGTCCAAATCGAATGAATTATCAAGATTTGTAAAGAGGTTTGTAGGAATCGATCCAATTGATGATGAAGAATAATGGTTAGAAATTCTTATCTATTGAAGATTTGTTACTAGATCGATGATGATCAATGAGATTTAGGGATCTATTGAAGAAACTAGGGTTTCTCCATCCTTATCCCTTGTCTTTTCGTGGATTAGCATTCAAATTCTAGCCTCTAAAAAATTCAATCATCGATCGTTGATTTCTAATTTGGAGCAAAAACATTCAAGAAAGCATCTTGCTCAAAAATAAGTCATCGTTGATTCAATTTCCTAAAATTTACAAAATTCATAAGACTTAAGAATCGTTCATGAATTTAATCATCATCATCTATCTATTTTCTTGATTTCTCCACAAGCGGAGTTTTCACTCAAGCATCATGAACAAGAAAACAGTCAAGAATTGATAACTCTTCATAATGCTCAAATGTAAAGAAAAGAAAGATCAAGAATTTTCACCTTTTATAAATCGACGTTCGTTACAATACACTCAAAGATTATAAGATTTGAGGAGGAACTAAATCGTCAAACTAGTTTCGCATCGTCTTCTTGACTCGCGGATCGTCATGAATCTCTTGTTCGGATGAAGACCGGCGTTACTTCAAAAGGCTCGTTGAATGCTTGCTGTATTTGGTACTCGATGAATCTTGATTTGGATCAAATTGTGTCACTCAATTTGTTTAGAATTGATTTGGATCTCACTACAATTTTTACCTCTCAAAATGATGAACAGCAATCAACAACTAATGATCAACCCTCAACAACCATTGTAATGATGCCCTAGGTCCCTTTTTATAGCTTTTCCTTTAGCTTCCCCTAGAAACTAGGTTTAGCTTCCCTTGGAAGCTTGCTTGTTATGAAGCTTGCATAGGAAGCTAGGTAGTTGTAGGGAAGCTTCTAGATTAAGGTATTTAGCTAGCTTCCATGAGAAGCTTGGTAGGTATTTAGCTTGCACAAGAAGCTTGGCTGTTAGAAGGGAAACTTTTGGATAATTCGAGGGACTATGAAGCGTCTTGAAAAAGTTTGCCGCTAAAATAAAGCCTCTGCAAAAAGCTTCCACCGCCGACGAGTCAGAACGGCCGCGGATCCGCCGCCGATCGGCCTGACTCGGCCGCGGATCCGCAGCCATATAGTGAGCTCTCTGCATGAAAATCTCAGAGAATTCTGGTGTTGGCTTTATGGCACTTTTCTGATATCTAGAATATTTTTATACTTTCTTATTCACTGCCAGATTTCAAGTCTTTGACTTGACGTATTTTATCAGCACTTTTAGCAGTTCCGGCTCTTTTACCTGGAGAATATCCTGCATACAATCTCGAGACAAGTGTTGCGATATACAAAGATCATGTATGCAATAATAAACACTCAATTTCCCTCAAAATGCCAGTTATAATGTATAACACATGTTATTTGGTATTTTGCAGACGAATTGCTAATATATGCTATATTTATACCAAACACCTTTAGATGATTGCAAATAGTAGAGAAATTGCTGTGTTAAAAATGCAATATTTTCAACTGATCAACCATCTCAAGGAGTTGTGACCGGGTCTCCTAACTTTAGAATTGGTAGGGTTGCTTGCCGCTCTCGTAGGGGTCTAGGGATGTGGGTTTGGCTATTCATCGCGACCGTGGAATCCGCGCTTTTTATTGGCTTAATTAAAACACGGAATTCCTAGTATATCCAATATTTCTTATGTGTTTTTCTGCTGTTGATATTTAGTGATGTGATCGCTTGATATTCTAAGACGAATGCTTATATTATATATAATTAATTTTGATGCTTTCGTTTCTTCTGTGATGCTTAGGAAGCATAATTGATGGGACTTCATTAATGAGATTAATGAAAGAAAAAGAAACCTTAAGATGTTATAGAAACTTGTTTTAAAAACTGGTAGCTCTGGTTCTTGCTTTGCATAGCGGTATTCCTTGCCGAATATCGAGCACCTTATTCGATAAGGAAAGAGCCAAGATCCCTTCACCGGGAGTGACCTATTTAGCGAAACTAGCAGATGCTACAACCCACTCGGTTTTGTCTTTTGATTTCTTTTTAGTTCTTGTTTTGCATAGTGGTATTTGTGAAATATCCAGCACCTCATTCAATGAGAAAAGAGCCGAGATCCCTTCACCGGGAGTGACCTCTTTAGCAAAACTAGCAAAAGCCTCAAAAACACTCCTTTTCAAAATCACTCGATACTACAACGATATCAAGTTCATTACGCAAAAAGTTTTCTTAAAAACCTGTTGTAGCCCTCCGTAATTTTAGATAAGTAGTATTTAGTAATCGTGCTATATTTGTTGGCTTTCATCAAGGCGTAGTATGCGGTAGCTGATTAGTGCTTATCTGTTTAAAGCATATGATGTGATTGGATTAGGATAGTCGTATGACTTTGTTGGCTTTCGTCAAGGGTCATGCGGGTGGGTTTAATTCAATCATGAAATATACGTGTTGAATTTGACTAATGGACTATGGTTTGTTGGCTTTCGTCAAGGTCATAAGACGCTAGGGGCAGAATGTTATCGGGAATTTCAAGTGTTGAAATTTGCAATGAGATTGCATACCTTCTATGAGATAGTTGGATCCCGATACCCACTGCGAGTAAGAGTTACTCCTGGGAGAGTTTTACACATTACAATTAGCCGATGAAATAGGTGTATAGAAAGGTGTTAACGGGGTTACGCCCCTGGGAAAACGAGGTTTATTTTAATTAGGTCCGTGCGAAAACACGGGGAGCCTCTCTCAAAGTACCGACACTGGCCAGGCCGAAAGATTGGCGAACTTATAGGGTGTAATTAATCCCGGCTAGTCTTACCTTTTAAGATTTGAAGGAAGATTTGATAAAAACAGTGGGAGCCATCCTGATTAGATAAAATAATAACCAATCTGATCTTGTAAGAGCGCACGTTGAGTGTTTTCTTCTCTCTCTCCTGGTAGCGACCGTAACATGCATTAATCAAGATAATAATATGGACGCATTGACCGAACTTGCTTATTATACTGAGCCGGAGAAAGTTGGTTCCGCTCTATCTTATAATTGTTATAAGTCCGAGCAGGAAATAGGGTCATATCCGGATTTCCACGCAACCTAAATGAGGAATGAACATGTTGATGCATATTCTTCGGGTGTGTTTATTACCAAGAACTGTTTCTCGGTATCCTCTACGTCCTAGGTATGAGATACCGGATCAGGATCCCACATATGTAATCTGTTACATGGGCTACAGAAAGGTAGAGAACTGGGATAGGGTGATATGTCTCTAGGTGTTAGAGAATGGTGCAATTTTTGCAGCCAAATCAGTTGGCAGATATCACCTTGTATTACCAAATGGCAAATACATTGATTCTGAACAAATGTTATTACATGCTGAACCTGATATACAACATTACATCAGTTTCTTTATTAAGTTAAAGAAGGATATAATTTTGTATTGCTGGATAATGTTGTGAACATTTTCCTTAATTAAGAGTTGATTAGATCAGGCACGTTGTGTAATGGCATATGTGTTCTAAATCAAACCACGGTTCAAAGTATATAAAACACACACAAGAAGAGTAGTTCAGAAATGAACGAATCCTTCTTGTGGCATTGTAGACTAAGTCATATCAATGCGACATGACCAGCTAAGTTATATATGGATGAATATTTAAATTCGTTTGAATTTTCATTTTATAATACTTGCCAGCCTTGTCACAAAGGTAAAATGACAAATACTCCGTTTACTGGAAATAGAGAAAGGGTTATTGAACTCTTGGGACGGATACATGATGATGTATATGGTCCTATGTCTACAAATGCCAGGGTTGGTTCTTTGTACTTCATTACATTCATCGACGATCTCTCAAGATTCGGACATGTGTTCCTGTTGAAACACGAGTCTGAAACTTTTAAGAAATTCAAGGAATATAAGCTTGAAGTTGAGAACCAGAAGGGTAGAAGTATTAAAGTTCTTCGATGTGATCGGGGGGTGAATACTTGGGCATGGAGTTCCTGGATTATTTAAAAGAGAATATGATTCTCTTTTAACTTACTCCTTCGAGTACACCACAACACAATGGTGTATCGGGGAAGAAGTATTGTACCATATTAGATATGGTGCACTCTGTGATGAGTACTGCTATGTTGCCTATTTCCTTTTGGGGTTATGCACTTGAGAAGTTGCATACCTATTGAATGGGGTTCCATCCAAATCAGTGTCTACCACTCCATATGAGATATGGAATGGGAAGAGACCATGTCTTAAACGAGTTAAGATATGGGGTTGTCCGGCCTATATTGAAAAGAAAAATACGGACAAGCTCGGGGCAAGGTCAGTTCTGTATAAGTTTGTTAGATATCCCTAACATTTGTGAAGGAATATCTTCTACCATACTGATGAGCAAAAGGTATTTTGTTTCTCAGCATGCCACCTTTTTAGAAAAGGAATTTCTTGTGAAGAAATTTGTGGACATAAGGTAGAACCGGAAGGAGTTCTAGCTGCACGAACTAACAACTGATGATTTGGTGAAACCAAAGGATTCAATAGTCTCCGACGAACCTTAGCCTCTCCACGAATCTGAAAGGGTTCCTCATCCACCTGAGAGATACTACAGTTTTCTCGATGACAGTAAGAGCAAGGATTGCATCATGGTAGATGATGACCCAACCAGGTTCAGGCAGGCCATCACGAGTGGGGAATCTATGAAATGGCTGGATGCTATGCAATCAGAGATGGAATCCATATACACCAACAATGTATGACTTTGAATGTTGCACCTGAAAGGGTAAAAACCATAAAGAGCAAAAGGATCTTGAGAAGATTCTTGGTGTAGATGGAAAAGTTGAGACTTTCAAAGCTAGACTAGAAGAAAATGATTTTTGTTAATAACCAGGTGTGGTTTATGATGAAACCTTTTCTCCAGTGCCTATGCTTAAGTCCATCAGGATTAAAGCACGCATCGTAGAGTTGGAACATCTGTTTTGATATGGCAGTTAAAGAGTTTGACTTCATCAAAAGGTAGATGAACCTTGTATATACAAGAAGGTTGTAAAGTGTAAGGTTGTCCTCCACGTATTGTACGCAGATGACATACTCTTGATAGGAAATGGTTTCCTATGCTAAACTCGGTCAAGCTCCTCTTATTATGCTGATTCTCCATGAAAGATCTGGATGAAACCTACTACATCTTATGGATTATGATCTAAGTGGATGTTGGGAGTGTCCCAAATCCAGGTACATTAACACCGTACTAAAGGGGTTTAGTATGGAAGATTCTAAGCGTAGTGGTTCGTCCACTTACTCATAAATCACTCTCTCCAAAAAGATGTCTCCTGAGAGTGATTTGGAGAGAGCTCACGTACAAGGGATACCCTATGCTTCGGCAGCATGCTCTATCATGTATGTGATATTATATACCAGACCAGATGTAGCTAACTCACTAGGAGTAGTGATTGGGAATCAATCGGATCTTGAGAGAATCACTGGACAGCTATGAAGGACATTCTTAAGTACTTGACAAGCACTAAAGAGATGTTCTTGGGGTTTTAGTAACGGTGAGCTCTATAGGGAGTCCTCTACCAATTCAAGCTTCCAGAGTGATAAGGTCGACTGAAAGTCAGTCACAGGCTTTGTCTTTACCCTCAGTGGAGGGACGGTATGTTGGAAGAGTTCCAAGCTAGATACCGTGGTAGACTAAACGATAAAGGCTGAATACATCGCTACCAATGATGCTGCTAAAGTGGTTGTCTGGACATTTCTTGTTCATGAGATGAACATGGTTCCTACCATTGAGCGTCCAATAACTTTTATTGAGACAACATTGGAGTTGTGGCTTTGGCCTAGGAACGCAGGTCCCATCAGCGTTCCAGACATATTCTGAGATAGTATCACCTGATCAGGGAGATGGTTGATCTCCAAGGGATCGAGATTAGGAGAGTTGACACGATGGATACACGGAGGATCAACTCACAGAGGCCTTGCACTAGAGAGACTTTTATGGGGCGTTGGGTATGAGATACTACAACAAATGGCCTTAGTGCAAGTGGGAAATTGTTAGTTATATGTATGCCCTGGAGTCTTTTATTATACATGTGATGTATATTATAGTGGATGCTTGGACATATATAGGGAGGACTTTCTTGCTCGACATGATAGTATGCTATCTGGTTGCTCTTTATCTTAACATGTACACTTATTGTCTCTCTATTACATGTTAATAAAGCTCTTAGGATGAGTACTTGACTATCAGGATTATGATGCAGATTATACTAGTGGGGCAGAGGTAGTCGGTAAGTACATCCTTCAATTGTTCCTAGTCGTGGGAGTATCGAGACAGGACATCGATACTCTAAAGTAGACTAGCGTATGCGCTTCTTAACCCATATGATGGGCGATGGATGATCCCACATCCATTTGTGTTTGACATCAGAGAAGGTATACGGGTGCTCAGTGGAGACTAAGTACATCGGACGGACTCGCCGAGAACTCCTAGATGGTATTATACATATCGTCAGATAGCAGTTCTCTAGTGACACTGGTGCAGGTTAGTCTGTCGGCCCGAGATCATCATAGAGTCTTGTGTGATTCTAACTGTGCTTTGATTTCCACCATACCACGTTCAAGAGATCGTGCAAAACGGTGGTTTTTGGGTACAGTCCCGAGTCATATGGAGCCAATGAGCGATAGGAAGGGATTCATCTCTCCCGGTATCGGGGGTTGATGTTGCGCTATGCTCGATTGGCCATAACAGGAAATCCCTGGCCAGGGTTGCTGAGATTTACTAGTAAGTGTTATCAGTAGTTTCTCGAACCATTATGGACCTTGCATCGGCATGACTTATCAGGCTATTGGAGTGTGAAGTTATACCACCCCCAGGCTGTGATATGCGACATATCAGACGAACAGACCGGACTGTGTGGTAGTGTTACTAATTGGATTCACAGGAGTATGAGCAGGCTTGCTTGTTGATCTTCTGATCGCTCAATACCCGGGTGGCCATTACGTTTAGAAGACCGCTCGCGGCTTGTGGGTGACTGATATGATCAGCACCTACTACCGGCGTAAGCGAAACGAAGTAGGAGCATATATGTGTTATGTGCGGGACCAAGATTAATACGCGTATGTGATACCGTATTCTATTCTCGCGATATGTGATATCGGTCGGTTATATGTGATATAACCGGGCAGTCGAATCAAGCGTTGATTCGATAAGTTGATACATTTGATATTAGTCGGTTGTATGTGATATAGCCGGATTATTAAATCAAATGTTGATTTAATAATTTAATGTATAATTATATATTTGATATATTATCTTACATTAAGTAATATTAGCTCACTTAAGATTTCTTTTTCTCACTTGTGTACACTTAGTACATATGTGATATATATTAATGTACATTATTTTGTGTCATGCTTGATGCCATATGCTACATGGGTGTATGAGACTCACACCATGCTTATTAATAATGATGGGTTTTATTTATTTAAAATAAATCAAATTAGTTGGAAATTGTCATATGGTTGAAGCTTGTAGAAGCTTGTGGAAACATTGACCAAGTCTACTCATTTTGTTTTACTTGAAGATATTTATTAACCCAACCATTGTTGTTTAGCCATGGTTTATTCTCTACATCAGTTAGTGTATGACATTAACTCATCCATGGTTACTATTCTCACTCATTATTTCATTCACACTTCATCTTCCCCCTCATCTCCAAAAAGCTTTCTAGCTTCATGAGAGGTGAAGAAAAATAGTGAGAAAATAATTTCTAAAGTGAGTAAAATTCCTATTTCATCAACCTCTTCTCTACTAGCCATTTAGATTGGGTTGTTTCATCACTAGTTCATCACTTAGTGAAGAGGTAGCTTGAGTTAGTGTCTTCTCGACGTAGATCATCTTCGACCTCGAAGACATCAAGCAAGCTTGTTCATTTCACCTTGTGGAGCCTCACTAGAGTCCGGGAGATCACTACTTAGAGCAAAGGGACTACTATACGGAGCTATTGAAGTGAAGGACCGGTCTACAAAGGTTGTATTCGTTGTTAACTTAGATGTAAAGATGTTTACATGCTTGTTCGTCTAATTCTCTAGTTTAGATTCTAGCGTTAGGGTTGTTTAGCGCGCTAATTTTTTCAAAACGGCATGGTCGATGCCTCCCGAAACCCAGCGGACGCCTAGGGAACCCAGCAACCATAACCCTTATAAATGACATTTTCCAAAAGAATATCTAAAACTTTATTAAAAGATAATTTTCAAATAAATACCATAACCTTTTATTAAAAGGATATTTTCTCAGTAAAATACTATGGGTTTCCAAAATGATAAATATTCCAAACATCATGGTTTTCTTATAAACATTAAATATAATTAAACACTATTATCTTTTATTAACTAAGCGTTCTATAAGATGATACGAAGCATCTTACAAAGTTTAAAAGATAACAAGATAAAATGAGTGGTTATGAAAGGCCAAATTAAATGAGATCAACCTTTTTACAAGTTTATAACATATATGACACATAATACGGTTAGGGTTAGAATGCGCGGACCTAGGTATGAAATACTTATATATGAGGATCTCTGCAGGCAGGATGAACAGTCCAATGTGTGGACGACTACTAACCCGATATTCGGGCGAATACTAACTCTACTTTAGGGTGAATGGTCCAATGTATGGACAACTACTAACCCAATATTCGGGCAAATACTAACCCTACTTGAGGGCAAATGATCCAATATGTGGATGACAAATAATGTGGAAATTCTATGCCTAGATGTATACACACTAACTCTAATTCGTCAAGACCTTTATACTGAACCACGGGGATGGGTAGTTTGATTAGGTAAAGAGATTCGGAACTCGGATTCCTCTACTACTCGATCATGATCCCGGGAAGTGAAACGGTACATTTCACTTCCCCAGTTGTTGTTCCGTGGCCACAACGGAATAATCGCGAGTATCCGGACCCTTGTTTGACAAACTAAAACGCTTACAATATCTATTGATGCTCAACACTAAACTCACATCATGTGTTATACCCACCTGTTATCTTATCTACCTTTCATTATGAGACATAAATTATTCAGAATCTTGGATGTTGATATTTTACCAATTTAGACTTGTTGTTTATCATGGAACTGAAGGGTGGAAATATATGTGCACTTGAGTGATATTCACGCTAGACAAAGCTCCATCATAGTCATGGGACACCTTTTGGGGATGTTCACGCTACGGCATTGATTGGCACCCTAGGCACGAGCGCCAGCTCATACCGCTTCCAACTAGTCATGGGATACCTCAAGGATACGAGTACATCCATCAGTCAATTCCCTCAATACACACCTTGTTTAACCTGACCTAACTCTTAGACTGAATACCCGATTGACTTGACTTGAACTTTACTCACATACACCTCATACAACATACTCATATTCATATATATCCCTGTCAACATGTCTTATTTGTATACAACCTCATATCTTTATACCCATGTACATCATATACATTATATTTATATACACATGTTCGTTTCTATACCTTTACTTCCTTATGAGGCAATCCTATCCGAGTATAACTCGCTAACGGACTTTCCTTTTCTTCCTCTATCTTTGGAATGCCCGTCAGATGAGAATGAGTACTATGATGAGGATCAAGGTATGGAGCCAACTAATGAAGATTATGCAGACTTGACGATGGAAGATTGACTAGTTTTAATTTTTTTTTGTTGCCCACATATTTAGGTCTTTTGTTTCACCTCGATGTAATTAAACTACTTAGTTTATTTTACTCTTTCTTTTAGGATGTAATAAAATTTGGTTAATGGAGATAAATGCTTTTCGCTCTTATTATTTTTGTTTTGGTACACATCCTGCATGTTAAATATTCATACGCTTAACGTAACTGTATTGAATAGACCACCTTCAATACAGTTAGGTTGCCGACCATACCACGTCATCCTTCACCTTCTTTCGGGAAGCGGGACGTGACAACCGCTTCCGAAACCGAGGCGATTCCTTCTAGAAGACATGCTCGATGTCGTCACTGGCGCCGGGTGAGGAAAGCTGGGGCAACTCCCCCTCTAGACTTACCCCACCAGCTCCCATGGTGGAAGTTGATCCCACTGTTCCAAACGGGAACAGCTTTAATCCACTGAAGATGGTGCGTAGAAACTCCCCCACAGCGGTACTGAAGAAATCACCTCCTCCAGTTGAGGTCCCTGTATAGGAAAAGCAGGAGCGGCCTCATCCGCGGATCTCCTCCTAAATTTATAGAGTCCAGCGAAAATTCCAGGACTCTGTGATCGACGAAAACTACTCCCGCCGACCGAAGAAATCGAAGGCTCGGGAAAAGAAAGATCATCCCTCCGTCATACAACGAGGGGTTTCTTCTACAGAGGTGCTTGTCATAACGGCTCCTTCAACTTCAACTTCCTACAAAATGGTGAGGCTGGAGAACATCCCACCGCCTGTGGTAAATTCCAAAGGCACTAGACCCAAACACCCCAAGTCTGGGGGCATGATCGTACATACGGTCTACATGGCTTCTGGGAAAGATGAAAGTCGTGCTTCCGTAATTCATCGACCGCAAACTCGGTCGTTGACAAAAGCTCAGGAACAACAACAAAAGCTTCAAGAAATGCTTACTAAGATGGCGTCACTCACCGAACAAAAAGAAAGCTCGGATCCAGCAACTGAACAGCGTCAAGCGCAGGAGACGAATACTGAGTTCCTGCAAAGGGTGCTTGAAAGAAAAGACAAAGAAGCTGCTGAGCAAGCCGCCAACATAAAGCATATGGCTCTTTTGTTCCATAATATGGTTGGAATGATGATCCAGCCAGAACTTCCAGCCGAGAATCCGCCGATAGTTATCGAGGATGACAGAGGGGAAACTTCAAACCCCCTTCCGGCTCTATCAGTGGCCAGGGAAGAAATGATCTCCAAGGCTTCTTTTAATGATTACATCGCTCAACAAATACGAGCTCGTCAAGTTAATGAAGTGGCTAGCCAAATCGTCAGAACTGGACGACCGTATCCAGGCTGGTATGACCAAATCAAGTACCCGCCGAGATATACGATCCCCAAGTTCCATGTATACAAGGGGATAGGCAACCCACACCAACACGCCGCGCAGTTCAGATCTTTGTGCTGTAACACTGGAGGCGACGACAAACTGCTGCTTCGCCAGTTCGTTGGTAGCCTGTCAGAGACGGCCTTTAAATGGTATTCAGAGCTCCCAAATGATTCCGTGAGAGCATTCATAGAAATAGAACTACTGTTCACACAGCGGTTCTCCAGCGCAAGCGAGTGCACCCCAATCACGGCATTAATCAATGCCAGGGTAAAGTTGGGAGAAACCTAGGTCCAATATGAGATCCGGTGGCGGAACCTGTGGTCAAAGAGCGAACAACGCATCGAAGAATCCTCCACCCTGGGCATGTTCATCGGGGCCCTATATCCGCAAACGACGGTGTCCCAGTTCATGACATTCTTCAAGCCCACAAGTTTCCAGGCTCTGATTGATAAACTGGCCCAAATAGACCAGATGGGCCATGGGCCTTCCTCCTCAAATATGGACACTCGAAATGCAAGGGTAAAGGGAAAGTGGCATTCGTCGCCAACACTCAAGAACAACCGAGCGACCCAAAACCGGTGGCTCGCCAAAACAATGCACGTCTACGCCTATCCCTGGAAGAAAGGCTAGGACGCGCTTACTCTTTTCCACACGATAAGACGATGAAACTATTTGAGTTAGCAATGCGTAAAAAACTCATCACATTGCCAGACCCACGGCGTCCACCGCAACCCGGTGACATCAACAACCCCAACTACTGCTCCTATCACAGAATGGTGAGCCACCCAATTGAGGATTGCTATGTCTTCAAGAACTAGGTCGAGGATCAGTATCAACAGAGGATGTTCGCGCTTTCTATGAACTGGAGGGTGAACCCGCCACGGAAGCACACTCCCAAAAAGGTGGATGCACCGGGGGCATCATGCTCGCTCGTTGAAGAAACTCCATGGGAAATCTTTCTTTCAGCAAAGACCAAAAGAATGTTGAAGGATCTGCAGGCGTGTCTGGAAGTCTGGTGGAAAAGCCCACATGAACCCGAAATCATCAAAGGGATGCAGAAACCGTGTCCCGTATCGAAGATTGTTGACAAAGGGCAAAATCCTCAAGTCAAGCCTTCAAAGTCTTCGAAGAAAAAGAAGAAGACCAAGAAGCCTATGTAGCCTGCCGAGTATGACAATAAGCGCACAAATATACAAAAGTACATTGACGCGTTGGAGGAGTACAACTAGAAGGCGCGGACACCAGTCACCCTTGAAGAGTTCCTCAAGCATATTCTTGAGAACGAAAAGAGTGACAACGATAAGGAAAATGACTCATCAGAAACCGAAGACTATGTAGCAAGTTTCCACATGGTTTCGCATGTAAGACTACGGTAGCACCCCGGCCGTCTGTCGGAGGCTAAAATGCGGAAACAAAAACTTTTTCTAAACTAGAAACCGGCGCTACCGCGGACTATAAACCCGGATCAGAGCATTAACCTACTACTAGCTAACTAGAGAAAGGGGTAGAGAGCTATACCGAGCGATCCGTGTCCTTCGGTCTTCAGCCACCATCCCGATCTCCTCGCGACATCTCCGGTCTCGATCTCCTCGTCGGAAGGGCACCACATCACGTAGTCTTTTTACGGGCTCCCACCTCTGAACCGAGGCAACTCAGACACGAAGTTGGTAAGCCGACGTGTCCAAGATTGCTGTAGACTGAGTGTAGAATAGTTTGTCTCAAGGGGTTAATGAAGTTGCCACAATGGAGGTGGAGGAAAAACTTTGGAGATGAGCTAAAGAATTTTTAGTGCAAAATGAGATGATCATTTTCCACACACATAATACTCTCTCACTAGTAGTGGCCGGCCAAAATTTGAGAGGGGAGGAGTGAGTGAATCAAGCAAAATCAAATGGGTGACAAAAAGGAGAATAATTCACACCAAGGTCAACACCAATATCCATCACCATCCGATCTCAATAAAGCAAGCCAGGATGAACCCAAAAAAGGAACCAAAGATGCTAGAACCATCATGAACCCTCCACCACAAAAAACACCCTCCATTTTGCTAATTTGCACATTCGCAAATAAGCCCCTCCATTGAAAATTCAGCTAAGGAAAGAAAGAGAGGAAAATGGCTGAAACGGAATGCAAACTGGCAACTTAAAAAAAACGATCCGGTAATAAATTACAGAAAACCCCATGACTGTATATACATACCCGCATTTGTATTCTAACCGAATACAAATGCAATGAGACAAAATCTACACTGTACAATACGAGGATCCGGCTTAAACCAAAGCCCGATAGTATTATCCGTCCGAACCATGACACGTGCACAAGTGCACGCGTATGTTCGAACCCTGCCATAAATCCATACGGCCTCTATAGAGTTTCGCCCGAAACTTGAGAAACTGTCTGTGGGGGACTCTAAAGACTCGTCAATACTTTGGCTGTGGATTTAACCACTAGCACCTCAGAGGTATTAGCCGTACGTAACGGGCTACCAGGTATTGACCAAAAGGGAAGTCGATGAGCGAACTCATCCTGACACCCTACTGAGCCTGTCAGTGACAATATCCGTACAGTCTGATCCGTTCGTCTATAAGCATCACATGGCGGGCCTAGGAGGTTGGTAAAAGTCAGGCCCCCAAAAGCGGTACAAGTCGTGTCGGAATGTAGCCCAGAACACCCTGAGATGCTACTGGAATACCTACCAGTAAATCTTCTGCCTTGGCCAAGGACTTTGTGTAATGGCTCTCCTAGACACAGCGCGACCTCACCCCTAATACCAGGAGAGACGAACCCCTGTAGATCCGCTCACTGCCTCCATGTGGCTCGGGACTGTACCCAACTAAAACCTGTTTGTACAACTCCTTTGAGCCGTTGTAGGGTAGTAATCAAAGTACAGTGGGAACTCACACGAGACAAATGACGATCTCAGGTCGATGAACTAACCTATACACATGTCACCAGGGAACTGCTATCTGACGTCAGGTATAATACCAACCAGCATGTTCCCGACGAGTCCTGTCCGGTGTACTCATAACCTACTGAGCACCTGTATACATCTTAGGTGAACCAACTGACACCAGTGGCTTGTGAGACCGGCCACTACCTTTCGTCGGGGTCTCGACTGTATACACTAGTCTACTCCGGAGTATCGATGCCCTGTCTCGAAAACTCCCACGACTAGGGACCGCTTTAAGGATGTGCTTATAGACCCCAGCTCCCACGTATATGATCGCCATCATACTGCTGACCGTCAAGCAAGAATCCTAAGGGCTTTATCAACGCGCAATAGTGACCTGTAAGGTCACCTAAAGCAGTACACGATGATAAAGACAAACTATGGTAGCATCCTATTTTCTATCAACGTGTAATAGCGAACTACAATGTCACCTAAAATATTTACACGATGATAAAGACAAACTATATAGTATACAAACCTCTCGAGTAAGATTGTCCTACCGGTATAGGTCATCCCTCAATCATTGCAATCACGTGCCTGTGATCCAATAATTGACTCTGAGGGCACTATATCCAACAATCTCCCACTTGCACTCAAGGATAATTATTGCGATGTCGTATACTCACAGCCCGTGTGATACCGAACACCCAACTCTTCTACTAATCAGTCTCATAAAGCTCGTTTGCGAAACTATTGCGTTCGAGAAATAGCCTCAGCTAGTGGATCCGTCCTGATGTTTCTTTCTATGTCTCTCTTTATCTCAAGTTCATGGAGAAAGACATCTCCCGAAATGAGCAATACCTGTCTTAGAATATGTCTGGATATCTGATGGGACCTAGTTCATAAATGAACTCCAAATCCAAACTTCTTAGACTGTATCGTCAACTGAAACCAATCAGTATCCTGTGCCATGCCTCCCTCAGTATCCGCTTGGACCACCCGTCCAAACTACTGCCCCTCATCAGAGGGAAAACTATAACTCTGACAGTCACTCTGTCACCTAGGTCACCTTGGAAGCCTGGAATGATAACTGCCTCCTGAATGAGGCTGTCGTTATCATATCCCTAGAACATCCACTTATGTTCTAAAACTGCTTCCGAATGTTTCTCCAGGATTGGATCAATATCAACTAATTGCATCTAGTGCAAAAACAACATCTGGTGTGGTACTTGACATTTCATGATCAACTCAATTTCTTAAGCAAGTGATCTGCCGATCATGCACATCCCTTTCCCCTTTAGTCTGTAAGACACCTTTAGAGAGGGTGACTCCATTACCTGTAGGTATACTACCGTGCCAGGAGTCGTCCATTCTAAAACACCTTTAGAATGATGTCTAAGTACCCAAATTGGGAAACTACCCAAATCTAGATCCAAAACTATAGATCCAGTAACCAGAATGGCTGACATAATATCCAAGTCCCATGTGGAGAAACCACTGTGTGACAACCAAAGTATAACCGATCGTAGTATAGGAACTTCACTTTCTTACTCTGTGTATGTCATCCAAATACCAGGACATCACACCCTACTACCTTCTTAACAGATCCATCCCCTATTCTGATGAAGTCAAACCTATGACTGTTACATCAGAAATAGATGATCTATCTCCGCTATATCTGCTTTAGTCTATAAATAGACATAAGCTACCTGTCCACTATACTTCCGCTGCTCCCACTGACTACGACAACCCTCTGGCAGAATAATATACACGTACACTTCTAAAGCTAGTTTAGAAAGACGGTATACTCATCCTCCTGCCGGGTCTCACAGTCTGGAACAACAGCAATGGCAAGCCCGGGTAAACAAGAACCTCCCTGTCATCGTCTTTGAGCATACCGAAGTACCTCTCGAGTGCCTGAAATTACCCACCATATCTGCAGAGTGGCAAATGGAATGTCAAATCAGATTGAATCTTTAGGTTCTTATCAAATTTTCAGTAATCGTTTGCGGTTTTAGAATCACTTCCAGTTCTACCATACTCCCACTACTATTTTCTGAAAAAATCCATTTTTATTAAAACTGTGGCGAGTCTAGAACAATATCACTATTGATCTTCCAGATGGTAGAAAGTTAACCCTCGTCATAGCCCGGGTCAACCCACAAACAGCCATTACAGAAACGTGTCTTGAGTTATCCAGAGTCTGGTTTTAAGCATAAGCCGGACAACTCCCCCTACCTTAACATCGTTAAGATATGAACCGTTCTATATCCAATATAGAAACAGAGGCACTGATTTAATTAGAACCAGATTCAAATCATACAACTGTCTCCAGTGCATGTCAACTAAATGGAAGGAGGCCGATCAGCGTTACTCAACTTAGGAATGCATCCAGATATGAGTAACCTGAAAGAGAAACAAGTTTCTCATAATCATTACTATATTTTGAATACCATACACAAGTATCTACATCTTCTATCACCTTGAAGAATCCTGATACTTGCAACGTCTGGTTTTCTACTTTATTCTTATACCTATAACTTCTCAAAACTTAGACCTTACATTTCTACTAAACACATGTCTAATAACTAGAGAAGTCACAAGTAAACAGAATATAGTACAAGTACCAACCCCTCTGTCCTCGTGGACACTGGACAAAATACAATTCTTTGTATAAGTCCCCTGAGTCTAATAACTCATTCCCTGTGTGTCGTAGGTTGAAAACTGTACTATGGTTATAAAGAATTACACCGCTGTTTAACGCTCCTTACCTAACCATCAACTGATATAGGTAAATGTCATCGACATAATTTCAAAAAGTTATATCTCACTTTATAAAAATAAACGTACAGATATATCAATTTGAAATTGGTGCATAACAACGGATATTCAAAACCAAATATTTGCCGCCCGGCAAACTACCCAGGCGATTTCCTCAAATATCACCAATTACAACGAATCCCAATATAATGAGGATAATCACCCAATTCCCAATAACTTACTCCCATTCATCATCTGTAAAACCATACAGATGTGAGAATAAAACCTGGTAAATACATACCCTGGAGCAAGGGCTAATTGGGAAATCAGTTTTCTTTTAACAGTACACAATGAAACTGAAACATTGAAATGTTTCGCAGGGGTATCCGGGTATTCCTAGTAATGCCTCTTCCATTATCAGATTCACATCTGTAACCGTATATTTCTTTGACATCTCTCCAAATCCCTTTATATGTCTTTAGTCGTTACCTTTTGTACACCATCGTTAGGCTAAAAGGTTTTCTTCCTTCCCTACCGTTCGGCACCAGCCTATGGCTTGGAAGAAGACTATCCAATAAGAGTAATAGGTGTACTGTCCTAATCCTAGGAGCACTCGCAACGCGAGATAAAGTAAAGATAAAAGACAACTGAATAAACCTTATTCCTATTTCTCCTGAACCAGAATCCATCCCCGAACTGGAACAAGTTCCTTTCGAGTTCGTATATAACCATACGATGGAGTATCCAAATAACTGTGGATCTTCGTAGTGATACGGAGTGTTCTGGAGAAATACAAAGGTGAAGTAGGAGTGGCGATGAAATACTTGGTTTTGGTCGTGAATAGCAGTCGCAATTTACTTTGCCCTCTTTCTAATCCCTTTATTTGTCTTAACTTAATACCTTCTGTACACCATCGTTAGGCTAGTTGGTTTTCTTCATTCCCTACCGTTCGGCACCTGCCTATGGTTAGGAAGAAGACTATCCAATTGGCATAATAGGTGTACCGTCCTAATCCAAGGAACACTCGCAACCTGAGAGAAGGTAAAAGGAAAAGACAACTGAATAGTCCTATTCGTTTTCTCCAGAACCGGAAACCATCCTCGAATCTGGAACAAGTTCCTTCGAGTTCGTATATAACTATACGATGGTTTTATCCAATGGAAGTGGACGTTCGTAGTAATACGGGGTGTTCTGGAGAAAAAGGGTAAAAGTGGGAGTGGCAATGCGGTATGCAACTCTGACAATCCAAAAGCCAGTGTTTAAAAAGGCTCGGTTAACTTAGTCACTGAGTCATAGTCAAGGGTTGGGTCATGGTCGCTGCCAAAGAGAGAGAGAGAAAAGAAAAACTCTGCGTGCACTCTAACCTAGATCAGAATGATTATCACTTTATCTAATCAGGAAACCTCCAACTGTATCCTCAAATTCTCCTCCAAACCTAAAAGAGGAATTAGTCGGGATCACCCGAGGAGTAAACCAACTCATCAGTGGGAATCGGGATCCAACTATCATCACATGATAACGTGACAGAATCCACCCACGTTATCACACTCCAGAAGGTATGCGCATGCATGGCAAGTTTCAGTTTCTTTAGAAACTCCCGATGTGATTTTTACCACATGCTCTTATGACCTTGACGAAGGCCAACATATCATAAGTCACATGTCAAGTTCTACCCGTCATTATCCAGGTTAATTTGAACCCGCCCGTACATACCCTTGACGAAGGCCAAAATAGTAGTACGACTGTCCCAAACCAACGCATCTATCTATGCAGTAGAAAAGTAACAAATAGCTACCATACACTATGCCTTGACGAGGGCCAACATACATAGCATGAATACTAAGTGCTACCTTTCTGAAATGACGGAGGGCTACGAATGGTTCTTAGCGAAAATCCTTTAACATAATAAACTTGATATCGTTGAAGGAACCGGATAGCTTTTTATAAAAATATAGTGACGAAAACCTTTGCTAAAGAGGTCACTCCCGGTGAAGGGATCTCGGCTCTTTCCCCATAGAATGAGGTGCAGGATATTCCAATTGAATACCACAATGCAAAGCAAAAGTAATCGACTATAGTGAAGTTATTGCCCTGACGCAAACTTCTGTCCAAGGGGTCACTCCCGGTGAAGGGATCTCGGCCCTTGCCTCGTCGACTGAGGTGCTGGATATTCATAACCGAATACCACTGTGCAAAACAAAAGAGAACGCCCTTGCAATAACAGCTTTTCGAAAAGTGTTCCAACAACATCAGAATAGGTTTGTTTAGCTTGCATTTATCCGAATCAACGCAGTCCCATCACTTGATCACACCAATAAAGAATGAAAATAATGATGTACGTATATGCCATCTGCATTCGCCGCTGGGTCCCGTCATCACCCGTTAGGTTACTTAACTAACGACAGAGTGAGGACTGGACTAGCGCGGATGCAAAACATATACAACATCTACTATTATATATATCAATATATAATATTCACTCAAGGCGTGATAAAATGCAACATCACAGAAATATAATAAGCATCACAGAACAATACAGATATCTGGGATCCCCGGGTTTCATAGAGCCGCTACTGAAACCCGACGTTCCCCTGGTCGTGTGGATAGCCTGTGCAATGAAATCCTAGACCCCTACGGGCGCGGCAAGTTACCCGCCAAAACCTGAAGCGAGGCAGCCCCCTTCAACAACATGAATGGACCACCCAGCACTTCACGGAATCCAGTAACTTGAGCACCCCTCTTTGGGTCAACCTGTACCCCCTACGAGTGTGGCGAATAGCCCGCCAATTCTAGAGTGAAGCCCCATCCGTCTCAACTCCATGAGATGCGGGCCCATTGCCCTCTAGAACCCGGCTATCCGTGCACCCCACCGCGGGGCAATTCTAGTACAGAAAGTAAAATATACATACAACGGGTACATCGACCTCAGCCCGGTCGTACCCTAAAAGAATAATATACAAACATGCAGTGATGGCAGTCCACATGTCGGATGCTCGCCCCGCAATATCAAATGTACATATACAACCAAAATGTATTACCATTGCATCCAGGCTATCCACCACGACAGATCCGCAATATCACAGCACAATACAGAACATCAACGTGAATGTCACGTTCGCAAATCCGTCTAAAAGGGCTATAGCAGTTAGACAGGATTTATCGATCAAATGACATTCACGGTCGCAGATATAATGTAAATACTGTGAACTAACATCTTTAAAATTTTCGATCAACAAAATTTCCCGAAGTGGGCCCCAAGCACAACTGTAACACTCAAAATAAATCTGGGCCCAAACAGAATATACCAAAAACCCCAATTCCAACACAAAGAACTCTGTACAAAATTTGGTGCTCAAAAGAGACAAAATGGCGGCGGAACCGCGGCCAAAGCATGGGTTTGGCCGCGGTTCCACGGCTGAACAGTAACCGTATGCGACCAAATTTTCACAGTATTCTTAGAATCGCCTGCACGTATTTCTGCAATGTACCAAATAATTTTTCGAGCACAAATAAAATTCGACAGAAAGTGCATATTTGAAACTGTGGTTTTTGGAAATTTCGTTCGATCGAGTTCTAAACACGTTAAAGCAAGCTAGTAAAGGTTAATGGCGTGGCTCTGATACCATGTAAGACTACAGTAGTGCCCCGGCCGTCTGTCCGAGGCCAAAATGCGGTAACAAAAACTTTTTCTAAACTAGAAACCGGCGCTACCGCGGACTATAAACCCGGATCGGACCATTAACCTACTACTAGCTAACTAGAGAAAGGGGTAGAGAGCTATACCGAGCGATCCGTGTCCTTCGGTCTTCGGCCACCATCCCGATCTCCTCGCGGCATCTCCGGTCTCGATCTCCTCGTCGGAAGGGTACCACATCACCGAGTCTTTTTACGGGCTCCCGCCTCTGAACCGAGGCAACTCGGACACGAAGTTGGCAAGCCAACGTGTCCAAGATTGTTGTAGACTGAGGGTAGAACGGTTTGTCTCAAGGGGTTAATGAAGTTGCCACAATGGAGGTGGAGGAAAAACTTTGGAGATGAGTTAAAGAATTTTTAGTGCAAAATGAGATGATCATTTTCCGCACACATAATCCTCTCTCACTAGTAGTGGCCGGCCAAAATTTGAGAGGGGAGGAATGAGTGAATCAAGCAAAAGCAATTGGGTGACAAAAAGGAGAATAATTCACACCAAGGTCAACACCAATATCCATCACCATCCGATCTCAATAAAGCAAGCCAGGATGAACCCAAAAAAGGAACCAAAGATGCTAGAACCATCATGAACCCTCTACCACAAAAAAAATACCCTCCATTTTGCTAATTTGCACATTTGCAAATAAGCCCCCCCCCATTGAAAATTCAGCCAAGGAAAGAAAGAGAGGAAAATGGCTGAAACGGAATCCAAACTGGCAACTTCAAAAAAAACGATCCGGTAATAAATTACAGGAAAACCCCGCGGCTGTATATACATACCCGCATTTGTATTCTAACCGAATACAAATGCAATGAGACAAAATCTACACTGTACAATACGAGGATCCGGCTTAAACAAAAGCCCGATAGTATTATCCGTCCGAACCATGACACGTGCACAAGTGTACGCGTATGTTCGAACCCTGCCATAAATCCATACGGCCTCTACAGCATTTCGTCCGAAACTTGAGAAACTGTCTGTGGGGGACTCTAAAGACTCGTCAATACTTTGGCTGTGGATTTAACCACTAGCACGTCAGAGGTATTAGACGTACGTAACGAGCTACCAGGTATTGACCAAAAGGGAAGTCGATGAGCGAACTCATCCTGACACGCTACTGAGCCTGTCAGTGATAATATCCGTACAGTCCGGTCCGTTCGTCTATGAGCATCGCATGGCGGGCCTAGGGGGTTGGTAAAAGTCAGACCCCCAAAAGCGGTACAAGTCGTGTCGGAGTGTAGCCCAGAACACCCTGAGATACTACTGGAATACCTACCAGTAAATCTCCTGCCTTGGCCAAGGACTTTGTGTAATGGCTCTCCTAGACACAGCGCGACCTCACCCCCAATACCGGGAGAGACGAACCCCTGCAGATCCGCTCACTGCCTCCATGTGGCTCGGGACTGTACCCAACTAAAACCTGTTTGCACGACTCCTTTGAGCCTTGGTAGGGTAGTAATCAAAGTACAGTGGGAACTCAAATGAGACAAATGACGATCTCAGGTCGATGAACTAACCTGTACACATGTCACCAGGGAACTGCTATCTGACGTCAGGTATAATACCAACTAGCATGTTCCCGGCGAGTCCTATCCGGTGTACTTATAACCCAATGAGCACCTATACATCTTAGGTGAACCAACTGACACCAGTGGCTTGTGAGACCGGCCACTGCCCCTCGTCGAGGTCTCGACTGTATACACTAGTCTAATCCGGAGTATCAAATCCCTGTCTCGAAAACTCCCACGACTAGGGACCACTTTAAGGATGTGCTTATAGTCCCTAGCTCCCACGTATATGATCTCCATCATACTGCTGGCCGTCAAGCAAGAATCCTAAGGGCTCTATCAACACGCAATAGTGACCTGTAAGGTCACCTAAAGCAGTACACGATGATAAAGACAAACCATGGTAGCATACAATTCTCTATCTGTAGGGTTCCTAGGCACTCTAATAAGGTTCTACAAGGCATCAACCATGCCCGATTCAAAAAAATAGCCGTGCCGAACAACCCTAACCAAGATCGTATACTAGAGATTATGCGAAAACTAGCAAGTTAAACATCTTTAACTACAAGTGAAAGGGATTACAACCTTTGTAGATCCGGTCCTTCACTTCTAAAGTTCCGTGTTGACGTCCCTTCGCTGCGATCATCGGGATCCTGGACTCTAGCGATGGTTTCTTCGGAGAAATGAGCGGGCTAGGTCGTTGACTTCGAGGCCGAAGATGATCTACGTCGAGGAGACTCAAACCCAAGCTCCATCTTCACTAGGTCATGAACTTTGTGAAGAGAACACCCTAAACTAAATGGCAAGTAGTAGAGGATGATGAAATAGGAAATGGGTTCACTTTAGATTTGGATTTCTCACTCTCAATCTTCACTTGAAAAATTCTAGAAAGCTTTTCTTCACTTGAAGAAGAGGAAGAAGAAGGAAAAAGAATATGAATGAATTAATTTTAAATCAATAATCAAGTGAAGTCTATCATGATGCAACCATGGGTGAGTTCACCTATGTAGAGACTAAACCATAGTTAATTATAATGGTTTGGTTAATGAATATCTTAAACAAGACAAAATGAGTGGACTTTGTCAAACTTGCTTTAAGCTTCATGAAGCTTCAAGCCATGACAAAAAGAAGCCACCATTTTGAATAATTAAGATAAATAAAAATCTAAATTATAATTAACATGGTGTATGTCACCCACCCACCCATGTTTGCATGTATCATCAATCATGATACAAACTAGTTCACAAACATATATCATATATACAACTTGTACACATCAAGTGAGAAAATCAATCTTAAGTGAACCAATACTAGTTATTGTAAAGTAATATATCAAATATATATATAATTATACATTAAATCATTAAATCAACACTTGATTTAATGATCCGGTCATATTGCACATAACCGACTAATATCTAGTGTATCAATGTATCGAATCAACACTTGATTCGGTAACCCGGCTATATCTCATATAACCGTCCGATGATACATCTCGTGAGAATAGAGTACAATATCACATACTGGTATCATTCTCGGTCTCGCACATATCTCATATGCGCTCCTATTTCGTTTCGCTTGAGCCAGGAAACCTCCGTGTAGGACTCTAAAGACTCGTCAATACGCCGGCAGTAGGTGGTGATCATATCAATCACCCACAAGCCGCAAGCGGTCTGCTAAACGTAACGGCCACTCGGGTATTGAGCGATCAGAAGATCAACGAGCAAGCCTTCTCACACTCCTGGGAATCCAATCAGTAACACTTACCGCACAGTCCGGTCTGTTCGTCTGATATGTCGCATATCTCGCCTAGGGGTGGTAAACGTCAGACCCCAGTAGCTTGATAAGTCATGCCAATGTAAGGTCCATAACAAGCATGAAACTACTGATAACATTTACCAGTAAATCAGTGCAACCCTGGCCAGGGATTTCCAGTTATGGCCAGTCGAGCATAGCGCAACATCAACCCCCAATACCGGGAGAGACGAATCCCCTCCTATCGCTCATTGGCTCCATGTGAATCGGGACTGTACCCAAAAACCACCTGTTTGCACACCTCAGTAGAGCCATGGTAGGGTGGAAATCAAAGCATAGTGGGAGACACACAAGACTCTATGACGATCTCGGGTCAACAGACTAAGCTGTACCAGTGTCACCAGAGAACTGCCATCTGACGTGAGGTATAATACCATCTGGGAGTTCTCGACGAGTCCGTCCAGTGTACCCAGTCTCCACTGAGCACCCGCATACCGTCTCTGATGTCAAACACCAATGGATATGGAATTTGTTGGAGTTAGTGCCCTCAGAGTCAATTATTGGATCACAGGCACGTGATTACAATGATTGATGGAGGACCTATCCCGATAGGACAGTCTTACTCAAGATGATAGTAAGCTATCTGGTTTATCTTTATCATCGTGTACTGCTTTAGGTGACCTTACAGGTCACTATTGCACGTTGATAGAGCCCTTAGGATTCTTACTTGACTACCAGCAGTATGAGGGTGATCATATACATGGGAGCTGGGGTCTATAAGCACATCCTTAAACGGTCCTTTGACGTGGGAGTTTCGAGACAGGGCATCGATACTCCAGAGTAGACTAGTGTATACAGTCGAGACCCTGACGAGGGGCGGTGGCCGGTCCCACAAGCCACTGGTGTCAGTTAGGTCACCTAAGATGTATACAGGTGCTCATTGGGTTATGAGTACACCGGACAGGACTCGCCGGGAACCTGCAAGTTGGTATTATACCTGACGTCATATAGCAGTTCCCTGGTGACATGTGTACAGGTTAGTTCATCGACCTGAGATCGTCATTTGTCTCGTGTGAGTTTCCACTGTGCTTTAATTACTACCCTACCACGCTCAAAGGAGACGTGCAAACAGGTTTTAGTTGGGTACAGTCCCGAGCCACATGGAGGCAGTGAGCGGATCTGCAGGAGTTCGTCTCTCCCGGTATTGGGGTTGACATCGCGCTGTGTCTAGGAGAGCCAGTACATGAAAGTCCTTGGCCAAGGCAGAAGATTTACTGGTAGGTATTCCAGTAGTATCTCAGGGTGTTCTGGGCTACACTCTGACACGACTTGTACCGCTTTTGGGGGTCTGACTTTTACCAACCCCCTGGGCCGGCCATGCGATGCTCATAGACGAACGGACCGGACCGTATAGATATTGTCACTGTCAGGCTGAGTAGGGTGTCAGGATGAGTTCGCTCACAGACATCCCTTTTGGTCAATACCTGGTAGCCCGTTACGTATAGGCTAATACCTCTGACGTGCTAGTGGTTAAATCCACAACCAAAGCATTGACGAGTCTTTAGAGTCCCCCACAGACCGTTTTCTCAAGTTTCGGGCGAAACGCTGTAGAGGCCGTATGGAGATATGGCAGGGTTCGATTAGATACGTGCGGTATTGCACGGATCATGATCGGACGGATAATACTAGCGGGCTTTGGTTTAAGCCGGATCCTAGTATTGTACTGTGTAGATTTTGTCTCTTTGCATTTGTATTCAGTGGGAATACAAATGCGGGTATGTATATACAGTCGCGGGGTTTTCCTGTAATTTATTACGGGATCAGTTTTTTGATGTTGCCAGTTTGTATTCCGTTACGGCCAGTTTTCCTTTGTTCCTTCTCGGCCAGACTTTCTGATGGAGGGGGGTTATTTGCAGTTGTGCAAATTATCTTTTGTAGAGGTGTTATTTGCTTTTGTGGCTTCATGATGGTTTAAGAATCTTTGCTTTTTTCATTCATGTTGGTTTTCATTAATGAGAAAGGATTTGTGATGAGAGTTGATTTGCATTTTGATGTGAGGCTTGCTTTTGGATGTGGTCACCTCTTTTGATTCCTACACTCACCTCCCTTCACGTTTTATTCTTTTTCCCTCCACCATTTTGTGAGAAGGGGGCCGGACACATGAAAAAAAAAGGAGAGGTTCATTTTTTTGGTGGAGAGAAAAATGTTCATCACATGTATTTTCTTGCTTGCTACAAAAATCATTCATCTCCATAGCTTCTTCTTCCATCAAAATGGCAACATCAAACCCCTAGAGACAAAGCTTTCTACACTTCATCTACAGTAATCTTGGACACGTCGACTCGCCAACTTCTTGCCCGAGTTGCCTCGGTCTAGAGGTCGGAGCCCGTAAAAGAACCCGGCGATGTGGTGCCTGTTCCGACGAGGAGATGAAGACCGGAGATTCCGTGAGGAGATCGGAGTGGAGGCCGAAGACCGGAGGACACGGATCGCTCGGTATAGTATTCTACCCTTTCTTTAGTTTGCTAGGAGTAGGTTAATGGCTCGATCCGGGATTTTAGTGCGCGGTGGTGCCGGTTTCTAGTTTTTAGAAAAGTTTTTTTTCCGCATTCCTGCGTCGGATTGACGGCCAGGGCGCCGCCGTGCACTTACAATGGTATCAGAGCCACGCTATTAACCTAGTCTAGATTGGTCTAATGTGTTTAAAACTTCGATCGAACATTTATCCCAAAACCGCGTTCTCATTGCATTTGTTTCTGTCGAAATTTTTTTGGGGTCTAAAAATTTTTCTGGTTGTTGCAGAAATGTGTGCAGGGTATTATGAGAACACTGAAGAAAATTGGTGCCCTGATGTTACTGTAGAGCCGCGGAACCGCGGCCGTAACCCCACTTTGGCCGCGGTTCCGCCGCGCAATAGTGGCTTCACTGCACTATTTTTTTACAGTAGGTCTCTCAGTTGGAAATGGGGGTTTTGGGATATTCTGTTTGGGCCCAGATTTTCTTTGAGTGCTACAGTAGTGCTTGGGGCCCACTTCGGTAAATTTGATCGATCGAATATTTTAAACATGTTAGTTCACAGTATTTACATTATATCTGCGACCGTGAATGTTACTTGATCGGTAAATCTAGTCTAACTGCTATAGCTCTTTTAGACGGATTTGCGAACGTGACATTCACGTTAATGTTCTGTGTTGTGCTGTGATGTTGCGGATTGTCGTGGTGGATAGCCTGGATGCAATGGTAGTACAGTTTGGTTTATTATGTACATTTGATATTGCGGGGCGAGCGTCCGACATGTGGACTGCCGTCACTGCCTGTTTGTATATTATTCTTTTGGGGAACGACCAGGCTGAGGTCGATGTACCCGATATATATATTTTATTTTCTGTACTAGGATTACCCCGCGGAGGGGTGTACGGATAGCCGGGTTCTAGAGGGAAACGGGCCCGCATCTCATGGCGTTGAGACGCAAGGGGCTTTACTCTAGAATTGGCGGGCTATTCGCCGCACTCGTAGGGGGTACAGGTTGACCCAGGAGGGGTGCCCAAGTTACCGGATTCCGTGAAGTGCTGGGTGGTCCATTCATGTTGCTGAAGGGGGTTGCCTCGCTTCAGGTTTTGACGGGTAACTTGCCGCGCCCGTAGGGGTCTAGGATTTCATTACACAGGCCATCCACACGACCAGGGGAACGTCGGGTTTCAGTAGCGGCTCTATGAAACCCGGGGATCCCAGATATCTGTATTGTTCTGTGATGCTGGTTACATTTCTGTGATGTTGCAATTTATCACGCCTTGAGCGAATATTATATATTGATATATATACTAGTGGATGTTGTATATGTTTTGCATCCGTGCCCAGTCCCCGCTCTGTCGTTAGTTAAGTAACCTAACGGGTGATGACGGGACCCAGTGGCGAATGCGGATGGCATATACGTACATCATTATTTTCGTTCTTTGTGGTGTGATCAATTGATGGGACTGCGTTGATTCGGATCAATGCAAGATAAACAAACCTATTCTGATGTTGTTGGAACATTTTTTAAAAAGCTGTTATTGCAACGACGTTCTCTTTTATTTTGTACAGTGGTATTCGGTTATGAATAGCCATCTCCTCAGTCGACGAGGCAAGGGCCGAGATCCCTTCACCGGGAGTGACCCCTTGGACAAAAGTTTGCGTCAGGGCAATAACTTCACTATAGACGATTACTTCTGCTTTGCATCGTGGTATTTAGTTGGAATATCCTGCACCTCATCCTACGGGGAAAGAGCCGAGATCCCTTCACCGGGAGTGACCTCTTTAGCAAAGGTTTTCGTTACTATATTTTTAAAAAGCTATCCGGTTCCTTCAACGATATCAAGTTCATTACGTTAAAGGTTTTCACCAGAAACCATTCGTTGCCCTCCGTCATTTCAAATGGATAGTCAATAGTATTCAAGTTGTGTTTGTTGGCCATAGTCAAGCACAGTGTTTGGTAGCTATTGGGTGTTCATATGCGGCATAGATAGATGCGTTGGTTTGGGACAGTCGTATAGCCTTGTTGGCCCTAGTAAAGGGCTTGTACGGGTGGGTTCAAATTAACCTGGACAATGACGGGTAGAACTTGACATGTGACTTATAATTTGTTGGCCTTAGTCAAGGTCATAAGAGCATGGGGCAAAAATCACATCGGGAGTTTCTAAAGAAACTGAAACTAGCCAGATATGCGCATACCTTCTGGAGTGTGATAACGTGAGCGGATTCCGTCACGTTATCATGCGATGATAGTTGGATCCCGATTCCCACTGATGAATTGGTTTACTCCTCGGGTGATCCCAACTAATTCTTCTTTCAGGTTTGGAGAAGAATTTGACGTTAAAGTGGGAGGTTTCCTGATTAGATAAAGTGATAACCATTCTGATCTAGGTTAGAGTGCACGCTGAGTGTTTCTTTTCTCTCTCTCTTTGGCAGCGACCATTGCCCGACCTTAGACTATGACTCAGTGACCATGTTGACCGAACCTTCTTAAACACTGACTTTTGGATTGTCAGAGTCGCATACCTCATTGCCACTCCTAATTTTACCCTTTTCTCCAGAGCACCCCGTATTACTACGAACGTCCACTTCCATTGGATAAAACCATCGTATGGTTATATACGAACTCAAAGGAATTTATTCGAGGATGGTTTCTGGTTCTGGAGAAAAAGAATAGGATTATTCATTTGTCTTTTCCTTTTACCTTCTCTCACATTGCGAGTGTTCCTTGGATTAGGACAGTACACCTATTACGCAAATTGGATAGTCTTCTTCCAAACCATAGGCAGGTGCCGACCGGTAGGGAATGAAGAAAACCAATTAGCCTAAACGGTGTGCAGAAGGTATTAAGTTAAGATAAAGAAAGGGATTAGAAGGAGGGCAAAGTAAATTGCGACTGCTATTCACGACCAAACCAAGTATTTCATTACCACTCCCACTTCACCTTTGTATTTCTCCAGAACACTCCGTATTACTACGAAGATCCACAGTTTATTGGATACTCCATCGTATGGTTATATACGAACTCGAAAGGAACTTGTTCCAGTTCGGGGATGGATTCTGGTTCAGGAGAAATAGGAATAAAGTTTATTCAGGTGTCTTTTATCTTCGCCTTCTCTCGCATTGCGAGTGCTCCTAGGATTAGGACATTACACCCATTATGGTTATTGGATCTTCTTCCAAACCATAGGCTGGTGCCGAACGGTAGGGAAAGAAGAAAACCATTTAGCCTAAGAGGGTGTACAGAAGGTAATGACTAAAGACATATGAAAGGATTTGGAGAGATATACGGTTACAGTTGTGAATCTGGATAATGGAAGAGGCATTACTATGAATACCCGGATACCCCATCGAAACATTTTAATGTTTCAACTGTGTACTGTTAAAAGAAAACTAATTTCCTAATTAGACACTTGCTCCAGGGTATGTATTTACCAGGTATGATTCTCACATATATATGGTTTTACAGATGATGAGTGGGAGTAAGTTATTGGGAATTAGGTGATCACCCTCATTATATCGGGATTCGTTGTAATTGGAGATATTTAAGAAAATCTCCTGGGTTGTTTGCCGGACGGCAAATGTTTGGTTTTGAATTCCGTTGTTATGCACCAATTTCAAATTGATATATCTGTACGTCTATTTTCATAGAGTGAGATATAACTTTTTGAAATTATGTCTATGACATTTACCTATATCAGTGGATGGTTAGGTAAGGAGCATTAAATAGCGGTGTAATTCTTCATAACCATGGTACAGTTTTCAACCTACGACGCGCAAGGTTTGAGTTATTAGACTCAAGGGACTTATACAGAGGATTGTATATTGTTCAATGTCCATTAGGACAGAGGGGTTAGTCCTCATACTATATTCGGTTTACTTATGACTTCTCTAGTTTTTAGACAAGTGTTTCGTAGAAACACAGGGTCCAAGTTTTGAGAAGTTATAGGTATAAGAGTAAAGTAGAGAACCAGGTATTGCAAGTATCGGGATTCTTCAAGGTGATTGAAGATGTAGATACTTGTGTATGGTATTCAGTTAATAGTAATGATTAAGAGAACTTGCTTCTCTTTCAGTTTACTCATAATTGGAAGTACTCCTAAGTTGAGTAATGCTGATCAGCCTCTCTCCATTTAGTTGACATGCACTGGAGACAGATGCATGATTTGAATCTGGTTCAATTAAATCAGTGCCTCTGGTTCTATATTGGATATAGGACAGTTCATATCTTAACGATGTTAAGGTACGGGGAGTTGTCCAGCTTATGCTTAAAACCAGACTCTGGATAACTCAAGGCACGTTTCTGTAATGGCTATTTGTGGGTTGACCCGGGCTATGACGAGGGTTGACTTTCTACCATCAGGAAGATCAATAGTGATATTGTTCTTGACTCGCCACAGTTTTAATAAAAATGGATTTTTTTCAGAAAACAGTAGTGGGAGTATGGTAGAACTGGAAGTGATTCCAGAACCGCAAACGATTACTGAAAATTTGATAAGAATCTAGAGATTCAATCTGATTTGACATTCCATTGGCCACTCCACAAATATGGTGGGTAACCTCAGGCGCTCGAGAGGTACTTCGGTATGCTCAAGGACGGTAGGAGGGAGATTCTTGTTTACCCAGACTTACCATTGCTATTGTTCCAGGCTGTGAGACCCAGCAGGAGGATGAGTATAGCGTCGTTCTGAACTAGCTTTAGAAGTGTACGTCTATATAACTCTGCCAGAGGGTTGTCGTAGTCAGTGGGAGCAGCGGAAGCATAGTGGACAAGTGGCTTATGTCTATTTATAGACTAAAGCAGATATAGCGGAGATAGATCATCTATTTCTGATGTGACAGTCATAGGTTTGACTTCATCAGAATAGGGGATGGATCTATTAAGTAAGGTGTGATGTCCTGGTATTTGGATAACATACACAGAGTAGGAAGTGAAATTCCTATACAACGATCGTTTATACTTTGGTTGTCACACAGTGGTTTCTCCAGATAGGATGTTAATCCAGTCCTGGAGAAACATTCGGAAGCAGTTTTAGAACATAAGTTGATGTTCTAGGGAAATGATAACGGCAGCCTCCTTTGGGAGACAGTTATCATTCCAGGCTTCCAAGGTGACCTGGATGACAGAGTGGCTGTCAGAGTTATAGTTTTCCCTCTGACAAAGGGCAGTATTATGGATAGGTGGTCCAGGTAGATACTGAGGGAAGGATGGCGCAGGATACTGATTAAGTTCAGTTGACGATACAGTCTAAGAAGTTTGGATTTGGAGTTCATTTATGAGCTAGGTCCCATCAGACATCCAGACATATTCTAAGACAGGTAATGCTCATTTCGGGAGATGGCTTTCTCCGCGAACTTGAGATATAGAGAGACATAGAAAGAAACATCAGAGCGGATCCACTCACTGAGGTTATTCCTCGAACGCAATAGTTTCGCAAACGAGCTTTGTGAGGCTGATTAGTAGAGGACTTGGGTGTTTGGTATAATACGGGCTGTGTGTATGCGACATTGCAATAATTAGCCTTGAGTGCAAGTAGGAGATTGTTGGAGTTAGTGCCCTCAGAGTCAATTATTGGATCACAGGCACATGATTGAAATGATTGATGGAGGACCTATCCCGATAGGACAGTCTAACTCAAGATGATAGTATGCTATCTGGTTTATCTTTAACATCGTGTGCTGCTTTAGGTGACCTTACAGGTCACTATTGCACCTTGATAGAGCCCCTAGGATTCTTGCTTGACTACCAGCAGTATGAGGGAGATCATATATATGGGAGCTGGGGTTTATAAGCACATCCTTAAACAGTCCTTAGTCGTGGGAGTTTCGAGACAGGGCATCGATACTCCAGAGTAGACTAGTGTATACAGTCGAGACCCCGATGAGGGGTGGTGGCTGGTCTCACAAGCTACCGGTGTTAGTTGGTTCACCTAAGATGTATACAGGTGCTCATTGGGTTATGAGTACACCGGACAGGACTCGCCGGGAACTTGCTAGTTAGTATTATACCTGACGTCAGATAGCAGTTCCCTGGTGACATGTGTACAGGTTAGTTCATCGACCTGAGATCATCATTTGTCTCGTGTGAGTTCCCACTGTGCTTTGATTACTACCCTACCACGCTCAAAGGAGACGTGCAAACAGGTTTTAGTTGGGTACAGTCCCGAGCCACATGGAGGCAGTGAGCGGATCTGCAGGGGTTCATCTCTCCCGGTATTGGGGGTGAGGTCGCGCTGTGTCTAGGAGAGCCAGTACATGAAAGTCCTTGGCCAAGGCAGGAGATTTACTGGTAGGTATTCCAGTAGTATCTCAGGGTGTTCTGGGCTACACTCCGACACGACTTTTACCGCTTTTGGGGGTCTGACTTTTACCAACCCCCTAGGCCCGCCATGCGATGCTCATAGACGAACGGACCGGACTGTACGAATATTGTCACTGTCAGGCTCAGTAGGGTGTCAGGATGAGTTCGCTCACAGACGTCCCTTTTGGTCAATACCTGGTAGCCCGTTACGTATAGGCTAATACCTCTAACGTGCTAGTGATTAAATCCACAACCAAAGTATTGATGAGTCTTTAGAGTCCCCCACAGACCGTTTTCTCAAGTTTCGGACGAAACGCTGTAGAGGCCGTATGGAGATATGGCAGGGTTCGATCAGATACGTGCGGTATTGCACGGATCATGATCGGACAGATAATACTAGCAGGCTTTGGTTTAAGCCGGATCCTAGTATTGTACTGTGTAGATTTTGTCTCTTTGCATTTCTATTCAGTGGGAATACAAATGTGGGTATGTATATACAGTCGCGGGGTTTTCTTGTAATTTATTACGGGATCAGTTTTTTGAAGTTGCCAGTTTGTATTCCGTTCCGGCCAGTTTTCCTTTGTTCCTTCTCGGCCGGACTTTCTGATGGAGGGGGGTTATTTGCAGTTGTGCAAATTATCTTTTGTGGAGGTGTTATTTGCTTTTGTGGCTTCATGATGGTTTAAGAATCTTTGCTTTTTTCATTCATGATGGTTTTCATTAATGAGAAAGAATTTGTGATAAGAGTTGATTTGCATTTTGATGTGAGGCTTGCTTTTGGATGTGGTCACCTCTTTTGATTCCTACACTCACCTCCCTTCATGTTTTATTCTTTTTCCCTCCACCATTTTGTGAGAAGGGGGCCGGCCACATGAAAAAAAAAGGAGAGGTTCATTTTTTTGGTGGAGGGAAAAATGTTCATCACATGTATTTTCTTGCTTGCTACAAAAATCATTCATCTCCATTGCTTCTTCTTCCATCAAAATGACAACTTCAAACCCCTAGAGACAAAGCTTTCTACACTTCATCTACAGTAATCATGGACACGTCGACTCGCCAACTTCGTGCCCGAGTTGCCTCGGTCCAAAGGTGGGAGCCCGTAAAAGAACCCGGTGATGTGGTGCCTGTTCCGACGAGGAGATGAAGACCGGAGATTCCGCGAGGAGATCGGAGTGGAGGCCGAAGACCGGAGGACACGGATCGCTCGGTATAGCATTCTACCCTTTCTCTAGTTTGCTATGGGTAGGTTAATGGCCCGATCTGGGATTTTAGTGCGCGGTGGTGCCGGTTTCTAGTTTTTAGAAAAGTTTTATTTCCGCATTCCGGCGTCGGATTGACGGCCGGGGCGCCGCCGTGCACTTACAGGATCATTCATCGCCCATCACATGGGTCGAGAAGATATGCACTAGTCTACTCTGGAATATCGATGCCCCGTCTCGATATTCCTACGACTAGGAGCATTGAAGGATGTACTCATGGACTACCCAGGCCCCACTAGTATGATCCACATCATATTCTGGAAGTCGAGTACACATCCTAAGGGCTTTATCAATATGTAACAGAGAGACAATAAGTATACATGTTAAGATAAAGAGCAATCAGATAGCGTACTATCATGTCGAGCAAGAAAGTCCTCCCTATATATGTCCCAGCATCCGCTATAATATACATCTCATGTACAGTAATGGCCTCTAGGGCATACATATAACTAACAATCTCCCACTTGCACTAGGGCCATCTATAGCAGTGGTTGCAGTATCTCATACTCAACCATCCCATATAAGTCTCTCTTTGGGAAAAAGCCTTTGTGAGTGGATCCGCCGTGTTGTCCTCTGAGTCTACTCTCCTAACCTCGATCACCCTGGAGATCAACTATCTCCATGATCAGGTGATGCTGCCTTAGAATATGTCTGGGTCACTGATGGGACCGGGGTTCCTGGGCTAAAGCTACACTTCCATTGTCACACAATTGTAGGAACCTAGTTCATCTCATGAACTAATATACACCCAAACTGCTTCTTTGGTAGTATCTTTGATAGTGATGTCACCAGCTTTTATCGTCTAGTCTGCCACGATATTTAGCTTGGAACTTTTCCAACATACCGTCCCTCCACTGAGGGTAAAGACAATGCCTATGACTGACATTCAGTCCACCTTATCACCCTGGAACCTTTCCAGTGATTCTCCCCAGGATCGATTGATACCATCTCACTACATCTAGTGAGAATCCTAATATCCATTTAGATCTATCTCATAGATCTAAACCCAGGATTTAGGAGGTATCACCTTTATCCTATACAAAGAATCTTTGTGATAAGCGGAGATTGACCGTGTCGTAGCATAGGAAACTCTTTTCCTATCAAGAGTATGTTGTCCACGCACAATACGAGGATGACCACCTTACTCTCTACTACCTTTTTGTACATACAAGGTTCATATACCATTTTGATGAAGTCAAACTCTTTGACTACCACATCAAAACAGATGTTCCAACTCCGCGATGCATGCTTTATTCTGTAAAGCAACTTGCACACGTTTCCGCTGCTCGCACTGTTTACGAAGCCCTCTGGCTGTGTACTTATAGACGCTCTCTTCTAAATCAGTATTTAGAAAAATAGTCATGACACCCAACCACCAGATATCGTAGTCATGGTATGTAGCAATGGCAAGTAGGATCCGGATGGACTTAAGCATAGCCACTGGAAAAAGGTTTCATCATTATCCACGCCTGGTCGATGACGAAAACCTTTAACAAGTCTAGCTTTGAAAGTCTCAACTTTTCCATCTACACCAAGTAATCTGCTCAAGATATACTTGCTTCTGATGGGGATTTAACCCTTCAGATATAGCAACCAAAGTCCATACTTTGTTGGTGTACATGGATTCCATCTCAAATCGCTACGCATCCAGCCATTCTTACAGAATCCCCACTCTTGATGGCCTGCTCGAAACTAGTTGGGTCATCATCTCATGATGCAATCCTAACTCCCACTGTCATCGAGAAACCGAAGTATCTCTCAGGCGGATGAGGAACCCTGCTAGATCGGCGGAGAGGCTGAGATTCGTCGGAATATATTGAATCCTTTGGTTCTACCAAATCATCTGCTGTAGTTTGTATAGCTGGAACTCCTTCCAGTTCTACCTCATGACCACTAATTTCTTCATAAGAAATTCCCTTTCACAAAGGTGGTATGTTGAGAAACAAAATATATTTTGTTCCTCTATTAGGTAGAAGATATTCCCTTGCGAATGCTTGGGATATCCAACAAACTTCTACAGAACTGACTTTGCCTCGAGCTTGTCCGGATTTTGCTTTTAGACATAGGCCGGACAACCCCAAATCTTAACAAACTTAAGATATGGGCTCTTCCCATTCCATATTACATATGAAGTGGTAGGCAATGGATTTGATTGTAACCCAATTCAATAGGTATGCAGCTTCTCAAGTGCATAACTCCCAAAAGGAAATAGGAAACTCAGTAGTACTCATCATAGAGCGCACCATATCATATACGGTGTGATTTCTCCATCCCGATACACCGACGTGCTGTGGTGTATACGGAGGAGTAATGCTGAGAGAGAATCTCATTCTCCTTTAGAATAGTCCAGGAATCCCGTGCTCAAGTATTCTCCTCCCTGATCACATCAAAGGACATAATACTTATACCCGTTTTTGGTTCTCTACTTCTAACTTATATTCGGTGATTATCTCAAAAGTTTCGGACTTGTGTTTCAACATGAACATATGTCTGAATCTAGAGAGATCATCAGTGAATATAATGAAGTACAAAGAACCAATCCTGGAATATGTAGACTGGGGACCTTTATACATCACTATGTATCAGTCCAAAGAGTTCACTAACTCTTTTTCTGTTTGCAGTAAACGGAGCCATGGTCATCTTATCTTTGTGACATGACTGGCAAGTTTCATAAGATGTAAATTTAAACTGATTTAAATATGCATCTAAATGTTACTTAGCTAGTCGGGTCGCATTGATATGAGCTAGTCTACAATGCCTCAAGAAGAATTCGTTCATTTCTAAACCCTTCCTCTCGTGCGTGTTCTGTATACTAAGAACTGTAGTTTGATTTAGAACGTCAATGCTTTTAGATAACGTGCCTGAACCGATCAACTCTTTATATAGGAAATGTTCAAAACATTATCCAACAATACAAAATTATATCCTTTCTTTAATAAAAAGAGACTGATATGATATTGTATATTAGGTTCGGTATCTAATAACATTCGTTCAGAATCAATGTATTCTAGTAACACAGGGTGATAACTATCAACAGACTAGGATGCAACACTTGCACCGTTTCTATCTTATGAAATTTATCACCCGTTCTCAGTTCTCTACCTATCTGTAGCCCATGTAACAGATCACATTTGCGGGATCCTGATCCGGTATCTAATACCCAGGACATAGAGGATACAGAGAAACAGTTCTTTGTAATGAACGCACCAGAAGAAGATACATCGTCATGCACTTTCTTCGTTTGGGTGGCACGGGAAATCTGGTATTCCCCAATTTCCTGCTCTGTCTTATAACAATTATAAGTTGGAGCGGGACCAACGTTCCCCAGCCCAGTATAACAAGCGGGTTCGGTCAATACATCCATATTATTATCTTGATTAAGGCGTGACATGGTCGCTACCCGGAGAGAGAGAGAAGAAAACACTCTGCGTGCGCTCTTGCAAGATTAGATTGGTTATATATTTTATCTAATCAGGATGGTTCCCACTGTTTTTATCAAATCCTCCTTCAAACCCTAAAAGGAAAGACTAGCCGAGATTAATTACACTCTACAAGTTCGCCAATCTTTCAGCCAGGCCAGTGCTGGTACTTTGAGGGAGGTTCCCCGTGCTTTCGCACGGATCTAATTAAAATAAACCTCGTTTTCCCAGGGGCGTAACCCCGTTGACACCTTTCTAGACACCTACTTGATCGGCTAATTGTAAAGTGCAAAACTCTCACAGGAGTAACAATTACTCGCAGTGGGTATCAGGATCCAACAATCATATAGAAGGTATGCAATCTCATTGCAAATTTCAACACTTGAAACTCCCGATAAAGGTTTTTACCCCTAGCACTTATGACCTTAACTATGGTCAACAAATCATAAGCACTAGTCAAGTTCTACCCGTCATTTCGTGATTAATTAGACCCACCCACATGACCCTTAACTAAGGTCAACAAAGTCACACGACTGTCCTAACTAATCGCATCATATGCGGTGTAGGAAGACATCACTTAGCTACCGTACACTGTGCCTTAACTAAGGTCAACAAACACAGCACGAATACTAAGTACTCTACTTCCTAAAATGACGGAGGGTTGCGGATGGTTTTTAAGAAAACCTTTAACGCTTTGAACTTGATCTCGTTGCGGAATCAAATGGTTTTTAAATAGAGTGTTTTTTAGGATTTTGCTAGTTTCGCTAAAAAGGTCACTCCCGGTGAAGGGATCTCGGCTCTTTCCTCGTCGAATGAGGTGCAGGATATTCACAATACCACTATGCAAAGCAAGAACTAGAAAAGCAATCAAAAGACAAACCGAAGATTGTAGCATCTGCTAGTTATTCCGAAAGAGGTCACTCCCGGTGAAGGGATCTCGGCTCTTTCCTTGTCGAATAAGGTGTTGGATGTTCTACAAGGAACACCACTATGCAAAGCAACAACTAGAGCTACCTTATTATTTTTGAAATTCGATTCCACAACATCATTTAGGTTTATTTTCTTTCATTAATCTCATTAATGAATGTCCCAACATTTAAGTCCACCTAAACATCACAGATAAATACAACGTACACTTATGCCATCCGCATTCGCCTCGATGTCCCGTCTGCACCGTTAGGTTAGGTAACTAACGGCAGAACGGGGCAGGGCTAGCGCGGATGTAAAACATAAGCAACGTCTATATAATATATCATATATACTATATACAGTATCTATCTGAACATATCACATGATCACATCACAGATAACGCAGCAGAAAACAACATATGAAATATTGGATATATTAGGACGTCCGTATTTTATTTTGAGCCTATATAAAACACGGATTCCACGGTCGTGATGAATAACCAATCCCACACCCCTAGACCCCTACGAGAGCGGCAAGTAACCATACCAATTCTATAGTTAGGAGACCCGGACTCGACTCCTCGAGATGGTCTCCCACTGGACCCTAGAACCCGGTTACTTGTGCTCCCCGCCTTGGGTTTATCCTAATGCGGAAAAGTAAATAATATACAATAGTGACATCATCCTCAGCCCAGAAGTGCCCGAATAAAAGAATATTACATACAAGTTTTTACATGAATGAAAAAGAAAAACACTCATCTCACATAAAAAAACCCGGCTATTCAAACACGACGATCCAATATAACATATCCAGCAACACATAACATCACATGTCATAAACGTAAGTAAATATGCCCATCCTAATTGTCGTTGACATATAGCAACGAAACCGGCGATATCACATATTACACTTACGGTCAAAGAAAAGAAAGTGTAAAACTACAACAATTGGAATCCGCAAACTCTTTAGACATCGCATGCCTAACCAAATGAATTCCTTAGACATCGCATGCCCAACAATTATAAACCCCGCATTTTAGTCTCATTATCGAAAACTCTTTTCAATATTAAGTCGGGCAATTCAACAAGATTCCCGACATCCTGATCGAATGCTCGTCGCAAACTTTAGTAAACGGCCGCACCCCCGATGCTGTCGACGAAGTGCACTAAGGCGGAACACCGCTGCCGTGAGCACCCGAACGGATGCTTTTGGCTACGGGGTTCTCCTACAGTCACTTGGTCGGGGCTATGGGGCGTGGCTATCTATTAAGTTTACCCGGCGAGTATCTGCGTACGCTACGTGATTGCAACGGACTTTTGATCAAATCAAAATCCCGTGGCAACCGATCAAATGAGACTAAAGTGCTAGATTTATAACATTCAACTTAGTTATCTCATAACTACTTATGGATTCCAAATATTGTATCACAATCCAGATAAATAAACAATGTTAAACTTTTCGATTGAATAATCAAACACCCAAGTTTTCCCAAATAGCTCAACACTTGAGGAGAGTTTAAAAACATCCATTTCATGGCACAGTACCAACGGTCCAGCCGTAGAAGGGTCAAGCCAACGCCTCACATGTGGTACGCCGTACTACCCCAAACCCTAAGGTTCAAAAGGCAGTTCAAGGCGGTCACATAATCGAGTTAAGGTTTGTTGTCTTCTAGAGGGTCCATCGCGTTACTTGCACGATTTAGACGTTCTTAAACAACGGAAAAATCCAACACTTGGAAATTTTCCGGCACGGGAAAAAGTGAGTTATTAATATCCGGTCGAACTTTTTAACACGTTCTAAAATTACCCGGACAAAATAAATAAAGTTAAACAACCCGATCGAATCATCGAGTCCCCAATACAACCCAGAAAACTCAACTCTTGAGTAAGAATTAAAAATTCCCAGAAGAACCAGGAAACACATACGGAGGTAACTGTAGAAAATTGAGCGCCTAATCATCACATACGGCCGCGGAACCGCCGCAAGAAGTAGGGTAAAGCCGCGGTTCCGCGGCGACACTGTGGAGTTAGGTTGTCGTTTTCTGCAGTTATCCTTAGAATTCCCTGCTCTATTTTCTGAGCATTTTTAATTAGGAAAAATACACACTTTTAAAAAATGTACAGAGAAGGGTATAGATTAGGGTTTCGGGGTTCGATCGGATTTCTAACTTCGTCTACACTTCGCGGAAAGCTCTAGCTAGGCTCTGATACCACTGTAGGGTTCCCAGGCACTCTAACAAGGTTCTACAAGGCATCAACCATGCCAGATTCAAAAAAATAGCCGTGCCGAACAACCCTAACCAAGATCGTATACTAGAGATTATGCGAAAACTAGCAAGTTAAACATCTTTAACTACAAGTGAAAGGGATTACAACCTTTGTAGATCCGGTCCTTCACTTCTAAAGTTCCGTGTTGACGTCCCTTCGCTACGATCATCGGGATCCCGGACTCTAGCGATGGTTTCTTCGGAGAAATGAGCGGGCTAGGTCGTTGACTTCGAGGCCGAAGATGATCTACGTCGAGGAGACTCAAACCCAAGCTCCATCTTCACTAGGTCAATTACTTTGTGCAGAGAACACCCTAAACTAAATGGCAAGTAGTAGAGGATGATGAAATAGGAAATGAGTTCACTTTAGATTTGGATTTCTCACTCTTAATCTTCACTTGAAAAATTCTAGAAAGCTTTTCTTCACTTGAAGAAGAGGAAGAAGAAGGAAAAAGAATATGAATGAATTAGTTTTAAATCAATAATCAAGTGAAGTCTATCATGATGCAACCATGGGTGAGTTCACCTATGTAGAGACTAAACCATAGTTAATTATAATGGTTTGGTTAATGAATATCTTAAACAAAACAAAATGAGTGGACTTTGTCAAACTTGCTTTAAGCTTCATGAAAGCTTCAAGCCATGACAAAAAGAAGCCACCATTTTAAATAATTAAGATAAATAAAAACCTAAATTATAATTAACATGGTGTATGTCACACACCCACCTATGTTTGCATGTATCATCAATCATGATACAAACTAGTGCACAAACATATATTATATATACAACTTGTGCACATCAAGTGAGAAAATCAATCTTAAGTGAACCAATACTAGTTAATGTAAAGTAATATATCAAATATATATAATTATACATTAAATCATTAAATCAACACTTGATTTAATGATCCGGTCATATCGCACATAACCGACTAATATCTAGTGTATCAATGTATCGAATCAACACTTGATTCGGTAACCCGGCTATATCTCATATAACCGTCCGATGATACATCTTACGAGAATAAATTACAGTATCACATACTGGTATCATTCTCGGTCCCGCACATATCTCATATGCGCTCCTATTTCGTTTCGCTTGAGCCAGGAAACCTCTGTGTAGGACTCTAAAGACTCGTCAATACGTTGGCAGTAGGTGGTGATCATATCAATCACCCACAAGCCGCAAGCGGTCTGCTAAACGTAACAGCCACCCGGGTATTGAGCGATCAGAAGATCAATGAGCAAGCCAGATCACACTCCTGCGAATCCAATCAGTAACACTTACCGCACAGTCCGGTCTGTTCGTCTGATATGTCGCATATCTCGCCTAGGGGTGGTAAACGTCAGACCCCAGTAGCTTGATAAGTCATGCCGATGTAAGGTCTATAACAAGCTTGAAACTACTGATAACACTTACCAGTAAATCAGTGCAACCCTGGCCAGGGATTTCCAGTTATGGCCAGTTGAGCATAGCGCAACATCAACCCCCAATACCGGGAGAGACGAATCCCCTCCTATCGCTCATTGCCTCCATGTGAATCGGGACTGTACCTAAAAACAACCTGTTTGCACGACTCAGTAGAGCCGTGGTAGGGTGGAAATCAAAACACAGTGGGAGACACACAAGACTCTATGACGATCTCGGGTCAACAGACTAAGCTGTACCAATGTCACCAGAGAACTGCCATCTGACGTGAGGTATAATACCATCTGGGAGTTCTCGGCGAGTCCGTCCAGTGTACCCAGTCTCCACTGAGCACCCGCATACTGTCTCTGATGTCAAACACCAATGGATATGGGATCATCCATCGTCTATCATATGGGTCGAGAAGATATGCGCTAGTCTACTCTGGAATATCGATGCCCCGTCTCGATATTCCTACGACTAGGAACATTGAAGGATGTACTCATGGACTACCCAGGCCCCACTAGTATGATCTACATCATAGTCCTGGAATTCGAGTACACATCCTAAGGGCTTTATCAACATGTAACAGAGAGACAATAAGTATACATGTTGGGATAAAGAGCAACCAGATAGCGGACTATCATGTCGAGCAAGAAAGTCCTCCCAATATATGTCCCAGCATCCACTACAATATACATCTCATGTACAGTAATGGCCTCTAGGGCATACATATAACTAACACTATCAACGTGTAATAGCGAACTACAATGTCACCTAAAACATGTACACGATGATAAAGACAAACCATATAGTATACAAACCTCTCGAGTAAGACTGTCCTACCGGTATAGGTCTTCCCTCAATCATTGCAATCACATGCCTGTGATCCAATAATTGACTCTGAGGGCACTATATCCAACATCGCATTCATCGTTAAATGACGAAGAAGCTCCCTCAACATCAGAAAATAGCGCAGAGGAACTGGCGGCAGGATCGGCGCCAAAATCCCTGGAACTGCCAGAAGAAGACATGATCGATAGGCTGTTAAACGAAGCCTTTCGGAAAAGAAAAGCCGACCGAGAACGTGAAACAGCCATATACGAAAAGGCTAAGCATTAACGTCAGGGTAAAGAAGCTGCGGTGAGGATGAGTCATAAAGTACTCCAACTAAACCGAAGCACACCTGCCACAAATAAGCGCAAGATCAAAGCAGAGAAGCGGTTCGCCAAAGCTTTGTCAGTAGGAATGAAGCTGCCACCTCTGGTAGGAAACTGTAGGGTTCCTAAGCACACTAATGAGGTCTCACAAGGCATCAACCATGTCAAATTCAAATTTTTTCATGTGCCTACAAACCCTAATACGGATCGTTAACTAGAGGATAGGCGAAAACAAATGCAAGTAAACAACTTTACTCTAAAGTGAAAGAGACTACAACCTTTGTAGATCCGGTCCTCCACTTCCTTAGCTCCGTGATGATGTCCCTCCGCTGTGATCATCGGATCCCGGACTCTAGCGATGGTTTCGTCGAAGAAATGATCGGGCTAGGTCGTCGACTTCGATGCCGAAGATGATCTACGTCGAGACAACTCAAGATCAAGCTCCAACTTCACCAAGTCAAGAAACTAATGAAGAAAACACCCTATACTACTTGGCAAGTGGTAGAGGATGAAGAAATAGGAAGTGGGTTCACTTTGGATTTGGATTTCTCACTTGGAATCATCACTTGACATTTTTGAAGCAAGCTTTTCTTTTCTTTCTCATGAAGAAGAAGAAGAAGAAGAAGAAAAAATATCAATTCAATTAAAAATGAAAAATCAAGTGAAGAGTTATCATAATGCAACCATGGGTGAGACTAACTCATGTAGAGAATGAACTAGGGTTTAGTTAAAGGGTTAGGGTTTAGGAAAGAAACAAAATGGTTTTGACTTTCAAAGCTTCATGAAGCTTCAAGTGAAATCCAAATAAAGTCATCATTTTATTTCTTACCAAAATGAACAAATAAATAAATGAATAAGTAAATAAATCAAATGAAATGAAACCCTAACCATTTACTAAACATTGTTTAAAACAAACATACACCAAGTTTGCATGTATCATCAAACATGATACAATCTTGTGCACAAAAATATATCACATATACAATGTGCATAAACAAGTGAGAAAAACATCTTAAGTGAACCAATATTAGTTAATGTAAAGTAATATATCAAATATATAATTATACATTAAATCATTAAATCAACACTTGATTTAACGATCCGGTCATAATGCATATAACCGACTAATATCAATAGTAACAACTTATCGAATCAAAACTTGATCCGATAACCCGGCTATATCGCATATAACCGATCAATGTCACAAATCGCGAGAATCGAATACAGTATCACATACTAGTATTATTCTCGGTCCCGCACATATCTCATATGCGCTCCTATTTCGTTTCTCTTGAGCCAGGAAACCTCTGTATAGGACTCTAAAGACTCATCAATACGCCGGCAGTAGGTGATGATCATATCAAACACCCACAAGCCGCAAGCGGACTGCTAAAAGTAACGGCCACCCGGGTATTGAGCGATCAGAAGATCAACGAGCAAGCCCGCTCACACTCCTATGAATCCAACCAGTAACACTTACCGTACAGTCCGGTCTGTTCGTCTGATATGTCGCATATCTCGCCTAGGGGTGGTAAACATCAGACCCCAGCAGCTCGATAAGTCGTGTCGATATGAGGTCTATAATAGTTCGAGAAACTCCTGGTAACACTTACCAGTAAATCTCAGCAACCCTGGCCAGGGATTTCCGGTTATAGCCAATCGAACACAGCGCAACATCAACTCCCTATACCGGGAGAGACGAATCCCCTCCTATCGCTCATTGCCTCCATGTGATTCGGGACTGTACCCAAAAACCACCATTTTGCATGCCCTCTTGGACGTGGTAAGGTGGAAATCAAAGCACAGTGGGAATCACACAAGACTCTATGACGATCTCGTGTCAACAGACTACTCTGTACCAGTGTCACCAGAGAACTGCCATCTGACGTAAGGTATAATACCATCTGGGAGTTCTCGGCGAGTCCGTCCAGTGTACCCAGTCTCCACTGAGCACCCGTATATCATCTCTGATGTCAAACACCAATGAATATGGGATCATCCATCGCCCATCTGTAAGGGTCGAGAAGGTATACGCTAGTCTACACTGGTATATCAATGCCCTGTCTCGATACACCTACGACTAGGGACCTTGAAGGATGTACTTACTTATGGACTACCATGTCTCCACTAGTATGATCCGCATCATAGTCCAGGTAGTCAAGTATACATCCTAATGGCTTTACCAACATGTAACAGAGAGACAATCAGTGTACACGTTAAGGTAAAGATCAACCAGATAGCATACTATCATGTCGAGCAAGAAAGTCCTCCCTATATATGTCCAAGCATCCACTACAATATACATCCTATGTATAGTAATGGCCTCTAGGGCATACATATAACTAACAATCTCCCACTTGCACTAGGGCCATCTGTAGCAGTGGTTGTAGTATCTTATACTCAACCATCCCATAAAAGTCTCTCTCTGGGAAAAGGCCTTTGTGAGTGGATCCGCCGTGTTGTCCTCTGAGTCTATTCTCCTAACCTCGATCACCCTGGAGATCAACTATCTCCATGATCAGGTGACACTGCCTCAGAATATGTCTGGATCACTGATGGGACGGGCGTTCCTAGGCCTAAGCTACAACTCCATTGTCACACAATGGGAGGAACTAAGTTCATCTCATGAACTAATATACACCCAGACAACCTCTTTGGTAGCATCTTAAGTAGCGATGTATCCAGCCTTTATCGTCTAGTAAGCCACGGTATCTAGCTTGGAACTCTTCCAACATACCGTCCCTCCACTGAGGGTAAAGACAATGCCTGTGACTGATATTCAGTCGTCCTTATCACCCTGGAACACTTCCAGTGATTCTCCCCAGGATCAATTGATACCATCTCACTTCAACTAGTGAGAATCCTAACATCCATTTAGATCTATCTCAAAGATCCAAAACCCGGGATTTAGTAGGTATCACTTTGATCCTATGTGGAGAATCATTGTGATAAGCAGAGATTGATCGAGCGTAGCATAGGAAACTTCTTCCTTATCAAGAGTATGTCATCCACGTACTCTACGAGGATCGCCACCATACTCCCTACTACCTTTTTGTATATACAAGGTTCATCTACCATTTTGATGAAGTCAAACTCTTCGACTACCACATGAAAACAGACGTTCCAACTCCGCGATGCCTGCTTTATCCTATAAAGCAACTTGTGCACATTTCCGCTGCTCCCACTATCTATGAAGCCCTCTGGCTGTGTACTTATAGACGCCCTCTTCTAAAACATCATTTAGAAAAGCTGTCATGACACCCAACCACCAGATATCGTAGTCATGGTATGTAGCCGTGGCAAGTAGGATCTGGATGGACTTAAGCATAGGCCCCAGAAAAGGTTTCATTATTAGCCACAACTGGTCTACGATGCAAACCTTTAACAAGTCTAACTTTGAAAGTCTCAACCTTTCCATGTACACCAAGAAATCTTCTCAAGATATACTTGCTCCTGATGGGGATTTAACCCTTCAGATATAGCAACCAAAGTCTATACTTTGTTGGTGTACATAGATTCCATCTCAGATTGCTAAGCATCCAGCCATTCTTACAAAGTCCCTACTCTCGATGGCCTGCTCGAAACTAGTTGGGTCATCATCTCATGAAGCAATCCTCGCTCCCACTGTCATAGAGAAACAGAAGTATCTCTCAGGTGGGTGAGAAACCCTACTAGATCGGCGGAGAGGCTGAGGTTCGTTGGTAACTATTGAATCCTTTGGTTTTATCAAATCATCTGTTGTAGTTTGTATAGCTGGAACTTTTCCAGTTCTACATTACAGACCTTGCCTCGAGCTTGTCCGGATTTTGCTTTTAGACATAGGCCGGTCAACCCCAAATCTTAACTAGCTTAAGACATGGGCTCTTTCCATACCATATCTTATATGGAGTGGTAGGCTGTGATCTGATTCGAACCTAATTCAATAGGTATGCAGCTTCTCAAGTGCATAACCCTCAAAAGGAAACAGGTAACTCAGTAGTACTCATCATAGAGCGCTCCATATCGAATAGGGTGCAATTGCTCCGCCCCGATATACCATCGTGCTATGGTGTATACGGAGGAGTAATGCTGAGAGAGAATCTCATTCTCCTTTAGAAAAGTCCAAGAATTCCGTGCTCAAGTATTCTCCTCCTTGATCACATCAAAGGACATAATACTTATACCCGTTTTGGTTCTCTACTTCTAACTTATATTCTGTGAATATCTCAAAAGGTTCGGACTTATGTTTCAACAGGAACATATGTCTGAATCTTGAGAGATTATCAGAGAATGTAATGAAATACAAAGAAGCGGTCTTGGCATGTGTAGACAGAGGACCTTCATACATCAACATGTATCATCCCAAGAGTTTACTAACTCTTTCTCTGTTTCCAATAAACAGAGCTGTGGTCATCTTATCTCTGTGACATGACTGGCAAGTTTCACAAGATGTAAATTCAAACTAATTTAAATATGCATCTATATGTAACTTCCGCTAGTCGGGTCGCATTGATATGACCTAGTCTACAATACCTCAAGAAGGATTTGTTCATTTCTGAACTCTTCCTCTTGTGTGTGTTCCGTATACTAAGAACTGTAGTTTGATTTAGAACATCAATGTTTTTAGATAACGTGCCTGAACCGATCAACTTTTGATATAGGAAATATTCAAAACATTATCCAACAATACAAAATTATATCCTTTCTTTACTAATAAAGAGATTGATATGATTTTGTATATCAGGTTCGGTATCTAACAACATTCGTTCAGAATCAATGTATTTGGAATACAGGGTGACAGTGACCAACAGACTTGGCTGCAACACTTGCACCATTTTCTGTCTCATGAAACTTATCACCCATTCTCAGTTCTCTACCTTTCTATAGCCCTATGTAACAGATTACATATCTGGGATCCTGATCCGGTATCAAATACCCAGGACGTAGAGGATACAGAGAAACAGTTCTTTGTAATGAACACACCCGAAGGAGATACATCATATGCACTTTCTTCGTTTGGGCGGCATAGGAATTCTGGTATTCCCCAATTTCCTGCTCTGTCTTATAACAATTATAAGTTGGAGCGGGACCAACGTTCCCCAGCTCAGTATAACAAGCGGGTTCGGTCAATATATCCGTATTATTATCTTGATTAAGGCGTGAAATGGTCGCTACGTAGAGAGAGAGAGAGAAGAAAACACTCTGCGTGCGCTCTGTCAAGATTAGATTGGTTATTATTTTATCTAATCAGGATGGTTCCCACTGTTTTTATCAAATCTTCCTTCAAACCCTAAAAGGAAAGACTAGCCGGGATTAATTACACGCTATAAGTTTGCCAATCTTTCAGCCAGGCCAGTGTCGGTACTTTGAGGGAGGTACCCCGTGCTTTCGCACAAACCTAATTAATGTAAAACTCGTTTTCCCAGAGGCGTAACCTCGTTAACACCTTTCTAGACACCTACTTGATCGGCTAATTGTAATGTGTAAAACTCTCTCAGGAGTAACTCTAACTCGCAGCGGGTATCGGGATCCAACTATCTCATAGAAGGTATGCAATCTCATTGAAAATTTCAACACTTGAAATTCCCGATAATATTTTGCCCCTAGCGTTCTATGACCTTGACGAATGCCAAACAACCCATAGTCCACTAGACAAGTTCAACCCGTACATTTCTTGATTGAATTAAACCCACCCGCATGACCCTTGACGAATGCCAAACAACGCCGTACGAATACCCTAATCCAATCTGCATCATATGCATAAGCAGATAAATACTAGTTAGCTACCGCACACTACGCCTTGACGAATGCCAAACTACCGCCGCACGAATACTAACTAGTACTTATCTGAAATGATGGAGGGCTACGACAGGTTTTTGTGAAAACCTATTGCGTAATGAACTTGATATCGTTGTAGAATCAAATGATTTTAAAATGGAGTGTTTTTTAGGCTTTTCTAGTTTTGCTAAAGGGGTCACTCCTGGTGAAGGGATCGTCGGCCATTTCCTCATCGAATGAGGTGCGGGATATATCATATATATCACTGTGCAAAGAAGAAACTATAGAAGCAATCAAAAGACAAACCGAGTGTGTAGCATCTGCCAGTTATTGCTAAAGGGGTCACACCCGGTGAAGGGATCATCGGCCCTTTCCTCATCGAATAAGGTGCAGGATATATCATATATACCGCTGTGCAAAGCAAGAACTGTAGCTACCTGTTTTATTTTTGAAATTCGATTCCACAACATCTTTAGGTTTCTTTTCTTTCATTAATCATATTAATGAAGTCCCATTATTTTTAAGTACCTAAACATCACAGATAAATACGGCGTATACTTATGCCATCCGCATTCGCCTCGATGTCCTCTCGTGCACCGTTAGGTTAGGTAACTAACGGTAGAGCAGGACAAGGCTAGCGCGGGTGTAAAACATAAGTAACGTCTATATAATATATCATGTATACTATATACAGTATTTATCACAGAACATATCACATGATCACATCACAGATAACGCAGCAGAAAAAACATATATGAAATATTGGATATACTAGGACGTCCGTGTTTTTAATACGAGCCAGTATAAAACTCGGATTCCACGGTCACGATGAATAGCCAATCCCACACCCCTAGACCCCTACGAGAGCGACAAGCAACCCTACCAATTCTAGGGTTAGGAGACCCGAACTCGACTCCTCGAGATGGCCTCCCACTGGACCCTAGAACCCGGTTACTTGTGCTCTCCTCTTTAGGTCTATCCTAGTGCGGAAAAGTAAATAATATACAAAAGGTGACATCTTCCACAACCTGGAAGTGCCCCAATAAAAGAATATCACATTCAAGTTTTTACATGAATGAAAATGAAAAACACTCATCTCACATAAAAACCCCCGGCTATTCAATCACGACGATCCAATATAACATATCCAGCAACACATAACATCACATGTCATCAACGTAAGTAAATATGCCCATCCCAATTGTCGTTGACATATAGCAACGAAACTGGCGATATCACATATTACACTTACGGTCACATAAAAGAAAGTGTAAAACTACAACAGTTGGAATCCGCAACTTGCATAGACATCGCATGCCAAACCAAATGAATTCCTTAGACATCGCATGCCTAACAATTATAAACCCCGCATTTTAGTCTCATTATTGAAAACACTTTTCAATATTAAGTCGGGCAATTCAACAAGATTCTCGCCGTTTTGATCGAATGCTCGTTGCAAACTTTATTAGGCGGCCGCACCCCCGATGCCGTCGACGAAGTGCACCAAGGCGGAACACCGCTGCCGCGAGCACCCGAATGGATGCTTTCGGCGACGGGGTTCTCCTACAGTCACTTGGTCGGGGATATGGGGTGTAGCTGTCTATTAAGTTTACCCGGCGAGTATCCGCGGACGCTACGTGATTGCGACGGACTTTTGATCGCATCAAAATTCCGTGGCAACCGATCAAATGAGACTAAAGTGCTATGTTTATAAGATTCATTCAGTTATCTCATAACTATTTGTGGATTCCAAATATTGTATCACATTCCAGATAAACAGAAAATGTTAAACTTTCTGATCGAACAGTCAAACACCCAAGTTTTCCCGAAACAGATCAACACATGAAATAAGTTTTAAAAAAACATTCACTTCATGCCTCAGTACCAACGGTCCAGCCGTAGAAAGGTCAAGCCAACGCCTCACATGTGGCACGCTGTACTGCCCCAAACCCTAAGGTTCAAAGGGCAGTTCAAGACGGTCACATAATCGAGTTAAGGTTTGTTGTCTTCTAGAGGGTCCATCGCGTTACTTGCACTACTTAGAATGTCTTTAAACCACGGAAAAATCCAACACTTGGAAATTTCCCGACAGGGGAAAAATTGGGTATTTATATCCGGTCGAACTTTTTAACATATTCTAAATATCCGGAAAACATTACGAAATTAAAAATTCCGATCAAAACTACGACTATAAAATAAACCCCAAAATACTCAACACTTGAGTCATATAAAAATACCCATAAAATATCGGGGAATTAAAAAGAAACATTACTGTGCAAATTTAAGAGGGTGACGTCACAAAATGGCGGCGGATCCGCCGCACGAGCCATGCTCGTGCCGCGGTTTCGCGGCGGTTTGAGCTCCAAACAGTGTCATTTTTGCAGAGTAATTCTTACAATTTCCTGATGATTTTTTTAGGTATTTTTAATTCGGAAAAATCCCAGATTTTAAAAATGGACCAGAGAGGGGTGTATTTCGTCGTATTTGGGTTCGATCGGGGTTTTAACTTCGTTAACGCATCGCCTAAGGCTCTAGCTAGGCTCTGATACCACTGTAGGGTTCCTAGGCACACTAATGAGGTCTCACAAGGCATCAACCATGTCAAATTCAAATTTTTTCATGTGCCTACAAACCCTAATACGGATCGTTAACTAGAGGATAGGCGAAAACAAATGCAAGTAAACAACTTTACTCTAAAGTGAAAAAGACTACAACCTTTGTAGATCCGGTCCTCCACTTCCTTAGCTCCGTAATGATGTCCCTCCGCTGCGATCATCGGATCCCGGACTCTAGCGATGGTTTCGTCGAAGAAATGATCGGGCTAGGTCGTCGACTTCGATGCCGAAGATGATCTACGTCGAGGCAACTCAAGATCAAGCTCCAACTTCACCAACTCGAGAAACTTGTGAAGAAAACACCCTATACTATTTGACAAGTGGTAGAGGATGAAGAAATAAGAAGTGGGTTCACTTTGGATTTGGATTTCTCACTTGGAATCATCACTTGACATTTTTGAAGCAAGCTTTTCTTTTCTTTCTCATAAAGAAGAAGAAGAAGAAGAAGAAGAAGAAGAAGAAGAAAAATATCAATTCAATTAAAAATGAAAAATCAAGTGAAGAGTTATCATAATGCAACCATGGGTGAGACTAACTCATGTAGAGAATGAACTAGGGTTTAGTTAAAGGGTTAGGGTTTAGGAAAGAAACAAAATGGTTTTGACTTTCAAAGCTTCATGAAGCTTCAAGTGAAATCCAAATAAAGTCACCATTTTATTTCTTACCAAAATGAACAAATAAATAAATGAATAAGTAAATAAAGCAAATGAAATGAAACCCTAACCATTTACTAAACATTGTTTAAAACAAAGATACACCCAAGTTTGCATGTATCATCAAACATGATACAATCTTGTGCACAAAAATATATCACATATACAATGTGCACAAACAAATGAGAAAAACATCTTAAGTGAACCAATATTAGTTAATGTAAAGTAATATATCGAATATATAATTATACATTAAATCATTAAATCAACACTTGATTTAACGATCCGGTCATAATGCATATAACCGACTAATATCAATAGTAACAACTTATCGAATCAACACTTGATCCGATAACCCGGCTATATCGCATATAACCGATCAATGTCACAAATCGCGAGAATCGAATACAATATCACATACTGGTATTATTCTCGGTCCTGCACATATCTCATATGCGCTCCTATTTCGTTTCGCTTGAGCCAGGAAACCTCTGTGTAGGACTCTAAAGACTCGTCAATACGCCGGCAGCAGGTGATGATCATATCAAACACCCACAAGCCGCAAGCGGTCTGCTAAACGTAACGGCCACCCGGGTATTGAGCGATCAGAAGATCAACGAGCAAACCCGCTCACACTCCTGTGAATCCAACCAGTAACACTTACCGTACAGTCCGGTCTGTTCGTCTGATATGTCGCATATCTCGCCTAGGGGTGGTAAACGTCAGACCCCAGAAGCTCGATAAGTCGTGTCGATATGAGGTCTATAATAGTTCGAGAAACTACTGGTAACACTTACCAGTAAATCTCAGCAATCCTGGCCTGGGATTTCCGGTTATAGCCAATCGAACACAGCGCAACATCAACTCCCTATACCGGGAGAGATGAATCCCCTCCTATCGCTCATTGCCTCCATGTGATTCGGGACTGTACCCAAAAACCACCATTTTGCACGTCCTCTTGGACGTGGTAAGGTGGAAATCAAAGCACAGTGGGAATCACACAAGACTCTATGACGATCTCGGGTCAACAGGCTACTATGTACCAGTGTCACCAGAGAACTGCCATCTGACGTAAGGTATAATACCTTCTGGGAGTTCTCGGGGAGTCCGTCCAGTGTACCCAGTCTCCACTGAGCACCCGTATATCATCTTTGATGTCAAACACCAATGGATATGGGATCATCCATCGCCCATCTGTATGGGTCGAGAAGGTATACGCTAGTCTACACTGGTATATCGATGCCCTGTCTCGATATACCCACGACTAGGGACCTTGAAGGATGTACTTATGGACTACCATGTCCCCACTAGTATGATCCGCATCATAGTCCAGGTAGTCAAGTACACATCCTAAGGGCTTTACCAACATGTAATAGAGAGACAATCAGTGTACACGTTAAGGTAAAGATCAACCAGATAGCATACTATCATGTCGAGCAAGAAAGTCCTCCCTATATATGTCCAAGCATCCACTACAATATACATCCTATGTATAGTAATGGCCTCTACGGCATATATATAACTAACAGAAACACTCCCGGGTTCATTTGCCTCGACGGAGAGGATTCACATCTAAACTATTGCCTATATCATCGGAGGGTCACCCACCCCACCGACGAATGAAATACCTTCAAGAAGTGGTGGCAAGGATATGTTGCCCATCAAAAACACTTTAAGATGATGAAGCACGTAGCTCATCGACAGCAAAAAGGTATGAAAAGTACGCATAAAAAAATGACCGGCAACTTTCATATGGTTGATACCAGTCCGGAAAGGAAAAAACCCTAAGTTCTTACCTTCGGGAGGAATTCTAAGGACGAAATGACCCTCAGCCCTCTCTTCAAAGACTCCACCTCTAAAAAAGAAGAGGGGGAGAAGAACTGTGAAAATATTCAGCTGCGTAGCCGCACGTTGCCTGAAAAAAACCTCGAACCTACAAATAAGGGTTCGAGCAAAAAAGACAAAGGGAAAGAAAAAATCCCTGAGGAAATTGCCCTCGATGAAACTCACCTAATAGCATAGCAAAACTGGAGGCTTATAAGGCAAGGATGGCACGATCATATGAAAGACTGACCAGGCCGAGAACATTCCGCCAAGGCGAACTCGTGCTAATCGTCAAAAGACCTATGATCCCCAATTGTGCAAAACGGAGGAAGTTTGAGCCAAACTATATGAGATGAGTCAAAAAAAGCATAAAAGAAGTTCTAGGAGCCTAAAACAAATGTTAAATGTGTGATATGCGGATCGCTCAACAGAAGAAAGATATAATTTTATTATGTGTAGGATCTTTTTGCACAATTACTAATCGCTTCCAGTAGAAAGAAAATCCGTATTGTCGTAATAGCGGAACTACTTTTCTTTTAGAAAGGTAAAAGTTAAGAAAAAGTACCGAACAAAGATAAATTGAAATTCTAATGGATAAGATCAATTCAGAAGCGCTTTTTATTCCAGACGGAATTGCATTGGTCTAATTTTGAACTATTTAGACAAAGTATACCAAGGTGGAGCCTACCTGCTCATGGATATGCATAGCGAAAGACCCTTCTAGCCAATAAACGGCCGATTCCTCAAAAAATACTACGCCTAATGGGTTACGACCTGGGTCAATGGTTGATGATGACACTTGTGTCCGCTCGCTATTTTCCTGAGTCAGAACCCTAAAAGTAGTATCCAAAAGATCCGTCGCCTTGAAAATAGACGATACCGGACCAAGACGTCCCTAAACTAATACTCATTTCCGAATGAAGGACCAAGATGTCTTTAAACTAAAACCTCGTCTCAAACATGGCGACAACGGACCGAGAAGTCCTTAAACTAAAATTTTGCCTCAAACACGGAGACAACGGACCGAGAAGTCCTTAAACTAATATCCGTCTCAAACATGGCGATAACGAATCGAGATGTCCTTAAACTAAATATCCGCCTCAAAATGGCGAAATCGTACCGAGATGTTCTTAAACTAAAAATTCGCCTCAAATATGGCAATAACGGACCGAGATGTCCCTAAACTAGCACATCACCTCCAAAATGGTGATATGCTTCCATGAGATCTGTATTGCAATCGAAGTCTCAACGACAGAGATAGCAACTCAAGTCCCACTGGCTACGCAGCTACTTTAGCGATGAAACCACCCCCCAAACCCCACCAGTAAATAGATGGGTCACCCGCGGTGAAACTACTTTCGAGAGTTCCATCGTTCGTTAAAAAAACGGTATGTCCACAAGCAAAATGGGCACGGATGAAATCCAGAAAGGGCGCCATGACTAAAAACAGAAGGGCTACCGGTGAGTTTGTGAAAACCCGGAAGGGCGCGATCTCGTTAAAAAACGATATGTCCACAAGTAAAATGGGCGTGGATGAAAACCCGAAAGGGCACCGTGAATAAAAACAGTAGGACTGCCTGCTAGTTTGTGAAAACCCGAAAGGGTGCGAACTCATAAAATAAAAATTCATATGCACTTGCAAAGTCCTCTCGACCTTGTGAGGAGAAAATACCCACGTGAGATCCTTACGACTCACAGAGGAGCAACACACTTACGAATCCTCAGGATTCCTAAGGAGAAATTACACTTGCGAGATCCTCACGTTTTGTAAGGAGAATTCCCCTTATGAGACCCTCACGGCTCATAAGATTCAAAAGCCTTAAGCTACAGGGATCTGAACCTGTTCTTAAGACGTTACATTCCCCAAAGTTGCCCTACAAGCGGTCCAATATTGACCCTTGTATATAATCCACAGGCACATATAAACATTTCCCCCATCAAGTTCCACCAATGGCGAGAAATATCCCCATATGGTGAATGACACTTGTAAGTCCTCTCGACTTATAAGGAGAAAACACTCTTGAAAGATCCTTACGACTTATGAGAGAAAATATCATTTGGGAATACCTACAATTCCTAAGGAGAAAATGCACCTACGAGATCCTCACGACTCATAGGGAGAAATACCTTTATGAGACCCTTACGGCTCATAAAATCAAAAAGCCTTAGTCGACAGGATCCTAACCCTGTTTGCTAAGCCGTCTTTGTTCAAATCGACAAAGGCAAGTGATGATTCTCTCCTGGTAATATCCCAGTTGCAGTAATGCTAATGCCTAAACAGGTGTCAAACCCCAAGTCCTTTCACAACAAATGATGATTCGCTCCTGACAGTATTCCATTCGTAGCGATACTGATGCCAAAGTGGGTATCAGATTCCAGACTCATAATAAAAAAAAGCAGCGAGTAGCAAAAAAAATGCATATGAAATAGCCGAAATGATGGGGCAACTCGCAATAAAAATCAGCGAGCAAAAAATATGCATATAAAAACAGTCGAAATGATTGGGCAACTCGCAATAAAAATCAATGAGTAAAAATATAAAAAAAAAATAGCCGAAATAATTGGGCACCGCGGATGAAAAGCCGAAATGATTGGGCAATCGCGATTTTCGCGATATAAAAAGCTAAAAAGATAGAGCATCATGGAAATAAAAAAAAATCTAAATGAAATTGTTGGATATAGTGCCATCAAAGTCAATTATTGGATCGCAGACACGTGATTGCAATGATTGAGGGAGGACTTATGCCGGTAGGACAGTCTTACTCAAGATGATAGTTTGCTATCTGGTTTATCTTTATCATCGTGTACATACTTTAGGTGACATTACAGGTCACTAATACAAGTTTATAGAGCCCTTAGGATTCTTGGTTGACTACCAGCAGTATGATGGCGATCATATACGTGAGAGTTGGGTAGTTTATAAGCACATCCTTAAAGTGTCCCTAGTCGTGGGAGTTTCGAGACTGGGCATCGATACTCCGATAGTAGACTAGTGTATACGATCGAGACCCTGACGAGGGGCGGTGGCTGGTCTCACAAGCCATTGGTGTCAGTTGGTTCACCTAAGACGTATACATGTGCTCATTAGCTTATGAGTACACCGGACAGAACTCGCCGGGAACATGCTAGTTGGTTTTATACCTAGCGTCAGATAGCAATTCCCTGGTGACATGTGTACAGGTTAGTTCATCGACCTGAGATCGTCATTTGTCTCATGTGAGTTCCCACTGTGCTTTGATTACTACCCTACCATGGCTCAAAGGAGTCGTACAAACAGGTTTTAGTTGGGTACAGTCCCGAGCCACAAGGAGGCAGTGAGCGGATCGGCAGGGGTTTCGTCTCTCCCGGTATTGGGGGTGAGATCGCGCTGTGTCTAGGAGAGCCATTACACGAAGTCCTTGGTTAAGGCAAGCGAGATTTACTGGTAGGTATTCTAGTAGTATCTCAGGGTGTTCTAGGCTACACTCCGACACGACTTGTACCGCTTTTGGGGGTCTAACGTTTACCAGCCCCCTAGGCCCGACATGCGATACTCATAGACGAACGGACCGGACTGTACGGATATTATCACTGACATGCTCAGTAGGGTTTCAGGATGAGTTCGCTCATCGGTCTCCCTTTCGGTCAATACCTGGGTACCTGTTACGTACAGCTAGTACCACTAACGTGCTAGTAGTTAAATCCACAGCCAGTGTATTGATGAGTCTTTAGAGTCCTCCACAGATAGTTTTCCCAAGGTTCGGGCGAAATGTTGTAGAGGCCATATGGTATTATGGCAGGGTTCGATCATATACATGCACTCATGCACGGACCATAATCATATACGTGCACTCATGCACAGCCAGTGTATTGACGTGTCTTTAGAGTCCTCCACAGATAGTTTTCCCAAGGTTCGGGCGAAGCGTTGTAGAGGCCGTATGGTATTATGGCAGGGTTCGATCATATACGTGCACTCATCCACGGACCATGATCGGACGGATCATACTAGTGGGCTTTGGTTTAAGCCGGATCCTAGTATTAGATTTGTTGGATTACTTTAGTCTCATTGCATTCACATTCAGTCGGAATGCGGATGCAGGTATGTATATACAGGTGATGGGTATCCTTGTGATCCGTCACGCGTTTACTTTAGTTGATGCCATATCTTTTTGTTGGATTAAAAATTTTGGTTTAAATGTTTAGTAGAGGAAAATGTGAGTGCAAGTTTTGTCCATAAGTATCTTTTCATGCCACATGTACATGGTGACTCATGGTATTGGTTTGTGTGGTCATTTAATGTGACATGGATTGATTTATGGAGCTAATTATGATTAGTGGGGGTATTTTGGAGAGAGAGGGGCTGCCATGTGACAGCTTGGGACTTTGGTTATTGATATATATATATATATATATATCTCAAAATAACACACAACATAATAAGCACGTTCTTTTTCTTCTTCTTTCTTCTTGAGCACACCTCTTCCTCCAATGGCTTCATCTTCAACCTCCACTCATCCCATCTCATGTGTTGAGATTCATTGAGTGTATAGAGACAAAGTTATCACACACATTCTCCACTCCACCTTGGACATGTCGGCTAGCAAACTTCATGTCCGAGTTGCTTCGGTTTGAAGTGGAAGCTCGTAAAAAGACTTCTTGATGTGGTGCCCTTTTCGACGAGGAGACCGGAGATCGAGCAAGATCGGAGATGCCGCGAGGAGCTATGGATGGTGTCTAAAGACCGAAGGACACGGATCGATCGGTATAGCCATTCTTACTTCTTGAAGATAGCTAGTTTATTGTTAATGGTACGATCCAGGTAAAAGTCTGCGTTAGCGCCAGTTTCGTAAAAAGTTTTTGTTTCCACGTTTGGCCTCGGATTGACGGCCGGGACGCTACCGTAGACTTACATGGTATCAGAGCCACGCCACTAACCCTTTGCTAGCTGGTTTAGATAGTGTTAAAGTATCGAAACCGAAACAAACCCAAACACTGCCCCTGAACTTTGCAGTTTCTGTTGTTTTTAAGGGTGTCCAGAAAAATTATTTAAACATGTTCAGAAGACTACTGAAGAGACTACAAGACCACACCCCAAAGATGACCCCCATCCCTCGGATTTAGGCTGAGCACATGCTCCCAAAATCCGAGGAGGCCGGCCATTTTTGGGCTTCTGGGGTTCATTTTTTAGGTGTTGTCTGGTCTTTGGTAAGTTAGTTCAGTGGTGTTGTTTGTTTAGCTCAAATTGGATATGGTTTTATCAGGTTGTTTGGGCTCTTCGTGTAAGTCCACGTTACCCACCCCGGTGCTTGCGGGGAGGCGGAAAGAGTAAAAAACGGATTTTTATCACAAGGTAACATGGACTAGAAATAGAGGATCTTTGCTAAAAAAAACTAACAAAGCTAATTAAAAGTTTTAGCTACTAGGTTAGTTGGTTATACCTAGTTATTGAACTCCTTCTCTTCTTGTTGTGGTCCTCCTTGTTGCTAGCTCCTTGGAGTGGTGTAGACGGCTCCTCCTCGTCGTCTCCTCTTTCCCGAAGAAAGATCCACCCGAAGGCCTCTACCTTGAGCTCTTACCTCAAGCAAGAGGTAACTAGAGTGCTTGGCTTGCTAAACTAAGAACCCTAGAATGAGTAGAGAGATGTCTTGATGGTTTTATCTCACAAAGCTCATGGTTTTCAACACATGAAAGAAGAAAGCTTTGAGAGAGGAAGAGGGAGAGCTTAGCATGAGAGAGAAAGAGCAAGAGAGAATGAGAACTAAAATACAACCATGCTCTCATATGAGAATAATGAGAATAACAATAATAATTAAAAGAAATTGTGATGGTTAGTTGATATGACCATTATCATTTCACATTAAATGCAATTTGCAAGAATCAAGAAGCATCTTGCAAAAGAAATGATCATGGTCAAAAGGTCAACAAAAGTCAAATGGTCAACCTAACCATGGCATAATTATCTTTAATTAATATTATTAATCATATTTCTCATTTGAAAGGTTCCTAGGCACTCTCAAGAGGTCTCACAAGGCATCAACCATGCCAATTTCAAAAATTAGAGGTGCCGAGAAACCCTAATACGGATCGTTGGCTAGAAGTTTAGGCGACAAAGCAACTAGTTAACTACTTTAACTAAGAGTACGGAAATACAACCTTTGTAGATCCGGTCCTCCACCTCCACGGCTCCGTGATGAAGTCCTCTCCGCTGTCCAAATGAAATCCCGGGCTCTAGCGTCGGTTTCCATTTAAAATGAACCGATACTAGTTAATGCAAAGTAATATATCATATATATAATTATACATTAAATCATTAAATCAACACTTGATTTAATGATCCGGTCATATAGCATATAACCGACTAGTATCATCAGTAACAACTTATCGAAACAACACTTGATCCGATAACCCGGCTATATCGCATATAACCGAGCAATGTCACATATCGCGAGAATCAAATACAGTATCACATACTGGTATCATTCTCGGTCCCGCACATATCTCATATGCGCTCCTATTTCGTTTCGCTTGAGCCAGGAAACCTCTGTGTAGGACTCTAAAGACTCGTCAATACGCCGGCAGCAGATGATGATCATATCAAGCACCCACAAGCCGCAAGCGGTCTGCTAAACGTAACGGCCACCCGGGTATTGAGCGATCAGAAGATCGACGAGCAAGCCCGCTCACACTCAAGTGAATCCAACCAGTAACACTAACCGTACAGTCCGGTCTGTTCGTCTGATATGTCACATATCTCGCCTAGGGGTGGTAAACGTCAGACCCTAATAGCTCGATAAGTCGTGTCGATATGAGGTCTATAACAATTCGAGAAACTACTGGTAACACTTACCAGTAAATCTCAGCAACCCTGGCCAGGGATTTCCGGTTATAGCCAATCGAACACAGCGCAACATCAACTCCCTATACCGGGAGAGACGAATCCCCTCCTATCGCTCATTGCCTCCATATGATTCGGGATTGTACCCAAAAACCACCGTTTTGCATGCCCTCTTGGACGTGGTAAGATGGAAATCAAAGCACAGTGGGAACCACACAAGACTCTATGACGATCTCGGGTCAACAGACTACTCTGTACCAGTGTCACCAGAGAACTGCCATCTGACGTAAGGTATAATACCATCTGGGAGTTCTCGGCGAGTCCGTCCAGTTTACCCAGTCTCCACTGAGCACCCGTATATCATCTCTGATGTCAAACACCAATGGATATGGGATCATCCATCGCCCATCTGTATGGGTCGAGAAGGTATACGCTAGTCTACTCTGGTATATCGATGCCCCGTCTCGATACACCCACGACTAGGGACCTTGAAGGATGTACTTATAGACTACCATGTCCCCACTAGTATGATCCGCATCATAGTCCAGATAGTCAAGTACACATCCTAAGGGCTTTACCAACATGTAACAGAGAGACAATCAGCATACACGTTAAGGTAAAGAGTAACCAGATAGCATACTATCATGTCGAGCAAGAAAGTCCTCCCTATATATGTCCCAGCATCCACTACAATATACATCCTATGTATAGCAATGGCCTCTAGGGCATACATATAACTAACAATCTCCCACTTGAACTAGGGCCATCTGATAGCAGTGGTTGTAGTATCTCATACTCAACCATCCCATAAAAATCTCTCTCTGGGAATAGGCCTTTGTGAATGGATCCGCTGTGTTGTCCTCTGAGTCTACCCTCCTAACCTCGATCACCCTGGAGATCAACCATCTCCATGATCAGGTGATACTGCCTTAGAATATGTCTGGATCACTGATGGGACGGACGTTCCTTGGCATAAGCCACAACTCCATTGTCACACAATGGGAGGAACTAAGTTCATCTCATGAACAAATATACACCCAGACAGCCACTTTGGTAGCATCTTAAGTAGCGATGTATCCTGCCTTTATCGTCTAGTATGTCACGGTATCTAGCTTGGAACTCTTCCAACATACAGTCCCTCGATTGAGGGTAAAGACAATGCCTGTGACTGACATTCAGTCGTGTTTATCACCCTGGAACCTTTCCAGTTATTCTCCCAAGGATCGGTTGATACCATCTCATTACAACTAGTGAGAATCCTAACATCCATTTAGATCTATTGAATAGATCCAAAACTCAGGATTAAGGAGGTATCAGTTTGATCTTATATGGAGAATCATTGTGATAAGCGGAGATTGACCGAGCGTAGCATAGGAAACTCCTTCCCTATCAAGAGCATGTCATCCACGTACTCTACGAGGATCGTCACCATACTCCCTACTACCTTTTTATTTATACAAGGTTCATCTACCATTTTGATGATGTCAAACTCTTTGACTCCCACATCAAAACAGATGTTCCAACTCCGCGATGCCTGCTTTATCCTATAAAGCATCTTGTACACGTTTCCGCTGCTCCCACTGTCTACGAGGCCCTCTGGCTGTGTACTTACAGACGTTCTCTTCTAAAACATCATTTAGAAAAACAATCATGACACCCAACCACCAGATATCGTAGTCATGGTATGTAGCCGTGGCAAGTAGGATCTGGATGGACTTAAGCATAGCCACTGAAAAGGTTTCATCATTATCCATGCCTGGTTGATGACAAAAACCTTTAACAAGTCTAGCTTTGAAAGTCTCAACTTTTCCATCTACACCAAGTAATCTTCTCAAGATATACTTGCTCCTGATGGGGATTTAACCCTTCAGATATAGCAACCAAAGTCCATACTTTGCTGGTGTACATGGATTCCATCTCAGATCACTAAGCATCCAGCCATTCTTACAGAGTCTTACTCCTGATGGCCAGCTCGAAGCTAGTTAGGTCATCATCTCATGATGCAATCTTCGCTCCCACTGTCATAGAGAAACCAAAGTAACTCTCAGGTGGGTGAGGAACCTTACTAGATCGGCGGAGAGGCTGAGGTTCGTTGGTAACTATTGAATCCTTTGGTTCTGTCAAATCTTCAGCTGCAGTTTTGTATAGCTGGAACCTTTCCAGTTCTACATTATAGACCTTGCCTCGAGCTTGTCCGGATTTTGCTTTTCAGACATAGGCTGGACAACCCCAAATCTTAACTAAATTAAGAGATGGGCTCTTCCCTTATCATATCAAATATGAAGTGGTAGGCAACTGATTTGATCGGAACCATATTCAATAGGTATGCAACTTCATAAGTGCATAACTCCCAAAAGGAAAAAGGTAACTCAGCAGTACTCATCATAGAGCACACCATATCACATAGGGTGCTATTGCTCTGCCCCGATATACCATCGTGCTATGGTGTATACGGAGGAGTAATGCTGAGAGAGAATCTCATTCTCCTTTAGAAAAGTTCAAGAATTCCGTGCTCAAGTATTCTCCTCCTTGATCTCATCAAAGGACATAATACTTATACCCGTTTTGGTTCTCTACATCCAACTTATATTCTGTGAATATCTCAAAAGGTTCAGACTTGTGTTTCAACAGGAACATAGGTCTGAATCTAAAGAGATCATCAGAGAATGTAATGAAGTACAAAGAACCGGTCTTGGCATGTGTAGACAGGGGACCTTTATACATCAATATGTATCATCCCAAGAGTTCACTAACTCTTTCTCTGTTTCCAATAAACAGAGCTGGTGTCATCGTATCTTTGTGACATGACTGGCAAGTTTCACAAGATGTAAATTCAAACTGATTTAAATATGCATCTACATGTAACTTCAGCCAGTCGGGTCGCATTGATATGACCTAGTCTACAATGCCTCAAGAAGGATCCGTTCATTTCTGAACTCTTCCTCTTTTGTGTGTTCAGTATACTAAAGAACTGTAGTTTGATTTAGAACATCAACGCTTTTAGATAACGTGCCTGAACCGATCAACTTTTGATATAGGAAATGTTCAAAACATTATCCAACAATACAAAATTTTATCATTTCTTTACTAATAAAGAGACTGATATGATTTTGTATATCAGGTTCGGTATCTAATAACATTCGTTCAGAACCAATGTATTGGTAATACAGGGTGACAGTGACCAACAGACTTGGCTGCAACTCTTGCCCCGTTTTCTGCCTCATGAAACTTATCACCCGTTCTCAGTTCTCTACCTTTCTGTAGCCCTATGTAACTGATTACATATCCGGGATCCTGATCTGGTATCACATACCCAGGACGTAAAGGATACTGAGAAACAGTTCTGTATAATGAACATACCCGAAGATGATGCATCAGCATGCACTCTCTTCGTTTGGGCGGCATAGGAATTCTGGTAATCCCCAATTTCCTGCTCTGTCTTATAACAATTATAAGTTGGAGCGGGACCAACGTTCCCCAGCTCAGTATAACAAGCGGGTTCGGTCAATAATCCGTTTTATTATCTTGATTAAGGCGTGATATGGTCGCTACCTGGAGAGAGAGAGAGAAGAAAACACTCAGCGTGCGCTCTTGCAAGAATAGATTGGTTATTATTTTATCTAATCAGGATGGCTCCCACTGCTTTTTATCAAATCTTCCTTCAAACCCTAAAAGGAAAGACTAGCCGGGATTAATTACACACTACAAGTTCGCCAATCTTTCAGCCAGGCCAGTGTCGGTACTTTGAGGGAGGTCCCCCGTGCTTTCGCACGAACCTAATTAATGTAAACCTCGTTTTCCTAGAGGCGTAACCTCGTTAACACCTTTCTAGACACCTACTTGATCGGCTAATTGTAATGTGCAAAACTCTCCCAGGAGTAACTCTTACTCGCAGCGGGTATCGGGATCCAACTATCTCATAGAAGGTATGCAATCTCATTGCAAATTTCAACACTTGAAATTCCCGATAATTTTGCCCCTAACGTGCTATGACCTTGACGAAAGCCAACAAACCATAGCCCGCTAGTCAAGTTCAACCCGTACATTTCTTGTTTGAATTAAACCCACCCGCACGACCCTTGACGAAAGCCAACAAAGCCGCACGACTACCCTAATCCAATCGCATCGTATGCTAGCAGATAAGCAGCATATAGCTACCGCACACTGCACCTTGACGAAAGCCAACAAATGCAGCACGAATACTATATACAACTTATCTGAAATGACGGAGGGCTACGACAGGTTTTTCTGAAAACCTATTGCGTAATGAACTTGATATCGTTGTAGAATCAAATGATTTTGAAATAGAGTGTTTTTGATGCTTTTCTAGTTTTGCTAAAGGAGTCACCCCCGGTGAAGGGATCGTCGGTCCTTTCCTCGTCGAATGAGGTGCGGGATATATCACATATATCACTGTGCAAAGCAAAAACTCTTAAAAGCAATCAAAAGACAAACCGAGTGTGTAGCATCTGCCAGTTATTGCTAAAGGAGTCACTCCCGGTGAAGGGATCTCGGTCCTTTCCTCATCGAATAAGGTGCAGGATATATCATATATACCGCTGTGCAAAGCAAGAACTGTAGCTACCTATTTTATTTTGAAATTCGATTCTACAACATCTTAGGTTTCTTTTCTTTCATTAATCACATTAATGAAGTCCCATCATTTAAGTACCTAAACATCACAAATAAATACGACGTACACTTATGCCATCCGCATTCGCCTCGATGTCCCCTCGTGCACCGTTAGGTTAGGTGACTAACGGCAGAGCGGGGCAGGGCTAGCGCGGGTGTAAAACATAAGTAACGTCTATATAATATATCATATATACTATATACTGTATCTATCACAGAACATCACATGATCACATCACAGATATCGCAGCAGAAGAAACATATGAAATATTGGATTTACTAGGACGTCCGTGTTTTCAATACGAGCCAGTATAAAACACGGATTCCACGGTCGTGATGAATAGCCAAACCCACACCCCTAGACCCCTACGAGAGCGGCAAGCAACCCTACCAATTCTAGAGTTAGGAGACCCGGACTCGACTCCTCGAGTTGGTCTCCCACTGGACTCCAGAACCCGGTTACTTGTGCTCCCCTCCTTGGGTCTATCCTAGTGCGGAAAAGTAAATAATATACAAAGGGTGACAACTTCCGCAACCTGGAAGTGCCCTAATAAAAGAATATTACATACAAGTTTTTACATGAATGAAAATGAAAAACACTCATCTCATATAAAAACCCCCGGCTATTCAAACACGACGATCCAATATAACATATCCAGCAACACATAACATCACATGTCATCAACGTAAGTAAATATGCGCATCCCAATTGTCGTTGACATATAGCAACGAAACCGGCGATATCACATATTACACTTACGGTCACAGAAAAGAAAGTGTAAAACTACAACAGTTGGAATCCGCAACCTCCATAGACATCGCATGCCTAATCAAATGAATACCTTAGACATCACATGCCTAACAATTATAAACCCCGCATTTTAGTCTCATAATCGAAAACTCTTTTCAATATCAAGTCAGGCAATTCAACAAGATTCCCGGCATCCTGATCGAATGCTCGTCGCAAACTTCAGTAGGCGGCCGCACCCCCGATACCGTCGACGAAGTGCACCAAGGCGGAACACCGCTGCCGCAAGCACCCGAACGGACGCTTTCGGCGACGGGGTTCTCCTACAGTCACTTGGTCGGGGCTATGGAGTGAGGCTGTTTATTAAGTTTACCCGGCGAGTATCCGCGTACGCTACGTGATTGCGACGGACTTTTGATCACATCAAAATTCCATGGCAACCGATCAATTGAGACTTAAGTGCTATGTTTATAATCATTCATTCAGTTATCTCATAACTACTTGTGAATTCCAATTATTGTATCACATTCCAGATAAATAGAAAATGTTAAACTTTCCGATCGAACATTCAAACACCCAAGTTTTCCGAAACAGATCAACACATGAAATAAGTTTAAAAACATTCACTTCGTGCCTCAGTACCAACGGTCCAGCCGTAGAAGGGTCAAGCCAACGCCTCAATTGTGGCACGCCGTACTGCCCCAAACCCGAAGGTTCAAAGGGCAGTTCAAGACGGTCACATAATCGAGTTAAGGTTTGTTGTCTTCTAGAGGGTCCATCGCGTTACTTGCACTACTTAGAACGTCGTTAAACTACGGAAAAATCCAACACTTAGAAATTTCCCGACAGGGGAAAAATTGGGTATTTATATCCGGTCGAACTTTTTAACAGTTTCTAAAATATCCGGAAAAACATAAACGAAGTTAAATTATCCGATCAAATTAACGAATCCCCAATAAAACCCTAGAAAACTCAACACTTGAGTGGAATTAAAAAATTCACATAAAAATTAACAAGAAAGGACCTAAGAATAATTACATGAAATTTCAGGGACTAAGTCACAATTTTGGCCGCGGAACCGCCGCAAAACCCCTGGTTTCGCCGCGGTTCCGCTGTCAAATTGTTGAATTAGACGTCCAAACTTCACCGTAATTCTTAGTTTTTCCTGCATAGGTTTCTGAGAATTTTTAATTTGGAAAAAGCCACAGTTTGTAAAAATGTACAGAGAAGGGTATAATCGGGGGATTCCGGCTTCGATCGGACTTCTAACTTCGTATACACTTCGCCTAAAGCTCTAGCTAGGCTTTGATACCATTGAAAGGTTCCTAGGCACTCTCAAGAGGTCTCATAAGGCATCAACCATGCCAATTTCAAAAATTAGAGGTGCCGAGAAACCCTAATACGGATCGTTGGCTAGAAGTTTAGGCGACAAAGCAACTAGTTAACTACTTTAACTAAGAGTACGGAAATACAACCTTTGTAGATCCGGTCCTCCACCTCCACGGCTCCGTGATGAAGTCCTCTCCGCTGTCCAAATGAAATCCCGGGCTCTAGCGTCAGTTTCATCGGAGAAATGGGCGGGCAAGGTCGTCGGCTTCGTGCCGAAGATGATCTACGTCGAGGCATCACAAGATCACGCTCCCACTTCACCAAGTCATGAAACTTGTGAAGAAAACACACTCTACTACTTGGCAAGAGGTAGAGGATGAAGAAATAGGAGGTGGGTTCACTTTAGAATTGGATTTCTCACTCATTTCATCAAGTTGCCATTGATGGAGGCATGCTTTCTTCAAGTGAAGAAGAAGAAGAAGATGAATATCATGATAAGTATATATCAAAAAGGAAATAAAAAGAATACTTATCATAATGTAACCATGGTCAAGTGTAGAGAGTAGACTAGGGTTAAGTGGAATGGTTAAGGTTAAGCATGAGACAAAATGGTGACTTAGTCAAAGCTTCATGAAGCTTCAAATACAAACAAAGAAAGCCACCATTTCCCTTTTTTTCTTTTCCAAAATAAAATAAATGAAATAAATAAATAAATGAATAAGAAAATGAAAACGCTAACCATTACACAACCATGGTTTAATCTTTACACAAACCCTAGTTAGCATGTATCATCAAACATGATACAAACTTGTGTACAAAAGTATATCACATATACAATGTGCACAATCCAAGTGAGAAAATCCATTTAAAGTGAACCGATACTAGTTAATGCAAAGTAATATATCATATATATAATTATACATTAAATCATTAAATCAACACTTGATTTAATGATCCGGTCATATAGCATATAACCGACTAGTATCATCAGTAACAACTTATCGAAGCAACACTTGATCCGATAACCCGGCTCTATCGCATATAACCGAGCAATGTCACATATCGCGAGAATCAAATACAGTATCACATACTGGTATCATTCTCGGTCCCGCACATATCTCATATGCACTCCTATTTCGTTTCGCTTGAGCCAGGAAACCTCTGTGTAGGACTCTAAAGACTCGTCAATACGCCGGCAGCAGATGATGATCATATCAAGCACCCACAAGCCGCAAGCGGTCTGGTAAACGTAACGGCCACCCGGGTATTGAGCGATCAGAAGATCGACGAGCAAGCCCGCTCACACTCCAGTGAATCCAACCAGTAACACTAACCGTACAGTCCGGTCTGTTCGTCTGATATGTCGCATATCTCGCCTAGGGGTGGTAAACGTCAGACCCCAATAGCTCGATAAGTCGTGTCGATACGAGGTCTATAACAATTCGAGAAACTACTGGTAACACTTACCAGTAAATCTCAGCAACCCAGGCCAGGGATTTCCGGTTATAGCCAATCGAACACAGCGCAACATCAACTCCCTATACCGGGAGAGACGAATCCCCTCCTATCGCTCATTGCCTCCATGTGATTCGGGACTGTACCCAAAAAATATTGTTTTGCACGCCCTCTTGGACGTGGTAAGGTGGAAATCAAAGCACAGTGGGAACCACACAAGACTCTATGACGATCTCGGGTCAACAGACTACTCTGTACCAGTGTCACCAGAGAACTGCCATTTGACGTAAGGTATAATACCATCTGGGAGTTCTCGGCGAGTCCGTCCAGTGTACCCAGTCTCCACTGAGCACCCGTATATCATCTCTGATGTCAAACACCAATGGATATGGGATCATCCATCGCCCATCTGTATGGGTCGAGAAGGTATACGCTAGTCTACTCTGGTATATCGATGCCCCGTCTCGATACACCCACGACTAGGGACCTTGAAGGATGTACTTATGGACTACCATGTCCCCACTAATATGATCCGCATCATAGTCCAGATAGTCAAGTACACATCCTAAGGGCTTTACCAACATGTAACAGAGAGACAATCAGCATACACGTTAAGGTAAAGAGTAACCAAATAGCATACTATCATGTCGAGCAAGAAAGTCCTCCCTATATATGTCCCAGCATCCACTACAATATACATCCTATGTATAGCAATGGCCTCTAGGGCATACATATAACTAACATCATTCTCATTAGGGTTTAGAAAAAGTCAACTGTCAAAAACCCTAATGAGATTCCTCTGCCTCTGTCAACTGTGCATACACACCCGCATCCGTGTTCCGAGGAACATGAATACAAAGAGACAAAACCAATCCCAAAACAAATACTAGGATCTGGCTTAAACCAAAGCCCGCTAGTAATAACTCCCCGGACACTAAACGTGCACAAGTGCGCGTATGTGAACGAACCCTGTCGCAAAACCATGCGACCTCTACTCTGTTTTGCCCAAAGGCGAACAACCCTCTGTGTGGGACTCTAAAGAATCGGCACTACGCCGGCAGTGGGTTTAACCATAGGCCGCAAGTGGTACTAGCTGTACGTAACGGTCCCCAGGTAGATGTTGATAAGAAGACCGATGAGGTGAACCCATCCGAACTCCTACTGAGCCTGAATGTGACAATCTCCGTACAGTCCGGTCTGTTCGTCTATGAGTATCGCATGTCGGGCCTAGGGGGCGGTAAACGTCAGACCCCTAATAGCGGTACAAGTCATGCCGGAGTGTAGCCCAGAACACCCTGAGAAACTACTGGAAACACTACCAATAATTCTCGCTTGCCCTGGCCAGGGACTTTGCGTAATGGCTCTCCTAGACACAGCGCGATATCAACCCCCAATACCGGGAGAGACGAATCCTATCTAACCGCTGCTGCCTCTAAGTGCTTCAGGACTGCACCCAACTAATACCTGTTTGCACGACTCCTTTGAGCCGTGGTAGGGTAGTAATCAAAGTACAGTGGGAACACACTCGAGGCGAAGTAGCAGTGTCAGGTCGATGGACTAAGCTGTACTCCTGTCACCTGGGAACTGTTATCTGACGATAGGTATAATACCAACCAACAGTTCCCAATGAGTCCTGTCCAGTGTACTCGTAACCCAATGAGCACCCGCATACTATCTCCAGTACGACGTACTGATGGCTGTGGGACAGACCATCTCCCCTGCTGGGATGAGAAGCGCATACACTAGTCTACTCCGGAGTATCGATACACCGTCTCGATAATCCTACGACTAGGGACCTGTATAAGGATGTGCTTGTAGATTACCCAGCCCCCACAAGTGTGACTGCCGTCACAATGCTGGTAATCAAGCAATGCTCCTAAGGGCTCCACTAATATGTTTAAGCGATATGCTAAAAGAAACACATGCACATATTAAAGTAGAAACAAACCAAGTAGCATACTACCATTTTAAATAAGATTGTCTATAGAACTATGAATATCCCAAGCTTCCATTAAGTAATATACAAACTAGTATGATACAGTAATGGCCTCTAGGGCATATACACTAACAATCTCCCACTTGCACTAGGGCCATGTACTGGCGTATCGAAGACCTATCATCTCGATCAGCCGCTCGAACTGAGTCTGGGGTATGGCCTTTGTGAATAGATCTTCTGTGTTATTCTCCGAATCTACTCTCTTCACCTCGATCTCCCGGTGATCTACGATCTCCCTGATCAGGTGATACCGCCTCAAAATGTGTCTGGACTTCTGATAGAACCTGGGTTCCTTTGCTAAAGCTATAGCGCCGTTGTTGTCACAATACAGTGGTATTGGATCAACAATGGTAGGAACCACCTGAAGCTCCATGAGGAACTTCTTGATCCAGACAGCTTCCTTTGCGACATCGCAAGCAGCTATGTACTCCGCTTCCATAGTTGAGTCAGCAACGGTTTCGTGCTTGGAGCTCTTCCAGCAAACCGCCCCTCCATTGAGGGTAAAGACATAACCCGACATGGACTTGGATTCATCCTTTTCACTCTGGAAACTGGAGTCAGCAAAGGCCTCGATCTGGAGGTCTTTTCCACCATACACCAAGAACATCTCCTTAGTCCTTCTCAGGTACTTGAGATTGTTCTTTACTGATTTCTAGTGTTTCTCCCCTGGGTCCGACTGATACCGGCTTACAACGCTTAATGCGTATGCTACATCTGGTCTGGTACACAACATCGCATACATTATAGAGCCTACCGTAGATGCGTAAGGTATAGACGACATGCGAGCCCTTTCCAAATCAGTCTTGGGAGACATCTCTTTGGAGAGGGTGATTTCGTGACACGCCGGTAGATTACCGCGCTTTGAATCTTCCATACTGAATCATTTCAGTATGGTGTCGATGTACCTGGACTGCGAAAGTCCTAACATCCTTTTAGATCTATCACGATAGATCTGGATCCCCAGAATGTAGTTAGCATCGCCCAGGTCCTTCATGGAGAACCTCTGTGACAAGAATCCTTTGACTGACTGTAGCATAGAAATGTCATTTCCTATTAGGAGAATGTCATCCACGTACAAGAAGAGGAATACCACAGTTCTCCTTACAATCTTACTGTAAATGCATGGTTCATCCGGATTTTTGATAAAGTCGAATTCTTTGACAGTATTATCAAAACATATGTTCCAACTCCGTGATGCCTGCTTCAGTCCATAAATAGACTTAAGCAACTTGCACACTTTACCGCTGCTCCTACTCTGAATGAAACCCTCTGGTTGATCCATATAGATGCACTCTTCCAAATTTCCATTTAGAAAAGCCGTCTTTACGTCCATCTGCCAGATCTCATAATCGTGGAAGGCAGCAATGGCAAGAAGGATCTGAATGTATTTGAGCATAGCCACTGGAGAAAAGGTTTCGTCATAGTCCAAACCAGGTCTTTGACGAAAACCCTTTGCAACAAGTCTAGCTTTATAGGTTTCAACCTGCCCATCTACACCAATCTTCTTCCTGAAGATCCATTTGCAGCCTACGGGCTTTACCCCTTCTGGAGCAATGTCCAAAGTCCAAACTTTGTTGGTGTCCATGGACTCCATCTCGGTCCGCATTGCATCCAGCCATTTTACTGAGTCACAGCTCTGAATAGCTTGCTGGAAGCTAGTAGGCTCATCATTTTCAATGACGCAATCCTCTCGATCCCTGTCTATGAGAAAACCGTAGTATCTCTCGGACGGATGAGACTGCCTACTACTCCTGCGGAGTGGCGTTGGGATGTCCGGTTCTCCTGAAACTTCTGGTTCTACCAAGCTTTCAGTAATAGCTTATGCTTCTGGAATTTCTTCCAGTTCTATTGCGCTCCCACTTATCTAATTTTCTAAAAATTCAGTTTCCAAGAAGTAGGTATGCTGAGAAACAAAAACCTTTTGTTCCTCTGCGGAATAGAAAAGATACCCCCTGGTGTTCTTGGGGTATCCCACAAACTTACACAGTACTGAGCGTGCCTCGAGCTTGTCCGCATGCTGCTTCTTTACAAAAGCTGAACATCCCCATGTCTTAAGATACTTAAGATAGGGTTTCTTCCCACTCCACATCTGATATGGAGTGGTGGGCACAGTCTTGGTTGGAACCTTGTTCAAAAGATATGCAGCTGTTTCTAGTGCATAACCCCAGAAAGATCGCGGTAACTCAGCCTTACTCATCATGGAACGAACCATATCCAATAGGGTTCGGTTCCGTCTCTCCGATACACCGTTATGTTGTGGAGTGTATGGAGGAGTAAGATGAGAGAGAATACCATTCTCTTTTAAGTAATCCAGGAACTCGGCACTCAAGTATTCACTACCTCGATCAGATCTCAGTGTCTTGATACTTTTTCCTGTTTGTTTTTCTACTTCATTCTTGTATTCCTGAAATTTCTCAAAGGCCTCGGATTTATGCTTCATCAGGAAGACATGTCCATACCTAGAGAAATCATCCGTAAAAGTAATGAAGTATGAATAACCACTCCGCGCATGTGTAGACATTAGACCACACACATCACTGTGTATGAGTCTCAAGAGCTCGCTCGCTCTTACTCCGTGTCCAGTGAATGGAGTCTTTGTCATCTTTCCCATGAGACAAGATTCACAAGTAGCATAAGACTGATACTTGAACGGATTCATGTATCCCTCTTTATGTAACTTTGTTAACCGTGTCTCATTAATGTGACCCAATCTACATTGCCATAAGAAAGCCTGATTGGTTTCCGGAGACTTTCTTTTAAGTGTGTTCTGGACACTGAAAACCTGAGCTTGATTCAGTACGTATATTCCGTTTTCTAATGTACCTGACCCAATAAGAACTTGATTTAGGTGGATGTGGACCACATCGCTTACAAAAGTAAAATCATATCCTTCCTTAGAATGTAAGGATACAGATATGATATTACAAGCCATACTAGGTACATACAAATAGTTACGCAGAATCAATATCTGCCCACTTGTCAATCCAAGGTGATATTTCCCTACGGATTCAGCGTCCACGCTCATTCCGTTGGCAACCCTAAGAGTCATATCACCTATCCTGATAACTCTATGGTTTCTTAAAGCCTGTAATGAATTACAGATGTGAGATCCTGATCCGGTATCAAGTACCCAGGAAGTAGGGTTAATTGACATACAGTTTTCTACTACAAACACACCCGAAGCGGAAGCCACAACATGCTTCGAATCCTGGCTACTGGCTTTGCTAGCCCTGCAATCCTTCTGCCAATGTTCATTCCAATAACAATAGGAACGTCCCTCCTTTACTATATCAAGTCCCGAAGCTTTTGCCCTTCCCTTTCCTTCTTCTTCCCTGGTTTCCTTCAGGGTATCATTAGAGGGCAGAGACTGTAGAATCAAGCCAGTATTTGACCCGTTCTTCAACGTGGTCTTCAGGTCTGTGAGCTTATCAAAATAGCTAGTCTCTGTATGGACGTTGTCCCCTACAGATGACCCGAAAGCCAACCTCGCTTGAAGCAATTCGTTCGAGGTCTCATATCTTGCGATACGTGATTGCTCTCTATATAAATCATTGTTATGGAGGAAGATAGAAACTGAGTCCATCTTCTCGTGCTGCCTCTGGTATGTACCATTAACTGAGGCCAACACGAGGTACTTGGCATTCGCACAGTCTTTTTCCGATATCTTACGGATATCAATATCCGTGACAGGGGAAATTGGTCCTGAGACGGCAGGGGTTTGATTAGTTAGGAGGTGTCCCAGCTTGTCATGGATAATGGACATCTGGACAGACCTTTGCCAGTCACAACAGTCGGATTCAGTCATTTTTATTATCTAGATGTAATCTATGTCTGGTCACTGGGTCGCTGCAATTAAGAGAGAGAAAAGAAAACACTTTAGCATGATGCTCTTGAAAGTTTAGATTGGTTTTTAGTTTATCTAAACAGGATGGCTCCCACTGTTTCTCGAATCCTTCCTTAAACCATAAAAGAAGAATTAGTCGGGTTTGATCTCACCGTACAATACTTGCTTAACCGTTCAGCCAGGCTGGTGTCGGTACTTCGAGGGAGGTTTTACGAAGCTTTCGCGAAGTTCCTTAATTAAATAACCTCTTTTCCCTGTGGGCGTAGCCCCGTTAACACCTTTCTAGACACCTACTTGGTTTATAGCATTGATCGTTAAGTGAAAAGTTTCCCGAGGAGTAGCGGATACTCACAGTAGGATCGGGATCCAAATATCATTGTGAGATAATGCTGAAGGAATCCTACCAACATTATCAAACTCCAAATGGTATGCAGCACTAGCAAGTTTCAGTTTCTTTAGAAACTCCCGATGTGGATTTTTGCCCCATGCTCTTATGACCTTGACGAAGGTCAACAAATCATAAGTCACATGTCAAGTTCTACCCATCATTTTCCAGGTTAATTTGAACCCACCCGTATATACCCTTGACGAAGGTCAACAAGGTAATACGACCGTCCCAAACCAATGCATCTATCTATGCTACATATGAACACCCAACAGCTACCAATCATTATGCCTTGACGAAGGTCAACAAACATAGCTTGAATACTTTTGAATATTCATATGAAATGACGGAGGGCTACGAATGGTTTTGGCGAAACCGTGAACGTAGTGAACTTGATATAATCGAGGGAACCTTGATAGCTTTTAAAAGGAGTGGTTTAAGCTCCACATTTTTAAAAGTTTTCTGTTTTTGGAAAAAACCGAGTGGTTTTGAAATTATTCCAACGATTTAACTTTGGTTTGTTTTCTTTGCATTAATTTAATGCGTCCCATCAATTAATCCTACCATTGCAGAAAACAACGAAAATATGACGTACGCTTATGCCATCCGCATTTGCCACTGGACCCCGTCATCACCCGTTAGGTTACTTAACTAACGACAGAGCGGGGGCTGGACTAGCGCGGATGCAAAACATAAGCAACGCCTACTAGATATCATATATAGATATATACATTCGTCAGATGAAATGATAATCATTCCAGATCACAGATGAACATATTGGATATGCTAGGAATCCGCGTTTCGCTCGAGCCTGTAACGAAAAAAGGATTACACGGTCGTGATGAATAGCCAAACCCCACCCTAGACCCCTACGGGTGCGGCAAACTACCCGCCAAGTACCCGAAGTGAAGCAACCTCTCTCAACAACGTGAGTAGGCCACTCGGCAGTTCAAAGTACCCGGTAGTTTGTGCACCCCACCTTTGGTCTATCCTAGGAGCAAAAATAGGAAAAGAAATAATATACAATGGAGGCTACAACCTCATCCTGGATGTGCGGCCATAAAAATAATATTACATCAATTTACAATTTACATCAAATGAAAGATAAATAAACTCTCATCTCACAAACCCCGGCTAATCATCCGCGACAATCCAACAAGTTCATATACACAATCCAACATCACAGATCACAGATATGTACAACCCCCACTGATCAACGTATAGCGATTAGTCGACGTTCAGTACATATATCACATTACAAATATAACCAATTAGCTAAAGTTTATAGAATTTCAATCAATATTCCGATTTGAAACTACCCCAAATACAATACTATTCTCTGAAGAATCTGGAGAGAAACAAATCATCTTAAAAATCACAAAACATCATTCAGAACACTCTGCAGGAAAAATGAGTCGCAACCGAGTCGACTCGAAACGCTTGGTTTCGCCGCGCTTCCGCAGCGGTCTGATCGAGTCGTAGGCTCATTTTTCTTGGTTGTTCCTGTAAAACCCTGCACTTATTTTTCAGGTGTGTGGAAATATTTTTTGACCCGTTTTTAAAAACGGCAGAAAGTACAAGATTTATGATGGATTTTGCGATTTTTTCCGGATCGAAGTTCTAAACACTTTGCTAACATGTTAGTTGATGTTTAGATAGGCTCTGATACCACTGTAAGTCCACGTTACCCACCCCGGTGCTTGCGGGGAGGCGGAAAGAGTAAAAAACAGATTTTTATCACAAGGTAACATGGACTAGAAATAGAGGATCTTTGCTAAACAAAAACTAACAATGCTAATTAAAAGTATTAGCTACTAGGTTAGATGGTTATACCTAGTTCTTGAACTCCTTCTCTTCTTGTTGTGGTCCTCCTTGTTGCTAGCTCCTTGGAGTGGTTTAGACGGCTCCTCCTCGTCGTCTCCTCTTTGCCGAAGGCAGATCCACCCGAAGGCCTCTACCTTGAGCTCCTACCTCAACCAAGAGGTAACTAGAGTGCTTGGCTTGCTAAACTAAGAACCCTAGAATGAGTAGATAGATGTCTTGATGGTTTTATCTCACAAAGCTCATGGTTTTCAACACATGAAAGAAGAAAGCTTTGAGAGAGGAAGAGGGAGAGCTTAGCATGAGAGAGAAAGAGCAAGAGAGAATAAGAACTAAAATACAACCATGCTCTCATATGAGAATAATGAGAATAACAATAATAATTAAAAGAAATTTTGATGGTTAGTTGATATGACCATTATCATTTCACATTAAATGCAATTTGCAAGAATCAAGAAGCATCTTGCAAAAGAAATTATCATGGTCAAAAGGTCAACAAAAGTCAAATGGTCAACAAAGTCAAATGGTCAACCTAACCATGGCACAATTATCTTTAATCAATATTATTAATCATATTTCTCATTCTCATTAGGGTTTAGAAAAAATCAACTGTCAAAAACCCTAATGAGATTCCTCTGCCTCTGTCAACTGTACATACACACCCGCATCCGTGTTCCGAGGAACACGAATACAAAGAGACAAAACCAATCCCAAAACAAATACTAGGATCTGGCTTAAACTAAAGCCCGCTAGTAATAACTGCCCAGACACTAAACGTGCACAAGTGCGCGTATGTGAACGAACCCTATCGCAAAACCATACGACCTCTACTTTGCTTTGCCCAAAGGAGAATAACCCTCTGTGTGGGACTCTAAAGACTCGGCACTACACTGGCAGTGGGTTTAACCACTGGCCGCAAGCGGTACTAGCTGTACGTAACTGTCCTTAGGTAGATGCCGATAAGAAGACCGATGAGGTAAACCCATCCGAACTCCTACTGAGCCTGAATGTGACAATCTCCGTACAGTCCGGTCTGTTCATCTATGAGTATCGCATGTCGGGCCTAGGGGGCGGTAAACGTCAGACCCCTAATAGCGGTACAAGTCATGCCGGAATGTAGCCCAGAACACCCTAAGAAACTACTGGAAACACTACCAGTAATTCTCGCTTGCCCTAGCCAGAGAATTTGTGTAATGGCTCTCCTAGACACAGCGTGATATCTGTAAGTCGATGTAGTACACCCCAGTACTTGTGGGGAGGCGGAATTTTCAAAAACGATCAAGTTTAAAGAACGAACATCGACTAACCGCTTAAATCGAAGCTAAACAACTAATAACCGAACACATAGGTATACTAAACTATAGTGTTAAGGGATTATACCTATCGATACTAGTCCTTCATCTTTACGATCTCCTTGTTCTCCTCGGCCTTCTCTAGGTAGTAGACGATCCACCCGAAAACAAAACTCCAAGCTAAACCTCTAAGCTTGAGGCAACTAACCTTCTTGGATTGCTAATCAAAGAAGCTAGGTGTAATATAGAGATGGTTATGGATTGATTAGTCTTACTAATCCTAGATCTCAACACATGAGGGTGAGGATTAGTCTTTTGAAGAGAGAGAGCTTGAGGAGAGAGAATGTGAATAATATTATGAGATAAGTTTATGAGTATCATATCATATATGAAGCATTTTCTAATAATAAGAAAAAGAATAAAGAGTGATGATAAATCATGCTTCATAAAATATCTAGTGGTGATTCATTAGCATGAGTCATTAAGCAATAAATGTGCATTAATGAAATGAATGAATCACCACCATGACTCATAACCTCATTCAATGAATATGACACATAACCCTCCTTAGTCACCGTCTTCTAGAAGCTTCTCGAATAATTACGAGAACGCCCCTCCGATCCGCAAAAATACAGAAAAACTTTAGACAGTAAAAATCCAATAACCGGATACCAGTAACTGGCTTAAACCAAAGCCGACTGGTAAAAACTGTCCGAAAGTCGTACGCGCGTAAACGCACGTATGCGTCCGAACTCTTTGTCGCAAAACCATGCGACCTCTATATCGTTTCGCCTGGAGTAGGAAACTCTCTGTGTGGGACTCTAGAGACTCGACTACTACGCTGGCAGTGGGTTTAACCACAGACCGCAAGCGGCACTAGCTGTACGTAACGGTCCCCAGGTAGTTGTCGATAAGAAGGCCGATGAGAAAACCCATCCGAACTCCTACTGAGTCTGATGTGACAATCTCCATACAGTCCGGTCCGTTCGTCCAAGACTATCGCATATCGGGCCTAGGGGGGCGGCAAGCGTCAGTCCCCTAATAACGGTATAAGTCATGTCGGAGTGAAGCCCATTACACCCTGAGAAACTACTGGAACCTACCAGTAAATCTCGCTTGCCCTGGCCAGGGACTTTGCGTAATGGCTCTCTGACACAGCACGATATCTACTCCCAATACCGGGAGGGACGAATCCTGTCTAACTGCCACTGCCTCCAAGTGCTCGGAACTGCACCCAACTGCTACCTGTTTGCACGACTCCTTTGAGCCGTGGTAGGGTAGCAATCTAAGAACAGTGGGACACACTCGAGGCGAAGTAGCAGTGTCAAGTCTGCGGACTACGCTGTACTCATGTCACCTGGGAACTGCTCACTGACGACTGGTATCAAACCAACCAACAGTTCCCCGTGAGTCCTGTCCGGTGTACTCGTAACCTAACGAGCACCTGTATACTATCTCCAGTACGACGTACTGACGGCTGTGGGACAGACCATCTCCCCAACTGGGATGAGAAGCGTACACACCAGTCTACTCCGGAGTATCGATGCTCTGTCTCGATAATCCAACGACCAGGGACCTGAATAAGGATGTGCTTGTAGACTACCCAGCCCCCACTAGTGTGACTGCCATCACAACGCTGGTAGACAAGCAAGATCCTAAGAGCTCTATCAATACGTACACTAACATATTAAGATAGAAAAACCAAGTAGCATACTACCATGTTTAGCAAGACTGTTATATACATGTGAATATCCCAAGCTTCCATTAAGTAATATACAAGCTAGTATGATACAGTAATGGCCTTCTAGGGCATAAACACTAACAATCTCCCACTTGCACTAGGGCCATGTACTGGCATATCGTAGACCAATGATCTCGAGCAGCCTCTCGAACTGAATCTGAGGAAGGGCCTTCGTGAATGGATCAGCAATGTTCTCTTCTGAAGCAACTCTCCGAACCTCGATCTCCTGACGATCAATGATCTCCCTGATCAGGTGATACCGCCTCAAGATGTGTCTGGACTTCTGATGGGACCTTGGTTCCTTCGCTAAAGCTATAGCTCCGTTGTTGTCGCAATACAGAGGTATTGGATCAACTATGGTAGGAACCACCTGAAGTTCTGTTAGGAACTTCTTCATCCAGACTGCTTCTTTTACGGCATCGCAAGCAGCAATATACTCCGCTTCCATCGTCGAGTCAGCAACGGTGTCCTGCTTGGAGCTCTTCCAGCACACCGCCCCTCCGTTGAGGGTAAAGACATAACCCGACATGGACTTGGAATCGTCCTTATCACTCTGGAAGCCGGAATCAGCAAAGGCCTCCAACCTGAGGTCTTTTCCGCCGTAAACCAAGAACATCTCCTTAGTCCTCCTCAGGTACTTGAGAATGTTCTTTACTGCTATCCAGTGTTTCTCCCCTGGGTCTGACTGATACCGGCTTACCACGCTCAGTGCGTAAGCTACATCTGGTCTGGTACACAACATCGCATACATTATAGAGCCTACCGCAGAAGCGTAGGGTATAAAAGACATGCGTTCCCTTTCCAAATCAGTCTTGGGAGACATCTCTTTGGAGAGGGTGATTCCGTGACAAGCCGGTAGATTACCGCGCTTAGAATCTTCCATACTGAATCTTTTCAGTACAGTGTCGATATACCTGGACTGCGAAAGTCCCAACATCCTTTTGGATCTATCACGATAGATCCGGATCCCCAGAATGTAAGAGGCATCACCCAGGTCTTTCATGAAGAACCTGTGTGACAAGAATCCTTTGACAGATTGTAGCATAGGAATGTCATTTCCTATCAATAGAATGTCATCCACGTACTAGACGAGGAATACGACACTTCTGGCCACAACTTTACTATATATGCACGGTTCATCTGGATTTTTGATAAAGTCATATTCTTTGACTGTCTCATCAAAACAGATGTTCCAACTCCGCGATGCCTGCTTTAGTCCATAAATAGACTTAAGCAGCTTGCATACTTTCCCGCTGCTCCCACTCTGATTGAAACCCTCTGGCTGATCCATATAGACGCTCTCTTCTAAATTTCCATTCAGAAAAGCCGTCTTTACGTCCATCTGCCAGATTTCATAATCATGGAAGGCAGCAATAGCAAGAAGGACCCGAATGGATTTGAGCATAGCCACTGGAGAAAAAGTTTCGTCATAGTCCAAACCAGGTCTTTGACGAAAACCCTTTGCAACAAGTCTAGCCTTATAGGTTTCCACCTGTCCATCTACACCAATCTTTTTCTTGAAGATCCATTTGCATCCTATGGGTTTTACCCCATCTGGAGCAAAGTCCAAAGTCCATACTTTGTTGGTGTACATGGAATCCATCTCGGTCCGCATTGCATCTAGCCATCGTACCGAGTCGCCGCTCTGGATGGCCTGCCGGAAGTCAGTAGGTTCATCATCATCTATGATGCAATCCTCTCTATCCCCATCAATGAGAAAACCGTAGTATCTCTCAGGCGGATGAGACGGCCTACTACTCCTGCGGAGGGGTGCGGGAATGTTCTGTTCTTCTTGAACCTCTGGTTCTACCAAACTTTCAGTAGCAGTTTGTGGTTCTGGAATTTCTTCCAGTTCTACTACGCTCCCACTCTTCTGATTTTCCAAAAATTCAGTTTCTAAGAAGCGGGCATGACGAGAAACAAAAACCTTTTGTTCCTCTGCGTAATAGAAACAATATCCTGTAGAGTTCTTCGGATATCCCACAAACTTACACTCTACTGAGCGTGCCTCGAGCTTGTCCGGATGCTGCTTTTTTACAAAAGCTGGACATCCCCATGTCTTTAGGTACTGAAGATAGGGTTTCTTCCCACTCCACATCTGATATGGTGTGGTAGGCACAGTTTTGGTTGGAACTCTGTTCAAAAGATGTATCGCTGATTCTAGCGCATACCCCCAGAAAGATCGCGGTAACTCAGCATTACTCATCATGGATCGTACCATATCCAATAGGGTTCGATTCCGTCTCTCCGATACACCGTTATGCTGTGGAGTGTATGGAGGAGTAAGCTGAGAGAGAATTCCTTTCTCTTTTAGGTAACCTAGGAACTCGGCACTTAAGTATTCTCCACCTCGATCAGATCTCAGTGTCTTAATACTTTTGCCTGTTTGGTTTTCCGCTTCACTCTTGTACTCCTTGAATTTCTCAAAGGCCTCGGATTTATGCTTCATCAAGAAGATATGTCCAAACCTAGAGAAATCGTCTGTAAAAGTAATGAAGTAGGAATAACCACCTCTTGCATGTGTAGACATTGGACCGCATACATCACTGTGTATGAGTCCTAAGAGCTCGCTCGCTCTTACTCCTTGTCCAGTAAACGGAGTCTTTGTCATCTTTCCTTTGAGACAGGATTGACAAGTGTCATAAGATTGATATTCGAACGTGTCTAAATATCCTTCTCTATGCAACTTAGTCAACCTTCTCTCATTGATGTGACCCAGTCTACAATGCCATAAGAAAGCTTTATTTAAATCTGGAGACTTTCTTTTTAGTGTGTTCTGGACATTGAAAATTTGGAGTTGGTTTAGAACATATATGCCGTTATTTAGAGTACCGGACCCAATCAAACCATGATTAAGGTGGATGTTAACAACATCTCTTACAAACGTGAAATCATAACCTTTATTTGACAACAAGGAAACTGATATGATATTACACGTTAAGCTTGGTACAAAATAACAGTTATGCAAAACCAAAATATGTCCACTCGTCAATCCTAGGTGATAATCCCCGACGGACGCAGCTCCCACGCTAGCTCCGTTAGCAACCCTGAGGATCATATCACCTTCCTTCAGCACCCTACGGTTTCTCAGTGCCTGCAATGAATTGCAAATATGAGATCCTGATCCGGTATCCAATACCCAGGAAGTAGAGTTGATTGACAGACAATTCTCAATTACAAACACACCTGAAGTCGAAGCCACAGCTTGCTTCGGTTCCTGGTTCTTGGCGTTCCACGCCTTGCAATCCTTCTTCCAGTGCCCTTTCCTGTGACAATGGAAGCACTCATCCTGGCCAACTACCGGTGCTGCAAGCTTTTTCTTTCCCTTCTTTCCCACCTTATTAACACCTCCTCTAGGTTTGGGTGCGGCCTTCTTCTTCCTTCCTTTGGCCCTAGCCTTGGACCCTGAAGAAGATGAACCGCCAACAAACATAGCGGGTGTTTCCCTTACCTTCTGTAAGGTGCCCTCTGCACTCCTTAACATGTTCAGGAGTTCCGCAAGTTCAACTTCTTTTCCTTGAAGGTTGAAGTTGAGGATAAACTGGGCGTAGGTGGGAGGAAGGGACTGGAGAATAAGGTCTTAATAGAGCTCATTATCCAAAGTCGTCCCAAGGTCTGCGAGCTCCTCAATATAGCCGATCATCTGTAGGACATGTTCACCTACCGATGACCCGACAGCCAACCTCGCTCGAAATAGTTTCTTCGAGGTCTCGTATCTTGCAATACGAGATTGCTCTCCATAAAGTTCCTTTGTATGGAGAAATATGCCATCTAGAGACATATCCTCGTGCCTCCTCTGATGTTCGTTGTTCATAGAGGCAAGCACGATGCACTTGGCTCTCGCGCAATCTAAATCCCAGGTTTTGCGGATTTCCTTATCCGCATTGCTGGATTTGGGACCAAGGACAGCAGGTGCCGTAGCGGTGAGGACGTACCCCAGTTTGTCATAGGTCAAGGCCATTTTGACATTCCGCAGCCAATCTTTATAGTTTGGCCCCGTCAGTATATTCTTTTCTAAAAGTAACTTAAGTCCAGTCATTTTCAGGGTCGCTGCAATTAGGAGAGAGAGAAGAAAACACTTTAGCATGATGCTCTTGCAAGTTTAGAGTGGTTTTTAGTTTATCTAAACTGGATGGCTCCCACTGTTTCTCGAATCCTTCCTCAAACCATAAAAGAAGAATTAGCCAGGACTATTCTCACCGTACAATACTTGCTTAACCGTTCAGCCAGGCCAGTGTCGATACTTCGAGGGAGGTTTTCCAACGCTTTCACGAAGTTCCTTAATTAAATAACCTCTTTTCTCTGGGGGCGTAACCCCGCTGACACCTTTCTGGACACCTACTAGGTTTATAGCATTGATCGTTAAGTGACGAATATCCTGATAAGTAGCATATACTCACAGTAGGATCGGGATCCAAATATCATCGTATGATAATGTTGAAGGAATCCTACCAACATTCATCAAACTCCAAATGGTATGCATCTCTTTGCAAATTTCAGTTTCTTTAGAAATTCCCGATATAAGTTTTTGCCCCATGCTCTTATGACCTTGACGTATGCCAACAAATCATAAGTCACATGTCAAGTTCTGCCCATCATTATCTTGTTAATTTGAACCCACCCGTATATACCCTTGACGTATGCCAACAAGGTAATGCGACTGTCCCAAACCAACACATCTATCTATGCAACAAATGAATACCCCAGCAGCTACCAAACACTATGCCTTGACGTATGCCAACAAGCATAGCTTGAATACTACTGACTATCCATAAGAAATGACGGAGGGCTACGACTGGTTTTGGCGAAACCGTGAACGTAATGAACTTGATATAATCGAAGGAACCTTGATAGCTTTTTAAAAAGGAGTGGTTAAGTCTCCGCATTTAAAAAAATATCTGTTTTTAAAAATAACCGAGTGGTTTCTTTTAAATTGTTCCAACGATTTAAACTTTGGTTTGTTTTCTTTGCATTACAGATAATGCGTCCCATCATTAACCTATCATTGCAGAAAACAACGAAAATACAACGTCCTCTTATGCCATCCGCATTCGCCACTGGGTCCCGTCATCACCCGTTAGGTTACTTAACTAACGACAGAGCGGGGGCTGGGCTAGCGCGGGTGTAAAACATAAGTGACGTCTAAATAGCTATCATAAATATAGATATTTTACATTCGTCTGACGCAATGATATTCATTCCAGAACACAGATAAACAATATTGGATTTGCAAGCAATCTGTATTTCTTTTGAGCCTGCAAGAAAAGACAGATTACACAGTTGTGATGAATAGCCGTTACCCCACCCTCGACCCCTACGGGTACGGCAAACTACCCGCCCGGCAGTTTGTGTACCCCACCTTGGGTCAGTCCTAGGAGCATAAACAGTAAAATGAAATAATACAACGGTGGCTACAACCGCAACCTGGAAGTGCCCCGCAAAAATAATATTACAACAATTTACATTTCCAATAAATGAATTTAAACAATAACCCATTGCAAACCCCGGCTATACACCACAACAGTCCAATACAGTTTATATGCACAAACAGATATAACCATTTCAGAAATGTGCAACCCCCTGCCAACCGACATACTAGCAGTTGGGGGAGGTTTACGAACACATTAAACAATCACAGATATAATCCAATATGCAAATACTGTACAATTTCGATCGATTAAACAACATCAATATTGCTCCAAAATCTGCTCTGTTAAACAGTAACCTGAGCAAATATTAAATATTCCAGAGAACCCCAAATAACAGAGAGGACCCACACACAAAATACGAGACCATGAATCGGCAACTCGGCCGCGGAAGCGCCGCGGATCTCTAGGATCCGCCGCGCTTGCGCGGCGCTTTAGCCGACTCATGCTCTCAAATTTTGTGGGTGTTCTCCTGGACTCATTTCATGTTTTCTGAGATCACCTGAACAATTTTAGGACATCATTTTAAATTCGACAGAAACATGTAATTTTTAGGGTTTTCCGGCTTCGTTTTTCCGTTCGAAATTCGTACAAATTTGCAATCAAGTTATTTAGTGTTTAGCGAGGCTCTGATACCACTGTAAGTCGATGTAGTACACCCCAGTACTTGTGGGGAGGCGGAATTTTCAAAAACGATCAAGTTTAAAGAACGAACATCGACTAACCGCTTAAATCGAAGCTAAACAACTAATAACCGAACACATAGCTATACTAAACTATAGTGTTAAGGGATTATACCTATCGATACTAGTCCTTCGTCTTTACGATCTCCTTGTTCTCCTCGGCCTTCTCTAGGTAGTAGACGATCCACCCGAGAGCAAAACTCCAAGCTAAACCTCTAAGCTTGAGGCAACTAACCTTCTTGGATTGCTAATCAAAGAAGCTAGGTGTAATATAGAGATGGTTATGGATTGATTAGTCTTACTAATCCTAGATCTCAACACATGAGGGTGAGGATTAGTCTTTTGAAGAGAGAGAGCTTGAGGAGAGAGAATGTGAATAATATTATGAGATAAGTTTATGAGTATCATATCATATATGAAGCATTTTCTAATAATAAGAAAAAGAATAAAGAGTGATGATAAATCATGCTTCATAAAATATCTAGTGGTGATTCATTAGCATGAGTCATTAAGCAATAAATGTGCATTAATGAAATGAATGAATCACCACCATGACTCATAACCTCATTCAATGAATATGACACATAACCCTCCTTAGTCACCGTCTTCTAGAAGCTTCTCGAATAATTATGAGAACGCCCCTCCGATCCGCAAAAATACGGAAAAACTTTAGACTGTTAAAATCCAATAACCGGATACCAGTAACTGGCTTAAACCAAAGCCGACTGGTAAAAACTGTCCGAAAGTTGTACGCGCGTAAACGCACGTATGCGTCCGAACTCTTTGTCGCAAAACCATGCGACCTCTATATCGTTTCGCCTGGAGTAGGAAACTCTCTGTGTGGGACTCTAGAGACTCGACTACTACGCTGGCAGTGGGTTTAACCACAGACCGCAAGCGGCACTAGCTGTACGTAACGGTCCCCAGGTAGTTGTCGATAAGAAGGCCGATGAGAAAACCCATCCGAACTCCTACTGAGTCTGATGTGACAATCTCCATACAGTCCGGTCCGTTCGTCCAAGACTATCGCATATCGGGCCTAGGGGGGCGGCAAGCGTCAGTCCCCTAATAGCGGTATAAGTCGTGTCGGAGTGAAGCCCATTACACCCTGAGAAACTACTGGAACCTACCAGTAAATCTCGCTTGCCCTGGCCAGGGACTTTGCGTAATGGCTCTCTGACACAGCACGATATCTACTCCCAATACCGGGAGGGACGAATCCTGTCTAACTGCCACTGCCTCCAAGTGCTCGGGACTGCACCCAACTGCTACCTGTTTGCACGACTCCTTTGAGCCGTGGTAGGGTAGCAATCTAAGAACAGTGGGACACACTCGAGGCGAAGTAGCAGTGTCAAGTCTGCGGACTATGCTGTACTCATGTCACCTGGGAACTGCTCACTGACGACTGGTATCAAACCAACCAACAGTTTCCCGTGAGTCCTGTCCGGTGTACTCGTAACCTAACGAGCACCTGTATACTATCTCCAGTACGACGTACTGACGGCTGTGGGACAGACCATCTCCCCAACTGGGATGAGAAGCGTACACACCAGTCTACTCCGGAGTATCGATGCTCTGTCTCGATAATCCAACGACCAGGGACCTGAATAAGGATGTGCTTGTAGACTACCCAGCCCCCACTAGTGTGACTGCCATCACAACGCTGGTAGACAAGCAAGATCCTAAGAGCTCTATCAATACGTACACTAACATATTAAGATAGAAAAACCAAGTAGCATACTACCATGTTTAGCAAGACTGTTATATACATGTGAATATCCCAAGCTTCCATTAAGTAATATACAAGCTAGTATGATACAGTAATGGCCTTCTAGGGCATAAACACTAACAATATCAACTCCCAATACCGGGAGAGACGAATCATATCTAACCGCTGCTGCCTCTAAGTGCTTCGGGACTGCACCCAACTACTACCTGTTTGCACGACTCCTTTGAGCCGTGATAGGGTAGTAATCAAAGTACAGTGGGAACACACTCGAGGCGAAGTAGCAGTATCAAGTCGACGGACTAAGCTGTACTCCTGTCAGCTGGGAACTGTTATCTGACGATAGGTATAGTACCAACCAACAGTTCCCAAAGAGTCCTGTCCAGTGTACTTGTAACCCAATGAGCACCCACATACTATCTCCAGTACGACGTACTGATGGCTGTGGGACAGACCATCTCCCCTGCTGGGATGAGAAGCGCATACGCTAGTCTACTCCGGAGTATCGATGCCCTGTCTCGATAATCCTACGACTAGGGACCTGTATAAGGATGTGCTTGTAGATTACCCAGTCCCCACAAGTGTGACTGCCATCACAACGCTGGTAATCAAGCAAAGATCCTAAGGGCTCCACTAATATGTTTAAGCAGTATGCTAAAAGAAACTCATGCACATATTAAAGTAGAAATAAACCAAGTAGCATACTGCCATTTTGAGCAAGATTGTCTATACAACTATGAATATCCCAAGCTTCCATTAAGTAATATACAAACTAGTATGATACAGTAATGGCCTCTAGGGCATATACACTAACAATTCGGGGGTTATTTCGAATTCGATATTTTCTAACATTGTTTAAAGTTAGCAGTACATTACATTACTATCTGTGACCGTGAATGTCATTCGAGCGGTAAATCTTGTCTAATCGCTATAGTACTTTTAGACGGGTTTGCGAACGTGACATTCACGTTGATGTTCTGTGTTGTGCTGTGATGTTGTGGATTTGTCGTGGTGGATAGACTGGATGCAATGTTAGTGCAGTTTGGATTTATTTGTAAATTTTATATCGCGGGGCGAGTGTCCGACATGTGGACTGCCGTCACTGTCTGTTTGTATATTATTCTTTTGGGGCACGACCGGGTTGAGGTCGATGTACCCGTTGTACATATTTTACTTTCTGTACTAGGATTACCCCGCGGTGGAGTGCACAGATAGCCGGGTTCTAGAGGGAAACGGGTCCACATCTCATGGCTTTGAGACGGAGGGGGCTTCACTCGAGAATTGGCGGGCTATTCACCACACTAGTAAGGGGTATAGGTTGACCCAAGGTGGGGTGCTCAAGTTACCGGATTCCGTGAAGTGCTGGATGGTCCATTCACTTTGCTGAAGGGGGCTGCCTCGCTTCTGGTTTTGGCGGGTAACTTGCTGCATTCGTAGGGGTTTAGGTTTTCATTGCACAGGCTATCCACACGACTAGGGGAACGTCGGGTTTCACTTGCGGCTCAAATGAAACCCGGGGCTCCAAGATTATCTGTATTGTTCTGTGATACTTATTACTTTTCTGTGATGTTGCATTTATCACGCCTGGAGCGATTATTATATTTTGCTATATATATACTAGTAGATGTTGTATATGTTTTACACCCGCGCTAGTCCAGTCCCCGCTCTGTCGTTAGTTAAGTAACCCAATAGGTGATGATGGGACCCAGTGGCGAATGCGGATGGCATATACGTGCATCATATTTTCGTTCTTTTTGGTGTGATTAATTGATGGGACTGCGTTGATTCAGATCAATGCAAGGAAAACAAACCTGTTTGATGTTGTTGGAACAGTTTTCAAAAAGCTGTTATTACAAGCACGTTCACTTTTGTTTTGCACAGTGGTGTTCGGTTATGAATATCCAGCACCTCATTTGACGAGGCAAGGGCCGAGATCCCTTCATCGGGAGTGACCCCTTGGGCAGAAGTTTGCGTCAGGGTAATAACTTCACTATAGTCGATTACTTTTTGCTTTGCATCGCGGTATTCAGTTGGAATATCCTGCACCTCATTCTACGAGGAAAGAAACGAGATCTTTTCACCGGGAGTGACCTCTTTAGCAATGGTTTTCGCCACTATATATTTATAAAAAGCTATCCGGTTCCTTCAACGATATCAAGTTCATTACGTTAAAGGTTTTTCGCCAAAAACCATTCGTAGCCCTCCGTCATTTCAGACGGGTAGCACTTAGTATTCATGCTATGTTTGTTGACCTTCGTCAAGGCATAGTGTATGGTAGTTGCTTGTTGCCTTTCTGTTGCATAGATAGATGCGTTGGTTTAGGACAGTCGTGTAGCCTTGTTGAACTTCGTCAAGAGCTTGTACGGGTGGGTTCAAATTAACCTGGACAATGACGGGTAGAACTTGACATATGACTTATGATTTGTTAATCTTCGTCAAGGTCATAAGAACATGGCGTAAAAATCACATCGGGAGTTTCAAACATACAGGAAACTTGCCAGATATGCGCATACTTTCTGGAGTGTGATAATGTGAGTGGATTCCATAAGGTTATCATGCGATGATAGTTGGATCTCAATTCCCACTGATGAGTTGGTTTACTCCTCGGGTGATCCCGACTAATTCTTCTTTCAGGTTTGGAGAAGAATTTGAGGATACAGTGAGAGGTTTCCTGATTAGATAAATCGATAACCATTCTGATCTAGGTTAGAGTGCACGTAGAGTGTTTCTTTTCTCTCTCTCTCTTTGGCAGTGACCATGGCTCGACCCTAGACTATAACTCAGTGACCAAGTTAACCGAACTTTCTTAATACACTGGCTTTTGGATTGTCTGAGTTGCATACATCATTGCCACTCCTTCTTTTTCCTTTGCATTTCTCCAGAACACCCCGTATCATTACGAACATCCACTTCCATTGGATAAATCCATCGTATGGTTATATACGAACTCGAAGGAACTTGTTCCAGATTCGAGGATGGATTCTGGTTCTGTAGAGAATGAATAGGACTATTCAGTTGTATTTTCCTTTTACCTTCTCTCAGGTTGTGAGGGCTCCTAGGATTAGGAGAAGGGTACACCTATTACGCTTATTGGATAGTCTTCTTCCAAACCATAGGCAGGTACTGAAAGGTAGGGTAAGAAGAAAACCGATCAGCCTAAGTGTGGTGTGCAGAAGGTAATAAGTAAAGACAACTAAAGGGATTAGAAAGAGGGCAAAGTAAATTGCGACTGCTATCATTCACGACCAAACCACATATTTCATCGCCACTCCTACTTCACCTTTGTATTTCTCCAGAACACCCCGTATCACTATGAAGATCCACAGTTATTGGATACTCTACGTATGGTTATATACGAACTCGAAGGAACTTGTTCCAGTTCGGGGATAGATTCTGGTTCAGGAGAAATAGGAATAAGGTTTATTCAGTTGTCTTTTATCTTTACCTTCTCTCAGGTTGTGAGTGCTCCTAGGATTAGGGAAGTACACCTATTACGCTTATTGGATAGTCTTCTTCCAAACCATAGGCTGGTGCCGAACGGTAGGGAAGAAAGAAAACCATTTAGCCTAAGGATGGTATACAGAAGGTAATGAGTAAAGACAAATAAAGGGATTTGGAGAGATGGCAAAGAAATATACTGTTATAGTCGTGAATCGGATAATGGAAGAGGCATTACTAAGAATACCCAGATAACCCTTCGAAACATTTTCATGTTTCAGATTCACTATGCGTTGTTAAAGGAAAACTGATTTCCCAATTAGATACTTACTCCAGGGTATGTATTTACCAGGTTTGATCCTCACATCTGTATGGCTTTACAGATGATGAGTGGGAGTAAGTTATTGGGAATTAGGTGATTATCCTAATTATATGGGGATTCGTTGTAACTGGTGTTATTTGAGGAAATCGCCTGGGTTTTTGCAGGACGACAAATATTTGGTTTTGAATATCCATCGTTATGCACCAATTTCAAACTGATATATCTGTACGTTTATTTTATAAAGTGAGATATAACTTTTTGAAATTATGTCCATGACATTTACCTATATCAGTTGATGGTTAGGTAAGGAGCATTCAACAGCGGTGTAATTCTTCATAACCATAGTACAATTTTCAACCTACGACGCACAGGGTTTGAGTTATTCAACTCAGGGGACTTATACAAAGTATTGTATGTTGTCCAATATCCATTGGGACAGAGGGGTTGGTCCTCGTACTATATTCTGTTTACTTATGACTTCTCTAATTTTTAGACAAGTGTTTCGTAGAAATACAAGGTCTAGGTTTTGAGAAGTTATAGGTATAAGAATAAAGTAGAGAACCAGGTGTTGAAAGTATCAGGATTATTCAAGGTGATCGAAGATGTAAATACTTGTGTTTGGTATTCAGTTGATAGTAATGGTTTTGAGAAACTTGTTACTCTTTCAGGTTACTCATAAATGGATGCACTCCTAAGTTGAGTAATGTTGATCGGCCTCTTTCCATTTAGTTGACATACACTGGAGACAGCGGCATGATTTGAATCTGGTTCTAATTAAATCAGTACCTCTGTTTCTATATTGTATATAGAATGGCTTATATCTTAACGATGTTAAGGTATATGGATTTGTCTAGCTTATGCTTAAACCAGACTCTGGATAACTCAAGGCATGTTTCTGTAATGGCAGTTTGTGGGTTAACCCGGGCTATGACATGGGTTAACTTTCTACCATCTAGAAGATCAATAGTGATATTGTTCTTGACTTGCCACAGTTTTGATAAAATGGGCTTTTTCAGAAAACAGTAGTGGAAGTATGATAGAATTAGAATTGATTCCAAAACCGCAAACGATTACTGAAATTTGATAGGAAACTAAATATTCAATCAAGTTTGACATTCCATTAGCCACTCTGCAGATATGGTGGGTAACCTCAGGAACCCGAGAGGTACTCCGATAGCCTCAAGGACGGTGACAGGGAGGTTCTTGTTTACCCAGACTTGACACTGCTGTTGTTCCAGGATATGAGACCCGGCAGGAGGATGAGTATAGCGTCGTTCTAAACTAGCTTTAGAAGTGCACGCGTATATGACTCTGCCAGAGGGTTGTCGTAGTCAGTGGGAGCAGCGGCAGCATAGTGGGAAAGTAGCTTATGTCTATTTATAGACTAAAGCAGATATAGCAAAGATAGATCATCTATTTTTGATGTGACAATCATGGGCTTTGACTTCATCAGAATAGGGGATGGATCTGTTAAGAAAGTTGTAGGGTGTGATGTCCTGGTATTTGGATGACATACACAGAGTAGGAAGTGAAATTCCTATACTTCGATCGGTTATACTGTGGTTTTCACACAGTAGTTTCTCCACATAGGATATGGATATTATATCTGACATTCTGGTTACTAGATCTATGGTTTTAGATCTAGATTTGGGTAGTTTCCCAATCCGGGTACTTTGACAATGTTCTAGAGGTGTTTTAGAATGGATGACTACTGGCACGGTAGTATACCTGCAGGTGATGGAGTCGCCCTCTCTAAAGGTGTCTTACTGACTAAAGGGAGAGAGATGTGCATGATTGGCATATCACTTGCTTAGGAAATTGAGTCAATCATGAGATATCAAGTACCACACCAGATGTTTTTTTGCACTAGCTGCAATAAGTTTATATTAATCCAATCCTGGAGAAACATTCGGAAGCAGTTTTAGAACATAAATGGATGTTCTAGGGATATGATATCAACAGCCTCTTTCGGGAGACGGTTATCATTCCAGGCTTCCAAGGTGACCTGGATGACAAAGTGACTATCAGAGTTATAGTTTTTCCCTCTCATGTGGGGCAGTATTTTGGACAGGTGGTCCAATAGGATACTGTGGGAGGCATGGCGCAGGATACTGATTAAGTTCAGTTGACGATACAGTTTAAGAAGTTTGGATTTGGAGTTCATTTATGAACTAGGTCCCATCAGATATCCAGACATATTCTATGATAGGTATTACTCAATTTGGGAGATGGATTTCTCCACGAACTTGAGATAAAGAGAGATATAGAAAGAAACATCAGGGCGAATCCACTCATTGAGGCTATTCCTCGAATGCAATAGTTTCACAAACGGGCATTGTGAGACTGATCAGTAGAGGAGTTGGGTGTTCGGTATCACACGGGCTGTGGGTATGCGACATCGCAATAATTAGCCTTGAGTGCAAGTAGGAGATTGTTGGATATAATGCCCTCAAAGTCAATTATTGGATCGCAGGCACGTGATTGCACTGATTGAGGGAGGACCTATGCTGGTAGGACAGTCTTACTCAAAATGATAGTATACTATCTGGTTTATCGTTATCATCGTGTATATGCTTTAGGTGACATTACAGGTCACTATTACACGTTGATAGAGCCCTTAGGATTCTTGCTTGACTACCAGCAGTATGATGGCGATCATATACGTGAGAGTTGGGTAGTCTATAAGCACATCCTTAAAGTGTCCCTAGTCATGGGAGTTTCAAGACTGGGCATCGATACTCCGATAGTAGACTAGTGTATACGATCGAGACCCCGACGAGGGGCAGTGGCTGGTCTCACAAGCCATTGGTGTCAGTTGGTTCACCTAAGACGTATACAGGTACTCATTGGGTTATAAGTACACCGGACAGGACTCACCGGGAACCTGCTAGTTGGTATTATACCTAGCGTCAGATAGTAGTTCCCTGGTGACATGTGTACAGGTTAGTTCATCGACCTGAGATCGTCATTTGTCTCGTGTCAGTTCCCACTGTGCTTTGATTACTACCCTACACGGCTCAAAGGAGTCGTGCAAACAGGTTTTAGTTGGGTACAGTCCCGTGCCACATGGAGGAATTGAGCGGATTGGTAGGGGGTTCGTCTCTCCCGGTATTGGGGGTGAGATCGCGCTGTGTCTAGGAGAGCCATTACATGAAGTCCTTGGCCAAGCCAAGTGAGATTTACTGGTAGGTATTCTAATAGTATCTCAGGGTGTTCTGGGCTACACTCCAACACGACTTGTACCGCTTTTAGGGGTCTGACGTTTACCAGCCCCTAGGCCCGACATGCGATACTCATAGACGAACGGACCGGACTATACGGATATTGTCACAGACAGGCTCAGTAGGATTTCAGGATGAGTTCGCTCATCGGCCTCCCTTTTGTTCAATACCTGGGCGTCCGTTACGTACAGCTAGTACCACTGACGTGCTAGTGGTTAAATCCACAGCCAGTGTATTGACGAGTCATTAGAGTCCCCCACAGATAGTTTTCCCAAGGTTCGGGCAAAACGTTGTAGAGGCCGTATGGTATTATGGCAGGGTTTGATCATATACGTGTACTCGTGCACGGATCATGATCGGAAGGATCATACTAGTGGGCTTTGGTTTAAGCCGGATCCTAGTATTAGATTTGTTGGATTACTTTAGTCTCATTGCATTCGCTTTCAGTTGGAATGCGGATGCAGGTATGTATGTACAGGTGAGAGGTATCCTTGTGATCCGTCACGAGTTTACTTTAGTTGATGCCATATATTTTTGTTGGATTAAACATTTTGGTTTAAATATTTAGTGGAGAAAAATGTGGGTGCAAGTTTTGTCCATAAGCATCTTTTCATGCCACATGTACATGGTGATTCATGGTATTGGTTTGTGTGGCCATTTAATGTGACATGGATTGATTTATGGAGCTAATTATGATTAGTGGGGGTATTTTGGAGAGAGAGAGGCTGCCATGTGATGGCTTGGGACTTTGGTTATTGATATATATATATATATATATATATATATATATATATATATATATCGAAATAAAACACAATATATTAAGCAAGTTCTTTTTCTTCTTCTTTCTTCTTGAGCTCACCTCTTCCTCCAATGGCTTCATCTTCAACCTCCAGTCATCCCATCTCATGTGTTGAGATTCATTGAGTGTATAGAGACATAGTTATCACACACATTCTCTACTTCACCTTGGATATGTCGGCTAGCAAACTTCATGTCCGAGTTGCTTCGGTTTGAAGCGGGAGCCCGTAAAAAGACTTCTTGATGTGGTGCCCTTTTCGACGAGGAGACCGGAGATCAACCAAGATCGGAGATGCCGCGAGGAGCTATGGATGGTGGATAAATTCCGAAGGACACGGATCGATCGGTATAGCCATTCTAACTTCTTGTAGATAGCTAGTTTAGTGTTAATGGTACGATCCGGGTAGAAGTCTGCGTTAGCGCCGGTTTCTTAAAAAGTTTTTGTTTCCGCGTTTAGCCTCGGATTGACGGTCGGGGCGCTACCGTAGACTTACAGAAATTTCCTCTGCCCTGCAAGTATGTTCATATTGACTCTTGTATACGATCCATGGGCACAAATGAAAGAAAGGGAACCATAATTTCCTACCAGGCTCCGTCAAAGGGAGAGCCAGATCTTGATGGCAACATCTACAGCTTAAAGATCAGCTCGACGCTCTTCTTATTCCAACAGGGTGCGGACGTGACATGAGCAAAGCTCCAAAGAGCCAAATCAAAAAGGAGTAATGGCAAAATTCCAGCTCCAAATTGACGTTCCTTCTTAGTGCAGACGCGACGTCAACAAAGACCCAAGGGTCAAATAGAAATGGAGTCACGGCAAAATCCTAGCTCCAAGTCTTAACGGTTCATATACAACCTAGAGACTATCCCGGCGTTCCTTCTCACTCCAGCGGGATGTAGACGTAACGTCAACAAAAGACCCAAGGGTCGAAACAAAAATGGAGCAATGGCATATTCCTAGCTCTAGACTTCAATTACGATACATACAGCATGGAGGTCCTACAAATGTCTACCTTACTTCAGCAAAGAATCAACGCGACATCGTCAAAGCAAAAAAATGAAGTGACGGCATATTCCTAACTTCGGGTCTTGATGACAACTCATATAAAACCCGGAAGACCATTGGAGATCATCCCACCCCAGAATGGTGCGGTTATGACTCATCGGGGCTCCAAATTGAGCCTAACCTCAAGTAAAAGGCGTCAAGGAAAATTCCTAACGCTTGCTCTTCTAACTGTAATATAACTTAAGGAGATTACTTGAAGACATCTTGTCCAGCCTCCGAAGAGATCAGAGACACGACGGTTGTGAGGCGATGGCCTATTCCTAGCTCCAGGCTTCAACTGCGATATATACAACAAAGAGGTCTTACAGATGTCTACCCTACTTCAACAAAGAAATGGCACGACATCGTCAAAACAAAAAAAATGAAGCAACGGCATATTCCCAGCTTCAGGGTCTCGACGGCCACTCATATAAAAGCCTGAGAGACTATCGGAGATCATTCCACACCAGCGCGGAGTGGTTATGACTCATTGGGGATCCAAATTGAGCTTAATCTCAAGTAAAAAGCGACATGGAAAATTCCTAACGCTTTCTCTTCCGACGGTAATATAGCCTAAGGAGATTACTTGAAGACGTCTTGTCCATCCCCTGAAAGGATCAGAAACACGACAGCCGCGGGGTTACTCGAACAACAGCTTAAAGACTGTATATCGAGGAATACATCAACCAATGCGACGATACCATGGACAAACCCTAGTACCACAAAATCTAACGGATCACTGTCGCAAAGAACAGGGGTTATTTATATATAACATTAGGACAAGTTTGCCTGTAAACCCAAGGGAGGAAAACTGAATAAACTCCGAAATGAGTACATAAACTAAAAACTCCGAAACGAGTGAATAAACTACAAACTCCGAAATGAGTACATAAACTAGAGAATACGAAACGATTGAATAAACTACAAACTCCGAAACGAGTACACAAACTACTTTACTCCAAGTCAACACATCAAGAAAAATAAAGGCGCAGCCTATGGGCCTCGGGGTTCAGAACTTCATTTCTTAAGGATTGAGATTTGAGAAGATGCTTGAATCCGCTCGCTATATTCTCATATCAAAATTCTAATAAAATTCGTGTGTGCCAGCTAGAAACCGGCCAAATGCTATGCATCACTTCAGTCCAATGTTCACCTATGTCTAGATGCATACATTAGAAACTTCTGAAGATTAAAATACAAAATACGTGTACCGAGGCAGGATGCCCGTATGAATATGCGCTGGGGATGTAACGTTCAGTGGTCGACATTATTTTTATTTACAGGATCAGATATACAAGGATTAACAAAACAATATATAAGATTCTCTAATTCCCTCTCCGCCTTCTCCACCATGTCGAATCGGCAATCTTCGTGAGGAGTCGCTCGCCAGCGCCATGCTCATCAGTGAAGGCAGACATGATGGCCCGTTGAGCCCATATCTGGCTTAGCAGACAAACCGAACAATCCTTTAGAGGCTGGGTAATCAAACAAGCCTCATGAAAGCACTCGATCTTGTCCTCTGCCGCGTCGAACATCACCAGAGTCATCTCCGCTGGATGAGGAAGGATGTCAGCAAGTACAAACGAGAGGATTGTCTGAAGCCAAATGGAACCGATAGGAAGAGGAGAGCCCCTACGAGTCAGAAACCCGTACATCACCATGTCACATTTGTCATCAGTGAGAACGGGATACGCTAAACGCGCAGAAAAACAAGGGACGATTCCCTTGATAGGCACCTCCCACGGTTGTCGACGAGCATGCGGACGATTGCAAGCCATAACTCTTGATTTGTTACAAAGTAGCTCTTTCCTTGTGATCTAAGGGGGAAGCAGAGCTTCAGATTATAAATTTGATTCTACAACATCTTTTAGGTTTCTTTTCCTTTCGTTAATCTCATTAATGAATCCCATCATTTAAGCTTCCTAAGCATCACAGAAGAAACAAAATACAACGTACGCTTATGCCATCCGCATTCGCTGCTGTGTCTCGTTATGCACCGTTAGGTTACTTAACTAACGGCATACCGGGGCGGGACTAGCGCAGGTGCAAAACATAAGCAATGTTTATTATATATCATATATACAATAATAAAGCATTTGTCTCACGCATACAATATGATCACATCACAGTATATCAGCAGCAAAAGAAACATATGAAATATTGGATATCCTAGGAGGTCCGTGTTTTATTTTGAGCCTGTATAAAACACGGATTCCACGGTCGCTATGAATAGCCAAACCCACATCCTTAGACCCCTACGAGAGCGGCAAGTAACTCTCCTAATTCTAGGGTTAGGAGACCCGGTCTTGACACCTCGAGATGGCCTCCCACTGGACCCTAGAACCCGGTTGCTTGTGCTCCCCTCATTGGGTCTATCCTAATGCGGAAAAGTAAATAATATACAATGGTGACAGCATCCTCAACCCGGAAGTACCCCAATAAAAGAATATTACATATAATGAATTTTATATGAATGAAAATAAAAACCCTCATCTCACATAAAACCCCCGGCTATTCAAAACACGACGATCCAATATAACATATCACAGCAACTCATAACATCACATGTTATCAACGTAAGTAAATATACCTATCACAATTGTCGTTGATATATAGCAACGACAACGGTGATATACCATATATTACACTTACGGTCGCAGAAAAGAAAGTGAAAAACTACAACGTTTGGAATCCACAATCATCTTAAACATCGTAAACCCGAAATATCGCATATTACGGATTTCAAGCTTAACTATATGAATTCCACATATTGTATCATATTACAAAAAAATCTAGACGATTTTAAACATTCTGATCGAATCAACAAACACCCAAAATTTCCCAAAAGCTCAACACTTGAGCGTAGTTTAAAATTATCCATCACATGCCATAGTAGCAATGAACCAGCTGTAGAAGGGTCAACCAATGCCTCACTTGTGGCACCGCTAAACTACCATAAACCCTAAGGTTTAGTGGCGGTTTTGACGGTCACAAAATCGAGTTAATGTTTTGTTCTTCTAGAGGGTTCACCGCATCACTTACACGCTATTTGAATGTTCTTTAACTAAAGAAAAATCCAACACTTGAAAATTTTCCAGAAAGGGTTAAATTGGGTATTTGATATCCGATCGAACTTTTTAAAACCGTATAAAATAACCGAAATAGAACTAGAATTACAAATACGAAACACTCTGAATTGTCTCTGTAAAAAGATAACATCACATGCAAATTTAGCAAAGACAAACAACACCTGAATTACCAAACCCCATAGACTTGAACACCACCCAAAATCTACACCCATTCTCCTCTAATTGGCCGAGCAGGCCTGAAAAACAGTGAAGGTAGCCGGCCAAAATCCGGCGAGGTGATGTGAATTTTGTACAGTGTTCATAATGTATCTCATATATCATTATGCAACTGTTTGAAAATAATTTTGACACTCTGAAAAAATTTACAGAAACTAGGGTTTTTCGTCGGGTGTTTCAGAGTTGTTTCGGTTTCGTAATCCTACACTTATCCGTCTAATTCTCTAGATAGACTCTGATACCACTGTTGAGTTACCTACAATGGCAACAAGGTTTCGGGTGGCATCTCCCATGCCAATTTTAAATTTTTTCCATTATAGATAACCCTAACACAAGATCTTAAACTAGAGAATCAAACAAAACTAACATGTTAACAACTTAACATCTAAGAGTTAGGGCTTACAACCTTTGTAGTCCGTTCCTTCACTTCATAAGCTTCGGGTTGAAGTCCCTTCGCTGCGATCATCATGCTCCCAAACTCTAGAGAGGCTCCATGAACAGAATGATGAATCCTTGCTAGTAATCTTAAAAATCCAAGATGATCTACCTTGAGGAATCACAAACCCAAGCTCTCGCTTCACTAATGAGGTATTAGTGAAGCAAACACCCTAATCTAAGTGGCTAGAATAGATGAAGTAGGAATTTTGCTAGCTTTAGTTTTCTATTTCTCACATTCATTCATCACAAAAGAAAAATCAAGCAAGCATTTTTTCAAGAGCAAGAAGAAGATAAAGTTTTTATTGTGATGAAAATGAATTATATTGAGGTTAGAAATGCAACCAAGGTTAAGTATGGCATGCTTAACTCTTGTAGAGAATAAACCATAGGCTAGGATTAAGAGGTTAGGTTAACAAATATCTAGATATTATCTAAAGGGTGGACTTTAGTCAACAAAGATAAATATCCACACAATTTAGAATTAACCCAAAACAAAACATTAACCCTAATCCAAACCCTAGCATGGTTTAATCTCAAAACGCTAGTTGCATTTGTAACCCTAACATGTTACAATATTATATATCACATATATAATATATAATGTAACAAAAGAAAATAATACAATTAACATATATCACACATATATCAATGTATCATCAAGTGAGAAAAAGAATCTATTAAGTGAGCTTATATTAGTTAATGTAATGTAATATATCAAATATATAATTATACATTAAATTATCGAATTAACACTTGATCCAATAATCCGGCTATTTTGCAAATAACCGACTAATATAATATGTATCAGTTCATCGAATCAACACTTGATCCGATGACCCGGCTATATCACATATACCCGGCCGATATCACATATCGCGAGAATAAAATACGGTATCATATATCGTATTAATCTCGGTCCCGCACATATCACATATGTGCTCCTACTCCGTTTTGCCTGAGCCAGGAAACCTCTGTATAGGACTCTAAAGAATCGTCAATACGCCGGCAGTAGGTGATGATCATATCAAACACCCACAAGATGCAAGCGGTCAGCCAAACGTAACAGCCATCCGGGAATTGAGTGATCAGAAGATCAACAAGCAAGCCTGCACACACTCCTGTGAATCCAATCAGTAACACTACCGTATAGTCCGGTCTCTTCGTCTGATATGTCGCATATCTAGTCTAGGGGTGGTAAACGTCAGACCCCAGTAACCGATAATTCGTGTCGATGTGAGGCTCATAACAGGTCTAGAAACTACTGATAACACTTACTAGTAGCACTCCATATCAGCCCTTGCTAGGGACTTCCAGTTATAGCCAATCGAACACAGCGCAACATCAACCCCCAATACCGGGAGAGACGAAACCCATCCTATTGCTCATTGCCTCTATGTGATTCGGGACTGTACCCAAAGGCCACCGTTTTGCACGTCCTCTTGAACGTGGTAAGGTGGAAATCAAAGCACAGTAGGAATCACACAAGACTCTATGACGATCTCGGGTCTACAGACTAACCTGTACCAGTGTCACCAGAGAACTGCTATCTGACGATAGGTATAATACCATCTAGGAGTTCTCGGCTAGTCCGGTTAGTGTACCCAGTCTCCACTGAGCACCCGTACACCATCTTTGATGTCGAACACCGATGGATATGGGATCATCCATCGCCCATTATATGGGTCAAAATGTGTATATTGTCATGCCTCGCTTCCCGGTATACGGCGAAGGGGACACGACTGGTCCACTACGTATTTACTCAGAAGCAAATACGCTAAGCGTAGCTAAGCAATATAAAAGAAAATATACACAAGAGACAAGGTATAATAAAAACAGCAACTTTATTTATTAACATTCTTTTGTACAATGCATGAAAAGGAAATACAACTGAAATAAAAGCAATGCCTAAACAATGGCATGACAGGAAAAGGTACTGAAAAGAAAATGTACAATATCTAGAGCTCAGGGTTTTCGCTGTACTGATCCAAATCTTCAGCAGTTCGCTCGATCTCTGACGGTTCCAAATCACCTGAAGACATTCAAAGAAGAAAGAAATAGAATGTCGTCAGCGAACAGATCGCTCGGTAAGTCCCAAAGTAAGAGCAGAAATAGAATGGACAGAGAGTAAAAGAGAGAGAGAGAGTAGCTTTTATAGTTGTATTATATTGTTATATTGTTGTATTTAGTGTTAACGCTGTTGTTTGTAGCTTGGTACAGAAGGATGCCAGTGTATACGAGAGGAGTCTCACATGCCCCGGAGACTAAGGTATCAGGAACTCAAGGAACCGTTGGGCCACGGTACAACAGCAACGGAATACAGTTTAGGTGTCTTAATCTTACCGTCCCGTGCCACTTTTAACACCTTCCGTACCAATCTACCCCTTAAACCCCGTAGTATTTTGATTGTATTGTTTGTCTTGTAAATTGTATTGATTGTATAATTGGTTGACTGACCGAAACCATGATATCAGTAAACGGATGTAACCGTAGAATCATGTAAATGGAATAACTGGAGAACCATGTAAATGGAATGTATATCCATAGTTCGGTTCAGTCAAGTTGTATAGATTGATAATTGGATTCATGGATTCAGGTTGAATTGTAATATTGAAGATTGTAGATTGTAGATTGTACTTGAATCATATTCAAGTCAGATTATACTGAGACTCAAACCGAGTCAGACAATCAGCAAAGTAACTTGAAGTCCTGATTGTTTTTATTAATTTGTCTACCTTAAATAGGCAAGCACCCACTTCTCCGGCTCCCTGAGGCTCAACAGATTGGTTCCGCTTAAACCTATGTTTAGTAGGGTCCTTAGGGTAATTTATAGAACTTGAGGAGGTTTTATGTAAAAATACTTTTATATACTTTTCAAAATATACCCCAAGAATTTATTATTCATATTTAGGATTGTAATGAATGTGGATTTTATATTGTGATATTTCTAATGAAAATATCCTAAATTCAGAAAGAAAGGTATTTATTTGTAATATTGATATATATGGAATTCGTGGTATTTTAGTGTAAAATTGATTCTTGTGATTTTTAGAAAAAGGTGGAATATTTATATCATAATAAAATAGGTATTTTAATGATAAATATACATATATTTATACAAAAATAATTTTAATATATTTTTTTATATTCTAAAAATCTCATTTTCTTAAGATATCGTATTTTAAATCTTTCGAGACCGAATGCTCCTTGCGGAGTCTGAATCTCGCACTACTAAGCCCGAGGATGTGCGATAATCCGCACCATCTCGAACGGGTTCCCCAAAATGGGTTGTAGCGGCACTTTGCAAAGATTGTAAAATACTAAATCCTTTAGAAAACGGTTTTATGAAGTAGATGGTATTTATTTGTAAAGATATAAATTTTCCGTATTGTATGTTCTAGATTTTCCTAAGTCAACTAGTCTATTCCTAACTGGTCTAAACGACAAGTTGTGAGATGTCTCAAATCGCCTCTTCACCGCCAATTTGGCCACGTAAGTACAAGTGAGGAAAAAAGGGATCCGCTCACGATTCACCGTGAGACGGGCCTTTTAAAGTTACCTTTCTCACTTGCCTAGCCTAGACACCATAAAGTCAGGTTTAGATAAACGACCAATGTCCATAACTTATCTTATTTTCATAATAAGAGGTATTTATTCAAAAGTGTTTCAACACTAAATCTTTTAGAAATAGTTTTATTAAGTAAAGGGTATTTAAATGAAAATGTTTGTTTTCTCGTATTCTAAGTTTTCGATGGTATCGTGTTAGGTTGTATGTAAGTGTGTGAGGAGGTAGGTCGTTACCTCGTGATCTACTTTAAATGTATATCAAGTTTGATGGAGATAAATGAAGAATTGAAACAATGTGGTATTTAAGTGATAAAATACAATAAATTGAGATAGCTATCATTTCATGTGATGAAACTTGATCAAATTGTTTAATTAGTGTTTAATAGTAAACATGAGAAAGTTTAAGTATGATTGTATTAGTGAGAAATGGAATTTTTATAGAAAACCGAATCGGAAATCGGATTTGTTCCGATTCCGTCGGGTTTTGTAATCTCGTATTTTGAGAATGGAAAAGAGAGATAGAAAAGGGACTTACGGGTTTTAGATTATACTAGAGAGTGAGAGAGAACTAAAGGGATCGCCGATGTGTTGCGTCGTCGCCGGTAGTTCCTAAAACGATCGCCGGACGTTCCGCCAGAAATTCATCGGAGCTTCGCCCCGAGCTTGTTTTCAAAGTACACGATTCTTGGAAATTTTTTGAGAGAGTGGGCTCAGGATTTTAAGGTGAGAGGGTAGAGGGTAGCGGGTGTATTTATAGGGGTAGGCTATAGTTAGGGTAGATGAAGGGTTTTTAAATAAAAAATTGTAAAAATGTCTGAAAATCATTAAAAATGGATTAAATAGAGTATAATTCATTCTCTGGAACCGATCCATTTAATTAGAGTGTGCAGGGGGTTAAAGGAGCTGAAAAGTCACAACTTTTCAGTTGACACCTCGCCGGAATCGGCAACTCCGGCCGGCGGTGGCGGGCCGAGTCGGCCGGTCCGCCGGCTGAGTTGGCCAATCCGGGCCGAGTTCGACGGTCAGGAGGTGGGGGGTCTCGTGAAGTAGGCACTGGTGCTTTTAGTTTTTCAGGTTCAGTTCAAGTTTTGGGAGTTATTGTGTGTGGACTGTTGGGCTTTCAAAGAAATTAAAACAAAATAATATAAAAAAATAATGTGGGGCAGGGGATTTGAACTCTGGTGTCTTGGTTCAGCAATGCATGGTATTACCAATGAGCTACAAGCTCCTTCTTGTAATTATTGTGTGAAATAATTACTTAAAGTGGTAACAGCAACATTAAATACCCCAAGTATACTTCAAATTTAAATCAAATTTATGTATACTAAAAATGGAGTTGTTACATATATGCTAGTCTACTCTGAAGTATCGATGCCCTGTCTCGACATTCCCTCGACTAGGAACAGTTATAGGATGTACTTTTGGACTACCCTGGCCCCACTAGTATGATCTGCATCATAGTCCTAGTAGTCGAGTACATAACCTAAGGGCTTTATCAACATATGAGAGCAAGACAGTAAACCAATACAAATCAACATGTTAAGACAAAGTGAAACCAGATAGCATACTATCATGTCGAGCAAGAAAGTCCTCTCTATATATATCCAAGCATCCACTATAATATACATCATATGTACAATAATGGCCTCTAGGGCATATACATAACTAAGAATCACCCACTTGCACTAAGGCCGGCTGTTATAGTATCTCATACCCAACAATTTAGAAGAGTCTCTCAAATTGTATCTGGGGTATGGCCTTCGAGAGTGGATCCACAGTGTTGTCCTTCGTGTCAACTCTCCTGATCTCGATCTCTCGGCGATCAACTATCTCCCAGATCAGGTGATACCGCCTCAGAATATGTCTAGATCTCTGATAGGATTAAAATCCTATGATGGCGCTTCACGCGGACGCCAATGTGCAAAGCACAGAAGCACTTTCTGAATAAAGAGTCAAACTGTTAGAAGGCGCCTCATGTGTTATCCACGCAGGCGCCAATGTGCAAAGCACAGAAGTGCCCATCTTAAAAATTAAATTCTTAAGCGGCACCCACGTGCCCAACATGTGAGCGCAGGTGCCCAAGTTAATATCTGTAGAATTAAATTCTATATTTCTCCAATAAAAATTAGGATATTCTCTGTTAAACAGAGTCATTGGATCAAAAATCCAAAGGAGAAATCATTTCCCAAATCTTTCTAAATAAGAAGGATACTCTCGGTTGGGTCAATGATCCAACAATAGAATAAAATTCTATTTCTTAGGAATATATATTTCCTCAACCTTTCAAAAGAAGAAAGATTGCTCTCCGTAAAACAGAGAACCGGTGGATTAAAATTCCAATGGTGATTAAAAATCACCATTTCACAGAATAAAACTCTACATATAGGAAAATATTTCCCCAATCTTGTTAAAAAATAACAAGAAAATATGTTCTGGAAAACAGAAACCCTTAGATAAAAGATCCAATGGTGGGTAAAATTTCCCAAATCAATTGGAATCTCTCAATGAGAGATTTTCTCAAAGCTAATCAACAAATTGCCTCTACTATATAAAGGACCCGGGACTTCAAGTCTCAAAAAAGAAGAAGAAAGGGTTTTCCCCATAAGCTTTTGCAAAAAAGAGTACAACGCGATCTTGAGAGAACAAGAGAATTTAATTCTCAAAGAAGAAGACTTTCCTCATTGAAACCAAAGGTAAAAAAACAGAAATCATATTGTCTCTCCTTTACCTACCTAAGAGTTTAACCCTTCATTTAAGATCTCGGTTCTTTCTCCGGTTGAGATCTGCAGAAGCAAATCTCTACACAAGTTGAGAATTTAATTCTCATCGGGAAAATTTTGCTCTGCAGATTCAAAACCTAGGGGAAAAGAATTAAATTATATAATAAAAAGAGAAGAAGAACGAGAACATATAAGAATTTAATTCCTCCAAAAATTAGGGTTTAACCCTATATATAAAGAACTTAGTTCTTCCATAAAAAAAAGCAGTGATGATGATCCAAGATCTTCAAAACCAGAATCGTTGGTGCTTAGCACTATTTTGAAGCCTCACGTGTTTCCCATGTGAGTGCTTCAAACGAATAAAGAGAGTAACTAAAACTGCCTCACGTGTTTCCCACGTGAGTGTTAAAGCACCCTAGTATCAAAAAGAAAAGGAGCAGTCATGTGTTTTGCACGAGAACGTTAGCCAAGTGCTTAGCACTTCTGTAAAAAAAAGGGGAGATAAAACCCAATGGGCAGTGCCCATATTTGGGTGCCTCACGTGTGTCACGTGAGCGCCACAAAACGCTAATGTTTAACGCTAATCCAATGCCCACGTGAAACGTGCGTGAGCACTGTATTCCTCAGTGCTTAGCACTATTGGGTATTTATGGAAACCCAATCTCAGCCTAAATTGGCTAAGTTTTTTGAGGTTAAACCTCTTTGATTCTAAAACAACCGAGTCCATATTGCTCGTGTTTTCCCAAACTGACCTTAGTCTAAAAACTGACTAGTTGTCTCCCATTGATGATATCCCAAATGATATTCATCTTATATCTCCTAAGATAATTTTAGTCTCAAACATGACTAATATTTCTTAAGTCTACAACAGCCCCCTTTTCCCCTCAAATATGGGATTTGGTTTAAGGGTACATCTCTCCACACCTCTGATATATTTCGTTATAATTCTTCAACATCTTTAAAGAGGTGGAGGGTCCCGAAAACCAACAACTCTTTGGTGCACTTCCAAATTGACGTGCACACCTCAAATCGGATCGTACCCCAAATTGGGTGCATTCCATATCACCATTGTTCGCTTCGTCACGTAATAAATACACGTGTGCGTAAGATGGATAAGGGACCGAGAAGTCCCTAAACTAATATTCATCTCCAAAATGGCGATAATGGACCGAGATGTCCCAAAACTAACAACGGACTGAGAAGTCTCCAAACTAATATTCGTCTCCAAAATGGTGATAATGGACCGAGATGTCCCAAAACTAAAACGGACCGAAATGTCCCTAAACTAATATTCGCCTCCAAAATGGTGATAATGGACCGAAATGTCTCTAAACTAACATTTGCCCCTAAATACAGCAATAATGGACCGAAATGTCCTTAAACTAATATTCACCCCCAAATACGGCGACAAAGGACGGAAACGTCCTTAAACTAACATTTCGCCTCAAACATGGCGATAGTGGTGTTCGATATAGTGCCCTCAGAGTCAATTATTAGATCACATGCACGTGATTGCAAAGATTGAGGGAGGACCTATGCCGGTAGGACAGTCTTACTCGAGAAGATAGTATGCTATCTGGTTTATCTCTATCATCGTGTACTGCTTTAGGTGACCAGACAGATCGCTATTACACATTGATAGAGCCCTTAGGATTCATGCTTGACTGCCAACAGTATGAGGGCGATCGTATACGTGGGAGCTGGTAGTCTATAAGCACATCCTTAAAAGGTCCCTAGTCGTGGGAGTTTCGAGACAGGGCATCGATACTCCAGAGTAGACTGGTGTATACAGTCGAGACCCCGACGAGGGGCGGTGGCCGGTCTCACAAGCTACTGGTGTCAATTGGTTCACCTAAGATGTATACAGGTGCTCATTGGGTTATGAGTACACCGGACAGGACTCGCCGGGAACATGCTAGTTGGTCTTATACCTGACGTCAGATGGCAGTTCCCTGGTGACATGTGTACAGGTTAGTTCATCAACCTGAGGATCGTCATTTGTCTCGTGTGAGTTCCCACTGTACTTTAATTACTACCCTACCACGCTCAAAGGAGACGTGCAAATAGGTTTTAGTTGGGTACAGTCCCGAGCCACATGGAGGCAGTGAGCGGATCTTCAGGGGTTCGTCTCTCCCGGTATTGGGGGTGAGGTCGCGCTGTGTCTAGGAGAGCCATTACACGAAGCCCTCGGCCGAGGCAGGAGATTTACTGGTAGGTATTCCAGTAGTATCTCAAGGTGTTCTTGGCTACACTCCGACACGACTTGTACCGCTTTTGGGGGTCTGACTTTTACCAACCCCCTAGGCCCGCCATGTGATGCTCATAGACGAACGGACCGGACTGTACGGATATTGTCACTGACAGGCTCAGTAGGGTTTCAGGATGAGTTCGCTCATCGACATCCCTTTTGGTCAATACCTGGTAGCCCGTTACGTATAGGCTAATATCTCTGACGTACTTGTGGTTAAATCCACAACCAATGTATTTACGAGTCTTTAGAGTCCCCCACAGACCAGTTTCTCAAGTGTCGAGCGAAACGCTGTAGAGGCCGTATGGAGATATGGCAGGGTTCGATCAGATACGTGCGGTATTACACGGATCAGGATCGGACGGTTAATACTAGCGGGCTTTGGTTTAAGCCGGATCCTAGTATTGTACAGTGTAGATTTTGTCTCGTTGCATTTGTATTCGGTCGGAATACAAATGCGGGTATGTATATACAGTAGCGGGGTTTTCCTGTAATTTATTACGGGATCAGTTTTTTGGAGTTGTCAGTTTGCTTTCCGTTTCGGCCATTTTCCTTTGTATCTTTCATTGGCCGAAAATTAGTGGAGGAGGGCTTATTTGCATTTGTGCAAATTAGCTATTTGGAAGGTTGTCTTTGCATACTTTTGTTTCATGATGGTTTCATGATGGAGCACCATCCCTTGACCTTCCATGCTTCATGATTGCTTGACTTTCTTTTTCATCATGGTTTACTTTTGGAGTCATCATACTTGATGATGATGTTTGGTGATGATGGTAGGTCATGGTTGTTGATGAGTGTGGTTGTGGTTATGATCATTTCTTTTGATCATAACCCTTTTCGCTCTCTTGCCTTATTGGTCTCACTATCTTTTTGATAAAAACTCTTTCCCTCTCATTCTCATATGAAGTTGGCCGGCCATATGAGGAGGTGCTGCCTATTTTTTATGTGGGGGATTTTTGTTCCCTTGATGCTTGAAAAATCCCACAAGTTCCATCTCCATTGGCCTGTATCATTCCTCCACTAAAAAGCAACTCCATACAAACCCCAAATGAGATATGAGTTCTACAGACAACCTACAGCAAACCTTGGGCACGTCGACTCGCCAACTTCGTACCCGAGTTGCCTCGGACCAGAGGCGGGAGCCCGTAAAAGAAGCCGGCGATGTGGTGCCCTTCCGGCGAGGAAGTGGAGACCGGACACTCCGCGGGAGATCGGGACGACGACGGGAAGATCGGAGGACTCGGATCACTCGGTATATCTCTCTTCCCCCATCTTGTAGTTAGCTAGGACTAGTTTAATGGCCCGATCTGGGTTAAAAGTGCGCGGTGGTGCCGGTTGAAAAGTTATTGTAAATCACCGCTTCCGCATTCCAGCGTCGGATTGACGGCCGGGGCGCCGTCGTGCACTTACAGTGGTCTTAGAGCCTCGCCATTAACCTGGTCTATCTTGGTCTAGTATGTTTAAAGCTTCGATCGATCAAATATCCGAAAACCCGATATCATGCACATCAGTTTTCTGTCGATTTTTTTCTGGCTCGAAATTTTTTTCAGTGTGTTGCAGAAGTATGTGCATGGACTTTTATGCTTACTGTGAAAATTCGACACCATGATTCATTAGGAAGACCGCCGAACCGCGGCCAAAACCCTTTTCTGGCCGCGGTTCCACGGCAGTTCTGTGTTATCATTGTGCCAATTTTTTCCAGGGGGCTTTTGGGTTGGAAATACGGGTTTTGGAATATTAATTTTAGGCCCAGAATTTCTTTAAGTGCTACAGTAATGCTTGGGGCCCACTTGGTAAAATTTGATCGATCGGATATTTTAAACATGTTAGTTCACAGCTTTTACATTATATCTGCGACCGTGAATGTCACTTGATCGGTAAATCCTGTCTAACTGCTATAGCCCGGTTAGATGGATTTGCGAACGTGACATTCACGTTGATGTTCTGTGATTGTGCTGTGATGTTGCGGATTGGTCATGGGGATAGCCTGGTTGCAGTGGTAGTACAGTTTTGTTGTATTCTGTACATTTGATATTGTGGGGCGAGCGACCGACATGTGGACTGCCGTCACTGCCTGTTTGTATTATTCTTTTGGGGCACGACCAGGTGGCGGTCGATGTACCCGTTGTATGTATATTTTACTTTCTGTACTAAGATTACCCCGCGGAGGGGTGCACAGATAGCCGGGTTCTAGAGGGCAAAAAGCCCGCTTCTCATGGCATTGAGACGGAGGGGGCTTCACTCTAGAATTGGTGGGCTATTCGCCGCACTTGTAGGGGGTACAGGTTGACCTAGGAGAGGTGCCCAAGTTACCGGATTTCGTGAAGTGCTGGGTGGTCCATTCACAGTGCTGAAGGGGGCTGCCTCGCTTCAGGTTTTGGCGGGTAACTTGCCGTGCCCGTAGGGGTCTAGGATTTTATTGCACAGGCTATCCACACGACCAGGGGAACGTCGGGTTTCAGTAGCGGCACTGTGAAACCCGGGGATCCCAGATATCTGTATTGTTCTGTGATGCTGTACATTTCTGTGATGTTGCATTTTATCACGCCTTGAGCGAAAATTATATATTATATATATATTAGTAGATGTTGTATATGTTTTGCATCCGCGCTAGTCCAGTCCCTGCTCTGTCGTTGGTTAGCTAACTTAACGGGTAATGACGGGACCCAGTGGTGAATGCGGATGGTATATATGTACGTCATTATTTTCGTTCTTTATTGGCGTGATCAATTGATGGGACTACGTTGATTCGGATCAATGCAAGTTAAACACACCTAATCTGATGTTGTTGGAACATTTTTCAAAATGCTGTTATTTGCATGGACGTTCACTTTTGTTTTGCACAGTGGTATTCAGTTGGAATATCCCGCTCCTCAGTCGACGAGGCAAGGGCCGAGATCCCTTCACCGCGAGTGACCCCTTGGACAAAAGTTTGCGTCAGGGAAATAACTTCACTATAGCCGATTATTTTTGCTTTGCATCATGGTATTCAGTTGGAATATCCTGCACCTCATTCTACGGGGAAAGTGCCGAGATCCCTTCACCGGGAGTGACCTCTTTAGCGAAGGTTTTCGTCACTATATTTTTAAAAGCTATCCGGTTCCTTCAACGATATCAAGTTCATTACGTTAAAGGTTTTCGCCAGAAACCATTCGTAGCCCTCCGTCGTTTCATATGGATAGTCAATAGTATTCAAGCTGTATTTGTTGGCCATAGTCAAGGCACAGTGTTTAGTATCTATTGGGTGTTCATATGCTGCATAGATAGATGCGTTGGTTTGGGACAGTCGTATAGCCTTGTTGGCCCTAGTCAAGGGCTTATACGGGTGGGTTCAAATTAACCTGGACAATGACGGGTAGAACTTGACATGTGACTTATGATTTTTTGGCCTTAGTCAAGGTCATAAGAGCATGGGGCAAAAATCACATCGGGAGTTTCTAAAGAAACTGAAACTTGCCAGATATGCGCATACCTTCTAGAGTGTGATAACGTGAGCAGATTCCGTCACGTTGTTATGCGATGATAGTTGGATCCCGATTCCCACTGATGAGTTGGCTTACTCCTCGGGTGATCCCGACTAATTCTTCTTTCGGGTTTGGAGAACAATTTGAGGTTACAGTGGGAGGTTTTCTGATTAGATAAATTGGTAACCATTCTGATATAGGTTAGAGTGCACGCTGAGTGTTTCTTTTCTCTCTCTCTTTGGCAGCGACCATTGACCCGACCCTAGACTATGACTCAGTGACCAAAATTGACTGAACCTTCTTTAACACTGGCTTTTGGATTGTCAGAGTTGCAAACCTCATTGCCACTCCTACTTTTACCCTTTTCTCCAGGACACCCCGTATTACTACGAACGTCCACTTCCATTGGACAAAACCATCGTATGGTTATATACGAACTCGAAGGAATTTATTCGAGGATGGTTTCCGGTTCTGGAGAAAACGAATAGGACTATTCAGTTGTCTTTTCCTTTTTACCTTCTCTCAAGTTGCGAGTACTCCTTGGTTTAAGAGATAGTACACCTATTACGCAAATTGGATAGTCTTCTTCCAGACCATAGGCAGGTGCCGACTGGTAGGGAATGAAGAAAACCAATTAGCCTAACGATGGTGTACAGAAGGTATTGAGTTAAGACAAAGAAAGGGATTAGAAGGAGGGCAAAGTAAATTGCGACTGCTATTCACGACCAAACCAAGTATTTCATTACCACTCCCACTTCATCTTTGTATTTCTCTAGGACAATCCGTATCACTACGAAGATCCACAGTTTATTGGATACTCCATCGTATGGTTATATACGAACTTGAAAGGAACTTGTTCCAGTTCGGGCATGGATTCTGGTTCAGGAGAAATAGGAATAAGGTTTATTCAGGTGTCTTTTATCTTCACCTTCTCTCGCATTGCGAGTGTTCCTAGGATTAGGGCAGTACACCCATTATGCTTATTGGATAGTCTTCTTCCAAAGCATAGGCTGGTGCCGAACGGTAGGGAAGGAAGAAAACCTTTTGGCTTAAAGGGGTGTGCAGAAGGTAATGACTAAAGACATATGAAGGGATGTGGAGAGGTGGCAAAGAAATATACGGTTACAGTTGTGAATCTCGATAATGAAAGTTGCATTACTAGGAATACCAGAACACCCGATCGAAACATTTCAATGTTTCAGTTTCACTGTGTACTGTTAAAAGAAAACTGATTTCCCAATTAATCCTTGCTCCAGGGTATGTATTTACCAGGTATGATTCTCACATCTGTGTGGTTTTACAGATGATGAGTGGGAGTAAGTTATTGGGAATTAGGTGATCATCCTCATTATATCGGAATTCGTTGTAATTGGTGATATTTTGAGGAAATTGCCTGGGTTATTTGCCGGACGGCAAATATTTGGTTTTGAATATCCGTTATAATGCACCAATTTCAAATTGATATATCTGTACATCTATTTTTATAGAGTGAGATATACCTGTTTGAAATTATGTCAATGACATTTACCTATATCAGCTGATGGTTAGGTAAGGAGCATTAAACAGCGGTGTAATTCTTCTTAACCATAAGTACAGTTTTCAACCTACGACACACAGGGAGTGAGTTATTAGACTCAAGGGACTTGTACAGAGTATTGTATATTGTCCAGTGTCCATTAGGACAGAGGGGACGGTCCTCGTACTATATTCAGTTTACTTATGACTTCTCTAGTTCTTAGACAGGTGTTTCGTAGAAACACAGGGTCCAAGTTTTGAGAAGTTATAGGTATAAGAGTAAAGCAGAGAACCAGGTGTTGCAAGTATTGGGATTCTTCATGGTGATCGAAGATGTAGATACTTGTGTATGGTATTTAGTTGATAGTGATGGATATTAAGAGAACTTGCTTCTCTTTCAGGTTACTCATAATTGGAAGCATTTCTAAGTTAAGTAACGCTGATCGGCCTCCTTCCATTTAGTTAACATGCACTGGAGACAGCTGCATGATTTGAATCTGGTTAAATTAAATCAGTGCCTCTGGGCCTATATTGGATATAGAACAGTTCGTATCTTAACGATGTTAAGGTACCGGGAGTTGTCCGGCTTATGCCAAAAACCAGACTCTGGATAACTCAAGGCACGTTTCTGTAATGGCTGTTTGTGGGTTGACCCAGGCTATGACGAAGGTTGACTTTCTACCATCTGGAAGATCAATAGTGATATTGTTCTTAACTCGCCACAGTTTTAATAAAAATGGATTTTTTTAGAAAACAATAGTGGGAGTATGGTAGAACTGGAAGTGATTCCAGAACCGCAAACGATTACTGAAGATTTGATAAAGAACTTAAAGATTCAATCTGGTTTGACATTCCATTGGCCACTCCGCAGATATGGTGGGTAACCTCAGGCACCCGAGAGGTACTCCGGTAGCCTCAAGGACGGTGACAGGGAGGTTCTTGTTTACCCAGACTTGCCATTGCTGTTGTTCCAGATTGTGAGACCCGGCAGGAGGATGACTATAGCGTCGTTCTAAACTAGCTTTAGAAGTGTACGTCTATATGACTTTGCCAGAGGGTTGTCGTAGTCAGTGGGAGCAGCGGAAGCATTGGTGGACAGGTGGCTTATATCTATTTATAGACTAAAGCAGATATAGCGGAGATAGATCATCTATTTCTGATGCGACAGTCATAGGTTTGACTTCATCAGAATAGGGGATGGATCTGTTAAGAAGGTAGTAGGGTGTGATGTCCTGGTATTTGGATGACATACACAGAGTAGGAAGTGATATTCATATACTACGATCGGTTATACTTTGGCTGTCACACAGTGGTTTCTCCACATGGGACTTGGACATTATATCAGACATACTGGTTACTAGATCTATGGTTTTAGATCTAGATTTGGGTGGTTTCCCAATTAAGGGTACTTAGACAGCATTCTAAGAGTATTTAGAATGGACGACTCCTGGCACGGTAGTGTACCTGCAGGTGATGGAGTCACCCTCTCTAAAGGTGTCTTATAGACTAAAGGGGAGAGGGATGTGTATGATTGGCAGATCACTTGTTTAGACAATTGAGTCAATCATGAGATGTCAAGTACCACACCAGATGTTGTTTTTGCACTAGATGCAATAAGTTGACATTGATCCAATCCTGGAGAAACAGTCGGAAGCAGTTTTAGAACATAAGTGGATGTTCTAAGGATATGATAACGACAGCCTCATTCGGGAGACAGTTATCATTCCAGGATTCCAAGGTGACTTGGACGACAGGGAGGTTGTCAGAGTTATAGTTTTCCATCTGACGAGGGGCAGTATTTTGGACAGGTGGTCCAAGGGGATACTGAGGGAGGCATGGCGCAGGATACTGATTGAGTTCAGTTAACGATACAGTCTAAGAAGTTCGGATTTGGAGTTCATTTATGAGCTAGGTCCCATTAGACATCCAAAAACATTCTAAGACAGGTATTGCTCATTTCGGGAGATGGCATTCTCCGCGAACTTGAGATATAGAGAGACATAGAAAGAAACATCAAAGCGGATCCACTCACTGAGGCTATTTCTCGAACGCAATAGTTTCGCAAACGAGCTTTGTGAGACTGACTAGTAGAGGAGTTGGGTGTTCGGTATCACACAGGCTGTGAGTATGCGACATCGCAATAATTAGCCTTGAGTGCAAGTGGGAGATTGTTGGATATAGTGCCCTCAGAGTCAATTATTAGATCACAGGCACGTGATTGCAATGATTGAGGGAGGACCTATGCAGGTAGGACAGTCTTACTCGAGATGATAGTATGCTATCTGGTTTATCTCTATCATCGTGTACTGCTTTAGGTGACCAGACAGGTCGCTATTACACGTTGATAGAGCCCCTAGGATTCATGCTTGACTGCCAGCAGTATGAGGGCGATCATATACGTGGGAGCTGGTAGTCTATAAGCACATCCTTAAAAGGTCCCTAGTCGTGGGAGTTTCGAGACAGGGCATCGATACTCCAGAGTAGACTAGTATATACAGTCGAGACCCCGACGAGGGGCGGTGGCCGGTCTCACAAGCCACTGGTGTCAGTTGGTTCACCTAAGATGTATACAGGTGCTCATTGGGTTATGAGTACACCGGACAGGACTCGCCGAGAACATGCTAGTTGGTCTTATACCTGACGTCAGATGGCAGTTCCCTGGTGACATGTGTACAGGTTAGTTCATCGACCTGAGGATCGTCATTTGTCTCGTGTGAGTTCCCACTGTATTTTGATTACTACCCTACCACACTCAAAGGAGACGTGCAAACAGGTTTTAGTTGGGTACAATCCCGAGCCACATGGAGGCAGTGAGCGGATCTTCAGGGGTTCATCTCTCCCGGTATTGGGGGTGAGGTCACGCTGTGTCTAGGAGAGCCATTACACGAAGCCCTCGGCCGTGGCAGGAGATTTACTGGTAGGTATTCCAGTAGTATCTCAGGGTGTTCTGGGATACACTCCGACACGACTTGTACCGCTTTTGGGGGTCTGACTTTTACCAGCCCCCTAGGCTCGCCATGCGATGCTCATAGACGAACGGACCGGACTGTACGGATATTGTCACTGACAGGCTCAGAAGGGTGTCAGGATGAGTTCGCTCATCGACATCCCTTTTGGTCAATACCTGGTAGCCCGTTACATATAGGCTAATACCTCTGACGTGCTAGTGGTTAAATCCACAACCAATGTATTGATGAGTGTTTAGAGTCCCCCACAAACCAGTTTCTCAAGTTTCGGGCGAAACGCTGTAGAGGCCGTATGGAGATATGGCAGTGTTCGATCAGATACGTGCGGTATTGCACGGATCAGGATCGGACGGTTAATACTAGCGGGCTTTGGTTTAAGCCGGATCCTAGTATTGTACAGTGTAGATTTTGTCTCGTTGCATTTGTATTCGGTCGGAATACAAATTCGGGTATGTATATACAGTAGCAGGGTTTTCCTGTAATTTATTACGGGATCAGTTTTTCAGAGTTGCCAGTTTGCTTTCCGTTTCGGCCATTTTCCTTTGTATATTTCATTGGCCGAAGATTGGTGGAGGATGGCTTATTTGCATTTGTGCAAATTAGCTATTTGGAGGGTTGCCTTTGCATACTTTTGTTTCATGATGGAGCACCATCCCTTGACCTTCCATGCTTCATGATTGCTTGACTTTCTTTTTCATCATGGTTTACTTTTGGAGTCATCATACTTGATGATGATGTTTGGTGATGATGGTAGGTCATGGTTGTTGAAGAGTGTGGTTGTGGTTATGATCATTTCTTTTGATCATAACCCTTTTCTCTCTCTTGCCTTATTGGTCTCACTATCTTTTTGATAAAAACTCTTTCCCTCTCATTCTCATATGAAATTGGCTGGCCATATGAGGAGGTGCTGCCTATTTTTTATGTGGGGGATTTTTGTTCCCTTGATGCTTGAAAAATCCCACAAATTCCATCTCCATTGGCCTGTATCATTCCTCCACCAAAAAACAACTCCATACAAACCCCAAATGAGATATGAGTTCTACAGATAACCTAGAGCAAACCTTGGGCACGTCGACTCGCCAACTTCGTGCCCGAGTTGCCTCGGACCAGAGGCGGGAGCCCGTAAAAGAAGCCGGCGATATGGTGCCCTTCCGGCGAGGAGGTGGAGACCGGACACTCCGCGGGAGATCGGGACGACGACGAGAAGACCGGAGGACTCGGATCACTCGGTATATCTCTCTTCCCCCACCTTGTAGTTAGCTAGGACTAGTTTAATGGCCCGATCCGGGTTAAAAGTGCGCGGTGGTGCCGGTTGAAAAGTTATTGTAAATCACCGCTTCCGCATTCCGACGTCAGATTGACGGCCGGGGCGCCGCCGTGCACTTACAAGTGGACCGCGATGTCCTTAAACTAAAATAATCGAGCCCAAATGCTCATATGTTTAAGTTGATCTTAATCTCAAACCAGATTAACGATCCTTAAATCAAACCAAACCTAAATCTAAGAATATACTGATTTGGACTAATCCACGTCCTACGGGCGACAACATAAAATAGTCTCCGTATACAATCCACGGGCAACCAAAATAAAACAAACATACACACGACATGAAGTGAACCTTCGGAGCAGGATAAAGTGGTTATCGCGATACAGTGACGTAATTAACTACCGGGGCTTGCGCCTGCAGGAAAGAGCGTCGCCACAATAAAAAAAAACCCTCATAAACGAGGGGGGATCTGATAAAGTCTACTACAACGGCCGCATCTGTCCAAACCTTCGATATACTGTGCCATAAATCAACTTGGCATCTTCGAAGAGGTGGACGGATAAATACAAATAGCATCTTCCCCCAGGATTCAGGCCAGACGTCCCAACGTCCCGGTCCATCTTCCGCGATGAACAGTACCATCGCGTTAGCTGATATATTCTCGACATGCAGTCCCTTAGGTTCTTGCTCGAATTGTTGGCTATAGTGTCCTCAAAGCAATTATCATAGTCGCAGGTATGTGATCATGATGATTGAGCGAGGACCTATACCAATAAAATAGTCTTACTCGAGATGATAGTATGCTATCTGGTTTGTCTTTATCATCATATGTTGATAAAGCCCATAGGATTCTTGCTTGACTGCCAGCATTGTGATGGCGATCACATACGTGGGAGCTGGGGGTCTATAAGCAAATCCTTAAATGTCCCTAGTAGTGGGAGTATCGAGACTGGGCATCGATACTCAAGTGTAGACTGGTGTATACTTATCTAGACCCTGACGAGGGGCGGTGGCCGGTCTCACATGCCATTGGTGTCAGTTGTTCACCTAAGATAGTATACAGGTGCTCATTGGATTATGAGTACGCTGGACGGACTCACCGGGAACATGCTAGTTGGTATTATACCTATAGTCTGATAGCAGTTCCCTGGTGACATGTGTACAGGTTAGTCTGTCGACCTGAGATCGTCATTTGTCTCGTGTGAGTTCCCACTGTGCTTTGATTACTACCCTACCATGGCTCAAAGGAGTCGTACAAACAGGTTTTAGTTCGGTACAGTCCCGAGCCACATGGAGGCAATGAGCGGATCGTCGGGGATTCGTCTCTCCCAGTATTGGGGGTTGATGTCGCGTAGTGCACGGGTAGCTATCACTAGAAATCCTCGGTCGGGGTATGTGAGAATTACCGATCCAGGATCGATAGCTTCTCAGGTAGTGATGGGTTTCATACCGACACGAATTATCGCGTTGTTAGGGGTCTAACTTTATCCACCCCCCTAGACTCGATATGCAATACTCTTAGACGAATAGACCGAACTGTACGGATATTGTCACTGAAAGGCTCAGTAGGGGTTCGGATGAGTTTGCTCGTCGGCCTTCCTTTCGCTCAATACCTGGGTAGCCGTTACGTACAGCTAGTGCCGCTGACGTGCTTGTGGTTAAACCCACTACCAGCGTATTGACGAGTCTTTAGAGTCCGACACAGAGGGTTTTCACGGTTCAGGTGATATGGTGTAGTTGACGTATGTTGATACATACAGGTGTCCGATTAAATATGTGCACGGACTGCATAGACTTTAATCGGGCGGTTGATAATACTAGCGACTTAGGATTAAGCCAGATTGTTAAATCAAGTTTTGATTTAATAATTTACATATGTATTTATATATATGTATTCTAGTATTATTGCTCACTGTTCTTTTTCTCTCTTTGGCTATTCGTATTTTCGTACGAATACGCGTATGTGTATTTCGATACATGTACCGGGAAGTATTCCGTATTTATACGGAATAGCTTCTTGAAGATGCCACCTCATTATTGATTTTCTTTTGAAAATCATTTGTTTTAGATGAGGTGGAAAAGGTGACATGGCAAGGGTATGGGCTTTGGGTCAAAGCATGGTCTTTGCACATGTAGAGATTGGTATGGCCTTGATTTGTTTAATACAAAATTGGATAAGATTTTTGGGTGCATTATTATGTGAAGAGAGAGGAGGCCGGCCACTTTAGGTGTGGGGTTTTTTCTTGCTCATTTTGATTGATTTCATTTGAGGCTCTCTCTCTCTAGCTCACTCTCATTACTCATACACCCAAAAAGCACTTAGCCACATTTAGCACATGCCATTCTTGCTTTCATCACCTCCACATCTTCCATGGTTGTTCTATGAGCATTATATTTTGAGAGAAGATTAGAATGACACTATCCTACACCCCCCACTCTCTACTACTAACAATCCTAGAGAGTTGGTTGGTCCGCTTGGCGAACCTGGAGCTTATGCCGTTTCCCTCGGATGGATCATCGGAGATGAAGGAAGACCGTCGACCAAAATCGATCCGCATCACTAGGAGCTTGGAAATGGTTGAAGACCCGAAGGACTTGGTTCATTAGGTATAACCATTCTATCTCCCTTTGTTAGTTTTCTAGTTTTAGGGTTAATGGTTTCGATCTTAGAAATCGGGTAATGGTAGCGCCGGGTTTTAGAAAAATTTTGTTCCGCATTTGGCCACGGTTCGATGGCAGGGGCGCTCCCATAACCCTTCATGGTATCAGAGCAACCCATTAAACCCTACTAGCTAGGTTGCATGAAGTTAGAACATCGATCGATCAAAATTTCCAAATCAATTTTCCAATTTGCCTATTTTCTGTCGATTTTAAAACTTGCTCAAAAAATCTTTCTGTGTAGCTTAAAAATCCGTGCAGGCAACTGTAGAGCACCACAAGAAATTTAAAAGCTTGAATCAATTTTTTGGCCGTGGAAACGCCGCAAAATTTGTGGCCAAAGGCCTCCAAATTTTTTCTGGCACTCTCTGACAAGGAAAAATGATTTTTGTGATATTTAGTTTTAGCCCAGATTCTCTTGAGTACTGGTTTGCACTTGGGGCTAGACAGAAATTTTAATCGATCGAAGTTTTAACTATGTAATTATCAGTACATAGTTTAGCATCTGCGACCGTGAATGTCACTCGATCGGTAAACCCGTCTAATTGCTATATGTCCTTTTAGACGGGTTTGCGAACATGACATTCACGTTTATATTCTGTGTTGTGCTGTGATGTTGCGGATTTGTCGTGGTGGATAATTTGCGTGCAATGGTAGTGCAGTTTGGTTATATTTGTACATTTGATATTGCGGGGAGAGCGTCCGACATGTGGACTGTCGTCACTGCCTGTTTGTATATTATTATTTTGGGGCACGACCGGGTTGAGGTCGATGTACCCATTGTATATTATTTTATTTTCTGTACTAGGATTACCCCGCGATGGGGTGCATGGATAGCCGGGTCCTGGAGGGCAATGGGCCCGCATCTCATGGTGTTGAGACGGAGGGGGCTTTACTCTAGAATTGGCGGGCTACTTGCCGCACTCGTAGGGGGTATAGGTTGACCGAAGGAGGGGTGCTCAAGTTACCGGATTCCGTGAAGTGTTGGGTGGTCCATTCACTTTGCTGAAGGGGGTTGTCTCGCTTCAGGTTTTGGTGGGTAACTTGCTGCGCTCGTAGGGGTCTAGGAGTTCATTGCACAGGCTATCCACACGACCAGGGGAACGTCGGATTTTTAGTTGAACTCAAAGGAAACCCGAGGCTCCCAGATTATCTGTATTGTTCTGTGATGCTTATTACTTTTCTGTGATACTGCATTTATCATGCCTGGGACGATTGTTATATATATTTATATTTACTAGTAGATGTTGTATATGTTTTGCACCCGCGCTAGTCCAGTCCCCACTCTGTCGTTAGTTAAGTAACCTAACGGGTGATGACGGGACCCAGTGGCGAATGCGAATGGCATATACGTACATTTTATTTTCGTTCTTTTCTGGTATGATTAATTGATGGGACTGTTTTGAATCTTATCAATGCAAGGAAAAAACCTATATATATATGATGTTGTTGGAACCAAGTCTTTAAAAACTGACGTTACAGACGTACGCTTTTGCTTTACATCGTGGTATTCAGTTTGGAATATCCTGCACCTCATTCGACGAGGCAAGGGCCGAGATCCCTTCATCGGGAGTGACCCCTTGAGTAAAAGTTTTCGTCAACGTAATAACTTCACTATAGTCGTTTACTTTTTGCTTTGCATCATGGTATTCAGTTTGGAATATCCTGCACCTCATTCGACGGGGAAAGAGCCGAGATCCCTTTACCGGGAGTGACCTCTTTAGCAAAAGTTTTCGCCACTATACTTTTGTAAAACCACTCGGTTCCTTCAACGATATCAAGTTCATTACGTTAAAGGTTTTTCGCCAAAAACCAGCCGTAGACCTCCGTCATTTCTTACAGGTATTGCTTAGTATTCATGCTGTGTATGTTGACCTCTGTCAAGGCACAGTGCTTGGTAGCTCGGTAATACTTGTTTGTTGCATAGATATGCGATTATTTAGGACAGTCGCACGGTCATTTTGACCTCTGTCAAGGGTACGTGTGGGTGGGTCTAAGTTAATCCAGGACAATGATGGGTTGAACTTAACTTGCGACTTATGATATATTGACCTCTGTCAAGGTCATAAGCCGCTTGGGGTAAAAAATCATATCGGGAGTTTCAAACATACAGAAAACTTGCCAGGCATACGCATACCTTCTAGAGTGTGGTGACTTGAGTGGCTTCCATCAAGTTATCATGCGAAGATAATTGAATCCCGATTCCCACTGATGAGTAGGATTACTCTTCGGGTGATTCCGACTAGTTCTCCTTTTTGGATTTGGAGGAGAATTCGAGAAAACAGTGGGAGCCATCCAAATTAGATAAAGAGATTATCCATTCTGATCTAGGTTAGAGTGCACGCTGAGTGTTTCTTTTCTCTCTCTCTCTTTGGCATCGACCATGGCCCAACCCTAAATTCAGTGACCAAGTTAACCGAACTTTCTTAAAATCACTGGCTTTTGGATTGTCCAAGTTACATACATCATTGCCACTCCTTCTTTTACCCTTTGCTTTTCTCCAAGAACACCCTGTATCACTACGTATATACACTTCCATTGGATAAAACCATCGTATGGTTATATACGAACTCGAAGGAACTTTTTCGAGGATGGTTTCCAATTCTGGAGAAAATGAATAGGATTATTCAGTTGTCTTTTCTTTTTACCTTCTCTCAGCTTGTGAGGGCTCCTAGGATTAGGAGACGGTACACTTATTACGCTTATTGGATAGTCTTCTTCCAAACCATAGGCAGGTGCCGAAAGGTAGGGAATGAAGAAAACCAATTAGCCTAAGTGTGCTGTACAGAAGGTAATGAGTAAAGACAAATAAAAGGATTAGAAAGAGGGAAAAGTAAATTGCGACTGCTATTCACGACCAAACCAAGTCTTTCAACGCCACTCCTACTTCACCTTTGTATTTCTCCAGAACACACCGTATCACTACGAACATCTAATCCTATTGGATAAATCCATCGTATGGTTATATACGAACTCGAAGAAACTTTTTCGAGGATGGATTCTGGTTCAGGAGAAATAGAATAAGGTTTATTCAGTTGTCTTTTATCTTTACCTTCTCTCAGGTTGTGAGTACTCATAGGATTAGGAGAGTACACCTATTACGCTTATTGGATAGTCTTCTTCCAAACCATAGGCTGGTGCCGAACGGTAGGGAAGGAAGAAAACCATTTAAGCCTAACGAAGGTGTACAGAAGGTAACGACTAAAGACAAATAAAGTGATTTGGAGAGATGGTAAGGAAATATATGGTTTCAGTCATGAATCTGGATAATGGAAGAGGCATTACTAGGAATACCAGGATACCCCTATAAAATATTTTAATGTTTCAGTTTACTATGCGTTCTTAATTGAAAACTGATTTCCCAATTAGGTCCTTACTCAAGGGTATGTATTTACCAGGTTTGATTCTCACATCTGTATGGTTTTACAGATGATGAGTAGGAGTAATTTATTGGGAATTAGGTGATCATCCTCATTATATCGGAGTTCGTTGTAATTGGTGATATTTGAGGAAATCTCCTGGGTTGTTTGCCGGACGGCAAGTATTTGCTTTTGAATATCCGTTGTTATGCACCAATTTCAAACTGATATATCTGTACGTTTATTTTTATAAAGTGAGATATAACTTTTTGAAATTATATCCATGATATTTACCTATATCAGTTGATGGTTAGGTAAGGAGCATTCAACAGCGGTGTAAGTCTTCATAACCATAGTACAGTTTTCAACCTGCGACGCATAGGGTTTAAGGTATTAAACTCAGGGGACTTATACAATGTATTTTATGTTGTCCGGTATCTATTAGGACACAGGGGTTGGTCCTCATACTATATTATGTTTATTTATGACTTCTTAAGTTTTGGACAAGTGTTTCGTAGAAATACAAGGTCCAAGTTTGAGAAGTTATAGGTACAAGAATAAAGTAGAGAACCAGGTGTCGTAAGTATCGGGATTCTTTAAGGTGATCAAAGATGTAGATACTTGTATAAGGTATTCAGTTGATAGTAATGGTTTTGAGGAACTTGTTTCTCTTCAGGTTACTCATAATTGGACGCACTCCTAAGTTGAGTAATGCTGATCGGCCTCTCTCCATTTAGTTGACATGCACTGGAGACAGCTGCATGATTTGAATCTGGTTCCAATTAAATTAGTGCTTTTTTTTCTATATTAGATATATATAGAATCAATTTATATCTTAACGATGTTAAGGTATAGGGAGTCGTCCGGCTGATGCTTAAAACGAGAATCCGGATAAACTCAAGGCACGTTTCAGTAATGGCTGTTTGTGGGTTATCCCGGGCCTTGACGAGGGTTAACTTTCTACCATCAGGAAGATCAATAGTGATATTGTTCTTGGCTCACCACAGTTTTAGTAAAATGGATTTTTTCAGAAAACAGTAGTGGGAGTATGGTAGAACTGGAAGTGATTCCAGAACCATTAACGATTACGGAAAATTTAATAGGACCTAAAGATTCAATCAGGATTTACATTACATTAGCCACTCCGCAGATATGGAGGGTTACCTCAGGCACCCGAGAGGTACTTCGGTAGCCTCAAGGACGGTGACAGGGATGTTCTTGTTTACCCAGACTTGACACTACTGTTGCTCCAGACTATAAGACCCGGCAAGAGGATGAGTACAGCGTCATTCTAAACTAGTTTTAGAAGTGCACGTGTATATGACTCTGCCAGAGGGTTGTCGTAATCAGTGGGAGCAGCGGAAGCGTAGTGGACAAGTAGCTTGTGTCTATTTATAGACTAAAGCGGATATAGCGGAAAAAGATCATCTAATTTTTGATATGACAGTCATAAGTTCTTTGACTTCATTAGAATAGGGTATGGATCTGTTAAGAAGGTAGTAGGGTGTGATGTCCTGGTATTTGGATGACATACACAGAGTAGGAAGTGAAATTCCTATACTACGATCGGTTATACTTTGGTTGTCACACAGTAGTTTCTCCACGTAGGTTATGGATATTATATCAGGCATTCTGGTTACTAGATCTATGGTTTTAGATCTAGATTTGGGTAGTGTCCCAATCTGGGTACTTAGACAGTATTCTAAAAGTTTTTTAGGATGGACGGCTCCTGGCATGGTGGTGAACCTGCAGGGGAAGGAGTCACCCTCTCTAAAGGTGTCTTACAGACTAAAGGGAGAGGGATGTGCATGATTGGCATATCACTTGCTTAGGCAATTGAGTCAATCATGACATGTCAAGTACCACTCCAGATGTTGTTTTTACACTAGATGCAATAAGTTGATATATTAATCCAATCCTGGAGAAAAAAGAATGGAAGTAGTTTATGAACATAAGTGGATGTTCTAGGGATTTGATAACGGTGGCCTCCTTTGAGAGACGGTTATCATTCCAGGCTTCCAAGGTGACCTGGATGACAGAGTGACTATCAGAGTTATATTTTTCCCTCTGGCGAGGGGGCAGTAGTTTGGACAGGTGGTCCAAGCGGATACTGAGGATGGTATGACGCAGTGTACTGATTGAGTTCAGTAGACGATACAGTCTAAGAAGTTTGCTGGATTTGGAGTTCTTTTGTGAACTGGGTCCCATCAGATATCCAGACATATTCTCAGATGGGTATTGCTCATTTCGGGAGATAGTTTTCTCCGCGAAGTTGAGATAAAGAGAGACAGAAAGAAACACTGGAGCGAATCCACTGACTGAGGCTATCTCTTGAACGCAATAGTTTTACAAACGAGGTTTGTGAAACTGATTAATAGAGGAGTTGTGTGTTCGGTATCACACGGGCTGTGAGTATGTGATATCGCAATAATTAGCCTTAAGTGCAAGTAGGAGATTGTTGGCTACAGTGCCCTCAAGGCAATTATCATAGTCGCAGGTATGTGATCATGATGATTGAGCGAGGACCTATACCGATAAAACAGTCTTACTCGAGATGATAGTATGCTATCTGGTTTGTCTTTATCATCATATGTTGATAAAGCCCATAGGATTCTTGCTTGACTGCCAGCATTGTGATGGCGATCACATACGTGGGAGCTGGGGGTCTATAAGTAAATCCTTAAATGTCCCTGGTCATGGGAGTATCGAGACTGGGTATCGATACACCTTTGTCGACTGGTGTATACTTATCTAGACCCTGACGAGGGGCGGTGGCCGGTCCCACATGCTATTGGTGTCAGTTATTCACCTAAGATAGAATACAGGTGCTCATTGGAATATGAGTACACTGGACGGACTCCCCGGGAACATGCTAGTTGGTATTATACCAATAGTCAGATAGCAGTTCCCTGGTGACATGTGTACAGGTTAGTCTGTCGACCTGAGATCGTCATTTTTCTCGTGTGAGTTCCCACTGTGCTTTGATTACTTCCCTACCATGGCTCAAAGGAGTCGTGCAAACAGGTTTTAGTTGGGTATAGTCCCGAGCCACATGGAGGCAGTGAGCGGATCGTCGGGGATTCGTCTCTCCCGGTATTGGGGGTTGATGTCGCACAGTGCACGGGTGGCCATCACTAGAAATTCTCAGCCGGGGTATGTGAGAATTACCGATCCGGGATCGATAGCTTCTCAGGTAGTGATGGGTTTCATACCGACACGAATTATCGCATTGTTAGGGGTCTAACTTTATCCACCCCCTAGACTCGATATGTGATACTCTTAGACGAACAGACCGAACTGTACGGATATTGTCACTGACAGGCTCAGTAGGGATTCAGATGAGTTTGCTAGTCGGCCTTCCTTTCGCTCAATACCTGGGTAGCCGTTACGTACAGCTAGTGCCGCTGACGTGCATGTGGTTTAACCCACTGTCAGCGTATTGACAAGTCTTTAGAGTCCCGCACAGAGAGTTTTCACGGTTCAGGTGATATGGTGTAGTTGACGTATGTTGATACATACAGGTGTCCGATTAAATATGCGCACGGACTGCACAGACTTTATTCGGGCGGTTGATAACGCTAGCGGCTTAGGATTAAGCCAGATTGTTAAATCAAGTTTTGATTTAATAATTTACATATGTATTTATATATATGTATTCTAGTATTATAGCTCACTGTTCTTTTTCTCTCTTTGGCTATTCGTATTTTCGTACGAATACACGTATACGTATTTCAATACATGTACCGGGAAGTATTCCGTATTTATATGGAATAGCTTCTTGAAGATCCCACCTCATTATTGATTTTCTTTTGAAAATCATTTGTTTTAGATGAGGTGGAAAATGTGACATGGCAAGGGTATGGGCTTTGGGTCAAAGCATGGTCTTTGCACATGTAGAGATTGGTATGGCCTTGATTTGTTTAATGCAAAATTGGATAAGATTTTTGGGTGCATTATTGTGTGAAGAGAGAGGGGGCCGGCCACTTTAGGTGTGGGGTTTTTTCTTGCTCATTTTGACTGATTTCATTTGAGGCTCTCTCTCTCTAGCTCACTCTCATTACTCATACACCCAAAAAACACTTAGCCAAATTTAGCTCATGCTATTCTTACTTTCATCACCTCCACATCTTCCATGGTTGTTCTATGAGCATTACATTTTAAGAGAAGATTAGAGTGACACTATCCTACACCCCCCACTCTCTACTACTAGCAATCCTAAAAAGTCGGTTGGTCCGCTTGGCGAACCTGGAGCTTGTGCCGTTTCCCTCGGGTGGATCATTGGAGATGAAGGAAGATCGGCGACCAAAGTCGATTCGCATCACTAGGAGCTTGGAAATGGTTGAAGACCCGAAAGACTTGGTTCATTAGGTATAACCATTCTATCTCCCTTTGTTAGTTTGCTAATTTTAGGGTTAATGGTTTCGATCTTGGAAATCGGGTAATGGTAACGCCGGATTTTAGAATATTTTTGTTCCGCATTTGGCCACGGTTCGATGGCTGGGGCGCTCCCATAACCCTTCATGATATCAGAGCAACCCATTAAACCCTACTAGCTAGGTTGCACGAAGTTAGAACATCGATCGATCAAAATTTCCAAATCAATTTTCCAATTTGCCTATTTTCTATCGATTTTAAAACCTGCTCGAAAAATCTTTCTGTGTAGCTTAAAAATCCGTGCAGGCAACTGTAGAGCACCACAAGAAATTTGGAAGCTTGAATCAATATTTTGGCCGCGGAAATGCCGCAAAACATGCCATTTAGCGGCGGTTCCGCCGCGCTTTCGTGGCCAAAAGCCTCCAAATTTTTTCTGGCATTCTCTGACAAGGAAAAATGATTTTTGTGATGTTTAGTTTTAGCCTAGATTCTCTTGAGTACTGGTTTGCACTTGGGGCTAGACATAAATTTTAATCGATCAAAGTTTTAACTGTGTAATTATCAGTACTTAGTTTAGCATCTGCGACCGTGAATGTCACTCGATCGGTAAACCCGTCTAATTGCTATATGTCCTTTTAGACGGGTTTGCGAACATGACATTCACGTTGATGTTCTGTGTTGTTCTGTGATGTTGCGGATTTGTCGTGGTGGATAGCTTGCGTGCAATGGTAGTGAAGTTTGGTTATATTTGTACATTTGATATTGCGGGGAGAGCATCCGACATGTGGACTGTCGTCACTGCCTGTTTGTATATTATTCTTTTGGGGCACGACCGGGTTGAGGTCGATGTACCCATTGGATATTATTTTCTTTTCTGTACTAGGATTACCCCGCGGTGGGGTGCACGGATAGCCGGGTCCTGGAGGGCAACGGGCCCGCATCTCATGGCGTCGAGACGGAGGGGGCTTCACTCGAGAATTGGCGGGTTATTCGCCGCACTCGTAGGGGGTATAGGTTGACCCAAGGAGGGGTGCTCAAGTTACCAGATTCCGTGAAGTGTTGGGTGGTCCATTCACTTTGCTGATGGGGGCTGCCTCACTTCAGGTTTTGGCGGGTAACTTGCCGTGCTCATAGGGGTCTAGGAGTTCATTGCACAGGCTATCCACACGACCACGGGAACATCGGGTTTTCAATTGTGGCTCAAAGGAAACCCGGGGCTCCCAGATTATCTGTATTGTTCTGTGATGCTTATTACTTTTCTGTGATGTTGCATTTATCATACCTGGGACGATTGTTATATATATTTATATATACTAGTAGATATTGTATATGTTTTGCACATACGCTAGTCCAGTCCCCGCTCTATTTGGAGCCCCGATGAGTCATAAATGCACCCTTCTGAGGTAGGATGGCATTCAATGGTTTTTAGGCTATAGATGTTGCCATCAAGACCTGAAGCTTGGAATATGCCGTCACTTCTCTTTTGCTTTGATGATGTCGCACCAATTCTTCACTGAAGTACGGTAAACATCCATATGACCTTTAGGCCGTGTATATCTCCATCGAGGTCTAAAGCTAGGATTTTGCTGTCACTTCACTTTTATTTGACCGTTGCGTCCGCACACTGCTAGAATGAGGAGAAATGTCAAGATGATCTCTAGGCTGTAGATGTTGCCATCAAGATCTGGAGCTAGGATTTTTTCGTCACTCCACTTTTGCTTTGGTGATGTCGTGCCAATTCTTCGTTGAAGAGGGGTAGACATCCATATGAGCTCTATATTGTATATATCTCCATCGAGGTCTAGAGTTAGGACTTTGCCATTACTCAGCTTTTGCTTTGACCTTTTGGTCCATATTGATGTTGAATCTATGCTCTGCTAGAATGAGAAGAACGTGGAGACGATCTCTAAGCTGTAGATGTTGCCATCAAGATCTGGAGTTAGGAATATGTCGTCACTCCACTTTTGTTCGACCCTTGGGTCCTTCTTGACGTCGCATCTACACCGAGAAGGAACGTCGAGCTGGAGCTAGGATTTTTCCATTACTCCTCTTTTATTTGACCCTTTGGTCTTTGATGACGTTGCATATGCATCCTACTGGAATAAGAAGAACGTGGAGATGATCTCTAAGTTGTAGATATTTCCATCGAGATCTGGAACTTGGAATATGTCATTGCTCCACTTTTATTGGACCCTTGGGTCGTTATTGACATCACGTCTACAATGAGAAGTGTTTACCGCCGAAAAACCGGGAAGAAAAACGTCTTGCCTGAATTTGGGGGCAGATGCTATTTGGGTTTATCCGTCCACCTCTCCGAAGATTCCAAGTTGATTTATGGCACCGGGCATCGGAGGTTTGGACGGATGCGGCTGTTGTAGCAGACTTCGTCAGATTCCCCCTCGTTGTGAGAGTTTTTGATTGTGGGGATGCTCTTCCCTGCAGGAGCAAGCCCTTGCAGTTAATTACGTTATCGTGTAGCGATAACCACTTTCTCCTGCTCCAAAATATCAGTTCGTGTTGTCTGTGTTTATTTTATTTTTGGTTGCCAGTGGATTGTATACGGAGACTAATTTGTGTTGTCGCCCATAGGGCGTGGATTACTCCAAATCCGTATTTTCTTAGATTTGAGTTTGGGTTAATTTAAGGATCATTAATCTCGTTTGAGATTAAGATCAATTTAAATGTTTGTTGAGGATACGTTTGTCTAATTTTAGACTAAGATCTACTCAGCATGATTTTGGGATCATTCAGACCCAACAAAAGAGCATTTGGACTCTATTGTTTTAGTTTAAGAACGTTATGGTCTATTGTTAGTTTAAGAACGTTACGGTCCAAGGAGTTGTTGGTTGTCGGGACCCGCTACCTCTCTGAAGACGTTGAAGAATTACAACGACATATATCAGAGGTGTGGGGAGATGTACCCTGGAACCCATGAATATTCATCAGAAGTTCGGTAGTCTTGTTTGGGACTAAGACCACTCTGGAAAATAAAGAGCCCATGTGCTCGGTTGCTTAGGGCTTTTGCCAAATTTGGGCTCATCCCAGTCATTTCATTTTTGAATAAAGTGTTAAACACTTGCTTGGGCTTGGTCGCCTTTCTGTGCCAATGATGCTGAGCATCCATATGGGTTCTGACGCCCACACTTTATCTTGCTTTTCCCTTTTATGTTTTTTATGGAGTGTTAAATACTCTTTATGGCGCCCACGTGTGGAGCACGTGAGGCGCTTAGTGCTACGTGCTAGGTGTTGGACACTGGTTTACAAGTGCAGAGCACTTTATGCTGAATAGCGCCCACATGAAGGGCACGTGGGGCACTTGACGCTGAGCGCCAACCACTGAGTGCTAAGCACTCTTTATTAAGCGGCGCCTGTTGGGATACCTACAACGGCAGCAAGGTTTCGGGAGTCATCATCCATGCCAAGTTAAAATTTTGCCATTGAAGATAACCCTAAACTTAGGAACTTTAACTAGAGAATCAAACATACAAGCATGTTAAACACTTTAACATCTAAGAGTTAGAGATTACAACCTTTGTAGTCCGTTCCTTCGCTTCATAAGCTCCGTGTTGAGGTCCCTTCGCTGTGATCATCAAGTACCCGGACTCAAGAGAGGCCCCATGAAGAGAAAGATGCAACCTTACTTGAAGACTTCACTAATCCAAGATGATCTACCTTGAAGAATCTCAAACCTAAGCTCTTGCTTCACTAATCAAGTATTAGTAAAGCAAACACCCTAATCTAAGTGTCTAGAATAGATGAAGATGATGAAATAGGAATTTAGCTCTCTTTTGTTTTCAATTTCTCACTCAAAATCATCACAAACCCAAAAGCTAGAAAGCTTTTTTCAAGAGCAAGAAGAAGAAGAATTTCTTTTGTGATGAATAATGAATTATTTTTGTGGTTACAATTGCAACCATGGGTTAAGAATGAAAGGCTTAACCCTTTTAGAGAATAAACCATAGGTTAAGAGTTTGGGTTTGGTTAAATAATATCTACACAAAATATCAAAGGATGAAGACAAAAGGAAAGCTTCATGAAGCTTCATGAAAGCTTCATCCAAAAGCTAACCCAAAAGCTAACCCAAAACCTAACCCTAACTTGGTTTAAACTCAACAACTATGTTGCATTTGTAACCCTAACATGTTACAATATTATATATCATATATACAATATTTTGTAACAAAAGAAAATAATACAATTAACATATATCACATATATATCAATGTATTATCCAAGTGAGAAAAAGAATCTTTAAGTGAGCTTATATTAGTTAATGTAACGTAATATATCACATATATAATTATACATTAAATTATCGAATCAACACTTGATCCGATAATCCGGCTATTTCACAAATAACCGACTAATATAACAAGTATCAGTTCATCGAATCAATACTTGATCCGATGACCCGGCTATATCACATATACCCGGCCGATATCACATATCGCGAGAATCTAATACGGTATCCCATACACGTATTGTTCTCGGTCCCTCACATATCACATATATGCTCCTACTCCATTTTGCCTGAGCCAGGAAACCTCTGTGTAGGACTCTAAACAATCGTCAATACGCCGGCAGTAGGTGATGATCATATCAAACACCCACAAGCTGCAAGCGGTCAGCTAAACGTAACAGCCACCCAGGTATTGAGCGATCAGAAGATCAATAAGCAAGCCTGTACATTCTCCTACGAATCCAATCAGTAACACTCCCGTACAGTCCGGTCTCTTCGTCTGATATGTCGCATATCTAGTCTAGGGGTAGTAAACGTCAGACCCCAGTAACCGATATGTCGTGTCGATATGAGGTCCATAACAGTTTAAGAAACTACTGATAACTCTTACCAGTAAATCTCAACAACCCTGGCCAGGGATTTCCAGTTATAGCCAATCGAACACAGCGCAACATCAACTCCCTATACCTGGAGAGACGAAACCCCTCCTATCGCTCATTGCCTCCATGTGATTCAGGACTGTACCCAAAAGCCACCGTTTTGCATGCCCTCTTGGACGTGGTAAGGTGGAAATCAAAGTACAGGTCTACAGACTAACCTGTACCAGTGTCACCAGAGAACTGCCATCTGACGTAAGGTATAATACCATCTGGGAGTTCTCGACGAGTCCGTCCAGTGTACCCAGTCTCCACTGAGCACCCGTATACTGTCTCTGATGTCAAACACCAATGGATATGGGCTCATCCATCGCCCATCTACATGGGTCGAGAAGCATACGCTAGTCTACTCTGGTATATCGATGCCCTGTCTCGATACACCTACGACTAGGAACATTTGAAGGATGTACTTTGCGACTACACTGTCCCCACTAGTATGATCTGCATCATAGTCCTGGTAGTCAAATACTCATCCTAAGGGCTTTATCAACATGTAACATAGAGACTATCAGAGTACATGTTAAGATAAAGTGCTACCAGATAGCATACTATCATGTCGACCAAGAAAGTCCTCACTATATATGTCAAAGCATCCACTACAATATACATCGTATGTATAGTAATGGCCTTTAGGGAATACATATCACTAACAATCTCCTACTTGCACTAGGGCCATCTGTTGTGGTATCTCATACCCAACAATCAGCTGTGGTTGAAGTATCTCATACTCAACCATCCCATAAAAGTCTTTACTGGGAAATAGGCCTTTGTGAGTGGATCCGCGCGGTTATCCTCTGTGTCTACTCTCCTAACCTCGATCTCCCTGGAGATCAACCACCTCCACTGATCATGTGATATTACCTAAGAATATGTCTGGATCTCTGATGGGATGGGGATTCTTAGGCATAAGCCACAACTCCATTGTCACACAATGGTAGGAACTAAGTTCATCTTATGAACATATATATATCCAGACTGCCTCTTTGGTAGCATCCTTGGTAACAATGTATCTTGCCTTTAATCGTCTAGTTTATCATGGTATCTAGCTTGGAACTCTTCCAACATACCGTCCCTCCACTGAGGGTAAAAACAATGCCTGTGACTGATATTTAGTCGTCCTTATCACCCTGGAACCTTTCCAGTGATTCTCCCCAGGATCGATTGATACCATCTCACTACAGCTAGTGAGAACCCTAACATCCAAATTAATCTATCTCATAGATCCATAACCCAGGATTTAGGAGGTATCACCTTGATCCTATATGGAGAATCTTTGTGATAAGAGGAGATTGAACGAGCGTAGCATAGGAAACTCCTTTCCTATCAAGAGTATGTCATCCACGTACAATACGAGAATCGCCACCATAATCCCTACTACCCTTTTTGTATATACAAAGTTCATCTACCATTTTGATGAAGTCAAACGCTTTGACTACCACATCAAAACAGATGTTCCAATTCCGCGATACCTGCTTTAACTCATAAAGCAACTTGCACACGTTTCTGCTGCTCCTACTGTCTATGAAGCCCTATGGCTGTGTACCTATAGACGCTCTCTTCTAAATCACTATTCAGAAAAGCAGTCATGACACCCAATCGCCAGAAATCGTAGTCATGGTATGTAGCAATGGCAAGTAGGATCTGGATGGACTTAAGCATAGCTTTGAAAGTCTCAACTTTTCCATGTACACCAAGTAATCTTCTCAAGATATACTTGCTCCTGATGGGGATTTAACCCTTCAGATAAAGCAACCAAAGTTCATACTTTGTTGGTGTATAAGGATTCCATCTCAGATCGCTTAGCATCCAGCCATTCTTACAGAGTCCCACTCCTGATGGCCTGCTCGAAACTAGTTAGGTCATCATCTTATGATGCAATCCTTGCTCCCACTGTCATAGAGAAAACCGAAGTATCTCTCAGGTGGATGAGGAACCCTACTAAATCGGCGGAGAGGCTGAGGTTCGTTGGAAACTATTGAATCCTCCGGTTCTACCAAATCATCAGCTGTAGTTTATATAGCTGGAACTCCTTCCAGTTCTACCTCATGTCCACTAATTTCTTCACAAGAAATTCCCTTTCCAAAAGGTGGCATGCTGAGAAAACAAAACACGTTTTGTTCCTCTGTTCGGTAGAAGATATTCCCTTGCGAATGCTTAGGATATCCAACAAACTTCCACAGACCTGACCTTGCCTCGAGCTTGTCCGGATTCTTCTTTTGACATAGGCCGGACAACCCCAAATCTTAACATCCTTAAGAGATGGGCTCTTCCCATACCATATCACATATGGAGTGGCAGGCAACTGATTTGATTGGAACCCTATTCAATAGGTATGCAGCTTCTCAAGTGCATATCCCCAAAAGAAAATAGGCAACTCAGTAGTACTCATCATAGAGCATACCATATCACATAGGGTACGATTTGCTCCGCCCCGATATATCAATATGTTGTGGTGTATATGGAGGAGTAATGCTGAGAGAGAATCTCATTCTCCTTCAGAACAGTCCAGGAATTTCGTGCTCAAGTATTCTCCTCCCTGATCATATCAAAGGACATAATACTTATACCCGTTTTGGTTCTCTACTTCTATCTTATATTCTTTGAATTTCTCAAAAGCTTCAGACTTGTGTTTTATCAAGAATATATGTTCGAATCTTGAGAGATAATCAGTGAATTTAATGAAGTACAAAAAACCGGTGCTGGCATGTGTAGACAGGGGACCTACATACATCATCATGTATCAATCCCAAGAGTTCACTAACGCTTTCTCTGTTTCCAATAAACGGAGTTGTGGTCATCTTATCTTTGTGACATGACTAGCAAGTTTCATAAGATGTAAATCCAAACTGATTTAAATATGCATCTTTATGTAACTTCAGCTAGTTGGGTCACATTGATATGACCTAGTCTATAACACCTTAAGAAGGATTTGTTCATTTCTGAACTCTTCCTCTTGTGTGTGTTTTATACGTTAAGAACTGTGGTTTGATTTAGAACGTATATGCTTTTAGATAACGTGCCTGAACCGATCAACTCTTGATATAGAAAATGTTCAAAACATTATTCAACAATACAAAATTATATCCTTCTTTACCAAATAAAGAGACTAATATGATATTGTATATCAGGTTCGGTATCTAAATACATTCGTTCAGAATCAATGTATTTAGTAATACAAGGTGATAACTGCCAACTACTTGGCCTGCAACAATTGCACCGTTTCCAACTCTTGAAACTTATCACCCGTTATCAGTTCTCTACCTTTCTGTAGCCCATGTAACAGATTACATTTGTGTGATTCTGATCCGGTATCTCATACCCAGGACGTAAAGGATACTGAAAAACAGTTCTCTGTAATGAACACACCCGAAGAAGATGCATCATCATGTACTTTCTTCGTTTGGGTGGCACGGGAATTCTGATAATCCCCTATTTCCTGCTCGGTCTTATAACAAATATAAGTTGGAGCGGGACCAACGTTCCCTAGCGCAGTATAACAAGCGGGTTCGGTCAAAACATCCGTATTATTATGTTGATTAAGTCGTGACATAGTCGCTACCTGCAGAGAGAGAAGAAAACACTCAGCGTATGCTCTTGCAAGATTAGATTGGTTATTAATATATCTAATCAGGATGGCACCTACTGTTTTAGTCAATTGTTCCTTCAAACCCTAAAAGGAAAGACACGCCGGGATTAATTACACTTTACAAGTTTGCCAATCTTTCAGCCAGGCTAGTGCCGATACTTTGAGGGAGGTTCCCCGTCCTTTCGCACGGACCTAATTAAAATAAACATCGTTTTCCTAGAGGCATAACCCCGTTGACACCTTTCTAGACACCTATTTGATCGGCTAATTGTAATGTGTAAAACTCTCCCAGGAGTAACTCTTACTCGCAGTGGGTATCGGGATCCAACTATCTCATAGAAAGTATGCAATCTCATTGCAAATTTCAACACTTGAAATTCCCGATAATATTTTGCCCCTAACCTCCTATGACCTTGACAAAGGCCAACAAACCATAGGATGCTAGTCAAGTTCAACCCGTTATTTCCTGATTGAATTAAACCCATCCACACGACCCTTGACAAAGGCCAACAAGGTCACACGACTACCCTAACTCAATCGCATCATATGCTTATACAGATGAGCAGTAATCAGCTACCGCACACTACGCCTTGACAAAGGCCAACAAAACGCAGCACGAATACTAACTATCACTTATCTGAAATGACGGAGGGTTACGACAGGTTTTTAAGAAAACCCTTTGCGTAATGAACTTGATATCGTTGTAGAATCGAGTGAATTTGAAAAGGAGTGTTCTTTAGGCTTTTACTAGTTTTGCTAAAGAGGTCACTCCCGGTGAAAGGATCTCGGCTCTTTCCTTATCGAATAAGGTGCAGGATATTTCACAAATACCACTATGCAAAGCAAAAACTATAAAAAGCAATCAAAAGACAAACCGAGTTTTGTCACGACCCAAAGTTTGGACCGTGACCGGCACTTAACCATGTAACGTCTACAGGCGTAACGCGACTAAGTAAGCCGAAAACCCAGAAATCAAACCAGTACAAGTATAGAGTGATTTAAGTATTTAATAGAACAAATTACTAAGATGTCAAGAAATCTTAAGTAGAAAATCACTAAATAACAATATACGACGCCGTAGCGAAGAAAAAGAGCAACAGGTGGAAACATCACAGATGGAATGAACTGCATAAGTAAAGTCGGCTCACAACGAGCTCGACGCCAGAATACAAAATAATATACATCATCCTCACAACTGGTCTCTAAGTCAATACATAAGTGGTAGATGGAGAGTACTAGATACATCAATGTACATAACTGAAAGATAACCAGATACCGTACAAAACCCACCTATCAGCAAAAGAGCTAGTACACCAACTGTAGGGGTATCTGTGTCAAAAGATGCAAGAATGCAGCCTGCCGCGACTACTCCGAAGGGCAACCTGCAAATACTGTGGCACAACGGGGGTGAGTTGCCAACTCGTGAATAGAAGATAACATACAAAGGTAATCGCGAGTATGCACGTGCTACTATACTCTAACCTATATCAACAGATAACATCTATATGATGAACTGGATGCTCAAGCATGCAACAAGTGCGATCTAATAACATCTCCATGTAATGAGCAAGAAATGAGATGATCATGTATAGCAATGCAATCTAACAATCCTATATAGAATGAACAGGGTATGCTATGATCAGGTATAGCAATGCAATCTAACAATCCTATATAGAATGAACAGGGTGTGATAGATACAGGATGAGATATCAATTACTACATACTGAGCATGGGAAATATAACATCTACACGGAATGTCATCGTGGAAAGTAAAATCGGTACCCATCAATGTACCCAAAACCCAATACTACTCAGGCGTCGTCATCCTCCTCGGTCCTCCAAATCCTGTAAATCTCATATAATCGTGAGTGCCCAACATCGGCACCCAAATATCAAGAAATACTCGTGCCAAGCATCGACACGCAAATCCTCCTGTATAGGGCATCCGTCAGTACGGATCAGCCCACGGGCTCTGTCTGCGGTATCGGCCCTCGGCCCCGGCAGTACGAGTCGTCCCGTATCCATCCATAGACTCTGGTCGGTATCCTCCGGATAACCGCCAGGTTCAACCAATCACCGGTAGGTAGTAGTCCCTCTGCCAGGCTCACCGTCTACTACACAGCGAAACCGTTCTCGCCCCGGGGTACCATACCGGGTCCACCATATACCCGTAATCGGCCTCATCCAACTCCTCGATTCAGGTTCACATATATGTCACTCTAGTACCGAGAAAATACATGGTGGACGCACCGAAATATCATATCAAGGGAAACCGGGTTTTTAAATAATTAACTATTCTCTTTGAAATATCCACAGTTCCCCAAATCCAGAATTAACATGGAAACAATATATCTCAATGCGTAATCTAAGCAAGTATGAAGGTATCAATATATGTGTGCACTGGTACGAATATACAGTGTGTATGTGCGCAGGTATGAAGATATCAATATATGTGTGCACTGGTATGAATATACAGTGTGTATGTGCGCAGGTATGAAGATATCAATATATGTGTGCACTGGTTTGAATATACAGTGTGTATGTGCGCAGGTATGAAGATATCAATATATGTGTGCACTGGTATGAATATACAGTGTGTATGTGCGCAGGTATGAAGATATCAATATATGTGTGCACTGGTATGAATATACAGTGTGCATGTAGTACCATGTTCAGACTATAATATTGCATTATTCATTCCCCTATTCTTATTCTCTTTATAAATAAACAGGTATTCTTGACGCACTTTTGATACATGTTACAGGATACAGGGCTTGGATACAAATACAGTGAAAAAGACGAAAGCTGATGCAGAAAAGGGACTCTTGACCAACAAGTAGACGGACCTTACTCAAGCCAAGACGAAGAACAGTACACAAAGACGAAAGTGAAACGTTCAAAAGATCCTTACAAATTTTCACTGAAAATCTGGAGAAGACCAAGAAGGCCAACAGAGAAAACAAGTATAGAAATAGAAGACCAAACAGCCAAGGAAAAAGACCAAAAAAAACTACAAAGCATAACTCTTCAGTTTGGCCGCGGAACCGCGGCCAAACCTAGCCTGGCGCCGCGGTTCCGCGGCCATATAGGGCCCGTGTCGGTGCATATTTTCTGAGCTGTTGCGTCGTTGCAGATGTTAGGATTTTTCGAGGGCAAATCTGTAATTGCACATCTACGAGACTCTGAAACCCTAATTCTCCTGTTTGCTTATAAATTGTAATTTTAGATCTGTAAAATGTATGCCTCTTTTCAATCAATAAAATTCAGACTTTCTGAGAGATAAATTCAGATCTGTTCTTCTTGTTTGGAGGGAGCCGTCAACTTAGGAAGGTAAATTATGTCTTTCTTTCTTTTAATTAGTATGCCTTATCATACCCTAATGAGCGAGTAATCTCCTCGCTTGTTAGGATTAGCCTTAGGGAAAGGGTTGAGAGATGAGATCTCTCACCCCTTTCAATGCCACTTTCACCTAATGAATTAGAACTCCACGCATATGAGCACAACCGCTCCCTGCGGCATCCTACCCATCGAGGTAACGATGAACCGTAGTATAAAGGGCCGGTTGCGCGCGTTTTCCGTGGGGGTTAGGGTAATTATCAACAAAGGAAGGATTCAAATCTAGAATAAGAAACATCTTCCCAAAAGATTTGGATCCACTTTATTAATAATTATCTTAACATCTAATAGATCTAAAATGAAGGCATTGAAAGCGGTGAAGAAAAATGTTAATCTCCAAAACTTCCCCTAAGCCTAACCCTAGCAAGACTCTTAATTAGATTAATTAGATCCAGTTTTTATAGATTTTTATAAACCAACCAAAACGACATTTTGAATCAACTCGTTAAAACACATAAATGAAATTTACCCGTCTCTGTGGATCGACCCGTACTCACCGGCTAGCTGCGAAGCGACGCCGTTTCTGATTGTGGTAAATACAAGTTTTGACACTAATCAAATGGCGTCGTTGCCTAGAATGGCGTAATTTTCTCGTTTTTGTATGATTTCGGTTTGATATAAAATTTTGAAAAATTATAAAAATCAGAAAATACAAAATACAAAAATATTCTTTTCATTATCTTTATATGTTTGAAGGGTTTCTCGTTTGAATCTTGCAGGAACAGCAAAACTTTTGGATCTGGAGTTTTACAGAAGTTCAGAACAGAAAAGAGAACATAAAAACAGAGAGGAGTTGGTAACCCAGAACCACAGAAGTTTTTTCAGAGACTGATCTCCTTCTTCCACCGCGTTTCCGCGGCAAAGGTGGGCCCAAGACCGCGGATCCGCCGCACTCTTGCCATGTCAGCACCTGAAATTTTTTTGGTTTGTTCTCTCTTTCTCCCCTCTGCAACCTCCATATCTCCACTGTAAAATTTTCTGCAGGTTTCTTTGCGCTAAAAAAATTCTTCTTCCCCCTTCTAAATAACAGATTTGCTGCAGGTTTCTTTGCGCCGCGCTAAAATTGATTGCAAGTGAATTTTTGTTTTGCATATTTTAATTGGACTTAAGGGGCTATTTGACCAAACTCAGATTGGGTGGGGATTTCATCACCCTTCCCAGGACCCCAGAAAACACCTAAAGCATTTTGCATCGACCACAATTAACTAAAAAAGATTAGACTCCGACCTAAGAACATCGAGCTCAATAGGAAAAGGACTAGGGTAGGCATCGGCCGTTTATCCTAACCGACATTGCGGTGTCTAGGCTAGTGGTTATTAATTAGGCCCACTGTAGTGGTGGTTCCTTCCCACTTACCTGGCCGTACTTGTCCGTGAAGAGGCGGTTTGAGGTCTATTTCTAGCCCTAGTTAGGAGCTGTCTAGTAGACCTAGGCGACCCTAGATCTAGGCCTGATTGTGCATGTGTGGTTGATACAGTTGTGTCACGAGTCATTTTTTTTTTCAAAAATCTCTTTGCAAAACTCCCACATAAAAAAAAACAAATAAAATTTTTCAAAACTTGCAACTTGTCATAAAAAGAAAACCTGCAAATTCACCACACCACTTTCCCTCACTGACGTTATCTTACCCCCACATTCTGTTTTTTCTTTTTTTTCTGACTGCACTATCCCTTTTAGTGTATGTCAATTTGGACTAGGGATACTAACGCCCGATTAGTCCGTGTTTCGTTGGTACCGACCGACGAACCCTTTGACGAACCCTTCGTCGACATTCCGTCCATTTCCTTACCTCCACCTTTAAATTCTTCTTTCGAAGGTATGTCGGGATTTAACCCCAACGATACCTTACCGACGGGAATGATTCCACCTCCGCCAGGTGCGAATAACCCGAATCTTCCGCCTGTTGTATCGCCCGCACGAGTTGCGCTCCAGGATCTCTTCTACCCCGTCCGCACTTCTTTACCTACATGTCTTTCACCCCCACCGGCAAATGGGGACAACTTTGAAATAAAACCACATTTCATCAATATGCTGCCAAAATTTCATGATTTGGAATCGGAAGATGCATATATTTTCATTAATAAATTCCAAAACGTTTGCGCCATGATGAAGACAACCCAATTAAGTGATGACGCAATAAGGCTAAGGGTCATTCCTTTTACCTTATGTGACCTAGCCGAGAAGTGGCTATACAGCACCGCATCACATTCCATTAGAAATTGGGACGAGTTTGTGAGAGCTTTTCTGAAAAAGTTCTATCCTCATCATAAAACTGCTAGAATCCGAAACGAGATTATACAATTTTCACAGCTTCCTTCCGAACCATTTTGGAAGTGCTTCGAGAGATTTAAAGACCTACTTGTTCAATGCCCTCATCATGGGATCGAAAATTGGCAACTTTGCCAAACATTATACGAGGGATTGAACTCGGCAACGAAGCAGTTGCTAGAAACTATATGTCAAGGTCATTTTCTTTCCAAATCTAGCGACGAAGCGTGGCAGTTTCTTGAGGATCTTAGTGAGCAAACAATTCAGTGGGAGAGTACCAAGACCACATCATCTTCTTCTGTTGGTCAATCTAGGGCAGGCATACATCAAATAGATATGTCGATTGCTATGAAGGCCGAGATGGCATCACTTATGAAAAAGCTAGAAGCCATTAAGACCAAAATCTCATCGTCTTCTCCTGCCCCTACTCTACCCACACGAACTGTTTGTGCTTGTTGTGCGAATCCATCGCATCTAACCGAAGAATGTCCTTATAATGCACCTATTCAAGGACAGGATCAAGTCAATGCTGCATTTCAGCAACGACAAAGAAACGATCCGTACTCTTCGACATACAATCCGGGGTAGAGGAGTCACCCAAGTTTCGTTTGGAACCAAAATCAACAAGTCCAAGGAAATAATAATTTTCAAAGACCTCCTCCTCCACAACAACAACAAGCACCTTTACAAACTCAAAACCAGCAATCTTTCCAACAACCTTATACAAATCAAACGAACAATTTAGTTCAACCAAATGATGATAAGGTTATCTCGCTCGAGAAAAGTCTAGAAGCATTTCTCAAGCAATCTACAGAATCCGCAGCAAGATTTGAAAGTTATGTTCAATCTTTAATGAATAACAATGCCTCACACGATCAAAGTATCAAATCTATTGAGGCACAAATTGCACAATTAACTGCTGCGTTGAGTGAGAGAGAAAAGGGAAAGCTTCCATCTCAACCATTGCCCAATCCCGGTCACACACAAAACGCATATCACAATCACAATGTAAATGCGGTGACCACGTTGAGATCCGGAAGAGAGTTGCAAAATAATGTGGGAACTAGTGATGACATCCCCGCCGGTGGTTCTTCTTCCCCATCTTCATTTTCTTCACTTCCTTCTTCACCTTTTTCTTTAGAGCCTATTCTCCACCCTTCACACGGCTCTACTTCTTCTGACTCTAACGGACCCATTTCTCACAACACGAACACATCCACACTGGGATCCGTTCCTACTTCACATTCTACTCCACAGACTTTCGACTCAACAAATTTTCAGAATGCTCCATTCCCAAACAGGTTGAGTCCTAATAAACCAAATGCACAAGTGGAGAAGATTATGGAGATATTTAAGCAGGTTAGCATAAATATACCTCTCTTGGATGCTATCCAACAAGTCCCTTCATACGCGAAAATCTTAAAGGGCTTATGTACCTCGAAGAGAAAGGCATCTCAAGTACCCAAGAAAGTGCTAGTGGCTAGTGCAGTGAGCAATGCTATTAACCACCATCAAACCTTAACCCAAAAACGAAAGGACCCCGGCTGTCCTACGATTTCCATCACAATTGGGGATAAGAAAATTAATCGAGCACTTTTAGATCTTGGGTCTAGTGTTAACCTGATTCCCTACTCAGTGTACGAACAATTAGGGGTTGGAGAGTTGAAACCCACTCGTTGCACTCTCCAAATGGCTGATCGATCAATCACCCATCCAAGGGGTCAACTAGAGGATGTGTTGATCAAAGTTGGGGAGTTCATATTCCCCATTGATTTTATTGTTATGGATACACAACCTGTTGATAACCCACGGAACCAAATTCCGGTGATCCTTGGTCGACCATTTTTGGCCACTTCCAATGCTGTAATAAACTGTCGCAATGGCTCCATGACTCTATCCTTTGGGAAGATGTCTAGTGAGTTCAATATCTATAAGATGGGAAGTCTGCCCCCTATACCAAAAACTAGTACACGAGAAGTTTGCTCTATTCACGAAATCACGCAGGAGGACTGCGAGCTTGAAAGATTCTTGTTTAATGAAAACAGTTTTGACGCCACTAGTGCGTCCCTCCTTGAGCCTACCACCGTTGACACAACCGATGTTGATTATGAATGTTTTACTTTTTCAGATGATGACGACTCACAGCCCGAATATGAGTCGTTTGAATTTTTGGATGAGTCAGTCGAGCCATCCGAATCGGTTGTTTGCAGTGATTTCGAACCTGTGTTGGAGTCCTTTGAGTTCGAGGTAGATTCTGCAATGATTCTTTCACCTCCGAAACTCGAACTCACGCCCTTGCGGTCTCACCTTAGATATGCTTACATAGGTGAGAGTGAGACCCTTCCCATTATCATATCGGCTTCTCTAGCCCTCGAGCAAGAGAACGCCCTCTTAATGGTCTTACAAGATAGGCGGCAAGCTTTCGGTTGGACCATGGCGGACATCGAGGAGATAAGTTCCCTCATAATTGAATATCATACAAAATTGATGGATGATGCCAAGTCACTAGAGGACACACAGGAACATCTTGGGAGTATTGTGCTGAGTCAACCTCCTCCTTTAGAAGTTGAAATACCCCCATTTCTTTTAATAAGCTACGAGAATGCCAACACTCCACTGATTGCTGATCATTTACATTCTCGTGTTGATGCATCACCACCTCATGTATATTCGTTTCCACACCTTCCATACCACCACTTCTATCTTCCCCAATTCTTTTTGGACCGCCACAACTTATTCTTCCACCAACCAATACTCTTTACTGATAAATTTTTCAAATGGTTGGTGTTGACGTTTGGTCGATGCAAAGTTTGGCAGTAATGTTTAACATAGTTTAAATGAAGTTTGGGGGAGGGCCTTTTTGTATATATTTTTGTTTTTCTTAACAATAAAAAAATTATAAATAAATAAACAGGGAAGTGCCGGTATTTTGACCCTCTTGGTTTAGTATGACAGTGAGGACACTGTCAAGTTCAAGTTTGGGGGTATTTATGCTCGGTACGTCTTCTTCCTTCGCATTCATTTGTACATATTTTTGCATTTGCATACCTATTTGAAAACCCATAAAAATTGAAAAATTTCAAAAATTATAAAAATTATTGTATTCAATTTTGGCTAATTGACTAGAGTTTGACAGATAGGTTAACTGGCTAGGAACAACTAGATCTTTGACGTAGTAAATTAAAAACCCTAAAGATAACCTTCCTTAAAGTTTAACGGTAGAAAGTATATGCCTTTGTAGTTTATTTAGAAATAGGCAAATTTTGGGCTCACTTCTTGGGCTAAGTCGAAACAAGGGAAGTGTATTGATGTTCTTATTAGAGTATAAGTTTGAAAAATAGTTCCTAGCTTAAATCTAGATTCTGAAAACGTATACCCTACAATTTGCACAATCACGCACCTTGAAACTTGGAATAGTAGAAGAGACCTTGAAATGCTCTTGTCTAAAGTCCTTAGTATGATGAAAATAAAAAATATATAAGTATGAATAAAGAATAAAAAAATGGACACTGGTTTTTGTGATTACTAAAGGCTGCAAAAATAGAAAAATATTTAGCGAGGGTGCTTCATTACCTAGTGCCTTAGACCAACTGGTTTGGGAGTCACTGCTAAAGCCTTGGGTGTTGCAAAACTAGGAAGTACGCTTTAAAGTGCTAACGCATCTTGTAATCGGTTGTTGGTACCTCAAGAAGTATTAACGGTCGCATGAAGGATGTGTAAGCGAAATTCAATTAAAAGTTCACTAATTAATAAGTGCTTTGGACAACGGACAAGGGCATGATTGCTTGATTTGAATCTCCAAGTGTAGGGGTGATCTATACACACACGTAGGGGTATGTGATTGGAATTTAGATAAGAGAGAGGAATGAAAGATAGAACTTGTATCTTTAATAGAGTGATAGAAATTCCTAAGTGGAGATGGAACCTTAGAAGAAAAACTTAAGAGATGCCGAAAGCTAAGTAGGTCTACAAAACATATATAATCTTAAGTTAAATAATGAGGAAGTGTGAAGAATATGGGTGGATAATTTACGGGTCGACGATAATAGAATTCCTTGTTAGAAAACCTAATTGGAGAACAATAGTAAATGGGCCGAGTTGATAGGATTTTGTGGGTGTAATCCGCTGAAAACCCTCAGGAGACAACACTCCTCCTACTAGGGACACCTAGAGGTTTAACGGCTTGTTGCACGTGCTCAGTTCAATCGCGTTTCCCTGCGAAAGTGTGGTTAGGATTTTAGTAAATAAAATAATAAGTTTGCTCGAGGACGAGCAAAAGGTAAGTTTGGGGGTATTTGTTCAGACTATAATATTGCATTATTCATTCCCCTATTCTTATTCTCCTTATAAATAAACAGGTATTCTTGACGCACTTTTGATACATGTTACAGGATACAGGGCTTGGATACAAATACAGTGAAAAAGACGAAAGCTGATGCAGAAAAGGGACTCTTGACCAACAAGTAGACGGACCTTACTCAAGCCAAGACGAAGAACAGTACACAAAGACGAAAGTGAAACGGTCAAAAGATCCTTACAAATTTTCACTGAAAATCTGGAGAAGACCAAGAAGGCCAACAGAGAAAACAAGTATAGAAATAGAAGACCAAACAGCCAAGGAAAAAGACCAAAAAAAACTACAGAGCATAACTCTTCAGTTTGGCCGCGGAACCGCGGCCAAACCTAGCCTGGCACCGCGGTTCCGCGGCCATATAGGGCCCGTGTCGGTGCATATTTTCTGAGCTGTTGCGTCGGTGCAGATGTTAGGATTTTTCGAGGGAAAATCTGTAATTGCACATCTACGAGACTCTGAAACCCTAATTCTCCTGTTTGCTTATAAATTGTAATTTTAGATCTGTAAAATGTATGCCTCTTTTCAATCAATAAAATTCAGACTTTCTAAGAGATAAATTCAGATCTGTTCTTCTTGTTTGGAGGGAGCCGTCAACTTAGGAAGGTAAATTATGTCTTTCTTTCTTTTAATTAGTATGCCTTATCATACCCTAATGAGCGAGTAATCTCCTCGCTTGTTAGGGTTAGCCTTAGGGAAAGGGTTGAGAGATGAGATCTCTCACCCCTTTCAATGCCACTTTCACCTAATGAATTAGAACTCCACGCATACGAGCACAACCGCTCCCTGCGGCATCCTACCCATCGAGGTAACGATGAACCGTAGTATAAAGGGCCGGTTACGCGCGTTTTCCGTGGGGGTTAGGGTAATTATCAACAAAGGAAGGATTCAAATCTAGAGGAAGAAACATCTTCCCAAAAGATTTGGATCCACTTTATTAATAATTATCTTAACATCTAATAGATCTAAAATGAAGGCATTGAAAGCGGTGAAGAAAAACGTTAATCTCCAAAACTTCCCCTAAGCCTAACCCTAGCAAGACTCTTAATTAGATTAATTAGATCCAGTTTTTATACATTTTTATAAACCAACCAAAACGACATTTTGAATCAACTCGTTAAAACACATAAAAGAAATTTACCCGTCTCTGTGGATCGACCCGTACTCACCGGCTAGCTGCGAAGCGACGCCGTTTCTGATTGCGGTAAATACAAGTTTTGACACTAATCATACCAGTAGGAGTATGTGATGCATATGTGCCTGAATATGGATATAACATATGCTGTTATGCGGCAATTCATGACAACATCAATAGGGTGGAATCAGTATGATATATGATTTATAGCAATCCTATAATATGAGTGTCATGGCAATCACTGACGGTGTGAGTGTAGCATATCAAGCGTGCTCGTGCGACTTGAACCGTTAGTGACAGTGCAGTGTCCTATGCTATCATTTCTATATGCAACAATAAGGTATGCTACTACAGTCCATATGAACATCTACAACCTAATATCCTAACTCGCCCTGACGCTTAACGCCATACGGGCGATTTCCCCGTAGATGTTAAATCTACACACCTGGTCGTGCACTACTCGTAGCTGACCACCTGCTTCCCTTTCTTAGCTTCGTCCGACGTACCCGCCTGCGAACCGGAATTTCACAAGAATCCATATATAAGCAAATATCTCGCAAACGTGATATCGAAGTCAAACGATACGCTCGCGTCGCGAACTAAACGCGCGTGTGTACGATACGCTAAACGTGTGCACGCGTCTAAAACTAACCCCGATACGCTGAATCATGGAACCCTCTCGCGTATCGCGCGTATCGCGCGAACCAAACGTACTAGAAATACGATATAACGTCCCAGATTCTACCCAGGCTAACAACTTACAAAACTATACATACCACTGGCCTAGAAATAACTACAGACTCCTACCCATCCAAACATCATCCAAAAATTCTCCTGTCTGGCCGCAAATTGCGGCCAGAAAGATTAAATTGGTGGCCTCTCTATAGGGTGGGGGTCTCGGGCTCTGGTGGTGGGGTCTATGTCTTGTATACAAGCTCCAGTTAACTCAATTTCAACCTGAACTATTCGGGCCTATAGCAGATCACAGAAATCCAAAATGTTCACTTAAAAACACTAAATTTGCACAATTAGAAACCCTATGGTATTTTGGTGTAATCTGGGGTCTAACTAGGTTTACATGGTCTTAATAACACCTAATTAGACTAGGTTAACCAATATTAACAGCACTAAACCATAAGTTCACACAAATCACCATTTCAAGCACAAAATCTAACTTTTTAACACTAGTTAAGCTTAACAATCACTAGTTTAGCAAGCAAGGAAGTTAGGCTCATATCATACCTCACTTAAGCATCTTAGAGTGCAGGAAGTAGAGGAAGGAGAAGGTTTGGAGCTGCTACAGAGGCTGCTGGAGCTGTTACTGCTCCTGTTGCTGCTGCTACTCCATGCTGCTGCTGATGCTGCTGCTTGCTGCTGCCTCTTCTGCTGCTGTTGCTGGTGCTTCCTCTGCTGCTGCTGCTTCTTTCTCTTTCTCTCTCTCTCTCTCAGCTGAGTGTGTGTGTGTGTTGAGAGTGAGAGGAGTGAGATAGAGGAGGAAAAGAAGTGAGAATACCCTAGTCAACCCCCTCTCTCTTTCTCATTAAATGAGCATGGGTCAAGCCATGTTGCCCATACTCTCCCTCTTTCTCCAAGTCAGCAAATCCAAACTATTTCTTATAATGAAAATAAATAAAACAACCACCATAATAAAAACCCAAATACACCTAATACAAAACATACAATGGCTTAGGAATTGGTTAGTCCACCATGGTTGTTAATCGTGGTTTAACCCCAACTCCTAACCCCAGCTAACATGCACAAGTGTGTGCGCCTAGAAAAATCCTAATAAAATGTTCATTAACTAGAATAAAATATCTGAAACTTAATTTGGTAAACTTTTTACCAAAAACTATCTAGTAAAATATAATTAACCCCTAAACACGGCCTAAGGTGTTACTATCTTCCCCCCTTAAAGAAAATTCGTCCCCGAATTTTAAAATACAAAGCTACGCATACCTTCAGAGGGATGAGGGAACTTCTGCCGCACCTCGCCCTCAGCCTCCCAGGTGACCTCTTCACTGTTTGGGATGCACCAAAATACCTTCTCTTATGGAAAGTCCTTCGATTGAAGTTTCTTCACCTGCCGGCCCAAAATTACGGCTGGCTGCTGGGTGAACGAAGGATCACACTCGAACCTAATTGGTCTGGCGCTGAATCCAATGAGAAAGGTCATGAAGGTAATTGCAAAGTATCGACATAGGAAATACGGGATGAATATTCAATAATCTGGGTAGAAGTGCCCAACTTAAGGCAACGAACCAACTCGCCTTAGGGATCCTTAAAAGACTTACTATCCTGGAAAACTTCCCAAAACTCAACATGTCATCTATCGGAAATTTCTGTGGGAATACATGATCTGCCATTGTGAACTCGAATCTGCGGCCCTCTTGGTCAGCATCTGATCTCTATCCGCAATAGACCATTCTCATCCTGACCCAAAACAACCGGGTCATTTCCGAAATTTCTAAACTAGCTGAGGTCCAAAAATCCTATAACACGGAGTTAGGAAAAAAAAAGGACTGGTAATCAACATGACCTAGCCTCTAATCCTAACGGTTACCAATTGGAGTGTCTCCTGATAACTGCTATCAAAGGAGAACCCTATCGATGGTAAACGACGATCCCCAACTGCCGACAACAATTCTACATACGCACAACTTAACAAGAACAACTGAGTATCACCGGATGACAAGCATCCGAATGGAGTCACATCCTGACAACTTCTGGGTGGACACCATAATGAAAATTCAGGGAGATCTGCTCTCGTTCTCTCTTCGGAACGGTTAAAGGTTACAACTCTCCCGTTAGTCTCAGTTGCTCAACTCGAGCACACAATAAGACAGACACTTGAAACGAACCCAAAGACTTCTCTTTCTATCCCTGCCCACCCGTAACTACCTTACAAGTCACGTTAACTGTTGGTGGGGCTTGAATGAGTACAGAGAGTTGACCGATGTGCCTGCCCTAGGATTCCTCGTCTCTTCCCTATAATATTAGGTACACAAGTGCCTCTCTAACCTAGCACACCCTTGCCACAAGTCAAGGATTACAAATCATTACCCAGCCGAGTAGGCTCCAATATCTCTGACGAACGAGCGTCGGCGGGCAGTGTCTCGCGAAAGCGATTTAAGAAAAGTGGTCGGGCGCGGACATGAGCAAGCTGTCTCCTCAGAAGAGACAAACTTATGCTGTACTCAACGATCGCACAAGAACTGTGAATCTGCAGAGGATTGTCACAACAATCAATTCCCGCCGCAGGAAGATGTACCTTTAACTCTGGTGGTCCGTGAAAATCTGACACGACTCTCAACAAGTGGTGTCTCTAATCTCAATCGCAAAACCATCGCGGCCATCTCCAGATCATGAGTGGGATATCCTTCTCGTACTTCCTCCAAATGTAAGGAAGCAAAAGCGATAACTCCACTGTGTCACCTCAGTACACATTCGAGTCCTACTCACGAAACGTCACAGTTAAACCACAAAGTCGCCCGAACCAAAAGCAAAGAAGGAGCTGATGCAGTTGTTAACCGAGTTTTCAACTGCGGAAATTCCCTACACAAGCCTCAGTCCAAGGAAAGAACCCTCCAATCCGGTCAATTTAGTCAACTGGGTAGCATTACACTATCAATCCTGCATGAGACGGCGGTAACTCCTGCTAAGCCAAAAATCTGCGGGCCTCCGTCCTGCTCACAAATTGGGCCTAAGCAGTACGGCCACGATCTTCCTCGAAACCATACCAATTCGTCTCCGTAACTACAAAACCTAGGAGTCAACACAACAAGCTTGAAGGGAACACTCCGAGAATCTAGTAAACCGCTGGGGCTCTCCCAGTATCCGTATAACAGATCCTCAAGTGCTACCCTAACCCTCAAGGCACACTTAAAGAGACTAGGATGTCGTAAATAGCACAATAATAACTGGTCGAGGAATGGCCCGAAGAAAACCAGTTCATCATACCTACAAATGCTGCTAAAGCATTGATGAGTCCAGTGACACACCCAAAACACACAAAACCTGTAGCACGCACAAGGCAGTCTTCGGAATGTCATCACTCCGGACCCGCAACAATGATGACCTGATCCCAAACGAACTTAGACAAGGTCTCGCACTCTGGTGCTGATCGAAGAATTCGTCAGTGCGAGGTACAGGATACTTATCCGCACCGTAAGCCGATTCAGAAGACGATCCATCAAAGCAACCTCAATCTGTCGTTTTCCTCCTGGACGAACAGAAATAGGAGCTCCCTAAATGCGAAACACTCAGACGCACAACTCCCTCAACAACCACTCCGCAGCAGATCCATAGCTCCTTAAGCTTCGCCGGCTCATCTTGGAATGACGTCGGAAAAATTCTCGCACGAAAGAAAACCGGTCCAACAAACCAACCTTGGATACAGCATCACGAAAAACGCCAAGAATCCACGACATCTCCTCAGAGCCGACTAGCGAACGAGGCTGAATTCAAGCTGTAAGAGGTGGCACCACTATCCATCTGCACAACAAGATCTGACTTGCCCGGAAAAACAAAACCTAACAGTTTCCTCACGGTAGCCCACAATGCCTAGCACATAGCTAACCAGTCCATGCCCAGGAGATTATCAAATCCAACATCTTTAGGAGGTTCAAAATGAAAGACGAATCTCTATCTCCTATCCGATGGGTACACGACCGAAGTACGTGTCGCGCAACAAAAGGATTGCTGACAGAAGTTAACACAACAAACGGCTAATCTACCCAGCACGACTTTCGTCCTAAACTCGGTACGAAGTGTGTAAACATACGAGTGCAACAAAAGGATATACTGAAAGAGTACCTGAAACCACAGCATTGGACGCCTGCACGTCCCGATGTGTCGAAGCGAAAACTTGTGCCTGTCCTTCATCTGCGACTGATCGAACTCCTCCTCTACTAGCCTGACCCCTTTGTGCAAACCCTCCGCATCCACGACGTCTCAGAATTCGACCCTGACGTGCTGTGAAGGAACACTGCCTGATGAGGTGCTGAAGGCTTCCGCATCGTAAACACCTACGCGCTGCCTGCTGTCCTGCCTGGGGATGGAAGCCAAACGACTGTCCTCGTCCTAAGCCTCTGCTCTGGGCTGATACACCAGTGCGATTCCATAACTGTTCCGGAACTCTCACGGTCTCTGGAAGACGTGTCTCGTAAACTGGGGCTGCCTCCACCGGTGCTATGTAGGGGACGGAATACTGCATGATGATCGCAAGGAACAACTGGTTAACAGGGGTGACAACCACCTGTCGCTGCGCTCGAACGACCTCTACCAATGAGCTCATCGTCTGGCGCAAGCTCTGCATCTCTGCCACTAGTCTAGCGATCTGACCCGTCGTAGGAGAAACAATCTGTCCTGGTACAACATGGGCACTACTCGGATCAGTCCTCATCTCAGATAAATCAACTCGAACCTCGGCTCTCCCGGCCTCTCTCTGCACCCTCGTAGTCCTTGGCGGCATAATGGCTGGAAAGAAGGTAGGATTCGATGAGGATATGAAAATCGAATCACAAGGATATATATACGATCATAAAGGAAATTCAATCAATAAATCCTAAGGTCGCTTAGGCGGAGTACCGTGTCGTGAGTATGCCGCGGAACATACGCACGCTACGCCACTCTGCTGCAGCTACCTACTCCATCATACCAGGGTCATCCTACACTCCGAAGGTAAAACCTACGCTCTGATACCAACTTTGTCACGACCCAAAGTTTGGCCCGTGACCGGCACTTAACCACGTAACGTCTACAGGCGTAACGCGACTAAGTAAGCCGAAAACCCAGAAATCAAACCAGTACAAGTATAGAGTGATTTAAGCATTTAATAGAACAAATTACTAAGATGTCAAGAAATCTTAAGTAGAGAATCACTAGATAACAATATACGACGCCGTAGCGAAGAAAAAGAGCAACAGGTGGAAACATCACAGATGGAATGAACTGCATAAGTAAAGTCGGCTCACAACGAGCTCGACGCCAGAATACAAAATAATATACATCGTCCTCACAACTGGTCTTTAAGTCAATACATAAGTGGTAGATGGAGAGTACTAGATACATCAATGTACATAACTGAAAGATAACCAGATACCGTACAAAACCCACCTATCAGCAAAAGAGCTAGTACACCAACTGTAGGGGTATCTGTGTCAAAAGATGCAAGAATGCAGCCTGCCGCGACTACTCCGAAGGGCAACCTGCAAACACTGTGGCACAACGGGGGTGAGTTGCCAACTCGTGAATAGAAGATAACATACAAAGGTAATCGCGAGTATGCACGTGCTACTATACTCTAACCTATATCAACAGATAACATCTATATGATGAACTGGATGCTCAAGCATGCAACAAGTGCGATCTAATAACATCTCCATGTAATGAGCAAGAAATGTGATGATCATGTATAGCAATGCAATCTAACAATCCTATATAGAATGAACAGGGTATGCAATGATCAGGTATAGCAATGCAATCTAACAATCCTATATAGAATGAACAGGGTATGATAGATACAGGATGAGATATCAATTACTACATACTGAGCATGGGAAATATAACATCTACACGGAATGTCATCGTGGAAAGTAAAATCGGTACCCATCAATGTACCCAAAACCCAATACTACTCAGGCGTCGTCATCCTCCTCGGTCCTCCAAATCCTGTAAATCTCATATAATCGTGAGTGCCCAACATCGGCACCCAAATATCAAGAAATACTCGTGCCAAGCATCGACACGCAAATCCTCCTGTATAGGGCATCCGTCAGTACGGATCAGCCCACGGGCTCTGTCTGCGATATCGGCCCTCGGCCCCGGCAGTACGAGTCGTCCCGTATCCATCCATAGACTCTGGTCGGTATCCTCCGGATAACCGCCAGGTTCAACCAATCACCGGTAGGTAGTAGTCCCTCTGCCAGGCTCACCGTCTACTACACAGCGAAACCGTTCTCGCCCCGGGGTACCATACCGGGTCCACCATGTACCCGTAATCGGCCTCATCCAACTCCTTGATTCGGGTTCACATATATGTCACTCTAGTACCGAGAAAACACATGGTGGACGCACTGAAATATCATATCAAGGGAAACCGGGTTTTTAAATAATTAACTATTCTCTTTGAAATATCCACGGTTCCCCAAATCCAGAATTAACATGGAAACAACATATCTCAATGCGTAATCTAAGCAAGTATGAAGGTATCAATATATGTGTGCACTGGTACGAATATACAGTGTGTATGTGCGCAGGTATGAAGATATCAATATATGTGTGCACTGGTATGAATATACAGTGTGTATGTGCGCAGGTATGAAGATATCAATATATGTGTGCACTGGTATGAATATACAGTGTGTATGTGCGCAGGTATGAAGATATCAATATATGTGTGCACTGGTATGAATATACAGTGTGCATGTAGTACCAGTAGGAGTATGTGATGCATATGTGCCTGAATATGGATATAACATATGCTGTTATGCGGCAATTCATGACAACATCAATAGGGTGGAATCAGTATGATATATGATTTATAGCAATCCTATAATATGAGTGTCATGGCAATCACTAACGGTGTGAGTGTAGCATATCAAGCGTGCTCGTGCGACTTGAACCGTTAGTGACTGTGCAGTGTCCTATGCTATCATTTCTATATGCAACAATAAGGTATGCTACTACAGTCTATATGAACATCTACAACCTAATATCCTAACTCGCCCTGACGCTTAACGCCATACGGGCGATTTCCCAGTAGATGTTAAATCTACACACCTGGTCGTGCACTACTCGTAGCTGACCACCTGCTTCCCTTTCTTAGCTTCGTCCGACGTACCCGCCTGCGTACCTGGAATTTCACAAGAATCCATATGTAAGAAAATATCTCGCAAACGTGATATCGACGTCAAACGATACGCTCGCGTCGCGAACTAAACGCGCGTGTGTACGATACGCTAAACGTGTGCACGCGTCTAAAACTAACCCTGATACGCCGCGATACGCTGAATCATGGAACCCTCTCGCGTATCGCGCGTATCGCGCGAACCAAACGTACTATAAATACGATATAACGTCCCAGATTCTACCCAGGCTAACAACTTACAAAACTATACATACCACTGGCCTAGAAATAACTACAGACTCCTACCCATCCAAACATCACCCAAAAATTCTCCTGTCTGGCCGCAAATTGCGGCCAGAAAGATTAAATTGGCGGCCTCTCTATGGGGTGGGGGTCTCGGGCTCTGGTGGTGGGGTCTATGTCTTGTATACATACTCCAGTTAACACAATTTCAACCTGAACTACTCGGGCCTATAGCAGATCACAGAAATCCAAAAAGTTCACTTAAAAACACTAAATTTGCACAATTAGAAACCCTATGGTATTTTGGTGTAATCTGGGGTCTAACTAGGTTTACATGGTCTTAATAACACCTAATTAGACTAGGTTAACCAATATTAACAGCACTAAACCATAAGTTCACACAAATCACCATTTCAAGCACAAAATCTCACTTTTTAACACTAGTTAAGCTTAACAATCACCAGTTTAGCAAGCAAGGAAGTTAGGCTCATATCATACCTCACTTAAGCATCTTAGAGTGCAGGAAGTAGAGGAAGGAGAAGGTTTGGAGCTGCTACAGAGGCTGCTGGAGCTGTTACTGCTCCTGTTGCTGCTGCTACTCCATGCTGCTGCTGATGCTGCTGCTTGCTGCTGCCTCTTCTGCTGCTGTTGCTGGTGCTTCCTCTGCTGCTGCTGCTTCTCTCTCTTTCTCTCTCTCTCTCTCAGCTGAGTGTGTGTGTGTGTGTGTTGAGAGTGAGAGGAGTGAGATAGAGGAGGAAAAGAAGTGAGAATACCCTAGTCAACCCCCTCTCTCTTTCTCATTAAATGAGCATGGGTCAAGCCATGTTGCCCATACTCTCCCTCTCTCTCCAAGTCAACAAAGCCAAACTATTTCTTATAATGAAAATAAATAAAACAACCACCATAATAAAAACCCAAATACACCTAATACAAAACATAAAATGGCTTAGGAATTGGTTAGTCCACCATGGTTGTTAATCGTGGTTTAACCCCAACTCCTAACCCCAGCTAACATGCACAAGTGTGTGTGTGCCTAGAAAAATCCTAATAAAATGTTCATTAACTAGAATAAAATATCTGAAACTTAATTTGGTAAACTTTTTACCAAAAACTATCTAGTAAAATATAATTAACCCCTAAACACGACCTAAGGTGTTACAAGTTTGTAGCATCTACTAGTTTCGCTAAGGAGGTCACTCCCAGTGAAGGGATCTTGGCTCTTTCCTTATCGAATAAGGTGCTGGATATTCTACAAGGAATACCGCTATGTAAAGCAAGAACTAGAGCTACCTGTTTTTGAAAATTCGATTCCACAACATCTTTAGGTTTCTTTTAGTTTCATTAATCTCATTAATGAAGTCCCATTTTATTATGCTTCCCAAGCATCAGATATGAAACGAAATCAACAATATAAAATATATATCTCATATATATAATATAAACATTCGTCTCAGGCAGTAATATGATCTCAGCATAGAACATTGCAGCAGAAGAACATATATGAAATATTGGATATACTAGGATCTCCGTGTTTTATATCAAGCCAGTATAAAACACGGATTCCACGGTCGCGATGAATAGCCAAACCCACATCCCTAGACCCCTACGAGAGCGGCAAGTAACCCTACCTATTCTAGAGTTAGGAGACCCATTCTCGACTCCTCGAGATGGTCTCCCACTGGACCCTAGAACCCGGTTACTTGTGCTCCCCACCTTGGGTCTATCCTAATGCGGAAAAGTAAATAATATACAATGGTGACATCATCCTCAACTCGGAAGTACCCCAATAAAAGAATATTACATACAATGAATTTTACATGAATGAAAATAAAAACTCTCATCTCACATAAAACCCCCGGCTATTCAAAACACGACGATCCAATATAACATATCACAGCAACACATAACATCACATGTCATCAACGTAAGTAAATATGCATATCCCAATTCTCGTTGATGTATAGCAACGAAACCGGTGATACACCACATATTACACTTACGGTCGCAGAAAAAAGTGTAAAACTATAACAGTTGGAATCTGCAACCACCTTAGACATTACATGCCTAACCAAATGAATTCTTTAGACATTGCATGCCTAATAATTAAAACCCCACATTTTAGTCTCGATCTCGAAAACACTTTTCAATATCAATTCGGGCAATTCAACAAGATTCCCGACATCCTGATCGAATGCCCGTCGGAAACTTTAATAGACGGCCGCACCCCCGATGCCGTCGACGAAGTGCACTAAGGCGGAACACCGCTGCCGTGAGCACCCGAACGGATGCTTTTAGCGACGGAGTTCTCCTACAGTCACTTGGTCGGGGCTTTGGGGCATGCCTATCTATTAAATTTACCCGGCGAGTATCCGCGTACGCTACGTGATTGCAACGGAGTTTTGATCGTATCAAAATCCCGAGGCAACCGATCAAATGAGACTAAACCGCTAGATTTATAACATTCAAATTAGTTATCTCATAACTACATTTGTGAATTCCAAATATTGTATCACATTACAGAAAAAGTTAGACGATGTTAAACATTCCGATCGAATCAACAAACACCTAAAATTTTCCTTTTTGCTCAACACTTGAACTTAGTTTAAAAGCATCCATCACATGCCACAGTACCAATGGACCAGCCGTAGAAGGGTCAAACCAATGCCTCACTTGTGGTACCGCTAAACCATCACAAACCCTAGGGTTTAGTGACAGTTTTGACGGTCACAAAATCGAGTTAAGGTTTTGTTCTTCTAGAGGGTCTATCGCGTTACTTGCAGGACTTTGAATGTTCTTTAACTAAGGAAAAATCCAACACTTGGAAATTTTCCGGCAGGGGAAAAAGTGAGTTATTGATATCCGTTCGAACTTTTTAACACTGTCTAAACAATCATGAAACCAAGCTATAATTGCGAATACGAAACACTCTGAATTACCTTTTGAGTAAATAAACATCTCATGCAAATTTAGCCAAAATAAACAACACCAAAAATACCAAACCCCAGAGACCAAACCATAGTAGAAACTTGAACACAAAACACCAATGTAGAACCGAGCAGGCCAGTTTTGGCCTTAATGTGCTCGGCCATTTTCCGAGATCAGGTACCCAATTTCCTACTATGAACATAGTGTATCACATATATCACTCTGCAACTGTTTGCAAAATTTGTAGAGCTCAATTAAAATTTGTCAGAAACTGGGGTTTCGCATAGGGTGTTTCGGAGTTGCTTCGGTTTTGTAATCCTATACTTATCCGTCTAATTCTCTAGCTATACTCTGATACCACTTTTGGGATACCTACAACGGCAACAAGGTTTCGGAAGGCATCATCCATGCCAAGTTAAAATTTTGCCATTGAAGATAACCCTAAACTTAGGAACTTTAACTAGAGAATCAAACATACAAGCATGTTAAACACTTTATCATCTAAGAGTTAGGGATTACAACCTTTGTAGTCCGTTCCTTCACTTCATAAGCTCCGTATTGAGGTTCCTTCGCTACGATCATCAAGTACCCGGACTCAAGAGAGGCTCCATGAAGAGAAAGATGCAACCTTGCTTGAAGACTTCACTAATCCAAGATGATCTACCTTGAAAAATCTCAAACCCATGCTCTTGCTTCACTAATCAAGTATTAGTAAAGCAAACACCCTAATCTAAGTGGCTAGAATAGATGAGGATGATGAAATAGGAATTTAGGTCTATTTTGTTTTCAATTTCTCACTCAAAATCATCACAAACCCAAATGCTAGAGAGCTTTTTTCAAGAGCAAGAAGAAAAAGAATTTCTTTTTGATGAATAATGAATTATTGTTGTGGTTACAATTGCAACCATGGGTTAAGAATGAAAGGCTTAACCCTTGTAGAGAATAAACCATTGGTTAAGAGTTTGGGTTGGGTTAAATAATATCTACACAAAATATCAAAGGATGAAGACAAAAGGAAAGCTTCATCCAAAAGCTAACCCAAATCCAAACCTAACTTGGTTTAAACTTAACAACTATGTTGCATTTGTAACCCTAACATGTTACAATATTATATATCACATATACAATATTTTGTAATAAAAGAAAATAATACAATTAACATATATCACATATATATCAATGTATTATCCAAGTGAGAAAAAGAATCTTTAAATGGGCTTATATTAGTTAATGTAACGTAATATATCACATATATAATTATACATTAAATTATCAAATCAACACTTGATCCGATAATCCGGCTATTTCATAAATAACCGACTAATATAACAAGTATCAGTTCATCGAATCAACACTTGATCCGATGACCCGGTTATATCACATATACCCGGCCGATATCACATATCGCGAGAATCTAATATGGTATCACATACACGTATTGTTCTCGGTCCCACACATATCACATATGTGCTCCTACTCCATTTTTCCTGAGCCAAGAAACCTCTGTGTAGGACTCTAAAGAATCGTCAATACGCCGGCAGTAGGTGATGATCATATCAAACACCCACAAGCTGCAAGTGGTCAGCTAAACGTAACAGCCACCCAGGTATTGAGTGATCAGAAGATCAACAAGCAAGCCTATACATTCTCCTGCCAATCCAATCAGTAACACTCCCGTACAGTCTGGTCTCTTCGTCTGATATGTCGCATATCTAGTCTAGAGTTGGTAAACGTCAGACCCTAGTAACCGATAATTCTTGTCGATATGTGGTCCATAACAGTTTGAGAAACTACTGATAACTCTTACCAGTAAATCTCAACAACCCTGGACAGGGATTTCCAGTTATAGCCAATCGAACACAACGCAACATCAACTCCCTATACCGGGAGAGACGAAACCCCTCTTATCGCTCATTGCCTCCATGTGATTCGGGACTGTACCCAAAAGCCACCGTTTTGCATGCCCTGATGGACGTGGTTAGGTGGAAATCAAAGTACAGTAGGAATCACACAAGACTCTATGACGATCTCGGGTCTACAGACTAACCTGTACCAGTGTCACCAGAGAACTGCCATCTGACGTAAGGTATAATACCATCTGGGAGTTCTTGGCGAGTCCGTCCAGTGTACCCATTCTCCACTGAGCACCCATATACTATCTCTGATGTCAAACACCAATGGATATGCGCTCATCCATCGCCCATCTACATGGGTCGAGAAGCATACGCTAGTCTACTCTGGAATATCGATGCCCTGTCTCGATACACCTACGACTAGGAACATTTGAAGGATGTACTTTACGACTACACTGTCCCCACTAGTATGATCTGCATCATAGTCCTGATAGTCAAGTACTCATCCTAAGGGCTTTATCAACATGTAACATAGAGACTATCAGAGTATATGTTAAGATAAAGTGCAGCCAGATAGCATACTATCATGTCGAGAAAGAAAGTCCTCACTATATATGTCCAAGTATCCACTACAATATACATCGTATGTACAGTAATGGCCTCTATGGCATACATATCACTAACAACGCCCATATGAGGGGCATATGAAGCGCTTGGCGCTGGGCGCCAACCACTGAGTGCTAAGCACTCTTTATTGAGCAACGCCCATGTGAGGGGTACGTGAGGCGCTTGGCGCTAATTTTTCTTCGCGTATTATGTTTTGAAGAGTTCAATTCTCTGTTCTTCTCTGGATCTTCGATCCCCAAGAACAAATTCATCCCCATGAAAATTAAATTCTCATTTGTGGGAGACTTGTCACATGGATCTCGGATCCAGGGAAAGAACTATGTTCTTTTATGAGGGTTAAACCCTTAGATATCAGATGAGATACTCTGATCTCTATTACTTTTATTTACCTTGAAGAAAGTTCTTCTTCTTTCTTCTCTCTTAAAGCTCTCTTTTTTTTGCTTCCTTTTCTTTTCGAACTTGAAGTTTATGGGGGGTTCCTCTGTACAAGACTTGAAGTCTTGGGGCCTTTATATAGTGGAGGCAAGTTTGATGATTTAGTTAAAAAAATCTCTCATTGAGAGATCCTTAATTCATTTGGGGATTTTATACACCGTTGGATCTTTGATCTAAGGATTTCTATTTTACAGAAGATATTTTTCTTGTTTTTAACAAGATTGGGGAAATATTTTCCCATACAGAGCTTATTCTGTAGCTTAGTGATTTTTAATCACCATTGGATTTTTAATCCAACGGTGCTCTGTTTTACAGAGAATAATCTTTCTTGTTTAGAAAGATTTGAGGAATATTTCCTCAACAGAATTTAATTCTGCACTCTGATAATTTATCATCTCCGTTGGATTTTTTTTGATCCAACGACTCTGTTTAATAGAGAGCTTTTAGTTCTGGCGCTGGCGCCCCCATGCGAGGCATGTAAGGTGATGCCTAAGAATTTTTAACTCTTGGCGCTGGCGCCCTCGTGCAAGGCACGTGAGACGCTGCCTCAGAGTTTTTAACTCATGGCGCCGGCACCCTCGTGGAAAACACGCAAGGCGCTGCCTCAGAGTTTCTAACTCTTGGCGCTGGCACCCTCGTGCAAGGCACGTGAAACGCTGCCTCAGAATTTTTAACTCTTATTTAATAGATTTCTTTTTGTGCTTTGCACATTGGCGCCCGCGTGAGGAGCACGTGAAGCACCATCATAGGATTTAATTCTATCCGAGGCAGTACCTACATGCTTTGCATGTGGAGCTTTCCCTTTATTTTTATTTTTCTTTCATTGTTATTATTTTATAAGGGAGCAAGTTTTGAGCCAAAATTTTGGCGGGAACAAATGCCCCCACTACTTTGCCCACGTAAGTATATATGTGGGTGAAATAGTGCAGAGTGATGCATGGCCATAGAATTGAGTGCTTAGGAGACAAGTTTAGTGTCCTTGTAGCCTAAGACTTTTTTCATCTTCATGAGCTGTAAGGGTCTCAAGAAGGTTTTTTCTCCCTACAAGTCGAGAGGATCTCGTAGGTGCAAATTCTCCCTAGAAATCGTGAGGATTTCTAAGTGTTCATCACCTCCGTGAGTCGTAATAATCTCATTCGGGTATTTTTCCTTACGAATTGTGAGGACCCGTAAATAGCTTCTTTATTTCATTGGTGAATGTGGCTTTGAAAAATTTGGCCCGTAAATAGTCAATCTTGACCTCCTTGTAGGGCAGCGATGGCTTAGGAAACAGGTTTGGATCTGCCGCCTAAGACTTTTCAACTTTATGAGCCGTGAGGGTCTCATAAAGACTTTTCTCCCTACAAGTCGAGAGGATCTCGTAGCTGTATTTTCTTCTTAGGAGTCGTGGGGACTTCTAAGTGCATTTTCTCTTGAGAGTCGTAAGGATCTCACAAGAGAATTTTCCCCCTTACAAGTCGAAAGGATTCGTAAGTGGGTTTTTCCCTCCTCATCGATATTCGACTTTGGAGAGTGTAGCCCATGGATAGTATGCAATAATCCATCTTGGACCGACTTGCAGGGTCCCAGTGCTTAGGAAACAGGTCCTTATCCCCGTTGCCTAAGTCTTTTCCCTACGAGTCGAGATGAGTCGAGAAGTTCTCGCAGGAACATTATTTTCCCCACAAGTCAAGACGAATCAAGAAGTTCTCGCAAGGATGTCCTAACGTCAGAGTTAACTCCTGCTAATAGAAGTCCGTTAGTGTAACATTTTGAAATATTTTAGATAATTAAGTAATTTATTTATTTAATTAAAAATGTTAATTTAAAATTTTATTGAAACAAAATGGGACCTTTTATAAGTGGTGTGTGAAATTTAATAATTTGAATAATTAGTTTGTAACATTGGTTATTAAGAAAAGTTTTAGTAAAAATTTTAGCTTCATTATGTTATGTGATATAGTGTGAGGGGTTTGTGAAAAGTGTTAGTTCTTGTAAGAATTAGAATTTATATAAGGGTTAATATTTAAATGTGTTAAATTTGGGTTAAGGTTAGATTAAACCTCATATATACCACACCCTAGGCTAAACCAAACACCTACACCTCCTCCTTGCATGAATACACAACACTCCTTCATGGTGACACCTCCTCCTACCCTTATCACTCCTTATTCTTATCTTGTTCATTTAGTTTCAATTGATATATCAAGTTAGAAACAAATTAACTTGCTTAGAAGAAAAAGAAAATCCTAAAACTCACCAAAGAAAAAGAGAAGAAAAGAGAAGCTAAGTACTAGGGATCATTACCACTACCCTCAAGCTAGAATTATTTGTGCTTGTGCATCTTGGAAGGAGCCTTTCAGTTGATCATTCAATAGGTATAAGTTTCAACTCTGTAGATCTTAGTTCAATACTGTTTTAATATAGAAGTATGATATCGGAAATATCGTATTTGGATAAATTTAGGATCTGTTTTGAATCTACTGTAGTCTAGATAATTTTTAACAAAATCAAACAGTACCTTAGCCTCAATGAGTGGACCTAGAATACACACCAGAAACACGGATCCATTCCTTGAACTTTCGACCAGCGACATTTCCTAAATATCCGAGCTCGCCGGTTTTTGTAGGGAGTTGGGTGTTAGTTTTTCTAGGGTAGCTCCCTGTTTATATGTTAGGGCGTCTGGTATAGTTAGTTTATGTTATATATTCAGTATATAAAATCTGGAACAAATATCTATTTTGGGGGTAAAATTCTAAATACGACACGGATGTTTCGTAACACGATTCTGTTTTTCCTGTTACGAACAGCGAAGGATTAGATCAGGTTAGTATAATTATTAGATAGTTCACAATATTCGTACGTAGCATATTTAGTATGTAAATTTTGTAGTTTCACGTTTTCGCCGTATCAGAGTTTAGCCGTTTCTTATACGAAAATTAAATTCGATGTTAGGTTCGACCGCGGAGATTTCGGAGACCGCAAGAAAGGGAAAATGATTGATGACATCCGAGTAGATTCGACATATTCCGGTGAGTAGACTTAACATCTACCTAAGGATTTTGTATGGATGGCGTAATACGCCCGTGATTTTAAGTTTAGTTATAATTGTTTCCATTTAAATTGTGTATAAAATTAGTATTTAGAAACTTCATCGTATGCATTCATATCTATAAATCGCTATGTCTAATACTTGCCAGGACACTGCACTAATTATCGATGAGGCATGTTACACACGCACATACCTATATGTTACACTACACCTCATCGATATTGACATGTCATGTATCTACTTAGTACTTGTTATGTCACATATGATTCACTTCATACCGTAAGAATCAATAATAGTAGTTATTTTGCATCAATGTTATTATGAACACTTATCATGCTTCACTTTAAGTATTATTAATTTTGTTATAAGATGCATTGGATTATGCGGATTTCTGGTTTTGAGTTTTATGTACTATTAAGTATATTCGGCGATTCTTCATGCTTGATGTGATATGTCCACCATAAGATGTTGTTTTTATGATTTGGTTTTATTCCGGACCGAGTGGGGGAGTTATACGGTTGCGGATTTTTACGCTATTCGGACTGAGTGGGGGAGTTATAAAGTCATATTCATGGTGGACCCGGTCGAGACTAAAGGGCAGGATAGCCGCATGTGAGGCGGAGAGCCTAGCGAGGATACTCGATACCGGAGATAGTAATGAAACACGGCGGATATCTGGGGGATACCGACCGATGTTGTGGATTGACAGAATCGTTCGAGGAACGATGTCCGCTAAAAATAGAAGATTTGTGTCGATGTTGGACACGGAAAAATGAGCCTTATTTGGAAAATTATGATGTTGGAAATACTTGATGAGATTTCAGTGTTGTTTTAATACATTTAGTTAATACATATTCATGCTTCCGCATGTTATCATACATTATACTTATATTTATTACTGTTAACTCTAGTTCGTCACACTTACATTATCAGCTGTTAGATGTTAGTTTTATTTATTGAGTTGGCAACTCACCCCCGTTGTGCCTTAGTTCCTTGCAGGAGACGCATGGACGCATAGCAGCAGTACGGATCCACTTGTCAGCTTTTATCGTTTATTTTGCTAGATGGGTTACCTACGTAGTAACCTTCTATTTTGGTATATGTATTTTGGATCTAGTATTACTCCATCAATCCCTGTATATTTGACTTAGAACGAGATATGTTTATATATGTTTTAATTCGATTGAGTGAGGTCGTCTAGTTGTGTTAATTTATGCTTTCTTTATTTATGCATGAAATTCTTCACTTAATGTGTCGTATTATTATTGCGTATTGGTTTCCGCCGTTTGGCGTTGTTTTGCTCCCAACTAGGAATGCAACTTATTTAAACACATTATAATTGCTTTTATTAACAATTAAAAAGAGAGATGCTACCGAATTTTTAAATGCTAAAAATAAGTTGCTTAAATATCATTTCTTAAAAACCATTTGATATGCTACCTCATTCTTTTTACTTAAAATTTTAAGTTTTCTTAATTCCGCACATGGGTTTTGATCTTGGTGTAGGGTTCCTAGGCATACTAATGAGGTTCATAAGGCATCAACCATGCCAAATTATAATTTTTCCGGTGCCGAGAAACCCTAATGCGATCGTTAACTAGAGTTTAGGTGAAACTACAAGCTACTAAACTACTTTAGTGATAAGTGAACGGAAATACAACCTTTGTAGATCCGGTCCTCCACCTCCATAGCTCCGTGTTGATGTCCCTCCGCTGCGATCATCGGATCCCGGACTCTAGTAATGGTTTCGTCGAAGAAATGATCGGGCTAGGTCGTCGACTTTGATGCCGAAGATGATCTACGTCGAGGCAACACAAGATCAAGGTCCAACTTCACCAAGCCATGAAACTTGTGAAGAAAATACCCTATACTACTTGTCAAGTGGTAGAGGATGAAGAAATAGGAAGTGGGTTCACTTTAGAATTAGATTTCTCACTCTTTTCATCAAGTCACCATTGAAGGTTGCAAGCTTTCTTCTTCTTGAAGAAGAAGAAGAAGAAGAAAAAGAATATAATAAGAATCACCTCAAAATAGAAAAATAAAGTGATTCTTATCATATAGCAACCATGGTTAAGTGTAGAGAATCAACTAGGGTTAGATGAATGGTTAGGTTAAGCAAAAGAAACAAAAATGGTCAAAGCTACTCAAAGCTTCAAGAAGCTTCAAGTGTAAAACAAAATAGCCACCATTTTCTTTTCTTTTGCCAAAAAGAATAAAGTAAATAAATGAGTAAATGAAACCCTAACCATTAACCTAATCATAGTTTGAAGTATACACACAACCAAGTTTGCATGTATCATCAAACATGATACAAACTAGTGCACAAAACTATATCATATATATATAATGTGCACATCAAGTGAGAAAATCCATTTTAAGTGAACCAATACAAGTTAATGCAAAGTAATATATCAAATATATAATTATGTATTAAATCATTATATCAACGCTTGATTTAACGATCCGGTCATATCGCATATGACCGACTAATATCCAATGTATCGACTTATCGAATCAATCATTGATTCGATAACTAGATTATATCGCATACAACCAATCGATACATTCATCGCGTGAATAGAATACGGTATCACATACACGCATTATTCTAGGTCCCGCACATATCTCATATGCGTTCCTATTTCGTTTCGCTTGAGCCAGGAAACCTCTGTGTAGGACTCTAAAGACTCATCAATACGCCGGCAGCAGGTGATGATCATATCAAACACCCACAAGCCGCAAGCGGTCTACTAAACGTAACGGCCACCCGGGTATTGAGCGATCAGAAGATCAACGAGCAAGCCCGCTCATACTGCTGTGAATCCAACCAGTAACACTTACCGTACAGTCCGGTCTCGTCGTCTGATATGTCGCATATCTCGCCTAGGGGTGGTAAACGTCAGACCCCAATAGCTCGATAAGTCGTGTCGATATGAGGTCTATAACAGTTCGAGAAACTACAGGTAACACTTACCGGTAAATCTCAGCAACCCTGGCCAGGGATTTCCGGTTATAGCCAATCGAACACAGCGCAACATCAACTCCCTATACCGGGAGAGACGAATCCCCTCCTATCGCTCATTGCCTCCATGTGATTCGGGACTGTACCCAAAAACCACCGTTTTGCATGCCCTCTTGGACGTGGTAAGGTAGAAATCAAAGCACAGTAGGAATCACACAAGACTCTATGACGATCTCGGGTCAACAGACTACTCTGTACCAGTGTCACCAGAGAACTGCCATCTGACGTAAGGTATAATACCATCTGGGAGTTCTCGGCGAGTCCGTCCAGTGTACCCAGTCTCCACTGAGCACCCGTATATCATCTCTGATGTCAAACACCAATGGATATGGGATCATCCATCGCACATCTGTATGGGTCGAGAAGGTATACGCTAGTTTACTCTGGTATATCGATGCCCCGTCTCGATATACCCACGACTAGGGACCTTGAAGGATGTACTTATGGACTACCATGTCCCTACTAGTATGATCCGCATCATAGTCCAGGTAGTCAAGTACACATCCTAAGGGCTTTACCAACATGTAACAGAGAGACAATCAGTGTACACGTTAAGGTAAAGAGCAACCAGATAGCATACTATCATGTCGAGCAAGAAAGTCCTCCCTATATATGTCCAAGCATCCACTACAATATACATCCTATGTATAGTAATGGCCTCTAGGGCATACATATAACTAACAATCTCCCACTTGCACTAGGGCCATCTGATAGCAGTGGTTGTAGTATCTCATGCTCAACCATCCCATAAAAGTCTTTCTCTGGAAAAAGGCCTTTGTTAGTGGATCCGCCGTGTTGTCCTCTGAGTCTACTCTCCTAACCTCGATCACCCTGGAGATCAACCATCTCCATGATCAGGTGATACTGCCTTAGAATATGTCTGGATCACTGATGGGACGGACGTTCCTTGGCATAAGCCACAACTCCATTGTCACACAATGGGAGGAACTAAGTTCATCTTATGAACAAATATACATCCAGACTGCCTCTTTGGTAGCATCTTAAGTAGCGATGTATCCAGCCTTCATCGTCTAGTATGCCACGGTATCTAGCTTGGAACTCTTCCAACATACCGTCCCTTTACTGAGGGTAAAGACAATGCATGTGACTGACATTTAGTCGTCCTTATCACCCTGGAACACTTCCAGTGATTCTCCCCAGGATCAATTGATACCATCTCACTACAACTAGTGAGTATCCTAACATCCAATTAGATCTATCTCATAGATCCAAAACCCAGGATTTAGTAGGTATCATTATGATCCTATATGGAGAATCCTTGTGATAAGCGGAGATTGACCGAGCGTAGCATAGGAAACCCCTTTCCTTATCAAGAGTATGTCATCCACGTACTCTACGAGAATCACTACCATACTCCCTACTACCTTTTTGTATATACAAGGTTCATCTACCATTTTGATGAAGTCAAACTCTTTGACTACCACATCAAAACAGATGTTCCAACTCCGCGATGCCTACTTTATCACATAAAACATCTTGCTCATGTTTCTGTTGCTCCCACTGTCTATGAAGCCCTCTGGCTGTGTACTTATAGACGCTCTTTTCTAAAACATCATTTAGAAAAGCTGTCATGACACCCAACCGCCAGATATCGTAGTCATGGTACGTAGCCGTGGCAAATAGGATCCGGATGGACTTAAGCATAGCCACTGGAAAAGGTTTCATCATTATCCACGCCTGGTCGATGACGAAAACCTTTAACAAGTCTAGCTTTGAAAGTCTCAACATTTCCATCTACACCAAGTAATCTTCTCAAGATATACTTGCTCCTGATGGGGATTTAACCCTTCAGATAAAGCAACTAAAGTCCATACTTTGTTGGTATACATGGATTCCATCTCAGATCGCTAAGCATTCAGCCATTCTTACAGAGTCCCACTCCTGATGGCCAGCTGGAAACTAGTTGGGTCATCATCTCATGATGCAATCCTCGCTCCCACTGTCATAGAGAAACAGAAGTACCTCTCAGGTGGGTGAGGAACCCTACTAGATCGGCGGAGAGGCTGAGGTTCGTTGATAACTATTGAATCATTTGGTTCTTTCAAATCATCAGCTGCAGTTTGTATAGCTGGAACATTTCCAGTTCTACATAACAGATCTTGCCTCGAGCTTCTCCGGATTTTGCTTTTTAGACATAGGCTGGACAACCCCAAATCTTAACAAACTTAAGATATGGACCTTCCCTTTCCATATCACATATGAAGTGGTAGGCAATTGATTTGATTGGAACCCTATTCAATAGGTATGCAGCTTCTCAAGCGCAAAACTCCCAAAAAGGAAATAGGTAACTCAGTAGTACTCATCATAGAGCACACCATATCAGATAGGGTGTTATTGCTCCACCCCGATATACCGTCGTGCTATGGTGTATACGGAGGAGTCATTCTGAGAGAGAATCTCATTCTCCTTTAGAATAGTCCAGGAATTGCGTGCTCAAGTATTCTCCTCCCTGATCGCATCAAAGGACATAATACTTATACCCTCATTTTGGTTCTCTACTTCTAACTTATAATCCGTGAATATCTTAAAAGGTTCGGACTTGTGTTTCAACAGGAACATATGTCTGAATCTTGAGAGATCATCAGAGAATGTAATGAAGTACAAAGAACCGGTCTTGGCATGTGTAGACTGGGGACCTTTATACATCAACATGTATCATCCCAAGAGTTCACTAACTCTTTCTCTATTTCCAGTAAAAGGAGCTATTGTCATCTTATCTTTGTGACATGACTGGCAAGTTTCACAAGATGTAATATTCAAACTGATTTAAATATACATCTATATGTAACTTCAGCTAGTCGGGTCGCATTGATATGACCTAGTCTACAATACCTCAAGAAGAATTCATTCATTTCTGAACTCTTCCTCTTGTGTGTGTTCTGTATACTAAGAACTGTAGTTTGATTTAGAACATTAATACTTTTAGATAACGTGCCTGAACCGATCAACTTTTGATATAGGAAATGTTCAAAACATTATCCAACAATACAAAATTTTATCATTTCTTTACTAATAAAGAGAGTGATATGATTTTGTATATCAGGTTCGGTATCTAATAACATTCGTTCAGAATCAATGTATTGGTAATACAGGGTGACAGTGACCAACAGACTTGGCTGCAACACTTGCCCCGTTTTCTGTCTCATGAAACTTATCACCCGTTCCCAGTTCTCTACCTTTCTGTAGCCCTATGTATCAGATTACATATCTGGGATCCTGATCCGGTATCTAATACCCAGGACATAGAGGATACAGAGAAACAATTTTTTGTAATGAACACACCCGAAGATGATGCATCAGCATGCACTTTCTTCGTTTGGGCGGCACGGGAAATCTGGTATTTCCCAATTTCCTACTCTGTCTTATAACAATTATAAGTTGGAGCGGGACCAACGTTCCCTAGCTCAGTATAACAAGCGGGTTCGGTCAATATTCTGTATTATTATCTTGATTAAGGCGTGATATGGTCGCTACCAGGAGAGAGAGAGAGAGAAGAAAACACTCAGTGTGCGTTCTTGCAAGAATATATTGGTTATTATTTTATCTAATCAGGATGGCTCCCACTGTTTTTTATCAAATCTTCCTTCAAACCGTAAAAGGAAAGACTAGCCGGGATTAATTACACATTACAAGTTCGCCAATCTTTCACCCAGGCCAGTGTCGGTACTTTGAGGGAGGTCCCCCGTGCTTTCGTACGAACCTAATTAATGTAAACCTCGTTTTCCCAGAGACGTAACCCCGTTGACACCTTTCTAGACACCTACTTGATTGGCTAATTGTAATGTGTAAAACTCTCCCAAGAGTAACAATTACTCGCAATGGGTATCGGGATCCAACTATCTCATAGAAGGTATGCAATCTCATTGCAAATTTCAACACTTGAAATTCCCGATAATTTTGCCCCTAGCGTCCTATGACCTTGACGCAGGCCAACAAACCATAGTGCGCTAGTCAAGTTCAACCCGTCATTTCCTGATTGAATTAAACCCACCCGCACGACCCTTGACGCAGGCCAACAAACTCGCACGACTACCCTAATCCAATTTGCATCATATGCATAAGCAGATAAATACTAGTCAGCTACCGCATACTACGCCTTGACGCAGGCCAACAAACGTAGCACGAATACTAACTACTACTTATCTGAAATGACGGAGGGCTACGACAGGTTTTTCTGAAAACCTATTGCGTAATGAATTTGATATCGTTGTAGAATCAAATGATTTTAAAATGGAGTGCTTTTGAGGCTTTTCTAGTTTTGCTAAAGGGGTCACTCCCGGTGAAGGGATCGTCGGCCCTTTCCTCGTCGAATGAGGTGTGGGATATATCATATATATCGCTGTGCAAAGTAGAAACTATAGAAGCTATCAAAATACAAACCGAGTGTGTAGCATCTGCCAGTTATTGCTAAAGGGGTCACTCCCGGTGAAGGGATCGTCGGCCCTTTCCTCATCGAATAAGGTGCGGGATATATCATATATACCGCTGTGCAAAGCAAGAACTGTAGCTACCTGTTTTATTTTTGAAATTCGATTCCACAACATCTTAGGTTTATTTTATTTCATTAATCTCATTAATGAAGTCCCATCATTTAAGTATCTAAACATCACAGATAAATACAACGTACACTTATGCCATCCGCATTCGCCTCGATGTCCCCTCGTGCACCGTTAGGTTAGGTAACTAACGGCAGAGCGGGGCAGGGCTAGCGCGGGTGTAAAACATAAGTAATGTCTATATAATATATCATATACACTATATACTGTATCTATCACAGAACATCACATGATCACATCACAGATATCGCAGCAGAAGAATTATATGAAACATTGGATATACTAGGACGTCCGTGTTTTCAATACGAGCCAGTATAAAACACGGATTCCACGGTCGTGATGAATAGCCAAACCCACACCCCAAGACCCCTACGAGAGCGGCAAGCAACCCTACCAATTCTAGAGTTAGGAGACCCGGACTCAACTCCTCGAGTTGGTCTCCTACTGGAATCCAGAACCCGGTTACTTGTGCCCTCCTCCTTGGGTCTATCCTAGTGCGGAAAAGTAAATAATATACAAAGGGTGACATCTTCCGCAACCTGGAAGTGCCCCAATAAAAGAATATTACGTACAAGTTTTTACATGAATGAAAAGTAAAAACACTCATCTCACATAAAAACCCCCCGGCTATTCAAACACGACGATCCAATATAACATATCCAGCAACACATAACATCACATGTTATCAACGTAAGTAAACATGCGTATCCCAATTGTCGTTGACATATAGCAACGAAACCGGCGATATCACATATTACACTTATGGTCGCAGAAAAGAAAGTGTAAAATTACAACAGTTGGAATCCACAACTTGCATAGACATCGCATGCCTAATCAAATGAATTCCTTAGACATCGCATGCCTAACAATTATAAACCCCGCATTTTAGTCTCATTATCGAAAACACTTTTCAATATCAAGTCGGGCAATTCAACAGGATTCCCGGTATTCAGATCGAATGCTCATCGCAAACTTTAGTAGGCGGCCGCACCCCCGACGCCATCGACGAAGTGCACCAAGGCGGAACACCGCTGCCGCGAGCACCCGAACGGATGCTTTCGGCGATGGGGTTCTCCTACAGTCACTTGGTCGGGGCTATGGGGCGTGGTTGTCTATTAAGTTTACCCGGAGAGTATCCGAGTACGCTACGCGATTGCGACGGACTTTTGATCGCATCAAAATTCCGTGGCAACCGATCAAGTAAGACTAAACCGCTAGATTTATAACATTCATTCAGTTATCTCATAACTGTTTGTGAATTCCAATTATTGTATCCCATTCCGGATAAATAGAAAATATTAAACTTTCCGATCGAACATTCGAACACCCAAGTTTTCCCGAAACCGTCCAACACATGAAATAGGTCCAAGACATTCACTTCATGCCTCAGTACCAACGGTCCAGCCGTAGAAGGGTCAAGCCAACGCCTCACATGTGGCACGCCGTACTGCCCCAAACCCGAAGGTTCAAAGGGCAGTTCAAGACGGTCACATAATCGAGTTAAGGTTTGTTGTCTTCTAGAGGGACCATCGCGTTACTTGCACTACTCGGAACGTTCTCAAACTACGGAAAAATCCAACAGTTGGAAATTTCCCGGCAGGGGAAAAATTGGGTATTCATATCTGGTCAAACTTTTTAACATATTCTAAAATTACCCAGAAAAACACATAGACAAAATTAGACAATCCGATCGAAACACCGAGTCCCCAATACAACCCAGAAAACTCAACTCTTGAGTGCAGATTAAAACTTCCCAGAGAACAGAGGAAACAGATACGGGCATTACTGAATAAAAATTAACCTCTAATCAGTACAAACGGCCGCGGAACCACCTCCAATAGCATGGTAATGCCGCGGTTCCGCGGCGATTTAGTGGAGTTAGGGGTTCGTTTTCTACAGTAACTCTTAGAATTTCCTGCTCTATTTTCTGAGAATTTTTAATTCACAAAAATCCACAGTTTTGAAAATTGTCCAGAGAGGTTGAAAAATTAGGGTTTCGGGTTCGATCGGGTTTCTAACATCGTCTACGCATCGCCTAAGGCTCTAGCTAGGCTCTGATACTACTGTAGGGTTCTTAGGCAAACTAACAAGGTTTCACAAGGCATCAACCATGCCAAATTATAATTTTTCCGGTGCGGAGAAACCCTAATGCGATCGTTAACTAGAGTTTAGGTGAAACTACAAGCTACTAAACTACTTTAGTGATAAGTGAACGGAAATACAACCTTTGTAGATTCGGTCCTCCACCTCCATTGCTCCGTGTTGATGTCCCTCCGCTGCGATCATCGGATCCCGGACTCTAGTAATGGTTTCGTCGAAGAAATGATCGGGCTAGGTCGTCGACTTTGATGCCGAAGATGATCTACGTCGAGGCAACACAAGATCAAGCTCCAACTTCACCAAGCCATGAAACTTGTGAAGAAAATACCCTATACTACTTGTCAAGTGGTAGAGGATGAAGAAATAGGAAGTGGGTTCACTTTAGAATTGGATTTCTCACTCTTTTCATCAAGTCACCATTGAAGGTTTCACGCTTTCTTCTTCTTGAAGAAGAAGAAGAAGAAGAAAAAGAATATAATAAGAATCACCTCAAAATAGAAAAATAAAGTGATTCTTATCATATAGCAACCATGGTTAAGTGTAGAGAATCAACTAGGGTTAGATGAATGGTTAGGTTAAGCAAAAGAAACAAAAATGGTCAAAGCTACTCAAAGCTTCAAGAAGCTTCAAGTGTAAAACAAAAAAGCCACCATTTTCTTTTCATTTGCCAAAAAGAATAAAGTAAATAAATGAGTAAATGAAACCCTAACCATTAACCTAATTATAGTTTGAAGCATACACACAACCAAGTTTGCATGTATCATCAAACATGATACAAACTAGTGCACAAAACTATATCATATATATATAATGTGCATATCAAGTGAGAAAATCCATTTTAAATGAACCAATACTAGTTAATGCAAAGTAATATATCAAATATAAAATTATGCATTAAATCATTAAATCAACGCTTGATTTAAGAATCCGGTCATATCGCATATGAACGACTAATATCCAATGTATCGACTTATCGAATCAATCCTTGATTTGATAACTAGGTTATATCGCATACAACCAATCGATACATTCATCGCGAGAATAGAATACGGTATCGCATACACGCATTATTCTCGGTCCCGCACATATCTCATATGCGCTCCTATTTCGTTTCGCTTGAGCCAGGAAACCTCTGTGTAGGACTCTAAAGACTCGTCAATACGCCGGCAGCAGGTGATGATCATATCAAACACCCACAAGCCGCAAGCGGTCTGCTAAACGTAACGGACACCCGGGTATTGAGCGATTAGAAGATCGACGAGCAAGCCCGCTCATACTCCTGTGAATCCAACCAGTAACACTTACCGTACAGTCCGGTCTCGTCGTCTGATATGTCGCATATCTCGCCTAGGGGTGGTAAACGTCAGACCCCAATAGCTCGATAAGTCGTGTCGATATGAGGTCTATAACAGTTCGAGAAACTACAGGTAACACTTACCAGTAAATCTCAGCAACCCTGACTAGGGATTTCCGGTTATAGCCAATCGAACACAGCGCAACATCAACTCCCTATACCGGGAGAGACAAATCCCCTCCTATCGCTCATTGCCTCCATGTGATTCGGGACTGTACCAAAAAACTACCGTTTTGCACACCTTCTTGGACGTGGTAAGGTGGAAATCAAAGCACAGTGGGAATCACACAAGACTCTATGACGATCTTGGGTCAACAGACTTCTCTGTACCAGTGTCACCGGAGAACTGCCATCTGACATAAGGTATAATACCATCTGGGAGTTCTCGGCGAGTCCGTCCAGTGTACCCAGTCTCCATTGAGCACCCGTATATCATCTCTGATGTCAAACACCAATGGATATGGGATCATCCATCGCCCATCTGTATAGGTCGGGGAGGTATACGGTAGTCTACCCTGGTATATCGATGCCCTGTCTCGATATACCCATGACTAGGGACCTTGAAGGATGTACTTATGGACTACCATGTCCCCACTAGTATGATCTGCATCATAGTCCAGGTAGTCAAGTACACATCCTAAGGGCTTTACCAACATGTAACAGAGAGACAATCAGTGTACACGTTAAGGTAAAGAGCAACCAGATAGCATACTATCATGTCGAGCAAGAAAGTCCTCCCTATATATGTCCAAGCATCCACCACAATATACATCCTATGTATAGTAATGGCCTCTAGGGCATACATATAACTAACACTTGGTTTCTGGCTTACTCAGATTGTGTCGTCATCTTTAGATGTCATACGATCTAAGTGCCGGTCATGCCTAAATTTCGGCTCGTGACAGTTAGGGTCTGTGGTACTAGGGTTTTTTATCCGTCGTACCGTCGCGTTGGCCGATGTATTCCTTGATATGCAATCTTGCTGTTCGAGTAGCCCCATGACTATCGTGTCTCTGATCCCTTCGGGGGCTGGACAAGACGTCTTCAAGTAATCTTACCGGTGATATTACCGTCGAAAGTGCAAGTGTTAGGGATATTCCATGTCGTGTTTTACTTGAGATTAGGCTCAATTTGGGAGCCCCGATGAGTCATGACCACTCCGCGCTGGAGTTGGATGATCTCCAATAGTCTTTCAGGTCTCATTTGAGTTGCCGTCAAGACCCTGAAGATAGGGATCTTCCTTTGCTTCGTTTGTTGACATTGTGTCTGCAATATTGTGACGACTGTCGAGGTTGTCTCTTGGTTGCCAGTGAACCGTCAAGGCTTAGAACTAGGGACTTTGCCATGGCTCTATTGTTTTGACCGTGGGGTCGGTTGTTGACGACATATCTACATCCTGCTAGAGTGAGAAGAAACACCGTTGTTGATCTCTAGGCTGTCTGTGAACCATCGAGATTTGGAACTAGGGACTTGGCCATGGATCCGAAGTAGTCTCTAGGTTGTTAGTGAACCGTCGAGGCTTGGAACTAGGGATATTTCCATGGCTCCATTTTGTTGACGTCGCGTCTGCATCCTGTTGGAGTGAGAAGAAACACCGTTGTTGATCTTTAGGCTGTAGATGTTGCTGTCAAGACTTGGAACTAGGGACTCTGCCATGGCTCTGCTTTGTTGGCGTTGCGTCTGCATCCGGTTGGAGTGAGAAGAAACGTCGTTGTTGATCTCTAGGCTGTAGATGTTGCCATCGAGACTTGGAACTAGGGACTCTGCCATGGCTCCGCTTTGTTGACGTTGCTTCTGTATCCGGTTGGAGTGAGAAGAAATGCCGTTGTTGATCTCTAGGCTGTCGATGAACCGTCGAGACTTGGAACTAGGGACTCTGCCATGACTCCGCTTTGTTGACATTGTGTCACTCTGTTGGAACGCCGAGCTGATCTTTATGCTGTAGATGTTACCGTCGAGATCTGGCCCTCCTTCTGACAGAGCCTAGTGGGAAAATATGGTTTCCTTTTCGTTTGTGCCCATGGATTATATACAGGGGTCAATATGATATCACCTGCAGGGCAAAAGTTTCATTTTTTTCTTTCCGCGATGCTCTATCATTTCAGCTTTTTATATCGCGAAAGTCGCGATTGCCCAATCAGTTCGGCTATTTTTTCGCGGTGCCCAATCATTTCGGCTGTTTTTTCTTTTTACTCGCTGCTTTTTATTGTGAGTTGACCAAACATTTCGGCTATTTTATATGCATATATTTTGCTCGTTGTTTCTTACCGCGAGTTTCCCTATCATTTCAGCTATTTCATATGCATTTTTGCTCGCTGATTTTTATTGCGAGTATGGAACCCGAGGTCTGATACCAATCATAGCATCAGCATAGCTACTACTGGTATATTGCCAGGAGAGAATCATCATTTGCCTTTGCTGATTCGAATAAAGGTAGCTTAGCAAACATGGTTAGGATCCTGCTGACTAAGGCTTTTGACATCATGAGCCGTAAGGGTCTCATAAAGGTGTTTCTTCCTACGAGTCATGACGATCTCAAAGGTGTGTTTTCTCCTTAGGAGTCATGAGGATTCCTAAGTGTGTGTTCTCTTATAAGTCGTAAGGATATTACAAGAGTGTTTTCTCCTTATTGTTAGTTATATGTATGCCCTAGAGGCTATTACTGTACATATGATGTATATTGTAGTAGATGCTTGGACATATATAGCAAGGACTTTCTTGCTCGACATGATAGTATTCTATCGGGTTGCACATTATCTAAACATGTTGACTTGTATCGTGATATTGTCTTGCTCTCACATGTTGATAAAGCCCTTAGGATGTGTACTTGACTACTAGGACTATGATGGGATCATACTAGTGGGGCCAGGGTAGTCCACAAGTACATCCTATAATTGTTCCTAGTCGTGGGTGTATCGAGACAGGGCATCGATACTCCAGAGTAGACTAGCGTAGACGCTTCTCGACCCATATGATGGGCGATGGATGATCCTATATCCATTGGTGTTTGACATCAGAGAAGGTATTCGGGTGCTCAGTGGAGACTGGGTACAATGAACGAACTCGCCGAGAACTCCTAGATGGTATTATACCTATCGTCGGATAGCAGTTCTCTGGTGACACTGATACAGGTTAGTCTGTCGACCCGAGATCGTCATAGAGTCTTGTGTGATTCCCACTGTGCTTTGATTTCCACCTTACCACGGTCAAGAGATCGTGCAAAATGGTGGTTTTTGGGTACAGTCCCGATTCACATGGAGGCATTGAGCGATAGGAGGGGATTCGTCTCTCCCGGTATTGGGAGTTGATGTTGCGCTATACTCGATTGGCCATAACAGGAAATCCCTGGCCAGGGTTGCTGAGATCTATTGGTAAGTGTTATAAGTAGTTTCTCAAACCATTATTGACCTTACATCGGCATAACTTATCAGGCTATTGGGGTCTGACGTTATACCACCCCCAGGATATGATATGCGACATATCAGACGAAGAGACCGGACTATACGATAGTGTTACTGATTGGATTCGCAGGAGTTTGAGCAGGCATGCTTGTTGATTTTCTGATCGCTCAATACCCGGGTAGCCGTTACGTTTAGCAGACCGCTTGCGGCTTGTGTGTGTTTGGTATGATCATCACCTACTGCAGGCGTATTGACGAGTCTTTAGAGTCTTACACAGAGGTTTCCTTGGTCATGCGAAACGGAGTAGGAGCACATATGTGATATGTACGGGACCGAGATTAATGCGCCTATATGATACGGCATTACATTCTCACGATTTGTGACATTGGTCGGTTATATGTGATATAGCCGGGTTATCGGATCAAGTTTTGATTCAATAAATTGTTACATATGATATTAGTCGGTTGTATGTGATATAGCCGGATTATTAAATCAAGAGTTGATTTGATAATTTAATGTATAATAATATATGTGATATATTAATTTACATTAACTAATATTTGCTCACTAAGTATTCTTTTTCTCACTTGTGTGCATATAGCATATATGTGATATATATATATTAATGTATATTTTATTGTGTCATGCTTGATAATACTTGTTACATGGGTGTATGAGACTTACACTATAGTTAGGATAATCCTAGGGTTTTTATTTATCAAAGTAATTCTAAAAATGGTGGAATTTTGTCATGGTAGAAGCTTTGAGAAAGCTTTGGATAACCATTGACCAAGTCCGCTCTTTTTGTTTTCCTTGAGATATTTATTAACCCAACCTTTATCCTTATCCTAGTTAAGTCTCTACATGAGTTAGTGCATGATACTAACTTACCCATGGTTTATATTCTCACCTCATGAGTTCATTCTCTTCACTTGATTTCAATTCTTCACTTGAGCTTCTTATTCCTCGTGAAAATGTTTCTAGCTTTTGAAAATGGTGAGAAAATATTGTGAGAATAAGAAAATTAAAGAGAGCACATTTCCTACTTCATCATCCTCTACTATTAGCCATTTAGTTTTGGGTGTTTGCTTCACTGTAACATTTCAGAAAAATATAAAATATTATTTTTTGGAATTTAATATTAAAATAATATATTTTGCAAAAACTACGATTTGCAAATTTGGGGTTTTCGTAAAATGATATAAAGATAAATTATTGGTTAAAGTTTATGTATCTTTTTTGGCCAAAATATATTTCTTTTGGTCATGGCCGAAATTACCTAGTGAGGATGTGGGGTTTTTGTTTTGAGTGTGACTCATGGTTCCTTCTAGATGAAGCATGGCTTCACTTTGAGACTCATCCTTTGCTTTCAATTCTTTTTGGAATGCTTAGGATATTTTGTTGATTTTTTTGTGATATGGTTTGGATGTGGTCACCTCCTTAATTACTTGTGCTCACCCCCCCATCAAATTCCAGAGAGCAATCTTCAGCTCATGGCCGAGCTCACTTGGGGCTGATTTTGTGTTAATGTGTGTGCATAAAAAATTTCCAAAGAAAAATCATTTAGCTCATTTTTCATCACAACTCAAAAGGCAACTTCTTTTACCTTCACCCAATTTATTGGATGCCTTGAGACAAAATATTCACACACTATCTTTACTTCGTCTTGGGTATCTAGGCTAGCAAACTGGATGCCCGAGTCGCTTCGGTTTAGAAGCGGGAGCCCATATAAAGAATTCTCGACGTGCGACCTTTTTGACGAGCTTGACCGGAGGGCAAACTTTGAGACCGAAGGACACGGATCGATCGATATAATGTCTTAAAACATTTACAGTTTACTAAAATAGAGTTATTGGTATGATTGGGGATTTTGGCGTGGAGGTTTTCATGTATAACGACCCTAGTTAAGGTTTTGTCTATGTTTTCCGGTATTTGGATTTCTTGGTTTTGCGAATGGATATTGTATTTGGTCGTTGGATGTTTGTATGTCAACGACGAGGGTTGTTTGGTTGTTTTGCGTGCGTAAGCTATAGGTTCTAACCTATGAGTGCACCGCGTGCCGTATTTGGATTTCGGAATTTGATGTTAATAGCTTTGCGATTTCCTATTGATTGTAGGTACATTCTCATGGATTCCAAGACGACGAAGCGCATCGACTACGGCTATGCGAGGAGTTTAGCAGGTGAGTAGATTTATATCTATGGGGAAAGTCGAGTGGATGGCGTATAGCACCCCCGCAAACATTGATATGGAATATCGTTTGATTATTTTATCCTAATAAATGATATGCGACGGACATGATTGTAAGATTTACAAACGATAATATGATGGAAGTTCATGCTAATGTACATATTGACATATGAGAATATGGAATGATAAGTGAATCATGATGGATACAGATTGAAAGAGAACAAGTGTGACGTTTATATAATGTGATGCGAGATACTAATGTGATGAACGAGTATACGATGTGATGTGATGACTTAGTGTCATATGTCATTTTATGGATTCGAGTCAATATGTGATTGTTGATACCTTTGTAGGTCCCCTGATACGAGTTCGACATGGATGTGACCTGAGAGATAGGTATATTTATATGGATAATGTTTTGCATTTTGAGTGATATGCCGTATGAGACTTAAATCCGTACCTCGATGTTGTATAGGTTGATAGAATCCCTATTTGTTTAATGCCGCCGTACGTGGATTACCGTACGCGATGAGTTTTACCTGTTGATTTATCCGTACCCTTGTTTAGAGGATGTCGTACGATGGTTTGTACCGTACGTGATGTTGTGAGGCCGGATGCCGATTGATGGATTCACCGACTCGGATATATTGTAGACACGTATACCTTATAGCATTTAGTTGACGATGTACTTTATGCTACGTTCTTGTTATTCTCATTACATTACATATACCTGTGCTAGTACACCTACACCATTGTCGATGATGCGTATGTTGCATATACTCAGATTTCCGGCTCACACACTTCATCATCGATAATTGCTATGTCACTACACAGTAAAATTGCTACATCATGCTATGATATATTTGCTATGTTCATATCATTGTTCCACGTTACATGAGATATACGAACATGCTTACATCCTGTTATATGTTGCATACCTTGCTACAGCTACATGCACTTCATGCATACATACTGACATGTACACCCACATATCTTGCTATAGCTGCATATACCCCTAAGTGGTATTGTTTTGACATGTGATATTGAGACGTTGCTTATTGTGCTATTGTGCTTATGAGATGCATCATACATACCTGCTTACATGTAGATACACTTATCTTGCTATAGTTACATGTACACCTCATATGATGCTGCACTTGATTTCGGAGGATTTGAGAACTGCATGATATATTTTAAACTGGATTCATTTAAAAGAGCGGTTTTCCCTTAATATGCTTATATTGCTGTTTTATATTGCATATATCAGTTTTTATGGATTTTCGCATTGAGATATGGATTTCATATGATTTATGGATTTGAGAACCGTGGGGGTGTTTTCAATGTATTGTTTGAAAACCCGGTTCTCTTGATATGATATTTTAGTGCATCCGCCATGTGATTTCTCGGTTCTGAGATTGGCATGTGACACCCGATTCGAGGAGGAGGAGGAACCGTCTGTGGGTACATGGTGGACCCGATATGGTACCTCGGGGCGAGAGATGATTTCGTGGTGTAGACGATAAGCCTGGCAGAGGGACCACTACCTACCGGTGATATTATTTGGACTCGGAGGATATCTGGGGGATACCGACCGGAGTCATGTTCAGACATGCTATGTGGATTGCGGGTGTCGATGTAGACACTCAGGTTCCATGAGATGTACTGACATCAGGACCGATCATGGTGACGGCGCCTGACAGATGAGGATTTACGTGTCGATGCTAGACACGGGTTTCATGATGTTTCGAGTGTCGAGGTAGACACTCCAGTTCCATGATTTTGTTGTGTCGCGAGGGACACACGTTGATTTATATCCTCATATTTACCTGCATATGCTTTTATGATATTTACATGCAGGAGTTGTTGTGTCAGTGGTCGACACGTGGACGAGATCCACTGCATACATGCATAGATTATATTGTTGGATGAGATCCACCTGCATACTTGCATTGATTATTGTTGGATGATATCCGCTTGCTGATAGGAATTTACCATGTGTTAGCACATATGCAGATACGGTCACCCTAGATATCATAGTATTACCTTTATGATATAGTTGACCTAGGAATCGTTGTTTATTTCGATTTCTACCTGATGATATTTTCTACTCACGAGTTGGCAATTCACCCCCGTTATGCCACAGTTCTTGCAGGTTGACCGCTTGGATCAGTAGCGGCATCGCTGGCACACAGCATACTTTCGTGTGTTTTGTTTTGGTAGGTGGTACATGTTGGATCGTGCCCCTCTCATATTTGTTATTCATTTTGTATCTAGTCAACTCAATCAAATCAGAAACTAGTAATTGTATATGTTGAAGACTTAGAAGACTTGTAGTGGCGAGACTTGAGCGATTGGTTTTATGTTCGCTTTTGGAGTTGATGTCTTACTTTACTTTATTTCCTTGTATGGATCTTCGCCGTTGGGTATCGTATACTTGTTATTTATGCTTGTGGTGGTTGTTTCCGCCGTTGGGCGTGATTTGCTCCCATTTGGGGATGATTTATTTATTTTCTGTGTTGTACCCCTTTTCGGGGTTAGTTTTTACAAAGGAGGTGCTGCCCAAATTTTCAACAGACAAAACATGATTTATTGTATCTTTATTTCTTAAAAAGGTTTAGATTTCTGGGTTTCAGCTTACTTGAATTACGTTATGCCTGTAGACGTCGCGTGATTTAAGTGCTAGTCGTGAGCTAATATTTTGGGTCGTGACATTCACTAAACCTTAATTTAGTGAAGAGATAGCATGAGCTTGAGTCTCCTCGACGTAGATCATCTTCGGCCTCGAAAACTTCGAGCAAGTTTGCATCTTTCACCTTATGGAGCCTATCAAGAGTTCGGGAGATCATAACTTGCAGCGAAGGGACTTCTACATGGAGCATTTGAAGTGAAAGACCGGGCTAAAAAGGTTGCATTCCTCATTCACTAGACTTGCAAAGTTGTTTGCATGATATTTTGTTTTTATTTGTAGTTAAGATTCTTGGTTAGGGTTGTTTAGAACGGCAAATTTTTGAAAACGGCATGGACGATACCTCCCGAAACCTTGCTGCCTTGCTAAGTAACCCTACAGTGGTATCAGAGCCAAGCGAGAGATTTAAACGATGTTTGTTAGATTACGAAACCGAAACAACTCCGAAACTTGAAACAATATCACCTAGTATCTGTCGAATTTTTAAAGGGCTCTAAAAAAATTTTAAACAACTGCAGAATATTGTTTGAAATATAACATGAACACTGTGAAAATTTAAGGGTGTTTTGAGCAAAAGTGGCCGGCCACATAGGTAGAAAATCCGGCGAGCTCGACCTAATTTAGGAGTTTTGGCTTCAAATTTTCAGGGTGTACCAATCTCTGGGTTTTAGGGTTTCAGATGTTGTTTGTTTTTGCTAAATTTTCATGTGATGTTAACTTTCTGTAAAGGCAACTCGGAGTGTTTCGCAGTCGTAATTCTAACATGCATTCAAGTTATTTAAACGATGTCAAAAAGTTTGAACGTATATCAATAACCCAATTTTTTCCCGCTGGAAATTTTCCAAGTGTTGGATTTTTCCAAATTTAAAATCTTAAGAAAATCTTGCAAGCGATTCTGTGGACCCTCTAGAAGAACGATACCCAAACTCGACTTTTTGGATCGCGGAACTGCGGTGATACCCTAGGGTTTGCCGCAGTTCCGTGGCGACATGAGTGAAGCATAGGTCGGCTCATCTACGGATGGATCATAGGAGCTGTGGCAGTTTCTGGGTACATTTTGAACTCCGCTCAAGTGTTGAGCTTGTTGGGAAATTTTTGGTTCCTGCTAATTCGATCGAAAAGTTTAACTTCATCTAGCAATCTGTGATTGTGATACAATATTTGGAATCCACAAAAGTAGTTATGAGATAACTAGTTTGAATTTTATAAATCTAGTAGTTTAATCTCATTTGATCGGTTGCCATGGGATTTTGATGTGGATCAAAAATCCGTCGCAATTACGTAGTGTACGCGGATACTCGTCGGGTAACCTTGCTAGATAGCCACGCCCCATAGCCCCAACCAAGTGACTGTAGGAGAACCCCGCCGCCAAAAGCATCCGTTCGGGTGCTCGCGGCAGCGGTGTTCCGCCTTAGTGCACTTCGTCAATGGCATCGAAGGTGCGGCCATCTACTAAAGTTTCCGACGAGTATTCGATCTGGTTATCGGGAATCTTGTTGAATTACCCGACAGGCTATTGAAAAGTGTTTTCAATATCGAGACTAAAATGCAGGGTTTATAATTGTTAGGCATGCGATGTCTAAGGAATTCATTTGGTTAGGCATGAAATCCAAAGTATGTGATACATTGGGTTTATGATGTATAAGGTGGTTGCGGATTCCAACTGTTGTAGTTTTTCACTTTCTTTTCTGCGACCGTAAGTGTAATATGTGGTGTATCGCCGGTTTCAGTGCCATATGTCAACGACAACTGGGATACGCATATTTACTTACGTTGATGACATGTGATGTTATGTGTTGCTGTGATATGTTATATTGGATTGTCGTGTTTTGAATAACCGGGGTTTTTTATGTGAGATGAGAGTTTTTCATTTTCATTCATGTAAAAGCTTTTATGTAATATTCTTTTATTGGAGCACTTCCGGATTGAGAATGATGTCACCATTGATGTATATTATTTACTTTTCCGCATTAGGATAGACCCAAGGCGGGAAGCACAAGTAACCGGGTTCTAGGGTCCAGTGGGAGAACGTCTCGAGGAACCAAGACCAGATCTCCTAACTCTATAATTAGTAGGGTTTCTTGTCGCTCTCGTAAGGGTTTAGGGATATGGGTTTGGCTATTCATCGCGACCGTAAAATCCGTGTTTTATACTGGCTTAATTTAAAACACGGAATTCCTGGTATATCCAATATTTCGTATGTGTTCTTCTGCTGTTGATATTTTGTGATGTGATCACTTGATATGTTCTGAGACGAATGCCTATATTATATATATAAGATATAATTAATATTGCTGCTTTCGTTTCTTCTGTGATGCTTGTGAAGTATAAAAAGATGGGACTTCATTAATGAGATTAATGAAAGAAAAGAAACCTAAAAATGTTGCGGAATCTTGTTTTAAAAACTGGTAGCTCTAGTTCTTACTTTTCATAGCGGTATTCCTTATAGAATATCCAGCACCTTATTCGATAAGGAAAGAGCCGAGATCCCTTCACCGGGAGTGATCTCTTTAGCAAAACTAGCAGATGCTACAAACTCGGTTTGTCTTTAGATTGCTTCTATAGTTTTTGCTTTGCATAGTGGTATTTATGAAATATCCTGACCTTATTCAATAAGGAAAGAGCCAAGATCTCTTCACCGGGAGTGACCTGTTTAGCAAAACTAGTAAAAACCTTAAAAACACTCCTTTTCAAGATCACTCGATTCTACAATGATATCAAGTTCATTACGCAAAAGGTTTTCATAAAAAACCTGTCATAGCCCTCCGTCATTTCAGATAAGTAGTATTTAGTATTCGTGCTGCGTTTATTGACATTGTCAAGACGTAGTGTGCGGTAGCTGATTAGTGCTTATCTGCTAGCATATGATGCGACTGGATTAGGGTAGTCGTACAACCTTTTTGACCTTGTCAAGGGTCGTACGGGTGGGTTTAATTCAATCAGGAAATGACGGGTTGAACTTGACTTGCGGTCTATGGTTTGTTGACCTTGTCAAGTTCATAGATCGCTTGGGGCAGAATATTATCGGGAATTTCAAGTGTTGAAATTTGCAATGAGATTGCATACCTTCTATAAGATAGTTGGATCCTGATACCCACTACAAGTAATTGTTACTCCTGGGAGAGTTTTGCAATTTACAATTAGCCAATCAAGTAGGTGTCTAGAAAGGTGTCAATAGGGTTACGCCCCTGGGAAAAAAAGGTTTATTTTAATTTGGTCCGTGCGAAAGCACGGGGAACCTCCCTCAAAGAACCGACACTGGCCTGGCCAAAAAATTGGCGAACTTGTAGGGTGTAATTAATCCTAGCTAGTCTTTCCTTTTAAGGTTTGAAGGAAGATTTGATAAAAACAGTAGAAGCCATCCTGATTAGATAAAATATATAACCAGTCTGATCTTAGAAGAGCGCACGCAGAGTGTTTTCTTCTCTCGCTCTCTTTTGGTAGCGACCATGTCACACCTTAATCAAGATAATAATATGGATGCATTGACCGAACCTGCTTATTATACTGTGCTAGCGAATGTTGGTTCCGCTTTATTTTATAATTGTTATAAGTCCGAGCAGGAAATAGGGGAATATCCGGATTCCCATGCCACCCAATCGAAGAAAGTGCATGTTGATGCATCTTATTCGGGTGTGTTCATTACCGAGAACTGTTTCTCAGTGTCCTCTACGTCCTGGGTATATGATACTGGATCAGGATCCCGTATATATAATATGTTACATGGGCTACAGACAGGTTGAGAATTGAGAATGGGTGATATATCTCTAAGTGTAGAGAATAGTGCAAGTGTTGCAGCCAATTTAGTTAGCAAATATCACCTTGTATTAATACATTGATTCTAAACGAATGTTATTACATAACGAACCTAATATACATCATTACATCAGTTTCTTTATTAAGTTAAAGAAGAGTATAATTCTGTATTGAAGGATAATGTTGTGAACATTTTCCTGAATCAAGAGTTGATTCGATCAGGCACGTTATATAATAGCATATACATTCTAAATCAAACTACAGTTCAAAGTATATAGAATACACACAAGAGGAGTAGTTCAGAAATGAACGAATCCTTCTTGTGGCATTGTAGACTAGGTTATATCAATGCGACATGACCGGCTAAATTACATAACGATGAATATGAGAATCTGTCGAATTTTCATCTTATGATACTTGCCAGTCTTGTCTCAAAGGTACAATAACTAATACTCTGTTACTGGAAACAGAGAAAGAGTTATTGAACTCTTGGGACAGATACATGATGATGTATACGGTCCTATGTCTACAAATGCCAAGGTTGGTTCTTCGTACTTCATTATATTCACTGATCTTCTCTCAAGATTCGGACATGTGTTCCTGTTGAAATACAAGTCTGGAACTTTTGAGAAATTCAAGGAATATAAACTTGAAGTTGAAGAACCAGATGGGTAGAAGTATTACAATCCTTCGATGTGATCAAGGAGGAGAAATACTTGGGCATGGAGTTCCTAGATTTTCCAAATAGAGAATGTGATTCTCTCTCAGCTTACTCCTTCGAGTACACCACCGCACAACAGTGTATCGGAGCGGAGGCATCGCACCCTATGAGATATGGTACGCTCTATGATGAGTACTGCTGAGTGGCCTGTTTCCTTTTGGTGTTATGCACTTGAGAAGCCGCATACCTATTTGTAAGTGCACGGCGGCGCCCCGGCCATCTGAACGAGGCCAAAATGCAGAAACGATACTTTTCTTTAAACTTTAGAACCGGCACCACCGCACACTATAAACCCGGATCGGTCCATTAATCTAATCCTAGCTAACAAGAGAAGGGGTAGAGAGATATACCGAGCGATCCGTGTCCTTCGGTCTTCTCGTCGTCGTCCCGATCTCCCTGCGGAATCTCCGGTCTTCACCTCCTCGTCGGAACGGGCACCACATCGCTGGGTTCTTTTACGGGCTCCCACCTCTGGACCGAGGCAACTCGGGCACGAAGTTGGCGAGTCGACGTGTCCAAGAAATGCTGCAGATGAAGTATAGAACTCTTTTGTCTCGATGGGCTTACTCGAAGTTGCCTTTTGGTGGAAGAATGAGATATATACTTTTGGAGATGGAGCTATGGGATTTTTGCAAAGCCAAAAGATCAAAAATCCCACTTCTAAAATTTGGGACAGCCCCCACCTCTTGTGGCCGGCGATGCATCATGGTGAGAATGAGAGGAGAGAGTTAGTGGATCAAAAATGAGTGAGCCCAAATAATGCAAGAGAGAGAAAGGGTTATCATGACGAATCATGATCACAAACCAAGTCCAACACTCATAAACCCATCATCAAACCCATGTCATCACAAAAGTCAAGCCATGATGAAGTCAATGGATGGTGCACCATCATGAAACCATCATGATGCAAAAGCCTTCTCAATTGTTAATTGCACAATTGCAAATAACCCCCTCCACCAAATTTCAGCCAAGGAAAGAACAAAGGAAAATGGCCGAAACGGAAAGCAAACCGGCAACTTCAGAAAACTGATCCCGTAATAAATTACAGGAAAACCTCGTGACTGTATATACACACCCGCATTTGTATTGCGACCGAATACAAATGCAATGAGACAAAATCTATACTGTACAATACTAGGATCCGGCTTAAACCAAAGCCCGCTAGTATTATCCGTCCGATCATGATCCGTGCAATACCGCACGTATATGATCGAACCCTGCTATATCTCCATACGGCCTCTACAGCGTTTCGCCCGAAACTTGAGAAAACGGTCTGAGGGGGACTCTAAAGACTCGTCAATACTTTGGTTGTGGATTTAACCACTAGCACGTCAGAGGTAATAGCCCATACGTAACGGGCTACCAGGTATTGACCAAAAGGGACGTCGATGAGCGAACTTATCCCGACACCCTACTGAGCCTGTCAGTGACAATATCCGTACAGTCCGGTCCGTTCGTCTATGAGCAACGCATGGCGGGCCTAGGGGGTTAGTAAAAGTGAGACCCCCAAAAGCGGTACAAGTCGTGTCGGAGTGTAGCCCAGAACACCCTGAGATACTGCTGGAATACCTACCAGTAAATCTTCTGCCTTGGCCAAGGACTTCGTGTAATGGCTCTCCTAGACACAGCGCGGCCTCACCCCCAATACAGGAAGAGACGAACCCCTGCAGATCCGCTCACTGCCTCCATGTGGTTCAGGACTGTACCCAACTAAAACCTGTTTGCACGTCTCCTTTGAGCGTGGTAGGGTAGTAATCAAAGTACAGTGGGAACTCACACGAGATAAATGACGATCTCAGGCCGATGAACTAACCTGTACACATGTCACCAGGGAACTGCTATCTGACGTCAGGTATAAGACCAACTAGCATGTTCCCGGCGAGTCCTGTCCGGTGTACTCATAACCCAATGAGCACCTGTATACATCTTAGGTGAACCAACTGACACCAGTGGCTTGTGAGACCGGCCACCGCCCCTCGTCGGGGTCTGACTGTATACACTAGTCTACTCTGGAGTATCGATGCCCAGTCTCGAAACTCCCACGACTAGGGACCTTTTAAGGATGTGCTTATAGACCCCAGCTCCCACGTATATGATCGCCTTCATACTGCTGGCAGTCAAGCAAGAATCCTAGGGTCTCTATCAACGTGCAATAGTGACCTGTAAGGTCACCTAAAGCAGTACACGATGATAAAGACAAACCAGATAGCATACTATCATCTTGAGTAAGACTGTCCTACCGGTATAGGTCCTCTCTCAATCATTGCAATCACGTGCCTGTGATTCAATAATTGACTCTGAGGGCACTATCTCCAATAATCTCCCACTTGCACTCAAGGATAATTATTGCGATGTCGCATACTCACAGCCTATGTGATACCGAACACCCAACTCCTCTACTAATCAGTCTCACAAAACTCGTTTGCGAAACTAATGCGTTCGAGGAATAGCCTCAGTGAGTGGATCCGCTCTGATGTTTCTTTCTATGTCTCTCTTTATCTCAAGTTCGCGGAGAAAGCCATCTCCCGAAATGAGCAATACCTATCTTTGAATATGTCTGGATATCTGATGGGACCTAGTTCATAAATGAACTCTAAATCCAAACTTCTTAGACTGTATCGTCAACTGAACTTAATCAGCATCCTGCGCCATGCCTCCCTCAGTATCCACTTGGACCACCTGTCTAAAATACTGCCCCTCGTCAGGGGAAAAACTATAACTCTGACAGTCACTCTGTCATCTAGGTCACCTTGGAAGCCTGGAACGATAACTGTCTCCCGAATGAGGCTGTCGTTATCATATCACTAGAACATCCACTTATGTTCTAAAACTGCTTCCGATCGTTTCTCCAGGATAGGATCAATATCAACTTATTGCAGCTCGTACAAAAACAACATCTGGTGTGGTACTTGACATCTCATGATTGACTCAATTGCCTAAGCAAGTGATCTGCCAATCATGCACATCCCTCTCCCCTTTATTCTGTAAGACACCTTTAGAGAGGGTGACTCCATCAGCTGCAGGTACACCACCATGCCAGGAGTTGTCCATTCTAAAAACCTTTAGAATGCTGTCTAAGTACCCAAATTGGGACACTTCCCAAATCTAGATCTAAAACCATAGATCTAGTAACCAGAATGTCTGATATAATAGCCAAGTCCCTTTGTGGAGAAACCACTGTGTGACAACCAAAGCATAACCGATCGTAGTATCGGAACTTCACTTCCTGCTCTGTGTATGTCATCCAAATACCAGGACATCACACCCTACTACCTTCTTAATAGATCCATCTCCTATTCTGATGAAGTCAAACCTATGACTGTCACATCAGAAATAGATGATCTATCTCCGCTATATCTGCTTTAGTCCATAAATAGACATAAGCCACTTGTCCACCATGCTTCCGCTGCTCCCACTGACTACGACAACCCTCTGGCAGAGTCATATACACGTGCATTTCTAAAGCTTGTTTAGAACGACGCTATACTCATCCTCCTGCCGGGTCTCATAGCCTGGAACAACAGCAATGGTAAGTCTGGGTAAACAAGAACCTCCCTGTCACCGTCCTTGAGGCTACCGAAGTACCTCTCGAGTGCCTGAGGTTACCCACCTTATCTGCGGAGTGGCCAATGGAAAGTCAAACCAGATTAAATCTTTATGTTCTTATCAAATTTTCAGTAATCGTTTGCGGTTCTGGAATCACCTCCAGTTCTACTATACTCCCACTACTGTTTTCTGAAAAAATCCATTTTACTTAAAACTGTGGCGAGTCTAGAACAATATCACTATTGATCTTCCAGATGGTAGAAAGTCAACCCTCATCATAGCCTGGGTCAACCCACAAAACAGCCATTACAGAAATGTGCCTTGAGTTGTCCAGAGTCTGGTTTTAAGCATAAGCCGGACAACTCCCCGTACCTTAACATCGTTAAGATATAAACTGTTCTATATCCAATACAGAAACAGAGGCACTGATTTAATTGAACCAGATTCAAATCATGCAGCTGTCTCCAGTGCATGTCAACTAAATAGAGAGAGGCCGATCAGCGTTACTCAACTTAGGAGTGCTTCCAATTATGAGCAACCTGAAAGAGAAGCAAGTTCTCTTAATCATTACTATCAACTGAATACCATACACAAGTATCTACATCTTCGATCACCTTGAAGAATCCCAATACTTGCAACACCTGGTTCTCTACTTTATTCATATACCTATAACTTCTCAAAACTCAGACCTTGTGTTTCTACGAAACACATGTCTAAAAACTAGAGAAGTCACAAGTAAACAGAATATAGTACGAGGACCAACCCCTTTGTCCTAATGGACACTGGACAATATACAATCCTATGTATAAGTCCTCTGAGTCTAATAACTCAAACCATGTCTGTCGTAGGTTGAAAACTGTACTTATGGTTAAGAAGAATTACATCGCTTTTTAATGCTCCTTACCTAACCATCCACTGATATAGGTAAATGTCATAGACATAATTTCAAAAGGCTATATCTCACTCTATAAAAATAGACGTACAGATATATCAATTTGAAATTGGAGCACAACAACGGATATTCAAAACCAAATATTTCCCGTCCGGCAAACAACCCAGGTGATTTCCTCAAATATCACCAATTACAACGAATCCCGATATAATGAGGATAATCACCCAATTCCCAATAACTTACTCCCACTCATCATCTGTAAAACTATACAGATGTGAGAATCATACCTGGTAAATACATACCCTGGAGCAAGTGTCTAATTAGGAAATCAGTTTTCTTTTGACAGTACACAGTGAAACTGAACATGTAAATGTTTCATAAGGGTATCTGGGTATTCCTAGTAATGCCTCTTTCATTATCCAGATTCACAACTGTAACCGTATATTTCTTTGTCATCTCTCCAAATCGCTTCATATGTCTTTAGTCATTACCTTCTGTACACCATCTTAGGCTAAATGGTTTTCTTCTTTCCCTACCTTTCGGCACCAGCCTATGGTTTGGAAGAAGACTATCCAATAAGCATAATGGGTGTACTGTCCTAATCCTAGGAGCACTCGCAATGCGAGAGAAGGTGAAGATAAAAGACAACCGAATAAACCTTATTCCTATTTCTCCTGAACCAGAATCCATCCCCGAACTGGAACAAGTTCCTTTCGAGTTCGTATATAACCATACGATGGAATATCCAATAAACTGTGGATATTCGTAGTGATACGGAGTGTTCTGGAGAAATAAAAAGGTGAAGTGGGAGTGGTAATGAAATACTTGGTTTGGTCGTGACTATTAGTCGCAATTTACTTTGCCCTCATTCTAATCCCTTTATTTGTCTTAACTTAATACCTTCAGTACACCGCACTTAGGCTAATCGGCTTTCTTCATTCCCTACCGTTCGGCACCAGCCTAAGGTCTGGAAGAAGACTATCCGATAGGCGTAACGGGTGTACTATCTCCTAAACCAAGGAGTACTCGCAACCTGAGAGAAGGTAAAAAGAAAAGATAACTGAATAGTCCTATTCATTTTCTCCAGAACCAGAAACCATCCTCGAATAAATTCCTTCGAGTTCGTATATAACCATACGATGGTTTTGTCCAATGGAAGTGGATGTTCGTAATAATACGGGATGTCCTGGAGAAAAGGGTAAAAGTTGGAGTGGCAATGAGATTTGCAACTCTGACAATCCAAAAACCAGTCTTATAAGAAGGTTCGGTCAACTTGAACACTGAGTCATAGTCTAAGGTCGGGTCAATGGTCGCTGCCAAAGAGAGAGAGAAAAGAAACGCTCAGCGTGCACTCTAACCTAGATCAGAATGGTTATCACTTTATCTTATCTGGAAACCTCCCACTGTACCGTTAAATTCTCCTCCAAACCTAAAAGAATAATTAGTCGGGATCACCCGAGGAGTAAACCAACTCATCAGTGGGAATCGGGATCCAACTATCATCGCATGATAACGTGACGGAATCCACTCACGTTATCACACTCTAGAAGGTATGCGCATATCTGGCAAGTTTCAGTTTCCTTAGAAACTCCCGATGTGATTTTTGCCCCATGCTCTTATGACCTTGACGAAGGCCAACAAATCATAAGTCACATGTCAAGTTCTATCCGTCATTATCCAGGTTAATTTGAACCCACCCGTACAAGCCTTTGACTTTGGCCAACAAGGCTATACGACTGTTCCAAACCAACGCATCTATCTATGCAGCAGAAAGGTAACAAGCATCTACCATACACTATGCCTTGACGAAGGCCAACAAACATAGCATGAATACTACGTGCTACCCGTCTGAAATGACGGAGGGCTACGAATGGTTTCTGGCAAAAAACCTTTAACGTAATAAACTTGATATCGTTGAAGGAACTGGATAGCTTTTATAAAAATATAGTGGCGAAAACCTTTGCTAAAGAGGTCACTTCCGGTGAAGGGATCTCGGCTCTTTCCCCGTAGAATGAGGTGCAGGATATTCCAACTGAATACCACGATACAGAGCAAAAGTAAACGACTATAGTGAAGTTATTGCCCCGACGCAAAACTTCTGTCTAAGGGGTCATTCCCGGTGAAGGGATCTCGGCCCTTGCTTCGTCGACTGAGGTGCTGGATATTCATAACCGAATACCACTGTGCAAAACAAAAGAGAACATCCTTGCAATAACAACTTTTTGAAAAGTTGTTCCAACAACATCAGAATAGGTTTGTTTAACTTGCATTGATCCTGTAGGGTTCCTAGGCACACTATAGAGGTCTCACAAGGCATCAACCATGCCAATTTCAAATTTTACGGGTGCCGAGAAACCCTAATACGGATCGTTGACTAGAAGTTTAGGCGATAAACTAGTTAACAACTTAACTAAAAATAAGAAGCTACAACCTTTGTAGATCCGGATATCCACTTCCTTGGCTCCACGTATGCGTCCTCTCGCTGTCCATCTCGAATCCCGGACTCAATCGTCGGCTTGATCGGAGAAATGGGCGGACTAGGTCGTCGGCTTCGTGCCGAAGATGATCTACGTCGAGGCATCACAAGTTCAAGCTCCGACTTCACAAATTTGTGAAACTTGTGAAGAAAACACCCAAAACAACTTGGCAAGAGGTAGAGGGTAAAGAAATAGGAGATGGGTTCACTTTAGAATTGGATTTCTCACTTTAGATTTCAAGTTGCCATTGATGGCATCAAGCTTTCTATCTTGAAGAAGAAGGATCAAGAAGAAGAAAGAATATGATTTGTCTTTTTTAAAATGAAAAAGAAAATGAATACTTATCATAATCTTAACCATAGTTAAGTGTAGAGAATGAACTAGGGTTAGTTCAAATGGTTAGGGTTAAGCATGAGACAAGAATGGTGACTAAGTCAAAGCTTCATGAAGCTTCAATAAGAAACAAAGAAAGCCACCATTCTCATCTTTATTTTTTCCAAATAAATAAATAAATGAATATGCAAAACCCTAATCATCAAATTAATCATGGTTTAATTCTATACACTTAACTAAATGATCAAGTATCATCAAACATGATACAAATATGTGCACAAAAGTATATCACATATACTTCCTGCACATCAAGTGAGAAAATCCATATAAAGTGAACCAATACTAGTTAATGCAAAGTAATATATCAAATATATAATTATACATTAAATCATTAAATCAACACTTGATTTAACGATCCGGTCATATCGCATATAACCGACTAGTATCCTATGTATCGGCTTATCGAATCAATCCTTGATTCGATATCTAGGTTATATCGAATATAACCAATCGATACATCCATCGCGAGAATGAAATACGGTATCACATACACGCATTATTCTCGGTCCTGCACATATCTCATATGCGCTCCTATTTCGTTTCGCTTGAGCCAGGAAACCTCTGTGTAGGACTCTAAAGACTCGTCAATACGCCGGTAGCAGATGATGATCATATCAAGCACCCACAAGCCGCAAGCGGTCTGCTAAACGTAACGGCCATCCGGGTATTGAGCGATTAGAAGATCGACGAGCTAGCCCGCTCACACTCCTGTGAATCCAACCAGTAACACTTACCGTACAGTCCGGTCTGTTCGTCTGATATGTCGCATATCAAGTCTAGGGGTGGTATACGTCAGACCCCAATAACCGATAAGTCGTGCCGATGTGAGGCTCATAACGGGTCGAGAAACTACTGGTAACACTTACCAGCAAATCTCTGATCATCCCTGGCCAGGGACTTCCCTGTTACGGCCAATCGAGCACAGCGCAATATCAACCCCTAATACCGGGAGAGACGAAACCCCTCCTATTGCTCATTGCCTCCATGTGACTCGGGACTGTACCCAAAGACCACCGTTTTGCACGCCCTCATGGACGTGGTAAGGTGGAGATCAAAGCACAGAGGGAATCACACAAGACTCTATGACGATCTCGGGTCTACAGACTAACCTGTACAAGTGTCACCTGAGAACTGCCATCTGACGTGAGGTATAATACCATCTGGGAGTTCTCGGTGAGTCCGTCCAGTGTACCCAGTCTCCACTGAGCACCCGTATACCATCTCTGATGTCAAACACCAATGGATATGGGATCATCCATCGCCCATCTCATGGGTCGAGAAGCGTATACGCTAGTCTACACTGGTATATCGATGCCCTGTCTCGATACACCCACGACTAGGGACCATGAAGGATGTACTTATAGACTACCATGTCCCCACTAGTATGATCTGCATCATAGTCCAGGTAGTCAAGTACACATCCTAAGGGCTTTATCAATATGTAACTATAAGACAGTTTAAAGAGACAAGTGTACATGTTAAGATAAAGAGCAACCAGATAGCATACTATCATATCGAGCAAGAAAGTCATCTCTATATATGTCCAAGCATCCAATATAATATACATCATCTGTACAATACTGGCCTCTAGGGCATACATACAACTAACAATCTCCCACTTGCACTAGGGCCAGGTGCTGTAGTATCGCATACTGAGCATCCCGAAGAGTCTCTCAAACTGTATCTGGGGAATGGCCTTCGTGAGTGGATCCGCCGTGTTGTTCTTCGTGTCAACCCTCCTGACCTAGATCTCCCGGCGATCAACTATCTCCCGGATCAGGTGATACCGCCTCAGAATATGCCTGGATCGCTGATGGGACCTGGGTTCCTTGGCCAAAGCCACCACTCCATTGTTATCGCAATACAAAGGTATTGGATGCTCAATGGATGGAACCACTCTAAGTTCAGTAATGAACTTCTTGATCCAGACAGCCTCTTTGGCAGCATCGTTGGCAGCGATGTATTCAGCCTCCATCGTCGAGTCTGCCACGGTTTCCTGCTTGGAACTCTTCCAGCTAACCGCCCCTCCGTAAAGGGTAAAGACAAATCCCGACTGCGACTTAGAGTCGTCCTTATCACTCTGGAAGCTCGAATCGGTAAAGGACTCCACTTGGAGTTCTCCGTTACCATACACCAAGAGCATCTCTTTAGTCCTTCGCAAGTACTTGAGAATGCTCTTCACAGCTGTCCAGTGACTCTTTCCAGGATCAGCTTGATACCTGCTCACTACACTTAGTGAGTATGCTACATCAGGTTTGGTACATAGCATCGCATACATGATAGAGTCTACAGCCGAAGCATAGGGTATCCCTTGCATGCGAGCTCTCTCCAAATCAGTCTTGGGAGACATCTCTTTGGAGAGAGTGACTCCAGAGATCGTGGGTAAGTTCCCACGCTTGGATTCTTCCATACTAAACCTTTTTAGTATGGTGTCAATGTACCTGGATTGGGACAATCCTAAAATCCGTTTGGATCTATCTCTATAGATCCTAATTCCCAATATGCAGGAGGCATCACCAAGATCTTTCATCGAGAATCTTTGTGATAAGAAGAGCTTGACCGATTGCAGCATAGAAATATCATTTCCTATCAAGAGTATGTCGTCCACGTACAATACGAGGAAGACAACCTTACTCTCTGCTACCTTTTTGTAGATACAAGGTTCATCTGGGTTTTTGACGAAATCAAACTCTTTGATAACGACGTCAAAGCAGATGTTCCAACTCCGCGATGCTTGCTTTAATCCATAAATGGATTTAAGCAGCTTGCACACCTTCCCGCTGCTCCCACTGTCTACGAAGCCCTCTGGCTGAGTCATGTACACGCACTCTTCTAAATCACCATTTAGAAAGGCGGTCTTAACATCCATTTGCCAGATTTCGTAGTCATGAAAAGCAGCAATAGCAAGCATGATTCGGATGGATTTAAGCATAGCTACTGGAGAAAAGGTTTCGTCATAGTCCACACCTGGTCTTTGACGAAAACCTTTTGCAACAAGTCTAGCTTTGAAAGTCTCCACTTTCCCATATACACCAAGTTTTTTCTTGAAAATCCACTTGCTCCCGATGGGTTTTACCCCTTCAGGAGCAACATCCAAAGTCCATACTTTGTTGGTGTACATGGATTCCATCTCGGACCGCATTGCATCCAGCCATTTCACTGAGTCCCTACTCGTGATGACCTGCTCGAAGCTAGTTGGGTCATCATCCTCCATGATGCAATCCTCGCTCCCACCATCCATGAGAAAACCGTAGTATCTCTCAGGTTGGCGAGGAACCCTACTAGATCGGCGGAGAGGCTGGGGTTCATTGGGAGCTACTGAATCTTCTGGTTCCACTAAATCTTCAGTTACGGTTTGTGTATCTGGAACCTCTTCCAGCTCTACCACTTTGCCACTAATTTCTTTTTCAAGGAATTCCTTTTCTAAAAAGGTGGCATGTCGAGAAACAAACACTTTTTGTTCCTCTGTATGGTAGAAAAGATATCCATGTGAATGTTTGGGATATCCCACAAACTTGCATAGAACCGACCGTGCCTCGAGTTTGTCCGGATTTTGACTTTTGACATAGGCCGGGCAACCCCATATCTTAACTCGTTTAAGACATGGTCTCTTCCCACTCCATATCTCATATGGTGTGGTAGGTACAGATTTAGTTGGAACTTGATTCAATAGGTATGCTGCTGTTTCCAGCGCATATCCCCAGAAGGAAATAGGTAACTCAGCTGTGCTCATCATAGAGCGCACCATATCTAATAGGGTGCGGTTCCTCCGTTCTGATACACCGTTGTGCTGTGGTGTATATGGAGGAGTCAGCTGAGAGAGAATCCCATTCTCTTTTAGGAAGTCCAGGAATTCATTGCTTAAGTATTCACCTCCTCGATCAGATCGTAGGATTTTAATACTTTTTCCGGTTTGGTTCTCAACTTCTTGCTTATATTCTCTAAATTTCTCAAAAGCTTCTGATTTGTGTTTCATCAGGAACACATACCCGAACCTAGAGAGATCGTCAGTGAATGTAATGAAGTATGAAGAACCATCCCTGGCATGTGTAGACACAGGACCGCATACATCACTATGTATCAGTCCTAAGAGTTCAGTAACTCTTTCTCCGTGTCCCGTAAACGGAGTTTTGGTCATCTTGCCTTTGAGACATGATTGGCAAGTGTCATAAGATGAAAATTCAAACGGATTTAAATATCCATCTTTATGCAACTTAGCTAGTCGTGTCGCATTGATGTGACCCAGTCTACAATGCCACAAGAAGGATTCGTTCAGTTCAGAACTCTTCCTCTTGTGTGTGTTAGTTATGCTCAGAACTGTTGATTGATTTAGAACATAAATGCCATTGCACAACGTGCCTGATCCAACCAACTTTTGGTTACGGAAAATGTTCATAACATTGTCCTGTAATACAAAATTATATCCCTCTTTACTCAATAAAGAAACCGATATAATATTGCATATCAGGTTCGGCATGTAATAGCATTCGTTCAGAACCAATGTATTACCAGTTGGTAACACAAGGTGATATTCCCCGACAGTCTTAGCTGCAACAATTGCACCATTTCCAACTCTAATGTCTTTATCACCTTCTCCAAGTTCTCTACCTTTTCTAAGCCCATGTAACTGATTACATATATGGGATCCTGATCCGGTATCTAATACCCAGGACGTAGGGCAAATGGAGAAACAGTTCTCTGTAACAAACACACCCGAAGAAAATGCATCAACATGTACTTTCTTCAATCGGGTGGCATGGGAATCCTGGTATTCCCCTATATCCTGTTCAGTCCTATAACTCTTATAAGAAAGAACGGAACCAACGTTCCCCAGCACAGTATAACATGCGGGTTCGGTCAATACATCCATATTATTATCTTGATTAAGGCATGAAATGGTCGCTACCTGGAGAGAGAGAGAAGAAAACACTTTAGCGTAAGCTCGTGCAAGATCAGATTGCTTATTATCTTATGTAATCAGGATGGCTCCCACTGGTTTTTATCAAATCTTCCTTCAAACCCTAAAAGGAAAGACTAGCCGGGATTAATTACACACTACAAGTTCGCCAATCTTTCAGCCAGGCCAGTGTCGGTACTTTGAGGGAGGTCCCCCCGTGCTTTCGCACGAACCTAATTAATGTAAACCTCATTTTCGCAGAGGCGTAACCCCGTTGACACCTTTCTAGACACCTACTTGATCAGCTAATTGCAATGTGTAAAACTCTCCCAGGAGTAACTCTTACTCGCAGTGGGTATCGGGATCCAACTATCTCATAGAAGGTATGCAATCTCATTGCAAATTTCAATACTTGAAATTCCCGATAATATTTTGCCCCTAGCGTCCTATGACCTTGACAAAGGCCAACAAATCATAGCATGCTAGTCAAGTTCAACCCATCATTTCTTGATTGAATCAAACCCACCCGCACGGCCCTTGACAAAGGCCAACAAGGTCATACGACTACCCTGAAACAATCTGCATCATATGCATAAGCAGATAATCACTATTAAGCTACCGCACACTACGCCTTGATAAAGGCCAACAAACGCAGCACAAATACTAAACAGTTCTTATCTAAAATGACGGAGGGCTACGACAGGTTTTTCTGAAAACCTATTGCATAATGAACTTGATATCGTTGTAGAATCAAATGAAGTTTTAAAATGGAGTGATTTTGAGGCTTTTCTAGTTTTGCTAAAGGGGTCACTCCCGGTGAAGGGATCGTCGGCCCTTTCCTCGTCGAATGAGGTGCGGGATATATCATATATATCACTGTGCAAAGCAGAAACTATAGAAGCAATCAAAAGCAGACCGAGTGTGTAGCATCTGCCAGTTATTGCTAAAGGAGTCACTCCCGGTGAAGGGATCTCGGTCCTTTCCTCATCGAATAAGGTGCAGGGTATATCATATATACCACTATGCAAAGCAAGAACTGTAGCTACTTGTTTTGTTTAAAATCTGATTCTACAACATCTTAGGTTTCTTTTCTTTCATTAATCACATTAATGAAGTCCCATCATTTAAATACCTAAACATCACAGATAAATACGACGTACACTTATGCCATCCGCATTCGCCTCGATGTCCCCTCATGCACCGTTAGGTTAGGTAACTAACGACAGAGCAGGGCAGGGCTAGTGCGGGTGCAAAACATAAGTAACGTCTATATAATATATCAAATATACTATATAAAGTATCTATCACAGAACATCACATGATCTCATCACAGATATCGCAGCAGAAGAAACATATGAAACATTGGATATACTAGGACGTCCGTATTTTCAATACGAGCCAGTATAAAACACGGATTCCACGGTCGTGATGAATAGCCAATCCCACACCCTTAGACCCCTACAAGAGCGGCAAGCAACCCTACCAATTCTAGAGTTAGGAGACCCGGACTCGACTCCTCGAGATGGTCTCCCACTGGACCCTAGAATCCGGTTACCTGTGCTCCCCTCCTTGGGTCTATCCTAGTGCAGAAAAGTAAATAATATACAAAGGGTGACATCTTCCGCAACCTGGAAGTGCCCCAATAAAAGAATATTACATACAAGTTTTTACATGAATGAAAATGAAAAACACTCATCTCACATAAAAATCCCCCGGCTATTCAAACACGGCAATCCAATATAACATATCCAGCAACACATAACATCACATGTCATCAACGTAAGTAAATATGCGCATCCCAATTGTCGTTAACATATAACAACGAAACCGGCGATATCACATATTACACTTACGGTCACAGAAAAGAAAGTGTAAAACTACAACAGTTGGAATCTGCAATCTCTTTAGACATCACATGCCTAATCAAATGAAATACTTAGACATCACATGCCTAACAGTTATAAACCCCGCATTTTAGTCTCATTATCGAAAACTCTTTTCAATATCAAATGAAACTAAACCGCTAGATTTATAACATTCATTCAGTTATCTCATAACTGTTTGTGAATTCCAATTATTGTATCCCATTCCGGATAAATAGAAAATATTAAACTTTCCGATAGAACATTCGAACACCCAAGTTTTCCCGAAACCGTCCAACACATGAAATAGGTCCAAGACATTCACTTCATGCCTCAGTACCAACGGTCCAGCCGTAGAAGGGTCAAGCCAACGCCTCACATGTGGCACGCCGTACTGCCCCAAACCCGAAGGTTCAAAGGGAAGTTCAAGACGGTCACATAATCGAGTTAAGGTTTGTTGTCTTCTAGAGGGACCATCGCGTTACTTGCACTACTCAGAACGTCCTTAAACCACACAAAAATCCAACACTTGGATATTTTCCGGCAGGGGAAAAGTTGGGTATTTATATCCGGTCGGACTTTTTAACATATTCTAAAGTTATCCGGAAAAACACATAGACGAAGTTTAACAATCCGATCGAATCTACGATTCCCAATGCAACCCCAGAATACTCAACTCTTGAGTCGATTTAAAAATTCCCAGAAAACTCAGCATAATTAAATAGGAGTTACTGTGCAAACGAGGAGGGCTGACGTCATCATCAGGCCGCGGAACCGCCGCATAAGCCATGCTTATGCCGCGGTTCCACCGCACTATATACTGTTCATGTGAAAAAATTTGCACCGTAATTCTTAGAATTCCCTGCTGAATTTTTTAAGCATTTTTAATATGGAAAAATCCCAGATTTTAGAAAAAGTCCAGAGAGCACGAAAAAGTTAGGGTTTCGGGTTCGATCGGGTTTCAAACGTCGTCTAGACTTCGCCTAAGGCTCTAGCTAGGCTCTGATACCACTGTAGGGTTCCTAGGAACACTATAGAGGTCTCACAAGGTATCAACCATGCCAATTTCAAATTTTACGGATGCCGAGAAACCCTAATACGGATCGTTGACTAGAAGTTTAGGCGATAAACGAAACTAGTTAACAACTTAACTAAAAATAAGAAGCTACAACCTTTGTAGATCCGGATATCCACTTCCTTGGCTCCACGTATGCGTCCTCTCGCTGTCCATCTCGAATCCCGGACTCAATCGTCGGCTTGATCGGAGAAATGGGCGGACTAGGTCGTCGGCTTCGTGCCGAAGATGATCTACGTCGAGGCATCACAAGTTCAAGCTCCGACTTCACAAATTTGTGAAACTTGTGAAGAAAACACCCAAAACAACTTGGCAAGAGGTAGAGGGTGAAGAAATAGGAGGTGGGTTCACTTTAGAATTGGATTTCTCACTTTAGATTTCAAGTTGCCATTGATGGCATCAAGCTTTCTATCTTGAAGAAGAAGGATCAAGAAGAAGAAAGAATATGATTAGTCTTTTTTAAAATGAAAAAGAAAATGAATACTTATCATAATCTTAACCATAGTTAAGTGTAGAGAATGAACTAGGGTTAGTTCAAATGGTTAGGGTTAAGCATGAGACAAGAATGGTGACTAAGTCAAAGCTTCATGATGCTTCAATAAGAAACAAAGAAAGCCACCATTCTCATCTTTATTTTTTCCAAATAAATAAATGAACAAATAAATAAATAAATGAATATGCAAAACCCTAATCATCAAATTAATCATGGTTTAATTCTATACACTTAACTAAATGATCAAGTATCATCAAACATGATACAAATATGTGCACAAAAGTATATCACATATACTTCCTGCACATCAAGTGAGAAAATCCATATAAAGTGAACCAATACTAGTTAATGCAAAGTAATATATCAAATATATAATTATACATTAAATAATTAAATCAACACTTGATTTAACGATCCGGTCATATCGCATATAACCGACTAGTATCCTATGTATCGGCTTATCGAATCAATCCTTGATTCGATATCTAGGTTATATCGAATATAACCAATCGATACATCCATCGCGAGAATGAAAAACGGTATCACATACACGCATTATTCTCGGTCCTGCACATATCTCATATGCGCTCCTATTTCGTTTCGCTTGAGCCAGGAAACCTCTGTGTAGGACTCTAAAGACTCGTCAATACGCCGGTAGCAGATGATGATCATATCAAGCACCCACAAGCCGCAAGCGGTCTGCTAAACGTAACGGCCATCCGGGTATTGAGCGATCAGAAGATCGACGAGCTAGCCCGCTCACACTCCTGTGAATCCAACCAGTAACACTTACCGTACAGTCCGGTCTGTTCGTCTGATATGTCGCATATCAAGTCTAGGGGTGGTATACGTCAGACCCCAATAACCGATAAGTCATGCCGATGTGAGGCTCATAACGGGTCGAGAAACTACTGGTAACACTTACCAGCAAATCTCTGATCAGCCCTGGCCAGGGACTTCCCTGTTACGGCCAATCGAGCACAGCGCAACATCAACCCCCAATACCGGGAGAGACGAAACCCCTCCTATCGCTCATTGCCTCCATGTGACTCGGGACTGTACCCAAAGACCACCGTTTTGCACGCCCTCGTGGACGTGGTAAGGTGGAGATCAAAGCACAGTGGGAATCACACAAGACTCTATGACGATCTCGGGTCTACAGACTAACCTGTACAAGTGTCACCTGAGAACTGCCATCTGACGTGAGGTATAATACCATCTGGGAGTTCTCGGCGAGTCCATCCAGTGTACCCAGTCTCCACTGAGCACCCGTATACCATCTCTGATTTCAAACACCAATGGATATGGGATCATCCATCGCCCATCTCATAGGTCGAGAAGCGTATACGCTAGTATACACTGGTATATCGATGCCCTGTCTCGATACACCCATGACTAGGGACCTTGAAGGATGTACTTATAGACTACCATGTCCCCACTAGTATGATCTGCATCATAATCCAGGTAGTCAAGTACACATCCTAAGGGCTTTATCAACATGTAACTATAAGACAGTTTAAAGAGACAAGTGTACATGTTAAGAAAAAGAGCAACTAGATAGCATACTATCATATCGAGCAAGAAAGTCATCTCTATATATGTCCAAGCATCCAATATAATATACATCATCTGTACAATACTGGCCTCTAGGGCATACATACAACTAACAGATCCAAATCAATGCAGTCCCATCAATTGATCACAACAATAAAGAATGAAAATAATGATGTACGTATATGACATCCGCATTCGCCACTGGGTCCCGTCATCACCCGTTAGGTTACTTAACTAACGACAGAGCGGGGACTGGACTAGCACGGATGCAAAACATATACAACATCTACTAGTATATATATCAATATATAATATTCGCTCAAGCCGTGATAAAATGCAACATCACAGAAATGTAATAAGCATCACAAAACAATACAGATATCTGGGATCCCCGGGTTTCATAGAGCCGCTACTGAAACCCGACGTTCCCCTGGTCATGTGGATAGCCAGTGCAATGAAATCCTAGACCCCTACGGGCGCGGCAAGTTACCCGCTAAAACCTGAAATGAGGCAGCTCCCTTCAGCAACGTGAATGGACCACCCAGCACTTCACGGAATCCGGTAACTTGGGCACCCCTCCTTGGGTCAACCTGTACCCCCTACGAGTGCGGCGAATAGCCCACTAATTCTAGAGTGAAGCCCCCTCCATCTCAATGCCATGAAATGCGGGCCCGTTGCCCTCTAGAACCCGGCTATCCTTGCACCCCTCCGCGGGGTAATCCTAGTACAGAAAGTAAAATATACATACAACGGGTACATCGACCTCAGCCCGGTCGTGCCCCAAAAGAATAATATACAAACAGGCAGTGACGGCAGTCCACATGTCGGACGCTCGCCCCGCAATATCAAATGTACATATAATACCAAAACTGTACTACCATTGCATCCAGGCTATCCACCACGACAATCCGCAACAGCACAGCACAACACAGAACATCAACGTGAATGTCATGTTCGCAAATCCGTCTAAAAGGGCTATAGCAGTTAAACAGGATTTACCGATCAAATGACATTCACAGTCGCAGATATAATGTAAATACTGTGAAATAACATGTTTAAAATTTTCGATCGATCAAATTTACCGAAGTGGGCCCCAAGCACTACTGTAGCACTCAAAGAAACTCTGGGCCCAAAAAGAATATGCCAAAACCACCAATTTCAAGTCAGGAAGCTACTGCAGAAATATGGTACAGTGTAGACATTTTCCTGCCGCGGAACCGCGGCCAGAACAGGGGTTTGGCCGCGGTTCCGCAGTCCTACTGTAGAATTACTGTATCATATTTTTGCAGAATGCTTAAAAATTCCTGCATGTATTTCTGCAATGTACTGAAAAATTTTTAAAGCACTGGAAAAATTTGACAGAAACTTGACATGGAAACGCGGTTTTTTTAAAATCCGTTCGATCGAAATTCTAAACACATTAGATCAGGCTAGACTAGGTTAATTGAGCTATGGGATTTTTGCAAAGCCAAAAGATCAAAAATCCCACTTCTAAAATTTGGGACAGCCCCCACCTCTTGTGGCCGGCCATGCATCATGGAGAGAATGAGTGGAGAGAGTTAGTGGATAAAAAATGAGTGAGCCCAAATAATGCAAGAGAGAGAAAGGGTTATCATGATGAATCATGATCATAAACCAAGTCCAACACTCATAAACCCATCATCAAACCCATGTCATCACAAAAGTCAAGCCATGATGAACTCAATTGATGGTGCACCATCATGAAACCATCATGATGCAAAAGTCTTCTCAATTGTTAATTGCACAATTGCAAATAACCCCCTCCACCAAATTTCAGCCAAGGAAAGAACAAAGGAAAATGGCCGAAATGGAAAGCAAACAGGCAACTTCAGAAAACTGATCCCGTAATAAATTACAGGAAAACCCCGTGACTGTATATACACACCCGCATTTGTATTGCGACCGAATACAAATGCAATGAGACAAAATCTACACTGTACAATACTAGGATCCGGCTTAAACCAAAGCCCGCTAGTATTTTCCGTCCGATCATGATCCGTGCAATACCGTACGTATATGATCGAACCCTGCCATATCTCCATACGGCCTCTACAGCGTTTTGCCCGAAACTTGAGAAAACGGTCTGTGGGGGACTCTAAAGACTCGTCAATACTTTGGTTGTGGATTTAACCACTAGCACGTCAGAGGTATTAGCCTATACGTAATGGGCTACCAGGTATTGACCAAAAGGGACGTCGATGAGCGAACTCATCCTGACACCCTACTGAGCCTATCAGTGACAATATCCGTACAGTCCGGTCCGTTCATCTATGAGCAACGCATGGCGGTCCTGGGGCTTGGTAAAAGTCAGACCCCCAAAAGCGGTACAAGTCGTGTCGGAGTGTAGCCCAGAACACCCTGAGATACTACTGGAATACCTACCAGTAAATCTCCTGACTTGGCCAAGGACTTTGTGTAATGGCTCTCCTAGACACAGCGCGGCCTCACCCCCAATACCGGGAGAGACGAACCCCTGCAGATCCGCTCACTGCCTCCATGTGGCTCGGGACTGTACCCAACTAAAACCTGTTTGCACGTCTCCTTTAAGCGTGGTAGGGTAGTAATCAAAGTACAGTGGGAACTCACACGAGACAAATAACGATCTCAGATCGATGAACTAACCTGTACACATGTCACCAGGGAACTGCTATCTGACGTCAGGTATAAGACCAACTAGCATGTTCCCGGCGAGTCCTGTCCAGTGTACTCATAACCCAATAAGCACCTGTATACATCTTAGGTGAACTAACTGACACCAGTGGCTTGTGAGACCGGCCACCGCCCCTCGTCGGTGTCTCGACTGTATACACTAGTCTACTCTGGAGTATCGATGCCCAGTCTCGAAACTCCCACGACTAGGGACCTTTTAAGGATGTGCTTATAGACCCCAGCTCCCACGTATATGATCGCCCTCATACTGCTGGCAGTCAAGCAAGAATCCTAGGGGCTCTATCAACGTGCAATAGTGACCTGTAAGGTCACCTAAAGCAGTACACGATGATAAAGACAAACCAGATAGCATACTATCATCTTGAGTAAGACTGTCCTACCGGCATAGGTCCTCTCTCAATCATTGCAATCACGCGCCTGTGATCCAATAATTGACTCTGAGGGCACTATCTCCAACATTATTGAATGGGGTTCCATCTAAATCAGGGCCTACCACTATATATGAGATATGGAATGGGAAGAGACCATGTCTTAAACGAATTAAGATATGGAGTTCTCCGGGCTATGTTGAAAAGCAAAAATCCGGACAAGCTCGAGGCAGGGTCAGTTCTGTAAGTTTGTCAGGATATCCCAAACATTTGTAAGGGAATATCTTCTACCACTCTGAGGAGAAAAAGATATTTTGTTTCTCAGCATTCCACCTTTTTAGAAAAATAATTTCTTGTGAAGAAATTTATGGACATGAGGTAGAACTGGAAGATGTTCCAGCTAGACAAACTAACAGCTGATGATTTGGTGAAACCAAAGGATTCAATGGTCTCCAACGAACCTCAGCCTCTCCGCGAATCTGGTAGGGTTCCTCATCCACTTGAGAGATACTACGGTCTTCTCGGTGACAGTGGGAGTGAGGATTGCATCATGGTTGATGATGGCCCAACTAGGTTCAGATAGGCCATCACGAGTGGCGACTCTATGAAAAGGCTGGATGCTATGCGATCAAAGATGGAATCTATATACACCAACAAAGTATGACTTTGAATGTTGCACCTGAAGGGGTAAAACCCATTGGGAGCAAATGGATCTTGAGAATATTCATGGTATAAATGGAAAAGTTGAGACTTTCAAAGCTATGTTTAAGTCTATCAGGATCAATGCACGCATCGCGGAGTTAGAACATCTGTTTTGATGTAGCAGTCAAAGAGTTTAACTTCATCAAAATAGTAGATGTACCTTGTATATAAAAGAAGGTTGTAGAGAGTAAGATTGTATTCCATGTATTGTACATAGATGGCATACTCTTGATAGGAAAGGGTTTCCTATATATGCTGCACTCGGTTAAGCTCCTCTTATCATGGGGATTCTCCATAGAAGATCTGGATGATACCGACTATATCTTGTTGTTTATGATCTATGGTGATAGATCTAAGTGGATGTTGGGAGTGTCCTAAATCCAGACTAGATGTAGATAGCTTACTAGGTGTAGTGATCAGGAATCAATCGGATCTTGGGAGAATCACTGGACAGCTGTGGAGGAGATTCTTAAGTACTTGAGAACAATAAAAGAAAGTTCTTGGTTCCAGCTTCTAGAGTGATAAGTTCGACTGAAAGTCAGTCATAAGCATTGTCTTTACCCTCAGTAGAGGGACGGTATGTTGGAAGAGTTCTAAACTAGATACCGTGACATACTAGACGATAAAGGCTGAATACATTGCTACCAACGATACTACCAAAGTGGCTGTCTGGGCATTTCTTGTTCATGAGATAACAAGGTTCCTACCATTGAGAGTCCAATAACTGTTATTGTGACAACAATGGAGTTGTGGCTTTGGACTAGGAATGCTCATCCCATCAGCGTTCCAGACAAATTCTGAGGCAAGTATCACCTGATCAGGGAGATGGTTGATCTCCAAGGGATCGAGGTAAGGAGAGTAGATTTTGAGGTTAACACAGCGGATCCACTCACCAAGGCCTGCTTCCCTAAATACTATTTGAGAGATTTTAGGATGGTTGAGTATGGGATATTACAACCACTGCTAAATTGGTGGGTATGGGATACTACAACAGATAACCTTAGTGCAAGTGGGAGATTGTTAGTTATATGTATGCCCTAGAGGCCATTACTGTATATGTAATGTATATTGTAGTGGATGCTTGGACATATATAGGGAGGACTTTCTTGCTCGACATGATAGTATACTATCTGGTTGCACTTTATCTAAAAATGTTGACTTGTATTGTGATAATGTCTTGCTCTCACATGTTGATAAAGCCCTTAGGATGTGTACTTGACTACTAGGACTATGATGAGATCATACTAGTAGGGCCAGGGTAGTCCATAAGTACATCTTATAATTGTTCCTAGTCGTGGGTGTATCGAGACAGTGCATCGATACTCCAGAGTAGACTGCGTATACACTTCTCGACCCATATGATTGGCAATGGATGATCCCGTATCCATTGGTGTTTGACATCAGAGAAGATATACTGGTGCTCAGTGGAGACTGGGTACACCGAACGGACTCGCCGAGAACTCCTAAATGGTATTATACCTATCGTCGGATGGCAGTTCACTGGTGACGCTAGTACAAGTTAGTCTGTCGACCCGAGATCGTCATAGAGTCTTGTGTGATTCCCACTGTGCTTTGATTTCTACCATACCACGGTCAAGAGATCGTGCAAAACGGTGGTTTTTGGGTACAGTCCCGAGTCATATGGAGGCAATGAGCGATAGGAGGGGATTTGTCTCTCCCGGTATTGGGAGTTGATGTTGCGCTATGCTCGATTGGCCATAACAGGAAATACCTGGCCAAGGTTGCTGAGATCTACTAGTAAGTGCTATCAGTAGTTTCTCGAACTGTTATGGACCTTACATCGGCATGACTTATCAAGCTATTGGGGTCTGACGTTATACCACCCCAGGCTATAATATACGACATATCAGATGAAGAGACCAAACTGTACGGTAGTGTTACTGATTAGATTCACAGGAGTTTAAGCAGGCTTTCTTGTTGATCTTCTGATTGCTCAATACCCGGGTAGCCGTTACATTTAGCAGACCGCTTGCGGCTTGTGGGTGTTTGATATGATCATCACCTACTACCGGCGTATTGACGAGTCTTTAGAGTCCTACACAGAGGTTTCCTGGTTCATGCGAAATGGGGTAGGAGCGCATATGTGATATGTGTGGGACCGAGATTAATGCACGTATGTGATACCGCATTCCATTCTCGTGATTTGTGACATTGGTCGGTTATATGTGATATAGCCGGGTTATCGGATCATGTTTTGATTCGATAAGTTGTTACATATGATATTAGTCGGTTGTATGTGATATAGCCGGATTATTAAATCAAGAGTTGATTTGATAATTTAATGTATAATTATATATGTGATATATTAATTTACATTAACTAATATTTGCTCACTAAGTATTCTTTTTCTCACTTGTGTGCATATAGTATATATGTGATATATATATTAATGTACATTTTATTGTGTCATGTTTGATGATACATGTTACATGGGTGTATGAGACTTACACTATAGTTAGGATAATCCTAGGGTTTTATTTATCAAAGTAATTCTAAAAATGGTGGAATTTTTTCATGGTAGAAGCTTTGAGAAAGCTTTGGATAACCATTGACCAAGTCCACTCTTTTTGTTTTCCTTGAGATATTTATTAACCCAACCTTTATCCTTACCCTAGTTAAGTCTCTACATGAGTTAGTGCATGACACTAACTCACCCATGGTTTATATTCTCACCTCATGAGTTCATTCTCTTCACTTGATTTCAATTCTTTACTTGAGCTTCTTCTTCCTCATGAAAAGATTTCTAGCTTTTGAAAATGATGAGAAAATATTGTGAGAATAAGAAAACTAAAGAGAGCCTATTTCCTACTTCATCATCCTCTACTATTAGCCATTTAGTTTAGGGTGTTTGCTTCACTAAACCCTAATTTATTGAAGAGGTAGCATGAGCTTGAGTCTCCCCGACGTAGATCATCTTTGACCTCAAAGACTTCGAGCAAGTTTGCATCTTTCACCTGATTGGAGCCTCTCAAGAGTTCAGGAGATCACAACTTGCAGCGAAGGGACTTCTACACGGAGCATTTGAAGTGAAGAACCGGTCTACAAAGGTTGTATTCCTCATTCACTAGACTTGCAAAGTTGTTTGCATGATGTTTTGTTTTTGTCTCCAGTTAAGATTCTTGGTTAGGGTTGTTTAGAATAGCAAATTTTTGAAAACGGTATGGTCGATGCCTCCCGAAACCTTGCTTCCTTGCTAAGTAACCCTACACTTATAAGTCGAGAGGACTTACAAGTGTCGTTCACCACATGAGGACATTCCTCGCCGTTGGTGGGACTTGGTGGGGAAAACGTTTATTTGTGCCCGTGGATTGTATACAAGGGTCAATATTGAACCGCTTGTAGGGCAGCTTAGGGAGTGTGATGGCTTAAGAACAGGTTCAGGTCCCTGTATCTTAAGGCTTTTGAGTCTTATAAGCCGTGAGGGTCTAACAGGGGTAATTCTCCTCACAAGTCATGAGAATCTCGTAAGTGTAATTTCTCCTTAAGAATCGTGGGGATCCCTAAGTGTGTTGCTCCCTTGTGAGTCGTAAGGATCACACGCAGGTGTTTTCTCCTCACAAGGTCGAGAGGACTTTGCAGGTGTTTTTTTTATTTTAATGAGATTGCGCACTTTTGGGTTTTTACAAACACGCCGGTAACCCTGCTGTTTTTACTCACGGAGCCCTTTCGGGTTTTCATCCGTGCCCAATTTGCTTTTTTTTTTTTATTTACCCCTCTGTTCGCCAATGGAATTTATGGGGGACTTCGCCATCAGGGCAGCTATGCAACCGGCGAGACTTGAGTTGCCGTCCTCGCCGATGGGATTCGCGGACTTGAATTCCACCATCGTCGTGTTTGAGGCGACGTATTTAGTTTAAGGACATTACGGTTCATTGTTAGTTTAGGGACATCTCGGTCCGTTGTTGGTTTAGGGACATCTCGGTCCATTGTTAGTTTAGGGATATCTCGGTCTAGTGTTAGTGAAGTTTTTGCCAGATACTACTTACAGAGTCTTGACTCAGGAAAATAGCGAGCGGACAGGAGCGTCGTCATCTATCATTAACCTGAGTTGTGACTTTATCAAGGGTAGTATTTCTTAAAGAAGCGGCCATTTATTGGCCGGAAGGGTCTTTCACCATGCATATTCATGACCAAGTTGGCACCTCCTTGATAAACCTTGTCTATGACGTACGGGCCCTCATAGTTCGGCTCGAATTTCCTCCGTTTGGTACGGTTGGGGATTATAGGTCTTTTGACACGTAGCACGAGTTCGCCTTGGCGAAATGCTCTTGGCCTAGTTAGTCTTTCGTATGAGCGCGTCATCCTTGCTTTGTAAGCTTCTAGGTTTTGCTGCGCCATGAGACGAGTTTCATCGAGGGCATCAAGCTCCTTAAGCCGAAGGTGGGCATTTTCTTCATCCGTCAGCTCATGTCGGACCACCATTCGTAAAGAGGGTAGTTCTATCTCCAAGGGGAGAACCGCTTTCGTTCCGAATACCAACGCGAATGGCGTTGTATTCATGGCCGTCTTAAACATAGTCCGATAAGCCCAGAGAGCTTCATGCAATCTTTCGTGCCAATCCTTTCTGTTTCTAGACACCGTCATCTTTATGATCTTCGTCAAGGTCTTGTTGAAAGCCTCAGCGAGACCGCTAGCTCGGGGATTATAGACTGAAGGGTACCTCCAATCTATATTATGTTGCTGTGCAAAGAGGCTGATCTTATGGCTTCTGTAGGCCGGCCCTTTATCCGAGATGATCCGTCATGGAGTGCCGAACCGATAGATGACATGTGTCTTGAAGAAATGGAGGATGTTCTCTGTCTTCACCTCCCTTAGCGGTACTGCTTCCACCCACTTGGAGACATAATCGTTCATTGCCAATATGAACCAATGTCCCTTGGATGATGTTGGTTCGATAGGCCCGATTATATCGGTTCCCCACATCTCGAACGGCCAGCTTGCCAGTGTTGGGTGTAGCGGATTCGGATGCTGACGGATGAAGTCCCCGTGAATCTGGCACAAGTGACACCGCTTTGCATATTCAAGACAGTCCTGAATCATTGTGGGCCAATAGTAACTCATTCTCTTGATTTTTAACTTCGTCTTTGGCCCAGCTTGATGGGAACCACAGAATCCGTCGTAAGTTTCTTGGACGACTCTCCTTGCTTTTTCTGGTCCCAGGCTTCTCAACTACAAACAGTTGAATGATCTCTTATATAGAGTATCATTGACAAAGGAGAAAGGCAGAGCTCGTTTCATGAGCTGATGTCTTGAAGATGTGTTTTTGGTCATTCGATAGGATTTGAAGTGTTCTATAAAGACTTCTCTCCAATCCTTAGTCTTTTCTTCGTCCTCTACTTGGAAGGCCGCTTGTTTGGTCGCTTCCTTTTCTTCGGACGACTCATGAGATATTTCTGCTAGTGCGAGAATCCGACGGCTTCGCACAATGATCCTTATGTCATCGAGGTTTTCGTCGGCCAGTTCTTTAGCGAGCTTAGCTAATGCGTCTGCCTTGCTATTTTTTGTCCGTGGTATGCTTTTCAGGATGTAGGAGGGGATTTGAGTCAGCAGTTGCCGCACTCTTTCGCCATATTTTACCAACTCTGGCTTGCATGTCTGATAGTCGCACTTTACTTAGCTAACGACCAGCTGGGAGTCTCCATATATGAGAAGGTTCTCGATTCCTATGTCAATAGCAATCTCGAGACCTGCTACTAGAGCCTCATATTCAGCCTCGTTGTTTGCCCTTGGCTCCATTAAGGAAAGGGCAAAACGCGTTATCCCTCCTTGTGGAGTCACAAAGATAATACATACTCCGGCTTTGATTATGGGGGTACTTTGCTTTCGCCTCTTTATAGACGATGCCCCATCGAAGTAGAGTTCCCATCGGGTATCATTCTCTTCTTTCTCCCCGTCGATTGCGTCAAACGCGTGTTCGACCAGCAACTCACGGGTCGAGGGAGAGTCGGTGGGTATCAGATGCTCTGCGAGGAAGTCGGCAATGGCCTGTCCTTTTACCACCTTGAGAGGTCGATAGATTATCGAGAACTCCATCAAGAGGAGGGCCCATTTAGTAATCCTTCTTGTTAGTATGGCTCTTGACATCAAATATTTGAGAGGATCCACCTTTGATATGAGATGGACCTCATGTGCCAATGCATAATATCGAAGCTTTGTTATCGCGAAGATTAATGCCAGGCAATGCTTTTCGATTAAGGAGTAGTTGTTTTCTGCCCCCAGGAGAACTCGACTCAAATAGTAGAGAGCTCTCTCCTTTCCCTGATCGTTCTCCTGTGCTCATAGTGCGCCTAAAGAACCTTCAAGGGCTGTTGTATACAAGATGAGGGGTTTTCCCTTGACCGGAGCAGTCAGTATTGGTGGATTCTGCAGATATTGCTTGATTTTGTCCGGTGAACTTTGGCATTTACGATCCCACACAAACGGAGTCCTTTAATTCATTAAATAGCTGTATGGGCGGCATTTTCTGGAGTGGTTAGCTATGAACCATCGGATATACGCGAGCTTTCCTTGGAGAGACCGCGGTTGTTTGAGAGTTCTTGGCGTGGGCATTTCCATGATCTCCTTAATCTTTGATGGGTCTATTTCGATGCCTCGGTGTCGTACGATGAATCCTACGAATTTTCCTGAGGAAACTCCAAACGCGCATTTCAGAGGGTTCATCTTCAGGTTGTACTTCCAAAGGCACTGGAACACTATCTTCAGATGCTCCCAATGCTCCTCGTACGATTTGCATTTTACCATGAGGTCATCAATATAACATTTGACAATCTCGTGTATGAGGTCATCGAAGATCTTTGTCATGGCCCTCTGGTAGGTGGCGACAACGTTCTTCAGACTGAAGGGCATCAGTTTGTAGCAGAATATGCCCAGCGGAGTCCAAAAAGCAGTGTGCTTTTGGTTTTCAGGATGCATCTTTATTTGATTATACCCCGAAGATCCATCCATGAAGGAGAAGACTTCATGGGTGGATGTGTTATCGATCATCAGCTCGGTAACAGGGACTGGGAAGTCATCCTTCGGACAAGCTTTGTTGAGATCCCAAAAATCTACGCAGATGTGTACTATCCCATTTTTCTTCATCACCGGAACGATATTGGCGATCCAGTCTGGGTATTAGACTTCTTGGATAAAGCCGGAGTCGATTATCTTCTTGACTTCGGCATTGGTACTCATCTCAAGCTCAAGCCGCATTCTTCTTGGTGCTTGTTTGACTGGCTTGACATTCGATGATATTGCCAGTTTATGAACTGCTATATTTTGATCTAGTCCCGGCATCTTGGAATAGTTCCATGCGAAGAAGTCTTTATACTGCATAAGCACATCTTTTAGTGTAGCCATCTGCTCTTCAGACAATAGCTCGCTGACGAACGTTGGCCTTGGCTCGTTTGTCGCCCCCAAGTTGATTTTCCTCAGATTGTCTGCTGTGGTATATATCCCGTCTTCTAACTCCTTTGGTGCTGGTGGAAATTCTGAGATAGCCTCGTCTTCATCTTCATTTGCGAAGCATTGGGAGAGGTCATCGATATTCTCATGCTCCCTTTCCTTTGAAAACATTATCACGTGGCAGGAACAAGCCCGTTTCCAAGACCAATGTTGCTCTGGTTCTATTCTCTCCCTATAATTTGCTTTTGGCTCATGCTTTTATGGCGGGGTTAGCCTCTAACTTTTAGATAGAGCAAACTTGCCTTACTGATACTGGTTTTCAACCCAGTTCTTTAAGGTGAAGCAGTCTTCAAGAGGATGTCCTATTGCTCGGTGATAGGAGCAATAAGCCAGGTGATGGACCTCGTCTATTTGTTCGGGGCGCTGAGACTCCAGAAGCACCATCATTTGATGCTTTATGACAAGGTCGAAGATTTTCCTCGTCTTGTCTTGAGGGAATGAGTATTCCCGAACCATCTTCTTCATCAGCGATGAATTCCAGCGGACCTTTTCTCGATCGCGCGGCTTCTTTGATCCGCTTCATTGTTTTGGGGCGTCATTCCCGTTCTTCACCTTGCTGTTGTTTCTACGTCGGGATTTTTTCTTGCCACGAGAGCGCACAGCGGGCTGACGGTGAAAGGCATCGTCATCCTCCGTAGCCTGCTGAATGAGACGTTGCGTCCTGGCTTTCTCGTAAATGGCCATTTCGCTGCTGTGGTCATCCCGAACCTTTTGACCCGCTTCCCTTATTAGCTTATTAATCTGCTCTTCGAATGACGGACTTGATATTCGTACGGTGGGATTTCGCTCTGTTTCAATATCCGCGCTATCTGGAAAGACATTCTCTTTTCCACCGGAATCATTTATTACATGGCAACCATGGAATCGCTCCCGTTTCTTGGACTGAACGTATATAAGACCAGTCATCTCCATTCTCCCGTTGGGCATCTTTCGTTGAGTCCCGGGAACATACCAAATCTTGTTATAGAACAGGGCTTGTCAAGCAGTCTGTTTGAAGGGTACGCCTTGGCATCTCAATAGCCTTTTCAGTCCCTCTGCGTAGTATCTGAGCAGACGGATTGGTTGAAGCCTATCGAGTGCAGGTTCGGCACTGTGCCATACTTCTTTCTCCACTTTATTCTCCGTGGATTGATAGAAAAGGATCGCCTTCTCACCTCTTTGCTTATAAGGGACGTAGAAGGTCTGCAGCTCTTACACGCTGCCCGTATCAAGTGCATCAAGTTCTCTTTAATGCCACTGCGGAACCATGGTAATTTGTAAACTCTGGTCAGCTCCAGCAAAGGTCTGCATTGACGGGCGGACGGAGAACACTGTGTTGGCCTCGTCTTCAGAGTCACTGCCAAAGACAAGAATAGGAGTAAATGATCCTGGCCAGTTGCCTTGTTGTTTTCCCGAGTAGACCATCTCTTCATCGTCCTCGGTATCGCTCCCAAAGATCGGGATAGTGGTGATAGCTTTTTGTTTATTCTATGGTATGCGACAGCTTTCCATGTCTTTGAAGTCTGGTAAGAAGTACTTGGCGTCTTCATATTTGCGGACTTCATTTACGGAGAATGGGTTCAGCTCCCCTGTAACTGTGTACCCGAGGTCGTCCTTGAAGCACTTCATACACTGATGTTGTGTAAAAGGGATGATGTTGTACTCATGTAACTAAGGCCTGCCGAGCAAAGCATTGTAACAAGTCTTGGTGTCAATAACATGAAACTTGATGTCAATGATGAGCAGCCCGAAGCGTAATGTCAGTATTATAGACCCGAGCGTTTGTGATGATTGGGAGTCAAAACCGGAGATGGTAATTTTATCCCGAGGCAAGTGCTGCACATTCATGAAAATCTCCTTCAACACTCTTACACTGAGAAGGTTGACGGAGGACCCGTTGTCGACCAGGATCTTCTCTATCTTGATATCGTGACAATACTCGGTTACATACAGCGTAGGATTATGCTCGCACGTTCCGAGAAGGAGGTCTTCATCGCTGAAGGTGACGTCAGCCGTGTGGACTTCTTCCAGCTTGTCCTTCATTTTTTCTTCTGAAAGGAAGGCTTGAAACTGGTCGGGCTCTTGTAACTCCTTGATCAGGGAACTTCGGGCCTCTTTAGATAGGAGAAGGGCATCCAAAATACTCAATTGTGAGGGCATCTTTCTCAAATGTGTCAGGACATTGTAATCCACCTTGTTCTTCTTGGGCGGGTCCTTGGCTGTAAGCTCTTTGGCGACTCTATCATCGAGGGTAATCTCTTCAGAGACTCTTTCCTTCCCCTTGTCTTTCTTGCACGAACCATTGTTTAAGGGTCCGAGATTCTTTTCAGCCAACGTACGGTTACAAAGTTGAATGTTCTCACAATTCCTCGTCTCTTCTTCTTTTCCAGAGGTAGATTCCTTGAAGAGAGGGCTGAGGGCCATTTCTTCGTCTGAATCGCTTCCAAAGGTAAGAACTTGAGACTTTCCTTTTGTTGGGATGGCATCAACCATATGACAGTTACCGGCTGTTCTTTTATGTTCATCTGTCGTGCTTCTCTGCTCCCGACGGGCTTTGCGCTTTATTCGCTTGAATTGTTGTCGGTGAGCAAAGTATCCCTGCCACCACTCCTTGAAGGCATTGCACCCTTCGGTAGGGTGTGTGACCCTCCGATGATACAAGCAGTATTTCGGATGTACATCTGATTTATCGGGGCACGTACTCCCGAAAGTATTTTCTTTGAAAGGTGGCAGCTTCATTCCCACTGACAGAGCTTTGGCGAACTACTTCCTTATCTTGATTCTGCTCTTGCTGGTGGCAAGGGCGCTTCGATCTGGTCGAGGTACTTTATGGATTCTCATTACCGGAGCTTTTCCGCCTCACACCGACGCTTGGCCTTTTTGTATATGGCTGCTTCACTTTCTCGATCAGCTTTGCTCTTTTGAAGAGCTTTGCTCAGCAGCCTATCGATCAGGTCGTTTGACGGTTCCAGGGATTTTGGCTCTGGGTCTGCCCCCAGTTTCTCTACGTCAGGAGCTTCTTTGTCATTTACTGACGAGTGAGAGATCATATGGCAACTCGTCCCGTAATCCTCGGGTCCTTATAACGAGCCGTCTTCTTCATCAATGTCACTGTCTCCATTCTCAAGAATATGCTTCAGGAACTCTTCCAATATGACCGGGGTCTACGCCTTTTGGTTGTATTCCTCCAGTGCGTCGATGTATCTTTGCAGATGCGTACGACTGTCGTCAAGCTGCATGGGATTCTTGGTCCTCTTCTTTTTCTTTGAAGACTTCGAAAGCTCGGACTGAAGGTTCTGCCCATTGTTACCAACTTTCGGTATCGGGCGTGGTTTCAGCATCCCATCAATAATCTCGGGCTCCAGCGGGCTTTTCCATTTGATGGCCGGACACGCTTGAAGATCCTTCAGCATTCTTTTAGTTTTAGCCAAGAGGACAACTTCCCACAGAGCTTCTTCTATAAATGAGCATGATGCCCCCAGCATATCCTCCTTTTTAGGAGCGTGCTACTGTGGCGGGTTTGCCTTCAAGTTTTCGGACAGCGCGAACTTGCTCTGTACTGGTTTTCAACCCAGTTTTTGAAGACGTAGCAATCTTTGATTGGGTGGCCCACCATTCGGTGGTAGGGGAAGTAATTGGGATTGTTGACATCACCAGGTTGCTGTGGGCGTCTCGGATCCAGCAGAGTGATGAGCCTGTTGCGCACCGCCAGTTCGAATAGTCTCCTCGTTTTATCCCGGGGAACGAATAAGGACATCTCAACTTTTCTTTGAGGGATCTTGGTTTGTTGTTTTGGCGAGCCACCGGTTTTGGGTCACTCGGTTGTTGTTAAGCGTTGGCGATGAAGGTCGCTTTCCCTTTACTCATTTCATTCCGAAGATCTGTCTTTGAAGTGGACGGCCTATGGCCCATCTGGTCCATTTGGGCCAGTTTGTCAATCAAGACCTGGAAGGTGGTCGACTTGAAGAACATCATAAACTGGGATATAGTTGCCTGGGGATCAAGGGTTCCCAAGAACATGCCCATGGCAGGATCTTCTTCTATGCGTTGTTCGCATTTTGACCATAGGTTACGACATCGAATTGCATATTGAACCCAGGTCTCTCCTGGCTTCACTCTGGCATTGATTAATGCCGTGATCGGGGTACGCTCGCTTGCGCTCGCGAACCGCTGTGTGAATAATAATTCCATCTCCGTGAATGTTTTGATATAATCATTCGGGAGCTCGAAATACCATTCAAATGTTGTCTCCGCCAAGCTGCCGACAAATTGGCGAAGCAAAAGTTTGTCATCGCCCTCGGTATTACCGCAAAAAGCCCTGAATTGAGCAACGTGTTGGTGTGGATTTCCCGTCCCCTTATACACATGGAATTTAGAGATCGTATATCTTAGCGGGTATCTAATTTGATCGTACCAGCCTGGGTAAGGTCGCCCAGTCCTGACGACTTGGACCGCTGCTTCGCTCGCTTGATGAGCTCGTATTTGTTGAGCTATGTAGTCATCAAGGGCCGCTTTGGAGATTGTCTCCTCCCTGGCTGCTGATAAAGCCGGAGGAGGGTTTGATGTCTCCCTTCTGTCGTCTTCAACGATTATTGGAGGGTCTTCGGCTGGAGGATCTGGCTGGATCATCATCCCCACCATATCTTGGAACAGGAGTACCATTTTTTTTATATTAGCCGCTTGTTCCACGGCCTCCTTATCTTTCTTTTCAAGCACTCTTTATAGGAATTCCGTATCCGTCTCTTGATCTTGGCGCTATTCGGACGATACTTCCGAGCTTTCCTTCTGCCTCGTGAGTGCGGCCATCTTTGTTAGCATCTACTGGAGCTTTTATTGTTGCTCCTGAGCCTTTGTCACGAACCGTGTAAGTGGTCGATGACCCACGGAAGTACGGATTTCCTCTTTGCCGGAAGCCATGTACACCGTGTGCACTACCAATCCCCCAGATTTGGGGCGTTTGGATCCACCACGCTCAGAATTTGTCGCCGGTGGTGGTTGATTCTCTGGCCCTCTCTTTTTGTGGGAGGCCGAAGTTGAAGGAGCTGTTGAAGCGAGTACCCATGTAGATGATACCTTCCATGGTACAACAGAGGGATGGTCCTCATCTTGCCGGGCCTTCGTCTTCTTCAGTCGGCGAGAGTATTCTTTGTCATTTACAGAATCTTAGACTTTCAACCAGACTCTGTGGATCTTGGCGGACAACCGCTGAGGAGGCTGTTCTAGCTTCATCTGTGTCATGCTTTCAACAGGTGGTGGAGACTTCTTCAGTACGACGGTTGGAGAGTTTTTGCGCACCCTCCTGAGCAGTTCAAAGCTGTTCCCAGTTGGAACAGTGGTATCAACTTCCACCGTTGGAGCTGGTAGCGTAAGTCCAGAGGGAAAGTTGCCCCTGGCTTTCCTCACTCGGCGCCAATGGCGACGTCGAGCATGCCTTGCAGATGGGACTGGTGTAACATTTCAAAAAATAAAATATTATTTTTGGGAATTTTTATAATTAAATAATAAAATATTGAATATTTTAATAAGGCGGTATAATTAAATACTGATAAATTTGTGAAAAATTATGGAAATTACTAAAAGAGGGTGTTTCATGCGAAGTATGCAAATTTTAAGTCTTTACGATTAATTATACACTAATTTAGTGCTAATCGCGATTAAAAATCGCTAATCGGATTTTAAGCTTGTTTTGTACAAAACATGCACCGTATCATTTTTCACTTGTTGCATTTTTATTTCATGGCTTTCCTTCATGTTTTATACCATGGTTGTTGATTTATTAGAGAGGGGAAAAGAAAAGAAAAGGAAAAAGAATTGAATATGCAAGTATGGGTAAGAAAGAGAAAGAGTGGGTGAGGGGTCAAACATTGGTCTTGGCCATTCCCTCTTCATTTCTTCCACTCATTTCTCTTCTCTCCACATCATCTTTGCTGCTGCTGCTGTCTCCCCCTCCTCCTCCATCTTCAACCTCTCAAAAGTCTATGAAAACCACTCTAAAACCCAAGTCCCGTTACATTAAAAAGATGCATGAGCTCACTAGCTACCCCATGGACCAAGAAAGAAAAGATTTTGAGGACTTTGGGAAACTCAAGAAATTTTCTTGAGTTGCCAAAGGAGGTAACTTCTGTACCATTAGTGTAGTGTTTTTGTTGGAGATAGTGCTCTCAGAGTCAATTACTGGATCACAGGCACGTGATTGCAATGATTGAGGGAGGACCTATACTGGTAGGACAGTCTAACTCAAGATGATAGTATGCTATCTGGTTTACCTTTATCATCGTGTACTACTTTAGGTGACCTTACAGGTCACTATTGCACGCTGATAGAGCCCTTAGGATTTTTGCTTGACTGCCAGCAGTATGAGGGCGATCATATACGTGGGAGCTGGGGTCTATAAGCAAATCCTTAAAAGGTCCCTAGTCGTGGGAGTTTCGAGACAGGGCATCGATACTCCAGAGTAGACTAGTGTATACAGTCGAGACCCCGACGAGGGGCGGTGGCCGGTCTCACAAGCCACTGATGTCAGTTGGCTCACCTAAGATGTATACAGGTGCTCATTGGGTTATGAGTACACCGGACAGGACTCGCCGGGAACATGCTAGTTTCTTATACCTGACGTCAGATGGCAGTTCCCTGGTGACATGTGTGCAGGTTAGTTCATCGACCTGAGAATCGTCATTTGTCTCGTGTGAGTTCCCACTGTACTTTGATTACTACCCTACCACGCTCAAAGGAGACGTGCAAACAGGTTTTAGTTGGGTACAGTCTCGAGCCACATGGAGGCAGTGAGCGGATCTTCAGGGGTTCGTCTCTCCCGGTATTGGGGGTGAGGTCGCGTCGTGTCTAGGAGAGCCATTACACGAAGTCCTTGGCCAAGGCAGAAGATTTACTGGTAGGTATTCCAGTAATATCTCAAGGTGTTCTAGGCTACACTTCGACACGACTTGTACCGCTTTTGGGGGTCTGACTTTTACCAACCCGCTAGGCCCGCCATGCGATGCTCATAGACGAACGGACCGGACTGTACGGATATTGTCACTGACAGGCTCGATAGGGTGTCAGGATGAGTTCGCTCTTCGACATCCCTTTTGGTCAATACCTGGTAGCCCGTTACGTATGGCTAATACCTCTGACGTGCTAGTGGTTAAATCCACAACCAAAGTATTGACGAGTCTTTAGAGTCCCCCACAGACCGTTTTCTTAAGTTTCGGGCGAAACGCTGTAGAGGCCGTATGGAGATATTGTTAGTTATATGTATGCCCTAGAGGCCATTACTGTACATAGGTTGTATATTGTAGTGGATGCTGGGACATATATAGGGAGGACTTTCTTGCTCGACATGATAGTATGCTATCTGGTTGAACTTTACCTTAACGTGTACACTGATTGTCTCGCTGTTACATGTTGGTAAAGCCCTTAGGATCTGTACTTGACTACCTGGACTATGATGCGGATCATACTAGTGGGGACATGGTAGTCCATAAGTACATCCTTCAAAGTCCCTAGTCGTGGGTGTATTGAGACGGGGCATCGATATACCAGAGTAGACTAGCGTGTACCTTCTCGACCCATACAGATGGGCGATGGATGATCCCATATCCATTGGTGTTTGACATCAGAGATGATATACGGGTGCTCAGTAGAGACTGGGTACACTGGACGGACTCGCCGAGAACTCCCAGATGGTAATATACCTCACGTCAGATGGCAGTTCTCCGGTGACACTGGTACAGAGTAGTCTGTTGACCCGAGATCGTCATAGAGTCTTGTGTGATTCCCACTGTGCTTTGATTTCCATCTTACCACGTCCAAGAGGGCGTGCAAAACGGTGGTTTTTGGGTACAGTCCCGAATCACATGGAGGCAATGAGCGATAGGAGGGGATTCGTCTCTCCCGGTATAGGGAGTTGATGTTGCGCTGTGTTCGATTGGCTATAACCGGAAATCCATGGCCAGGGTTGCTGAGATTTACTAGTAAGTGTTACCAGTAGTTTCTCGAATTGTTATAGACCTCATATCGACACGACTTATCGAGCTATTGGGGTCTGACGTTTACCACCCCTAGGCGAGATATGCGACATATCAGACGATCAGACCAGACTGTACGGTAGTGTTACTGGTTGGATTCACTGGAGTGTGAGCGGGCTTGCTCGTCGATCTTCAGATCGCTTAATACCCGGGTGGCCGTTACGTTTAGCAGACCGCTTGCGGCTTGTGGATGCTTGATATGATCATCATCTGCTGCCGGCGTATTGACGAGTCTTTAGAGTCCTACACAGAGGTTTCCTGGCTCAAGCGAAACGAAATAGGAGTGCATATGAGATATGTGCGGGACCGAGAATGATACCAGTATGTGATACTATATTTGATTCTCGCGATGTGACATTGATCGGTTATATGCGATATAGCCGGGTTATCGGATCAAGTGTTGATTCGATAAGTTGTTACTAATGATACCAGTCGGTTATGTGCGACATGACCGGATCATTGAATCAAGTGTTGATTTAGTGATTTAATGCATAACTATATATTTGATATATTACTTTGCATCAACTAGTATCGGTTTACTTAAGATGGATTTTCTCACTCGAATGTGCGCATTATATATGTGATATGATTTTGTGCACTTGCTTGTATCATGTTTGATGATACATGCTTTTTGGTTAAGTGTAAAGTATTAAACCTTGGTTAATGAAATGGTTAGGGTTTATTATTTGTTATTCATTTATCTTATTTAATTATCCTTTTATTTTTGATAAATGAATAAAAGAAAAGAGAAAAGAATGGTGGCTAATTTTGTTCCTTAGTTGAAGCTTCATGAAGCTTTGATCAAGTCAACCATTCTTATCTCATCCTTAACCCTAACCATTCCCACGAACCCTAGTTTAATCTCTACACTTGACCATGGTTAATTTTATGATAAGAATTCATTTTCTTTTCTCATTAATCACATTAATGAAGTCCCATCATTTAAGTACCTAAAATGTTGTAGAATCGAATTTCAAAATTAAAACAGGTAGCTACAGTTCTTGCTTTGCACAGCGGTATATATGATATATCCTGCACCTTATTCGATGAGGAAAGGACCGAGATCCCTTCACCGGGAGTGACTCCTTTAGCAATAACTGGCAGATGCTACACACTCGGTTTGTCTTTTGATTGGTTTTAAGAGTTTTTGCTTTGCACAGTGATATATGTGATATATCCCGCACCTCATTCGACGAGGAAAGGACCGACGATCCCTTCACCGGGAGTGACTCCTTTAGCAAAACTAGAAAAGCCTCAAAAACACTCCATTTTTAAAATCATTTGATCCTACAACGATATCAAGTTCATTACGCAATAGGTTTTCAGAAAAACCTGTCGTAGCCCTCCGTCATTTCAGATAAGTAGTAGTTAGTATTCGTGCTGCGTTTGTTGGCCTTTGTCAAGGCGCAGTGTGCGGTAGCTAACTGGTACTTATCTGCTTATGCATATGATGCAGATTGAGTTAGGGTAGTCGTGCGACCTTGTTGGCCTTTGTCAAGGGCCGTGCGGGTGGGTTTAATTCAATCAGGAAATGACGGGTTGAACTTGACTAGCATCCTATGGTTTGTTGGCCTTTGTCAAGGTCATAGGAGGTTAGGGGCAAAATATTATCGGGAATTTCAAGTGTTGAAATTTGCAATGAGATTGCATACCTTCTATGAGATAGTTGGATCCCGATACCCGCTGCGAGTAAGAGTTACTCCTGGGAGAGTTTTATACATTACAATTAGCCGATCAAGTAGGTGTCTAGAAAGGTGTCAACGAGGTTACGCCTCTGGGAAACGAGGTTTACATTAATTAGGTTCGTGCGAAAGCACGGGGGACCTCCCTCAAAGTACCGACACTGGCCTGGCTGAAAGATTGGCGAACTTGTAGTGTGTAATTAATCCCGGCTAGTCTTTCCTTTTAGGATTTGAAGGGAGATTTGATAAAAAGCAGTGGGAGCCATCCTGATTAGATAAAATAATAACCAATCTATTCTTGACAGAGCGCACGCTGAGTGTTTTCTTCTCTCTCTCTCCAGGTAGCGACCATATCACGCCTTAATCAAGATAATAATATGGATGAATTGACCGAACCCGCTTGTTATACTGAGCTGGGGAACGTTGGTCCCGCTCCAACTTATAATTGTTATAAGACAGAGCAGGAAATAGGGGAATACCAGAATTCCCGTGCCGCCCAAACGAAGAGAATGCATGCTGATGCATCATCTTCGGGTGTGTTCATTATACAGAACTGTTTCTCAGTATCCTTTACGTCCTAGGTATGTGATACCAGATCAGGATCCCAGATATGTAATCTGTTATATAGGGCTACAGATAGGTAGAGAACTGAGAACGGGTGATAAGTTTCATGAGGCAGAAAACGGGGCAAGTGTTGCAGCCAAGTCTGTTGGTCACTGTCACCCTGTATTACCAATACATTGATTCTGAACGAATGTTATTAGATACCGAACCTGATATACAAAATCATATCAGTCTCTTTATTAGTAAAGAAATGATAAAATTTTGTATTGTTGGATAATGTTTTGAACATTTCCTATATCAAAAGTTGATCGGTTCAGGCACGTTATCTAAAAGCATTGATGTTCTAAATCAAACTACAGTTCTTAGTATACGGAACACACACAAGAGGAAGAGTTCAGAAATGAACGAATCCTTCATGAGGCATTGTAGACTAGGTCATATCAATGTGACCCGACTGGCTGGAGTTACATTTAGATGCATATTTAAATTAGTTTGAATTTACATCTTGTGAAACTCGCCAGTCATGTCACAAAGATAAGATGACCATAGCTCCGTTTACTGGAAACAGAGAAAGAGTTAGTAAACTCTTGGGATGATACATGTTGATGTATGCAAGGTCCCCTGTCTACACATGCCAAGACCGGTTCTTTGTACTTCGTTACATTCTCTGATAATCTCTCAAGTTTCAGACCTATGTTCCTGTTGAAACACAAGTCCGAACCTTTTGAGATATTCACAGAATATGATTTAGAAGTAGAAAACCAAAACACGGGTATAAGTATTATGTCCTTTGATGAGATCGAGGAGGAGAATACTTGAGCACGGAAATCCTGGATTATTCTAAAGGAGAATGAGATTCTCTCTCAGCATTACTCCTCCGTATACACCATAGCACGATGGTATATCGGGACGGAGCAATAGCACCCTATGTGATATGGTGTGCTCTATGATGAGTACTACTGAGTTTCCTATTTTTTTTTTGGGAGTTATGCACTTGAGAAGCTGCATACCTATTGAAAAGGGTTCGAATCAAATCTGTTGCCTACCACTCCATATGAGATATGGTATGGGAAGAGCCCATGTCTTAAGCTAGTTAAGATTTAGGGTTGTCCGGCCTATGTCTAAAAGCAAAATCTGGACAAGCTCGAGGCAAAGTCAGTTATGTAGAACTGGAAATGTTCCAGCTATACAAACTGCAGCTGATGATTTGAAAGAACCAAAGGATTCAATACTTACCAACGAACCTCAGCCTCTCCGCCGATCTAGTAAGGTTCCTCACCCGCCTGAGAGATACTTCGGTTACTCTATGACAGTGGGAGCGAGGTTTGCATCATGTGATGATGACCCAACTAGTTTCGAGCTGGCCATCATGAGTGAGACTCTGTAAGAATGGCTGGATGTTTAGCGATCTGAGATGGAATCCTTATACACCAACAAAGTATGGACTTTGGTTGCTATATCTGAAGGGTTAAATCCCCATCAGGAGCAAGTATATCTTGAGAAGATTACTTGGTGTACATCGAAAAGTTGAGACTTTCAAAGCTAGACTTGTTAAAAGTTTGCATCATTAACCAGCTGTGGATAATGATAAAACCTTTTCAAGTATCTATGCTTAAGTCCATCCAGATCCTACTTGCCACGGCTACATACCATGACTGCGATATCTGGTGGTTGGGTGTCTTGACTGCTTTTCTAAATGATGATTTAGAAGAGAGCGTCTATAAGTACACAGCCAGAGGGCTTCGTAGACAGTGGGAGCAGCGGAAACGTGTGCAAGATGCTTTATAGGATAAAGCAGGCATCGCGGAGTTGGAACATCTGTTTTGATGAAGCGGTCAAAGAGTTTGACATCATCAAAATGGTAGATGAACCTTGTATATACAAAAAGGTAGTAGGGAGTATGGTGACGATCCTCGTAGAGTACGTGGATGACATACTCTTGATAAGAAAGGATTTTCTTATGCTACGCTCGATCAATCTCCGCTTATCACAAAGATTCTCCATATAGGATTAAAGTGATACCTACTAAATCCTGGATTTTGGATCTATGAGATAGATCTAAATGGATGTTAGGAAACTCACTAGATGTAGTGAGGTGGTGTCAATCGATCCTGAGGAGAATCACTGGAAGGGTTCCAAGGTGATAAAGACGACTGAATGTCAGTCACAGGCATTGTCTTTACCCTCAGTAAAGGGACGGTATGTTGGAAGAGTTCCAAACTAGATACCGTGACATACTAGACGATAAAGGCTCGATACATCGCTACTTAAGATGCTACCAAAGAGGCTGTTTGGGTGTATATTGGTTCATGAGATGAACTTAGTTCCTGCCATTGTGTGACAATGGAGTTGTGGCTTATGCCAAGGAACGCCGGTCCCATCAGTGATCCAGACATAATCTATGGCAGTATCACCTGATCATGGAGATAGTTGATCTCTAGGGTGATCGAGGTTTGGAGAGTAGACTCAGAGGACAACACAGCGGATCCACTCACAAAGGCCTGTTCCCAGAGAGAGACTTTTATGGGATGGTTGAGTATGAGATACTACAACCACTGCAATAGATGGCCCTAGTGCAAGTGGGAGATTGTTAGTTATATGTATGCCCTAGAGGCCATTACTGTACATAGGTTGTATATTGTAGTGGATGCTGGGACATATATAGGGAGGACTTTCTTGCTCGACATGATAGTATGCTATCTGGTTGAACTTTACCTTAACGTGTACACTGATTGTCTCCCTGTTACATGTTGGTAAAGCCCTTAGGATCTGTACTTGACTACCTGGACTATGATGCGGATCATACTAGTGGGGACATGGTAGTCCATAAGTACATCCTTCAAAGTCCTTAGTCGTGGGTGTATCGAGACGGGGCATCGATATACCAGAGTAGACTAGCGTGTACCTTCTCGACCCATACAGATGGGCGATGGATGATCCCATATCCATTGGTGTTTGACATCAGAGATGATATACGGGTGCTCAGTAGAGACTGGGTACACTGGACGGACTCGCCGAGAACTCCCAGATGGTAATATACCTCACGTCAGATGGCAGTTCTCTGGTGACACTGGTACAGAGTAGTCTGTTGACCCGAGATCGTCATAGAGTCTTGTGTGATTCCCACTGTGCTTTGATTTCCATCTTACCACGTCCAAGAGGGCGTGCAAAACGGTGGTTTTTGGGTACAGTCCCGAATCACATGGAGGCAATGAGCGATAGGAGGGGATTCGTCTCTCCCGGTATAGGGAGTTGATGTTGCGCTGTGTTCGATTGGCTATAACCGGAAATCCCTGGCCAGGGTTGCTGAGATTTACTAGTAAGTGTTACCAGTAGTTTCTCGAATTGTTATAGACCTCATATCGACACGACTTATCGAGCTATTGGGGTCTGACGTTTACCACCCCTAGGCGAGATATGCGACATATCAGACGATCAGACCGGACTGTACGGTAGTGTTACTGGTTGGATTCACTGGAGTGTGAGCGGGCTTGCTCGTCGATCTTCAGATCGCTCAATACCCGGGTGGCCGTTACGTTTATCAGACCGCTTGCGGCTTGTGGATGCTTGATATGATCATCATCTGCTGCCGGCGTATTGACGAGTCTTTAGAGTCCTACACAGAGGTTTCCTGGCTCAAGCGAAACGAAATAGGAGTGCATATGAGATATGTGCGGGACCGAGAATGATACCAGTATGTGATACTATATTTGATTCTCGCGATGTGACATTGATCGGTTATATGCGATATAGCCGGGTTATCGGATCAAGTGTTGATTCGATAAGTTGTTACTAATGATACCAGTCGGTTATGTGCGACATGACCGGATCATTGAATCAAGTGTTGATTTAGTGATTTAATGCATAATTATATATTTGATATATTACTTTGCATCAACTAGTATCGGTTTACTTAAGATGGATTTTCTCACTCGAATGTGCGCATTATATATGTGATATGATTTTGTGCACTTGCTTGTATCATGTTTGATGATACATGCTTTTTGGTTAAGTGTAAAGTATTAAACCTTGGTTAATGAAATGGTTAGGGTTTATTATTTGTTATTCATTTATCTTATTTAATTATCCTTTTATTTTTGATAAATGAATAAAAGAAAAGAGAAAAGAATGGTGGCTAATTTTGTTCCTTAGTTGAAGCTTCATGAAGCTTTGATCAAGTCAACCATTCTTATCTCATCCTTAACCCTAACCATTCCCACTAACCCTAGTTTAATCTCTACACTTGACCATGGTTAATTTTATGATAAGAATTCATTTTCTTTTCTTTTTCAAAAAAAAACTTATCATATATTTCTTTCTTCTTCTTCTTCCTTCAAGTGAAGAAAAGCTTTCTTCATCAATGGTGGATTGATGATTTGAGTGAGAAATCCAATTCTAAAGTCTACCCACTTTCTATTTCTTCATCCTCTACCTCTTGCCAAGTAGTAGAGTGTGTTTCCTTCACAAGTTTTTCAAGACTTGGTGAAGGTGGAGCTCGATCTAGTGATGCTTCGACGTAGATCATCTTCGGCACGTCGTCGACGACCTAGCCCGTCCATTCTCCGATGAAGCCGACGCTAGAGCCCGGATTTGATTTGGACAGTGGAGACGACCTCATCTCGGAGCCGTGGAGGTGGAGGACCGGATCTACAAAGGTTGTATTTCCGATTCTTATAGTTAAGTGTTAACTAGTTAGCTTTTTCGCCTAGTTTTCTAGCAAACGATCCGTAGTCGGGTCTCTCGGCACCGTTAAAATTTTAATTTGGCATGATCGATGCCTTTGTGAGAACTCATTAGGGTGCCTAGGAACCCTACAGATATGGCAGGATTCGATCAGATACGTGCGGTATTGCACGGATCATGATCGGACGGATAATACTAGCGGGCTTTGGTTTAAGCCGGATCCTAGTATTGTACAGTGTAGATTTTGTCTCTTTGCATTTGTATTCAGTGGGAATACAAATGCGGGCATGTATATGCAGTCGCGGGGTTTTTCTGTAATTTATTACGGGATCAGTTTTCTGAAGTTGCCAGTTTGCATTCCGTTCCGGCCAGTTTTCCTTTGTTCCTTCACGGCCGAATTTTTCTGATGGAGGGGATAATTTGCATATTTGCAAATTAGCAGTTGTGGAGGGTTTATTTGCATATGAGGGATTATGATGGGTAAAGCATCTTTGCTTTCTTATTCATCATGGTTTGCGTTAATTGTGATGTGAGTTGATTAGGAAATGGTGTGACTAAAATTCCTCATTATCATCTCACCTTTTTCTTATGCTCACCCCTTTCCTTGTGCTCACCCCCTTGATTCCAATTTGCCAATATATTGGCCGGCCACTTTGAGGGGAGAGGATTGATTTTGGTGGAGAGGAAAATGTTCATCACATATATTATGCTTGCTACAAAATTCATAATCTAATCTCCATTTATTCTTTCACCTCCATCAAATGGCAACTTCATACCCGTGAGAGACAAACAATCCTACACTTCATCTACAGCATTTCTTGGGCATGTCGGCTCCCCAACTTCGTGCCCGAGTTTCCTCGGTCCAGAGGTGGGAGCCCATAAAAGAACTCGGCGATACGGTGCCCGTTCCGACGAGGAGATGAAGACCGAAGATTCCGAGAGGAGATCGGAGTGGAGGCCGAAGACCGAAGGACTCGGATCGCTCGGTATAGCTCTCTACTCATTTTCTAGTTTGCTAGAGTTAGGTTAATGGCCCGATCCGAGATTTTAGTGCGCGGTGGTGCTGGTTTCTAGTTTTTAGAAAAGTTTCGTTTCCGCATTCCGGCGTCGGATTGACGGTCGGGACGCCGCCGTGCACTTACATTGGTATCAGAGACACGCCATTAACCAAGTCTAGCTTTCTCTAATGTGATTACAAGTTCGATCGAACGGATTTTTCAAAAACCCGATTTCAAGTGCATCAGTTTTCTGTCGAATTGTTTTTGGCTCGAAATTTTTTTTAGTACATTGCAGAAATACGTGCAGGGAATTCTAAGCATTCTGTGAAAATTTGGTTGCATGAAGTCATTTTTCCACCGCGGAACCGCGGCCAAACCCATGCTTGGGCCGCGGTTCCGCCGCCACTTTTACTGTTCAATGCACCAAAATTTTACAGAGAGCTTCTGAGTTGAAAATGGGGTTTTTGGAATGTTCTGTTTGGGCCCAGATTTTCTTTGAGTGCTACAGTAGTGCTTGGGGCCCACTTCGGTAAATTTGATCGATCGAAAATTTTAAACATGTTAGTTCACAGTATTTACATTATATCTGCGACCATGAATGTCATTTGATCGGTAAATTCTGCCTAACTGCTATAGCCTTTTTAGACGGATTTGCGAACGTGACATTCACGTTGATGTTCTGTGTTGTGCTGTGATGTTGCGGATTGGTCGGTGGGGATAGCCTGGATGCAATGGTAGTAGAGTTTGGTTATTTATGTAAATTTGATATTGCGGGGCGAGCGTCCGACATGTGGACTGCCGTCACTGCCTGTTTGTATATTATTCTTTTGGGGCACGATCGGGCTGAGGTCGATATACCCGTTGTATGTATATTTCACTTTCTGTACTAGGATTACCCCGCGGAGGTGTGCACGGATAGCCGGGTTCTAGAGGGAAACAGGCCCGCATCTCATGGCATTGAGACGGAGTGGGCTTTACTCTAGGATCGGCGGGCTATTCGCCGCACTCGTAGGGGGTACAGGTTGACCCAGGAGGGGTGCCCAAGTTACCGGATTCCGTGAAGTGCTGGGTGGTCCATTCACGTTGCTGAAAGGGGCTGCCTCGCTTCAGGTTTTGGCGGGTAACTTGCCGCGCCCTTAGGGGTCTAGGATTTCATTGCACAGGCTATCCACACGACCAGGAGAACGTCGGGTTTCAGTAGCGGCTCTATGAAACCCGGGGATCCCAGATATCTGTATTGTTCTGTGATGCTTATTACATTTCTGTGATGTTGCATTTTATCACGCCTTGAGCGAATATTATATATTGATATATATACTAGTAGATGTTGTATATGTTTTGCATCCGCGCTAGTCCAGTCCCCGCTCTGTCGTTAGTTAAGTAACCTAACGGGTGATGACGGGACCTAGTGGCGAATGCGGATGGCATATACATACATCATTATTTTCGTTCTTTATTGGTGTGATCAATTGATGGGACTGTGTTGATTTGGATCAACGCAAGCTAAACAAATCTATTCTGATGTTGTTGGAACATTTTTCAAAAAGCTGTTATTGCAAGGGCGTTCTCTTTTGTTTTGCACAGTGATATTCAGTTGGAATATCCTGCACCTCAGTCGACGAGGCAAGGGCCGAGATCCCTTCACCGGGAGTGACCCCTTAGATAGAAGTTTGCGTCAGGGCAATAACTTCACTATAGTCGTTTACTTTTGCTTTGTATCGTGGTACTCAGTTGGAATATCCTGCACCTCATTCCACGGGGAAAGAGCCGAGATCCCTTCACCGGGAGTGACCTCTTTAGCAAAGGTTTTCGCCACTATATTTTTATAAAAGCTATCCGGTTCCTTCAATGATATCAAGTTCGTTACGTTAAAGGTTTTTCGCCAAAAACCATTCGTAGCCTTCCGTCGTTTCATATGGATAGTCAATAGTATTCAAGCTGTGTTTGTTGGCCAAAGTCAAGGCACAGTGTTTGGTAGCCATTGGGTATTCATATACAGCATAGATAGATGCGTTGGTTTGGGACAGTCGTATTGCCTTGTTGGCCAAAGTCAAGGGTAGGTACGGGTAGGTTCAAATTAACCTGGATAATGACTGGTAGAACTTGACATGTGACTTATGATATGTTTGCCTTCGTCAAGGTCATAAGAGCATGGGGCAAAAATCATATCGAGAGTTTCTAAAGAAACTGAAACTTGCCAGATATGCGCATACCTTCTGGAGTGTGATAACGTGAGCGGATTCTGTCACGTAATCATGCGATGATAGTTGGATCCCGAATCCCACTGATGAGTTGGTTTACTCCTCGGGTGATCCCGACTAATTCTTCTTTCAGGTTTGGAGAAGAATTTGACGTTACAGTAGGAAGTTTGCTGATTAGATAAAGTGATAACCATTCTGATCTAGGTTAGAGTGCACGCTGAGTGTTTCTTTTCTCTCTCTCTTTGGCAGCGATCATGACCCGACCCTACACTATGACTCAGTGACCAAGTTGACCGAACCTTCTTAAACACTGGCTTTTGGATTGTCAGAGTCACATACCTCATTACCACTCCTACTTTTACCCTTTTCTCTAGAACACCCCGTATTACTATGAACGTCCACTTCCATTGGATAAAACCATCGTATGGTTATATATGAACTCAAAGGAATTTATTCGAGGATGGTTTCAGGTTCTGGAGAAAACGAATAGGACTATTCAGTTGTCTTTTCTTTTTACCTTCTCTCAGGTTGCGAGTGCTCCTTGGATTAGGGCAGCACATCTATTACGCAAATTGGATAGTCTTCTTCCAAACCATAGGCAGGTGCCGACCGGTAGGGAATGAAGAAAACCAATTAGCCTAAACGGTGTACAGAAGGTATTAAGTTAAGACATATAAAGGGATTAGAAGGAGGGCAAAGTAAATTGCGACTGCTATTCACGACCAAAACCAAGTATTTCATTACTACTCCCACTTCACCTTTGTATTCCTCCAGAACACTCCGTATCACTACGAAGATCCACAGTTTATTGGATATTCCATCGTATGGTTATATACGAACTCGAAAGGAACTTGTTCCAGTTCGGGGATGGATTCTGGTTCAGGAGAAATAGGAATAAGGTTTATTCAGGTGTCTTTTATCTTCACCTTCTCTCGCATTACGAGTGCTCCTAAGATTAGGACAGTACACCCATTATGCTTATTGGATAGTCTTCTTCCAACCATAGGCTGGTGCCGAACGGTAGGGAAGGAAGAAAACCATTTAGCCTAAGAGGGTGTACAGAAGGTAATGACTAAAGACATATAAAGGGATCTGGAGAGATGGCAAAGAAATATACGGTTACAGTTGTGAATCTGGATAATGGAAGAGGCATTACTAGGAAATACCAGGATACCCCATCGAAACATTTCAATGTTTCAGTTTCACTGTGTACTGTTAAAAGAAAACTGGTTTCCCAATTAGCCCTTGCTCCAGGGTATGTATTTACCAGGTATGATTCTCACATCTGTATGGTTTTACAGATGATGAGTGGGAGTATGTTATTGGGAATTAGGTGATCATCCTCATTATATCGGAATTCGTTGTAATTGGTGATATTTGAGGAAATCGCCTGGGTTGTTTGCCGGACGGCAAATATTTGGTTTTGAATATCCGTTGTTATGCACCAATTTCAAATTGATATATCTGTACGTCTATTTTTATAGAGTGAGATATACCTTTTTGAATTTATGTCCATGACATTTACCTATATCCATAGATGGTTAGGTAAGGAGCATTAAACAGCGGTGTAATTCTTCTTGACCATAAGTACAGTTTTCAACATACGACACACAGGGAATGAGTTATTAAACTTAAGGGACTCATACAGAGTATTGTATGTTATCCAGTGTCCATTAGGACAGAGGGGTTGGTTTTCGTACTATATTCTGTTTACTTGTGACTTCTCTAGTTCTTAGACATGAGTTTCGTAGAAATACAAGGTCCAAGTTTTGAGAAGTTATAGGTATAAGAGTAAAGTAGAGAATCAGATGTTGCAAGTATCGGGATTCTTCAAGGTGATCGAAGATGTAGATACTTGTGTATGGTATTCAGATGATAGTAATGATTAAGAGAACTTGCTTCTTTTTCAGGTTACTCATAATTGGAAGTACTCCTAAGTTGAGTAATGCTGATTGGCCTCTCTCCATTTAGTTAACATGCACTTGAGACAGCTGCATGATTTGAATCTGGTTCAATTAAATCAGTGCCTCTGTTTCTGTATTGGATATAGAACAGTTCGTATCTTAACGTTGTTAAGGTACGGGGAGTTGTCCGGCTTATGCTTAAAACCAGACTCTGGATAACTCAAGGCACGTTTCTGTAATGGCTGTTTATGGGTTGACCCAGGCTATAACGAGGGTTGACTTTCTACCATCTGGGAGATCAATAGTGATATTGTTCTTGACTCGCCACAGTTTTAACAAAAATGGATTTTTTCATAAAACAGTAGTGGAAGTATGGTAGAACTGGAAGTGATTCCAGAACCGCAAACGATTACTGAAAATTTGATAAGAACCTAAAGATTCAATCTGGTTTGACATTCCATTGGCCACTCCGCAGATATGGTGGGTAACCTCAGACACTCGAGAGGTACTTCGGTATGCTTCAAGGACGGTGACAGGGAGGTTCTTCTTTACCCAGACTTGCCATTGCTGTTGTTCCAGACTATAAGACCCAGCAGGAGGATGAGTATAGAGTCATTCTAAACTAGATTTAGATGTGTACGTCTATATAACTCTGCAAGAGGGTTGTCGTAGTCAGTGGGAGCAGCGGAAGCATAGTGGGCAAGTGGCTTATGTCTATAGACTAAAGCAGATATAGCGGAGATAGATCATCTATTTCTGATGTGGCAGGCATAGGTTTGACTTCATCAGAATAGGGGATGGATCTGTTAAGAAGGTAGTAGGGTGTGATGTCCTGGTACTTGGATGACATACACAGAGTAGGAAGTGAAATTCCTATACTACGGTTGGTTATACTTTGGTTGTCACATAGTGTTTTCTCCATATGGGACTTGGATATAATATCAAGACTTTCTGGTTACTAGATCTATAGATCAGATTTGGGTGGTTTCCTAATCAGGGTACTTAGACAGCATTCTAAGAGTTTTTAGAATGGACGACTCCTGGCACGGTAGTATGCCTGCAGGTGATGGAGTCACCCTCTCTAAAGGAGTCTTACAGACTAAAGGGGAAAGGGATGTGCATGATTGGCAGATCACTTGCTTAGGCAATTGAGTCAATCAAGAGATGTCAAGTACCACACCAGATGTTGTTTTTGCAGTGGATGCAATAAATTGGTATTGATCCAATCCTGGAGAAACGAACGGAAGCAGTTTTAGAACTGTAAGTCGATGTGCAACACCCCACGACTTGCGGAGAGGGGGAAATATGAAAAACGATCTTGTTCTTTACTTAAACATCGACTAACCGCATGAATCGGTGCTAAACGATAACTAACAATAAACATAGGAGTTCTAAACTACTATGTGAAGTGATTATACCTAATGAACCGTGTCCTTCGTCTTTACGTTCTCCACCTCCTCCTCGGCCTTCTCCAAGTAGTAGACGATCCACCCGAGAGCTTTACTTCAAGCTTCACTTCAAACTAGAGGTAACTAGGTTTCTTAAAGTGCTAATCTAAGTAACCTAGGTGATATAGAGTTGGATTATGGAGTGATTAGTCTATTCTAATCCTTGATCTCAACACATGAAAGGGGAGGATTATGATTTGAAGAGAGAGAGAGCTTGAGGAGAGAGAAGGTGAGCATGAGAATAAGAATGAGATAATGATCTCTCATGATATATATGAAGCATTTATCTTTTACAAATAAATAGAAAATGGGATTTAACAACCATGCTTCATAAATACAAATGGGTGATTCATCTCCATAAGTCATTAAGCATTTATGATGCATTAATAACATGGATGAATCACACAAATGAGTCACTAATCTCATTTAATGCATATGCCACCAAAACCCCCAAGTCACCATCTTCTAGAAACTTCTCGTGAAATTACGAAAGCGCCACTCCTATCCGTGAAAACACGGAAAAATATTAGACTGTATAAATCCAATATCCCGATACTAGAATCTGGCTTAAACCAAAGCCGACTAGTAAAAACTGTTCCAAAGTCGTACGTGCGTAAACACACGTATGCGTCCGAACCCTTGTCGTAAAACCATACGACCTCTATATCGTTTCGCCTGGAGCAAGGAAACTCTCTGTGTGGAACTCTAATGACTCGACTACTACGCTGGCAGTGGGTTTAACCACAGACCGCAAGCGGCACTAGCTGTACGTAACGGTCCCCAGGTAGATGTCGATAAGAAGGCCGATGAAGAAACCCATCCGAACTCCTACTAAGCCTGATGTAACAATCTCCGTACAGTCCGGTCTGTTCGTCTAAGACTATCGCATATCGGGCCTAGGGGGCGGCAAGCGTCAATCCCCAAATAGCGATATAAGTTGTGTCGGAGCGAAGCCCATTACACCCTGAGAAACTACTGGAACCTACCAGTAAATCTCTCTTGCCCTGGCCAGGGACTTTGCGTAATGGCTCTCTGACACAGCGCGATATCAACTCCCAATACCAGGAGAGACGAATCCTGTCTAACTGCCACTGCCTCCAAGTGCTCGGGACTGCACCCAACTGCTACCTGTTTGCACGACTCATTTGAGCTGTGGTAGGGTAGCAATCTAAGAACAGTGGGACACACTCGAGGCGAAGTAGCAGTGTCAAGTCTGTGGACTATGCTGTACTCATGTCACCTGGGAACTGTTAACTGACGACTGGTATAAAACCCAACCAACAGTTCCCTGCGAGTCCTGTCCGGTGTACCCATAACCCAACGAGCACTTGTATACTATCTCCAATACGATGTACTGACGGCTGTGGGACAGACCATCTCCCTAACTGGGATGAGAAGCGTACACACTAGTCTACTCCGGAGTATCGATGCCCTGTCTCGATAATCCTATGACTAGGGACCTGAAAAAAGATGTGCTTGTAGACTACCCAGCCCCCACTAGTGTGACTGCCATCACAACGCTGGTAGTCAAGCAAGATCCTAAGAGCTCTATTAATACGTATACTCACATATTAAGATAGAAAAACCAAGTAGCATACTACCATGTTTAGCAAGACTGTTATATACATGTGAATATCCCAAGCTTCCATTAAGTAATATACAAACTAGTATGATACAATAATGGCCCCTAGGGCATATACACTAACAATCTCCCACTTGCACTAGGGCCATGTACTGGCATATCAAAAACTGATGATCTCGAGTAGCCTCTCGAACTGAATCTGAGGTAGGGCCTTCGTGAATGGATCAGCGATGTTCTCTTCAGTAGCAACTCTTCGAACCTCGATCTCCCGACGATCAATAATCTCCCTGATCAGGTGATACCGCCTTAAGATGTGTCTAGACTTCTGATGGGACCTTGGTTCCTTCGCTAAAGCTATAGCTCCATTGTTGTCGCAATACAGAGGTATTGGATCAACTATGGTAGGAACCACCTGAAGTTCTGTCAGGAACTTCTTCATCCAGACTGCTTCTTTTGCGGCATCGCAAGCAGCAATATACTCCGCTTCCATCGTCGAGTCAGCAACGGTGTCCTGCTTGGAACTCTTCCAGCACACCGCCCCTCTATTGAGGGTAAAGACATAACCCGACATGGACTTGGAATCGTCCTTATCACTCTGGAAGCCGGAATCAGCAAAGGCCTCTAACTTGAGGTCTTTTCCGCCGTAAACCAAGAACATCTCCTTAGTCCTTCTCAAGTACTTGAGAATGTTCTTTACTGCTATCCAGTGATTCTCCCCTGGGTCTGACTGATACCGGCTTACCACGCTCAGTGCGTAAGCTACATCTGGTCTGGTGCACAACATCGCATACATTATAGAGCCTACTGAAGAAGCGTAGGGTATAATAGACATGCGTTCCCTTTCCAAATCAGTCTTGGGAGACATCTTTTTGGAGAGGGTGATTCCGTGATAAGCCAGTAGATTACCACGCTTAGAATTTTCCATACTGAATCTTTTCAGTATAGTGTTGATATATCTGGACTGCGAAAGTCCCAACATCCTCTTGGATCTATCACGATAGATCCGGATCCCCAGAATGTAAGAGACATCACCCAGGTCTTTCATGGAGAACCTGTGTGACAAGAATCCTTTGACAGATTGTAGCATACGAATGTCATTTCCCATCAATAGAATGTCATCCACGTACAAAACGAGGAATACGACACTTCTGGCTACAACTTTACTATATATACATGGTTCATCTGGATTTTTGATAAAGTCATATTCTTTGACTGTTTCATCAAAACAGATGTTCCAACTCCGCGATGCTTGCTTTAGTCTATAAATGGACTTAAGTAACTTGCATACTTTACCGCTGCTCCCACTCTGATTGAAACCTTCTGGCTGATCCATATAGACGCACTCTTCTAAATTACCATTCAGAAAAGCCGTCTTTACGTCCATCTGCCAGATTTCATAATCATGGAAGGCAACAATAGCAAGAAGGACCCGAATGGATTTGAGCATAGCCACTGGAGAAAAAGTTTCGTCATAGTCCAAACCAGGTCTTTGACAAAAACCCTTTGCAACATGTCTAGCCTTATAGGTTTCCACCTGTCCATCTACACCAATCTTTTTCTTGAAGATCCATTTGCATCCTATGGGTTTTACCCCATTTGGAGCAAAGTCCAAAGTCCATACTTTGTTGGTGTACATGGACTCCATTTCGGTCCGCATTGCATCTAGCCATCGTACCGAGTCGCCGCTCTGGATGGCCTGCTGAAAGCTAGTAGGTTCATCATCATCAATGATGCAATCCTCTCTATCCCCATCTATGAGAAAACCGTAGTATCTCTCAGGCGGATGAGACGGCCTACTACTCCTGCGGAGGGGTGCGGGAATGTCCTGTTCTTCTTGAACTACTGGTTCTACCAAACTTTCAGTAGTAGTTTGTGGTTCTGGAATTTCTTCCGGTTCTATTTCGCTCCCACTTATTTCCTTTTCTAAAAACTGCTGTTCTAGAAAATAGGCATTACGAGAAACAAAAACCTTCTGTTCCTCTACGTAATAGAAATAATATCCCTTGGAGTTCTTTGGATATCCCACAAACTGACATTTCACTGATCGTGCCTCGAGCTTGTCCACATGCTGCTTTTTAACAAAAGCTTGACATCCTCATATCTTCAGATGCTGAAGATGGGGTTTCTTCCCACTCTATATCTGATATGGAGTGGTAGGCACAGTCTTGGTAGGAGCCCTGTTCAAAAGATATGCCGCTGATTCTAGCGCATAACCCCAGAAAGATCGTGGTAACTCAGCATTACTCATCATGGATCGTACCATATCCAATAGGGTTCGATTCCGTCTCTCCGATACCCCATTATGCTATGGAGTGTATGGAGGAGTAAGCTGAGAGAGAATTCCTTTCTCTTTTAGGTAACCTAGGAACTCGGCACTTAAGTATTCACCACCTCGATCAGATCTTAGTGTCTTGATACTTTTGCCGGTTTGGTTTTCTACTTCATTCTTATACTCCTGGAATTTTTCAAAAGCCTCGGATTTATGTTTCATCAGATAAATGAATCCGTACCTTGAATAATCATCCGTAAAAATAATGAAATAGGAAAAACCACCTCTTGCATGTGTAGACATTGGACCGCATACATCGCTGTGTACGAGTCCTAAAAGCTCGCTCGCTCTTACTCCATGTCCAGTGAATGGAGTCTTTGTCATCTTTCCTTTGAGACATGATTCACAAGTGGCATAAGTTTGATATTCGAACGAGTCCAAATATCCTTTTCTATGTAACTTAGTTAACCTTGTCTCATTGATGTGACCTAGTCTACAATGCCATAAGAAAGCCTTATTTAAATCTGGAGACTTTCTTTTTAGTGTGTTCTGGACATTGAAAATCTGGAGTTGGTTTAAGACATATATACCGTTATCCAGTGTACCGGACCCAATCAAACTATGATTAAGGTGGATGTTAACAACATCACTTACAAACGTGAAATCATAACCTTTATTTGATAACAAGGAAACTGATATGATATTACACGTTAAACTAGGTACACAAAAACAGTTATGTAAAACCAAAATATGTCCACTCGTCAATCCCAGGTGATAATCCCCGACGGACACAGCTCCCACGCTAGCTCCGTTAGCAACCTTTAGGGTCATATCACCTTCCTTCAGCACTCTACGGTTTCTCAGTGCCTGCAATGAATTGCATATATGAGATCCTGATCCGGTATCCAATACCCAGGAAGTAGAGTTGATTGATAAACAACTCTCAATTACAAACACACCTGAAGTCGAAGCCACAGCTTGCTTCGGTCCCTAGTTCATGGCATTCCACGCCTTGCAATCTTTCTTCCAGTGCCCTTTCCTGTGACAATGGAAGCACTCATCCTGGGCCACTACCGGCACCACAAGCTTTTTCTTTCCCTTCCTTCCCACCTTACTAACACTTCCTCTAGGTTTGGTGGTGGCCTTCTTCTTCCTTCCTTTGGCCCTTGCCTTGGACCCGGAAGAAGATGCACCGCTAACAAACATAGCGAGTGTTTCCCTTGCCTTCTGCAAGGTGCCCACTGCACCCCTCAACATGTTAAGGAGTTCTGGAAGTTCAACTTCTTTTCTTTGAATGTTGAAATTCAGAATAAACTGGGCATAGGTGGAGGGAAGGGATTGGAGAATAAGGTCTGTATAGAGCTCATTATCCAAAGTTGTCCCAAGGTCTGCGAGCTCTTCTATATAGCCTATCATCTTTAGGACATGTTCTCCTACCGATGATCCAACGGTCAACCTCGCTCGAAACAAGTTCTTTGAGGTCTCGTATCTTGCTCTCCATAAAGTTCCTTTGTCTGGAGAAATATGGCATCTAGTTCCATATCCTCGTGCCTCCTCTGATGTTCATTATTCATCGAGGCAAGCACGATGCACTTGGCCTTCGCGCAATCATACTCCCAGGTTTTTCGGATTTCTTTATCCGCATTACTGGATTTGGGACCTGGGACTGCAGGTGGCTTAGCGGTGAGGATGTACCCCAATTTGTCATAGGTCAAAACCATTTTGACATTCCGCAGCCAATCTTTATAGTTTGGCCCTGTCAGTATATTTTTTCTCTAAAAGTAACTTAAGTCCAGTCATTTTCAGGGTCGTTGCAATTAGGAGAGAGAGAAGAAAACACTTTAGCATGATGCTCTTGCAAGTTTAGAGTGGTTTTTAGTTTATCTAAACATGATGGCTCCCACTGTTTTTCGAATCCCTCATCAAACCAAAAAGGAAGAACTAGCCAGGACTATTCTCACCGTACAATACTTGCTTAACCGTTCAGCCAGGCCAGTGTCGATACTTCGAGGGAGGTTTTCCAACGCTTTCGTGAAGTTCTTTAATTAAATAACCTCTTTTCTCTGGGGGCGTAGCCCCGCTGACACCTACTTGGTTTATAGCATTGATCGTTAAGTGACGAATATCCTGATAAGTAGCATATACTCACAGTAGGATCGGGATCCAAATATCATCGTCTGATAATGCTGAAGGAATCCTACCAACATTCATCAAACTCCAAATGGTATGCATCTCTTTGCAAATTTCAGTTTCTTTAGAAATTCCCGATATAAATTTTGCCCCATGCTCTTATGACCTTAGCGTTAGGTCAAAATGTCATAAGTCACATGTCAAGTTCTACCCATCATTATCTTGTTAATTTGAACCCATCCGTATATATCCTTGACATTCGGCCAAAATGATAATACGACTGTCCCAAACTAACTCATCTATCTATACAACAAGTGAATACCCAGCAGCTACCAAACACTATGCCTTGGTGTTAGGTCAAAATACATAGCTTGAATACTACTGAATACTCAAATGAAATGACGGAGGGCTACGAATGGTTTTGGCGAAACCGTGAACGTAGTGAACTTGATACAACCGAAGGAACCTGATAGCTTTTAAAAGGAGTGGTTAAAGTTCCCCAATTAAAAATATCATCTGTTTAAAAATAACCGAGTAGTTTCTTTTAAATTGTTCCAACGATTAAACTTTTGGTTTATTTTCTTTGCATTAATAATAATGCGTCCCATCATTAACCTATCATTGCAGAAAATAACGAAAATACAACGTCCTCTTATACCATCCGCATTCGCCACTGGGTCCCGTCATCACCCGTTAGGTTACTTAACTAACGACATAGCGAGGGCTGGGCTAGCGCGGGTGTAAAACATAAGTGACGTCTAAATAGCTATCATATATAGATATTGTACATTCATCAGACGCGATAATAGGCATTCCAGATCTCAGATGAACATTATTGGATATACAAGCAATCCGCGTTTGCTTTGAGCCTGCAACAAAAGACGGATTACACAGTTGTGATGAATAGCCATTACCCCACCCTAGACCCCTACGGGTACGGCAAACTACCCGCCAAGTACCCGAAGTGAAGCGGTCTCCTTCAACAAAGTGAGTAGGCCACTAAACACTTCAAAGTACCCGGTAGTTTGTGCACCCCACCTTGGGTCTGTCCTAGGAGCAAAAAACAGTAAAATGAAATAATACAACGGTGGCTACAACCGCAACCTGGATGTGCCCCGCAAAAAAAATATTACAACAAATTACATTTACATTGAATGAATTAAAATAATAACCCATCACAAAACCCCGGCTAATCATCACAACAGTCCAATACAGTTCATATCCACAAACAGTAAAATCCATTACAGAAATGTGCAACCCCCTGCCAACCGACATACTAGCAGTTAGGGGAGGTTTACGAACACATTATACAATCACAGATATAATCAAATTAGTAAACATCGCAAAATTTCGATCGAGCAAACACTTTAGATTCTACTCCAAAACTTCTCTGTGCACCTGAGATCTTAGCAGAAAATAAAATATCCCAGAAATATCACTGTTAACACATAAGAGTTACTGAAGAAATTTGGGCTGACTCGGCCCCAACTCGGCCGCGGATCTGCGGTGGATCGGATGATCCGCCGTGGTTCCACGGTGAGTTAGCCGAGTCACAAGTCCAAATTTCTGCAGTAGCCCTATTATTCCCTGCTTGTTATTCTGCAGGTCCCTAAAAAATTTTTAGGGCCTGTTTTAAATTCGACAGAAACTGTGTTAAATCGATGATTTTTCCGGTTCTTTTTGCGTTCGAAATTCTTACGACTTTGCTAAAGAGTTAATTATTGTTTAGCGAGGCTCTGATACCACTGTAAGTCGATGTGCAACACCTCACGACTTGCGGGGAGGCGGAAATATGAAAAACGATCTTGTTCTTTGCTTAAACATTGACTAACCGCATGAATCGGTGCTAAACGATAACTAACAATAAACATAGGAGTTCTAAACTACTATGTGAAGTGATTATACCTAATGAACCGTGTCCTTCTTCTTTACGTTCTCCACCTCCTCCTCGGCCTTCTCCAAGTAGTAGACGATCCACCAGAGAGCTTTACTTCAAGCTTCACCTCAAACTAGAGGTAACTAGGTTTCTTAAAATGCTAATCTAAGTAACCTAGGTGATATAGAGTTGGATTATGGAGTGATTAGTCTATTCTAATCCTTGATCTCAATACATGAGAGGGGGATTAGGATTTGAAGAGAGAGCTTGAGGAGAGAGAAGGTGAGCATGAGAATGAGAATGATCTCTCATGATATATATGAAGCATTTATCTTTTACAAATAAATAGAAAATGGGATTTAACAACCATGCTTCATAAATACAAATGGGTGATTCATCTCCATGAGTCATTAAGCATTTATGATACATTAATGACATGGATGAATCACACAAATGAGTCACTAATCTCATTTAATGCATATGCCACCTAAACCCCCAAGTCACCATCTTCTAGAAGCTTCTCGTGAAATTACGAGAGCGCCCCTCCTATGCGTGAAAACACGGAAAAACTTTAGACTGTATAAATCCAATATCCCGATACTAGAATCTGGCTTAAACCAAAGCCGACTAGTAAAAACTGTCCGAAAGTCGTACGTGCGTAAACACACGTATGCGTCCGAACCCTTGTCGTAAAACCATACGACCTCTATATCGTTTCGCCTGGAGCAGGGAAACTCTCTGTGTGGGACTCTAATGACTCGACTACTACGCTGGCAGTGGGTTTAACCACAGACCGCAAGCGGCACTAGCTGTACGTAACGGTCCCCAGGTAGATGTCGATAAGAAGGCCGATGAGGAAACCCATCCGAACTCCTACTGAGCCTAATGTGACAATCTCCGTACAGTTCGATCTGTTCGTCTAAGACTATCGCATATCGGGCCTAGGGGGAGGCAAGCGTCAGTCCCTAAATAGTGGTATAAGTCGTGTCGGAGCGAAGCCCATTACACCCTGAGAAACTACTGGAACTTACCAGTAAATCTCGCTTGCCCAGGCCAGGGACTTTGCGTAATGGCTCTCTGACACAGCGCGATATCAACTCCCAATACCGGGAGAGACAAATCCTGTCTAACTGCCACTGCCTCCAAGTGCTCGGGACTTCACCCAACTGCTACCTGTTTGCATGACTCCTTTGAGCCATGGTAGGGTAGCAATCTAAGAACAGTGGGACACACTCGGGGCGATGTAGCAGTATCAAGTCTGCGGACTATGCTGTACTCATGTCACCTGGGAACTGTTAACTGACGACTGGTATAAAACCTAACCAACAGTTCCCTGGGAGTCCTGTCCGGTGTACCCGTAACCCAACGAGCACCTGTATACTATCTCCAGTACGACGTACTGACGGCTGTGGGACAGCCCATCTCCCCAACTGGGATGAGAAGCGTACACACTAGTCTACTCCGGAGTATCGATGCCCTGTCTCGATAATCCTACGACTAGGGACCTGAAAAAGGATGTGCTTGTAGACTACCCAGCCCCCACTAGTGTGACTGCCATCACAACGCTGGTAATCAAGCAAGATCCTAAGAGCTCTATCAATACGTATACTCACATATTAAGATAGAAAAACCAAGTAGCATACTACCATGTTTAGCAAGGCTGTTATATACAAGTGAATATCCCAAGCTTCCATTAAGTAATATACGAACTAGTATGATACAATAATGGCCCCTAGGGCATATACACTAACAAGAACATAAGTGGATGTTCTAGGGATATGATAACAACAGTCTCTTTTAGGAGACAGTTATCACTCCAGGCTTCCAAGGTGACATAGATGACAGAGAGGTTGTCAGAGTTATTGTTTTCCTTCTGACGAGGGGCAGTATTTTGGACAGGTTGTCCAAGGGGATACTGAGGGAGGCATGACGTAGGATACTGATTAAGTTCAGTTGACGATACAGTCTAAGGAGTTTGGATTTGGAGTTCATTTATGAGCTAGGTCCCATCAGACATCCAGACACATTCTAAAACAGGTATTGCTCATTTCGGGAGATGGCTTTCTCCGTGAACTTGAGATATAGAGAGACATAGAAAGAAACATCAAGGCGGATCCACTCACTGAGGCTATTCCTCGAACGCAATAGTTTCGTAAACGGGTTTTGTGAGACTCATTAGTAGAGGAGTTGGGTGTTCGGTATCACACGGGCTGTGAGTATGCGACATCGCAATAATTAGCCTTGAGTGCAAGTGGGAGATTGTTGGAGATAGTGCTCTCAGAGTCAATTATTGGATTACAGGCACCTGATTGCAATGATTGAGGGAGGACCTATACCGGTAGGAAAGTCTTACTCAAGATGATAGTATGCTATCTGGTTTACCTTTATCATCGTGTACTGCTTTAGGTGACCTTACAGGTCACTATTGTACGCTGATAGAGCCCCTAGGATTCTTGCTTGACTGCCAGCAGTACGAGGGCGATCATATACGTGGGAGCTGGGGTCTATAAGCAAATCCTTAAAAGGTCCTTAGTCGTGGGAGTTTTGAGAGAGGGCATCGATACTCCAGAGTAGACTAGTGTATACAGTCGAGACCCTGACGAGGGGCGGTGGCCGGTCTCACAAGCCACTGGTGTCAGTTGGTTCACCTAAGATGTATACAGGTGCTCATTGGGTTATGAGTACACCGGACAGGACTCGCCGGGAACATGCTAGTTGGTCTTATACCTGACGTCAGATGGTAGTTCCCTGGTGACACGTGTGCAGGTTAGTTCATCGACCTGAGAATCATCATTTGTCTCGTGTGAGTTCCCACTGTACTTTGATTACTACCCTACCACGCTCAAAGGAGACGTGCAAACACGTTTTAGTTGGGTACAGTCCTAAGCCACATGGAGGCAGTGAGCGGATCTTCAGGGGTTCGTCTCTCCCGGTATTGGGGGTGAGGTCGCGCTGTGTCTAGGAGAGCCATTACACGAAGTCCTTGGCCAAGGCAGGAGATTTACTGGTAGGTATTCCAATAATATCTCAGGGTGTTCTGGGCTACACTCCGATGCGACTTGTACCGCTTTTGGGGGTCTGACTTTTACCAACCCGCTAGGCCCGCCATGCGATGCTCATAGACGAACGGACCGGACTGTACGGATATTGTCACTGACAGGCTCAGTAGGGTGTCAGGATGAGTTCGCTCTTCGACGTCCCTTTTGGTCAATACCTGGTAGCCCGTTACGTATGGCTAATACCTCTGACGTGCTAGTGGTTAAATCCACAACCAAAGTATTGACGAGTCTTTAGAGTCCCCCATAGACCGTTTTCTCAAGTTTCGGGCGAAACGCTGTAGAGGCCGTATGGAGATATGGCAGGGTTTGATCAGATACGTGCGGTATTGCACGGATCATGATCGGACGGATAATACTAGCGGGCTTTGGTTTAATCCGGATCCTAGAATTGTAAAGTGTAGATTTTGTCTCTTTGCATTTGTATTCAGTGGGAATACAAATGCGGGCATGTATATGCAGTCGCGGGGTTTTCCTGTAATTTATTACGGGATCAGTTTTCTGAAGTTTCCAGTTTGCATTCTGTTCCGGCCAGTTTTCCTTTGTTCCTTCACGGCCGGATTTTTCTAAAGGAGGGGCTAATTTGCATATTTGCAAATTAGCAGTTGTGGAGGGTTTATTTGCATATGAGGGATTATGATGGGTAAAGCATCTTTGCTTTCTTATTCATCATGGTTTGCATTAATTGTGATGTGAGTTGATTAGGAAATGGTGTGACTAAAATTCCTCATTATCATCTCATCTTTTTCTTATGCTCGCCCCTTTCCTTTTGCTCACCCCCTTGATTCCAATTTGCCAATATATTGGCCGTCCACTTTGAGGGGAGAGGATTGATTTTGGTGGAGAGAAAAATGTTCATCACATATATTATGCTTGCTACAAAATTCCTAATATAATCTCCATTTATTCTTTCACCTCCATCAAATGGCAACTTCATACCCGCGAGAGACAAATCATCCTACACTTCATCTACAGCATTTCTTGGGCACGTCGGCTTGCCAACTTCGTTCCCGAGTTGCCTCGGTCCAGAGGTGGGAGCCCGTAAAAGAACCCGGTGATGTGGTGCCCGTTCCGACGAGGAGATGAAGACCGGAGATTCCGCGAGGAGATCGGAGTGGAGGCCGAAGACCGAAGGACTCGGATCGCTCGGTATAGTTCTCTACTCTTTTTCTAGTTTGCTAGAGTTAGGTTAATGGCCCGATCCGGGATTTTAGTGCGCGGTGGTGCCGGTTTCTAGTTTTTAGAAAAGTTTCTTTTCCGCATTTCGGCGTCGGATTGACGGCCGGGGCACCGCCGTGCACTTACAGTTTTAATTCCTTATGCATCCATACATGTTTCATGTCGATATTGAGTGGTTTTGTGGACTTAGGAAAACTCTAGTTAAGGGTTTTGGAATTCTTGATTTGGTGATGTTGTGGCTGTTAACTAGACTTGAGTGTTGTTTAATGACCTGGATCAGAATTTAGAAACCCCAAAACACGGATTTGGAAACTCCGACATCGGATAAATGTGTGAATTTAGAGGGTATTTTGGAATCTGGAGCAACCCGGGGACACTAGAAATGATTTTGCAATTACTGGGAGTCGTGCAGGCACCTAGGAAGCTACCACCAAGACCTGAGCCCCATCCCCTGCACCCAGGCCACAGATAAATTCAATCTGGCCGCAATTTGTGGCCAGGGTAGCTCAGAATTGATCCGTACTTGTTCTGGGGTCCCTTTAGATGTAAATTAGGCCCTCCATATATGCAGAATTGACCAATTTGGCTTAGGGTAAAATCTGGGACCATTTCCATGAGTTGGTGCATTGTTTTATGACTTCGTTTTGACTTGACTTTGGTATTTGGTATTGTGTTTCCATTGTGTGGCGTTTGGACATCCACGACCAGGGTTTTTGATCGTGTTTTGCACGCAAAGCTATAGGTTTTGACCTATGAGTGAAACATGTACCGTTTGGGTTTTCCGTTTGGATTTTAACACGCATTGCGATTGTTTATCATTGTAGGTACCTTCATGTGGATTTCGAGGTGACGGAGCGTGGCGTCATCGATTTCGGCGAGCAAAGACCAGGTGAGTGGATCTATATCCACAGGGGAAGTCGGGTGGATGGCGTATAGCACCCCCGCAAAGTTTTGGTGGAAACTGATTATAGAATATGGTTAGGAAACCTAGATTAGGAAACTAAGGGTATAGTAAAGGATAGTTAGTGATACTATATTAGAAATTAAGGATAGTCAGAAATGAGATAATACGGCTATTATGTGATGACAGAATTCGAGGACGGTGTTTGTCGATATTGCCGTTTAGGGTACTGTAGGACTAGATAGTCGATGTAGATGCGTCATCCGAACCATACCTTTTTCTAAACCGAAGAGTCGTATGTATCTTTTAAATATATATACCTTGAGGGATGTTATGGATTTTCAAATGATATCTTTTTCTTAAAAACACCGTAACCCCTATTTTCAAAACTACGATTCGCTTCTTTAAAAATCTGATTGTATGGTTCGGGTGTGTATGTTAGATTGGATACCTATACTTATAGTAGAGATAGAATGTTTAGGTAAACTCGGCTTGATATGAGTTATAAATGCGATGAAAAGATTATAAGACGGACATGATAATATGATGTTATGTTGGTATACGAATGCGAGTCGATCGAGATGATTTATACCCTGCTGGTCCCCTGATATAAGATTATCGCGGATGTGAACCGAGACATAGGTACATAGATATATATCCATATATAGAATGTTGTGAATCATGGATGATAGGCCGTACGTGATATTAGGTCGTACCCTCATTTGTCGTATAGGATAATAGGAGCCCTATTAGCTTAATGCCGTCGTACGATGATTTTCCATGCGTGATGTGTTTGACTTGATGATTGATCCATACCCTTGACTAGAGGATGACGAACGATGGATTATACCGTACGTGACATTGTATGGCTAGATGCCGATTGATAGATTCACCGACTCGGTCATGATGGATACGTAACCCGACAGCATTTGCATATGATTTCCCTTATGTTGCATTTATATTATTCCCATTGCATTGATTATACATGTGCTAGTACACCTGCACCATTATCGATGATGAGTATGTTATACGTACACAGATTTGCCGGCTCACACACTTCATCATCGATAATTGCCATGTCACTACATAGTAGGGTTGCTGCATCATGACATACACCTTATACATCCATACTTGTGCACATACACATTGTATATCCATATTTGTGCACGCATACATTGGTACATCTATACTTGCTCATATACATATTGTACCTACATAGATAACTGGTTTTATTGGGAAATTGGGAACCGCATGTTATATTTTAAAAAACTGGAATCATTTAAAAGAGCGGTTTTCCCTTAATATGATATATCACTGTTCCATGTTGCATGATATACGGATGTGCTTACATTTCTATCATATGTCTCATACATCATGCTTTATGATTTTACGCATTGAGATATGCTGTTTTCATGAGATTTCTGGATTTAAGAACCGTGGTCATTTTAAAAGAAAGTATGTATTGTTTTAAAAACCCGGTTTCTCTTGATATAATATTTCAGTGCGTCCACCATGCATTTTCTCGGTTCTGAGACATGTGCTTGAAACCTGATTCGAGGAGTTAGATGATCCGTTTGCGGGTTCATGGTGGACCCGGTATGGTTCCCCGGGGCGAGAAATGTTTTTCGTGGAGCAGACGATGAGCCTGGCAGGGTGGCTAGTACCTACCGGTGATAGTATTTAGGCTCGGCGGATATCCAGAGGATACCGACCGGAGTCGAGAGATGATATGGGCCGATCCGGACTGACGGAGCCCGTGGGCCGATCCGGAATGACGGAGCCCAAGATATGAGGATTTACGTGTCGATGCTGGACACGGATTTCATGATGTTTTCGGGTGTCGATGTTGGACACCCAGGTTCGATGATTTTGATGTGTCGCGAAGGACACCATTAATTTATATCCTCATACTTGCATGCACACTCTTTTATGATATTTACGTGCATACAGACAGTGATTATGGGTGGACGGAATCCCCGTGCATACATACCTTGATTATGGTTAGACAAGACCATATACATGCATTGATATTACTGTTGGATGTTATCCGCATGCATATAGGTATTGATTACCTTGTTGACATATACAGACCCGGTCACCCTAGATATCATAGTATTACCATTATGATATAGTTGACCTAGGAGTCGTTGTTTATTCGATTTATATCTGTTGATATTTTTCTACTCACGAGTTGGCAACTCACCCCCGTTGTGCCACAGTTCTTGCAGGGTGACCGCTTGGATCAGTAGCGGCTTCGCTGGCACACAGCTGCATTCGGGTGTTTTGCATTGGTAGGTGGGACACTTATATCGTACCCACTCTTGTATCTGTATTTCATTATTGTATCTAGTTAACTCTATCAATCAAAACTTGCAAATTGTATAGTAATGAGACTTAGCGGGATTGTGGTTGCAAGACTTAGAGCGAGGGGTTTTCCGCTACTTGTGATTTTTTTGTCTTGCTTTTATTTATCTTTTATGGTGAACTTCGCCGTTGGGCGTCGTATACTCATTTATACTGTATTTTGTGGTTGTGATCCACCGTTTGGCGAAGAGCTAGCTCCCGCTTAGGGATGCCATAATCATTATTATGTACTTGTGGTTTTGGATCAAAATATACAAAGGAAGTGTTGCCATAATTTTTAAAAGACGAAACATGTTTTCAAACTAGTAAATTTCACTTGCATCATTCATGTTCCTTTTCTATGTATTAAGAAAACTTGATTTCATTATACCTTCATTTCAAAACTTCACCTCCTTTATTTTTCTTAAAAAGGTTCTGGGTTTGAGCTTACTTGAATTCTGTTACGCCTTTAGACGTTGCGTGATTCAAGTGCTAGTCACGAGCTAATATTTCGGGTCGTGACAACTGGTTCAGTTACGGAAGTGGCTTCGTCATGCCCTCTACTCTGACGAGAGGCTGCTATTAGTGCTAGCTTGTCGAAGACTGATGTCCGTTGAGAGGAAACGTCTAGCGTGTCGAAGACTGACTTTCGGGTAGGGGAAGCAATCTTGATAACTTCACCGGAAGTAGGTGTTGGAACGGCCAATCTTGCAAAGACCGATCCTTTAGCAGGAGACACCCCTTTGCTAACTTCTCTCGCTGAAGCTGAAACGGCTATCCGTTTCGGGATAGCCCCCTAAGGTATCGCGTGCCTCTTGGCGGGCTCATTCAAGCTGTGGCTCAGCCTGTTGAAGACTAAGGCGTTAGAATTGGACGACCTGTTCAGAGGGGTCGTGGTAGTTGCAAGTCGATCGAAGACCAACTTCATCGGAGCTTCCTGTAACGGCACTGAAGCACTGAAGCTCACTGGCGGGAGCATGGTCCCGAAGAATAATCTAGTGGTGGCCTGAGTCACCTGTTCCACCAGCATTGCAAAGATGGAGGCCACCTAGGGCCTATAAGTCACTCCTCCGGTCGGGGTGGAGCGAGAGTTGTTGTTGCAGTTAGTGCAGCTGAAAGCCATCGATATCTCCTTTTCTGCACAGAGAAAGACACCAAATCTTAGTATCTCGAATCTAGGGGAAACCATATTAAACAGAGATTCGTTCGCGAACACGACGCACGAAGTGTGGAGTGGAAAGAGGAAAAGGTCCCACCAGGCGTGCCAGAATCTGTTTACCGCCGAAAACCAGGGAGACAAACATCTTGCCTGAATTTGGGGGCAGATGCTATTTGGGTTTATCCGTCAACCTCTCCAAAGATGCCAAGTTGATTTATGGCACCGGGCATCGGAGGTTTAGACGGATGCAGCCGTTGTAGCAGACTTCGTCAGATTCCCCCTCGTTGTGGGGGTTTTTTTTATTGTGGGGACGCTCTTCTCTGCAGGCGCAAGCCCCTGCAGTTAATTACGTTACCGCGTAGCGATAACCACTTTCTCCTGCTCCAAAATGTCACTTCATGTCGTGTGTGTTTGTTTTATTTTTGGTTGCCCGTGGATTGTATACGGAGACTAATTTTTGTTGTCGCCCGTAGGGCGTGGATTAGTCCAAATCCGTATTTTCGTAGATTTGGGTTTGGTTTAATTTAAGGATCGTTAATCTCGTTTGAGATTAAGATCAACATAAATGTTTGTTGAGGATACGTTAGTCTAATTTTAGACTAAGATCTACTCAGCATGATTTTAGGATCATTCAGACCCGATAAAAGAGCATTTGGACTCTATTGTTTTAGTTTGAGGACATTATGGTCCATTGTTAGTTTAAGGACGTTACGGTCCAAGGAGTTGTTGGTTGTCGGGACCCGCCACCTCTCTGAAGATGTTGAAGAATTACAACGACATATATCAGAGGTGTGGGGAGATGTACCCTAGAACCCATGAATATTCGTCAGAAGTTCGGTAGTCTTGTTTGGGACTAAGACCACTGTGGAAAATAAAGAGCCCATGTGCTCGGTTGATTGGGAGTTTGGCCAAACTTGGGCTCAGCCCAGTCATCTCATTTTTGAATAAAGTGTTAAACACTTGCTTGGGCTTGGTCCCCTTTCTGTGCCAATGATGCTGAGCATCCATATGGGTTCTGACGCCTACACTTTATCTTGCTTTTCCCTTTTTTTATAGAGTGTTAAACACTCTTTATGGCACCTACGTATATAGCATATGAGGCGCTTGGTGCTAGGCGCCAGGCGATGGGCACTGGTTTATGAGTGCAGAGCACTTTATGCTGAATAGCATCCACGTGAAGGGCACGTGGGGCGCTTGACGCTAAGCGCCAACCACTGAGTGCTAAGCACTCTTTATTAAACGGTGCCCACGTAAGGGGCACGTGAAGCGCTTGGCGTTGGGCGCTAACCACTGAGTGCTAAGTACTCTTTATTGAGCAGCGCCCACGTGAGGCGCTTGGCGCTAATTTTTCTTCGTGTATTATGTTCTGAAGAGTTCAATTCTCCGTTCTTCTCTTGATCTTCGATCCCCAAGAACAAATTCATCCCCATAAGAATTAAATTCTTATTTGTGGGAGACTTGTCTCATGGATCTCAAATCCTGGGAAAGAACTATGTTCTTTTATGAGGGTTAAACCCTTAGATATGTTAATGAGATACTCTGATATCTATTACTTTTATTTACCTTGAAGAAAGTTCTTCTTTCTTCTCTCTTAAAGTTCTCTTTTTTTGCTTGCTTTTCTTTTTGAACTTGAAGTTTATGGGGGGTTCCTCTGTACAAGAGTTGAAGTCTTGGGGCTTTTATATAGTGGAGGCAAGTTTGTTGATTCAGTTAAAGAAATCTCTCATTGAGAGATCCTTAATTGATTTGGGGATTTTATCCACCGTTGGATCTTTGATCCAAGGATTTCTATTTTACAGAAGATATTTTTCTTGTTTTTAACAAGATTAGGGAAATACTTTCCCATACAGAGCTTATTCTGTAGCTTGGTGATTTTTAATCACCTTTGGATTTTTAATCTAACGGTGCTCTGTTTTATAGAGAATAATCTTTCTTGTTTAGAAAGATTTGAGGAATATTTCCTCAACAGAATTTAATTCTGCACTCTGATGATTTATCGTTTCTGTTGGATTTTTTTTGATCCAACAGCTATGTTTAATAGAGAGCTTTTAGTTCTGGTGCTGGCGCCCTCGTGCGAGGCACGTGAGGTGCTGCCTAAGAGTTTTTAACTCTTGGAGCCGGTGCCCTCGTGCAAGGCACGTGAGGCGTTGCCTCAGAGTTTTTAACTCTCGACGCCGGCGCCCTCGTGCAAGGCACGTGAAGCGATGCCTCTGTGTTTTTAACTCTCGGCGCCGGCGCCCTCATGGAAAACACGTGAGGCGCTGCCTCAAAGTTTTTAACTCTTGGCGATAGCGGCCTCGTGCAAGGCACGTGAGGCACTGCCTCAGAGTTTTTAACTCTTATTTAATAGATTTCTTTTTGTGCTTTGCACATTAGCGCTCGTGTGAGAAGCACGTAAGGCGCCATCATAGGATTTAATTCTATCCGAGGCAGTACCTACATGCTTTACATGTGGAGCTTTCCCTTTATTTTTATTTTTATTATTTTTTATTATTTTATAATGGAGCAAGTTTTGAGCCAAAATTTTGGCGGGAACAAGAAGGAACGTCGAGCTGGAGCTAGGATTTTTCCATTACTCCTCTTTTATTTGACCTTTTGGTCTTTTATGATGTTGCGTCTGCACCCTGCTAGCATGAGGAGGAACGTCGAGATGATCTGTAGGCTGTAGATGTTGCAATCGAGATCTGGAGCTAGGATTTTGCCGTCACTCTATTTTTTCTTCAACCCTTTGGTCTACGTTAACGTTGCGTCTGCATACCGAGAATGAACATCAAGATGATCTTTAGGCTGTAGATGTTGCCATCAAGATTTGGAGCTAGGATTTTGACATTGTTCCGCCTTTGCTTTGGCTCTTTGGACCTTTGTTGACCCCACGTCTGTACTTTGCTAGAGTAAGTGGAACGTCGAATTAGTCTTTAAGCCCCATACATTGCCATCAAGACTTGGAGTTGGGAATATGCCTTTACTCTACTTTGATTTGTTTGAGAAGCTGCCATTAAATCTTTCAGGGGACGAAGTAGCTCTCAGTAGTTTTTGGACTTATATGGCGACATTGAGACTTGAATATTTGCTTAAGCATTCCTTGGTTGATCGTATTCAGTGGATCATATTGCTCATTTCATCTGTTTGTGCCCGTGGATAGTATACAAGAGTCGGTATTGACATGCTTGTGGGGCGGAAAATTTTTATTTTTAATTTTTTTATCCGCGACTACTCTATCATTTCAACTTTTCATATCGCGAAAGTCGCGATTGTCCAATCATTTTAGTTATTTATTCGTGGTACCCAATCATTTTGGTTATTCTTTTATTTTTACTCGCTGCTTTTTATTGCGAGTTGCCCCATCATTTCGGCTATTTCATATGCATATATTTCCTTCTTGCTGCTTTTTATTGCGAGTTGCCCCATCATTTCAGCTATTTCATATGCATATTTTTTGTTCGCTGCTTTTTATTGCGAGTTGGCACATCATTTCGGCTATTTCATATGTATAATTTTTTGCTCGCTGTTTTTTATTGCGAGTTGCCCCATCATTTCGGCTATTTCATATGCATATTTTTTTGTTGTGACTCGCTGATTTTTATTGCGAGTCGGGAACTTGGAATTTAATACCAGCTTTGGCATCAGTATCATTACAGCTGGAATATTCGCAGGAGCGAATCATCATATGCCTCTGGAGGACTTGGGGTTTAATACTTGTTTTGGCATCAACACGCTACAACCGGAATATTGTCAGGAGTGAAGCATCATATGCCTCTAGAGGACTTGGGGTTTGGTACCTATTTTGGCCTCAACATCGCTACAACAGGAATATTGTCAGGAGCGACTCATCATTTGTCCTTATTGATTTGAACAACGGTGGCTTAGAAGACAGGTTTAGGTCCCTACCAATTAAGGCTTTTTGACTTTATGAGCTGTAAGGGTTTCATAAAAGTATTTTTCCCTACAAGTCGAGAGGATCTCGTAGATGTATTTTCTCCTTAGGAATCATGAGGATTCCTAAGTGTGTTTTCTCTTGTAAGTCGTAAGGATCTTACAAGAGTATTTTCTCCTTATAAGTCGAGAGGACTTACAGGTGTCATTCACCATATGAAGATATTTCTCACCATTGGTAGGACTCGGTTGGAATATATTTTGTTTGTGCCCGTGGATTGCATACAAGAGTCAATATCGAACTACTTGTATGGTAACCTGGAGGATATGACGGCTTAAGAACATGTTTAGATCCTTCTAACCTAAGACTTTTGAATTCTATGAGCCGTGAGGGTCTCATAGGGGGTATATTCTCCTTACGAGTCATAAGGATCTCATAAGTGTGTTTTCTCCTTAATAATCGTATGGATTTCTAAGTGTGTTGCTCTTTTGTAAGTCATAAGGATCTCACGCGGATATTTTCTCCGTAATAAGGTCAAGGGGACTCTACAAGTGTACACAATTTTTTTACGAACGGTATAACTCTCGAAAGTAGCTTCATCGTATGTGACCCATCTATTTGCTGGTAGGACTTAGGGGTGGCTTCATCGCTGGAGTAGCTGTGTGGCCAGTGAGACTTGTTGGAGATAGTGCCCTCAGAGTTAATTATCAGGTCACAGGTACGTGATTGCAATGATTGATGGAGGACCTATCCCGGTAGGACAGTCTTACTCGAGATGATAGTACGCTATCTGGTTTACCTTTATCATCGTGTACTGCTTTAGGTGACCTGACAAGTCGCTATTACACGTTGATAGAGCCCCTAGGATTCTTGCTTGACCACCAGCAGTATGAGGGCGATCATATAAGTGGGAGCTGGGGGTCTATAAGCACATCCTTAAATGGTCCCTAGTCGTGAGAGTTTCGAGACAGGGCATCGATACTCCAGAGTAGACTAGTGTATACAGTCGAGACCCTGACGAGGGGCGGTGGCCGGTCTCACAAGCTACTGGTGTCAGTTGGTTCACCTAAGATGTATACAGGTGCTCATTGGGTTATGAGTACACCGGACAGGACTCGCCGGGAACATGCTAGTTGGTCATATACCAGACGTCAGATGGCAGTTCCCTGGTGGCATGTGTACAGGTTAGTTCATTGACCTGGGGATCGTCATTTGTCTTGTGTGAGTTCCCACTGTACTTTGATTACTACCCTACCACGGCTCAAAGGAGTCGTGCAAACAGGTTTTAGTTGGGTGCAGTCCCGAGCCACATGGAGGCAGTGAGCGCATCTTCAGGGGTTCGTCTCTCCCGGTATTGGGGGTGAGGTCGTGCTGTGTCTAGGAGAGCCATTACACGAAGCCCTCGGCCGAGGCAAGGAGATTTACTGGTAGGTATTTCAGTAGTATCTCAGGGTGTTCTGGGCTACACTCCGACACGACTTGTACCGCTTTTGGGGGTCTGACTTTTACCAACCCCCTAGGCCCGCCATGCGATGCTCGTAGACGAACGGACCGGACTGTACGGATATTGTCACTGACAGGCTCAGTAAGGTTGTCAGGCTGAGTTCGCTCACAGACATCCCTTTTAGTCAGTACCTGGTAGCCCGTTACGTATTGGCTTATACCTCTGACGTGCTAGTGGTTAAATCCACAACCAAGGTGTTGACGAGTCTTTAGAGTCCCCCACATTCAGTTACTCAGCTTTTGGGCGAAAGGTTGTAGAGGCCGTATGGAGATATGGCAAGGTCCGATCAGATACGTGCGGTATTGCACGGATCAGGATCGGACAGTTTGTACTATAGGCCGTATGGTTATATGGCAGGGTTCGATCAGATACGTGCGGTATTGCACGGATCAGGATCGAACAGATATTACTAGCCGGTTTTGGTATAAGCCGGATCCTAGTATAGTACAGTGTAGATTTTGTCTCATTGCGATTGTATTTCGGTCGGAATACAAATGCGGGTGTGTATGCACAGTGTCGGGGTTTTCCTGTAATTTATTACGGGACCAGTTTTCTGGAGTTTCCAGTTTGCTTTCCGTTTCGGCCAATTTCCTTTGTATCGTTCATTGGCCGAAGATTGGTGGAGGAGGGCTTATTTGCATTGTTGCAAATAAGCATTTTGTGGAGGGGTTCTTTGCTTATACTTGTATCATGATGGTTTCATGATGGAGCCCATCCCTTGACCTTTCTTAAACTCATGATTGCTTGACTTTCTTTATCATCATGGTTTTAGTCATGGTTGTTGGTTGAGTGTTGGGATTATTGTTCATGATGGGAGGTAATATGGTTGTTGAGTGAGGACTTTTCTTTGTGATCATATTATTCCACATGATAACGATTCCTTTCCTTCTTCTTGGAGATGGTTGGCTCTCTCTTTTTTGGAGAACACATTCTCATTCTCTCCACTTCCTCATAGTAGTGGCCGGCCCAAGCTTCAAGGGGGCTGTCCAAAATTTTGGAGAGTGAAATTTGGTTCATTTCATGCTCCCAAATATCCACAAGTTCCATCTCCAAACTCCATAGCTCATCCCTCCACCAAAAGGCAATCCACAACCCCAAAATGAGACTTCTTCACTACACATTCTACATCGAATCTTGGGCACGTCGACTAGCCAGCTTCGTGCCCGAGTTGCCTCGGCATTGAGGTGGGAGCCCGTAAAAGAAGTAGGCGATGTGGTGCACTTCCGGCGACGAGGAGGAGACCGGAGCTTCCGCAGGAGATCGGGACGACGACGAGAAGACCGGAGGACTCGGATCAGTCGGTATATTTCTCTTCCCCATCTTGTAGTTAGCTAGGACTAATTAATGGTTCGATCCGGGTATTAGTGCGCGGCGGTTTGCCAGTTCAAGTAAAATTTAAAGTTTATCACCGCTTCCGCATTTGGCCGTCGGATTGACGGCCGGGGCGCCGCCGTGCACTTACAAGACTTGAGTTGCAATCTTTGCCGGTGGGACTTCAATTGCAATGTCGACCTCAAGGTGCATATTAGTTTAGGGACATTGCAGCCTATTATCATTGTGTTTAGAACAACATGCGCCGTGTTTGGAGCGACACGCTAGTTTACAACATTTCGATCCATTATTAGTTTAGGGATATTTTAGTCCAACATCCCCGTGTTCGGGGCGACGTCTTAGTTTAAGGACATTTCGGTCCAATATCTCTGTGTTCGGGGTGACGTGCTAGTTTAGAAACGTTTCGGTTCAACATCTCCGTGTTCAGAGTGAAATGCTAGTTTAGGGACATTTCGGTCCAACATTCATCATTCGGTCGAGGAGTTACATAACACATCCTTTCCAACGCTTGCTTATTGAGGCAATGTTGCATGTCCTTTGTTTGCATGAACACTTCACACCTTAGACTATTTTCACCGCCATCGGACTACTTTATTTATTATTGTACCAATTGGGTTGTTTTGCGAGAAATACCGAACACTTTACACGGCACCTGCCCCCTGCTCATCAATGTCGTTTTCTAACGCCGACAGGTATGTTCTTCTTATACAAAAGAACGAGATATCATGTCACTCCTTCTGCCGAGTCTTCTTCTTCCTTGAAAGAATGAACTTGACTTCAGGGCTTTTCCATCATCATCCATTTTAGGAGTGGGACATGGTTTCTATGTCCCTTCCATGATTTCTGGTTCAAGCGGGCTATTCCACTTGATTGCAAGACCCGGTTGTAGGTCCCTTAATATCCTTTTTATTCTTTGAAGAAAGGACCGCCTCACATAGAGGTTCCTCCACCCGCGAGCAAGATGCCCCCTGCACATATTTCGTGGAGCGAGTATTCGCGTCCCTATCTCTTCAAGGGTAGGACCCATGCTGTCGCTATTTTGAGGACAGATTGCTTCAGAGCCGGTCATTTTTTTGTGAGCATTGGCAACAAACGCCGCTATGCCTTCGCTTTTTATATATCTTCCTCGGAAGAGGATGGGTCATGACCAATCTGATCCAATCGAGCCATTTTTCTATGAGCTCTTAGAAGGTTTTCAGCTTGAAGAGGGCCATATATGTGAACACCTTTGAATTTGGATCAAGGGTGGCTATGAACATTCCCATGGCTGGAGCTTCGTCGATGCGCTGCTCGTATTTTGACCAGAAATTTCACCCTCCGGTAACATATTGAACCCAAGTCTCATTCGGTCTAACCCTTTCATTGACCAACGTCGTTACGGTAGTGCATTTATTCACACTGGAAAATCTCTGACAGCAGAGCATATCCATCTCATCGAAGGTCTACACGGAGTCATTTGGGAGTTCCGCATACCATTCGAACGCAATGCTCGCTAGATTGCTGACGAAATGTCAGAGGAGCAGTATATCATTTCCTTCAGTATTGCCATACATCGATTCAAAACGCACGATGTGCAGGTGAGGATTCCCGGTCCTTTTGTAAATATGGAATGTCGGAAATTTGTATCCTGGCGGGCATTGTACTTGATCATACCATGTCGGATGTGGTCGACCAGTCTTGATCGATCTATCTGTAGCTTCACTAGCATAGTGATATTTGACTGCTGAGTGATATATGCGTCCATTTTTGCTTTTGGAATCATTTCCTCTTTAGCCGTTGATGGGGCTTGCAGAGAATTTGAAACATCGCCCTTGACTTTAAGAGCGACTATCGGCGGTTCATCTGTCAGTGGTTCTAAATGGACCATCATTCCAACCATATTCTAGATTAAGAGGATTATCTGGTTCATTTTAGCGGACATCTCTATCGCTTCTTCATCCTTTTTCTTGAGAGCGCGCTTCAGGAAATCAATATCCGACTCATGCCCCACTCTTTCTTCTGGTGCATCCTCGGGATTTTCCTTAGGCAGTGGACTAGCGAGTGCTGCCACCTGAGCAAGCATCCTCTGCAACTTTTTGTTAGTTATATGTATGCCCTAGAGGCCATTATTGTACATGTGATGTATATTATAGTGGATGCTTGGATATATATAGAGAGGACTTTCTTGCTCTACATGATAGTATACTATCTGGTTGCTCTTTGTCTTAACATGTAGAGTAGTATAGTGATACTGTCTTACTCTCACATGTTGATAAAGCCCTTAGGATGTGTACTTGACTACCAGGACTATGATAGAGATGATACTAGTGGGGCCAAGGGTAGTCCACAAGTACACACTAAAATTGTTCCTAGTCGAGAGTTTATCGAGACAGGGCATCGATATTTCAGAGTAGACTAGCGTATCGCATCTTGATCCATATGATGGGCGATGGATGATCCCACATCCATTGTTGTTTGACATCAAAGTGGTGTACAGGTGCTCAGTGGAGACTGGGTACACTGAACGGACACGCCGAGAACTCCTAGCTGGTATTATACCTATCGTCAGATAGCAGTTCTCTGGTGACACTAGTACAGGTTAGTCTGTAGACCCGAGATCGTCATAGAGCCTTATGTGATTCCCACTGTACTTTGATTTCCACCTTACCACGTTCAAGAGAACATGCAAAACGGTGGCTTTTGGGTACAGTCCCTGTTTCCCCCCAATAAAAGAGCAAAGCTCTGTTCAAAATTTGAACTGAGGCAGCGCCTTACGTGCAAAGCATGAGAGCGCCAGCGCCCAAAGTAAAAAAAACTCTAAGGCAGCGCCAAGAGCTAAAAATCCTGAGGCAGCGCCTCACGTTCAAAGCACGAGAGCGCTGGCGCCAGAACTAAAAGTTCTCTGCCGTTGGATCAAATATCCGATGGTGATTAAAAGTCACCAAGATACAGAATTAAATTCTAATTGAGGAAATACTCCTTAAATCTTTCTAAACAAGAAAGATTGTGCTCTGTAAATCAGAGCACCGTTGGATCAAGGATCCAATGGTAATTAAAAATCACCAAGATACAAAATAAGCTCAGTATGGAAAAATATTTTCCAAATCTTGTTAAAAACAAGAAAAATGTCTTCTGTAAAACAGAAGTTCTTGGATCAAAGATCCGACGGTCAATAAATTCCCCAAATCAATTAAGAAATCTCTCAATGAGAGATTTCCTTAACTGAATCAACAAATCAGCCTCCCCTATATAAAGGACCCAAGACTTCAAGTCTGAAGAGGAAGGACCCCCCCAAAACTTCGATCGAAAAGGGAAGAGCAAAGAAAAAAAAGAGAAAGCCTTAAGAAGAAGAATTTTCTTCAAGGTAAATAAAATAGAGATCAGAGCATCTCAAGGGTTTAACCTCATTAAAAGAACGTAGTTCTTTCCTCGGATCTGAGATCCATGAGACAAGTCTCCCCCAAATGAGAATCTAATTCTTACAGGGATGAATTTGTTCTTAGGGATCGAAGATCCAAGGAAGAACAGAGAATTGAACCCTTCAAAAAAAATAATAAACAAGAAAAACCAACGCTAAGCGCTACTCAATAAAAGAGTGCTTAGCACTCAATGGTTGGCGCTCAGCGCCAAGCGCCTCACGTGCCACTCACGTGGGCGCTGCTTAATAAAGAGCGCTCAGCACTCAAATGTTGGCGCTCAGCGCCAAGCGCCTCACGTGCCCCTCACGTGGGCGCTGCTTAATAAAGAGCGCTCAGCACTCAAATGTTGGCGCTCAGCGCCAAGCGCCTCACGTGCCCCTCACGTGGGCGCTATTCAATAAAAAGTGCTTAGCACTCAAATGTTAGCGCTCAGCGCCAAGCGCTCCACGTACCCCTCACGTGGGTGCTGCTTAATAAAGAGCGCTTAGCACTCAGTGGTTGGCGCTCAGTGCCAAGCGCCTCACATGCGCCTCATGTGGGCGCTGCTCAAAATAAGAAGTGCTTAGCACTCAAATGCTGGCACTCAGAGCCAAGCGCCTCATGTACCGCTCACGTGGGCGGTACTTAACATAGAGGCTCTGCATTTCTCAAGAAGAGCCTAGCGCCATAAAGAGTGTTCAACACTCATAACAAAAAAAAACCAAAAAGAAAGTGGGAAAAGCAAACCAAATGTGAGTGTCAGTACTCACATAATGTAAGGTTTGCCTAGCACCCTATAAGGAGTTTTGAAGCATCACATGCCATAAAGTTTTAATTTTGATGGTGCTAAACAAGCATGCAAAGGAATCGATCCTAGAAAATTAGGGTTTCGAAACTTAAGACTTATAACGTTAGGGTTTCGAGACTACAACCTTTGTAGCTCCCTATTGCTGGACTCCTTGGTGTCTTGGGTGTTGAGTGCAGGTCCTCTTGTGTTAGTTATATGTATGCCCTAGAGGCCATTACTGTACATAGGATGTATATTGTAGTGGATGCTGGGACATATATAGGGAGGACTTTCTTGCTCGACATGATAGTATGCTATCTGGTTACTCTTTACCTTAACGTGTACACTGATAGTCTCTCTGTTACATGTTGGTAAAGTCCTTAGGATGTGTACTTGACTACCTGGACTATGATGTGGATCATACTAGTAGGGACATGGTAGTCCATAAGTACATCCTTCAAGGTCCCTAGTCGTGGATGTTTCGAGACGGGGCATCGATATACCAGAGTAGACTAGCGTATACCTTCTCGACCCATACAGATGGGCGATGGATGATCCCATATCCATTGGTGTTTGACATCAGAGATGATATACGGGTGCTCAGTGGAGACTGGGTACACTGGACGGACTCGCCGAGAACTCCCAGATGGTATTATACCTTACGTCAGATGGCAGTTCTCAGGTGACACTGGTACAGAGTAGTCTGCTGATCCGAGATCGTCATAGAGTCTTGTGTGGTTCCCACTGTGCTTTGATTTCCACCTTACCACATCCAAGAGGGCGTGCAAAACGGTGGTTTTTGGGTACAGTCCCGAGTCACATGGAGGCAATGAGCGATAGGAGGGGATTTGTCTCTCCCGGTATAGGGAGTTGATGTTGCGCTGTGTTCGATTGGCTATAACATGAAATCCCTGGCCAGGGTTGCTGAGATTTACTGGTAAGTGTTACCAGTAGTTTCTCGAATTGTTATAGACCTCATATCGACACGACTTATCGAGCTATTGGGGTCTGACGTTTACAACCCCTAGGCGAGATATGCGACATATCAGACGATCAGACCGGACTGTACGGTAAGTGTTACTGGTTGGATTCACAGGAGTGTGAGCGGGCTTGCTCGTCGATCTTCTGATCGCTCAATACCCGGGTGGCCGTTACGTTTAGCAGACCGCTTGCGGCTTGTGGGTGTTTGATATGATCATTACCTGCTGCCGGCGTATTGACGAGTCTTTAGAGTCCTACACAGAGGTTTCCTGGCTCAAGCGAAACGAAATAGGAGCGCATATGAGATATGTGCGGGACCGAGAATTATGCGTGTATGTGATACCGTATTTCATTCTCGCGATGAATGTGTCGAATGGTTGTATGCGATATAACCTAGTTATCGAATCAAGAATTGATTCCATAAATCGATACATTGTATACTAGTCGGTTGTGTGCGACATGACCGAATCATTGAATCAAGTGTTGATTTAATGATTTAATGCATAATTATATATTTGATATATTACTTTGCATTAACTAGTATTGGTTCACTTTAAATGGATTTTCTCACTTGGATGTACAAGTTGTATATGTGATATACTTTTTGTGCACTTGATTGTATCATGTTTGATGATACATGCTTACTTGGTTAAGTGTAAAGAATTAAACCATGGTTAAACTAATGATTAGGGTTTTGTTTATCCATCACTTATTTATTCATTTATTTATTTTCTTTTTCATTTTGGAATGGATAAATGAATGGTGGATTGTTTTGTTTGTTAGTTGAATCTTCTTGAAGCTTTGACTAAGTCATCACTCTTGTCTTATACTTAACCCTAACCATTCAAGTTAACCATGGTCTATTCTCTACACTCAACTAAGGTTAGTATATGATAAGTATTTCAATTATTTTACATATTATTCAATACTTATCATATTCTATGAGCTTCTTCCTCTTCTTCTTCTTCATGAAGAAACCTTGCTCCATCAATGGCAACTTGTGCAAATGAGTGAGAAATCCAATTCTAAAGTGAACCCACTTCCTATTTCTTCATCCTCTACCTCTTGCCAAGTAGTAGAGTGTGTTTTCTTCACAAGTTTCATGACTTGGTGAAGTGGGAGCTTGATCTTGTGATGCCTCGACGTAGATCATCTTCGGCACGAAGCCGACGACCTTGCCCGCCCATTTCTCCGATGAAGCCGACGCTAGAGCCCGGGTTTCCATTTGGACAGCGAGAAGACTTCATTGCGGAGCTATGGAGGTGGAGGACCGGATCTACAAAGGTTGTATTTCCGTTCTCTTAGTAAAGTAGTTTACTAGTTCTAGTTTCGCCTAAAATATCTTGTTAACGATCTAGTCTAGGGTTTCTCGGCACCGTAATTTTTGAAATTGGCATGGTTGATGCCTTGTGAGACCCCTTGAGAGTGCCTAGGAATCCTAAACTGGTATCAGAGCCTAGCTAGAGCCTTAGGCAATGCGTAGACGCGGTTTGAAGTCCGATCGAACCAAAACCCGAACCTGAAACATGCTCTCTGGACTTTTTCTAAAAACTGGGATTTTTCCAGATTAAAAATGCTTAAAAAATTCAGCAGGGATATCTAAGAATTACGGTGCAAAATTTTTTCCATGAACTGTTCATAGTGCGGCGGTTCCGCGGCCAAATGATGGATGTTGCCTTTCCATTTTGCATAGTAACTCATGGTTTCAGGTGCCGAGTGTTATGGGAATTTTTAATCTGTACTCAAGAGTTGAGTATTTTGGGGTTGTTTTGGGGTTCGATGATTCGATCGGATTATCAGACCTTGTCTATTTGGCTTTCCGGATAATTTTTGAATATATTAAAAAGTTCGACCGGATATAAATACCCACCTTTTCCCCTGTCGGGAAATTTCCAAGTGTTGGATTTTTCCGTAGTTTAACGACGTTCTAAGTAGTGCAAGTAACGCGATGGACCCTCTAGAAGACAACAAACCTTAACTCGATTATGTGACCGTCTTGAACTGCCCTTTGAACCTTCGGGTTTGGGGCAGTACGGCGTGCCACATGTGAGGCGTTGGCTTGACCCTTCTACGGCTGGACCGTTGGTACTGAGGCACGAACTGAATGTTTTTAGACTTATTTCACGTGTTGATCTGTATCGGGAAAACTTGGGTGTTTGAATGTTCGATCGGAAAGTTTAACATTTTCTAATTATCTGGAATGTGATACAATAATTGGAATTCATAAGTAGTTATGAGATAACTGAATGAATGTTATAAATCTAGCGGTTTAGTCTCACTTGATCGGTTGCCACGGATGTGATCAAAAGTCCGTCGCAATCACGTAGCGTACGCGGATACTCGCCGGGTAAACTTAATAGACAGCTACACCCCATAGCCCCGACCAAGTGACTGTAGGAGAACCCCGTCGCCGAAAGCATCCGTTCGGGTGCTCGCGGTGGCGGTGTTCCGCCTTGGTGCACTTCGTCGACGGCGTCGGGGGTGCAGCCGTCTACTGAAGTTTGCGACGAGCATTCGATCAGGATGTCGGGAATCTTGTTGAATTGCCCGACTTGATATTGAAAAGTGTTTTCGATAATGAGACTAAAATGCGGGGTTTATAATTGTTAGGCATGCGATGTCTAAGAAATTCATTTGGTCAGGCATGCGATGTCTGAGGTGGTTGCGGATTCCAACTGTTGTAGTTTTACACTTTCTTTTCTATGACCGTAAGTGTAATATGTGATATCGCCGGTTTCGTTGCTATATGTCAACGACAATTGGGATGGACATATTTACTTACGTTGATGACATGTGATGTTATGTGTTGCTGGATATGTTATATTGGATCGTCGTGTTTGAATAGCCGGGGGTTTTTATGTGAGATGAGTGTTTTTCATTTTCATTCATGTAAAAACTTGTATGTAATATTCTTTTATTGGGGCACTTCCAGGTTGCGGAAGATGTCACCTTTTGTATATTATTTACTTTCCTGCACTAGGATAGACCCAAGGAGGGGAGCACAAGTAACCGGGTTCTAGGATCCAGTAGGAGACCATCTCGAGGAGTCGAGTCCGGGTCTCCTAACCCTAGAATTGGTAGGGTTGCTTGCCGCTCTCGTAGGGGTCTAGGGGTGTGGGATTGGCTATTCATCATGACCGTGGAATCCGTGTATTATACTGGCTCGTATTGAAAACACGGACGTCCTAGTATATCCAATATTTCATATGATTCTTCTGCTGCAATATCTGTGATGTGATCATGTGATATGTTCTGTGATGGATACTATATATAGTATATATGATATATTATATAGACGTTACTTATGTTTTACACCCGCGCTAGCCCTGCCCCGCTCTGCCATTAGTTACCTAACCTAACGGTGCACGAGGGGACATTGAGGCGAATGCGGATGGCATAAGTGTACGTCGTATTTATCTGTGATGTTTAGGTATTTAAATGATGGGACTTCATTAATATGATTAATGAAAGTAAAAGAAACCTAAGATGTTGTAGAATCGAATTTCAAAAATAAAACAGGTAGCTACAGTTCTTGCTTTGCACAGAGGTATATGTGATATATCCTGCACCTTATTCGATGAGGAAAGGACCGAGATCCCTTCACCGGGAGTGACTCCTTTAGCAATAACTGGCAGATGCTACACACTCGGTTTGTCTTTTGATTGCTTTTAAGAGTTTTTTCTTTGCACAGTGATATATGTGATATATCCTGCACCTCATTCGACGAGGAAAGGACCGACGATCCCTTCACCGGGAGTGACTCCTTTAGCAAAACTAGAAAAGCCTAAAAAACACTCCATTTTAAAATCATTTGATTCTACAACGATATCAAGTTCATTACGCAATAGGTTTTCAGAAAAACCTGTAGTAGCCCTCCATCATTTCAGATAAGTTGTATATAGTATTCATGCTGCATTTGTTGGCTTTCGTCAAGGTGCAGTGTGCGGTAGCTATATGCTGCTTATCTGCTGCATACGATGCGATTGGATTAGGGTAGTCGTGCGGCTTTGTTGGCTTTCATCAAGGGTCGTGCGGGTGGGTTTAATTCAATCAAGAAATGTACGGGTTGAACTTGACTAGCGGGCTATGGTTTGTTGGCTTTCGTCAAGGTCATAGCACGTTAGGGGCAAAATATTATCGGGAATTTCAAGTATTGAAAGTTTCAATGAGATTGCATACCTTCTATGAGATAGTTGGATCCCGATACCCGCTGCGAGTAATTGTTACTCCTGGGAGAGTTTTACACATTACAATTAGCCGATCAAGTAGGTGTCTAGAAAGGTGTCAACGGGGTTACGCCTCTGGGAAAATGAGGTTTACATTAATTAGGTTCGTGCGAAAGCACGGGGGACCTCCCTCAAAGTACCGACACTGGCCTGGCTGAAAGATTGGCGAACTTGTAGTGTGTAATTAATCCCGGCTAGTCTTTCCTTTTAGGGTTTGAAGGAAGATTTGATAAAAAGCATTGGGAGCTATCCTGATTAGATAAAATAATAACCAATCTATTCTTGCAAGAGCGCACGCTGAGTGTTTTCTTCTCTCTCTCCAGGTAGGGACTATATCACGCCTTAATCAAGATAATAATACGGATTATTGACCAAACCCGCTTGTTATACTGAGCTGGGGAACGTTGGTCCCGCTCCAACTTATAATTGTTATAAGACAGAGCAGGAAATTGGGGATTACCAGAATTCCCAAGCCGCCCAAACGAAGAGAGTGCATGCTGATGCATCATCTTCGGGTGTATTCATTACAAAGAACTGTTTCTCAGTATCCTTTACGTCCTGGGTATGTGATACCAGATCAGGATCCCAGATATGTAATCTGTTACATAGGGCTACAGAAAGGTAGAGAACTGAGAACGGGTGATAAGTTTCATGAGGCAGAAAACGGGGCAAGTGTTGCAGCCAAGTCTGTTGGTCACTGTCACCCTGTATTACCAATACATTGATTCTGAACGAATGTTATTAGATACCGAACCTGATATACAAAATCATATCAGTCTCTTTATCAGTAAAGAAATGATAAAATTTTGTATTGTTGGATAATGTTTTGAACATTTCCTATATCAAAAGTTGAACGGTTCAGGCACGTTATCTAACAGCATTAATGTTCTAAATCAAACTACAGTTCTTTAGTATACGGAACACACACAAGAGGAAGAGTTCAGAAATGAACGAATCCTTCTTGAGGCATTGTAGACTAGGTCATATCAATGCGACCCGACTAGCTTAAGTTACTTGTAGATGCATATTTAAATCAGTTTGAATTTACATCTTTTGAAACTTGCCTGTCATGTCACAAAGATATAATGACACCAGCTCTGTTTAATGGAAACAGAGAAAGAGTTAGTAAACTCTTGGGATGATACATGTTGATGTATGCAAGGTCCCCTGTCTACATATGCCAGGACTGGTTCTTTGTACTTCGTTAAATTCTCTGATAATCTCCCAAGATTCAGACATATGTTCCTGTTGAAACACAAGTCCGAACCTTTTGAGATATTCACAGAATATAAGCGAGAAGTAGAGAACCAATACGGGTATAAGTATTATGTCCTTTGATGAGATCAAGGAAGAGAATACTTGTGCATGGAATTCCTGGACTATTCTAAAGGAGAATGAGATTCTCTCTCAGCATTACTCCTCCGTATACACCATAGCACGATGGTATATCGGGGCAGAGCAATAACACCCTATATGATAAGGTGTGCTCTATAATGAGTACTACTGAGTTACCTATTTCCTTTTGGGAGTTATGCACTTGAGAAGCTGCATACCTATTGAATAGGGTTTGAATCAGATCACAGCCTACCACTCCATATGAGATATGGTATGGGAAGAGCCCATGTCTTAAACTAGTTAAGATTTGGGATTGTCCGGCCTATGTCTAAAAGCAAAATCCGGACAAGCTCGAGGCAAGATTAGTTATGTAGAACTGGAAAGGTTCCAGCTATGCAAACTACAGCAGATGATTTGGTACAACCAAAGGATTCAGAAGAAACCAACGAACCTCAGCCTCTCCGCCGATCTAGTAAGGTTCCTCACCCACTTAAGAGATACTTCGGTTTCTCTATGACAGTGGGAGCGAGGATTGCATCATAAGATGATGACCCAACTAGTTTCGAGCTGGCCATCAGGAGTGGGACTCTGTAAGAATGGCTGGATGCTTATCGATCTGAGATGGAATCCTTATACACCAACAAAGTATGGACTTTGGTTGCTATATCTGAAGGGTTAAATCCCCATCAGGAGCAAGTATATCTTGAGAAGATTACTTGGTGTAGATGGAAAGGTTAAGACTTTCAAAGCTAGACTTGTTAAAGGTTTTCGTCATTGACCAGGCGTGGATAATGATGAAACCTTTTTCCAGTATCTATGCTTAAGTCCATCCAGATTCTACTTGCCACGGCTACATACCATGACTACGATATCTGGTGGTTGGGTGTCATGACAGCTTTTCTAAATGATGTTTTAGAAGAGGAAGTCTATAAGTACACAGCCAGAGGGCCTCGTAGACAGTGGGAGCAGCGGAAACGTGTGCAAGATGTTTTATAGGATAAAGCTATTGGATATATGTATGCCCTAGAGGCCATTATGTGATAGTGGATGTATCTATACATGTATATATATATTCAGTTTGCATTCTTGCTCGACATGATAGTATGCTATCTGGTTATTCTTTATCTGACATGTTGATTTGATCATGCTTTTATTCATTCATACATGCTGATAAAGCCCCAAGGATATCTGCTTGACTACTCTGATTATGATGGAGATCATACTAGTGGGACATCTGTAGTCTATAAGCATATCCTGAAATGTCCCTAGTCGGAGGTGTATCGAGACGGGGGCATCGATATACCAGAGTAGACTAGCATATATGATACTAGACCCATGTGATGGGTGATGGATGTTCCCACATTCGTCGATGTTTGACATCAAGATCATATACGGGTGCTCAGTGGTGACTGGGTACACTGGACGGACTCGCCGAGAACTCCTATATGGAATTATATCTATCGTCGGATAGCAGTTCTCAGGTGACACTGGTACAGGTTAGTCTGTAGACCCGAGATCGTCATGGAGTCTTGTGTGTTCTCCCACTGTACTTTGATTGCCACCCTACCACGGCTCTACTGAGTCGTGCAAACAGGTGGCCGTTGGGTACAGTCCCGAGACACACGAAGGCAATGAGCGATAGGAGGGGTTTCGTCTCTCCCGGTATTGGGAGTTGATGCTGTGCTGTGCTCGACTGGTTATAACAGCAAGTCCCTGGCCAGGGCTGCTGAGATTTGCTGATAAGTGTTATCAGTAGTTTCTCGATCTGTTATAGACCATTCACCGACACGACCTATTGAGTTATTGGGGTCGACGTGACCATCCCTAGGCTCGATATGCAGCATATCTGATGAAGAGACCGGACTGTACGGTAGTGTTGCCGGATGGCTCGACGGGAGTTGTAACAGGTTCGCTTGTTGTCTTCTGATCGCTCAATGCCCGGGTGGCCGTTACGTTTAGCTGACCGCTTGCGGCTTGAGGGTACTTGATATGATCATTACCCTCTGCCGGCGTATTGACGAGTCTTAGAGTCCCACAAAGGAGTTACCCAGTCCAGGCGAAACGTTGTGGTGTGCATATGCGATATGCGCATGCACCCGATTGAAATGTGCGTATATGATACCGAACATTGATCGGGTGAACTGCTTTTGGTGGGGTCATATGAGATATGACCGGATTGATAAATCAAGTGTTGATTTATCATTTAACCATTAGTTTTCTCACTTAAAACCTTTCTAGGGTTTGATGGATGTATGCATGCATGCATGTGTTTCTTTCTTCTTTTCTAGTTTCATGCACATGTAGATGTGCATACATGTACACATACATACATCAAACCATCATGGTTGATTATATATGGAAATGGTGGCAATATAAGACTCACACCATAGATTATTTAATGGATTATTATTTGATTATGGATTTAAAAAGGAAATGAAAAGGAAAGGATAATTATGCTAGTTTCTACATGCTTCTTCTAACCTAACCATGCTCACCTACCACTAAACCATGGTTATCCTTTCCTTTATCATTCTAAACCCAAGTTAAATTAATCATCTATCATTTAATCATGGTTGGAGTCAAGAAGGAATGAATATATATAGTGATATTTATTTCTTTTAAAAAGGTTAACCTTATGGTTATCATTTTACCTCTTGAAAAAGAAATAGCCACCATTTTCATCCTCCTTCATCTTCTCCTCTCTAGTTCTTTTCTAGTGAGTGAAATACAACAAAAGAAAGGTTTTTGAAGTGAGATCCAAAGCCATAACACCATTCTACTCAAGTCTAGCCAACTTGATTAGAGTGTTTACTTCGATTTTACAAAGTAGCGAGCTTGGACGGAGATCTCCGCGGTGGATCATCGTGGACACAAGGGGAGTTCAAGAGGACCTCGATTCAACACCAAAGAGCCTAAGGAGCAAAGCAAAAACGGGAGCTACAAAGGTTGTAGCCTTCAAACCCTAACTTTTGTTAGCTTAAGTTTAGTAAACCCTAATTTTCTAGGATCTATCCTTTGCATGTTAGTTTAGCACCTTAAAAATTAAAACTTTGGGTCATGTGATGCTTCAAAACTCTTTATAGGGTGCTATACTAACCTTACATTGGTATCAGAGCCGACCTAGAACGTTAGGCGACCTTTTTGCGAAGTGAAAAGTCCGATCGAACCAAAATACGGATTTATGGGATGCTCTCTGGAAATTTTTTAAAAACTGACCATTTTCAGAATTAAAAATTCTCAAAAAATAGAGCAGGTAAAAATAAGACAATCTGGAGAATTCGTGCCAATGAACAGTAACTTTGGCCGCGGAAGCGCGGCATAAGCAAGCTTAGGCCGCGCATCCGCGGCCATATAAGGGGCTCTTTGACAATTTTTTTGCACAGTGTTTTTCTTTACCTGCTATATTATATTTTGAGTGTATTTAATCTGAATCTGCTGTTGAAAAATTCTGGAGATGGTTTTGAACTCGTCGTCTCGATCAGAATTTTCATTTCGTTTTCTTTTCCGGGTAAACTAGAAAGTATTGAAGTGTTTGAACGAATATCATTTACTCAATATTCACGGGGTTTAAATAGTTTGGAGATGTGTGCAAGTCTTTTTGCGGTGGTCCCTCTAGAAGACAACAAACCTTAACTCGATTATGTGACCGTCTCGAACTGCCCTTTGAACCCTAGGGTTTGGGGCAGTACGGCGTGCCACATGTGAGGCGTTGGCTTGACCCTTCTACGGCTGGACCGCCGCTACTGTGCCACACTCCGGATTTTTGAACCCTGCTCAAGTGTTGAGCTTTAGTGAATCTTGGGTGCTTGATAGTTCGTTCGAAAACTTTAATACTGTCTGTTTATCTGGAATGTGATACAATATGTGGAATTCATATAGTGTAGGCATGAAATACGAAATATGTGATATTTCGCATTTATGATGTCTAAAGAGAATCTGGAATCCAAATATTGTAGTTTTACACTTTATTTTCTGCGACCGTAAGTGTAGTATGTTAGATATCGCCGGTTTCGTTGCTATACATCAACGACAATCGGGGTACGCATACTTGCCTACGTTGATGATATGTGATATTATGTGTTGCTCAGATATGATGTGCAGGATTGTCGCGATCGAATAGCCGGGGGGTTTTTGTGAGATGAGAGTTTTATATTTTCATTCATGTAAATTCAAATGTAATGTAATATTCTTTTATTTGGGGCACTTCCAGGTTGCGGTTGTGTCACCAGTGTTGTATATTATTTACTTTTCCGCATTAGGATGGACCCAAGGAGGGGAGCACAGGTGACCGGGTTCTGGGGTTCAGTGGGAGGCCATCTCGAGGAGTCGAGACCGGGTCTCCTAAACTCCAGGATTGGTAGGGTCACTTGCTGCTCTCGTAGGGGTCCAGGGTGTGGGCTTGGCTATTCATCGCGACTATGGAATCCGTATTTTCTATTCTGGCTAAATACTAAATACGGACATCCTAGTATATCCCACGTTATATCTATATTTCTGCTGCCTATGTTCTGTGATATCTGAGATGAATGGCTTATTATATATATGATATATAGTAGACGTTGCTTATGTTTTACACCCGCGCTAGTCCCGTCCCGGTATGCCGTTAGTTAAGTAACCTAACGGTGCATAACGGAACATTGCGGCGAATGCGGATGGCATAAGCGTACGTGTTATTTTCGTTTCTTTTCTGTGATTGGCTTTAGGACTTAAATGATGGGATTACATTAATGTGATTAATGTAAAGAAAATAAACCTAAAAGATGTTGTAGAATCGGATTTAAAAAAAACTACTCGGCTATTTATGAAAAAGCTTCATTTCAAAACATCGGAGCTTAAGCCACTCCTTTTGAAAACTGTTTGATTCTACAACGATATCAAGCTCAAAGCGTTAAAGATTTTCTTAAAAATCATCCGCAACCCTCCGTCATTTTAGGAAGTAGAGTACTTAGTATTCGTGCTACGTTTGTTGACCTTAGCCAAGGCGTAGTGTACGGTAGCTAAGTGATGTCTTCCTACAAACGCATATGATGCAGATTAATTAGGACGGGCATATGACTTTGTTGACCTTAGCCAAGGGTCATGTGAACGGGTCTAATTAATCAAGAAATGACGGGTTGAGCTTGACTAGTGCTCGTGATTTGTTGACCTTAGCCAAGGTCACGAGTATTAGGGGTAAAAACCACATCGGGAATTTCAAGTGTTGAAATTTGCAATGAGATTGCATACCTTCCATGTGATGGTTGGATCCCGATCCCACTGTGGGCAATAGTTGCTCCTAGGAGAGTTTTACAGTTTACAATTAGCTAACTCATTAGGTGTCTAGAAAGGTGTTAACAGGGCTCCGCCTCTGGGAAAACGAGGTTTACTCTAATTAGGTCCGTGCGAAAGCACGGGGAACCTCCCTCAAAGTACCGACACTGGCCTGGCTGAACGGTTAGCGAAGTTGTAGACTGTAATTAATCCTGGCTAGTTTTTCTTTTTAAGGTTTGAAAGAAAACTTGATAAAAAGCAGTGGGAAACATCGATTAGACAAGATAATAAACCAATCTAATCTATGCAAGAGCTTTCGCTGAGTGTATTCTTTTCTCTCTCTTAATGGCAGATACCAATGACTGGACTTAAGCTTCTACTAGATAAAAACAAACTGAATGGGACCAACTATAAAGACTGGCTAAGGAATCTGAAGATCGCCTTGACTTATGATAAAGTATCATATGTCCTCACGGCTTCAGCCCCGCCCGTCCCAGGCCCAAAATCCTCAGTTGCGGACATTGAAGTCCGCAAGACATGGGACGCTGACTGTGCCACGGCCACATGCCTCGCGCTTGCATCGATGGATAACACACATCAAAAGCAGCACGAGGACATGGACATTCACGGGATACTGCTCCATACAAAGGAGTTGTATGGGGAGCAATCTCGCGTATTACGATACGAAGCATCAAAGAAACTGTTTCAGATGCGAATGGCCCCTGGCACACCAGTAGGAGACCATGTGTTGAAGATGATAGCTCTTATAGAAGAGCTTGAGGACCTTGGATGGACAATGGAAAATGAACAATATATAGATATTATTCTACAGTCCCTCCCCTCCACCTTTGCTCAATTCATAGTGAACTTCAACATGCATGGCATGGAGAAGGACCTCCCTGAACTCCTTAATATGTTAAGGAGTGCAGAGAGCACCATGAAGTCAGCAAAGACTCCCGTTATGACTATTGGACAGTCTTCTTCTTCTCGCCCGAAAGCTAAGGCCAAAGGAAAGAAAAAGAAGAAACCCACTAATCCTAAGGGCGGAGTCAAAAAGGTGAAGGGAAAGGGAAAGTCCACGGCTGGAGACCCAGGGAAAGGCGAGTGTTTTCATTGCCACAAGACAGGACATTGGAAGCGCAACTGCACGGAGTACCTAAGTCTCAAGAAGAAGCATGGTGATGCTTCTGCTTCAGGTGCGTTTGTGACTGAAAACTGTTTTTCTATAAACTCTGCTTCCTGGGTATTGGATACCGGTTCAGGTTCTCACATTTGCAATTCCATGCAGGGGCTGAGAAATAGCAAGTTTTGAGGACAGGTGACCATACTCTCCGCGTTGGAAATGGTTCCAATGTACATACAGTCGCAGTGGGAGAGTATCACGTGGGGTTGCCATCTGGATGTATTTTGATTTTGAATCCATGTTATTTTGTACCAACTATGCTATGTAATATAATATCCGTTTCTTTGTTGGACAATGAAGGGTATAATTTTGTGTTGCAGAACAATGTTATGAACATTCACCTAAATCAAATGTTGGTTGGGTATGGTACACTTAATAACGGAATATATGTCCTAAATCAACACACAGTTTTCAGTATACAACACACTAATAAAAGAAAACTTTCAGAATTAAATGAAGCTTTTCTTTGGCACTGTAGACTTGGTCATATTAACGAAACAAGACTAAACAAGTTACACAAAGATGGATATTTAAATTCTTTTGAATATAAATCTTATGCGACTTGCCAGTCTTGTATCAAGGGTAAAATGACCAAAACTCCGTTTACCGGACACGGAGAAAGAGCTTCTCAGCTCCTGGGCCTCATACATAGTGATGTATGTGGGCCTATGTCTACACAGGCTAGAGGCGGTTTTTCATACTTCATTACATTCACCGACGATTTCTCAAGATTCGGTCATGTATTTTTATTAAAACACAAGTCCGACGCTTTTGAGAAATTCATTGAATATAAACAAGAAGTAGAAAAACAAACCGGCTTGAGTATTAAGATGCTTCGATCAGATCGAGGTGGAGAGTATCTCAGTACAGAATTTACAAACTTCCTAAAAGAGAATGGGATTCTCTCTCAGCTCACTCCTCCTTACACACCACAGCACAACGGTGTGTCAGAACGACGGAATAGGACCCTATTAGATATGGTCCGGTCCATGATGAGTGATGCTAAATTACCAGTCTCGTTTTGGGGGCATGCTTTGGAGACTGCAGCGTTTCTGCTAAACAGGGTTCCAACCAAAGCCGTGTCTACCACGCCATATGAGATATGGCATGGGAAGAGACCATCTCTTAAGAGAATTAAGATTTGGGGTTGCCCGGCCTATGTTAAAAAGCAGAATCCGGACAAACTCGAGACACGGTCAGTCATGTGTAACTTTGTGGGATATCCAAAGAATTCTTATGGATATCTGTTCTACCACAAAGAGGAACAAAAAGTGTTTGTTTCTCAACATGCCACATTCTTGGAAAAAGAGTTTTTCACAGATAAAGATGATGGGAAAGTGGTAGATCTAGAAGAGGTTCTAGAGACACAAACTACAAATGACGATTTGATTGAACCGACTGTTGCAACAGAAACTGAAGAACCTCGGCCACTCCGAAGGTCTGGTAGGACTTCTCGCCCACCGGAGAGGTACTACGGTTTCCTCATTGATGGTGACAGAGAAGATTGCATCATGGAAGATGATGATCCTACCAGTTTTCAGCAAGCTATCACGAGTGGTGACTCTGTGAAGTGGCTGGATGCCATGAGATCCGAAATGCAGTCTATGTACACCAACAAAGTATGGACTTTGGACGTTGTACCCCCTGGGGTAAAACCTGTGGGGTGCAAATGGATCTTTAAAAGAAAGATTGGTGTGGATGGGCAGGTAGAGACCTATAAAGCAAGACTTGTGGCGAAAGGTTTTCGTCAAAGACCAGGTCTGGACTATGACGAAACTTTTTCACCCGTAGCCATGCTTAAGTCCATTCGGATCCTACTTGCTATTGCTGCTCACTACGACTATGAAATCTGGCAGATGGACGTTAAAACAGCATTTCTAAATGGAGATTTAGAAGAATGCGTTTATATGGATCAGCCAGAGGGCTTCATTGACAGTGGGAGCAGCGAGAAAGCATGTAGATTGCTTAAATCCATATATGGGTTAAAGCAGGCATCTCGGAGTTGGAACATCTGTTTCGATGATGTTATCAAAGAGTTTGATTTCATCAAAAATCCAGATGAACCTTGTGTTTATAGAAAGGCTGTAGGAAGAGCTGTCACATTCCTCGTATTGTACGTGGATGACATTCTTCTGATAGGAAATGATATTCCTATGCTACAGTCGGTCAAATCATTCCTATCACTGAGGTTCTCCATGAAGGACCTGGGTGATGCCACATACATCCTGGGCATAAGGATCTATAGGGATAGATCCAAAAAGTTATTGGGATTGTCCCAAACCAGGTACATCAACACCATCCTAAAAAGGTTTAGTATGGAAGACTCCAAGCGGGGTGCCTTACCCGCTTGCCATGGAGTCACTCTCTCCAAGGATTCTTGTCCAAAGACCGATGAAGAGAGAGCTCGCATGAGCATTATACCTTATGCTTCGGCAGTAGGGTCTATAATGTATGCGATGTTATGTACACGCCCAGATGTAGCTTATGCACTTAGTGTTGTAAGCAGGTATCAATCCAACCCAAGGGAGAACCACTGGACAGCTGTGAAGAACATTCTTAAGTACTTACGAAGGACTAAAGAATTGTTCTTGGTGTATGGTAATAAAGATCTCCAAATGGAGGCCTTTACCGATTCGAGCTTCCAGAGCGATAAGGATGACAGCAAATCTATCTCAGGGTTTGTATTTACCCTCAATGGAGGGGCGGTAAGTTGGAAGAGTTCCAAACAGGATACCGTTGCAGACTCTACGATGGAAGCTGAGTACATTGCTGCAAATGATGCCGCCAAGGAAGCCGTCTGGATGAAGAAGTTCGTCTCGGAGCTAGGAGTAGTTCCAACCATTATTGATCCAATACCTTTGTATTGTGACAATAATGGGGCGATGGCGTTAGCCAAGGAGCCCAGATCCCATCAACGGTCCAGACACATCCTGAGGCGCTTTCATTTGATCCGGGAGATTGTAGATCGCCGCGAGATCGAGATTAAGAGAGTTGACACAAAGAACAACGCCGCGGATCCATTCACCAAGGCCCTCCCTCAGCCGCAGCATGAGCGACTTTTTGAGATGTTGGGTATGAGATACGCCAATAACTGGCCTTAGTGCAAGTGGGAGATTGTTGGATATATGTATGCCCTAGATGCCATTATGTGATAATGGATGTATCTATACATGTATATATATATTCAGTTTGCATTCTTGCTCGACATGATAGTATGCTATCTGGTTATTCTTTATCTGACATGTTGATTTGATCATGCTTTTATTCATTCATACATGCTGATAAAGCCCCAAGGATATCTGCTTGACTACTCTGATTATGATGGAGATCATACTAGTGGGACATCTGTAGTCTATAAGCATATCCTGAAATGTCCCTAGTCGGAGGTGTATCGAGACGGGGGCATCGATATACCAGAGTAGACTAGCATATATGATACTAGACCCATGTGATGGGCGATGGATGTTTCCACATTCGTCGATGTTTGACATCAAGATCATATACGGGTGCTCAGTGGTGACTGGGTACACTGGACGGACTCGCCGAGAACTCCTATATGGAATTATATCTATCGTCGGATAGCAGTTCTCAGGTGACACTGGTACAGGTTAGTCTGTAGACCCGAGATCGTCATGTAGTTTTTTTTTTTTTCACTGTACTTTGATTGCCACCCTACCACGGCTCTACTGAGTCGTGCAAACAGGTGGCCGTTGGGTACAGTCCCGAGACACACGAAGGCAATGAGCGATAGGAGGGGTTTCGTCTCTCCCGGTATTGGGAGTTGATGCTGTGCTGTGCTCGACTGGTTATAACAGCAAGTCCCTGGCCAGGGCTGCTGAGATTTGCTGATAAGTGTTATCAGTAGTTTCTCGATCTGTTATAGACCATTCACCGACACGACCTATTGAGTTATTGGGGTCGACTTGACCATCCCTAGGCTCGATATGCAGCATATCTGACGAAGAGACCGGACTGTACGGTAGTGTTGCCGGATGGCTCGACGGGAGTTGTAACAGGTTCGCTTGTTGTCTTCTGATCGCTCAATGCCCGGGTGGCCGTTACGTTTAGCTGACCGCTTGCGGCTTGAGGGTACTTGATATGATCATTACCCTCTGCCGGCGTATTGACGAGTCTTAGAGTCCCACAAAGGAGTTACCCAGTCCAGGCGAAACGTTGTGGTGTGCATATGCGATATGCGCATGCACCCGATTGAAATGTGCGTATATGATACCGAACATTGATCGGGTGAACTGCTTTTGGTGGGGTCATATGAGATATGACCGGATTGATAAATCAAGTGTTGATTTATCTTTTAACCATTAGTTTTCTCACTTAAAACCTTTCTAGGGTTTGATGGATGTATGCATGCATGCATGTGTTTCTTTCTTCTTTTCTAGTTTCATGCACATGTAGATGTGCATACATGTACACATACATATATCAAACCATCATGGTTGATTATATATGGAAATGGTGGCAATATAAGACTCACACCATAGATTATTTAATGGATTATTATTTGATTATGGATTTAAAAAGGAAATGAAAAGGAAAGGATAATTATGCTAGTTTCTACATGCTTCTTCTAACCTAACCATGCTCACCTACCACTAAACCATGGTTATCCTTTCCTTTATCATTCTAAACCCAAGTTAAATTAATCATCTATCATTTAATCATGGTTGGAGTCAAGAAGGAATGAATATATATAGTGATATTTATTTCTTTTAAAAAGGTTAACCTTATGGTTATCATTTTACCTCTTGAAAAAGAAATAGCCACCATTTTCATCCTCCTTCATCTTCTCCTCTCTAGTTCTTTTCTAGTGAGTGAAATACAACAAAAGAAAGGTTTTTGAAGTGAGATCCAAAGCCATAACACCATTCTACTCAAGTCTAGCCAACTTGATTAGAGTGTTTACTTCGATTTTACAAAGTAGCGAGCTTTGATGGAGATCTCCGCGGTGGATCATCGTGGACACAAGGGGAGTTCAAGAGGACCTCGATTCAACACCAAAGAGCCTAAGGAGAAAAGCAAAAACGGGAGCTACAAAGGTTGTAGCCTTCAAACCCTAACTTTTGTTAGCTTAAGTTTAGTAAACCCTAATTTTCTAGGATCTATCCTTTGCATGTTAATTTAGCATCTTAAAAATTAAAACTTTGGGTCATGTGATGCTTCAAAACTCTTTATAGGGTGCTATACTAATGTCACGACCCGCAGGGTACGGAACGTGACTGGCACTTAAGTTTACGAAACGTCTAAAGACGTCCGTAAAATAAGTAAGCCAAAGCCCAGAAAACAAAACCAATTAAGCAAAAGAGTGAAGAAAACCCAATCAATTGAAAGCGAGTTTATCAAATAAGTCATGTAAAACCCTTTTTAAAAACAATACCAATTTTTCCGAAAATTTCGGCAGAGTCTCCTTTGTAAATACTGGCCCCCAAAATGGGTACAACAAAATATATATGAATCCAACAAAATAGGGCATCCCCAAGCGGGAGCTAGCTCTTCGCCACAAGGCGGTCACAAATCCCACGCAATATAAAGCAACAACAAGCAAAATAATCATAATGAAGCATAAGAAAAAACAGCATGTCGACTCAAGTGAGCTCGACCCCAAAATACAGCATAAAAGTCCACAAACCTCACAGTCTCATCTCTAGGTCAATACAATAATACTGGTAGAAACAGTAGATGGAGTGTACTAGATACAAAGAATATACAAGGTGGTACAAAAATAATAACATGACCCACCTATGAGCAAAACCTCGAGTCCAGGCAAAAGAGGCAAAAGAACAAGTGCGCCCGCCGCTACTGTACTGACGGAGCGGACCTGCAAAAGGCTGTGGCACAACGGGGGTGAGTTGCCAACTCGTGAGTAATAAATAACATCTACAAAGGCTATCGTATGCATGCACACAAGCATCCTAGCATCTAAAATACAGGTATGAATGGATGCACTAGCAGGTGTGTATACAACATCAGTGTACGAATATGTATGCAACATGAATATCTGAGGTCTCAATAGGTATCTATAAGAAACATTTTATCTCTTTTTGTTTTTGAAACTCTTTTAGAATGCCAGCATAATACTCAAGGAATCGACGAGAACCGGTGTCCAGCAACGACACCTAAAAGCTGTCTCAAATCTCATAAATCCATGTCATAGTGTCTCTGGCCTCAGCCATCCGGCTGACCCATCTCAAATATCAATATCTCATCATCTAGCGGCCACGGTCGGTATCCTCTGGATATCCGCCGTCCCAAACAGTCACCGGTAGGTAATCCGTCCCCTGCCAGGCTCAACGTCAACACCACATTCCTCTTGCCCCGGGGTACCTTACCGGGCCCACCATGTACCCGTGACGGTTCCTCCACTCCTCGACACGGATTTCCAAAACCACAGCAAACTCATGGTGGACGACACTTACATCACTAGAAAACCGCAATTTACATATTTTAAAAAATATAGTAAGTTTAGAAATTTTGCGGCTTTCCCCCGAAATCCAGAAATATCATAAAATCTCAAGAAATCCTCATAAGTGCATATGTCAATGATAATGAATGCATATGGTATCAATAATCAAGTTGCGATGTGTGATTAATAGATTAGGCATGAACAATTAATATGATGAAGTACATGCACATGAATAGCAATCCTACGGTTTCATTTTAAGGAATTAAAGGCAATAGCACAAGTTTTAGTATCAATTAGTAAAAGGTTTCAATTTAAAGGTTATCTAGTGTGGTGGCATGGCAATTACCAGGGTGTGTGTGTAAGCATGAATAGTGCTCGTGCTGCATATAAAAACCCTGGCAATGGTGCAGGTGTCCTATAAAATGGTTTCGTATAGGTATGTCAATATAATGCATGGATGCAGCAAATAATCAAATAAGTATTTCACCCCTAATTACTAACACCACTAAGAATCTTGTAAGTTACTAAAACTATCGGGCGGCTTGCGCCATCCAACGATAGTCCCCCGTAGATGTTACATCTACTCACCGGAATCCCTGGCTAGCTGTGTCCAATCACCGCTTTCCCCTTTCGCGCCGCGTCTGACGTCTCCGCGACTGAACCTGGAATTTACATCAATACCAAACATAAGGTTACATATCAAGAACGACGCAAAACCCAAACGAAACTACTAAAGTTCACTAGCTAGGTACAACGTGCGCAGGGTGCGCGGAACATACGCGAAAATCGCAAAAACTGCCAAAAAACGCCGATTTGGTCGCCCGGCAAAACTAAAACCCGACTACTCAAAAATCCGCACACACGCATCCTAAACGTCATAGGATAAGCCAACACAATCATCAAGATGTCGAAAATAATCCATCACATAATTTTATAACAAAACTAGTAAGCAGATACATTCCAAAAATCGGTGCAACATCACCGATTTGCTACAAAGACTACTATCAAGCTTGAACAACCAACCACACTACAAGCAATCTACAAACACTATAATTACAACACATTAGCAATGATTCAAAACCTATTTTCCATACATAAACCCTTTCTTGAATCTCCTAAAACAACAATTTACAACCAAAATCACACTTTTAAAATTTAGTAAATTAGCATAGTTTAAAGACCACATAACAAGGTAATCTCTTAGATTAGGTTGTGTAGGAACTAGATTAATTACAAAACAATTTAATTAACTAACATGGCTTCAAGAACCCTAGTTTAATTTTTGTAATTAGCAATCACAAATCAAATTCCATACTACAAATTTAAATTAACATAATTAAAAGCCCACATAAGAAAATTAACCTCTTAGATTAGGTTAGCAAAATAACTAGATAGAAAAATAGATTTAATTAGCCTAGTAATGGTATGCTAAAACCCAAGTTCATATCAAACTACCCTCTTTAAACAAAACTAGATTAGGAATTAAATAAAGATTTAACACTAAACAATTTCAAGGTTCTAATTAGCACCCTTAAGCAACAATGTAACCATTTGATTAGAAATTATACCTCCAAAGTTCAAATCCTATGATGCTAAAGCCTCCCAAGATGCCATCTTTCTCCAAGATTTGAACCAATTTGGGTTTGAGAAGAGAGGGAATAAGGTTTTGTGTTGAAAAAGTGAAGGATTTGTTGATTTTTATTGAATTTTGTTGCAAATTTTTGAAGAAAATGAGAGAGAAAGAGAAGGAAAATAATGGAAATGGAGGAGGGTGCAGGTCTCGGCCAGGAGAGGTAAGGGGAGGAGTGGGGGAGAGTTATGTGGAATTTCCAAGGTCAAAGCTCTCACATCTCACTAAAAACCCACATGCAAATTACTATATTTAAATCCCACTCCAAACAATTCATTAACATGATTTAAAAGTCAAAAAGAGAGGGATGGGGGCTGCTGCAGCAGTGGTGGGGCCGGCCTAGGTGAGTGGGGGTGAGTGGGAGTGGATACAAAGAGGTTTTATGCAAAAAGACCCCCCACAAGTCCAAAATTGCAAGTTTTAGCTTAAAATTCAATAAATTTCGTTTTCTATAATAAAAATTAGTTAAAAATCAAAATAAAATACTAAAAATTTATGTTAAAACTAGATTTTAATTAACATGATTTTAAAGCTTAATTTTAGCCCATTTAAATTTGTATTTATCGCTAATTTAATGTATTTTCTTACCGGCTTAAAATAATATTAAAAAATTGAAAAATTAGGGAAAATTTTTAAACGACCAGAATTTCATAATTAACTCATTAGCTAATAAAAACAAGCAATTACCTATCCATTTTAGGTATAATTAGTCCTAAACTGCAAAATAACAAAAAAGACGGTTTTCGGAAAAATACCGAATTTTCACCGATTTTCAGGAAAACACCAAAACGACTTTTCAAGACGCTACAACTAACCTTACAAAAGCAGGCATCGCGGAGTTGGAACGTCTGTTTTGATGAATTAGTCAAAGATTTTGACATCATCAAAATGGTAGATGAACTTTGTATATACAAAAAGGTAGTAGGGAGTATGGTGATGATCCTCGTAGAGTACGTGGATGACATACTCTTGATAGGGAAAGAGTTTCCTATGCTATGCTCGATCAATCTCCGCCTATCATAATGATTCTCCATATAGGATCAAAGTGATACCTCCTAAATCCTGGGTTATGGATCTATGAGATAGATCTAATTGGATGTTAGGATTCTCACTAGTTGTAGTGAGATGGTATCAACCGATCCTTGGGAGAATCACTGGAAGGGTTCCAGGGTGATAATGACGACTGAGTGTCAGTCACAGGCATTGTCTTTACCCTCAGTAAAGGGACGGTATGTTGGAAGAGTTCCAAACTAGATACCGTGACATACTAGACGATAAAGGCTGGATACATCGCTACTTAAGATGCTACCAAAGAGGCTGTTTGGGTGTATATTCGTTCATGAGATGAACTACGTTCCTACCATTGTGAGAAAATGGAGTTGTGGCTTATGCCAAGGAACGTCGGTCCCATCAGTGATCCAGACATATTCTAAGGCAGTATCACCTGATCATGGAGATGGTTGATCTCCAAGGAGATCGAGTTTAGGAGAGTAGACTCAGAGGACAACACAGCGAATCCATTCACGAAGGCCTATTCCCAGAGAGAGACTTTTATGGGATGGTTGAGTATGAGATACTGCAACCACTGCTACAGATGGCCCTAGTGCAAGTGGGAGATTGTTAGTTATATGTATGCCCTAGAGGCCATTACTGTACATAGGATGTCTATTGTAGTGGATGCTGGGACATATATAGGGAGGACTTTCTTGCTCGACATGATAGTATGCTATCTGGTTACTCTTTACCTTAACGTGTACACTGATAGTCTCTCTGTTATATGTTGGTAAAGTCCTTAGGATGTGTACTTGACTACCTGGACTATGATGCGGATCATACTAGTGGGGACATGGTAGTCCATAAGTACATCCTTCAAGGTCCCTAGTCGTGGGTGTTTCGAGACGGGGTATCGATATACCAGAGTAGACTAGCGTATACCTTCTCGACCCATACAGATGAGCGATGGATGATCCCATATCCATTGGTGTTTGACATCAGAGATGATATACGGGTGCTCAGTGGAGACTGGGTACACTGGACGGACTCGCCGAGAACTCCCAGATGGTATTATACCTTACGTCAGATGGCAGTTCTCAGGTGACACTGGTACAGAGTAGTCTGCTGACCCGAGATCGTCATAGAGTCTTGTGTGGTTCCCACTGTGCTTTGATTTCCACCTTACCACGTCCAACAGGGCGTGCAAAACGGTGGTTTTTGGGTACCGTCCCGAGTCACATGGAGGCAATGAGCGATAGGACGGGATTTGTCTCTCCCGGTATAGGGAGTTGATGTTGCGTTGTGTTCGATTGGCTATAACAGGAAATCCTTGGCCAGGGTTGCTGAGATTTACTGGTAAGTGTTACCAGTAGTTTCTCGAATTGTTATAGACCTCATATCGACACGACTTATCGAGCTATTGGGGTCTGACGTTTACCACCCCTAGGCGAGATATGCGGCATATCAGACGATCAGACCGGACTGTACGGTAAGTGTTACTGGTTGGATTCACAGGAGTGTGAGCGGGCTTGCTCGTCGATCTTCTGATCGCTCAATACCCGGGTGGCCGTTACGTTTAGCAGACCGCTTGCAGCTTGTGGGTGTTTGATATGATCATCACCTGCTGCCGGCGTATTGACGAGTCTTTAGAGTCCTACACAGAGGTTTCCTGGCTCAAGCGAAACGAAATAGGAGCGCATATAAGATATGTGCGGGACCGAGAATTATGCGTGTATGTGATACCGTATTTCATTCTCGCGATGAATGTGTCGAATGGTTGTATGCGATATAACCTAGTTATCGAATCAAGGATTGATTCGATAAATCGATACATTGTATACTAGTCGGTTGTGTGCGACATGACCGAATCATTGAATCAAGTGTTGATTTAATGATTTAATGCATAATTATATATTTGATATATTACTTTGCATTAACTAGTATTGGTTCACTTTAAATGGATTTTCTCACTTGGATGTACAAGTTGTATATGTGATATACTTTTTGTGCACTTGATTGTATCATGTTTGATGATACATGCTTACTTGGTTAAGTGTAAAGAATTAAACCATGGTTAAACTAATGATTAGGTTTTGTTTATCCATCACTTATTTATTCATTTATTTATTTTCTTTTTCATTTTGGAATGGATAAATGAATGGTGGATTGTTTTGTTTGTTAGTTGAATCTTCTTGAAGCTTTGACTAAGTCATCACTCTTGTCTTATACTTAACCCTAACCATTCAAGTTAACCATGGTCTATTCTCTACACTCAACTAAGGTTAGTATATGATAAGTATTTCAATTATTTTACATATTATTCAATACTTATCATATTCTATGAGCTTCTTCCTCTTCTTCTTCTTCATGAAGAAACCTTGCTCCATCAATGGCAACTTGTGCAAATGAGTGAGAAATCCAATTCTAAAGTGAACCCAATTCCTATTTCTTCATCCTCTACCTCTTGCCAAGTAGTAGAGTGTGTTTTCTTCACAAGTTTCATGACTTGGTGAAGTGGGAGCTTGATCTTGTGATGCCTCGACGTAGATCATCTTCGGCACGAAGCCGACGACCTTGCCCGCCTATTTCTCCGATGAAGCCGACGCTAGAGCCCGGGTTTCCATTTGGACAGCGAGGAGACTTCATTGCGGAGCTATGGAGGTGGAGGACCGGATCTACAAAGGTTGTATTTCCGTTCTCTTAGTAAAGTAGTTTACTAGTTCTAGTTTCGCCTAAAATATCTAGTTAACGATCTAGTCTAGGGTTTCTCGGCACCGTAATTTTTGAAATTGGCATGGTTGATGCCTTGTGAGACCTCTTAAGAGTGCCTAGGAACCCTAAATCTTGAAGTCCTCTTGCGTCTACGACGATCCACCCGGAGTTCCCCGTCCAAGCTCGCAACTTCGCAAAACCGAAGAGAACACTCTAAACAAGTTGGCTAAACTTGCATAGAATGATGTTGTGGTTTAGAATCTCACTTCAAAAATCTTTCTTTGAGTGTGTTTTACTCACTAGAAAAACCTAGAGAGCAAATGGTGAAGCAGGATGAAGATGGTGACTTTTCTTTTTTAGCAAGTGTAAAAGATAAAAGATGACCCTTTTAAAAAGAAATGAAATATAACCTTTTATATTTTATTCCTTCTTACATCCAACCATGGTTAAGTGATGGAGAGTTTATTTAACTTGAGTTTTAAATGATAAAAAGAAGGATAACCTAAGGTTAGAGGTAGGTGAGCTTGGTTAGGTTAGAAGAAGAATGTAGAAGCTAGTAAAGATTATCCTTTTCTTTTCAATTTTGTTTCAAATAAAAAATCAAATAAAAATCCATTACTTAATCCATGGTGTGAGTCTTATATTGCCACCATTTTCATGTGCTAACAACCATGATAGATGGGTGTATGTATGTATGCATGTATGCACATCCACATGTGCATGAAACTAGAATGAAAGAAAGAAACACATGCATGCATGCATACATCCATCATATTCTAGAAAGGTTTCAAGTGAGAAAACTAATGGTTAGATGATAAATCATAACTTGATTTATCAATCCGGTCATATCTTATATGACCCCACCAAAAGCAGGCCACCCGATCAATGTTCGGTATCATATACGCACATTTTAATCGGGTGGATGCGCATATCGCATACGCGCACCACAACGTTTCGCCTGGACTGGGTAACTCCTTTGTGGGACTCTAAGACTCGTCAATACGCCGGCAGAGGGTGACGATCATATCAGGTACCCTCAAGCCGCAAGCGGTCAGCTAAACGTAACGGCCACCCGGGTATTGAGCGATCAGAAGAAAACAAGCGAACCTGCTACAACTCCCGTCGAGCCAACCGGCAACACTACCGTACAGTCCGGTCTCTTCATCAGATATGCTGCATATCGAGCATAGGGATGGTCACGTCGACCCTAATAACTCAATAAGTCGTGCCGGTGAATGGTCTATAACAGATCGAGAAACTACTGATAACACTTATCAGCAATTCTCAGCAGCCCTGGCCAGGGACTTACTGATATAACCAGTCGGGCACAGTACAGCATCAACTCCCAATACCAGGAGAGACGAAACCCCTCCTATCGCTCATTGCCTTCGTGTGTCTCGAGACTGTACCCAACGGCCACCTGTTTGCACGACTCAGTAGAGCCGTGGTAGGGTGGCAATCAAAGTACAGTGGGAGAACACACAAGACTCCATGACGATCTCGGGTCTAGAGACTAACCTGTACCAGTGTCACCTGAGAACTGCTATCCGACGATAGATATAATTCCATATAGGAGTTCTCGGTGAGTCCGTCCAGTGTACCCAGTCACCACTGAGTACCCGTATATGATCTTGATGTCAAACATCGATGAATGTGGGAACATTCATCGCCCATCGTATGGGTCTAGTATCATATACGCTAGTCTACTCTGGTATATCAATGCCCCGTCTCGATATACCTACGACTAGGGACTTTCCAGGATATGCTTATAGACTACAGATGTCCCACTAGTATGATCTTCATCATAATCAGAGTAGTCAAGCCAATATCCTCAGGGCTTTATCAGCATGTATGAATGAATAGAAGCATGATCAAATCAACATGTTAGATAAAGAAGAACCAGATAGCATACTATCATGTCGAGCAAGAATGCATACTGAATATATATATATACATGTATAGATACATCCACTATCACATAATGGCCTCTAGGGCATACATATATCCAACAATCTCCCACTTGCACTAAGGCCAGTTATTGGCGTATCTCATACCCAACATCTCAAAAAGTCGCTCATGCTGCGGCTGAGGGAGGGCCTTGGTGAATGGATCCGCGGCGTTATTCTTTGTGTCTACCCTCTTAATCTCGATCTCGCGGCGATCTACAATCTCCCGGATCAAATGAAAACGCCTCAGGATGTGTCTGGACCGCTGATGGGATCTGGGCTCCTTGGCTAACGCCATAGCCCCATTATTGTCACAATACAAAGGTATTGGATCAATAATGGTTGGAACTACTCCTAGCTCCGAGACGAACTTCTTCATCCAGACGGCTTCCTTGGCGGCATCATTTGCAGCAATGTACTCAGCTTCCATCGTAGAGTCTGCAACGGTATCTTGTTTGGAACTCTTCCAACTCACCGCCCCTCCATTAAGGGTAAATACAAACCCAGAGATAGATTTGCTGCCGTCCTTATCGGTCTGGAAGCTCGAATCGGTAAAGGCCTCCATTTGGAGATCTCCATTACCATACACCAAGAACAATTCTTTAGTCCTTCGCAAGTACTTAAGAATGTTCTTCACAGCTGTCCAGTGATTCTCCCCTGGGTTGGATTGATACCTGCTTACAACACTAAGTGCATAAGCTACATCTGGGCGTGTACATAACATCGCATACATTATAGATCCTACTGCCGAAGCATAGGGTATAATGCTCATACGAGCTCTCTCTTCATCGGTCTTTGGGCAAGAATCCTTGGAGAGAGTGACCCCATGGCAAGCGGGTAAGGCACCCCATTTGGAGTCTTCCATACTAAACCTTTTTAGGATGGTGTCAATGTACCTGGTTTGGGATAATCCCAATAACCTTTTGGATCTATCCCTATAGATCCTTATGCCCAGGATGTATGTGGCATCACCCAGGTCCTTCATGGAGAACCTCAGTGATAAGAAAGATTTGATCGACTGTAGCATAGGAATATCATTTCCTATCAGAAGAATGTCATCCACGTACAATACGAGGAATGTGACAGCTCTTCCTACAGCCTTCTTATAAACACAAGGTTCATCTGGATTTTTGATGAAATCAAACTCTTTGATAACATCATCGAAACAGATGTTCCAACTCCGAGATGCCTGCTTTAACCCATATATGGATTTAAGCAATTTACATGCTTTCCCGCTGCTCCCACTATCAATGAAGCCCTCTGGCTGATCCATATAAACGCATTCTTCTAAATTTCCATTTAGAAATGCGGTTTTAACGTCCATCTGCCAGATTTCATAGTCGTAGTGAGCAGCAATAGCAAGTAGGATCCGAATGGATTTAAGCATGGCTACGGGAGAAAAAGTCTCGTCATAGTCCAAACCTGGTCTTTGACGAAAACCCTTCGCCACAAGTCTTGCCTTATAGGTCTCTACCTACCCATCTATACCAATCTTTCTTTTAAAGATCCATTTGCACCCCACAGGTTTTACCCCAGGGGGCACAACGTCCAAAGTCCATACTTTGTTGGTGTACATAGACTCCATTTCGGATCTCATGGCATCCAGCCACTTCACAGAGTCTTTACTCGTGATAGCTTGCTGAAAACTGGTAGGATCATCATCATCCATGATGCAATCTTCTCCGTTACCATCAATGAGGAAACCGTAGTACCTCTTCGGTGGGCGAGAAGTCCTACCAGACCTACGGAGTGGCCGAGATTCTTCAGTTTCTGCTGCAAAAGCCGGTTCAACCAAATCGTCATTTGTAGTTTGTGTCTCTAGAACCTCTTCTAGATCTACCACCTTGCCATCATCTTTATCTGTAAAAAACTCTTTTTCTAAGAATGTGGCATACTGAGAAACGAACACTTTTTGTTCCTCTTTGTGGTAGAATAGATATCCATAAGAATTCTTTGGATATCCTACAAAGTTACACATGACTGACCGTGTCTCGAGTTTGTCCGGATTCTGCTTTTTAACATAGGCCGGGCAACCCCAAATCTTAATTCTTTTAAGAGATGGTCTCTTCCCATGCCATATCTCATATGGTGTGGTGGACACGGTTTTGGTTGGAACCCTGTTTAGCAGAAATACTGCAGTCTCCAATGCATGCCCCCAAAACGAGACGGGTAACTCAGCGTCACTCATCATGGACCGGACCATATCTAATAGGGTCCTATTCCTTCGTTCTGACACACCGTTGTGTTGTGGTGTGTAAGGAGGAGTGAGCTGAAAGAGAATCCCATTCTCTTTTAAGAAGTTTGCAAATTCTGCACTGAGATACACACCACCTCGATCTGATCGAAGCATCTTGATACTCAAGCCGGTTTGTTTTTCTACTTCTTGTTTATATTCAATGAATTTCTCGAAAGCTTCGGACTTGTGTTTTAATAAAAATACATGACCGAATCTTGAGAAATCGTCAGTGAATGTAATGAAGTATGAAAAACCGCCTCTAGCCTGTGTAGACATAGGCCCACATACATCACTATGTATGAGGCCCAGGAGCTGAGTAGCTATTTCTCCGTGTCCGGTAAACGGAGTTTTGGTCATTTTACCCTTGATACAAGACTGGCAAGTCGCATAAGATTTATATTCAAAAGAATTTAAATATCCATCTTTGTGTAACTTGTTTAGTCTTGTTTCGTTAATATGACCAAGTCTACAGTGCCAAAGAAAAGCTTCATTTAATTCTGAAAGTTTTCTTTTATTAGTGTGTTGTATACTGAAAACTGTGTGTTGATTTAGGACATATATTCCGTTGTTAAGCGTACCAGACCCAACCAATATTTGATTCAGGTTAATGTTCATAACATTGTTCTGCAATACAAAATTATATCCTTCATTGTCCAACAAAGAAACTGATATTATATTACAAAGCATACTTGGTACAAAATAACATGGATTCAAAACCAAAATACATCCAGATGGCAACCCCAAGTGATACTCTCCCACTGCGACTGTATGTACATTGGAACCATTTCCAACGCGGAGAGTATGGTCACCTGTCTTCAAAACCTTGCTATTTCTCAGCCCCTGCATAGAATTGCAAATGTGAGAACCTGAACCGGTATCCAATACCCAGGAAGCAGAGTTTATAGAAAAACAGTTTTCAGTCATAAACGCACCTGAAGCAGAAGCATCCCCATGCTTCTTCTTAAGACTTAAGTACTCTGTGCAGTTGCGCTTCCAATGTCCTGTCTTGTGGCAGTGAAAACATTCGCCCTTCCCCGAGTCTCCAGCCTTGGACTTTTCCTTTCCCTTCACCTTTTTAACTCCGGCCTTAGGATTAGTGGGTTTCTTCGTTTTCTTTCCCTTGGCCTTGGCTTTCGGGCGAGAAGAGGAAGACTGTCCAATAGTCATAACGGGAGTTTTTGCTAACTTCATAGTGCTCTCTGCACTCCTTAACATATTAAGGAGTTCAGGGAGGTCCTTCTCCATGCCATGCATGTTGAAGTTCACTATGAACTGAGCAAAGGTGGAGGGGAGGGACTGCAGAATAATATCTATATATTGTTCATTGTCCATCGTCCATCCAAGGTCCTCAAGCTCTTCTATAAGAGATATCATCTTCAGAACATGGTCTCCTACTGGTGTGCCAGGGGCCATTCGCATCTGAAACAATTTCTTTGATGCTTCGTATCGTAATACGCGGGATTGCTCCCCATACAACTCCTTTGTATGGAGCAATATACCGTGAATGTCCATGTCCTCGTGCTGCTTTTGATGTGTGTTATCCATCGATGCAAGCGCGAGGCATGTGGCCGTGGCACAGTCAGCGTCCCATGTCTTGCGGACTTCAAAGTCCGCAACTGAGGATTTTGGACCAGGGATGGGTGGGGCTGAAGCCGTGAGGACATATGATACATTATCATAAGTCAAGGCGATTTTCAGAATCCTCAGCCAGTCTTTATAGTTGGTCCCATTCAGTTTGTTTTTATCTAGTAAAAGCTTGAGTCCAGTCATAGGTATCTGCCATTAAGAGAGAGAAAAGAATACACTCAGCGAAAGCTCTTGCATAGATCAGATTGGTTATTACCTTGTCTAATCGATGTTTCCCACTGCTTTTATCAAGTTTTTCTTTCAAACCTTAAAAAGAAAAAACTAGCCAGGATTAATTACAGTTTACAACTTCGCTAACCGTTCAGCCAGGCCAGTGTCGGTACTTGAGGGAGGTTCCCCGTGCTTTCGCACGGACCTAATTAGAGTAAACCTCGTTTTCCCAGAGGCGGAGCCCCGTTAACACCTTTCTAGACACCTAATGAGTTAGCTAATTGTAAATTGTAAAACTCTCCTAGGAGCAACTATTGTCCACAGTGGGATCGGGATCCAACCATCACATGGAAGGTATGCAATCTCATTGCAAATTTCAACTATTGAAATTCCCGATGTGGTTTTTACCCCTGGCACTTATGACCTTAACTAAGGTCAACAAATCATAAGTACCAGTCAAGTTCTACCCGTCATTTCTTGATTAATTAGACCCACTCATATGACCCTTAACTAAGGTCAACAAAGTCATAAGAATGTCCTAATTAATCTGCATCATATGCAATGTAGGAAGACATCACTTAGCTGTTGGAGATAGTGCCCTCAGAGTCAACTATTGGATCACAGGCATGTGATTGCAATGATTGAGGGAGGACCTATCCCGGTAGGACAGTCTTACTCAAGATGATAGTATGCTATCTGGTTTATCTTTATCATCGTATACTGCTTTAGGTGACCTGACAAGGTCGCTATTACACGTTGATAGAGCCCCTAGGATTCTTGCTTGACGACCAGCAGTATGATGGCGATCATATACGTGGGAGCTGGGGTCCATAAGCACATCCTTAAAAGGTCCCTAGTCGTGGGAGTTTCGAGACAGGCCATCGATACTCCATTAGTAGACTAGTGTATACAGTCGAGACCCCGACGAGGGGCGGTGGCCGGTCTCACAAGCCACTGGTGTCAGTTGGTTCACCTAAGATGTATACAGGTGCTCATTGGGTTATGAGTACACCGGAAAGGACTCGCCGGGAACCTGCCAGTTGGGATTATACCAGACGTCAGATGGCAGTTCCCTGGTGACATGTGTACAGGTTAGTTCATCGACCTGAGATCGTCATTTGTCTCGTGTGAGTTCCCACTGTACTTTGATTACTACCCTACCACGGCTTAAAGGAGTCGTGCAAACAGGTTTTAGTTGGGTACAGTCCCGAGCCACATGGAGGCAGTGAGCGGATCTGCAGGGGTTCGTCTCTCCCGGTATTGGGGGTAAGGTCGCGCTGTGTCTAGGAGAGCCATTACACAAAGCCCTCGGCCGAGGCAGGAGATTTACTGGTAGGTATTCCAGTAGTATCTCAGGGTGTTCTGGGCTACACTCCGACACGACTTGTACCGCTTTTAGGGGTCTGACTTTTACCAACCCCCTAGGCCCGCCATGCGATACTCATAGACGAACGAACCGGACTGTACGGATATTGTCACAGACAGGCTCAGTAGGGTGTCAGGATGAGTTCGCTCATCGACGTCCCTTTTGGTCAATAGCTGGTGGCCCGTCACGTATGGCTAATACCTCTGACGTGCTTGTGGTTAAATCCACAGCCACAGTATTGACGAGTCTTTAGAGTCCACCACACTCAGTTACTCAAGTTTCGGGCGAAACGCTGTAGAGGCCGTATGGAGATATGGCAGGGTCCGATCAGATACGTTCGGTATTGCACAGATCAGGATCGGACGGTTAGTACTAGAGGCCGTATAGATATATGGCAAGGTCCGATCAGATACGTGCGGTATTGCACGGATCAGGATCGAACGGATATTACTAGCCGGCTTTGGTTTAAGCCGGATCCTAGTTTAGTACAGTGTAGATTTTGTCTCATTGCATTTGTATCCGGTCGAAATACAGATGCGGGTGTGTATGCACAGTATCGGGGTTTTCCTGTAATTTATTACGGGACCGGTTTTCTGGAGTTGCCAGTTTGCATTCCGTTCCGGCCAGTTTTCATTTGTTCTTTCCCGGCCGGACTTTTCCGATGGAGGGGGTTATTTGCAAGTTTGCAAATAACATTTTGTGGAGGGTTTATTTGTGAGATGAGAGATTATGATAGCATCTTTAGATTCCCTTTCCATCTTTTCTTTTCATGCATCATTACTTGTATTAATGAGAAAGGATTAAGATGGGATTGATTTGCTTCCTTGATGTGAGACTGCTTTATGTTGTGGTCACCACCTTTGTTCTCCTACACTCACCTCCCTCATGTGTGATATTCTTTCCTCCACCACTTTTGACAAAAGGGGGGGGCCGGCCACTTCATGAGGGAGAGAGGGAGAGAGTGAGATTTTTTCTTTTTGATGAGGATAATTGGTTCATCTCATTTTTCTTGCTACACACATTCTAGCTCCACATGAAAGTTCATTTCTATTCTATTCCTCCATCACCATGGCAACTACACAAACCCCAAAGAGACATGGATTCTACACTTGCCTACAGCGAATCTTGGACGCGTCGGCTAGCCAACTTCGCGCCCGAGTTGCCTCGGTATTGAGGTGGGAGCCCGTAAAAGATGCAGACGATGTGGTGCCCTTCCGGCAAGGATGCGACGACCGGAGTTTCCGCGGGAGATCGGGACGACGACGAGAAGACCGGAGGACTCGGATCACTCGGTATATCTCTCACCTTTTCTCTTGATTGCTAGGATTAGGTTAATGGTTACGATCCGGGTTTATTGTCCGTGGAAGCGCCAGTTTGAAAGCTAAGAAAATTTTTGATTCCGCATTTTTGCCTCGGATAGACGGCCGGGGCGCTGCCGTGGCGCAACATGGTATCAGAGCCACGCCATTAACCTAGTCTAGCTTTGTCTAATGTGTTTTACTTTTCCGATCGAACAAAAATTCCAAAACCGCATTTTCTTCACATCAATTTTCTGTCGAATTTTTTCTGGCTCTAAAAATTTTTCAGGTTGTAGAAAACTGATGTACTGGAAGTCCTAAGAATTCTGGAGAAATTCGAGACGATGATCTTTCAAGCGGAGCGCGGAACCGCGGAGAAACCCCCCTTCGCGCCGCGGTTCCGCCGCAGTTTGGAGTGATCGATGTGTCGAATTTTTCCAGTAGGCTTCTGGGGTTAAAATAGGGTTTCTGGAATATTATGTTTGGGCCCAGAATTTCCTGATATGCTACAGTAGTACTTAGGGGCCCACTTGGTAATTTTGATCGATCGGATATTTTAAACACATTGGTTCACAGTATTTACATTATATCTCCGACCGTGAATGTCACTTGATCGGTAAATCCTGTCTAACTGCTATAGCCTGGTTAGACGGATTTGCGAACGTGACATTCACGTTGATGTTCTATGTATTGCTGTGATGTTGCGGATCGGTCGTGGGGGATAGCCTGGATGCAATGCTAGTACTGTTTTGTTGTATTATGTACATTTGATATTGCGGGGCGAGCGTCCGACATGTGGACTGCCGTCACTGCCTGTTTGTATTATTCTTTTGGAGCACGACCTGGTTACGGTCGATGTACCCGTTGTATGTATATTTTACTTTCTGTACTAGGATTACCCCGCGGAGGGGTGCACGGATAGCCGGGTTCTAGAGGGCAACGGGCCCGCATCTCATGGCATTGAAACGGAGGAGGCTTCACTCTAGGATTGGCGGGCTATTCGCCGCACTCGTAGGGGATACAGGTTGACCCAGGAGGGGTGCCCAAGTTACCGGATTCCGTGAAGTGCTGGGTGGTCCATTCACGTTGCTGAAGGGGGCTGCCTCGCTTCAGTCTTTGGCGGGTAACTTGCCGCGCCCGTAGGGGTCTAGGATTTTCATTGCACAGGCTATCCACACGACCAGGGGAACGTCGGGTTTCAGTAGCGGCTCTATGAAACCCGGGGTTTCCAGATATCTGTATTGTTCTGTGATGCTGGTTACATTTCTGTTATGTTGCATTTTATCATGCCTTGAGGGAAAATTATATATTATATATATACTAGTAGATGTTGTATATGTTTTGCATCCGTGCTAGTCCAGTCCCCGCTCTGTCGTTAGTTAAGTAACCTAACGGGTGATGACGGGACCCAGTGGCGAATGCGGATGGCATATACGTACATCATTATTTTCGTTCTTTGTGGTGTGATCAATTGATGGGACTGCGTTGATTCGGATCAATGCAAGCTAAAAAAACCTATTCTGATGTTGTTGGAACATTTTTTCAAAAAGCTGTTATTGCAAGGGCGTTCTCTTTTGTTTTGCATCGTGGTATTCAGTTGGAATATCCTGTTCCTCAGTCGACGAGGCAAGGGCCGAGATCCCTTCACCGGGAGTGACCCCTTGGACAAAAGTTTGCGTCAGGGCAATAACTTCGCTATAGCCGATTACTTTTGCTTTGCATCATGGTATTCAATTGGAATATCCTGCACCTCATTCTACGGGGAAAGAGCCGAGATCCCTTCACCGGGAGTAACCTCTTTAGCAAAGGTTTTTGTCACTGTGTTTTTATAAAAACTATGCAGTTCCTTCAACGATATCAAGTTCATTACGTTAAAGGTTTTTCGCCAAAAACCAGCCGTAGCCCTCCGTCATTTCCTACGGGTATTATTTAGTATTCGTGCTGCGTTTGTTGACCTAGTCAAGACGTAGTGTTCGGTAGCTAAATGGTACTTGTTTGTTACATAAATGGGATTGGTTAGGACAGTCGTGCGGCCTTGTTGACCTAGTCAAGGGCACGTACGGGTGGGTTTAATGCAATCCAGAACAATGACGGGTTGAACTTGACCGGCGGCTTATGGTTTGTTGACCTAGTTAAGGTCATAAGCCGCTTGGGGTAAAAATCACATCGGGAGTTTCAAAAGAACTGAAACTTGCCAGGCATGCGCATACTTTCTGGAGTATGGTGACTTGAGTGGATTCCATCACGTTATCATGCGATGATAGTTGGGTCCCGATTCCCACTGATGAGTTGGTTTACTCCTCGGGTGATCCCGACTAATTCTTCTTTCAGGTTTGGAGAAGAATTTGAGGTTACAGTGGGAGGTTTCCAGATTAGATAAAGTGATAACCATTCTGATCTAGGTAAGAGTGCACGCTGAGTGTTTCTTTTCTCTCTCTCTTTGGCAGCGACCATTGACCCGACCTTAGACTATGACTCAGTGACCAAGTTGACCGAACCTTCTTAACACTGGCTTTTGGATTGTCAGAGTTTCAAACCTCATTGCCATTCCTACTTTTACCCTTTTCTCCAGGACACCCCGTATTACTACGAACGTCCACTTCCATTGGACAAAACCATCGTATGGTTATATACGAACTCGAAGGAATTCGAGGATGGTTTCCGGTTCTGGAGAAAACGAATAGGACTATTCAGTTGTCTTTTCCTTTTACCTTCTCTCTCAGCTTGCGAGTACTCCTTGGTTTAGGAGTAGTACACCTATTATGCAAATTGGATAGTCTTCTTCCAAACCATAGGCAGGTGCCGACCGGTAGGGAATGAAGAAAGCCAATTAGCCTAAACGGTGTACAGAATGTATTAACTTCAGACAAAGCAAGGGATTAGTAAGAGGGCAAAGTAAATTGCGACTGCTATTCACGACCAAACCAAATATTTCTTCGCCAATCCTAAATCACCTTTGTATTTCTCCAGGACACTCCGTATCACTACGAAGATCCCAGTTTATTGGATAATCCATCGTATGGTTATATACGAACTCGAAAAGAACTTGTTCCAGTTCGGGGATGGATCCTGGTTCAGGAGAAATAGGAATAAAGTTTATTCAGGTGTCTTTTATCTTCACCTTCTCTCGCATTGCGAGTGTTCCTAGGATTGGGACGGTACACCCATTATGCTTATTGGATAGTCTTCTTCCAAACCATAGGCTGGTGCCGAACGGTAGGGAAGGAAGAAAACCATTTGGCCTAAAGGGTGTACAGAAGGTAATGACTAAAGACATATAAAGGGATTTAGAGAAATGGCAAAGAGATATATGGTTACAGTTGTGAATCTGGATAATGGAAGAGGCATTACTAGGAATACCAGGATACCCCATCGAAACATTTCAATGTTTCAGTTTCACTGTGTACTGTTAAAAGAAAACTGATTTCCCGATTAGATACTTACTCCAGGGTATGTATTTACCATGTATGAGTCTCACATCTGTATGGTTTTACAGATGATGAGTGGGAGAAAGTTATTGGGAATTAGGTGATCACCCTCATTATATCGGGATTCGTTGTAATTGGTGATATTTGAGGAAGTCACCTGGGCTGTTTGCCGGTCGGCAAATATTTGGTTTTGAATATCCGTTGTTATGCACCAATTTCAAATTGATATATCTGTACGTCTATTTTTATAGAGTGAGACATACCTTTTTGAAATTATGTCTATGACATTTACCTATATCGGTGGATGGTTAGGTAAGGAGCATTAAACAGCGGTGTAATTCTTCTTAACCATAAGTACAGTTTTCAACCTACGACACACGGTGAATGAGTTATTAGACTCAGGGGACTTATGCAAAGTATTGTATATTGTCCAGTGTCCATTAGGACAGAGGGGTTGGTCCTCGTACTATATTCGGTTTACTTATGACTTCTCTAGTTCTTGGACAAGTGTGTTTCGTAGAAACACAGGGTCTGAGTTTTGAGAAGTTATAGGTATATGAATAAAGTAGAGAACCAGATATTGCAAGTATCGGGATTCTTCAAGGTGATCGAAGATGCAGATACTTGTGAATGGTATTCAGTTGATAGTAATGATTAAGAGAACTTGCTTCTCTTTCAGATTACTCATAATTGGAAGCACTCCTAAGTTGAGTAACGCTGATCGGCCTCCTTCCATTTAGTTGACATGCACTGGAGACAGCTGCATGATTTGAATCTGGTTCAATTAAATCAGTGCCTCTGTTTCTGTATTGGATATAGAACAGTTCATATCTTGACATTGTTAAGGTACGGGGAGTTGTCCGGCTTATGCTTAAAATCAGACTCCGGATAACTCAAGGCACGTTTCTGTAATGGCTGTTTGTGGGTTGACCCAGGCTATGACGAGGGTTGACTTTCTACCATCTGGAAGATCAATAGTGATATTGTTCTTCACTCGCCACAATTTTAAAAGAAATGGATTTTTCAGAAAACAGTAGTGGGAGTATTGTAGAACTGGAAGTGATTCCAGAACCGCAAACGATTACTGAAGATTTGATAAGAACCTAAAGATTCAATCTGGTTTGACATTCCATTGGCCACTCCGCAGATATGGTGGGTAACCTCAGGCACTCGAGAGGTACTTCGGTATGCTCAAGGACGGTGGCAGGGAGGTTCTTGTTTACCCAGACTTGCCATTGCTGTTGTTCCAGACTGTGAGACTCGGCAGAGAATGAGTATAGCGTCATTCTAAACTTGCTTTAGAAGTGTACATCTATATGACTCTGCCAGAGGGTTGTCGTAGTCAGTGGGAGCAGCGGAAGCATTGGTGGACAGTTGGCTTATGTCTATTTATAGACTAAAGCAGATATAGCGGAGATAGATCATCTATTTCTGATGTGACAGTCATAGGTTTGACTTCATCAGAATAGGGGATGGATCTGTTAAGAAGGTAGTAGGGTGTGATGTCCTAGTATTTGATGACATACACAGAATAGGAAGTGATATTCCTATACTACGATCGGTTATACTTTGATTGTCACACAGTGTTTTCTCCACACAGGACTTGGATATTATATCAGACATTCTGGTTACTAGATCTATGGTTTTAGATCTAGATTTGGGTGGTTTCCCAATAAGGGTACTTAGACAGCATTCTATGAGTATTTAGAATGGACGACTCCTGGCACGGTAGTGTACCTGCAGGTGATGGAGTCACCCTCTCTAAAGGTGTCTTACAGACTAAAAGGGAGAGGGATACGCATGATTGGCAGATCACTTGCTTAGGTAATTGAGTCAATCATGAGATGTCAAGTACCACACCAGATGTTGTTCTTGCAGTAGATGCAATAAGTAGATGTTAATCCAATCCTGGAGAAACGATCGGAAGCAGCTTTAGAACATAAGTGAATGTTCTAGGGATTTGATAACGGCAGCCTCCTTTAGGAGACGGTTATCATTCCAGGCTTCCAAAGTGACCTGGATGGCAGAGTGGCTGTCAGAGTTTTAGTTTTCCCTCTGATGAGGGCCAGTTTTTTGGACAGGTGGTCCGGGTGGATACTGAGGGAAAGGCATGGCGCAGAATACTGATTAAGTTCTGTTGACGATACAGTCTAAGAAGTTTGGATTTGGAGTTCATTTATGAGCTAGGTCCCATCAGACATCCAGACACATTCTAAGACAGGTATTGCTCATTTCGGGAGATGGCTTTCTCCGCGAACTTGAGATTTAGAGAGACATACAAAGAAACATCACAGCGGATCCACTCACTGAGGCTATTCCTCGAACGTAATAGTTTCGCAAACGAGCTTTGTGAGATTGACTAGTAGAGGAGTTGGGTGTTCGGTATCACACGGGATGTGAGTATGCGACATCGCAATAATTGGCCTTGAGTGCAAGTGGGAGATTGTTGGAGATAGTGCCCTCAGAGTCAATTATTGGATCACAGGCACGTGATTGCAATGATTGAGGGAGGACCTATCCCGGTAGGACAGTCTTACTCAAGATGATAGTATGCTATCTGGTTTATCTTTATCATCGTATACTGCTTTAGGTGACCTGACAAGGTCGCTATTACACGTTGATAGAGCCCCTAGGATTCATGCCTGACGACCAGCAGTATGATGGCGATCATATACATGGGAGCTGGGGTCTATAAGCACATCCTTAAAAGGTCCCTAGTCGTGGGAGTTTCGAGACAGGGCATCGATACTCCATTAGTAGACTAGTGTATACAGTCGAGACCCCGACGAGGGGCGGTGGCCGGTCTCACAAGCCACTGGTGTCAGTTGGTTCACCTAAGATGTATACAGGTGCTCATTGGGTTATGAGTACACCGGACAGGACTCGCCGGGAACCTGCCAGTTGGGATTATACCAGACGTCAGATGGCAGTTCCCTGGTGACATGTGTACAGGTTAGTTCATTGACCTGAGATCGTCATTTGTCTCGTGTGAGTTCCCACTGTACTTTGATTACTACCCTACCACGGCTCAAAGGAGTCGTGCAAACAGGTTTTAGTTGGGTACAGTCCCGAGCCACATGGAGGCAGTGAGCGGATCTGCAGGGGTTCGTCTCTCCCGGTATTGGGGGTGAGGTCGCGCTGTGTCTAGGAGAGCCATTACACAAATCCCTCGGCCGAGGCAGGAGATTTACTGGTAGGTATTCCAGTAGTATCTCAGGGTGTTCTGGGCTACACTCCGACACGACTTGTACCGCTTTTAGGGGTCTGACTTTTACCAACCCCATAGGCCCGCCATGCGATACTCATAGACGAACGGACCGGACTGTACGGATATTGCCACTGACAGGCTCAGTAGGGTGTCAGGATGAGTTCGCTCATCGACGTCCCTTTTGGTCAATAGCTGGTGGCCCGTCACGTATGGCTAATACCTCTGACGTGCTTGTGGTTAAATCCACAGCCACAGTATTGACGAGTCTTTAGAGTCCACCACACTCAGTTACTCAAGTTTCGGGCGAAACGCTGTAGAGGCCGTATGGATATATGGCAGGGTCCGATCAGATACGTGCGGTATTGCACAGATCAGGATCGGACGGTTAGTACTAGAGGCCGTATAGATATATGGCAAGGTCCGATCAGATACGTGCGGTATTGCACGGATCAGGATCGAACGGATATTACTAGCCGGCTTTGGTTTAAGCCGGATCCTAGTTTAGTACAGTGTAGATTTTGTCTCATTGCATTTGTATCCGGTCGGAATATAGATGCGGGTGTGTATGCACAGTATCGGGGTTTTTCTGTAATTTATTACGGGACCAGTTTTCTGGAGTTGCCAGTTTGCATTCCGTTCCGGCCAGTTTTCATTTGTTCTTTCCCGGCCGGACTTTTCCGATAGAGGGGGTTATTTGCAAGTTTGCAAATAACATTTTGTGGAGGGTTTATTTGTGAGATGAGAGATTATGATAGCATCTTTAGATTCCCTTTCCATCTTTTCTTTTCATGCATCATTACTTGTATTAATGAGAAAGGATTAAGATGGGATTGATTTGCTTCCTTGATGTGAGACTTGCTTTATGTTGTGGTCACCACCTTTGTTCTCCTACACTCACCTCCCTCATGTGTGATATGCTTTCCTCCACCACTTTTGACAAAAGGGGGGGCGGCCACTTCATGAGGGAGAGAGGGAGAGAGTGAGATTTTTTCTTTTTGATGAGGATAATTGGTTCATCTCATTTTTCTTGCTACACACATTCTAGCTCCACATGAAAGTTCATTTCCATTCTATTCCTCCATCACCATGGCAACTACACAAACCCCAAAGAGACATGGATTCTACACTTGCCTACAGCGAATCTTGGACGCGTCGGCTAGCCAACTGCGCGCCCGAGTTGCCTCGGTATTGATGTGGGAGCCCGTAAAAGATGCAGACGATGTGGTGCCCTTCCGGCAAGGATGCGACGACCGGAGTTTCCGTGGGAGATCGGGACGACGACGAGAAGACCGGAGGACTTGGATCACTCGGTATATCTCTCACATTTTCTCTTGATTGCTAGGATTAGGTTAATGGTTACGATCCGGGTTTATTGTCCGTGGTAGCGCCAGTTTGAAAGCTAAGAAAATTTTTGATTCCGCATTTTGGCCTCGGATAGACGGCCGGGGCGCTGCCGTGGCGCAACATGGTATCAGAGCCACGCCATTAACCTAGTCTAGCTTTGTCTAATGTGTTTTACTTTTCCGATCGAACAAAAATTCCAAAACCGCATTTTCTTCACATCAGTTTTCTGTCAAATTTTTTCTGGCTCTAAAAATTTTTCAGGTTGTAGAAAACTGATGTACTGGAAGTCCTAAGAATTCTGGAGAAATTCGAGACGATGATCTTTCAAGCGGAGCGCGGAACCGCGGAGAAACCCCCCTTCGCGCCGCGGTTCCGCCGCAGTTTGGAGTGATCGATGTGTCGAATTTTTCCAGTAGGCTTCTGGGGTTAAAATAGGGTTTCTGGAATATTATGTTTGGGCCCAGAATTTCCTGATATGCTACAGCAGTACTTAGGGGCCCACTTGGTAATTTTGATCGATCGGATATTTTAAACACATTGGTTCACAGTATTTACATTATATCTCCGACCGTGAATGTCACTTGATCGGTAAATCCTGTCTAACTGCTATAGCCCGGTTAGACGGATTTGCGAACGTGACATTCACGTTGATGTTCTATGTATTGCTGTGATGTTGTGGATCGGTCGTGGGGGATAGCCTGGATGCAATGCTAGTACAGTTTTGTTGTATTATGTACATTTGATATTGCGGGGCGAGCGTCCGACATGTGGACTGCCGTCACTGCCTGTTTGTATTATTCTTTTGGGGCACGACCTGGTTGTGGTCGATGTACCCGTTGTATGTATATTTTACTTTCTGTACTAGGATTACCCCGCGGAGGGGTGCACGGATAGCCGGGTTCTAGAGGGCAACGTGCCCGCATCTCATGGCATTGAGACGGAGGGGGCTTCACTCTAGGATTGGCGGGCTATTCGCCGCACACGTAGGGGGTACAGGTTGACCCAGGAGGGGTGCCCAAGTTACCGGATTCCGTGAAGTGCTGGGTGGTCCATTCACGTTGCTGAAGGGGGCTGCCTCGCTTCAGGCTTTGGCGGGTAACTTGCCGCGCCCGTAGGGGTCTAGGATTTTCATTGCACAGGCTATCCACACGACCAGGGGAACTTCGGGTTTCAGTAGCGGCTCTATGAAACCCGGGGTTTCCAGATATCTGTATTGTTCTGTGATGCTGGTTACATTTCTGTGATGTTGCATTTTATCACGCCTTGAGGGAAAATTATATATTATATATATACTAGTAGATGTTGTATATGTTTTGCATCCGTGCTAGTCCAGTCCCCGCTCTGTCGTTAGTTAAGTAACCTAACGGGTGATGACGGGACCCAGTGGCGAATGTGGATGGCATATACGTACATCATTATTTTCGTTCTTTGTGGTGTGATCAATTGATGGGACTGCGTTGATTCGGATCAATGAAAGCTAAACAAACCTATTCTGATGTTGTTGGAACATTTTTTCAAAAAGCTATTATTGCAAGGGCGTTCTCTTTTGTTTTGCATCGTGGTATTCAGTTGGAATATCCTGCTCCTCAGTCGACGAGGCAAGGGCCGAGATCCCTTCACCGGGAGTGACCCCTTGGACAAAAGTTTGCGTCAGGGCAATAACTTCGCTATAGCCGATTACTTTTGCTTTGCATCATGGTATTCAATTGGAATATCCTGCACCTCATTCTACGGAGAAAGAGCCGAAATCCCTTCACCGGGAGTGACCTCTTTAGCAAAGGTTTTCGTCACTGTATTTTTATAAAAACTATGCAGTTCCTTCAACGATATCAAGTTCATTACGTTAAAGGTTTTTTGCCAAAAACCAGCCGTATCCCTCCGTCATTTCCTACGGGTATTATTTAGTATTCGTGCTGCGTTTGTTGACCTAGTCAAGACGTAGTGTTCGGTAGCTAAATGGTACTTGTTTGTTGCATAAATGGGATTGGTTAGGACAGTCGTGCGGCCTTGTTGACCTAGTCAAGGGCACGTACGGGTGGGTTTAATGCAATCCAGAATAATGACGGGTTGAACTTGACTGGCGGCTTATGGTTTGTTGACCTAGTTAAGGTCATAAGCCGCTTGGGGTAAAAATCACATCGGGAGTTTCAAAAGAACTGAAACTTGCAAGGCATGCGCATACTTTCTGGAGTATGGTGACGTGAGTGGATTCCGTCACGTTATCATGCGATGATAGTTGGGTCCCGATTCCCACTGATGAGTTGGTTTACTCCTCGGGTGATCCCGACTAATTCTTCTTTCAGGTTTGGAGAAGAATTTGAGGTTACAGTGGGAGGTTTCCAGATTAGATAAAGTGATAACCATTCTGATCTAGGTAAGAGTGCACGCTGAGTGTTTCTTTTCTCTCTCTCTTTGGCAGCGACCATTGACCCGACCCTAGACTATGACTCAGTGACCAAGTTGACCGAACCTTCTTAACACTGGTTTTTGGATTGTCAGAGTTGCAAACCTCATTGCCACTCATACTTTTACCCTTTTCTCCAGGACACCCCGTATTACTACGAACGTCCACTTCCATTGGACAAAACCATCGTATGGTTATATACGAACTCGAAGGAATTCGAGGATGGTTTCCGGTTCTGGAGAAAACGAATAGGACTATTCAGTTGTCTTTTCCTTTTCCTTTTTACCTTCTCTCAAGTGGCAAGGTCCGATCAGATACGTGCAGTATTGCACGGATCAGGATCGAACGGATATTACTAGCCGGCTTTGGTTTAAGCCGGATCCTAGTTTAGTACAGTGTAGATTTTGTCTCATTGCATTTGTATCCGGTCGGAATACAGATGCGGGTGTGTATGCACAGTATCGGGGTTTTCCTGTAATTTATTACGGGACCAGTTTTCTGGAGTTGCCAGTTTGCATTCCGTTCCGGCCAGTTTTCATTTGTTCTTTCCCGGCCGGACTTTTCCGATGGAGGGGGTTATTTGCAAGTTTGCAAATAACATTTTGTGGAGGGTTTATTTGTGAGATGAGAGATTATGATAGCATCTTTAGATTCCCTTTCCATCTTTTCTTTTCATGCATCATTACTTGTATTAATGAGAAAGGATTAAGATGGGATTGATTTGCTTCCTTGATGTGAGACTTGCTTTATGTTGTGGTCACCACCTTTGTTCTCCTACACTCACCTCCCTCATGTGTGATATTCTTTCCTCCACCACTTTTGACAAAAGGGGGGGCCGGCCACTTCATGAGGGAGAGAGGGAGAGAGTGAGATTTTTTCTTTTTGATGAGGATAATTGGTTCATCTCATTTTTCTTGCTACACACATTCTAGCTCCACATGAAAGTTCATTTCCATTCTATTCCTCCATCACCATGGCAACTACACAAACCCCAAAGAGACATGGATTCTACACTTGCCTACAGTGAATCTTGGACGCGTCGGCTAGCCAACTTCGCGCCCGAGTTGCCTCGGTATTGAGGTGGGAGCCCGTAAAAGATGCAGATGATGTGGTGCCCTTCCGGCAAGGATGCGACGACCGGAGTTTCCGCGGGAGATCGGGACGACGACGAGAAGACCGGAGGACTCGGATCACTCGGTATATCTCTCACCTTTTCTCTTGATTGCTAGGATTAAGTTAATGGTTACGATCCGGGTTTATTGTCCGCGGTAGCGCCAGTTTGAAAGCTAAGAAAATTTTTGATTCCGCATTTTGGCCTCGGATAGACGGCCGGGGCGCTGCCATGGCGCAACATTAGCTACCGTACACTACGCCTTAACTATAGTCAACAAACGTAGCACGAATACTAAGTACTCTACTTCCTAAAATGACGGAAGGTTGCGGATGATTTTTAAGAAAATCTTTAACGCTTTGAACTTGATATCGTTGTAGAATCAAATGGTTTTCAAAAGGTGTGGCTTAAGCTCCGCAGTTTTGAAATATAGCTTTTTCATAAAAAGCCGAGTTGTTTTTCAAATCCGATTCTACAACATCTTTTTAGGTTTATTTTCTTTACATTAATCACATTAATGTAATCCCATCATTTAAGTCCTTAAGCCAATCACAGAAAAGAAACGAAAATAACACGTACGCTTATGCCATCCGCATTCGCCGCAATGTTCCGTTATGCACCGTTAGGTTACTTAACTAACGGCATACCGGGACGGGACTGGCGCGGGTGTAAAACATAAGCAACGTCTACTATATATCATATATATAATATGTCATTCGTCTCAGATATCACAGAACACAGGCAGCAGAAATATAGATATAACGTGGGATATACTAGGACGTCCGTATTTAGTATTTAGCCAGAATAGAAAATACGGATTCCACAGTCGCGATGAATAGCCAAGCCCACACCCTGGACCCCTACGAGAGCGGCAAGTGACCCTGCCAATTCTGGAGTTTAGGAGACCCGGTATCGACTCCTCGAGATGGCCTCCCACTGAACCCCAGAACCCGGTCACCTGTGCTCCCCTTCTTGGGTCCATCCTAATGCGGAAAAGTAAATAATATACAACACTGGTGACACAACCTCAACCCGGAAGTGCCCCAAATAAAAGAATATTACATTACATTTGAATTTACATGAATGAAAATATAAAACTCTCATCTCACATAAAACCCCCCGGCTATTCAATCGCGACAATCCTGCACATCATATCTCAGCAACACATAATATCTCAAATCATCAACGTAAGTAAGTATGCATACCCCAATTGTCGTTGATGTATAGCAATGAAACCGGCGATATCGTACATACTACACTTACGGTCACAGAAAAGAAAGTGTAAAACTACAATATTTGGAATCCACATTCTCTTTAGACATCATAAATGCGAAACATCACATATTTCGTATTTCATGCCTAAACTATATGAATTCCACATATTGTATCACATTCCAGATAAACAGACAGTATTAAAGTTTTTCGAACGAACGATCAAGTACTCAAGATTCACTAAAGCTCAACACTTGAGCAGGGTTCAAAAATCTGGAGTGTGACACAGTAGTAGCGGTCCAGCCGTAGAAGGGTCAAGCCAACGCCTCACATGTGGCACGCCGTACTGCCCCAAACCCTAAGGTTCAAAGGGCAGTTCAAGACGGTCACATAATCGAGTTAAGGTTTGTTGTCTTCTAGAGGGACCACCACAAAAAGACTTGCACGTATCTCCAAAGTATTTAAACCCCGTGAATAGTGAGCAAATGATACTCGTTCAAACACTTCAATACTTTCTACTTTACCTCGAAAAACTACGAAATGAAAATACCGATCGAATCTGTGCGTCCAAAACCATCTCCAGAAAATACAGTACTATATTCAGATTAAACATACCTAAAACAGTATACTAGCAGACCTAGGAATTATGGTGCAATCTTCATAGCATGATTCCACTGTACGGCCGCGGATCCGCGGCCTAAGCAAGGAATTGCCGCGGTTCCGCGGCCATATGAACAGTACACTGCATCATTTTTCACCATTATTCTTAGTTTTCCCTGCTGTATTTTTTAAGTATTTTTAATTCTGAAAAAAGTCAGATTTTAAAATTTGTCCAGAGACGGTCCAAGAAATCGTATTTTTTGTCCGATCGGGATTTTACTTCGTAAAAGCGTCGCCTAATGTTCTAGGTCGGCTCTGATATCAATGTAAGGTTTGCCTAGCACCCTATGAGGAGTTTTGAAGCATCACATGCCATAAAGTTTTAATTTTGATGGTGCTAAACAAGCATGCAAAGGAATCGATCCTAGAAAATTAGGGTTTCGAAACTTAAGACTTATAACGTTAGGGTTTCGAGACTACAACCTTTGTAGCTCCCTATTCCTGGACTCCTTGGTGTCTTGGGTGTTGAGTGGAGGTCCTCTTGAAGTCCTCTTGCGTCTACGACGATCCACCCCATCCAAGCTCGCAACTTCGCAAAACCGAAGAGAACACTCTAAACAAGTTCGCTAAACTTGCATAGAATGATGTTGTGGTTTAGAATCTCACTTCAAAAACCTTTCTTTGAGTGTGTTTTACTCACTAGAAAAACCTAGAGAGCAAATGGTGAAGGAGGATGAAGATGGTGACTTTTCTTTTTTAGCAAGTGTAAAAGATAAAAGATGACCCTTTTAAAAAGAAATGAAATATAACCTTTTATATTTTATTCCTTCTTACATCCAACCATGGTTAAGTGATGGAGAGTTTATTTAACTTGAGTTTTAAATGATAAAGAGAAGGATAACCCAAGGTTAGAGGTAGGTGAGCTTGGTTAGGTTAGAAGAAGAATGTAGAAGCTAGTAAAGATTATCCTTTTCTTTTCAATTTTGTTTCAAATAAAAAATCAAATAAAAATCCATTACTTAATCCATGGTGTGAGTCTTATATTGCCACTATTTCCATGTGCTAACAACCATGATAGATGGGTGTATGTATGTATGCATGTATGCAGATCCACATGTGCATGAAATTAGAATGAAAGAAAGAAACACATGCATGCATGCATGCATACATCATATTCTAAAAAGGTTTCAAGTGAGAAAACTAATGGTTAGATGATAAATCAACACTTGATTTATCAATCCGGTCATATCTCATATGACCCCACCAAAAGCAGGCCACCCGATCAATATTCGGTATCATATACGCACATTTTAATCGGGTGGATGCGCATATCGCATACGCGCACCACAACGTTTCGCCTGGACTGGGTAACTCCTTTGTGGGACTCTAAGACTCGTCAATACGCCGGCAGAGGGTGACGATCATATCAGGTACCCTCAAGCCGCAAGCGGTCAGCTAAACGTAACGGCCACCCGGGTATTGAGCGATCAGAAGAAAACAAGCGAACCTGCTACAACTCCCGTCGAGCCAACCGGCAACACTACCGTACAGTCCGGTCTCTTCGTCAGATATGCTGCATATCGAGCCTAGGGATGGTCAAGTCGACCCTAATAACTCAATAAGTCGTGCCGGTGAATGGTCTATAACAGATCGAGAAACTACTGATAACACTTATCAGCAATTCTCAGCAGCCCTGGCCATGGACTTACTGATATAACCAGTCGGGCACAGTACAGCTTCAACTCCCAATACCGGGAGAGATGAAACCCCTCCTATCGCTCATTGCCTTCGTGTGTCTCGGGACTGTACCCAACGGCCACCTGTTTGCACGACTCAGTAAAGCCGTGGTAGGGTGGCAATCAAAGTACAGTGGAAGAACACACAAGACTCCATGACGATCTCGGGTCTAGAGACTAACCTGTACCAGTGTCACCTGAGAACTGCTATTCGACGATAGATATAATTCCATATAGGAGTTCTCGGTGAGTCCGTCCAGTGTACCCAGTCACCACTGAGCACCCGTATATGATCTTGATGTCAAACATCGATGAATGTGGGAACATTCATCACCCATCGTATGGGTCTAGTATCATATACGCTAGTCTACTCTGGTATATCAATGCCCCGTCTCGATATACCTACGATTAGGGACTTTCCAGGATATGCTTATAGACTACAGATGTCCCACTAGTATGATCTTCATCATAATCAGAGTAGTCAAGCCAATATCCTCAGGGCTTTATCAGCATGTATGAATGAATAGAAGCATGATCAAATCAACATGTCAGATAAAGAAGAACCAGATAGCATACTATCATATCGAGCAAGAATGCATACTGAATATATATATATATATATATATATATATATATATATATATATATATATACATGTATAGATACATCCACTATCACATAATGGCCTCTAGGGCATACATATATCCAACACATAAATGCTTAGCATTGTGTGCACACAGAAAGGACCGTGTCCTAGTAAGTGTCTAACACTTTATTCAAAAAGAAACGACAATGACTAAGTGTGCTGAGCCCAAGTTGGCCAAACTCCTAATCAACCGAGCCCATGTGCTCTTTATTTTTTTAAACTGGTCTTAGTCCCAAATAAGACCACCAATCTTTTGAAAAATATCCATTGGTTCAAAGGTGCATCTCTCCACACCTCTGATACATGTCGTTATAATTCTTCAACGTCTTCAGAGAGGTGGAGGGCCCCAATAACCAATAACCCTTGGTATATCCCAAAACCAACAAACCTTAAACCTAATGGACCGTAACGTGTAGGGTTCCTATGAACGGCAGCAAGGTTTCGGGAGGCATCGTCCATACCATTTTCAAATTTTTGTCGTTTTAAAGAACCCTAAACTAGAATCTTTAACTAGAGAATCATAAGAAACATATTGTAAACTACTTTACAACTAAGTGAACTAGGAATACAACCTTTCTAGACCGGTCCTTCACTTCAATAGCTCTGTGCAGTAGTCCCTTCGCTCCAAGTAGTGATCTTCTGGACTCTAGCATGGCTTCACAAGAAGAAAGGAACGAACTTGCCTGAAGTCTTCGAGGCCGAATATGATCTACGTCGAGGAGACACTAACCCAAGCATGAAGTAGGATTTTTGCTCACTTTAGAATTGATTTTCTTACTAATATTTCTCACTTGTTCAAAAGCTAGAGAGCTCTTGATCTTGAAAAACAAGATGAAGAGAGATAATGTTGTGAGAGTGAATGGCAACCATATGTGAGAAAATATCTAATATTACTCATGTAAAGACTTAACCATGAGTTTAGATAATGGTTGGATTAACAAATATCTAGTGTAAGACAAAACTAGTGGACTAAGTCAATGGATCTCAAAGCTTCATGAAGCCTCATGCCATGTGACAAATTTCCAACTGATAATTGAATTACCATAAATAAATAAACCCTACATTATCTTTATCATGGTGTAAGTCTCATACACCCATGTTGCATATATCATCAACCATTATACACAAATAAAACACAATTAATATATATCACATATATATTAAGTGTGCACATGTGAGAAAAATAAATGCTTAAGTGAGCTAATATTAGTTAATGTAAACTAGTATATCACATATACAATTATACACTAAATTATCAAATCAACACTTGATTTAATAATCCGGCTATATCTCATATAACCGACTAATATTATATGTACCAACTTATCGAATCAACACTTGATTCGATAACCCGGCTATATCAGATATAACCGACCGATACAAATATCGCGAGAATAGAATACGGTATCTCATACTCGTATCAATCTCGGTCCCGCACATATCATATATGTGCTCCTACTTCGTTTTGCCTGGGCCAGTAAAACCTCCGTGTAGGACTCTAAAGACTCGTCAATACGCCGGCAGTAGGTGATGATATATCAAGCACCCACAAGACATCGGCGGTACTAGCTGGACGTAACGGCTGCCCGGGTATTGAGTGATCAGAAGATCAACAAGCAAGCCCGCTCTAGCTCCTGTAAAGCCTGTCAGTAACACTACCGTACAGTCCGATCTCTTCGTCTTAGATGTCGCATATCAAGTCTAGGGGTGGTAAACATCAAAACCCAATAAGTCGATAAGTCATGCCGATACGAGGCTCATAACGGGTCGAAAAACTACTGATAACACTTACCAGTAAATCTCTAAATCAGCCCTGGTCAGGGACTTCCAGTTATAACCAATCAAGCACAGCACGACATCTACCCCCAATACCGGGAGAGACGAAATCCCCTCCTATCGCTCATTGCCTCCATGTGACTTGGGACTATACCTAAAAACCATCGTTTTGCACATCCTCTTGAACGGGGTAAGGTGGAAATCAAAGCACAGTGGGAATCACACAAGACTCTATGACGATCTCGGGTCTACAGACTAACCTGTACCAGTATCACTAGAGAACTGCTATTTGACGTCAGGTATAATACCATCTAGGAGTTCTCGGTGAGTCCGTCCAGTGTACCCAGTCTGCACTGAGCACCTGTATACCATCTCTAATGTCAAGCACCAATGGATATGGGATCATCCATCGCCCATCTCATGGGTCAAGAAGCGTATACGCTAGTCTACTCTGGTATATCGATGCCTTGTCTCGTTACGCCCACGATTAGGAACATTAAAAGATGAATTTATGAACTACCATGGCCCCACTAGTATGATCTGCAATATAATCATGGTGGTCAAGTATACATCCTAAGTGCTTTACCAACATGTAACCATGAGCAGTATCAAGAGATAAGTATACATGTTAAGATAAAAAGCAACCAAATAGCATACTATCATATCGAGCAAGAAATTCCTCTTTATATATGTCCAAGCATCCACTATAATATACATCATATGTACAATAATGGCCTCTAGGGCATACATACAACTAACAATCTCCCACTTGCACTAGGGCCAGCTGTTGTAGTATCGCATACCCAACATCCCGAAGAGTCTCTCGAACTGTATCTGGGGAATGGCCTTCATGAGTGGATCCGTTGTATTGTTCTTCGTGTCAACTCTCCTGACCTCGATCTCCCGGTGATCAACTATCTCCCGGATCAGGTGATACCGCCTCAGAATATATCTGGATCGCTGATGGGACCTGGGTTCCTTGGCCAAAGCCACCGCTCCATTGTTATCACAATACAAAGGTATTGAATCCTCAATGGATGGAACCACTCCAAGTTCAGTTATGAACTTCTTCATCCAGACAGCCTCTTTGGCAGCATCATTAGCAGCGATGTATTCAGCCTCCATCGTCGAGTCTGCCATGGTTTCCTGTTTGGAACTCTTCCAACAAACCGTCCCTCCATTGAGGGTAAAGACAAATCCCGAGACCGACTTAGAGTCGTCCTTATCACTCTGGAAGCTCGAATCGGTAAAGGACTCCACTTGGAGTTCTCCATTACCATACACCAAGAGCATCTCTTTAGTCCTTCTCAAGTACTTGAGAATGCTCTTCACAGCTGTCCAGTGACTCTCTCCTGGATCTTCTTGATACCTACTCACTACACTTAGTGAGTATGCTACATCGAGTCTGGTATATAGTATCGCGTACATGATAGAGCCTATTGCCGAAGCATAGGGTATCCTTTGCATGCGAGCTCTCTCCAAATCAGTCTTGGGAGACATCTTTTTGGAGAGAGTGAGTCCTGAGATCGTGGGTAAAAACCCATGCTTGGATTCTTCCATATTAAACCTCTTTAGTATGGTGTCAATGTACCTAGATTGGGATAATCCCAGTATCCTTTTAGATCTATCACTATAGATCTTAATCCCCAAGATGTAGGAGGCATCACCTAGATCTTTCATTGAGAATCTTGTGATAAGAAGAGCTTGACCGAGTGCAGCATAGGAATGTCATTTCCTATCAAGAGTATGTCAACCACGTACAATACGAGAAAGACAACCTTACTCTCTACCACCTTCTTGTATATATAAGGTTCATCTACGTTTTTTACGAAGTCAAACTCTTTGACAACGACATCAAAACAGATGCTCCAACTCCGCGATGCCTGCTTTAACCCGTAGACGGATTTAAGCAGATTGCACACTTTTCCGCTGCTCCCACTGTCTACGAAGCCCTCTGGCTAGTCATGTAGACGCACTCTTCCAAATCACCATTTAGAAATGCGGTCTTAACATCCATTTGGTAGATTTCGTAGTCATGGTATGCAACAATGGCAAGTAGGATCCGGATGGACTTAAGCATAGCCACTGGAGAAAAGGTTTCATCATAGTTCACACCTGGTCATTGACGAAAACCTTTTGCAATAAATCTAGCTTTGAATGTCTCAACTTTTCCATCTATACCAAGTTTCTTCTTAAAGATCCATTTGCTCCCGATGGGTTTTACCCCTTTAGGAGCAACTTCCAAAGTCTATACATTGTTGGTGTACATGGATTCCATCTCAGATCGCATTGCATCCAGCCATTTCACAGAGTCCCTACTCGTGATGGCCTGCTCGAAGCTAGTTGGGTCATCATCTTCCATGATGCAATCCTCGCTCCCACCGTCTACGAGAAAACCGCAGTATCTCTCAGGTCTATGAGGAACCCTACTAGATCGGCGGAGAGGCTGAGGTTCGTTGGGAGCTATCGAATCCTCTGGTTCCACTAAATCATCAGTTGCAGTTTGTGCTGCTGGAACTTCTTCCAGCTCTACCTCTTTGTTACTAACTTCTTTTACAAGAAATTCCTTTTCTAAAAAGGTGGTGTATTGAGAAACAAACACTTTTGCTCCTCAGCGTGGTAGAAAATATATCCCTGTGAATTCTTTGGATATCCTACAAACTTGCAAAGAACTGACCGTGCCTCAAGTTTATCCGGATTTTGCCTTTTGATATAAGCCGGACAACCCCATTTCTTAACTCATTTAAAATATGGTCTCTTCCCACTCCATAACTCATATGGTGTGGTAGGTACAGATTTAGATGGAACTTGATTCAATAAGTATGTTGTCTCAAGCGCATGACCCTAAGAGGAAATAGGCAACTCAGCAGTGCTCATCATAAAGTGCACCCTATCAATAGGGTGTGATTCCTCCGTTCCGATACACCGTTGTGTTGTGGTGTATACAGAGGAGTAAGCTGAGAGAGAATCCCATTCTCTTTTAAATAGTCCAGGAACTCATTGCTCAAGTATTCTTCTCAGATCGAAGGATTTTAATGCTTTTACCCGTTTGGTTCTCGACTTCATATTTATATTCTTTGAATTTCTCAAAACCTTCAGACTTGTGTTTCAACAGGAACACATGTCCGAATCTTGAGAGATCGTCAGTGAATGTAATGAAGTATGAGGAACCATTCCTGGCATGTGTAGACATGAGACCACATACATCACTATGTATCAGTCCCAAGAGTTCCGTAACTCTTTCTCCGTGTCCAGTAAACGGAGTTTTGGTCATTTTGCCTTTGAGACATGACTGACAAGTGTCATAAGATGATAATTCGAATGGATTCAAATATCCATCCTTATGTTACTTAGCTAGTCATGTCGCATTGATATGACCTAGTCTACAATGCCACAAGAAGTATTTGTTCATTTCTGAACTCTTCCTCTTGTGTGTGTTTTGTATGTTAAGAACTGTGGTTTGATTTAAAACGTATTTTCCATTAATTAACGAGCCTGATCCAATCAACTTTTGATTCAGGAAGATATTCATAACATTGTCCTGTATTACAAAATTATATCCTTCTTTACTTAAGAAAGAAACTGATATAAGATTGCACATCAGGGTCGTTATGTAATAGCATTCGTTCAGAATAAATGTATTACCATTTGGCAATACAAGATGATATTCGCCAACTGCTTTGGTTGCAACATTTGCACCATTCCCTACTCTTATGGAATGATCACTCATTTCCAGTTCTCTACCTTTCCTTAGCCCATGTAACATATTACATATGTGGGATCCCGATCCGGTATCTAATACCCAGGACGTAGAGTGAACTGAGAAACAATTCTCGATAACAAACACACCCGAAGAAAATACATCAACATGCTCATTCTTCGTTTGTGTGGCGTGAGAATCCGGATAATCCCCTATTTCCTGCTCTGTCTTATAACAATTATAAGAAAGAATGGAACCAACTTTCCCCAGCTCAGTATAACAAGCGGGTTTGGTCAATACATCCATATTATTATCTTGATTAAGGCCTAACATGGTCGTTACCTGGAGAGAGAGAGAAGAAAACACTTTAGCGTATGCCCTTGCAAGATCAGATTGGTTATTATTTTATCTAATCAGGATGGCTCCCACTGTTTTTATCAAATCTTCCTTCAAACCCTAAAAGGTAGGACTAGCCGGGATTAATTACACCCTACAATTTCGCCAATTTTTCAGCCAGGCCTGTGCCGATACTTTGAGAGAGGTTCCCCTTGCTTTCACACGGATCTAATTAAAATAAACCTCATTTTCCCAGAGCCATAACCCCGTTGACACCTTTCTGGACACCTACTTGATCGGCTAATTATGATGTGTAAAACTCTCCCAGGAGTAACACTTACTCGCAGTGGGTATCGGGATCCAACTATCTCATAGAAGGTATGCAATCTCATTGCAAATTTCAACACTTGAAATTCCCGATAATGCTTTTGCCCCTAGCAACTTATGACCTTAACATAGTCAACAAATCATAAGTGCTAGCCAAGTTCAACCCGTCATTTCATGATTGAATTAAACCCACCCGTACGACCCTTAATATAGTCAACAAGGTCGTACGACTACCCTAATCCAATCGCATCTCATGCTTTAGCAGATAAGCACTAATTAGCTACTGCACATTACGCCTTAACATAGTCAACAAACGTAGCACGAATACTAAGTAGTACTTATCTGAAATGACGGAGGGCTACGCAAGTTTTTAACGAAACCATGAGCGTAATGAACTTGATATCGTTGTAGAATCGAGTGATTTTTAAAAAGGAGTGTCTTTGAGGGTTTTACTAGTTTTACTAAAAAGTTCACTCCCGGTGAAGGGATCTTGGCTCTTTCCTTATCGAATAAGGTGCAGGATATTTCACAAATATCACTATGCAAAGCGACAACTATAGAAGCAAACAAAAACAAAACCGAGTGAGTTGTAGCATCTGCTAGTTTCGCTAAAGTAATCACTCCCGGTGAAGGGATCTCAGCTCTTTCCTTATCGAATAGGGTGCTGGATATTCTATAAGGAATACCGCTATGCAAAGCAAAAACTAGAGCTACCCTTTTTGAAAATTTGATTCTACAACATCTTTTAGGTTTCTTTTCTTTCATTAATCTGATTAATGAAGTCCCATCATTATGCTTCCTAAGCATCACAGAAGAAACAAAAATACAACGTACGCTTATGCCATCCGCATTCGCCACAGTGTCCCGTTATGCACCATTAGGTTACTTAACTAACGGCATAGCGGGGCTGGACTAGCGCGGGTGCAAAACATAAGCAACGTCTATTATATATCTTATATATAATATATAGCCATTCGTCTCAGAATCCCCAGTGATCACATCACAGACCAGCAGAAGAAACATATGAAATATTGGATATACTAGGAAGTCCGTGTTTTATTTTGAGCATGTATAAAACACAGATTCCACAGTCGCGATGAATAGCCAAACCCACATCCCTAGGCTCCTACGTGAGCGGCAAGCAACCCTACCAATTCTAGAGTTAGGAGACCCGGACTCGACTCCTCGAGTTGGTCTCCCACTGGACTCTAGAACCCGGTTACTTGTGCTCCCCTCTTTGGGTCTATCTTAATACGGAAAAGTAAATAATATATAACAATGGTGACATCATCCGTAACCCGGAAGTGCCCTAATAAAAAAATATTATATACAATGAATTTTACATGAATGAAAATAAAAACTCTCATCTCACATAAAACCCCCGGTTATTCAAAATACGACGATCCAATATAACATATCACAGCAACACATAACATCACATGTCATCAACGTAAGTAAATATGCGTATCCCAATTGTCATTGACATATAGCAACGAAACCGGCAATACACCACATATTACGTTTACGGTCGCAGAAAAGAAAATGTCCAACTACAACATTTGGAATCCATAATAACCTTAGACATCATAAACCCAAAATATCTCATACTTTGGATTTCATGCCTAACTATATGAATTCCATATTGTATCACATTCCAGAAAAAGCTAGACGACGTTAAACATTTTGATCGAATCAACAAACACCCAAAATTTTCCAGAAAGCTCAACACTTGAGTGTAGTTTAAAAATACTCAGTACATACCACAGCTCCTATGAACCAGCCGTAAAAGGGTCAACCAATGCCTCACATATGGCACCGCTGAACTACCACAAACCCTAGGGTTTAGCGGCGGTTCTGACGGTCACATAATCGAGTTAAGGTTTCGTTCTTCTGGAGGGTCTACAGTATCGCTTGCATGATTTTCTGAAAGTTTTAAACTAAGGAAAAATCCAACACTTGAAAATTTTTCCGGCAGGGGTTAAAGTGGATATTTGATATCCGATCAAACTTTTTAACACTGTCTAAAATAACCCGAAAACTGTTAGAATTACGACTACGAAACACTCCGAGTTGCCTTTGCAGAAAATTAACATTACATGCAAATTTAGCAAAAACAAACAACACCTGAAACACCAAAACCCTGTTAGTTATATGTATGCCCTAGAGGCCATTGCTATACATAGGATGTATATTGTAGTGGATGCTGGGACATATATAGGGAGGACTTTCTTGCTCGACATGATAGTATGCTATCTGGTTACTCTTTACCTTAACGTGTATACTGATTGTCTCTCTGTTACATGTTGGTAAAGCCCTTAGGATGTGTACTTGACTACCTGGACTATGATGCGGATCATACTAGTGGGGACATGGTAGTCCATAAGTACATCCTTCAAGGTCTCTAGTCGAGGATGTATCGAGACGGGGCATCGATATACCAGAGTAGACTAGCGTATACCTTCTCGACCCATACAGATGGGCGATGGATGTTCCCATATCCATTGGTGTTTGACATCGGAGATGATATGCGGGTGCTCAGTAGAGACTGGGTACACTGGACGGACTCGCCGTGAACTCCCAGATGGTATTATACCTTACGTCAGATGGCAGTTCTCTGGTGACACTGGTACAGAGTAGTCTGTTGACCCGAGATCGTCATAGAGTCTTGTGTGGTTCCCACTGTGCTTTGATTTCCACCTTACCACGTCCAAGAGGGCGTGCAAAATGGTGGTTTTTGGGTACAGTCCCGAATCACAGGGAGGCAATGAGCAATAGGAGGGGATTCGTCTCTCCTGGTATAGGGAGTTGATGTTGCGCTGTGTTCGATTGGCTATAACCGGAAATCCCTGGCCAGGGTTGCTGAGATTTACTGGTAAGTGTTACCAGTAGTTTCTCGAACTGTTATAGACCTCATATCGACACGACTTATCGAGCTATTGGGGTCTGACGTTTACCACCCCTAGGAGAGATATGCGACATATCAGACGATCAGACCGGACTGTACGGTAAGTGTTACTGGTTGGATTCACAGGAGTGTGAGCGGGCTTGCTCGTCGATCTTCTGATCACTCAATACCCGGCTGGCCGTTATGTTTAGCAGACCACTTGCGGCTTGTAGGTGTTTGATATGATCATCACCTGCTGCCGGCGTATTGACGAGTCTTTAGAGTCCTACACAGAGGTTTCCTGGCTCAAGCGAAACGAAATAGGAGCGCATATGAGATATGTGCGGGACCGAGAATAACGAGTGTATGTGATACCGTATTCTATTCTCGCGATGAATGTATCGAATGGTTGTATGTGATATAACCTAGTTATCGAATCGAGGATTGATTCGATAAGTCGATACATTGGATATTAGTCGGTCATATGCGATATGACCGGATCGTTAAATCAAGCGTTGATTTAATGATTTAATGCATAATTATATATTTGATATATTACTTTGCATTAACTAGTATTGGTTCACTTAAAATGGATTTTCTCACTTGAAGTGCACATTGTATATGTGATATATTTTTTGTGCACTTGATTGTATCATGTTTGATGATACAAGCATGTTTGGGTGTATGTTTAGTTTAAACCTTGGTTAAGTAAATGGTTAGGGTTTTAATTTATTTATTTACTCATTTATTTGTTTATTTCCTTTTAAGGCAAGAAAAGAAATGGTTGCTTTTTGGATTTACTTGAAGCTTCATGAAGCTTTGAAAAAGTTCAACCATTTTTGTTTCTTTGCCTAACCTAACCATTCACCTAACCTTGGTTTATTCTCTACACTTAATCATGGTTGCTATATGATAAGTATCATTTTATTTTCTATTGAAAATAACTTATCATATTTCTTTTCTTCTTCTTCTTCTTCTTCAAAGATGAAGAAAAAGCTTGCTACCAACAATGGCAACTTGAGAAAAAGAGTGAGAAATCCAATTCTAAAGTGAACCCACTTCCTATTTCTTCATCCTCTACCACTTTCCAAGTAGTATAGGGTGTTTTCTTCACACGTTTCATGGCTTGGTGAAGTTGGAGCTTGATCTTGTGTTGCCTCGACGTAGATCATCTTCGGCATCGAAGTCGACGACCTAGCCCGATCATTTCTTCGATGAAACCACCGCGAGAATCCGGGATCCGATAGGTACAGCGGAGGGACTTCATCACGGAGCTATGGAGGTGGAGGACCGGATCTACAAAGGTTGTATTTCCGTTCACTCTTAGTTAAAGCCATTAATTTGCATTGCATCGCCTATACATCTAGTTAACGATCCGTATTAGGGTTTGTAGGCATATGAAAAATTTGAATTGGCCATGTTTGATGCCTTGTAGAACTTCAAGGGTGTGCCTAGGAACCCTACAAACCCATATAATGAAACACCAAAAAAATTTCAACCCAAGAATGCATACAAGGGCCGGCCAGCTCGGAAATTCCCTTCATGTACTCGGCCAAAATCCAAGCAAATTTCTTGAAATTTTCATGGTGTTCATGCTATATTACATATAACATTCTGCAGTTGTTTAAAAAAATTTTAGAGCTCATTTAAAAATCAACAGAAACCAGGTTTTGACGTTTTATGTTTCGGAGTAATTTCGGTTTCGTAATCCTACACAATCCGTCTAATTCTCTAGCTAGGCTCTGATATCATTGTAAGATTCCTTTGAACGACAGCAAGGTTTCGGGAGGCATCGCACATGCCATTTTCAAATTTTTGTCGTTTTAAATAACCCTAAACTAGAATCTTTAACTAGAGAATCATATGAAACATATTGTGAACTACTTTACAACTATGTGAATTAGAAATACAACCTTTGTAGACCGGTCCTTCACTTCAATAGCTCCGTGTAGTAGTCCCTTCGCTCTAAGTAGTGATCTTCTGGACTCTAGCATGGCTTCACAAGAAGAAAGGAACGAACTTGCTTGAAGTCTTCGAGGCCGAAGATGATCTACGTCGAGGAGACACTAACCCAAGCTACTATTTTACTAATGAGAGATTAGTGAAGATAACACCCTATACTAAAGTTCTAATCTAGTAGAGGATGATGAAGTAGGATTTTTGTTCACTTTAGAATTGATTTTCTCACTAATATTTCTCACTTGCTCAAAAGCAAGAGAGCTCTTGAGCTTGAAGAAGAAGATGAAGAGAGATAATGTTGTGAGAGTGAATGGCAACCATAGGTGAGAAAATATCTAATATTACTCACGTAGAGACTTAACCATGAGTTTAGATAATGGTTGGGTTAACAAATATCTAGTGTAAGACAAAACTAATGGACTAAGTCAATGGATCTCAAAGTTTCATGAAGCTTCATGCCATGTGACAAATTTCCAACTAATAATTGAATTACCATAAATAAATAAACCCTAAATTATCTTTATCATGGTATAAGTCTCATACACCCATGTTGCATGTATCATTAACCATGACACATAAATAAAACACAATTAATATATATCACATATATATTAAGTGTGCACATGTGAGAAAAATAAATGCTTAAGTGAGCTAATATTAGTTAATGTAAACTAGTATATCACATATACAATTATACACTAAATTATCAAATCAACACTTGATTTAATAATCCGGCTATATCTCATATAGCCGACTAATATTATATGTACCAACTTATCAAATCAACATTTGATTCGATAATCCGGCTATATCAGATATAACCGACCGATACAAATATCGCGAGAATAGAATATGGTATCTCATACTCGTATCAATCTCGGTCCCGCACATATCACATATATGCTCCTACTTCATTTTGCCTGAGCCAGTAAAACCTCTGTGTAGGACTCTAAACACTCGTCAATACGCTGGCAGTAGGTGATGATCATATCAAGCACCCACAAGCCGTCGGCGGTACTAGCTGGACGTAACGGCTATCCGGATATTGAGCGATCCGAAGATCAACAAGAAAGCCCACTCTAGCTCCTATAAAGCCTGTCAGTAACACTACCGTACAGTCTGGTCTCTTCGTCTTAGATGTCACATATCAAGTCTAGGGGTGGTAAACGTCAAACCCCAATAACTCGATAAGTCATGCCGATACGAGGCTCATAATAGGTTGAGAAACTACTGATAACACTTACCAGTATATATCTAAATCAGCCGTGGCCAGGGACTTCCAGTTATAGCCAATCGAGCACAGCACGACATCTACCCCCAATACCGGGAGAGACGAAATCCCTTCTTATCACTCATTACCTCCATGTGACTACCCAAAAACCACCGTTTTGCACGTCCTCTTGAACGTGGAAAGGTGGAAATGAAAGCACAGTAGGAATCACACAAGACTCTATGACTATCTCAGGTCTACAGACTAACCTGTACCAGTGTCACCACAGAACTGCTATCTGACGTCGGGTATAAAACCATCTAGGAGTTCTCAGCGAGTCTGTCCAGTGTACCCAGTCTCTACTGAGCACCCGTATACCATCTCTGGTGTCAAACACCAATGGATATGGGATCATCCATCGTCTATTTCATGGGTCGAGAAGCGTATACGCTAGTCTACACTGGTATATCGATGCCCTGTCTCGATACACCCATGACTAGGAACATTAAAGGATGAACTTATGGACTACCATGGCCCAACTAGTATAATCTGCATCATAATACCGGTAGTCAAGTATATATCCTAAGGGCTTTACCAATATTTAACCATAAGACAGTATCAAGAGACAAGTATACATGTTAAGATAAAGAGCAATCAAATAGCATACTATCATGTCGAGCAAGAAAGTCCTCTCTATATATGTCCAAGCATCTACTATAATATACATCATATGTACAATAATGGCCTCTAGGGCATACATACAACTAACATAACGTCCCTAAACTAAAACGATAGAGTCCAAATGCTCTTTCGCTAGATCTAAATAATCCTAAAACCTTTTTAAGTAGATCTTAGTCTAAAAATTAGACTAACGAATCCTTAACAAATATTTAAGTTGATCTTAATCTCAAACGAGATTAACGATCCTTAAATCCAAACAAACCCAAATCTAAGAAAATATGGATTTGGACTTATCCCCGCCCTACGGGCGACAACATAAATTAGTCTCCATATACAATATGTTGGATATAGTGCCCACAAATCAATTATTGGATCGCAGGCACATGATTGCAATGATTGAGGGAGGACCTATGCCGGTAGGACAGTCTCACTCAAGATGATAGTATACTATCTGGTTTGTCTTTATCATCATGTACATACTTTAGGTGACATTACAGATCACTATTACACGTTGATAGAGCCCTTAGGATTCTTGCTTGACTACCAGCAGTATGATGGCGATCATATACGTAAGAGTTTGGTAGTCTATAAGCACATCCTTAAAGTGTCCCTAGTCGTAGGAGTTTCGAGACTGGGCATCGATACTCCATAAGTAGACTAGTGTATACGATCTAGACCCTGACGAGGGGCGGTGGCCGATCTCATAAGCCATTGGTGTCAGTTGGTTCACCTAAGACGTATACAGGTGCTCATTGGGTTATGAGTACACCGGACGGACTATCCGGGAACATGCTAGTTGGTATTATACCTAGCGTCGGATAGCAGTTCCCTGGTGACATGTGTACAGGTTAGTCTATCGACCTGAGATCGTCATTTTACGCATGTGAGTTCCCACTGTGCTTTGATTACTACCCTACCACGGCTCAAAGGAGTCGTGCAAACAGGTTTTAGTTGGGTACAGTCTTGAGCCACATGGAGGCAGTGAGCAGATCGGCAGGGGATTCGTCTCTCTCGGTATTGGGGGTGAGATCGCGCTGTGTTTAGGAAAGCCATTACACGAAGTTCTTGGCCAAGGCAAATGAGATTTACTGGTAGATATTCCGGTAGTTTTTCAGGGTGTTCTGGGCTACACTCCGACACGACTTGTACCGCTTTTGGGGGTCTGACGTTTACCAGCCCCCTAGGCCCGATATGCGATACTCATAGACGAATGGACCGGACTGTACGGAGATTGTCACAGATAGGCTCAGTAGGGTTTCAGGATGAGTTCGCTTGTCAGCTTCCCTTTCGGTCAATACATGGGTAGCTGTTATGTACAGCTAGTGCCACTGACGTGCTTGTTGTTAAACCCACTGCCAGCGTATTGACGAGTCTTTAGAGTCCCCCACAGAAAGTTTCCCTAGTTCGGGTGAAACGTTGTAGAGGCCGTATGGTTTTATGGCAGGGTTCGATCATATACGTGCACTTGTGCACGGATCATGATCGGACGGATCATACTAGTGGACTTTGGTTTAAGCCGGATCTTATTATTAGATTTGTTAGATTACTTTCGTCTCATTGCATTCGTATTCAGTCGGAATGCGGATGCAGGTATGTATATACAGATGAGGGGTATTCTTGTGATCTGTCACGAGTTTATTTTAGTTGATGCCATATCTTTTTATTGTTATAAACATTTTGGTTTAAATATTTAATGGAGGAAAACGTGAGTGCAAGTTTTGTCCATAAGCATCTTTTCATGTCACATGCACATGGTGACTCATGGTCTTGGTTTGGGTGACCATTAAATGTGACATGGATTGATTTTGGGGCTAATTATGATTAGTGGGGATATTTTGGAGAGAGAGGGCTTCCATGTGATGTCTTAGAGTGGGGTTTTGTTATTGATATCTCTCTCTCTCTCAAAAATATCTCACATAACATACAAGCCATTTTACTTCTTCTTCTTCTCTTGAGCTCACATCTTCTTATAATGGCTTCTTCTTCAATATCCATCCATACTATCTCATGTGTTGTGAATCAATGGATGTATTGAGACAAAGTTATCACACACATTCTCTACTTCACCTTGGACATGTCGGCTAGCAAACTTCATGTCCGAGTTGCTTCGGTTTTGAAGCGGGAGCCCGTAAAAGATTCCTTGATGTGGTGCCTCTTCGAAAAGGAGACCGGAGATCGAACTTGATCGAAGAAGCCGCGAGGAGCTTGGGATGGTGGCTAAAGACCGAAGGACACGGATCGATCGGTATAACCATTCTAACTTCTTTGTAGTTAGCTAGTTTAGGGTTAATGGTACGATCCGGGTAAAAGCGTACGTTAGCGTCAGTTTTATAAAAAGTTTTTGTTCCGCGTTTGGCCTCGGATTGACGGCCTGGGCTCTACTGTAGACTTACATGGTATCAGAGCCACGCCATTAACCCCTTACTAGCTTGTTCTAACATGTTTAAAACTTCGATCGAACAAAGTTTTCGAAACCGCAATTCCAAATTTGAAGTTTCCGTCGAAATTTAAAAGTGGTCGAAAAATTATTTTCAGTTGTCAGAAAATCGTGCAGGATTTTTTAAGACTACAGAAGAAAATTGGGCGACTGAGCCCACAAGAACGCCGCGGAACCGCGGCATAACCCACGTTTTGGCCACGGTTTCGCCACCGTTTTGGGGCAACAGTGCGCTATCGTTCTTCTGGGGCTCTTAGTTATGGAATTATGGTTTCTGGAATTTTTAGTTTTAGCCCAGATTTGTTTGAGTGCTTGGTTTTGCACTTGGGGCCACTTTGGGAAGTTTTGTCGATCGAAATTTTAAATACGTTAGTTCACGGTACTTACATTACTATCTGCGACCGTGAATGTCATTCGAGCGGTACAACTTGTCTAATTGTTATATGTTCTTTTAGACAAGTTTGCGAACGTGACATTCACGTTGATGTTCTGTGTTATGCTGTGATGTTGCGGATTTGTCATGGTGGATAGCTTGTGTGCAATATTAGTACAGTTTAGTTTTATTTATACATTTGATATCGCGGAGCGAGCGTCCGACATGTGGACTGCCGTCACTTCCAGTTTGTATATTATTCTTTTGGGGCATGACCGGGTTGAGGTCGATGTCGCCGTTGTACATATTTTCTTTTCTGTACTAGGATTACCCCGCGGTGGAGTGCACAGATAACCGGGTTCTAGAGGGCAACGGGCCCGCATCTCATGGCTTTGAGACGGAGGGGGCCACACTCTAGAATTGGCGGGCTATTCGCCGCACTCGTAGGGGGTATAGGTTGACCCAAGGTAGGGTGCTCAAGTTACCGGATTCCGTGAAGTGCTGGGTAGCCCATTCACTTTGCTGAAGGTGGCTGCCTCGCTTCTGGTTTTGGCGGGTAACTTGCCGCGCCTGTATGGGTCTAGGTTTTCATTACACAAGCTATCCACATGACCAGGGGAACGTCGGGTTTCACTTGCGGCTTAAAAGAAACTCGGGGCTCTCAGATTATCTGTATTGTTCTGTGATGTTGCATTTATCACGCCTGGAGCGATTATTATATATTGATATCTATATATACTAGTAGATGTTGTATATGTTTTACACCCGCGCTAGTCCTGTCCTCGCTCTGTCGTTAGTTAAGTAACCTAACGGGTGATGACGGGACCCAAAGGCAAATGCGGATGGCATATACGTATATCATATTTTCGTTCTTTTGTAGTGTGATTAAAAGATGGGACTGCATTGATTCAGATCAATGCAAGGAAAACAAACCTATTCGATGTTGTTAGAACAATTTTCAAAAAGCTGCTATTGCAAGGACATTTTTTTTTGTTTTGCACAGAGGTATTCGGTTATGAATATCCAGCACCTCATTCGACGAGGCAAGGGCCGAGATCCCTTCATCGGGAGTGACCCCTTGGGAAGAATTTTGCGTCAGGGTAATAACTTCACTATAGTCGATTGGTTTTTGCTTTGCATCACGGTATTCAGTTGGAATATCCTGCACCTCATTCTACGGGGAAAGAGCCGAGATCTCTTCACCGGGAGTGACATCTTTAGAAAAGGTTTTCGCCACTATATATTTATAAAAGGCTATCTAGTTCCTTCAACGATATCAAGTTCATTACGTTAAAGGTTTTTCGCCAAAAACCATTCGTAGCCCTCCGTCATTTCAGACGGGTAACATCTAGTATTCATGCTATGTATGTTGGCCTTCGTCAAGGCATAGTATATGGTAGCTATTTGTTACTTTTCTGTTACATAGATAGATGCGTTGGTTTGGGACAGTCGTACTATTATTTTAGCCTTCGTCAAGGGTATGTACGGGTGGATTCAAATTAACCTGGATAATGACGGGTAGAACTTGACATGTGACTTATGATATGTTGGCCTTCGTCAAGGTCATAAGAGCATGGGGTAAAAATCACATCGAGAGTTTCTAAAGAAACTGAAACTTGCAAGGCATGCGCATACCTTCTGGAGTGTGATAACGTGAGTGGATTCCATCACATTATCATGCGATAATAGTTGTATCCCGATTCCCACTGATGAGTTGGTTTACTCCTCGGGTGATTTTTGATGATCCCGGCTAATTCTTCTTTCAGGTTTGGAAGAGAATTTGAGGATATAGTGGGAGGATTCCTGATTAGATAAATTGATAACCATTCTGATCTAGGTTAGAGTACACGCAGAATGTTTCTTTTCTCTCTCTCTTTAGCAGCAACCATGTCCCGACCCTAGACTATAACTCAGTGACAAAGTTAACCGAACTTTCTTAAAACGCTGGCTTTTGGATTGTCTGAGTTGCATACATCATTGCCACTCCTTCTTTTACCATTTGCATTTCTCTAGAACATTCTGTAACACTACGTGTAGGGTTTCTAGGCACACTAATGAGGTCTCACAAGTGATCAAATATGGCCAATTCAAATTTTTCCATGTGCCTACAAACCCTAATACGGATCGTTAACTAGATGTATAGGCGATGCAATGCAAGTTAACAACTTTAACTAAAAGGGAAGGGGCTACAACCTTTGTAGATCCGGTCCTCCACCTCCATAGCACCGTGATGAAGTCTCTCCGCTGTACCCATCGGATCTCGGACTCTCGCGATGGTTTCATCGAAGAATTGATCGGGCAAGGTCGTCGACTTCGATGCCGAAGATGATCTACGTCGAGGCAACTCAAGATCAAACTCCAACTTCACCAAGTCATGAAACTTGTGAAGAAAACACCCTATACTACTTGGCAAGTGGTAGAGGATGAAGAAATAGGAAGTGGGTTTACTTTAGAATTGGATTTCTCACTCTTTTTCTCAAGTTGCCATTGATGGAGGCAAGTTTTTCTTCTTGTTGATGAAGAAGAAGAAGAAAAAGAATTATGATAAGTCTATTAAAAATAGGAAATAAAATGAATACTTATCATATAGCAACCATGGTTAGGTGTAGAGAATAAACTATGGTTAGGTTGAATGGTTAGGGTTAAGCATGAGACAAAAAGGGTGGACTTGTTCAAAGCTTCATGAAGCTTCAACAAGCAAACAAAGAAAGCCACCATGACTTATTTTACAAAAATGAATAAATAAATAAATGAATAGATAAGTAAACAAAACCCTAACCATTCATATAACCATGGTTTAATCATACACACAAACTCAAGTTAGCATGTATCATCAAACATGATACAAACAAGTGCACAAAAGTATATCACATATACAACTTATGTATTTCAAGTGAGAAAATCCATTTAAAGTGAACAAATACTAGTTAATGCAAATTATTATATCAAATATATAATTATGCATTAAATCATTAAATCAATACTTGATTTAACGATCCGGTCATATCGCATATAACCGACTAATATCCAATGTATCGGCTTATCGAATCAATCCTTGATTCGATAACTAGGTTATATCGCATGCAACCAATCGATACATTCATCGCGAGAATAGAATAGATATCACTTACACGCATTATTCTCGGTCCCGCACATATCTCATATGCACTCCTATTTCGTTTCGCTTGAGCCAGGAAACCTCTGTGTAGGACTCTAAAGACTCGTCAATACGCCGGCAGCAGGTGATGATCATATCAAACATCCACAAGCCGCAAGCGGTCTGCTAAACGTAACGGCCACCCGGGTATTGAGCGATCAGAAGATCGACGAGCAAGCCCGCTCACACTTCTGTGAATCCAACCAGTAACACTTACCGTACAGTCCAGTCTGTTCGTCTGATATGTCGCATATCTCGCCTAGGGGTGGTAAACGTCAGACCCCAATAGCTTGATAAGTCATGCTGACGTGAGGTCCATAACATGTGTGAAACTACTGATAACACTTACCAGTATATCATTGCAACCCTGGCCAGGGATTTCCTGTTATGGCCAGTCGAGCATAGCGCAACATCAACCCCCAATACCGGGAGAGACGAATCCCCTCCTATCGCTCATTGCCTCCATGTGAATCGGGACTGTACGCAAAAACCACCTGTTTGCACGACTCAGTAAAGCCGTGGTAGGGTGGAAATCAAAGCACGGTAGGAGACACACAAGAATCTATGACGATCTCGGGTCAACAGACTAAGCTGTACCAGTGTCACCAGAGAACTGCCATCTGACGTGAGGTATAATACCATCTGGGAGTTCTCGGCGAGTCCGTTCAGTGTACCCAGTCTCCACTGAGCACCCGTATACCATCTCTAATGTCAAACACCAATGGATATGGGATCATCCTGTTAGTGTATATGCCCTAGAGGCCATTACTGTATCATACTAGTTTGTATATTACTTAATGGAAGCTTGGGATATTCACCTTGTATATACAATCTTGCTCAAAATAGCAGTATGCTACTTGGTTTGTTTCTACTTCAATGTGTACATGTGTTTATTTTTGTATATCGCCTATACACATTAGTGGAGCCCTTAGGATCTTTGCTTGATTACCAGCGATGTGATGTCAGTCACACTAGTGGGGCTGGGTAATCTATAAGCACATCCTTATGCAGGTCCCTGGTCGCAGGACTATCGAGACAGGGCATCGATACTCCGGAGTAGACCAGCGCATGCGCTTCTCATCCCAGTGTGGGAGACGGTCTGTCCCACAGCCGTCAGTACATCGTACTTGAGATAGTATGCGGGTGCTCGTTAGGTTACGGGTACACTGGACAGGACTCGTTGGGAACTGACTAGTTGGTATTATGCTTATCGTCAGTTATCAGTTCCCAGGTGACATGAGTACAGCTTAGTCCGCTGACTTGACACTGTCACTTCGCCTCGAGTGTGTTCCCACTGTACTTTGATCACTACCCTACCACGGCTCAAAAGAGTCGTGCAAACAGGTAGTGGTTGGGTGCAGTCCCGAAGCACTTGGAGGCAGTGACGGTTAGACAGGATTCGTCTCTCCCGGTATTGGGGGTTGACATCACGCTGTGCTGAGGAGAGCCATTACACGAGTAGTCCCTGGCCAGGGCAAACGAGATATACTGGTAGATTTCCAGTGTTATCTCAGGGTGTTTTGGGCTTCGCTCCGGCACGACTTGTACCGCTATTGGGGGACTGACGTTTACCGCCCCCTAGGCCCGCCATGCGATGTATCAGACGAACAGACCGGACTGTACGGAGAATGTCACACTCAGGCTCAGTAGGAGTTCAGATGGGTTTCGCCTCGTCGGTCTTCTTGTCGGCATTACCTGGGGACCGTTATGCACAGCTAGTGCCGCTTGCGGTCTGTGGTTAAACCCACTGCCAGCGTAGTGTCGAGTCTTTAGAGTCCCACACAGAAAGCTTTTCGCCTTTAGGCAAAAGAGTAGAGGTCGCATGGTATTGCGACAGGTCGCATGGTTTTGCGACAGGGTTCGGTCACATCCGTGCACTTATGCACGTACAGTGTCCGGACAGTTTACACTAGCGGGCTTTGGTTTAAGCCAGATCCTAGTGTACCTTTTGGGATTGGATTTATCCAGTGTGCATTCGTGTTCCTCGGAACGCGGATGCGGGTGTGTATGCACAGTTGATAGGGAGACAGAGGCAGCGGATTCTCATTAGGGTTGTTGACAGTTGACCGTTGACTATTTGACTTTTTGCTCAACCCTAATGAGAATATGATCTGTGATTAACTATTATATTAATTAAGTATTATGGTGACATGGTTGTTGACTTTGTTGACTTGTTGACTTGTTGACTTTGTTGACTTGTTGACTTTTGTTGACTTGTTGACTTTGTTGACCGGTTGACTAGGCTTGACTAGTTGACCATCATGATAACCATAGCCATCATTTCATGGCAAAGACTTTTGTTTGCTTGCTCATTTGTGTAAAATGAGTGCATGAAATGATATGGTTATGGTTGCTTCAACCATCATATAAGACTTTTTTTGATATGATGAGTTATCATGACTTTGGATTATAGAGGGTGAGAGAAAAAAGACTTGCTCATTCTTTCTTGCTCATTCTCTCTCTTGTTCTTGAGCTCTCTTGTTTTGCTCTCACCCTCTTGCTCTTTTTCCCTCTCTTTAATCTATGGTTCTCTTTTCTCATGAGTTGAGAATCAAGAACCATAGATAAAATCCCACACAAACTATTCTCTACTCATTCTAGTTCACAAGGTTTAGCAAACCGAGTGAACTAGTTTCTTCAAAGAACGAAGAACGAGCCAAAGGTTGGAGCTTTCAGGTGGATCTATCTTCGGCGTACGGAGACGACGGGAAGAAGCCAATCCGGACCACCATCGGAGTTTGAAGAAGAAGGAGTTCAAGACAAGCAAGGTATAACCCCCTAACCGAGTAGCTAGAAACTCGTAGTTAGGTTGCTAGATAGATGTTTAACCAAGATCCGGGTTTTAGGTCCATGTTACCACCTCCGTAAAAATCGTTTTTTACCAAATTCCGCATTCCCAAAAGTACCGGGAGAGGTAGCATGGACTTACAGTGGTATCAGAGCCTAGTTAAACTCTATCTAACATGTTAGCAAGTAACTAGAAGATCGATCAAAGAAAAAGTCCCGAAAACGAACCCCAAAAATTCGAGTTTCTGTCGATTTTTTTACCGTTCAAAAGTTGATTATTTTAACACCTAAAATCGGCTCAGGCTTTTGTGTGAATAACCACCAAAGATGGTCCCACGATCGAGTCAAAGCGCCGCGGAAACGCGGCAGGAGCACGCTCCCGCCGCGGATCCGCGGCCGAGTTGACTCGGCCGAGGACAATCTTTGGTGCAGTGTTATTCTGGGGGTATTTTGGGATTTTTAGTATATATATTTTCTGCCCAGATTTTCCGGAACGAAAATTTTATTTTGGGGTCCCGAAAATCCGTATTTTTGATCGAACTTCTAAAAGACTTAAGCTAACGGGTTTTTCTGTAATGTGATATTTGTATTGAACGTCTACTAATCGCTATATGTCGATTAGTGGGGGTTATACAAATCTGTGATCTGTAATGTTGCTGGAATGTGGATATGAATATGTTGGATTGTCGCGGGTGAATAGCCGGGGGTTGTGAGACGAGAGTTTTCTTTTCTTTCAATTCATGTAAATTTGTAAATTGATGTAATAATTATTTGTATGGCCGCACAACCGGGTCGGGGTTGTAGCCGTCATTGTATAATTTCTTTTTACTGTTTTTGCTCCTAGGATAGACCCATGGAGGGGGTGCACAAACTACCGGGTATGCCGAAGTGTCGAGTGGCCTACTCATGGAGATGAGGGAGGTTGCTACGCTTCGGGTACTTGGCGGGTAGCTTGCCGCACCCGTAGGGGTCTTGGGTGGGGTATTGGCTATTCACCGCGACCGTGTAATCTGTTTTTGTTACAGGCTCGTGCAAATTACAGATTCCTAGTATATCCAAAGTATTCATCTGTGATCTGAAATGTTTATCATTGCAGTATATCTATATATGATATTATTTAGGCGTTGCTTATGTTTTACAGACGCGCTAGCCCAGCCCCCGCTCTGTCGTTAGTTAAGTAACCTAACGGGTAATGACGGGGCCCCATGGCGAATGCGAATGGCATAAGCGTACGTCATATTTTGGTTGTTTTCTGCAATGGTAGGATTAAATAATGGGACGCATTAAAAGAACTAATGCAAGAATATCACGCATTAAAAGAACTAATGCAAGATAATAAACCAAGTTAAAGTCGTTGGAACACTTTCGAAAAACCACTCGGTTCTTTTCAAAACCAACTTTCAAATGCGGAGCTTGAGCCACTCCTTTTAAAAGCTATCTCGTTCCATCGACCAAATCAAGTTCACTACGTTCACGGTTTTTCCAAAACCATTCGTAGCCCTCCGTCGTTTCACATGAATAATCAATAGTATTCAAGCTGTGTTTGTTGGCCAAAGTCAAGGCATAGTGATTGGTAGCTATTGGGTATTCATGTGCAGCATAGATAGATGCGTTGGTTTGGAACAGTCGCACTGCCTTGTTGGCCAAAGTCAAGGGTAGGTGCGGGTGGATTCAAATTAACCTGAAGAACGACGGGTAGAACTTGACATGTGACTTCTGATTTGTTGGCCAAAGTCAAGGTCATAAGATCATGGGGCAAAAATCCACATCGGGAGTTTCATAAGTACTGAAACTTGCTAGATTTGCATACCATTTGGAGTGTGATGATTCTGGTAGGATTCCTTCAGTTTCGTCACGCAATGATATTTGGATCCCGATCCTACTGTGAGTATATGCTACTCCTCGGGAAATTTCTCACTAAACGATCAATGCTATAAACCTAGTAGGTGCCTAGAAAGGTGTTAGCGAGGCTACGCCCCCAGGGAAAAGAGGTTCTTTAATTAAGGAACTTCGCGAAAGCGTTGGAAAACCTCCCTCGAAGTACCGACACCGGCCTGGCTGAACGGTTAAGCAAGTATTGTGCTGTGGGATTGATCCCGACTAATTCTTCCTTTATGGTTTGAGGAGGGATTCGAGAAACAGTGGGAGCCATCCTGTTTAGACAAACTAAAAACCACTCTAAACTTGCAAGAGCATCATGCTGAGTATTTCTTCTTCTCTCTCCTAATTGCAGCGACCAAATCGACATGACTGGACTTAAGTTACTCCTAGATAAAAACAAACTGACAGGGCCAAACTACAAAGATTGGCTCAGGAATGTCAAGATAGCAATCACTTACGACAAACTGGGGTATCTTCTTACCACCAAAGCTCCCCCTGTCCCTGGTCCCACTTCCAGCGTCGCGGATAAGGAAATCCGCAAGACTTGGGAGATTGATAGCGCGAAGGCCAAGTGCCTCATACTTGCCTCGATGGACAACGAACATCAGAGGAGGCACGAGAATATGGACCTTGAATCCATATTTCTCCATACAAAAGAACTGTATGGAGAGCAATCTCGTATCGCGAGATACGAAGCGTCGAAAAAGTTATTCTCGACAAAGATGGCCGTCGGATCATCAGTAGCCGAGCACGTGCTAAAGATGATCAGCTACATTGAGGAGCTCGCGGACCTAGGGACCACATTGGAGAGTGAACTCTATACGGACATAGTTCTCCAGTCCCTTCCTTCCACTTACGCCCAGTTCATACTGAACTTCAACTTACAAGAAAAAGAGGTTGAACTTTCAGAGCTCCTCAACATGCTGAGGAGCGCAGAGGGCACCCTACAGAAAGGTAGGGAAACATCCACTTTGTTTGTAGGAGGATCATCTTCTTCTAGGTCCAAGGTGAAAGCCAAGGGAAAGAAGAAGAAAGCCCCCGCCAAACCAAGGGGCGGTGTTAGTAAAGTGGATACGAAGGGAAAAGCTAAAGCAACAAAGAAAGCGGGGAAGCTTGTGGATAAGGAAGAATGCTTCTATTGTCATAAGAAAGGTCACTGGAAGAATGATTGCAGGGCCTGGAAGGCCAGAACATAGGAATTGAAGCAGGTTGCAGCTTCAGCTTCAGGTGTGTATGTTATTGAAAACTGTCCTTCAATAAACTCTACTTCCTGGGTATTGGATACCGGATCAGGATCTCATATCTGTAATTCTTTGCAGGCGTTGAGAAACCGTAGGGTTTTGAAGGCAGGTGACATGACCCTCAGAGTTGCGAACGGAGCTAGCATGGATGCTAAAGCCGTGGGGGACTATCACCTGGGAATGTCAGATGGACATGTTTTGGTTTTGCGTAATTGCTTTTTTGTACCCAACGCAACTTGTAATATCATTTCTGTATCTTTAGTTTCTAAAGAAGGTTATGAATTTGCGTTTGTAAGTAATGTTGTAAACATTCACCTTAATCAAGTTCTGATTGGGTCAGGTACATTGAGTAATGGTATATACGTATTGAACCAACCACAGATTTTCAATGTCCAGAATACACACAAAAGAAAGTCTCCAGAAATAAATCAGACTTTCTTATGGCATTGTAGACTGGGTCACATCAATGAGAGAAGGTTGACTAAGTTACATACAGAAGGATATTTGAATGCGTTCGAATGTCAATCGTATGCCACTTGCCAATCTTGTCTCAAAGGAAAGATGACAAAGACTCCGTTTACTGGACATGGAGTAAGAGCGAGCGAGCTCTTGGGACTCGTACACAGTGACGTGTGCGGTCCAATGTCTACACATGCGCGAAGCGGCTATTCTTACTTCATTACTTTTACGGATGACTTCTCAAGGTACGGTTATGTCTTCTTATTGAAACATAAGTCCGAAGCCTTTGGAAAATTCCAGGAGTATAAGAATGAAGTAGAGAAACAGACCGGCAAAAGTATTAAGATTCTAAGATCGGATCGAGGTGGAGAATACTTAAGTGCCGAGTTCCTGGACTATTTAAAAGAGAACGGAATTCTCTCTCAGCTTACTCCTCCATACACCCCGCAACATAACGGTGTATCGGAGAGACGGAACCGCACCCTATTGGATATGGTGCGGTCCATGATGGGTAACGCTGAGTTGCCGCGATCATTCTGGGGATATGCGCTAGAATCAGCCGCATACCTTTTGAACCGAGTTCCTACTAAGACTGTGCCTACTACGCCATATGAAATGTGGTGTGGGAAGAGACCCTATCTTAAGCACATTAAGACATGGGGATGTCCGGCTTTTGTCAAAAAGCAGCATGCGGACAAGCTCGAGGCACGCTCAGTACAGTGCAAGTTTGTGGGATATCCAAAGAATTCCAAAGGATATTTCTTCTACTGTAAAGAGGAACAAAAAGTTCTTGTTTCTCGTCATGCCTACTTCTTGGAAACTGAGTTTTTGGAAAACCAGATAAGTGGGAGCACAGTAGAATTGGAAGAAATTCCAGAACCACGGACTATTACTGAAAGTTTAGTGGAACCAGAGGGTTCGAAAGAACAGGACATTCCTACGCCGCTCCGCAGGAGTAGTAGGCAGACTCATCCGCCCGAGAGATACTACAGTTTTCTCATAGACGGGGATAGAGAGGATTGCATCATAGATTATGATGAGCCTACTAGCTTCCAGCAGGCCGTTCAGAGCGTTGACTCAGTGAAATGGCTGGATGCAATGCGGACCGAAATGGAGTCCATGTACACCAACAAGATATGGACGTTGGACATTGCTCCAGACGGGGTAAAACCCGTAGGATGCAAGTGGATCTTCAAAAGGAAGATTGGTGTAGATGGTCAGGTTGAGACCTATAAAGCTAGGCTCGTAGCAAAGGGTTTTCGTCAAAGACCTGGCTTGGACTATGACGAAACCTTTTCTCCAGTAGCCATGCTGAAATCCATTCGGATCCTTCTTGCCATTGCTGCCTTCCACGATTATGAGATCTGGCAAATGGACGTAAAGACAGCTTTTCTAAATGGAAATTTAGAGGAGTGTGTCTATATGGACCAGCCAGAGGGTTTCATTCAAAGTGGGAGCAGCGGAAAGGTGTGCAAGTTGCTTAAGTCCATCTATGGACTAAAGCAGGCATCGCGGAGTTGGAACATCTGCTTTGATGAGACGGTCAAAGAATTTGGCTTTATCAAAAATCCAGATGAACCATGCACCTATAGTAGATTTGTAGCGAGAACTGTAGTATTCCTCGTTTTATACGTGGATGACATTCTCTTAATAGGAAATGACATTCCTATGCTACAATCTGTCAAGGGGTTCTTGTCGCACAGGTTCTCCATGAAAGACCTGGGTGATGCCTCATACATCCTGGGGATCCGGATCCATCGTGATAGATCCAAGAGGATATTAGGACTTTCACAGTCCAGGTACATCGACACCATACTGAAAAGATTCAGTATGGAAGATTCCAAGCGCGGTAACCTACCGGCTTGTCACGGGATCACCCTCTCTAAAGAGATGTCTCCCAAGACTGATTTGGAGAGGGATCGCATGTCTATTATACCCTACGCTTCTGCGGTAGGCTCTATAATGTATGCGATGTTGTGTACCAGACCGGATGTAGCTTATCCACTTAGTGTGGTAAGACGGTATCAATCAAACCCTGGGGAGAAACACTGGATAGCGGTAAAGAACATTGTCAAGTACCTGAGAAGGACTAAGGAGATGTTCTTGGTGTATGGCGGAAAAGACCTCCAGATCGAGGCCTTTGCTGACTCCAGCTTCCAGAGTGACAAGGATGATTCCAAGTCCATGTCGGGTTTTGTCTTTACCCTCAATGGAGGGGCGGTGTGTTGGAAGAGTTCCAAACAAGAAACCGTTGCTGACTCGACGATGGAAGCAGAATACATCGCTGCATCTGATGCCGCAAAAGAAGCTGTCTGGATGAGGAAGTTCTTGAAAGAACTTCAGGTGGTTCCGTCCATTGTTGATCCAATACCTCTATATTGCGACAACAACGGGGCTATAGCTTTAGCGAAGGAACCCAGGTCCCATCAGAGATCCAGGCACATCTTGAGGCGGTCTCACCAGATCAGGGAGATCGTAGATCGCCAGGAGATCGAGGTTCGGAGAGTCGCTTCAGAAGATAACACTGCAGATCCATTCACCAAGGCCCTGCCCCAGACTCAGTTCGAGCGGCTGATCGAGATGATAGGTCTTCGATACGCCAGTACATGGCCTTAGTGCAAGTGGGAGATTGTTAGTGTATATGCCCTAGAGGCCATTACTGTATCATACTAGTTTGTATATTACTTAATGGAAGCTTGGGATATTCACCTTGTATATACAATCTTGCTCAAAATAGTAGTATGCTAATTGGTTTGTTTCTACTTCAATGTGTACATGTGTTTATTTTTGTATATCGCCTATACACATTAGTGGAGCCCTTAGGATCTTTGCTTGATTACCAGCGATGTGATGGCAGTCACACTAGTGGGGCTGGGTAATCTATAAGCACATCCTTATGCAGGTCCCTGGTCGCAGGACTATCGAGACAGGGCATCGATACTCCGGAGTAGACCAGCGCATGCGCTTTTCATCCCAGTGTGGGAGACGGTCTGTCCCACAGCCGTCAGTACGTCGTACTTGAGATAGTATGCGGGTGCTCGTTAGGTTACGGGTACACTGGACAGGACTCGTCGGGAACTGACTAGTTGGTATTATGCCTATCGTCAGTTATCAGTTCCCAGGTGACATGAGTACAGCTTAGTCCGCTGACTTGACACTGTCACTTCGCCTCGAGTGTGTTCCCACTGTACTTTGATCACTACCCTACCACGGCTCAAAGGAGTCGTGCAAACAGGTAGTGGTTGGGTGCAGTCCCGAAGCACTTGGAGGCAGTGATGGTTAGACAGGATTCGTCTCTCCCGGTATTGGGGGTTGACATCGCGCTGTGTCTAGGAGAGCCATTACACGAGTAGTCCCTGGCCAGGGCAAACGAGATATACTGGTAGGTTTCCAGTGTTATCTCAGGGTGTTTTGGGCTTCGCTCCGGCACGACTTGTACCGCTATTGGGGGACTGACGTTTACCGCCCCCTAGGCCCGCCATGCGATGTATCAGACGAACAAACCGGACTGTACGGAGAATGTCACACTCAGGCTCAGTAGGAGTTCAGATGGGTTTCGCCTCGTCGGTCTTCTTGTCGGCATTACCTGGGGACCGTTATGCACAGCTAGTGCGGCTTGCGGTCTGTGGTTAAACCCACTGCCAGCGTAGTGTCGAGTCTTTAGAGTCCCACACAAAAAGCTTTTCGCCTTTAGGCAAAAGAGTAGAGGTCGCATGGTATTGCGACAGGTCGCATGGTTTTGCGACAGGGTTCGGTCACATCCGTGCACTTATGCACGTACAGTGTCCGGACAGTTTACACTAGCGGGCTTTGGTTTAAGCCAGATCCTAGTGTACCTTTTTGGATTGGATTTATCCAGTGTGCATTCGTGTTCCTCGGAACGCGGATGCGGGTGTGTATGCACAGTTGATAGGGAGACAGAGGCAGCGGATTCTCATTAGGGTTGTTGACAGTTGACCGTTGACTATTTGACTTTTTGCTCAACCCTAATGAGAATATGATATGTGATTAACTATTATATTAATTAAGTATTATGGTGACATGGTTGTTGACTTTGTTGACTTGTTGACTTTTGTTGACTTGTTGACTTTGTTGACTTGTTGACTTTTGTTGACTTGTTGACTTTGTTGACCGGTTGACTAGGCTTGACTAGTTGACCATCATGATAACCATAGCCATCATTTCATGGCAAAGACTTTTGTTTGCTTGCTCATTTGTGTAAAATGAGTGCATGAAATGATATGGTTATGGTTGCTTCAACCATCACATAAGACTTTTTTTGATATGATGAGTTATCATGACTTTGGATTATGAGAGGGTGAGAGAAAAAGACTTTCTCATTCTTTCTTGCTCATTCTCTCTCTTGTTCTTGAGCTCTCTTGTTTTGCTCTCACCCTCTTGCTCTTTTTCCCTCTCTTTAATCTATGGTTCTCTTGTCTCATGAGTTGAGAATCAAGAACCATAGATAAAATCCCACACAAACTATTCTCTACTCATTCTAGTTCACAAGGTTTAGCAAACCGAGTGAACTAGTTTCTTCAAAGAACGAAGAACGAGCCAAAGGTTGGAGCTTTCAGGTGGATCTATCTTCGGCGTACGGAGACGACGGGAAGAAGCCAATCCGGACCACCATCGGAGTTTGAAGACGAAGGAGTTCAAGACAAGCAAGGTATAACCCCCTAACCGAGTAGCTAGAAACTCGTAGTTAGGTTGCTAGATAGATGTTTAACCAAGATCCGGGTTTTAGGTCCATGTTACCACCTCCGTAAAAATCGTTTTTACCAAATTCCGCATTCCCGAAAGTACCGGGAGAGGTAGCATGGACTTACACATCCATCACCCATCGCAAGGGTCGAGAAGATGTACGCTAGTCTACTCTGGAATATCGATGCCCCGTCACGATATTCCCACGACTAGGAACATTGAAGGATGTACTCATTGACTACCCAGGCCCCACTAGTATGATCTGCATCATAGTCCTGAAAGTTGAGTACACATCCTAAGGTCTTTATCAACATGTAATCAGAGAGATAGAAAGTATACATGTTAAGATAAAGAGCAACCAGATAGCGTACTATCATGTCGAGCAAGAAAGTCATACCTATATATGTCCCAGCATCCACTACAATATACATCAAATGTACAGTAATGGCCTCTAGGGCATACATATAACTAACAATCTCCCACTTGCACTTGGGCCATCTGTAGCAGTGGTTTCAGTATCACATACTCAACCATCCCATATAAGTCTCTCTCTGGGAAAAGGCCTTTGTGAGTGGATCTGCCGTGTTGTCCTCTGAGTCTACTCTCCTAACCTCGATCATCCTGGAGATCATCTATCTCCATGATCAGGTAATGCTGCCTCAGAATATGTCTGGGTCACTGATGGGACCAGGGTTCCTGGGCGAAAGCCACACTTCCATTGTCATACAATGGTAGGAACCTAGTTCATCTTATGAACCAATATACACCCAAACTTTCTCTTTGGTAGTATCTTTAATAGCGATGTTACCAGCCTTTATCGTCTAGTTTGCCACGGTATCTAGCTTGGAACTCTTCCAACATACCGTCCCTTTACCGAGGGTAAAGACAATGCCTGTGACTGACATTCAGCCGTCCTTATCACCCTGGAACTTTTCCAGTGATTCTCCCCAGGATCGAGGAGGTATCACCTTTATCCTATTTGGAGAATCCTTATAACAAGAGGAGATTGACATTGCGTAGCATAAGAAACTCCTTCCCTATCAAGAGTATATCATCCACGTACACTACGAGGATCACTACCATACCCCCCACTCCCTTTTTGTATATACAAGGTTCATCTACCATTTTGATGAAGTCAAACACTTCGACTACCACATCAAAACAGACGTTCCAACTCTGCGATGCCTGCTTTATTATGTAAAGCAACTTGCACACGTTTCCGCTGCTCCCACCATTTACGAAGCCCTCTGGCTGTGTTCTTATAGACGTTCTCTTCTAAATCATTATTTAGAAAAGTAGTCATGGCACCCTACCACCAGATATCGTAGTCATGGTATGTAGCAATGGCAAGTAGGATCTGGATGGACTTAAGTATAGTCCCTGGAAAAGGTTTCATCATTATCCATGCCTGGTTGATGATGAAAACCTTTAACAAGTCTAGCTTTGAAAGTCTCAACCTTTCCATCTACACTAAGTAATCTTCTCAAGATATACTTGCTCCTGATGGGGATTTAACCCTTCAGATATAGCAGCTAAAGTCCATACTTTGCTGGTGTACATGGATTCCATCTCTGATCGTTAAGCATCCAGCCATTCTAACAGAGTCCCTACTCTCGATGGCCTGCTCGAAACTAGTTGGGTCATCATCTCATGATGCATTCATTGCTCCCACTGTCATCCAGAAACCGAGGTATCTCTTAAGCGGATGAGGAACCCTGCTAGTTCAGCGGAGAGGCTGAGATTCGTCGGGGACTATTGAATCCTTAGGTTCTGTCAAATCATCAGCTGCAGTTTTGTATAGCTGGAACCTTTCCAGTTTTACAGAACTGACCTTGCTTCGATCTTGTCCGGATTTTGCTTTAGACATAGGCCGGACAACCCCAAATCTTAACTAACTTAAGAAATAGGCTCTTCCCATACCATATCTTATATGGAGTGGTAGGCAGCGATCTGATTCGAACCTAATTCAATAGGTATGCAGCTTCTCAAGTGCATAACCCCCTTAAAAGAAACAGGTAACTCGGTAATACTCATCATAGAGCACACCATATCACATAGGGTGCTATTGCTCTGCCCTGATACACCGTAGTGCTGTGGTATATTCAGAGGAGTAACACTGAGAGAGAATCTCATTCTTCTTTAGAATATTCCAGGAATGCCATGCACAAGTATTCTCCTCCCTGATCTTATCATAGGACATAATACTTATACCCGTATTGGTTCTCTACTTCTAGCTTATATTCTGTGAATATCTCAAAAGGTTCGGACTTGTGTTTCAACAGGAACATATGTCTGAATCTTGAGAGATTATCAGAGAACGTAATGAAGTATAAAGAACCAGTCCTGGCATGTGTAGACAGAGGACCTTACATACATCATTATGTATCAGTCCCAAGAGTTTACTAACTCTTTTTCTGTTTCCAACAAATAGAACTATGGTCATCTTATCTCTGTGACATGACTGGCAAGTTTCACAAGATGTAAATTCAAACTGATTTAAATATGCATCTAAAATGTAACTTAAGCCAGTCGGGTCGCATTGATATGACCTAGTCTACAATGCCTTAAGAAGGATTCGTTCATTTCTGAACTCTTCCTCTTGTGTGTGTTCTGTATACTAGGAACTGTAGTTTGATTTAGAACATCAATGCTTTTAGATAACGTGCCTGAACCGATCAACTTTTGATATAGGAAATGTTCAAAACATTATCCAACAATACAAAATTTTATCATTTCTTTACTTATAAAGAGGCTAATATGATTTTGTATATGAGGTTCGGTATCTAATAGCATTTGTTCAGAATCAATGTATTGGTAATACAGGGTGACAGTGACCAACAGACTTGGCTGCAACACTTGCCCCGTTTTCTGTCTCATGAAACTTATCACCCGTTCTCAGTTTTCTGCCTTTATGTAGCCCTATGTAACAGATTACATATCTGGGATCTTGATCCGGTATCAAATACCCAGGATGCAGAGGATACTGAGAAACAGTTCTTTGTAATGAACACACCCGAAGGAGATGCATCATATGCACTTTCTTCGTTTGGGCGGCATAGGAATTCTGGCATTCCCCTATTTCCTGCTCTGCCTTATAACAATTATAAGTTGGATACTGAGAAACAGTTCTTTGTAATGAACACGCCCGAAGGAGATGCATCATACGCACTTTCTTCGTTTGGGCGGCATAGGAATTCTGGTATTCCCCTATTTCCTGCTCTGCCTTATAACAATTATAAGTTGGAGCGGGACCAACGTTCCCCAGCTCAGTATAACAAGCGGGTTCGGTCAATACATCCATATTATTATCTTGATTAAGGCGTGATATGGTCGCTACCTGGAGAGAGAGAGAAGAAAACACTCTGCGTGCGCTCTTGCAAGATTAGATTGGTTATATATTTTATCTAATCAGGATGGCTCCCACCGTTTTTATCAAATCTTCCTTCAAACCTTAAAAGGAAAGACTAGCCGGGATTAATTATACTCTACAAGTTCGCCAATCTTTCAGCCAGGCCAGTGTCGGTACTTTGAGGGAGGTTCCCCGTGCTTTCGCACGGACCTAATTACAGTAAACCTCGTTTTCCCATAGGCGTAACCCCGTTGACACCTTTCTAGACACCTACTTGATCGGCTAATTGTAAAGTGCAAAACTCTCCCAGGAGTAACAATTACTCGTAGTGGGTATCGGGATCCAACTATCATATAGAAGGTATGCAATCTCATTGCAAATTTCAACACTTGAAACTCCCGATAATGGTTTTTACCCCTAGCACCTATGACCTTGGCTAAGGTCAGCAAATCATAGGTACTAGTTAAGTTCCACCCGTCATTTCGTGATTAATTAGACCCACCCACATGACCGTTGGCTAAGGTCAACAAAGCCACATGACTGTCCTAACTAATCGCATCATATGCTGTGTAGGAAGACATCACTTAGCTACCGCACACTACGCCTCGGTAATGGTCGACAAACGTAGCACGAATACTAAGTACTCTACTTCCTAAAATGACGGAGGGTTGCGAATGGTTTTTGTGAAAACCTTTAACGCTTTGAACTTGATCTCGTTGCGGAATCAAATGGTTTTTAAATGGAATGTTTTTTAGGCTTTTCTAGTTTTGCTAAAGGGGTCACTCCTGGTGAAGGGATCGTCGGCCCTTTTCTCGTCGAATGAGGTGCGGGATATATCATATATATCACTGTGCAAAGCAGAAACTGTAGAAGCAATCAAAAGACAAACCGAGTGTGTAGCATCTTCCAGTTATTGCTAAAGGAGTCACTCCCGGTGAAGGGATCTCGGTCCTTTCCTCATCGAATAAGGTGCAGGATGTTCTATAATGAACACCGCGATGCAAAGCAAGAACTATAGCTACCAGTTTTATTTTGAAATTCGATTCCACAACATCAATTAGGTTTATTTTCTTTCATTAATCTCATTAATGAATATCCCATCATTTAAGTCCACCTAAACATCACAGATAAATATAACGTACGCTTATGCCATCCGCATTCGCCTCGATGTCCCGTCTGCACCATTAGGTTAGGTAACTAACGCCAGAACGAGGCAGGGCTAGTGCGGGTGTAAAACATAAGCAAAGTTTATATAATATATCATATATACTATATATAATATGTTAGTTATATGTATGCCCTAGAGGCCATTACTGTACATTGGATGTACATTATAGTGGATGCTAGGATATATATAGGGAGGACTTTCTTGCTCGACATGATAGTATGCTATCTGGTTGCTCTTTACCTTAACGTGCACACTGATTGTCTCTCTGTTACATGTTGGTAAAGCCCTTAGGATGTGTACTTGACTACCTGGACTATGATGCAGATCATACTAGTGGGGACATGGTAGTCCATAAGTACATCCTTCAAAGTCCCTAGTCGTGGGTATATCGAGACGGGGCATCGATATACCAGAGTAGACTAGCGTATACCTTCTCGACCCATACAGATGGGCGATGGATGATCCCATATCCATTGGTGTTTGACATCAGAGATCATATACGGGTGCTCAGTGGAGACTGGGTACACTGGACGGACTCGCCGGGAACTCCCAGATGGTATTATACCTTACGTCAGATGGCAGTTCTCTGGTGACACTGGTACAGAGTAGTCTGTTGACCCGAGATCGTCATAGAGTCTTGTGTGGTTCCCACTGTGCTTTGATTTCCACCTTACCACGTCCAAGAGGGCATGCAAAACGGTGGTTTTTAGGTACAGTCCCGAGTCACATGGAGGCAATGAGCGATAGGAGGGGATTCTTCTCTCCCGGTATAGGGAGTTGATGTTGCACTGTGTTCGATTGGCTATAACAGGAAATCCCTGGCCAGGGTTGCTGAGATTTACTGGTAAGTGTTACCAGTAGTTTCTCGAATTGTTATAGACCTCATATCGACACGACTTATCGAGCTATTGGGGTCTGACGTTTACCACCCCTAGGCGAGATATGCGACATATCAGAAGATCAGACCGGACTGTACGGTAAGTGTTACTGGTTGGATTCACAGGAGTGTGAGCGGGCTTGCTCGTCGATCTTCTGATCGCTCAATACCCGGGTGGCCGTTACGTTTAGCAGACCGCTTGCGGCTTGTGGGTGTTTGATATGATCATCACCTGCTGCCGGCGTATTGACGAGTCTTTAGAGTCCTACACAGAGGTTTCCTGGCTCAAGCGAAACGAAATAGGAGCGCATATGAGATATGTGCGGGACCGAGAATAATGCGTGTATGTGATACCGTATTTCATTCTCGCGATGAATGTATCGAATGGTTGTATGCGATATAACCTAGTTACCGAATCGAGGATTGATTCGATAAAACGATACATTGGATATTAGTCGGTCAATGCGATATGACCGGATCGTTAAATCAAATGTTGATTTGATGATTTAATGCATAATTATATATATTTGATATATTACTTTGCATTAACTAGTATTGGTTCACTTTTAAATGGATTTTCTCACTTTGATTGTGCACATTGTATATGTGATATACTTTTGTACACAAGTTTGTATCATGTTTGATGATACATGCTCACTAGGGTTTGTGTAAAGATTAAACCATGGTTGTGAAATGGTTAAGGTTTTCCTTTTGTTTTCTTATTCATTTTTTTTATCTATTTATTGTTTTTGGAAAAATATTAAGCATAAAGAAAAATGGTGGCTTTCTTTGGAAGCATATTGAAGCTTCATGAAGCTTTGACTAAGTCACCATTTTGTCTCATGCTTAACCCTAACCATTCCCACTAACCATGATTTATTCTCTACACTTGACCATGGTTTGATTATGATAAGTATTCTTTTAATATTTCTTTTTGGAATAAACTTATCATAACTCTTTCTTCTTCTTCTTCTTCTTCATCTTCAATATGAAGAAAGCTTGCTTCAACAATGGCAACTTGAGCAAATGAGTGAGAAATCCAATTCTAAAGTGAACCCACTTCCTATTTCTTCATCCTCTACCTCTTGCCAAGTAGTAGAGTGTGTTTTCTTCACAATTTTCATGACTTGGTGAAGTGGGAGCTTGATCTAGTGATGCCTCGACGTAGATCATCTTCGGCACGAAGACGACGACCTTGCCCGCACATTTCTCCGATGAAGCCGACGCTAGAGCCCGGGTTTCCATTTGGACAGCGAGGAGACTTCATTGCGGAGCTATGGAGGTGGAGGACCGGATCTACAAAGGTTGTATTTCCGTTCTCTAAGTAAAGTAGTTTACTAGTTGCTTCTTTCGCCTAGACATCTAGTTAACGATCCGTATTAGGGTTTCTCGGCACCCGTAAAATTTGAAATTGGCATGGTTGATGCCTTATGAGACCTCATTAGTGTGCCTAGGAACCCTACAGTTGTATCAGAGCTACTAGGCATTAGATGTCGACCTATGGGGGTTCTCACTGTATGATAGTGTGGCGAAGCATAGGCTCTTACCCCCAGGGTGTCCCGAGATCGGAAGGTGTTCCGGCGGGTTGTAGTCCTCGCGAGGGGGCATGCGTAAAAAGTAGTTGCTGAGGGACCCGTTGGTGCCACGGCGACCCCATTGGATGGGGTGGCTGCCTGACCTACAGTGGTATCAGAGCCTAGCTAGAGTCTTAGGCGATGAGTAGACGACGTTTGAAATCCGATCGAACCAAAACCCTAACCCCAAAATAGCTCTCTGGACTTTTTCTAAAAACTGGGTTTTTTCTACATTAAAAATGCTTAAAAAATTCAGCAGGGAAATCTAAGAATCACGGTGCAAAATTTTACTCATGAACAGTCCAAACTGCGGCGGAACCGCGGCAGAAGCCTAGCTTCTGCGGCGGTTCCGCGGCCAATTGATGACGTCAGCTTCCCGTTTTTGCACAGTAATTCCTCTTTTCTGGTGCTGGATTTTCTGGGAATTTTTAATATTTATTCAAGAGTTGAATTTTCTGGGGTTGTTTTGGGGATTCGATGTTCGATCGGAGTATCAGATTTTGTCTATGTGGCTTTCCGGATATTTTAGAATATGTTAAAAAGTTCGACCGGATGTAAATACCCAATCTTTCTCCTATCGGGAAATTTCCAAGTGTTGGATTTTTCCGTGGTTTAAAGACGTTCTAAGTAGTGCAAGTAACGCGATGGTCCCTCTAGAAGACAACAAACCTTAACTCGATTATGTGACCGTCTTGAACTGCCCTTTGAACCTTCGGGTTTGGGGCAGTACGGCGTGCCACATGTGAGGCGTTGGCTTGACCCTTCTACGGCTGGACCTTTGGTACTGAGGCACGAACTGAATGTTTTTAGACTTGTTTCATGTGTTGATCTGTATCGGGAAAACTTGGGTGTTTGAATGTTCGATCGGAAAGTTTAACATTTTCTGTTTATCCGGAATGGGATACAATAATTGGAATTCACAAAAAGTTATGAGATAACTGAATGAATATTATAAACATAGCAGTTTAGTCTCACTTGATCGGTTGCCACGGAATTTTGATGCGATCAAAAGTCCGTCGCAATCACGTAGCGTACGCGGATACTCGCCGGGTAAACTTAATAGACAGCCTCACTCCATAGCCCCGACCAAGTGACTGTAGGAGAACCCCGTCGCCGAAAGCGTCCGTTCGGGTGCTCGCGGCAGCGGTGTTCCGCCTTGGTGCACTTTGTCGACGGTATCGGGGGTGTGGCCGTCTACTAAAGTTTGCGACGAGCATTCGATCAGGATGTCGGGAATCTTGTTGAATTGCCCGACTTGATATTGAAAAGAGTTTTCGATAATGAGACTAAAATGCGGGGTTTATAATTGTTAGGCATGCGATGTCTAAGGAATTCATTTGGTCAGGCATGCGATGTCTGAGGTGGTTGCGAATTCCAACTGTTGTAGTTTTACACTTTTTTTCTGTGACCGTAAGTGTAATATGTGATATCGCCGGTTTCGTTGCTATATGTCAACGACAATTGGGATACGCATATTTACTTACGTTGATGACATGTGATGTTATGTGTTGCTGGATATGTTATATTGGATCGTCGTGTTTGAATAGCCGGGGGTTTTATGTGAGATGAGTGTTTTTCATTTTCATTCATGTAAAAACTTGTATGTAATATTCTTTTATTGGGGCACTTCCAGGTTGCGGAAGTTGTCACCCTTTGTATATTATTTACTTTTCCGCACTAGGATAGACCCAAGGAGGGGAGCACAAGTAACCGGGTTCTGGAGTCCAGTGGGAGACCAACTCGAGGAGTCGAGTCCGGGTCTCCTAACTCTAGAATTGGTAGGGTTGCTTGCCGCTCTCGTAGGGGTCTAGGGGTGTGGGTTTGGCTATTCATCACGACCGTGGAATCCGTGTTTTATACTGGCTCGTATTGAAAACACGGACGTCCTAGTATATCCAATATTTCATATGATTCTTCTGCTGTGATATCTGTGATGTGATCATGTGATGTTCTGTGATGGATACTATATATAGTATATATGATATATTATATAGACGTTACTTATGTTTTACACCCGCGCTAGCCCTGCCCCGCTCTGGCGTTAGTTACCTAACCTAACGGTGCACGAGGGGACATCGAGGCGAATGCGGATGGCATAAGTGTACGTCGTATTTATCTGTGATGTTTAGGTACATAAATGATGGGATTTCATTAATGTGATTAATGAAAATAAAAGAAACCTAAGATGTTGTAGAATCGAATTTCAAAATAAAACAGGTAGCTACAGTTCTTGCTTTGCATAGCGGTATATATGATATATCCTGCACCTTATTCAATGAGGAAAGGACCGAGATCCCTTCACCGGGAGTGACTCCTTTAGCAATAACTGGCAGATGCTACACACTCGGTTTGTCTTTTGATGCTTTTAAGAGTTTTTGCTTTGCATAGTGATATATATGATATATCCCGCACCTCATTCGATGAGGAAAGGGCCGACGATCCCTTCACCAGGAGTGACCCCTTTAGCAAAACTAGAAAAGCCTCAAAAACACTCCATTTCAAAAATCATTTGATTCTACAACGATATCAAGTTCATTACGCAATAGGTTTTCAGAAAAACCTGTCGTAGCCCTCCGTCATTTCAGATAAGTTGTATATAGTATTCGTGCTGCATTTGTTGGCTATCGTCAAGGTGCAGTGTGCGGTATCTATATGCTGCTTATCTGCTGCATACGATGCGATTGGATTAGGGTAGTCGTGCGGCTTTGTTGGCTTTCGTCAAGGGTCGTGCGGGTGGGTTTAATTCAATCAAGAAATGTACGGGTTGAACTTGACTAGCGGGCTATGGTTTGTTGGTTTTCGTCAAGGTCATAGCACGTTAGGGGCAAAATATTATCGGGAATTTTAAGTGTTGAAATTTGCAATGAGATTGCATACCTTCTATGAGATAGTTGGATCCCGATACCCACTGCGAGTAATTGTTACTCCTGGGAGAGTTTTACACATTACAATTAGCCGATCAAGTAGGTGTCTAGAAAGGTGTCAACGAGGTTACGCCACTTGGAAAATGAGGTTTACATTAATTAGGTTCGTACGAAAGCACGGGGGACCTCCCTCAAAGTACTGACACTGGCCTGGCTGAAAGATTGGCGAACTTGTAATGTGTAATTAATCCCGGCTAGTCTTTCCTTTTAGGGTTTGAAGGAAGATTTGATAAAAACAGTGGGAGCCATCCTGATTAGATAAAATAATAACCAATCTATTCTTGCAAGAGCGCACGCTGAGTGTTTTCTTCTCTCTCTCTCCAGGTAGCGACCATATCACGCCTTAATCAAGATAATAATACGGATATTGACCGAACCCGCTTGTTATACTGAGCTGGGGGACGTTGGTCCCGCTCCAACTTATAAGTGTTATAAGACAGAGCAGGAAATTGGGGATTACCAGAATTCCCGTGCCACCCAAACGAAGAGAGTGCATGCTGATGCATCATCTTCGGGTGTGTTCATTACAAAGAACTGTTTCTCAGTATCCTCCGCATCCTGGGTATATGATACCGGATCTGGATCCAAGATATGTAATCTGTTACATAGGGCTACAAAAGGGTAGAAAAACTGAGAACGGGTGATAAGTTTAATGAGACAGAAAACGGGGCAAGAGTTGCAACCAAGTCTGTTGGTCACTGTCACCCTGTATTACTAATACATTGATTCTGAACGAATGTTATTAGATACCGAACCTGATATACAAAATCATATCAGTCTCTTTATTAGTAAAGAAATGATAAAATTTTGTATTGATGGATAATGTTTTGAACATTTCCTATATCAAAAGTTGATCGGTTCAGGCATGTTATCTAAAAGCATTGACGTTCTAAATCAAACTACAGTTCTTAGTATACGGAACACACAGAAGAGGAAGAGTTCAGAAATGAACGGATCCTTCTTCAGGCATTGTAGACTAGGTCATATCAATGCGATCCGACTGGCTGAAGTTACATATTAGATGCATATTTAAATCAGTTTGAATTTACATCTTATGAAACTTGGCAGTCATGTCACAGAGATAAGATGACCATAGCTCCGTTTACTGGAAACAGAGAAAGAGTTAGTGAACTCTTGGGATGATACATGTTGATGTATTTAGGTCCCCTGTCTACACTTGCCAAGACCGGTTCTTTATACTTCATTACATTCTCTGATGATCTTTCAAGATTCAGACCTATGTTCCTGTTGAAACATGAGTCCGAACCTTTTAAGATATTCACAGAATATAAGCTAGAAGTAGAGAACCAATACGGGTGTAAGTATTATGTCCTTTGATGAGATCAAGGAGGAGAATACTTGAGCACGGAATTCCTGGACTATTCTAAAGGAGAATGGGATTCTCTCTCAGCATTACTCCTCCGTATACACCATAGCACGATGGTATATCGGGGCGGAGCAATCACACCCTATATGATAAGGTGTGCTCTATAATGAGTAATACTGAGTTACCTATTTCTTTTTGGGAGTTATGCACTTGAGAAGCTGCATACCTATTGAATAGGGTTCAAATCAAATCATTTGCCTGCCACTTCATATTTGATATGATAAGGGAAGAGCCCATCTCTTAAGTTAGTTAAGATTTGGGGTTGTCCAGCCTATGTCTAAAAAGCAAAATCCGGACAAGCTCGAGGCAAGATCTGTAATGTAGAACTGGAAAGGTTCCAGCTATACAAACTACAGCAGATAATTTGATAAAACCAAAGGATTCAATAGTTACCAACGAACCTCAGCCTCCCCGCCGATCTAGTAGGGTTTCTCACCCACCTGAGAGATACTTCTGTTTCTCTATGACAGTGGGAGTGAGGATTGCATCATGAGATGATGACCCAACTAGTTTCGAGCTGGCCATCAGGAGTGGGACTCTGTAAGAATGGCTGGATGCTTAGCGATCTGAGATAGAATCCTTATACACCAACAAAGTATGGACTTTGGTTGCTATATCTGAAGGGTTAAATCCCCATCAGGAGCAAGTATATCTTGAGAAGATTACTTGGTGTACATGGAAAAGTTAAGACTTTCAAAGCTAGACTTGTTAAAGGTTTTCGTCATCGACCATGCGTGGATAATGATGAAACCTTTTCCAGTGGCTATGCTTAAGTCCATCCAGATCCTACTTGCCATGGCTACATACCATGACTACGATATCTGGCGGTTGGGTGCCATGACTGCTTTTCTAAAATGATGTTTTAGAAGAGAGTGTCTATAAGTACACAGCCAGAGTGCCTCGTAGACAGTGGGAGCAGCGGAAACGTGTACAAGATGCTTTATAGGATAAAGCAGGTATCGCGGAGTTGGAACATCTATTTTGATGTGTTAGTCAAAGAGTTTGACATCATCAAAATGGTAGATGAACCTTGTATATACAAAAAGGTAGTAGGGAGTATGGTGGCGATTCTCGTAGAGTACGTGGATGACATGCTCTTGATAGGGAAGGAGTTTCCTATGCTACGCTCGATCAATCTCCGCTTATCACAATGATTCTCCAGATAGGATCAAAGTGATACCTACTAAATCCTGGGTTATGGATCTATGAGATAGATCTAAATGGATGTTAGAATACTCACTAGCTGTAGTGAGACGGTATCAATCGACCCTGGGGAGAATCACTGGAATGGTTCCAGAGTGATAAGAACGACTGAATGTCAGTCACAGGCATTGTCTTTACCCTCAGTAAAGGGACGGTATGTTGGAAGGGTTTCAAGCTAGATACCGTGGCATACTAGATGATAAAGGCTGGATACATCACTACTTAAGATGCTACCAAAAAGGCCGTTTGGGTGTATAATGGTTCATGAGATGAACTATGTTCCTTCCATTGTGTGACAATGGAGTTGTGGCTTATGCCAAGGAACGTCCGTCCCATCAGTGATCCAGACATATTCTAAGGCAGTATTACCTGATCATGGAGATGGTTGATCTCCAGGGGATCGAGGCTAGGAGAGTAGACTCAGAAGACAACACGGCAGATCCACTCACAAAGGCCTTTTCCCAGAGAGACTCTTTTATGGGATGGTTGAGTATGAGATACTACAACCACTGCTATCAGATGGCCCTAGTGCAAGTGGGAGATTGTTAGTTATATGTATGCCCTAGAGGCCATTACTGTACATTGGATGTACATTGTAGTGGATGCTAGGATATATATAGGGAGGACTTTCTTGCTCGACATGATAGTATGCTATCTGGTTGCTCTTTACCTTAACGTGTACACTGATTGTCTCTCTGTTACATGTTGGTAAAGCCCTTAGGATGTGTACTTGACTACCTAGACTATGATGCAGATCATACTAGTGGGGACATGGTAGTCCATAAGTACATCCTTCAAAGTCCCTAGTCGTGGGTATATCGAGACGGGGCATCGATATACCAGAGTAGACTAGCGTATACCTTCTCGACCCATACAGATGGGCGATGGATGATCCCATATCCATTGGTGTTTGACATCAGAGATCATATACGGGTGCTCAGTGGAGACTGGGTACACTGGACGGACTCGCCGAGAACTCCCAGATGGTATTATACCTTACGTCAGATGGCAGTTCTCTGGTGACACTGGTACAGAGTAGTCTGTTGACCCGAGATCGTCATAGAGTCTTGTGTGGTTCCCACTGTGCTTTGATTTCCACCTTACCACATCCAAGAGGGCGTGCAAAACGGTGGTTTTTGGGTACAGTCCCGAGTCACATGGAGGCAATGAGCGATAGGAGGGGATTCGTCTCTCCCGGTATAGGGAGTTGATGTTGCACTGTGTTCGATTGGCTATAACAGGAAATCCCTGGCCAGGGTTGCTGAGATTTACTGGTAAGTGTTACCAGTAGTTTCTCGAATTGTTATAGAGCTCATATCGACACGACTTATCGAGCTATTGGGGTCTAACGTTTACCACCCCTAGGCGAGATATGCGACATATCAGACGATCAGACCGGACTGTACGGTAAGTGTTACTGGTTGGATTCACAGGAGTGTGAGCGGGCTTGCTCGTCGATCTTCTGATCGCTCAATACCCGGGTGGCCGTTACGTTTAGTAGACCGCTTGCAGCTTGTGGGTGTTTGATATGATCATCACCTGCTGCCGGCGTATTGACGAGTCTTTAGAGTCCTACACAGAGGTTTCCTGGCTCAAGCGAAACGAAATAGGAGCGCATATGAGATATGTGCGGGACCGAGAATAATGCGTGTATGTGATACCGTATTTCATTCTCGCGATGAATGTATCGAATGGTTGTATGCGATATAACCTAGTTATCGAATCGAGGATTGATTCGATAAAACGATACATTGGATATTAGTCGGTCATATGCGATATGACCGGATCGTTAAATCAAATGTTGATCTGATGATTTAATGCATAATTATATATATTTGATATATTACTTTGCATTAACTAGTATTGGTTCACTTTTAAATGGATTTTCTCACTTGGATTGTGCACATTGTATATGTGATATACTTTTGTACACAAGTTTGTATCATGTTTGATGATACATGCTCACTAGGGTTTGTGTAAAGATTAAACCATGGTTGTGAAATGGTTAGGGTTTTCCTTTTGTTTTCTTATTCATTTATTTATCTATTTATTCTTTTTGGAAAAATATTAAGCATAAAGAAAAATGGTGGCTTTCTTTGGAAGCATATTGAAGCTTCATGAAGCTTTGACTAAGTCACCATTTTGTCTCATGCTTAACCCTAACCATTCCCACTAACCATGATTTATTCTCTACACTTGACCATGGTTTGATTATGATAAGTATTCTTTTAATATTTCTTTTTGGAATAAACTTATCATAACTCTTTCTTCTTCTTCTTCTTCATCTTCAAGATGAAGAAAGCTTGCTTCAACAATGGCAACTTGAGCAAATGAGTGAGAAATCCAATTCTAAAGTGAACCCACTTCCTATTTCTTCATCCTCTACCTCTTGCCAAGTAGTAGAGTGTGTTTTCTTCACAAGTTTCATGACTTGGTGAAGTGGGAGCTTGATCTAGTGATGCCTCGACGTAGATCATCTTCGGCACGAAGCCGACGACCTTGCCCGCCCATTTCTCCGATGAAGCCGACGCTAGAGCCCGAGTTTCCATTTGGACAGCGAGGAGACTTTATTGCGGAGCTATGGAGGTGGAGGACCGGATCTACAAAGGTTGTATTTCCGTTCTCTAAGTAAAGTAGTTTACTAGTTGGTTCTTTCGCCTAGACATCTAGTTAACGATCCGTATTAGGGTTTCTCGGCACCCGTAAAATTTGAAATTGGCATGGTTGATACCTTGTGAGACCTCATTAGTGTGCCTAGGAACCCTACATAATATCTATCTGAACACATCACATGATCACATCACAGATAACGCAGCAGAAAATATCATATGAACTATTGGATATACTAGGACGTCCGTGTTTTTAATACGAGCCAGTATAAAACACGGATTCCACGGTCGTGATGAATAGCCAATCCCACACCCCTAGACCCCTACGAGAGCAGCAAGCAACCCGACCAATTCTAGAGTTAGGAGACCCAGACTCGACTCCTCGAGATGGTCTCCCACTGGACCCTAGAACCCGGTTACTTGTGCCCTCCTCCTTGGGTCTATCCTATTGCAGAAAAGTAAATAATATACAAATAGTGACATCATCCGCAACCTGGAAGTGCCCCAATAAAAGAATATTACATACAAGTTTTTACATGAATGAAAATGAAAAACACTCATCTCAAATAAAAACCCCCGGCTATTCAAATACGACGATCCAATATAACATATCCAGCAACACATAACATCACATGTCATCAACGTAAGTAGATATGCGCATCCCAATTGTCGTTGACATATAGCAACGAAACCGGCGATATCACATATTACACTTACGGTCACAGAAAAGACAGTGTAAAACTACAACAGTTGGAATCCGCAAACTCTTTAGACATCGCATGCCTAGACCAATGAATTCCTTAGACATCACATGCCTAACAATTATAAACCCCGCATTTTAGTCTCATTATCGAAAACTCTTTTCAATATCAAGTCGGGCAATTCAACAGGATTCCTGACATTCTGATCGAGTGCTCGTCGCAAAATTTAGTAGGCAGCTGCACCCCCGACGCCGTCGACGAAGTGCACCAAGGCGGAACACCGCTGCCGCGAGCACCCGGACGGATGCTTTCGGTGACGGGGTTCTCCTACAGTCACTTGGTCGGGGCTATGAGGCGAGTCTGTCTATTAAGTTTACCCGGCGAGTATCCGTGTACGCTACGTGATTGCGACGGACTTTTGATCACATCAAAATTCCGTGGCAACCGATCAAGTGAGACTAAACCGCTAGATTTATGACATTCATTCAGTTATCTCATAACTGCTTGGGAATTCCAATTATTGTATCACATTCCGGATAAAATAGAAAATGTTAAAATTTCCGATCGTACAATCGAACACCCAAGTTTTCCCGAAACAACTCAACACATGAAATAAGTTTAAAAACATTCACTTCGTGCCTCAGTACCAACGGTCCAGCCGTAGAAGGGTCAATCCAACGCCTCACATGTGGCACGCCGTACTGCCCCAAACCCTAATGTTCAAAGGGCAGTTCAAGACGGTCACATAATCGAGTTAAGGTTTTTTGTCTTCTAGAGGGACCATCGCGTTACTTGCACTACTTAGAACGTCATTAAACTACGGAAAAATCCAACAATTGGAAATTTCCCGGCAGGGGAAAAAGTAGGTATTTATATCCGGTCAAACTTTTTAACATATTCTAAAATTATCCGGAAAAACACACAGACAAAATTAGACGATCCGATCGAAACACCGAGTCCCCAATACAACCCAGAAAACTCAACTCTTGAGTCAGATTTAAAAATTCCCAGAAAATACAGCAACAAAATATAAGAATTACTGTGCAAAGATCAAGGGGAGAAGCGACAAAGTTGCCGCGGAACCGCCGCATTAGCCATGCTAATGCCGCGGTTCCGCCGCTATTTGATTGAATCAGGTGCTCGAAATTCACAGTAATTCTTAGATATTCCTGCTTATTTTTCTGCATATTTTTAATTCTCAAGAAACCCCGATTTCAAAAAATGTACAGAGAGCATTTTGTATTAGGGTTTCGGTTCGATCGGACTTCTAACTCCGTCTACGCATCGCCTAAGGCTCTAGCTAGTCTCTGATACCACTGTAGGGTTTCTAGGCACACTAATGAGGTCTCACAAGTGATCAAATATGGCCAATTCAAATTTTTCCATGTGCCTACAAACCCTAATACGGATCGTTAATTAGATGTATAGGCGATGCAATGCAAGTTAACGACTTTAACTAAAAGGGAAGGGGCTACAACCTTTGTAGATCCGGTCCTCCACCTCCATAGCTCCGTGATGAAGTCCCTCCGCTGTACCCATCGGATCTCGGACTCTCGCAATGGTTTCATCGAAGAATTGATCGGGCTAGGTCGTCGACTTCGATGCCGAAGATGATCTACGTCGAGGAAACTCAAGCTCAAACTCCAACTTCACCAAGTCATGAAACTTGTGAAGAAAACACCCTATACTAGTTGGCAAGTGGTAGAGGATGAAGAAATAGGAAGTGGGTTCAATTTAGAATTGGATTTCTCACTCTTTTTCTCAAGTTGCCATTGATGGAGGCAAGTTTTTCTTCTTGTTGATGAAGAAGAAGAAGAAAAAGAATTATGATAAGTCTATTAAAAATAGGAAATAAAATGAATACTTATCATATAGCAACCATGGTTAGGTGTAGAGAATAAACTATGGTTAGGTTGAATGGTTAGGGTTAAGCATGAGACAAAAAGGGTGGACTTGTTCAAAGCTTCATGAAGCTTCAACAAGCAAACAAAGAAAGCCACCATGACTTATTTTGCAAAAATGAATAAATAAATAAATGAATAGATAAGTAAACAAAACCCTAACCATTCATATAACCATGGTTTAATCATACACACAAATTCAAGTTAGCATGTATCATCAAACATGATACAAACAAGTGCACAAAAGTATATCACATATACAACTTGTGTACTTTAAGTGAGAAAATCCATTTAAAGTGAACAAATACTAGTTAATGCAAATTATTATATCAAATATATAATTATGCATTAAATCATTAAATCAATACTTGATTTAACGATCCGGTCATATCGCATATAACCGACTAATATCCAATGTATCGGCTTATCGAATCAATCCTTGATTCGATAACTAGGTTATATCGCATACAACCAATCGATACATTCATCGTGAGAATAGAATACGATATCACATACACGCATTATTCTCGGTCCCGCACATATCTCATATGCACTCCTATTTCGTTTCGCTTGAGCCAGGAAACCTCTGTGTAGGACTCTAAAGACTCGTCAATACGCCGGCAGCAGGTGATGATCATATCAAACATCCACAAGCCGCAAGCGGTCTGCTAAACGTAACGGCCACCCGGGTATTGAGCGATCAGAAGATCGACGAGCAAGCCCGCTCACACTCCTGTGAATCCAACCAGTAACACTTACCGTACAGTCCGGTCTGTTCGTCTGATATGTCGCATATCTCATCTAGGGGTGGTAAACGTCAGACCCCAATAGCTTGATAAGTCATGCTGACGTGAGGTCCATAACATGTGTGAAACTACTGATAACACTTATCAGTAGATCACTGCAACCCTGGCCAGGGATTTCCTGTTATGTCCAGTCGAGCATAGCGCAACATCAACCCCCAATACCGGGAGAGATGAATCCCCTCCTATCGCTCATTTCCTCCATGTGAATCGGGACTGTACCCAAAAACCACCTGTTTGCACGACTCAGTAGAGCCGTGGTAGGGTGGAAATCAAAGCACAGTGGGAGACACACAAGACTCTATGACGATCTCGGGTCAACAGACTAAGCTGTACCAGTGTCACCAGAGAACTGCCATCTGACGTGAGGTATAATACCATCTGGGAGTTCTCGGCGAGTCCGTTCAGTGTACCCAGTCTCCACTGAGCACCCGTATACCATCTCTGATGTCAAACACCAATGGATATGGGATCATCCATCGCCCATCGCATGGGTCGAGAAGATGTACGCTAGTCTACTCTGGAATATCGATGCCCCGTCTCGATATTCCCACGACTAGGAACATTGAAAGATGTACTCATTGACTACCCAGGCCCCACTAGTATGATCTGCATCATAGTCCTGGAAGTCGAGTACACATCCTAAGGGCTTTATCAACATGTAATCAGAGAGACAGAAAGTATACATGTTAAGATAAAGAGCAACCAGATAGCGTACTATCATGTCGAGCAAGAAAGTCATACCTATATATGTCCCAGCATCCACTACAATATACATCCAATGTACAGTAATGGCCTGTAGGGCATACATATAACTAACACTACGAACATCCACTTCCATTTGATAAATCCATCATATAGTTATATACGAACTCGAAGGAACTCGTTCCAGATTCGAGGATGGATTCTGGTTCTGGAGAGATTGAATAGGATTATTCTGTTGTCTTTTCCTTCTACCTTCTCTCAGGTTGTGAGGGCTCCTAGGATTAAGAGAAAAGTACACCTATTACGCTTATTGGATGGTCTTCTTCCAAACCATAGGAAGGTGCCAAAAGGTAGGAAAGGAAGAAAACCAATTAGCCTAAGTGTGGTGTACAGAAGGTAATAAGAAAAGACAAATAAAGGGATTAGAAAGAGGACAAAGTAAATTGCGACTGCTATCATTCACGACCAAACCATGTATTTCATCGCCACTCCTTTTTCACCTTTGTATTTCTCATGAACACCCTGTATCACTACGAAGATCCACAGTTATTGGATACTCCATCGTATGGTTATATACGAACTTGAAAGAACTTGTTCCAGTTCGGGGATGGATTCTGGTTCAGGAGAAATAGAATAAGGTTTATTCAGTTGACTTGTATCTTTTCCTTCTCTCGCATTGCGAGTGATCCTAGGATTAGGACAGTACATCTATTACTCTTATTGGATAGTCTTCTTCCAAACCATAGGCTGGTGCCGAACGGTAGGGAAGGAAGAAAATCAATTAGCCTAAGTGTGGTATACAGAAGGTAATGAGTAAAGACAAATAAAGGGATTTGGAGAGATGGCAAAGAAATATACGGTTACAGTCGTGAATCTGATAATGGAAGAGGCATTACTAGGAATACCCGGATACCCTTTCGAAACATTTTCATGTTTCAGTTTCTCTGTGCATTGTTAATAGAAAACTGATTTCCTAATTAGATCCTTACTCTACGGTATGTATTTACTAGGTTTGACTCTCACATCTGTATGGTTTTACAGATGATGAGTGGGAGTAACTTATTGGGAATTAGGTGATCATCCTCATTATATCGGGATTCGTTGTAATTGGTGATATTTGAGGAAATCGCCTGGGTTTTTGCCGGGCGGCAAATATTTTGTTTTGAATATCCATTGTTATGCACCAATTTCAAACTGATATATTTGTACGTTTATTTTATAAAGTGAAATGTAACTTTTTGAAATTATGTCCATGATATTTACCTATATCAGTTGATGGTTAGGTAAGGAGTATTAAACAGCGGTGTAATTCTTCTTAACCATAGTACAGTTTTCAATCTATGACGCACAGGGTTTGAGTTATTCAACTCAGGGGACTTGTACAAAGTATTGTATATTGTCCAGTGTCTATTAAGACAGAGGGGTTGGTCCTCGTACTATATTCTGTTTACTTGTGACTTCTCTAGTTTTTAGACAAGTGTTTCGTAGAAATACAAGGTCTAAGTTTTGAGAAGTTATAGGTACAAGAATAAAGTAGAGAACCATGTGTTGCAAGTATCTGGATTCTACAAGCTAATCGTAGATGTAGATACTTGTGTTTGGTATTCAATCAATAGTAATGATTTTGAGAACTTGCTTCTCTTTTTCAGGTTATTCATAATTGGATGCACTCCTAAGTTGAGTAATGTCGATTGGCCTCTCTCCATTTAGTTGACATGCACTGAAGAAAGCTGCATGATTTGAATCCGGTTCCAATTAAATCAGTGCCTATGTTTCTATATTGTATATAGAATGGATCATATCTTAACGATGTTAAGGTATATGAAGTTGTCCGGCTTATGATTAAAACCAGACTCTGGATAACTCAAGGCACGTTTCTGTAATGGTTATTTGTGAGTTAACCCGGGTTATGACGAGGGTTAACTTTCTACCATCTGAAAAATCAATAGTGACATTGTTCTTGACTCGCCACAGTTTTAGGAAAATGGACTTTTTCAGAAAACAGTAGTGGGAGTATGGTAGAACTGGAAGTGATTCCAGAACCACAAATGATTACTGAAAATTTAATAGGACCTAAAAATTCAATCAGGTTTGACATTCCATTAGCCACTCCGCAGATTTGGTGGGTAACCTCAGGCACCCGAGAGGTACTCCGGTGGCCTCAAGGACGATGACAGGGAGGTTCTTGTTTACCCAGACTTGTTATTGCTGTTGTTCTAGACTGTGAGACCCGGAAGGAGGATGTGTATAGCGTCGTTCTAAACTAGATTTAGAAGTGCACGTGTACACGTCTCTGCCAGAGGGTTATTGTAGTCAGTGGGAGCAGCGGAAGCATAGTGGACAAATAGCTTGTGTCTGTTTATAGACTAAAGCAGATATAGCGGAGATAGATCATCTATTTTTGATGTGACAGTCATAGGTTATGACTTCATCAGAATAAGGGATGGATCTGTTAAGAAGATAGTAGGGTGTGATATCCTGGTATTTGGATGACATACACGTTGTATGAAGCATAATTCCTATACTACGATCGGTTATACTGTAGTTGTCACACAGTGGTTTCTCTACATAGGATTTGGATATTATATCGGCATTCTAGTTACTAGATCTATGGTTTTAGATCTAGATTTGGGTAGTGTCTCAATCTGGGTACTTAGACAGTATTCTAAAGGTGTTTTAGAATGGACGACTCCTGGTATGGTAATGAACCTGCAGGTGATGGAGTCACCCTCTCTAAAGGTGTCTTATAGACAAAAGGGGAGAAGGATGTGCATGATTGACATATCACTTGCTTAGGCAATTGAGTCAATCATGAGATGTCAAGTACCACACCAGATGTTGTTTTTGCACTAGATGCAATCAGTTGATATATTGATCCGATCCTAGAGAAACATTCGGAAGCGGTTTTAGAACATAAGTTGATGTTCTAGTGATTTGATAACGACATCCTCCTTCAGGAGACAGTTATCATTCCAGGCTTCCAAGGTGACCTGGATGACAGAGTAACTGTCGGAGTTATAGTTTTCCCTCTGACGAGGGGCAGTTGTTTGGACAGGTGGTCCAAGCGGATACTGAGGGAGGCATGGTACAGGATACTGATTAAATTCAGTTGATGATACAGTTTAAGATGTAAACTGGATTTGGAGTTCATTTGTGAACTAGCTCCCATCAGATATCCAGACATATTCTAAGACAGGTATTACTCATTTCGGGAGATGGCTTTCTCCGCGAACTTGAGATAAAGAGAGACATAGAAAGAAACATCAGGGCGGATCCACTCACTGAGGCTATTTCTCGAACGCAATAGTTTCACAAATGGGCTTTATGAGACTTATCAGCAGGGAAGTTGGGTGTTCGGTATCACACAGGCTGTGAGTATGCGGCATTGCAATAATTAGCTTTAAGTGCAAGTGGGAGATTGTTGGATATAGTGCCCTCAAGTTAATTATTAGATCGCAGGCACGTGATTACAATGATTGAGGGAGGACCTATGCCGGTAGGACAGTCTCACTCGAGATGATAGTATGCTATCTATTTTGTCTTTATCATTGTGTACATGCTTTAGGTGATATTACAGATCACTATTACACGTTGATAGAGCCCTTAGGATTCTTGCTTGACTACCAGCAGTATGATGATCATATACGTGAGAGTTGGGTAGTCTATAAGCACATCCTTAAAATGTCCCTAGTCGTGGGAGTTTCGAGACTGGGCATCGATACTCCATGAGTAGACTAGTGTATACGTCGACACCCCGATGAGGGGGGTTGGCCGGTCTCACAATCCATTGGTGTCAGTTGGTTCACCTAAGACGTATACAGGTGCTCATTGGGTTATGAGTACACCGGACGGACTCGCCGAGAACATGCTAATTGGTATTATACCTAGCGTCAGATAGCAGTTCCCTGATGACATGTGTACAGGTTAGTCTATCGACTGTAAGTCCATGTTACCCACCCCGGTGCTTGCAGGGAGGCGGAATAGGTAAAAAACGGATTTTTAACACAAGGTAACATGGATTAAAACTAGATGATCTTTTCTAAACAAAAACTAACAAACAAACTATAAGTTTTAGCTACAGGGTTAGATGGTTATACCTAGTTCTTGAACTCTTTCTCTTCTTGTTGTGGTCCTCCTTGTTGCTAGCTCCTTGGAATGGTGTAGATGGCTCCTCCTCGTCGTCTTCACTCTGCCGAAGAAAGATCCACCCGAAAGCCTCTACCTTGAGCTCATACCTCAACCAAGAGGTAACTAGAGTGCTTGGCTTGCTAAACTAAGAACCCTAGAATGAGTAGAGAGATGTCTTGATGGTTTTATCTCACAAAGCTCATGGTTTTCAACACATGAAAGAAGAGAGCTTTGAGAGAGGAAGAGGGAGAGCTTAGCATGAGAGAGAAAGAGCAAGAGAGAATAAGCAAGAAAAATAACAACCATGCTCTCATATGAGAATAATAATAATAATAATAATAATAACTAAAGAAAATTGTGATGGTTAGTTGAAATAACCATTATCATTTCACATTTAATGCAATTTGCAAGAATCAAGAAGTATCTTGCAAAAGAAATGATCATGGTCAAATGGTCAACAAAAGTCAAATGGTCAACCAAAGTCAAATGGTCAACCTAACCATGGCACAATTATTCTTAATTAATATTCTTAATCATATTTCTCATTCTCATTAGGGTTTAGAAAAAGTCAACTGTTAAAAACCCTAATGAGATTCCTCTGCCTCTGTCAACTGTGCATACACACCCGCATCCGTGTTCCGAGGAACACGAATACAATGAGACAAAACCAATCCCAAAACAAATACTAGGATCTGGCTTAAACCAAAGCCCGGTAGTAATAACTGCCCGGACACCAAACGTGCACAAGTGCACGGATGTGAACGAACCCCGTCGCAAAACCATGCGACCTCTACTCTGTTTTGCCCAAAGGTGAACAACCATCTCTGTGGGACTCTAAAGACTCGACACTACGCTGGCAGTGGGTTTAACCACAGGCCGCAAGTGGTACTAGCTGTACGTAACGGTCCCCAGGTAGATGCCAATAAGAAGACCGATGAGGTGAACCCATCCGAACTCCTACTGAGCCTGAATGTGACAATCTCCGTACAGTCCGATCTGTTCGTCTGAGAGTGTCGCATGTCGGGCCTAGGGGGCGGTAAACGTCAGACCCCTAATAGCGGTACAAGTGGTGCCGGAGTGTAGCCCAGAACACCCTGAGAAACTACTGGAAACACTACCAGTAATTCTCGGTTGCCCTGGCCAGGGACTTTGTGTAATGGCTCTCCTAGACGCAGCGCGATATCAACCCCCAATACTGGAAGAGACGAATCCTATCTGACCGCTATTGCCTCCAAGTGCTTCGGGACTGCACCCAACTACTACCTGTTTGCACGACTCATTTGAGCCGTAGTAGGGTAGTAATCAAAGTACAGTGGGAACACATTCGAGGCGAAGTAGCAGTGTCAAGTCGACGGACTAAGCTGTACACCTGTCACCTAGGAACTGTTATCTGACTATAGGTATAGTACCAACCAACAGTTCCCAGCGAGTCCTGTCCAGTGTACTCGTAACCTAACGAGCACCCGCATACTATCTCCAGTACGACGTACTAATGGCTGTGGGACAGACCATCTCCCCTGCTGGGATGAGAAGCGCATACGCTAGTCTACTCCGGAGTATCGATGCCCCATCTCGATAATCCTACGACTAGGGACCTGTATAAAGATGTGCTTGTAGATTACCCAGCCCCCACTAGTGTGACTGCCATCACAATGCTGGTAATCAAGCAAAGATCCTAAGGGCTCCACTAATATGTATAGGCGATATGCTAAAAGAAACACATGCACATATTAAAGTAGAAACAAACCAAGTAGCATACTACCATTTTGAGCAAGATTGTCTATACAACTGTGAATATCCCAAGCTTCCATTAAGTAATATACAAACTAGTATGATACAGTAATGGCCTCTAAGGCATATATACTAACAATCTCCCACTTGCACTAGGGCCATGTACTGGCGTATCGAAAACCTATCATCTCGATCAGCCGCTCGAGCTGAGTCTGGGGTATGGTCTTCATGAATAGATCTGCAGTGTTATTCTCCGAATCTACTCTCTTCACCTCAATCTCCCGGCGATCTACGATCTCCCTGATCAGGTGATACCGCCTCAAGATGTGTCTGGACTTCCGATGGGACCTGGGTTCCTTCGCCAAAGCTATAGTGCCATTGTTGTCGCAATACAGCGGTATTGGATCAACAATGGTTGGAACCACCTGAAGCTCCATGAGGAACTTCTTCATCCAGACAGCTTCCTTTGCGGCATCGCAAGCAGCTATGTACTCCGCTTCCATATTTGAGTCAGCAACGGTTTCCTGTTTGGAGCTCTTCCAGCAAACCGGCCCTCTATTGAGGGTAAAGACATAACCCGACATGGACTTGGAGTCATCCTTGTCACTCAGGAAGCTGGAGTCAGCAAAGGACTCGATCTAGATGTCTTTTCTGCCATACACCAAGAACATCTCCTTAGTCCTTCTCAGATACTTGAGAATGTTCTTTACTGCTTTCCAGTATTTCTCCCCTGGGTCCGACTGATACCGGCTTACAACGCTCAATGCGTATGCTACAACTGGTCTGGTACACAACATCGCATACATTATAGAGCTTACCGCAGATACGTAGGGTATAGATGACATGCGAGCCCTTTCCAAATCAGTCTTGGGAGACATATCTTTGGAGAGGGTGATTCCGTGACAAGCCAGCAGATTACCGCGCTTTGAATCTTATATACTGAATTGTTTCAGTATGGTGTCGATGTACATGGACTGCGAAAGTCCCAACATCCTCTTTGATCTATCACGATAGATCTGGATCCCCAGAATGTAGTTGGCATCGCCCAGGTCCTTCATGGAGAACCTCTGTGACAAGAATCCTTTGACTGACTATAGCATAGGAATGTTATTTCCTATTAGGAGAATGTCATCCACGTACAAGACGAGGAATACCACTGTTCTCCCTACAATCTTACTGTAAATGCATGGTTCATCCGGATTTTTGATAAAGTCGAATTCTTTGACAGTATCATCAAAGCAGATGTTCCAACTCCGCGATGCCTGCTTCAGTCTATAAATGGACTTAAGCAAATTGCACAGTTTACCGCTACTCCCACTCTGAATGAAACCCTCCGGCTGATCCATATAGACGCACTCTTCCAAAATTTTCATTTAGAAAAGCCGTCTTTACGTCCATCTGCCAGATCTCATAATCGTGGAAGGCAGCAGTGGCAAGAAAGATCCGAATGGATTTGAGCATAGCCACTGGAGAAAAGGTTTCGTCATAGTCCAAACCAGGTCTTTGACGAAAACCCTTTGCAACAAGTCTAGCTTTATAGATTTCAACCTGCTCATCTACACCAATCTTCTTTCTGAAGATCCATTTGCAGCCTATGGGTTTTACCCCTTCTGGAGAAATGTCCAAAGTCCACACTTTGTTGGTGTACATGGACTCCATCTCGGTCCGCATTGCATCCAGCCATTTTACTGAGTCACCGCTCTGAATGGCTTGCTGGAAGCTAGTAGGCTCATCATTTTCAATGACGCAATCCTCTCGATCCCCGTCTATGAGAAAACCGTAGTATCTCTCGGGCGGATGAGACTGCCTACTACTCCTGCGGAGTGGCGCTGGGATGTCTGGTTCTCCTGAAACTTCTGGTTCTACCAAGCTTTCAGTAATAGCTTGTGGTTTTGGAATTTCTTCCAGTTCTATTGCACTCCCACTTATCTGATTTTCTAAAAATTCAGTTTCCAAGAAGCAGGCATGACGAGAAACAAATACATTTTGTTCCTCTGCGTAATAGAAGAAATATCCCTTGGAGTTCTTTGGATATCCCACAAACTTGCACTGTACCGAGCGTACCTCGAGTTTGTTAGCATGCTACTTTTTGACAAAAGCTGGACATCCCCATGTCTTAATGTGTTTAAGATAGGGTTTCTTCCCACTCCACATCTGATATGGTGTGGTAGGCACTGACTTAGTTGGAACTCGGTTCAAAAGATATGCAGTTGATTCTAGTGCATAACCCCAGAAAGATCGCGGTAACTCAGCCTTACTCGTCATGGAATGAACCATATCCAATAGAGTTCGATTCCTCCTTTCCGATACACCGTTGTATTGTGGTGTGTATGGAGGAGTAAGATGAGAGAGAATTCCATTCTCTTTTAAGTAGCCCAGAAACTTGGCACTCAAGTATTCACCACCTCGATCAGATCTCAGTGTCCTTATACTTTTGCCTGTTTGTTTTTCAACTTCATTCTTGTATTCCCAAAATTTCTCAAAGGCCTCGGATTTATGCTTCATCAGGAAGACATGTCCATACCTAGAGAAATCATCCGTAAAAGTAATGAAGTATTAATAACCACTTCGTGCATGTGTATACATTGGACCACACACGTCACTGTGTATGAGTTCCAAGAGCTCGCTCGCTCTTATTCCGTGTCTAGTGAACGGAGTTTTTGTCATCTTTCCCATGAGACAAGATTCACAAGTAGCATAAGACTGATACTCGAACGAATTCAAGTATCCCTCTTTATGTAACTTTATTAACCGTGTCTCATTAATGTGACCCAGTCTACAATGCCATAAGAAACCCTGATTTGTTTTCGGAGACTTTCTTTTAAGTGTGTTCTGGACACTGAAAACCTGAGCTTGATTCAATACGTATATTCCGTTTTCTAATGTACCTGACCCAATCAGAACTTGATTTAGGTGGATGTGGACCACATCACTTACAAAAGTAAAATCAAATCCTTCCTTAGAAAGTAAGGATACAGATATGATATTACATACAAACAGTTACGCAGAATCAATATCTGCCCACTTGTCAATCCAAGGTGATATTCCCCTATGGATTCAGCGTCCACGCTCATTCCGTTGGCAACCCTGAGAGTCATATTACCTATCCTGATAACTCTACGGTTTCTCAAAGCCTGTAATGAATTACAGATGTGAGATCCTGATTTGGTATCCAGTACCCAGGAAGTAGGGTTAATTGACATACAGTTTTCTATTACAAACACACCCGAAGCCAAAGCCACAACATGCTTCGAATCCTGGCTACTGGCTTTACTAGCCCTGCAATCTTTCTGCCAATGTCCTTTCCCGTAACAATAGGAATGTCCCTCCTTTACTATATCTAGTCCCGAATCTTTTGCCCTTCCGTTTCCTTCTTCTTCCCTGGTTTCCTTCAGGGTATAAGTAGAGGGCGGAGACTGTAGAATCAAGTCGGTATTTGACCCGTTCTTCAACGTGGTCTTCAGGTCCGTGAGCTCATCAAAATAGCTAGTCTCTGTAAGGACGTTGTCCCCTACAGATGACCCGAAAGCCAACCTCGCTTGAAGCAATTCGTTCGAGATCTCATATCTTGCAATACGAGATTGCTCTCCATATAAATCTTTGTTATGGAGGAAGACAGAAACTAAGTCCATCTTCTCGCGCTGCTTTTGGTATGCACCATTAACTGAGGCCAACACGAGGCACTTGGCATTCGCACAGTCTTTTTCCAATGTCTTATGGATATCAATATCCATGACAGGGGAAACTGGTCCTGAGACGGCAGGGGTTTAATTAGTTAGGAGGTGTCCCAGCTTGTCATGGGTAATGGATATCTGGACAGACCTTTGCCAGTCATAACAGTCAGACTCAGTCATTTTATTATCTAGATGTAACCTATGTCTGGTCACTGGGTCGCTGCAATTAAGAGAGAGAAGAAAACACTTTAGCATGATGCTCTTGCAAGTTTAGATTAGTTTTTTGTTTATCTAAACAGGATGGCTCCCACTGTTTCTCTAATCTTTCCTCAAACCATAAAAGAAGAATTAGTCGGGATTAATCTCACCGTACAATACTTGCTTGACCGTTCAGCCAGGCCAGTGTCGGTACTTCGAAGGAGGTTTTACGACGCTTTCGTGAAGTTCCTTAATTAAATAACCTCTTTTCCTTGTAGGTGTAGCCCCGCTAACATCTTTCTAGACACCTACTTGGTTTATAGCATTGATCGTTAAGTGAGAAAGTTTTCCGAGGAGTAGCATATACTCACAGTAGGATCGGGATCCAAATATCATCATGTTATAAAGCTGAAGGAATCCTACCAAAATCATCACACTCCAAATGGTATGTAATACTAGCAGGTTTCAGTTTCTTTTGAAACTCCCGATGTGGATTTTTGCCCCATGCTCTTATGACCTTGACTTTGGCCAACAAATCATAAGTCACATGTCAAGTTCTACCCGTCATTATCCAGGTTAATTTGAACCCACCCGTACCTACCCTTGACTTTGGCCAACAAGGAAGTACAACTGTCATAAACCAACACATCTATCTATGCTATATATGAATATCCAATAGCTGCCAATCACTATGCCTTGACTTTGGCCAACAAACATAGCTTGAATACTATTGACTATCCATACGAAATGACGGAGGGCTACGAATGGTTTTGGCGAAACTGTGAACGTAATGAACTTGATATAATCGAAAGAACCTGATAGCTTTTAAAAAGGAGTGGTTTAAGCTCCGCTTTTTTTAAAAGTTTTCTGTTTTTGAAAAAAACAAGTGGTTTTGAAATTGTTCCAACGATTTAACTTTGGTTTTTTTCTTTGCATTAATATAATGCGTCCCGTCAATTAATCCTACCATTGCAGAAAACAACGAAAATATGACGTACGCTTATGCCATCCGCATTCGCCACTGGACCCCATCATCACCTATTAGGTTACTTAACTAACGACAGAGCGGGGCCTGGACTAGCGCGGATGCAAACCATAAGCAACGCCTACTAGATATCATATATAGATATATAAACATTCGTCAGATACAATGATAGCCATTCCAGATCACAGATAAACACATTGGATATGCTAGGAATCCGCGTTTCGTTCGAGCCTGCAACGAAAGACGGATTATACGGTCGCGATGAATAGCCAAACCCCACCCTAGACCCCTACGGGTGCGGCAAACTACCTGCCAAGTTCCTGAAGTGAAGCAACCTCCCTCAACAACGTGAGTAGGCCACTCGGTACTTCAAAGTACCCGGTAGTTTGTGCATCCCTCCATGGGTCTATCCTAGGAGCATAAACAGTAAAAGAAATAATATACAATAGCGGCTACAACCTCAACCTGGATGTGTGGCCATAAAAATAATATTACATCAATTTACAATTTATATCAAATGAAAGATAAAGAAACTCTCATCTCACAACCCCGGCTATTCATCTACGACAATCCAACAAGTTCATATACACAATCCAACATCACAGATCACAGATATGTACAACCCCCGCTAATCGACGTATAGCGATTAGTCGACGTTCAGTACATATATCATATTACAGATATAATCCAACTAGCTAAAGTTTATAGAACTTCGATCAAAATATCAATTTGAAACTACCCCAAACACAACACTGTTCTCAGAAGAATCTGGGCAGAAACAAAGTATCTTAAAAATCACAAAACATCAAGCTGAACACACTGCAGGAAAAACGAGTCGCGACCGAGTCGACTCGGCCGCGGATCCGCGGCGAAACGATTGGTTTCGCCGCGCTTCCGCGGCGGTCTGATCGAGTCATGGGCTCGTTTTTCTTGGTTGTTCCTAAAAACCTCTTCACGTATTTTTCAGGTGTGTGGAAATATTTTTAGGCCTGTTTTTAAAATCGGCAGAAAATATAAAGTTTTGATGTATTTTGCGATTTTTTTTCGGATCGAAGTTCTAAACACTTTTCTAACATTTTAGTTGATATTTAGCTAGTCTCTGATACCACTGTAAGTCTACGTTACCCATCCCGGTGCTTGCGGGGAGGAGGAATAGGTAAAAAACGAATTTTTAACACAAGGTAACATGGACTAAAACTAGAGGCTCTTTGCTAAACAAAAACTAACAAACAAACTACAAGTTTTAGCTACAGGGTTAGATGGTTATACCTAGTTCTTGAACTCCTTCTCTTCTTGTTGTGGTCCTCCTTGTTGTTATCTCCTTGGAGCGGCTCCTTCTCGTCGTCTTCTCTTTGCCGAAGAAAGATCCACCCGAAGGCCTCTACCTTGAGCTCCTACCTCAACCAAGAGGTAACTAGAGTGCTTGGTTTGCTAAACTAAGAACCCTAGAATGAGTAGAGAGATGTCTTGATGGTTTTATCTCATAAAACTCATGGTTTTCAACACATGAAAGAAGAGAGCTTTGAGAGAGGAAGAGGGAGAGCTTAGCATGAGAGAGAAAGAGCAAGAGAGAATAAGCAAGAAAAATAACAACCATGCTCTCATATGAGAATAATAATAATAATAATAATAATAATAATAACTAAAGAAAATTGTGATGGTTAGTTGAAATGACCATTATCATTTCACATTTAATGCAATTTGCAAGAATCAAGAAGCATCTTGCAAAAGAAATGGTCATGGTCAAATGGTCAACCAAAGTCAAATGGTCAACCAAAGTCAAATGGTCAACCTAACCATGGCATAATTATCCTTAATTAATATTATTAATCATATTTCTCATTCTCATTAGGTAGAAAAAGTCAACTGTCAAAAACCCTAATGAGATTCCTCTGCCTCTGTCAACTGTGCATACACACCTGCATCCGTGTTCCGAGGAACACGAATACAATGAGACAAAACCAATCCCAAAACAAATACTAGGATCTGACTTAAACCAAAGCCCGCTAGTAATAACTGCCCGGACACCAAACGTGCACAAGTGAGCGGATGTGAACGAACCCCGTCGCAAAACCATGCGACCTCTACTCTGTTTTGCCCAAAGGCGAACAACCCTCTTTGTGGGACTCTAAAGACTCGATACTATGCTGGAAGTGGGTTTAACCACAGGCCACAAGCGGTACTAGCTGTACGTAACGGTCCCCAGGTATATGCCGATAAGAAGACCGATGAGGTGAACCCATCCGAACTCCTACTGAGCCTGAATGTGAAAATCTCCGTACAGTCCAGTCTGTTCGTCTGAGAGTATTGCATGTCGGGCCTATGGGGCGGTAAACGTCAGACCCCTAATAGCGGTACAAGTCATGCCGGAGTGTATCCCAGAACACCCTGAGAAACTACTGGAAACACTACCAGTAATTCTCGCTTGCCCTGGCCAGGGACTTTGTGTAATGGCTCTCCTAGACACAGCGCGATATCAACCCCCAATACCAGGAGAGACGAATCCTATCTAACCGCTACTGGCTTCAAGTGCTTCGGGACTGCACCCAACTACTACCTGTTTGCATGACTCATTTGAGCCGTGGTAGGGTAGTAATCAAAGTACAGTGGGAACACACTCGAGGTGAAGTAGCAATGTCAAGTCGATGGACTAAGCTGTACTCCTGTCACCTGGGAACTGTTATCTGACTATAGGTATAGTACCAACCAACAGTTCCCAGCGAGTCCTGTCCAGTGTACTCGTAACCTAACGAGCACCCGCATACTATCTCCAGTACGACGTACTAATGGCTATGGGACAGACCATCTCCCCTGCTGGGATGAGAAGCGTATATGCTGAAAGGTTTGTCTAGCACCCTATAAAGAGTTTTGAAGCATCACATGTCCAAAAGTTTGAATTTTTATGGTGCTAAACGAGCATGCAAAAGAATCGATCCTAGAAAATTAGGGTTTTGAAACAATTAAGTTAATAAAGATTAGGGTTTGAAGGCTACAACCTTTGTAAGTCCGTTTTTGCTTGACTTCTTAGTCTCTAGGGTGTTGGAAGAAGGTCCACTTGCAGTCCTCTTTCGTCCACGACGATCTACCCGAAGTTTCCCGTCCAAGCTTGCAACTTTGGAAAAGCAAAGAGAACACTCCAATCAAGTTGGCTAGACTTGAGTAGAATGATGTTGTGGCTAAGGATCTCACTTCAAAAACCTTTCTTTATTTGTGTTTGACTCACTAGAAAAAACTAGAGAGAAAAAGATGAAGGAGGATGAAGATGGTGGCTATTTTCAACTAGAGGTGAAAAATAAAAACCCTTAATGAAAATAAATGAAATATAACCTTTTATATTATATTCCTTCTCACTTTCAACCATGATTAAATGATGGATAGTTAATTTAACTTGGGTTTTAAATGATAAAGAGAAGGATAACCCTAGGTTAGTGGTAGTTGAGCATGGTTAGGTCAAAGGAAGAATGTAGAAGCTAGAATGATTATCCTTTCCTTTTCATTTTCTTTTAAATCCAAAATCAAATTATAATCCATAATTTAATCCATGGTGTGAGTCTTATATTGCCACCATTTCCATATGCTAACAACCATGATGGATGGGTGTATGTATGTATACATGTATGCACATCCACATGTGCATGAAACTAGAATGAAAGAAAGAAACACATGCATGCATGCATACATCCATCAAACCCTAGAAAGGTTTCAAGTGAGAAAACTAATGGTTAAATGATAAATCAGCACTTGATTTATCTATCCGGTCATATCTCATATGACCCCACCAAAAGCAGTTCACCCGATCAATGTTCGGTATCATATACGCACATTTTAATCGGGTGCTTGCGCATATCGCATACGCGCACCACAACGTTTCGCCTGGACTGGGTAACTCCTTTGTGGGACTCTAAGACTCGTCAATACGCCGGCAGAGGGTGATGATCATATCAGGTACCCCTAAGCCGCAAGCGGTCAGCTAAACGTAACGGCCACCCGGGTATTGAGCGATCAGAAGAAAACAAGCGAACCTGCTACAACTCCCGTCAAGCCATCCGGCAACACTACCGTACAGTCCGGTCTCTTCGTCAGATATGCTGCATATCGAGCCTAGGGATGGTCACGTCGACCCTAATAACTCAATAAGTCGTGCCGGTGAATGGTCTATAACAGATCGAGAAACTACTGATAACACTTATCAGCAAATCTCAGCAGCCCTGGCCAGGGACTTGCTGTTATAACCAGTCGGGCACAGCACAGCATCACTCCCAATACCGGGAGAGAGGAAACCCCTCCTATCGCTCATCGTCTTCGTGTGTCTCGGGACTGTACCCAACGGCCACCTGTTTGCACGACTCGGTAGAGCCGTGGTAGGGTGGCAATCAAAGTACAGTGGGAGAACACACAAGACTCTATGACGATCTCGGGTCTACAGACTAACCTGTACCAGTGTTACCTGAGAACTGCTATCCGACGATAGATATAATTCCATATAGGAGTTCTCGGCGAGTCCGTCCAGTGTACCCAGTCACCACTGAGCACCCGTATATGATCTTGATGTCAAACACCAATGGATATGGGATCATCCATCGCCCATCACATGGGTCTAGTATCATATACGCTAGTCTACTCTGGTATATCAATGCCCCGTCTCGATATACCTACGACTAGGGACTTTCCAGGATATGCTTATAGACTACAGATGTCCCACTAGTATGATCTCCATCATAATCAGAGCAGTCAAGCCAATATCCTCAGGGCTTTATCAGCATGTATGAATGAATAAAAGCATGATCAAATCAACATGTCAGATAAAGAAGAACGAGATAGCATACTATCATGTCGAGCAAGAATGCATACTGAATATATATACATGTATAGATACATCCACTATCATATAATGGCCTCTAGGGCATACATATATCCAACATATGCTAGTCTACTCCAGAGTATCGATGCCCCGTCTCAATAATCCTACGACTTGGGACCTGTATAAGGATGTGCTTGTAGATTACCTAGCCCCCACTAGTGTGACTGCCATCACAACACTGGTAATCTAGCAAAGATCCTAAGGGCTCCACTAATATGTATAGGCGATATGCTAAAAGAAACACATGCACATATTAAAGTAGAAACAAACCAAGTAGCATACTACCATTTTGAGCAAGATTGTCTATACAACTGTGAATATCCCAATCTTCCATTAAGTAATATACAAACTAGTATGATACAGTAATGGCCTCTAGGGCATATACACTAACATCGACCTGAGATCGCCATTTGTCTCATGTGAGTTCCCACTGTGCTTTGATTACTACCCTACCATGGCTCAAAGGAGTCGTGCAAACAGGTTTTAGTTAGGTACAGTCCCGAGCCACATGGAGGCAGTGAGCAGATCGGCAGGGGATTCGTCTCTCCCGGTATTGGGGGTGAGATCGCGCTGTATTTAGGAGAGCCATTACACAAAGTCCTTGGCCAAGGCAAGTGAGATTTACTGGTAGGTATTCCGGTAATTTCTCAGGGTGTTCTGGGCTACACTCCGACACGACTTGTACCGCTTTTGGGGGTCTGACGTTTACCAGCCCCCTAGGCCCGACATGCGATACTCATAGACGAACGGACCGGACTGTACGAAGATTGTCACAGATAGGCTCAGTAGGGTTTCAGGATGAGTTCGCTCGTCAGATTCCCTTTCGGTCAATACATGACTAGCCGATCAGGGTCGGAATGTAATAGCATTCGTTCAAAATCAATGTATTACCTTTTGGTAACACAAGGTGATATTTGCCAACAGCCTTTGGCTGCAACATCTGCACCATTCCCTACTCTTACGGAATGATCACCCATTCCCAGTTCTCTAACTTTACGTAGCCCATGTAACATATTACATATGTGGGATCCTGATCCGGTATCTAATACCCAAGACTGTAACACCTTAGAACGTGTTTGTAGCTAATTATATTTTAATATATGGTTTTTAATAAAAAGTTTACCAATTTGGTTTTCAATTATTTTATCTTTTTTAATGAATATTTTATTAGATTTTTCCTAGGCTTACACACACTTGTGCATGTTAACTAGGGTGTTAATTTGGGATTAAACCTTGATTAGCAATATGGTGGTTAACCATTCCCTAATCTAGTTTAATAATTTATATTAAGTGTTTTGGGTTTAATAGTTTATGGTTGGTCTTTTAAAAAGAAAATGAAAAATGAATTTAAAAAGGGTTTTATTTTGGGTTGAATGTTGACCTTGAGAGAGAGAGGGAGGCATGGTGCTACATAGCCAAGCCATGCTTCATTAATTGTTGAGAGAGATTGAGAGGGGAGGGGTTTTGAGTGTTCTCTCTCATTTCTTTCAATCCTCTCATTTCTCTCAAACACTCTCTCTCTCTCACACACACACACAACAGCAGAGAAACAGCAGCAGCAGCCCCAGGAGCAAGCAGCAGCAACACCAGAAGCATCATCAGCAGCAGAGAAGCGGCAGCATCAGCACACAATAGCAACAGCAGCTTCTGCAACAGCAACAGCAGGAGCCCAGCAACTTGCAGCAGCTCCTTTCACTTCTTCTCCGGCTTCTTGAGATCCTATAGGGTATATTTTCTGAACCCATCTCTCTTTTGCTTAGCTTGTGTGCTAATTAGTGTCGGTTTGTGTTAAATAGTGAGTTTAGTGCAAATTATGGTGATTTGTATGGAATGTTGATTAAGTGGTGATAGTGTTAGTTAACCCTACCTATTTAAGTGTTGTTAAGGTCACCTTAACTGAGAATTGACCCAGATTTCACTAAAATACCATAGGGTTTGCTTTTTGTGCTAAATTAGCGTTTTTAAGCGATATTATGGCATTTTGTAATCTGCTATTGGCCCGGACCCTTCAGGATAAAATTGAGAAGACTGGAGCATGAACACTAGGTCTAGATTACACCACCAGAACACGAGCCCCTATCTCCAAACCGAGGCCGCAGATTTATTAGGTTTGACCGCAATTTGCGGCCAAGTAGGGGGCTGGGGTGTTGGAGTCTTGGCTAGAGCTCTTTGCTATGTTGTCTAGTGTTTTGGCATGTATAGTTTTGTAAGATTTGACCTGTAGGAAAATCTGGGATCAAATATCGTTTTTCTTGTCCGTTGTGTTTGCGCGATACGCGCGATACGTGAGTAGGTTCTGCGATCCAGCGTGTCGCGGCGTGTCGCGGTAGTTTTAGACGCGTATACACACATTTTAGCGTATCGTGCACACGCGCGTTTAGTTCGCGACGCGAGTTTCTCATTTGGGTTCGATATCGCGTTTTGCGGAATATTTGACTTATATATGATTTCCATGTCTAAATTGCAGGTTTGCAGGCGGGGACTACGGACACTGCTACAGGGGGAGCAGATAGTAGGATTCACCTAGCGTGGAGCGTAGGTGAGTAGATTTAACATCTACAGGGGAATCGCCCGCATGGCGTTATGCGTCTGGGCTAGGATTCTAATATTTGTCGCATATTCTACGTCATTGTTAGAATTGCGCCTTTACCCTATTTACTTAGATATAGTTGTACTGTGACTAGTAGCCGTAGGGCACTGCATATTTTATTGACGGTTCATATTGCACGAGCACGGATTGTATGCTACACACACACACCGTCAATAATTGCCATGTCACACACAAACCCCTTATAGATACTATATTGCTTATCATACATGACATCTAGCTTATCGGTATACCTATAGTGTATCTTACCATTAGTGATAGGTACATATACACCTTGTGATACAGCTACAGGTATACCTTGCACATATTTTACTTATACCCAGGGGGTATCCTACATATTCTACTTATACCCAGGGGGTATACGACATCTTTTACTTATAGGTAGACACCTATACTTAGCTGTATCTTATTGATTTCGCATACATCTGGTTTCAGCTACATATTTTCCTTTATATGCTCGCATTTCAGATATATCGCATATATTTAATCCTGGTTTGCGCATTGTTATTTGGATTTTACATGATGTTTTCTGGATTTGGGAACCGTGGGAGTTCATGAAATTATGCATACATTGAAAAACCCGGTTCCCTTGATATGATATTTGCGCATCCACCATAAGTTTTATCGGTGTTGATTTATATATACCCCTACGAGGAGGCGTCGAGGCCGTAGAGGGTACATGGTGGGGCCCGGTATGGTTCCCCTCGGCAAGAAGATTGATGGATTTTGCCGATTAAGCCTGGAGGCGGGCAAGTACCTACCGGTGACAGTACTAATGACTCGGCGGGGATCATGGAGATACCGTTGGGAGTCATGCACGTATGCATACGTCGAAAGGCGAGGGTCAGAGCTAGGCACTCGTGCTTTGGGGATAGCGTATGATACATACCTATCAGGATTTCTGTGTCGATATTTGGCACATTGTTTTCATGATATTTCCTTTAAACACCTTTGTATATATAACAGGGGATTTAGCCATTGTTATATATACCCTTACACCAATATTAGTTGAATGGGACGCTAATATATGTGTATTGACCCCATCATATTTATTTCTGCATATATATATATATATATATTTAGGATGCTAGAATCTTATTTGAGATTTTGACTTGGGATATCAGGTGATTCATTGAGATTGGACATACATATGGGATTACTGATTTGTACATTCGGGATATAGGAGATTATTCGATATTGTACATTGAGGAGATGTGAGACTTATATGATGTGAGAGCCCAACATGGGGGCCGATTTGAGGAATTGGGATTTGAGCGTCTTGATGGATTGTGATCCTACCACGATGACAGGATTCCGTGGGATGACATATTTCACTCCATACCTCATACCTTTTCACTTATGCACTGTTCCATGTATTAGGAGTATCTGTTAGTGTACCCTTCATGATTGCTGCCTATCCCTATTGCATAGTTATTGCATACTACTGTCATGTTATTATTGCTTCACATATTGATTGTACCTGCTAGTGTACTTTCCATTATTCTGCATTCACATGACATGTTATTACAGTAATCGCATATCTTAGATTCATGTTGTACGTACATTCCTGCGATTGCCTGCATATGTTACCTACTATTCAAAAGTTGGCAACTCACCCCCTTTGTGCCACAGGTGTTACAGGTTGTTCCCCAGAGTAGTCGAGGCAGGCTATTCCGCCATTCAGCTATCATCTTTTGCTACAGATACCGCATCGGCTCACAGTATACTATTTTGCTTAGGTGGGTTGGATGATTATCTGTATTTCATATTGTACATTCATTGTATCTTGTACTCTCTATCTACTACTATGTTGTTGACTTAGAGACTTGGTGAGGACGATATTGTATATTATTTGTGGATTTGTTGTCTTTTATACAGCTTTATCTCTATTGTCTCTTATTTCTTCGCTACGGCGTCGTATATTTGTGATGTGATTGTTTTCCGTTTTTGGGCTAGTTTTACAAAGGGGGTGTTGCCAAAATTTTAAAGAAAGAAGTTGGACTTTTAAATAATTTTGGGTTGCAATTTGGGTACGTGACATAGCCAACCATGCTACCTGTGGGTAGGAAGTATCCATCCACAGTCACATTACGGCTGTAGAGATATCAAGAACAAAATAAAACTATCTAAAACATGTCCATAATCCAAAATAACAGGAGTCAATAATAAATAAATGCGGAAGCAAATGATCCAATACAAATAACTGAAATGTATGTCCCATAATGCGGGCTCACATCAGGAAATAAATGCAGGAAATAAAACTAACTACCACTGAACTCACAGCTCAGCCTGCTGGCTGAAGTACTCCTGCTCGGACTGCGACAGCGGTACAGAATCTGGGCCATACAAAACCCAGACGTCAGCGCGTCATGTCAACAAGTAATATAATATGAACAGTGTAGCAGGCAATGCAATATAAACATGAATAAAACGAGAGTAGCAATAATGTGAATCAAGCAGTGCAGGGTAGTGTGCAGTGGGTAACTAAACTGTTCTATCAGGTTTTCTATTCTAAAGTCTTTGAAACCAAATTGATGAATCATCGATGTAACTCAATAGTATCCCGTGCATGCCCGGGACCACGGTCAAGACTCTCGGGGCTGAATCCGAGACGTGCCGCTAGGCAGTAACAGGTAGCAGGATAGGCGAGTGATGTCAGCATCATCACTCCGGGGCTGGCCTAGCCCGTAAGACTGATCAGAACAGGTATTGAACTATTGAGTTACAAGTCAGGTTTCACCTTTGATTTCCCTATACCCCCAAGTTATGTATGTCGAGTCAGGTATTCAGTAATCAAGAACTAATGCCAACACAGGATCAGGTAAAAGCAGGTTTGTCTGGATAGACAACAGGAACGGTCCATGAGGACTACATGTTAGGTTTGTTGGCATTAGACACAAGATCAGGTAACGGGTCGGGTCATGGTACATCAGGTCAATTCAACAGTATTCGGTACCATGTCAGGTATATCAATATATATATGTGTAGCAATGTCAGGTCAAGATGTAAACAATATCGTTGGTGTGCTCACAATCAGATATATAATCAAACATGGGTATTAACAACATGAGATAAGCAATGAATTAAGTAATAAGCAGTTTCATTCAATTTGCAATACAGATATCAATTTGTTACAGAGATGATTACAAGAGTGCAGTCAGACAAATATAGCCGTTTAGTCATGTTAACAGGTTTAAGAACCCTTAGAGGTGCAATAATTTATGTAACGGTTCAGTACAGCTATTTCAGGTTAAATGCATACGAGTGTCCGAATGTAACAGAACTACAGGGATAAATGCCACAAGCTATTTTAACAGTAAAATGTGATTGAACAGGTAAATATGATTATTAGGTTCAATTTGCAAACTGTAAGTTCCATGTTTAATAGTAAAATGATATAATGCAATATTGTACCTGAAAATGGGAAACGATTGTACCAAGTTAAATTTTACAGGTTTAGGGTGTCAATATATATATGTAAATATTGTATAGCATGTAGCAAGGGGTATTTGGCTCGACGGGTCGCAAACCGGGAAAAACGGAACGTAAACGTCGGCGGGGAAACTCGCGACGGACGCACGGTTCACGGATTGAACCCAAACAACGAACAATGGAATCACGCGGGTCGGGGTACCTCACTGGAATGTCGGGTCACGTCGTCGGCACGGTCGGAATCCGACGAGAATGTGAACAGTGCACGTCAAGAAACTTGCAACAAGAAAGGAATAAAGAAGAAGAAGAGGAGGCTTACAATGAGTTGCTCCGTGGTTACAGAGAGGAGACGCGAGAACGACGACGAAGTCGACGGGCTCCGCCGGTGGCCAACAGTGACCGCGGGGGAAACTGCCGATATCAAGAAAAATCCTACAGATCAGCAGAGAAAGGAGAAATGAAGGGAGAAAGGTAGGTGAAACTTACCGAGGAGTGTGCGAGGTCGGGGACAAGATGACGGTGGTCACCGGCGGCGACGCAGGCGGTCCGACGGTGTGCAGGGAAAACTGCAGGCGGCCGCGGCTGAGGGTGCAGGTGGTTGGGAACGCGGGAAAAGGAGGAAGAGGGCTTGGTGAGATGAGGATGAGGAGGCGAGGGTGATGGTGATGGCGTCGCCGGCGTTGGGGCTGCGGCAGCGAGGATGGAGGCGGCTAGGGCTCGCTGCCGATGGGTTTTTGTGTTCGCATGAAAAAAATAAAGGAGGGGAAAGGATTTTAAAAATTTATAAGGGAAAGAGAGAGAGAGAGATTTGAGGGAGAGAGAGAGAGAGAGAAGAGAGAGAGAGAGGAGGTGGGGCCCACGGTATAAAGAAAAGAATGTGATTGGCTGAATGAAAGATTTAAACGTTTAGAAAAATTAAAAAAAGATTTAAAGATTTAAATTAAACAGTAAGATTTGTATAGTTAAGGAAATAATAAAATTTGGGATTTTGGCGCAAAATAAAATATTTCCAAATTGCGTCCGGGTCGGGTCCAAAAATTCGAAATTGAAATAATAGGATTTTAAGCGGGATCCAAATTTTAAAATGAAGTGTCTTATGATTAAAAAGCATACCCCCAAAACGGACACATGTACGCGCGCGTAGCCGTCCAAACTCGCCCGTTTTACTGAACGAGATGAGAACACGATGCACGGACTCTACCACAGGGTTAGGGGTGTCAAGTAGGCCTAGATGAATATTTTTAATTTTATTTTAGATGCCAAAATTTGCTATATGCAGAAATGACTTTACCGGGTAAAATTTTACAGTAAGCAACAAATAAATAAGCTAAAAGAAATGAGTACTACATTAGGCTCAAACAGTAACTGAAATTGGTAGCATTGGGCTCGGGTGTTACATTATACCCAACTATAAAAAGAATTTCGTCCTCGAAATTCCAAGAATACAAGGATGGACAACTACAAGAAAAGATAAGGAAACTTCTGCCGGATTTCATCTTCTCGTTCCCAAGTGGACTCTCCATGCAAGCGATTACCCCAAGAAACAAGCACAAGGGGGATAACCTTGTTCTTAAGAACCTTTTCCCTTCGATCCACGATTTCAACCGGTCGCTCCTCAAAAGTCAAGTCTTCCCGTACTGTTAGCTCCGAATGATCCAATACGTGCGTTTCATCTCGAACATACCTTCGTAGTTGAGATACGTGAAACACATCGTGCACAATTGCCAAGGACAGCGGTAACGCCAAACGGTATGCTACCTCACCAACACGCTCCAAGATCTCAAAGGGTCCAACGAATCGAGGACTAAGTTTTCCTCGGCTCCCAAAACGAATCACTCCTCTAGTCGGTGATATCTTCAAGAATACCAAATCACCCACGGCGAACTCTAGAGGTCTTCTTGACGTGTCTGCCCAACTCTTCTATCGGTCTTGATCTGCCTTCATAAGATTCCTGATAGTGTTAACCTTCTCAACTGTCTGCACAACCAAATCTGGTCCCAACAATCTTCGTTCACCAACATCATCCCAACAAACAGGTGAACGGAATTTACAACCATACAAAGCTTCAAACGGAGCCATCTGGATAGTTGCCTGAAAACTGTTGTTGTAAGAAAACTCCACCAAGTGTAGATGATCCTCCTAAGAACCCTTGAAGTCTAACATACATGCTCTCAACATATCTTCAAGAGTTTGGATCGTTCTCTCCGACTGGACATCAGTTTGAGGATGATAAGCTGTGCTAAACTTCAATCGAGTCCCCAAACTTTCCTATAAACTCCTCCAAAAGTGTGATAAGAACCGAGTGTCCCGATCGGACACGATGCTCACCGGTACTCCATGCAATCTTACAATCTCCTGCATGTACCGCTCTGCCAAAGTCTCTGTTGATTGACCAACCCGGAAAGGAATAAAGTGAGCTGCCTTGGTCAACCGATCAACAATCACCCATACTGCATTGTTGCCTTTTGGACTCCGCGGTAAAGCCGTCACGAAATCCATGGTTATATGTTCCCACTTCCACTGAGGAATCGGAAGTGGTTGCAATAAACCAGCAACCCTTTGATGTTCAGCCTTAACTTGCTGACACACCAAGCACTTAGCCACAAAGCGAGCAATCTCCCGTTTCATGCCTTCCCACCAGAAATGCTGTCGAATATCTCGGTAAATCTTTGTGCCTCATGGATGTACAGAATAAGCTGAACTATGTGCCTCCTTCATAAGCTCTTCACGAACATCTCCCTTTGGCACACATAAACGGCTACCATACCTCAACGAACCATCTTCGTGAATCAGTAAATCTGTTCGTAGTCCGGCTTCAACCTGCTCTCGAAACTTTTGCAGTCTAGGATCCTGCGATTGTGCTGCTTTAATTTTCTCAATCAAAAACGACTGCACTTGCAGCTGCATCAACTATCCCGTAGAACGCGGTAGCACGACCTCCAAGTCAAATCTTCGAAAATCTTCAACGAGCTCCTTCTGCGTAGTTAACACCTGAATTGCTGGTAACCGACTAAGCGCATCCGGCACGACGTTAACCTTCCCCGGATGGTACTTAAGATCAAGATCGTAGTCAGCCATCAGCTCCAACCATCTACGCTGCCTCATATTAAGCTCCTTCTGTGTGAACACATACTTCAAGCTCTTATGATCTGTAAAAACTTCGACTCTTTTGCCTAAAAGGTAGTGTCTCCAAATCTTCAAAGCGAAAATCACAGCCGCAAGCTCCAAGTCATGAGTTGGATAATTCTTCTCATGGGTCTTCAATTGTCTCAATGCGTACGCTACAACCTTCCCATGCTGCATCAAAACACATCCCAATCCTTTCCCAGATGCGTCGCTGTGAATCACCAATCCTCCGGAATTGTTTGGCACGGTCAGAATAGGGGAGGTTATCAACTTCTGCTTCAACGTCTCAAAAGCTAACGCACACTTATCCGTCCATACAAAAGGTACCTCCTTGCGCTTAAGCTTGGTCAACGGCTCTGCCAGACGAGCAAAGTTCTCCACAAATCTCCTGTAATATCCGGCGAGTCTAAGAAAACTTCTTATCTCCGCAACATTGTTTGGAATCGGCCAATCTCGAACTGCTGCAATCTTTTCTGGATCGACGGCAATTCCATTGCCAGACACAACATGCCCCAAAAACTTTACTTCCTCCAGCCAAAACTCGCACTTACTCATCTTCGCATACAATTTCTCCTATCTCAACGTCTGCAGTGCGATCTTCAAATGCTCAGCATGCTCCTCAAAACTCTTCGAGTAAACCAGAATGTCGTCAATGAATACCACAATGAACTGATCCAAGAACGGTGAAAAGATTCGGTTCATCAAGTCCATGAATACTGCCGGCGCATTCGTTACTCCGAAGGGCATCACTAAGTACTCGTAATGTCCGTACCGAGTTCGAAACGCCATCTTGCAAATATCTTCTACTTTCACTCGAACCTGATGATATCCGGATCGCAAATCCAGCTTCGAGAATACCCTTGCGCCACTAAGCTGCTCAAAAAGTTCTCCAATGCGAGGGATAGGGTACTTGTTCTTAATAGTGACCCGGTTTAATTCTCGATAGTCGATGCACATCCTTCTCGTGCCATCCTTCTTCTTTACTAGAAGAACTGGAGCTCCCCAAGGCGAGTTACTGCTTCGAATCCAACCCTTTTCAAGCAATTCAGCAACCTGTTTCTTGACTTCTTCCAACTCTACTGGTGCCATTGGATAATACGCTTTGGATACTGGCGCTGCACCAGGAATAAGATCAATTGCGAACTCCATGTCTCGCTTCGGCGGTAAACCCGATATATTTTCAAACACGTCCATAAAATCGCGAACAACCACCGGCTCTTCACCACTATCAACTTCCATTGCTGCAAGAATATCGTTTGTCAGCCTAGCCCTAAACTCGACTGGCTCGACAGAACTGCTTCCTCCAGTGAAGGTAAACTCAGGATGCCCGGGAATCTGGAAAATTACTTTCTTTGCCCTATAGTCAATGAGCGTGGAAAGTGCCAAGAAAATCTATTCCCAAGACGATTTCGTAGCTGCCCGTATCAATCACCAAGAAATCTGCAAAAAGCTTCCGTCCGCACACAACAACTGTACATTCTTTACACTCCCTACTAGATATGATTTTCCTATTCCCAGTGTATATGTCCCAGAAACTAGACAGGGTCGTGCAGGCAATCGAGTGTGTAGTTATAAATTTGGATGACATAAAACAGTGGGATGCACCAGAATCAAATAATGCCAATGCGGGAAAACCATGAACGAGTAGAATACCTGAAACGACTTCTCCGGACGCCTTAGCTTCCTCAGCTGTCAAAGTAAATGCTCGAGCCTGATTAGGTCCTTGAGTCAGCTGTTTCTACCCTTGGAACGGTTTCTGCGGAGGCTTCTGAGTATCATCCCTCGTACGAAGCTTCGACGAACAAGCACCAACTGCGTGATCAGCCGCTCCATAAACCAAACAAAGTCCCAGTCTCCTTCGACACTCCTTCTGCACGTGCCCAGGTAAACGGCAGTAGTCACAAGTCACGCTCCTTCTTCGATCAACGATCACAGGCTTCTTCATTGGTGCTACACCACGACGGTCCACTGGAATACCCTTGCGACCATGAGCTCGGTTAGGTACAAATGCGGGCTTCCTTGCCGCAACTGCTGTCTGCTGCAAGCTCCCTTTCATCTCAGATAAACTCTGCTGTTCCCGAGCTGCCGTAAGAACCTGTGAGAAAGTGGTCAAACCCAGGGAGATAATCTGCCTCTGGATGTCCACATCCAAACTGCGCATGAACCTTCGTGCCCTGTCTGCATCGCTAGCGACTAAAGGTCCAGCGAATCTGCTGAGTCTCGTCCATTCTGCTGCATGCACATCCACGGGTGCTCCATTCTGCCTTAGCCCAATAAACTTCTCTTCCATTTCCTCCTGTGCAGTCCGCGGGAAGAACTTCTCCAGGAAACTCTTAGAAAAGTCTGCCCACTTGATCGGCTTGGGAAAGCGGGTCTCCTCAACAAGCCACCATTCTCGGGCGCAGTCCACTAGCTGAATGCGTACCACATCAACTCTTTTGTCATCTGGAATCTGTGCCGCAATCAGCAAATTCTCCGTGTCAACTAGCCACTGCTCGGCTGGCAACGGCTCCTCCAAACCACTAAATGTAGACGGACCCAAACGCCTGAAATCTGCCACGGTCCCTACTCGGTCAACTGGTTTAGCTCCAACGTTGTTTACAGACTGCTGAACGATCTGCAAACCTTCCTGAAACAAGTCTGCTTGCTGCTGGATCAGCTCATTCTGTCTCTTTTGATTCTCAGCATTCCCTTTATCACTCCAAGCATGGCGGCTTCGTCCACACGCCTCTGGTACGTCTTGAAATTCTTATCTGCCATATTCCTGAAATCAAAAACACCCAACATTAGCATGATGATACACTCAATATATAGATCAAGGCTAGAGCTCCAAGATACTTAAATAGAGTACAGCATTGTAACTATGCCGCGGTATCATAGCCACAATTACTTAACTCCACCCAAGTCGCCTAAGTCCTAGAGATAACAAGAAATCATGTTTTTCGAGTCGATATGCAAAGGAAGTTTGCACATCGTAAAAGATATAATCAGGAAGAATGTGATTCAAGAATGGTAAACGGCAAAGTGGCAGGACATGTTTCCTAAACACGGGTATTCTGATTCGTGTATTGGGTACAATACCCAACTACAAAAGAATCAACCCAACTAACCTATGGCTCTGATACCAAAAGAACCATGTCACGCCCCGCTTCCCAGAGTACGCTAAAATGGGTACGTGACATAGCCAACCATGCTACCTGTGGATAGGAAGTATCCATCCACAGTCACATTACGACTGTAGAGATATCAAGAACAAAATAAAACTATCTAAAACATGTCCATAATCCAGAATAACAGGAGTCAATAATAAATAAATGCGGAAGCAAATGATCCAATACAAATAACTGAAATGTATGTCCCATAATGCGGGCTCACATTAGGAAATAAATGCAGGAAATAAAACTAACTACCACTGAACTCACAGCTCAGCCTGCTGGCTGAAGTACTCCTGCTCGGACTGCGACAGCGGTACAGAATCTGGGCTATGCAAAACCCAGACGTCAGCGCGTCATGTCAACAAGTAATATAATATGAACAGTGTAGCAGGCAATGCAATATAAACATGAATAAAACGAGAGTAGCAATAATGTGAATCAAGCAGTGCAGGGTAGTGTGCAGTGGGTAACTAAACTGTTCTATCAGGTTTTCTATTCTAGAGTCCTTGAAACCAAATTGATGAATCATCGATGTAACTCAATAGTATCCCGTGCATGCCCGGGACCACGGTCAAGACTCTCGGGGCTGAATCCGAGACATGCCGCTAGGCAGTGACAGGTAGCAGGATGGGCGAGTGATGTTAGCATCATCACTCCGGGGCTGGCCTAGCCCGTAAGACTGATCAGAACAGGTATCGAACTGTTGAGTTACAAGTCAGGTTTCACCTTTGATTTCCCCATACCCCCAAGTTATGTATGTCGAGTCAGGTATTCAGTAATCAAGAACTAATGCCAACACAGGATCAGGTAAAAGCAGGTTTGTCTGGATAGACAACAGGAACGGTCCATGAGGACTACATGTTAGGTTTGTTGGCATTAGACACAAGATCAGGTAACGGGTCGGGTCATGGTACATCAGGTCAATTCAACAGTATTCGGTACCATGTCAGGTATATCAATATATATATGTGTAGCAATTTCAGGTCAAGATGTAAACAATATCGTGGGTGTGCTCACAATCAGATATATAATCAAACATGGGTATTAACAACATGAGATAAGCAATGAATTAAGTAATAAGCAGTTTCATTCAATTTGCAATACAGATAACAATTTGTTACAGAGATGATTACAAGAGTGCAGTAAGACAAATATAGCCGTTTAGTCATGTTAACAGGTGTAAGAACCCTTAGAGGTGCAATAATTTATGTAACGGTTCAGTACAGCTATTTCAGGTTAAATGCATACGAGTGTCCGAATGTAACAGAACTACAGGGATAAATGCCACAAGCTATTTTAACAGTAAAATGTGATTGAACAGGTAAATATGATTATTAGGTTCAATTTGCAAACTGTAAGTTCCATTTTTAACAGTAAAATGATATAATGCAATATTGTACCTGAAAATGGGAAACGATTGTACCAAGTTAAATTTTACAGGTTTAGGGTGTCAATATATATATGTAAATATTGTATAGCATGTAGCAAGGGGTACTTGCCTCGACGGGTCGCGAACCGGGAAAAATGGAACGTAAACGTCGGCGGGGAAACTCGCGACGGACGCACGGTTCACGGATTGAACCCAAACAATGAACAATGGAACCACGTGGGTCGGGGTACCTCGCTGGAATGTCGGGTCACGTCGTCGGCACGGTCGGAATCCGGCGAGAATGTGAATAGTGCACGTCAAGAAACTTGCAACAAGAATGAAATAAAGAAGAAGAAGAAGAAGAGGAGGCTTACAATGGGTTGCTCTGTGGTTACAGAGAGGAGACGCGAGAACGACGACGAGGTCGACGGGCTCCAGCGGTGGCCAACAGTGACCGCGAGGGAAACTGCCGATATCAAGAAAAATACTACATATCAGCAGAGAAAGGAGAAATGAAGGGAGGAGGGTAGGTGAAACTTACCGAGGAGTGTGCGAGGTCGGGGAAAAGATGACGGTGGTCACCGGCGGCGACGCAGGCGGTCCGACGGTGTGCAGGGAAAACTGCAGGCGGCCGCGGCTGAGGGTGCAGGTGGTTGGGAACGCGGGAAAAGGAAGAAGAGGGCTTGGTGAGATGAGGATGAGGAGGCGAGGGTGATGGTGATGGCGTCGCCGACGTTGGGGCTACGGCAGCGAGGATGGAGGCGGCTAGGGCTCGCTGCCGATGGGTTTCTGTGTTCGCGTGAAAAAATAAAGGAGGGGAAAGGATTTTAAAAATTTATAAGGGAAAGAGAGAGAGAGATTTTTTACCGGGTAAAATTTTACAGTAAGAAACAAGCAAGTAAGCTAAAAGAAATGAGTACTACATTAAGCTCAAACAGTAACTGAAATTAGTAGCATTGGGCTCGGGTGTTACATGCGTGCTACGGGCTTTGTGTGTATTAGTGAGTCATTGGATTCACTGATGCCCTAGCAGCATTCGTAGATGTGGTGAACCAGATTTCTTCAGGCCGTTCCTCGACCAGTTATTGTTGTACTATATACGACATTCTGGTCTATTTAATGCGTCTTTAGGGACAGGAGTAGCACTTGAGGATTTGTTATGCAGATACTGGGAGAGCCCCAGCGGTCTGCTAGATTCTCGGGTTGTTTCTTCAGGCTTGTTTGTGTTGACTCCTAGGTCTTGTAGTCACGAGAGACGGTTTTGTATGGTCCCGAGGGAGATCGTGGCCGTACAGCTTAGGTCCAGACTTGTGTGCAGGACGGAGGTCCGCAGATTTTTGGGCTTAGCAGGTTCTTACCGCCGTTTCGTGCAGGATTGCTAAAGTAGTGCTGCACTGTCGACTGAATTGACCGGAAAGGAGGTTTCTTTCTTTGGACTGAGGCATGTGTGCGGAGTTTTCGGCAGTTGAAGATTCGGTTAACAACTGCATTAGTCCTTTCGTTGCTTTTGGTTCAGGCGACCTTGTTGTTTAACTGTAATGTTTCTTGAGTGGGCTCGCGTGTGTACTGAGGTGACACTATAGAGTTATCGCTTTTACTTCCCTACATTTAGAGGAAGTACGATAAGGATATTCCACTCATGATCTGGAGATGGCCGCGGTGGTTTTGCGTTGGGGATTTAGAGACACTACTGGTTCGAGAGTCGTGTCAGATTTTCACGGACCACCAGAGCTTAATGTACATCTTCCTGCAGCGGATTTGATTGTTGTGATAGTCTTCTGCAGATTTACAGTTCTTGTGTGATCGTCGAGTACAGCTTTAGTTCGTCTCTACGGAGGGGACAGCTTGCTCATGTCCGCGTCCGACCACTTTTCTTTAATCGCTTTCACGAGACACTGCCCACCGATGCTCGTTCGTCAGAGATACTTGAGCATACTCGGCTGGGTAATAATTCGGAGTCCTTGATTTGTGACAATAGTGTGCTAAGTTTGGGACGCGTTTTTGTACCTGATATTATCAGGTAGAGACGTGAAATCCTAGAACAGGCACATCTGTCAACTCTCTATATTCATTCAAGTTCCACCAACATTGACGTGACTTGTGAGATAGTTACGGGTGGACAGGGATGTAAAGAGAAGTTTCATGATTCGTTTCAAGGTGTCTGTCTTGTTGTGTGCTTGGGTCAAGCATCTGAGGCCGGCTGGAGAGTTGCAACCTTTAACCGTTCCGAAGTAGGAGTGGGAGCAGATCTCCACGAATTTCGTTATGGTTTCTACCCAAGTTTAGTCAAGGTGTGACTCCATTCGGATTCTTGTCGTCCGGTTATACTCAATTTGCTCAGTTGTTTCTTGTTAAGTTGTGTATTTGTGTTAATTGTTGTCAGCAGTTGGGGATCGTCACTCGCCATCATTAGGGTTCTCCTTCGACAGCTGTTATCAGGAGACACTCCAATTGGCAACCTTTAGGTTTAGAGGTTAGGTCGTTTCGATCACCAGTCTGTTGTTTTCTGACTCTGTGTAAGTAGGATTTTGGACCCCAGCTAGTCTAGAGACTTCAGAGATGATCCGGTTGTTCAGGTCGGGATGAGAGTAGCCCTGCGCAAATAGAGGTCTTATGCCGACTGTGTTGGTCGTAGACTTAAGTGCGCAGTGGCAAACCATGTATTCCTACGGATTTTTCCGATGAATGACGTGTTGGATTTTGGGAAGCTTATCCCAGGATTTAGGTCCTTCCGAGATCCTATAAGCGGGTTAGTTTTGTTGCCTTTAATTTGGCACTTCCGCCCAGATTATTGAGTTTTCACCCCGTATTTCTTGTGATGATACTTTACAATTACCTTCATTACCTTTCTTATATGATTTGGCACCAGACCATTGGGCTTGAACGCGATCGTTTCGCTCACCAGCAGCCATTTGTGTTAATGGCCCGGCGGGTGGAGAAACGTCGGTCAAGTGCCATCTGTGAAGGGCTTTCTTGGGCGTAGCCGTATAGTGGGGTAATCACTTGGGAGGTTGCGAACGAGATTGAGAGTTGTAATCTTCTCTTTGAAGGTACGAGTAGCAGTATATTTTTAAATTCGGGGACGAATTTCTTTTAAGGGGGGAAGATTGTAACACCTTAGAACGTGTTTGTAGCTAATTATATTTTAATATATGGTTTTTAATAAAAAGTTTACCAATTTGGTTTTCAATTATTTTATCTTTTTTAATGAATATTTTATTAGATTTTTCCTAGGCTTACACAAACTTGTGCATGTTAACTAGGGTGTTAATTTGGGATTAAACCTTGATTAGCAATATGGTGGTTAACCATTCCCTAATCTAGTTTAATAATTTATATTAAGTGTTTTGGGTTTAATAGTGTATGGTTGGTCTTTTAAAAAGAAAATGAAAAATGAATTTAAAAAGGGTTTTATTTTGGGTTGAATGTTGACCTTGAGAGAGAGAGGGAGGCATGGTGCTACATGGCCAAGCCATGCTTCATTAATTGTTGAGAGAGATTGAGAGGGGAGGGGTTTTGAGTGTTCTCTCTCGTTTCTTTCAATCCTCTCATTTCTCTCAAACACTCTCTCTCACACACACACACACAACAGCAGAGCAACAGCAGCAGCAGCCCCAGGAGCAAGCAGCAGCAACACCAGAAGCATAATCAGCAGCAGAGAAGCAGCAGCATCAGCACACAATAGCAACAGCAGCTCTGCAACAGCAACAGCAGGAGCCCAGCAACTTGCAGCAGCTCCTTTCACTTTTTCTCCTGCTTCTTGAGATCCTATAGGGTATATTTTCTGAACCTATCTCTCTTTTGCTTAGCTTGTATACTAATTAGTGTCGGTTTGTGTTAAATAGTGAGTTTAGTGCAAATTATGGTGATTTGTGTGGAATATTGATTAAGTGGTGATTGTGTTAGTTAACCCTACCTATTTAAGTGTTGTTAAGGTCACTTTAACTGAGAATTGACCCAGATTTCACTAAAATACCATAGGGTTTGCTTTTTGTGCTAAATTAGCGTTCTTAAGCGATATTATAGCATTTTGTAATCTGCTATTGGCCCGGACCCTTCAGGATAAAATTGAGAAGACTGGAGCATGAACACTAGGTCTAGATTACACCACCAGAACACGAGCCCCTATCTCCAAACCGAGGCCGCAGATTTATTAGGTTTGACCGCAATTTGCGGCCAAGTAGGGGTCTGGGGTGTTGGGGTCTTGGCTAGGGCTCTCTGCTATGTTGTCTAGTGTTTTGGCATGTATAGTTTTGTAAAATTTGACCTGTAGGAAAATCTGGAATCAAATATCGTTTTTCGTGTCCGTTGTGTTTGCGCGATACGCGCGATACGTGAGTGGGTTCTACGATCCAGCATGTCGCAGCGTGTCGCGGTAGTTTTAGACGCGTATACACACGTTTTAGCGTATCGTACACACGCGTGTTTAGTCAGCGACGCGAGTTTCTCGTTTGGGTTCGATATCGCGTTTTGCGGAATATTTGACTTATATATGATTTCCATGTCTAAATTGTAGGTTTGCAGGCGGGGACTACGGACACTGCTACAGGGGGGAGCAGATGGTAGGATTCACCTAGCGTGGAGCGTAGGTGAGTAGATTTAACATCTACAGGGGAATCGCCCGCATGGCGTTATGCGTCTGGGCTAGGATTCTAATATTTGTCGCATATTCTACGTCATTGTTAGAATTGCGCCTTTACCCTATTTACTTAGATATAGTTGTACTGTGACTAGTAGCCGTAGGGCACTGCACATTTTATTGACGGTTCATATTGCACGAGCACGGATTGTATGCTACACACACACCGTCAATAATTGCCATGTCACACACAAACCCCTTATAGATACTATATTGCTTATCATACATGACATCTAGCTTATCGGTATACCTATAGTGTATCTTACCATTAGTGATAGGTACATATACACCTTGTGATACAGCTACAGGTATACCTTGCACATATTTTACTTATACCCAGGGGGTATCCTACATATTCTACTTATACCCAGGGGGGTATACGACATCTTTTACTTATAGGTAGACACCTATACTTAGCTGTATCTTATTGAATTCGCATACATCTGGTTTCAGCTATATATTTTCCTTTATATGCTCGCATTTCAGATATATCGCATATATTTAATCCTGGTTTGCGCATTGTTATTTGGATTTTACATGATGTTTTCTGGATTTGGGAACCGTGGGAGTTCATGAAATTATACATACATTGAAAAACCCGGTTCCCTTGATATGATATTTGCGCATCCACCATGAGTTTTATCGGTGCTGATTTATATATATACCCCTACGAGGAGGCGTCGAGGCCATAGAGGGTACATGGTGGGGCCCGGTATGGTTCCCCTCGGCAAGAAGATCGATGGGTTTTGCCGATTGAGCCTGGAGGCGGGCGAGTACCTACCGGTGACAGTACTAATGACTCGGCGGGGATCATGGAGATACCGTAGGGAGTCATGCACGTATGTATACGTCGAAAGGCGAGGGTCAGAGCTAGGCACTCGTGCTTTCGGTATGATACATACCTATCAGGATTTCTGTGTCGATATTTGGTACATTGTTTTCATGATATTTCCTTTAAACAACTTTGTATATATAACAGGGGATTTAGCCGTTGTTATATATACCCTTACACCAATATTAGTGGAATGGGACGCTAATATATGTGTATTGACCCCATCATATTTATTTCTGCATATATATATATATATTTAGGATGCTAGAATCTTACTTGAGATTTTGACTTGGGATATCAGGTGATTCATTGAGATTGGACATACATATGGGATTACTGATTTGTATATTCGGGATATAGGAGATTATTCGATATTGTACATTGAGGAGTTGTGAGACTTATATGATGTGAGAGCCCAATGTTGAGGCCGATTTAAGGAATTGGGATTTGAGTGTCTTGATGGATTGTGATTCTACCACGATGACAGGATTCCGTGGGATGACATATTTCACTCCATACCTCATACCTTTTCACTTATGCACTGTTCCATGTATTAGGAGTACCTGTTAGTGTACTCTTCATGATTGCTGCCTATCCCTATTGCATAGTTATTGCATACTACTGTCATGTTATTATTGCTTCACATATTGATTGTACCTGCTAGTGTACTTTCCATTATTCTGCATTCACATGACATGTTATTACAGTAATCGCATATCTTAGATTCATGCTGTACGTACATTCCTGTGATTGCCTGCATATGTTACCTACTATTCACGAGTTGGCAACTCACCCCCGTTGTGCCACAGGTGTTACAGGTTGTTCCCCAGAGTAGTCAAAGCAGGCTATTCCGCCATTCAGCTATCATCTTTTGCTACAGATACCACATTGGCTCACAGTATACTATTTTGCTTAGGTGGGTTGGATGATTATCTGTATTTCATATTGTACATTCGTTGTATCTTGTACTCTCTATCTACTACTATGTTGTTGACTTAGAGACTTGGTGAGGACGATATTGTATATTATTTGTGCATTTGTTGTCTTTTATACAGCTTTATCTCTATTGTCTCTTATTTCTTCGCTACGGCGTCGTATATTTTGTTAGTTATATGTATGCCCTAGAGGCCATTAGTGTACATTGGATGTATATTGTAGTGGATGCTGGGACATATATAGGAAGGACTTTCTTGCTCGACATGATAGTACGCTATCTGGTTGCACTTTATCTTAACATGTATACTTTCTGTCTCTCTGATTACATGTTGATAAAGCCCTTAGGATGTGTACTCGACTTCCAGGACTATGATGTAGATCATACTAGTGGGGCCTGGGTAGTCCATTAGTACATCCTTGAAATGTTCCTAGTCGAGGGAATATCGAGACAGGGCATCGATATTCCAGAGTAGACTAGCGCATATCTTCTCGACTCATGCGATGGGCGATGGATGATCCCATATCCATTGGTGTTTGACATCGAAGATGGTATGCGGGTGCTCAGTGGAGACTGGGTACACTGAACGGACTCGCCGAGAACTCCCAGATGGTATTATACCTCACGTCAGATGGCAGTTCTCTGGTGATACTGGTACAGCTTAGTCTGTTGACCCGAGATCGTCATAGAGTCTTGTGTGTATTCTACTGTGCTTTGATTTCCACCCTACCACGGCTCTACTGAGTTGTGCAAACAGGTGGTTTTTGGGTACAGTCCCGATTCACATGGAGGCAATGAGCGATAGGAGGGGATTCGTCACTCCCGGTATTGGGGGTTAATGTTGCGCTATGCTCGATTGGCCATAACAGGAAATCCCTGGCCAGGGTTGCAGTGATATACTGGTAAGAGTTATCAGTAGTTTCACAAATGTTATGGACCCTACGTCGGCATGACTTATCAAGCTATTGGGGTCTGACGTTTACCACCCCTAGGCGAGATATGCGGCATATCAGACGAACAGACCGGACTGTACGGTAAGTGTTACTGGTTAGATTCACAGGAGTGTGAGCGGGCTTGCTCGTCGATCTTCTGATCGCTCAATACCCGGGTGGCCGTTACGTTTAGCAGACCGCTTGCGGCTTGTGGGTGTTTGATATGATCATCATCTGCTGCCGGCGTATTGACGAGTCTTTAGAGTCCTACACGGAGGTTTCCTAGCTCAAGCGAAATGAAATAGGAGCGCATATGAGATATGTGCGGGACCGAGAATAATGCGTGTATGTGATACCGTATTCCATTCTCGCGATGTATGTGTCGAATGGTTTTATGCGATATAACCTAGTTATCGAATCAAGGATTGATTCGATAAGCCGATACGTTGGATACTGGCCGGTTATATGCGACATGACCGGATCATTGAATCAAGTGTTGATTTAATGATTTAATGTATAATTATATATTTGATATATTACTTTGCATTAACTAGTATTGGTTCACTTTAAATGGATTTACTCACTTGTATTGCACATTGTATATGTGATATATTTTTGTGCACATGATTGTATCATGTTTGATGATACATTCTTTCTTGGTTTTGTGTAAAGTATTGAACCATGGTTAGTTAGTGGTTAGGGTATCATTTCATTTGCTTATTCATTTATCTTTTTATTTATTTCATTTGAAAAGAAAAAGAGAAATGAATGGTGGCTATATTTGTTTTTAGTTGAAGATTCATGAAGCATTGACTTAGTCGCCATTATTGTCTCATGCCTAACCATAACCACTCATCTAACCTAAGTTAAGTCTCTACACTAAACCATGGTTAAAGAAATGATAAGTATTCATTTTATTTTCCTTTTAAAAAATAACTTATCATATCTTTTCTTCTTCTTCTTCATCTTGAGCAAGAAAGAGAAAGCTTGACCATCAATGGTGATTGATGGAAAAGTGTGAGAAATCCAAATCTAAAGTTTACCCACTTCCTATTTCTTCATCCTCTACCTCTTGCCAAGTAGTATAGGGTGTTTCCTTCACAAGTTTTCCCGACTTGGTGAAGTTGGAGCTTGTTCTAGCGATGCCTCGACGTAGATCATCTTCGGCATCGAACCGACGATCAAGCCCGCCCATTCTTCGATGATGCCGATGCTAGAGTCACGGGTTCGATTTGGACAGTGGAGGGAGATCATCGCGGAGCTTACGAAGTGGTGGACCGGATCTACAAAGGTTGTAGCTCCTTTCCTTTTAGATAAAGTTGTTTATTTGCATCGTTTCGCCTATATATCTAGTTAACGATCCGTATTAGGGTTTGTAGGCACTAGGAATTTTTGATTTGTGCATGTTTGATCACTTGTGAGACTCTATTAGAGTGCCTAGGAACCCTACAGTGGTATCAGAGCCTAGCTAGAGCCTTAGGCGAAGTCCTGACGGAGTTAGAAGTCCGATCGACCAAAACCCCGACTTTGAAAATGCTCTCTGGACATTTCTGTAAAATGTGGTTTTTTGGAAATTAAAAATATGCAGAAAATCCAGCAGGGAATTATAAGAATTACGATGCAAAAATTTTTCTTTGATATTTCTATTTCGCGGCGGAACCACGGCAAAATCCTGGCTTCTACGGCGGTTCCGCGGTCACGTGACTCGATTGGACTTCAAAATTTGCACAGTAATTCTTGTTTTCTGGTTCTGGTTTTCCTGGGAATATTTTAATATTTATTACAGAGTTGTATTTTCTGGGTTGTATTGGGGACTCGGTGTATTCGATCGGACTGTCTAATTTTTGTCGGTGTGCTTTTCCGGGTATTTATAGAATATGTTAAAAAGTTCGACCGGATATAAATACCCACTTTTTCCCCTGCCGGGAAATTTCCAATTGTTGGATTTTTCCGTAGTTTAACGACGTTCTAAGTAGTGCAAGTAACGCGATGGACCCTCTAGAAGACAACAAACCTTAACTCGATTATGTGACCGTCTTGAACTGCCCTTTGAACCTTCGGGTTTGGGGCAGTACGGCGTGCCACATGTGAGGCGTTGGCTTGACCCTTCTACGGCTGGACCGTTGGTACTGAGGCACGAACTGAATGTTATTAGACTTATTTCATGTGTTGACCTGTTTCGGGAAAACTTGGGTGTTCGAATATTCAATCGGAAAGTTTAACATTTTCTGTTTATCCGGAATGGGATACAATAATTGGAATTCACAAGTAGTTATGAAATAACTAAATGAATGTTATAAACATAGCAGTTTAGTCTCACTTGATCGGTTGCCACGGAATTTTGATGTGATCAAAAGTCCGTCGCAATCACGTAGCGTACGCGGATACTCGCCGGGTAAACTTAATAGACAGCCTCACTCCATAGCCCTGACCAAGTGACTATAGGAGAACCCCGTCGCCGAAAGCATCCGTTCGGGTGCTCGCGGCAGCGGTGTTCCGCCTTGGTGCACTTCATCGACGGTATCGGGGGTGCGGCCGCCTACTAAAGTTTGCGACGAGCATTCGATCAGAATGTCGGGAATCTTGTTGAATTGCCCGACTTGATATTGAAAAGAGTTTTCGATAATGAGACTAAAATGCGGGATTTATAATTGTTAGGCATGCGATGTCTAAGTAATTCATTTGGTCAGGCATGCGATGTCTGAGGAGGTTGCGGATTCCAACTGTTGTAGTTTTACACTTTCTTTTCTGTGACCGTAAGTGTAATATGTGATATCGCCGGTTTCGTTGCTATATGTCAACGACAATTGGGATGCGCATATTTACTTACGTTGATGACATGTGATGTTATGTGTTGCTGGATATGTTATATTGGATCGTCGTGTTTGAATAGCCGGGGGTTTTTTTTATGTGAGATGAGTGTTTTTCATTTTCATTCATGTAAAAACTTGTATGTAATATTCTTTTATTGGGGCACTTCCAGGTTGCGGATGTTGTCACCATTTGTATATTATTTACTTTTCTGCACTAGGATAGACCCAAGGAGGGGAGCACAAGTAACCGGGTTCTGGGGTCCAGTGGGAGACCAACTCGAGGAGTCGAGTCCGGGTCTCCTAACCCTAGAATTGGTAGGGTTGCTTGCCGCTCTCGTAGGGGTCTAGGGGTGTGGGATTGGCTATTCATCACAACCGTGGAATCCATGTTTTATACTGGCTCGTATTGAAAACACGGACGTCCTAGTATATCCAATATTTCATATGTTTCTTCTGCTGTGATTTATCTGAGATCATGTGATGTTCTGTGACAGATATTATATATAGTATATATGATATATTATATAGACGTTGCTTATGTTTTACACCCGCGCTAGCCCTGCCCCGCTCTGCCGTTAGTTACCTAACCTAACGGTGCAGACAGGACATCGAGGTGAATGCGGATGGCATAAGCGTACGTTATATTTATCTGTGATGTTTAGGTGGACTTAAATGATGGGATATTCATTAATGAGATTAATGAAAGAAAATAAACCTAATTGATGTTGTGGAATCGAATTTCAAAATAAAAACAGGTAGCTACAGTTCTTGCTTTGCATCGCGGTGTTCATTATAGAACATCCTGCACCTTATTCGATGAGGAAAGGACCGAGATCCCTTCACCGGGAGTGACTCCTTTAGCAATAACTGGCAGATGCTACAACCCTCGGTTTGTCTTTGATCGCTTCTATAGTTTCCGCTTTGCACAGTGATATATATGATATATCCCGCACCTCATTCGACGAGGAAAGGGCCGACGATCCCTTCACCGGGAGTGACCCCTTTAGCAAAACTAGAAAAGCCTCGAAAACATTCCATTTAAAAACAATTTGATTCCGCAACGAGATCAAGTTCAAAGCGTTAAAGGTTTTCACAAAAACCATTCGCAACCCTCCGTCATTTTAGGAAGTAGAGTACTTAGTATTCGTGCTGTGTTTGTTGACCATAGTCAAGGCACAGTGTACGGTAGCTAAGTGATGTCTTCCTACACCGCATATGATGCGATTAGTTAGGACAGTCGCGTGACTTTGTTGACCTTAGTTAAGGGTCATGTGGGTGGGTCTAATTAATCATGAAATGACGGGTAGAACTTGACTAGTACTTATGATTTGTTGACCATAGTTAAGGTCATAGGTGCTAGGGGTAAAAACCTTTATCGGGAGTTTCAAGTGTTGAAATTTGCAATGAGATTGCATACCTTCTATGTGATAGTTGGATCTCGATACCCACTGCGAGTAATTGTTACTCCTGGGAGAGTTTTGCACTTTACAATTAGCCGATCAAGTAGGTGTCTAGAAAGGTGTCAACGGGGTTACGCCTCTGGGAAAACGAGGTTTATAGTAATTAGGTCCGTGCGAAAGCACGGGGAACCTCCCTCAAAGTACCGACACTGGCCTGGCTGAAAGATTGGCGAACTTGTAGAGTGTAATTAATCCCGGCTAGTCTTTCCTTTTAGGGTTTGAAGGAAGATTTGATAAAAACAGTGGGAGCCATCCTGATTAGATAAAATATATAACCAATCTGATCTTGCAAGAGCGCACGCAGAGTGTTTTCTTCTCTCTCTCTCCTGGTAGCGACCATATCACGCCTTAATCAAGATAATAAAATGGATGTATTGACCGAACCCGTTTGTTATTCTGAGCTGGGGAACGTTGGTCCCGCTCCAACTTATAATTGTTATAAGACAGAGCAGGAAATAGGGAATACCAGAATTCCTATGCCGCCCAAACGAAGACAGTGCATATGATGCATCTCCTTCGGGTGTGTTCATTACAAAGAACTGTTTCTCAGTATCCTCTGAATCCTGGGTATATGATACCGGATCAGGATCCCAGATATGTAATCTGTTACATAGGGCTACAAAAAGGTAGAAAAACTGAGAACAGGTGATAAGTTTCATGAGACAGAAAACGGGGCAAGTGTTGCAGCCAAGTCTGTTGGTCACTGTCACCCTGTATTACGAATACATTGATTCTGAACAAATGCTATTAGATACCGAACCTGATATACAAAATCATATCAGTCTCTTTATTAGTAAAGAAAGGATATAATTTTGTATTGATGGATAATGTTTTGAACACTTCCTATATCAAAAGTTGATCGGTTCAGGCACGCTATCTAAAAGCATTAACGTTCTAAATCAAACTACAGTTCCTAGTATACCGAACACACACAAGAAGAAGAGTTCAGAAATGAACGAATTCTTCTTGAGGCATTGTAGACTAGGTCATATCAATGCGACCCGACTGGCTGAAGTTACATTTAGATGTATATTTAAATCAGTTTGAATTTACATCTTGTGAAACTTGCCAGTCATGTCACAAAGATAATATGACCATAGCTCTGTTTATTGGAAACAGAGAAAGAGTTAATGAACTCTTGGGACTGATACATGATGATATATGTGAAGTCTCCTGTCTACACATGCCAGGACTGGTTCTTTATACTTCATTATATTCTCTGATAATCTCCCAAGATTCAGTCATATATTCCTGTTGAAACATAAGTCCGAACCTTTTGAGATATTCACAGAATATAAGTTAGAAGTAGAGAACCAAAATACGGGTATAAGTATTATGTCCTATGATAAGATCAGGGAGGAGAATACTTGTGCATAGAATTCCTGGACTATTCTAAAGGAGAATGAGATTTTCTCTCAGTGTTACTCCTCTGAATACACCACAGCACAACGGTGTATCAGGGCGGAGCAATTGCACAATATTAGATATGGTGTGCTCTATGATGAGTATTACTGAGTTACCTATTTCCTTTTGGGGTTATGCACTTGAGAAGCTGCATACCTATTGAATTAGGTTTGAATCAAATCACTGCCTACCACTCCATAATAAGATATGGTATGGGAAGAACCCATCTCTTAAGCGAGTTAAGATTTGGGGTTGTCCGGCCTATGTTTAAAGCAAAATCCGGACAAGATCGAGGCAGGATCAGTTCTGTAGAACTGGAAAGGTTCCAGCTATACAAAACTGCAGTTGATGATTTGACAGAACCATAGGATTCTATAGTTCCCGACGAACCTCAGCCTCTCCGCCGATCTAGTAGGGTTCCTCATCCGCCTGAGAGATACCTCGGTTTCTCGATGACAGTGGGAGCAAGGATTGCATCATGAGATGATGACCCAACTAGTTTCGAGCAGGCCATCGAGAGTAGGGACTCTGTAAGAATGGCTGGATGCTTAGCGATCTGAGATGGAATCTATGTACACCAGCAAAGTATGGACTTTAGCTGCTATTATCTGAAGGGTTAAATCCCCATCAGGAGCAAGTATATCTTGAGAAGATTACTTGGTTTAGATGGAAAAGTTGAGACTTTCAAAGCTAGACTTGTTAATGGTTTTCATCATCGACCAGGCGTGGATAATGATGAAACCTTTTTCCAGTAGCTATGCTTAAGTCTGTCCAGATCCTACTTACCACGGCTACATACCATGACTACGATATCTGGCGGTTGGGTGCCATGACTGCTTTTCTAAATACTGATTTAGAAGAGAACGTCTATAAGAACACAGCCAGAGGTCTTCGTAAACAGTGGGAGCAGCGGAAACGTGTGCAAGTTGCTTTACATAATGAAGCAGGCATCGCGGAGTTGGAACGTCTGTTTTGATGTGATAGTCAAAGTGTTTGACTTCATCAAAATGGTAGACAAACCTTGTATATACAAAAGGGTAGTAGAGAGTAAGGTGGTCATCTTCGTATTGTACGTAGACAACATACTCTTGATAGGAAAAGAGTTTCCTATACTACGATCGATCAATCTCCTATTATCATAAGGATTCTCCAAATAGGATAAAGATGATACCTCCTAAATCCTGAGATTTGGACCTATGAGATAGATCTAAAGGGATATTAGGGTTCTCACTAGATATAGTGAGATTGTATCAATCGATCCTGGGGAGAATCACTGGAAGTGTTCCAGGGTGATAAAGACGACTGAATGTCAGTCACAGGCACTGTCTTTACCCTCAGTAAAGGGACGGTATGTTGGAAGAGTTCCAAGCTAGATACCATGGCAAACTAGACGATAAAGGCTGGTAACATCGCTATTGAAGATACTACCAAAGAGGAAGTTTGGGTGTATATTGGTTCATAAGATGAACTAGGTTCCTGCCATTGTATGACAATGGAAGTGTGGCTTTGGCCCTGGAACCCTGGTCCCATCAGTGACCCGGACAAATTCTGAGGCAGCATCACCTGATCATGGAGATAGTTGATCTCCAGGGTGATCGAGGTTAGGAGAGTAGACTCAGAGGACAACACGGCGGATCCACTCACGAAGACCTTTTTCCCAAAGAGAGACTTTTAGGGGATGGTTGAGTATGTGATACTGCAACCACTGCTACAGATGGCCCTAGTGCAAATGGGAGATTGTTAGTTATATGTATGCCCTAGAGGCCATTACTGTACATTGGATGTATATTGTAGTGGATGCTGGGACATATATAGGAAGGACTTTCTTGCTCGACATGATAGTACGCTATCTGGTTGCACTTTATCTTAACATGTATACTTTCTGTCTCTCTGATTACATGTTGATAAAGCCCTTAGGATGTGTACTCGACTTCTAGGACTATGATGTAGATCATACTAGTGGGGCCTGGGTAGTCCATTAGTACATCCTTGAAATGTTCCTAGTCGAGGGAATATCGAGACAGGGCATCGATATTCCAGAGTAGACTAGCGCATATCTTCTCGTCCCATATCCATTGGTGTTTGACATCGAAGATGGTATGCGGGTGCTCAGTGGAGACTGGGTACACTGAACGGACTCGCCGAGAACTCCCAGATGGTATTATACCTCACGTCAGATGGCAGTTCTCTGGTGACACTGGTACAGCTTAGTCTGTTGACCCGAGATCGCCATAGAGTCTTGTGTGTCTCCCACTGTGCTTTGATTTCCACCCTACCACGGCTCTACTGAGTTGTGCAAACAGGTGGTTTTTGGGTACAGTCCCGATTCACATGGAGGCAATGAGCGATAGGAGGGGATTCGTCTCTCCCGGTATTGGGGGTTAATGTTGCGCTATGCTCGACTGGCCATAACAGGAAATCCCTGGCCAGGGTTGCAGTGATATACTGGTAAGAGTTATCAGTAGTTTCACAAATGTTATGGACCCTATGTCGGCATGACTTATCAAGCTATTGGGGTCTGACGTTTACCACCCCTAGGCGAGATATGCGGCATATCAGACGAACAGACCGGACTGTACGGTAAGTGTTACTGGTTGGATTCACAGGAGTGTGAGCGGGCTTGCTCGTCGATCTTCTGATCGCTCAATACCCGGGTGGCCGTTACGTTTAGCAGACCGCTTGCGGCTTGTGGGTGTTTGATATGATCATCATCTGCTGCCGGCGTATTGACGAGTCTTTAGAGTCCTACACAGAGGTTTCCTAGCTCAAGCGAAATGAAATAGGAGCGCATATGAGATATGTGCGGGACCGAGAATAATGCGTGTATGTGATACCGTATTCCATTCTCGCGATGTATGTGTCGAATGGTTGTATGCGATATAACCTAGTTATCCAATCAAGGATTGATTCGATAAGCCGATACGTTGGATACTGGCCGGTTATATGCGACATGACCGGATCATTGAATCAAGTGTTGATTTAATGATTTAATGTATAATTATATATTTGATATATTACTTTGCATTAACTAGTATTGGTTCACTTTAAATGGATTTACTTACTTGTATTGCACATTGTATATGTGATATATTTTTGTGCACATGATTGTATCATGTTTGATGATACATTCTTTCTTGGTTTTGTGTAAAGTATTGAACCATGGTTAGTTAGTGGTTAGGGTATCATTTCATTTGCTTATTCATTTATCTTTTTATTTATTTCATTTGAAAAGAAAAAGAGAAATGAATGGTGGCTATATTTGTTTTTAGTTGAAGATTCATGAAGCATTGACTTAGTCACCATTCTTGTCTCATGCCTAACCCTAACCACTCATCTAACCTAAGTTAAGTCTCTACGCTAAACCATGGTTAAAGAAATGATAAGTATTCATTTTATTTTCCTTTTAAAAAATAACTTATCATATCTTTTCTTCTTCTTCATCTTGAGCAAGAAAGAGAAAGCTTGACCATCAATGGTGATTGATGGAAAAGTGTGAGAAATCCAAATCTAAAGTTTACCCACTTCCTATTTCTTCATCCTCTACCTCTTTCCAAGTAGTATAGGGTGTTTCCTTCACAAGTTTTCCCGACTTGGTGAAGTTGGAGCTTGTTCTAGCGATGCCTCAACGTAGATTATCTTCGGCATCGAACCGACGATCAAGCCCGCCCATTCTTCGATGATGCCGATGCTAGAGTCACGGGTTCGATTTGGACAGCGGAGGGAGATCATCGCGGAGCTTACGAAGTGGTGGACCGGATCTACAAAGGTTGTAGCTCCTTTCCTTTTAGATAAAGTTGTTTATTTGCATCGTTTCGCCTATATATCTAGTTAACGATCCGTATTAGGGTTTGTAGGCACTAGGAATTTTTGATTTGTGCATGTTTGATCACTTGTGAGACTCCATTAGAGTGCCTAGGAACCCTACATATTTGTGATGTGATTGTTTTCCGTTTTTGGGCTAGTTTTTACAAAGGGGGTGTTGCCAAAATTTTAAAGAAAGAAGTTGGACTTTTAAAGAATTTTGGGTTGCAATTTCAAATGTTTCAAAAACTTTTATTATCTTTTCTGTATTTTCATGGTTTAGATTTCTGGGTTTTGGCTTTCTTTTACTGTGTTACGTCTTTAGGCGTTGCGTAGTATTAGGGCCGTCACGTGCCAAATTTCGGATCGTGGCAAGGACGTAGAGTGAACTGAGAAATATTTCTCAATAACTAACACTTCCGAAGAAGATGCATCAGCATGCTTGTTCTTCGTTTGGGCGGTGTGAGAATCCAGATATTCTCATATTTCCTGCTCAGGCTTATAACATTTATAAGAAAAAACGGGACCAACGTTCCCCTGCTTAGTATATTAAGCAGGTTCAGTCAATACATCCATATTATTATCTTGATTAAGGCCTGACATGGTCGCTACCTGGAGAGAGTGAGAGAAGGAAACACTTTAGCGTATGCTCTTGCAAGATTAGATTGGTTATTATCTTATCTAATCAGGATGTCCCCCACTGTTTTTATAAAATTTTCCTTCAAACCCTAAAAGAAAAGACTAGCCAGAATTAATTACACCTTACAAGTTCGCCAACCTTTCAGCCAGGCCAGTGTTGGTACTTTGAGGGAGGTTCCCCGTGCTTTCACACAGACCTAATTAAAATAAACCTCGTTTTCCCAGAGGCATAACCCTATAAACACATTTCTTGTCACCTACTTGATCGGCTAATTGTCCTGTGTAAAAGTCTCCCAGGAGTAACTCTTACCCGCAATGGGTATCAGGATCCATCTATCTCATAGAAGGTATGCAATCTCATTACAAATTTCAACACTTGAAATTCCCGATAATATTTTACCCCAAGCATCCCATGACCTTCACGGAGGTCAACAAATCATAGGGTGCTAGTCAAGTTCAACCCGTCATTTCTTGATTGAATCAAACCCATCCGCACGACCCTTGACGGAGGTCAACAAGGTCGTATGACTACCCTAATCCAATCTGCATCATATGCATAAACAGATAAATACTAGTTAGCTACCGCACACTACGCCTTGACGGAGGTCAACAAACGCAACACGAATACTAAGTAGGACTTATCTGAAATGACGGAGGGCTACGCCGGGTTTTTCTGAAAAACTATTGCGTAATGAACTTGATATCGTTGTAGAAACAAGTGATTTTGAAAAGGTGTGTCTTTGAGGCTTTTCCAGTTTCGCTAAAGATGTCGCTCCCGATGAAGGGGTCTCGGCTCTTTCCTTATCGAATAAGGTGTAGAGTATATCATATATACCGTTGTGCAAAGCAAAACTATAGAAGCAATCAAAAACTAATCCGTGAGTTTGTAGCATCTGCCAGTTCTGCTAAAGAGATCACTCCCGGTGAAGGGATCTCGGCTCTTTCCTCATCGAATAAGGTGCAGGGTATATCATATATACCGCTTTGTAAAGCAAAACTATAGCTACTCTTTTTATAAAGTTTTGATTCTACAACATCTTTTAGGTTTCTTTTCTTTTATTAATCTCATTAATAAATCCCATCAATTATGCTTCCTAAGCATCACAGAAGAAACGAAAACTGTAATATTTATATATCATATATATATATATATATATATAGTATAAGCATTCGTCTCAGGCAGTAATATGATCTCATCACAGAACATTGCAGCAGAAGATAACATATGAAATATTGGATATACTAGGACGTCCGTGTTTTACATCGAGCCTGTATAAAATATGGATTCGACGGTCGCGATGAATAGCCAAACCCACATCCCCAGACCCCTACGAGAGCGGCAAGCAACACTACCAATTTTAGGGTTAGGAGACCCGGTCTCGACTCCTCGAGATGGCCTCCCATTGGACCCTAGAACCCGGTTACTTGTGCTCCCCTCCTTGGGTCTACCTAATGCGGAAAAAGTAAATAATATACAATCGTGACATCATCCTCAGCCCGGAAGTGCCCCAATAAAAGAATATTACATACAAATGAATTTTACGTGAATGAAAATAAAAACCCTCATCTCACATAAAACCCCCGGCTATTCAGAACACGACGATCCAATACAACATTTCACGGCAACACATAATATCTCATATCATCAACGTAAGCAAGTATGCGTATCCCGATTGTCGTTGATGTATAGCAACGAAGCCGGCGATACACCACATACTACGCTTACGGTCACAGAAAAGAAAGTGTAAAACTACAACATTTGGAATCCACAATCACTTTAGACATCATAAATCCGAAATATCATATTCTTCGCATTTCATGCCTAACTATATGAATTCCACATATTGTATCACATTCTAGATAAATAGACAAAGTTAAACTTTCCGATCGAATAATCAAACACCCAAGAATTCCTAAATAGCTCAACACTTGAGCGGAGTTAAAAAATCCCAGTACATGTCACAGCCCCAGTGAACCAGCCGTAGAAGGGTCAAACCAACGCCTCACATATGGCAACGCCAAACTACCACAAACCCAAAAGTTCAGTGGAAGTTTTGACGGTCACATAATCGAGTTAAGCTTACGTTCTTCTAGAGGGTCCACAGATATGCTTGCATGTTTTTCCGAAAGTTTTAAACTCAAGAAAAATTCAACACTAGAAAGTTTTTCGTGTCGGGAAAAAGTGAGTTATTGATATCCGTTCGAACATTTTAACACGTTCTAAATTATCCGGAAAACTAAACGAAATTAAACTTTCCGATCGAATCAACGAATACAAATGATCTCCAGAAAACTCAACACTTGAGTAAGATTAAAAATTCCCTGAAGCATGTAGTAATAGCTACGGGTGAACCCTAGAAAAAACAATCACTGACACCCAAGTACGGCCGCGGAACCGCCGCCAGAAGCATGTTAAGGTCGCGGTTCCACGGTGCCTTTAGGGCTACAGTGACCCGTTTTTCACAGTAATCCATAAAATCACCTGCTGAATTTTCTGAGTATTTTTAATGCAGAAAAAATCATATTTTTAAAAAATTTCCAGAAAGGGGTCAAAATACGACGTTTCGGGGTTCGATCGGACTTTTAACTTCGTATACACGTCGCCTAATGCTCTAGCTAGGCTCTGATACCACTGTAGGGTTACTAGGCACTGTCACAAGGGTCTATAAGGCATCAACCATGCCCGATTTAAAATTTAGACGTGCCGAACAACCTAAAGCGAGGATCTTTGCTAGATAAGTAGGGTTAAACATGCAAGTGAACATCTTTAAAACTAAGAGAGAGGGATTACAACCTTTGTAGTCCGCTCCTTCGCTTCATAAGCTCCGAATAGTAGTCCCTTCGCCGCAATCCATGATCTCCCGGACTCAAGAGAGGCTCCACAAGCGGAACGATCCATGCTTGCTTGAAGTCTTCCTTTTCGAAGATGATCTACATTGAAGTTCCTTTAACTCAAGCTCTCACTTCTTTAATCAAGTATTAGACAAGTGAACACCCTAATCTAAGTGGCTAGAATAGATGAGGATGATGAAGTAGGATTTTAGCTCTCTTTTATTTTCTTAATCTCACACTAATTCATCACAAAACCAAAAGCTAGAAAGTTTTGCAAGGAGGAAGAAGAAGATGAATTCTTTTGTGATGAATAATGAATTGTTACTATGCTTACAAATAAACCTTGAGTTAATAATATGAAGCATTAACCCATGTAGAGAGTTTACTAGGGTTAAGGGTTTGGATTGTGTTAAATAATATCTCCAAAATATCAACACATAATATCTTTGCTTAAAACAAAACAAAAGCTTCTAGAAGCTTCAAGAAAAGACTAACCCAAATCAAACCATAACCATGTTTAATCTCCACTAATCATGTTGCATTTATAATCATAACTTGTTACGATATTATATATCACATATATAATATATTTTTGTAACAAAAGAAAATAATACAATTAACATATATCGCATATATATCAATGTATTACCCGGTGAGAAAATGAATCAATAAAGCGAGCCAATATTAGATAATGTAATGTAATATATCACATAATTATACATTAAATTATCGAATCAACACTTGATCCGACAATCCGGCTATTTCTCAAATAACCGACTAATATAAACTATATCAGTTCATCGAATCAATACTTGATCCGATGACCCAGCTATATCACATATACCTGGCCGATATCTTATATCGCGAGAATAGAATACGGTATCTCATATCGTATTATCCTCGGTCCTGCACATATCACATATGTGCTCCTACTCCGTTTTGCATGAGTCAAGAAACCTCTATGTAGGACTCTAAAGAATCGTCAATACGCCGGCAGTAGGTGATGATCGTATCAAACACCCACAAGCCGCAAGCGGTCAGCTAAACGTAACAACCACCCAGGTATTGATCGATCAAAAGATCAACAAGTAAGCCTGTACATTCTCCTGTGAATCCAATCAGTAACACTACCGTACAGTCCGATCTCTTCGTCTGATATGTTGCATATCTAGTCTAGGGGTGGTAAACGTCAGACCTCAGTAACCGATAAGTCGTGTCGATGTGAGGCTCATAACAGGTCGAGAACCTACTGATAACACTTACCAGTGGTACTCAATATCCGCCCTGGTCAGGGACTTCCAGTTATAGCCAATCGAACACAGCACAACATCAACTCCCTATACCGGGAGAGGCGAAACCCCTCCTATCGCTCATTGCCTCCATGCGATTCGGGACTGTACCCAAAGGCCGCCGTTTTGCACGCCCTCTTGGATGTGGTATGATGGAAATCAAAACACAGTGGGAATCACACAAGACTCTATAACGATCTCGGGTCTACAGACTAACCTGTACCAGTGTCACCAGAGAACTGCCATCCGACGTGAGGTATAATACCATCTGGGAGTTCTCGGCGAGTCCGTCCAGTGTACCCAATCTCCACTGAGCACCCGTACACCATCCTTGATGTCAAACACCGATGGATATAGGATCATCCATCGCCCATCATATGGGTCAAGATGCGTATACGCTAGTCTACTCTGGTGTATCAATGCCTGTTGGGGTAAAAATTTACACCCCGGTTGACCAAGTCAAAATCAAAGTCAACCCCAAACCAAGTGGGCCCAAGCCCAGATCCAGTGGGCCCATGCCCGAGTCGAGCCCGAACATGAAGCGGCCGGCCTCCCCCCATGCCAAGATAAAAAATTTTGTAATAAATAATTTTGTTGTATTTCTTTTATTTTATTTTATGGATAAATGTAAGAAAAATAGGCATAAAGCCAAATTTTTGTAAAGCCCACGGCTTATGTGCAAAAACAAATGGCACATGAGCCATGGGATAGGCAAAATGCCATTTTTGTGAAGCCCAAGGGGCTATGTGTAAAGTGTATGGCCTATAAAGGCAAGGATAATGAAAATATCTCACAACTTTTTCTCTCTCCAAAAAAATTTTAGATCTGAGATCTTTTCTCCTTCTTCAAGGTTCCAAAACCTTCTTTTTTGTGTGAATTAAATCAAGAGTTTTAATCTCCCTTTTCCAAAACTAAATAGTTTTTCACCACAAAACCCACAAAGGGGAACTTGGATCTGTCACTAGATCTCAAAAAGAAGAGATTTTTAGATCCCACATCTCTTGATCCAGCCACAGAGGAGGAAGAAGAAGAACCTATTTCCTCAACCAAAACATTTTTAGGAGTTTAACTCCACTCTAAACCCGATTTCTGGGACTAAAAGCCCCTTTTTCTCGCCAGCGCCCTGCGCTTAAGCGCAAAGCGCCCACGTGCCGACATGTGGCATGCTTGCGCTCAAGCGCCCAGTGCTCGAGCGCAAAGTGCCCACGTGTGTCACGATCCGAAAGTATGGAACATGACTGGCACTTAGATTATGAGACGTATAAAGGCGTAACGTAAGCTAAGTCAGCAAAAGCCCAGAAAAATCTAAACCAAAACCAAAAGAGTGAAGGAAAAGCTTTCATGAAAACAACTTGAAATCAATTAAGTTGCATTGAACCCCTTTTTAAAAACATCAAAAATTCCCGAAAATTTCGGCAGAGTCTCCTTCGTAAATTTTATCCCCCAAAATGGGTACAACAATATATATAAACCTGTAATCACAAAATGGCATCCCCAAGCGGGAGCTAGCTCTTCGCCCAAGGCGGATCACAACCACACGCAATATATATATGTAATCTCAAGAAAAGAGCATAAAGAAATGCAAAATACAAGAAAACACAACGTCGGCTCAAGTGAGCTCGACCAAAAGAAACCACATATACACAAATCTCTCAGTCTCATCACTAGGTCGCATATACACATAAGAAGTGGTAGATGGAGAATACTAGATAAAAAAAAAATAGTACAAAAAGAGATAATAGGGCTCTCGCAACCCACCTACGAGTAATGTCGCAAGTCTGAGCAAAAGAAGTCACTAATAAGATAAGCCGCCGCTACTATGCTGATGAGACCGACCTGCAAGACACTGTGGCACAACTGGGTGAGTTGCCAGCTCGTGAGTAGAATATAACATCTACTAAGGCAATCGTAAGGATGCACGCAAATGCGTCACAGCATGTATGTCCAGATGTGATGTAATACCTCTAGTATGCATGCACATGGATGCAATGTCAATACTAAATCTTTAAGTATTTAAATGCTATGAGTTCTGCATTCGTAACTTTAAAAAAAGAATGTCTGTATGATAGCTAAATACCATCAAGAAATCATCTAAAACCCGTGTCAAGCATCGACACCAAATATGAAAACACATCTTTCTCAATGTCTCACTGTATCAATGTCTCAATACATCGGGCTCCGTCAGTCTGGATCGGCCCATATCATCAAATCTCACGACAACGGTCGGTATCCTCCGGATATCCGCCGCGCCAGACATCACCGGTAGGTAGTCTTCCCCTGCCAGGCTCATCGTCTACAACTCGATCTTCTTACCCCGGGGTACCATACCGGGCCCACCATGTACCCGAGACGGTTCATACACTTCTCGAATCGGGTCTCGAAATCCAACAGAAAACATGAAAACCCATGGTGGACGACACATACATCACGAGAAAACCGCAACTTTATTTTTAAAAATGATAAATATAAGCTTTGTTAAATTCTTGCGGTTTTCCCCAAAATCCAGAAATCGCAGTAATACTGAAGTCCTCAAGAAAATCATAATGTCCAACATGTTGTATATGATAAATGTCTATGATATCAAGGTATGTGTTCATATCAGATTTTTGCATTTTTATACCACCCAATTTTTATCACATTGCTTATCGGTAGGTACTCTTGAGCCGTGTTTACTAGTCAATTGCAGGATACAGGTTCTCGGCTCTAAACGGTGAAATTCATGGAAAAGCACGACAAAACCCGGGTTCCTGCCAACCACAGATAAAACGCGGGTCTCCGTTCTCTATCCGTATGTTGCCACACACCAGTTTAAGAGACAAAATGGCAAATCAATGTCATTTTCATGCACAAGGCTCAATGGCAACACCAAGACCAAGAAATCTACGCGGAGCTCAAGAAAATCATGACAAAAAGATCCACATCCAATCACCTTTGATTCTGGAAGAAATGTGGAAAGATTATCAGAAAAAAACATGGACCAGACTAAAGGGACAGAAGACCAGGGCAGTACACAAAAGACGAGAGCCCAACTCCTCTATAGGGCAGCGGAACCGCGGCCAATATGGGGTCTAGGCCGTGGTTCAACGGCCGTACAGGCTCTTCAGGAGGTCATTTTTTATGGGCTGTTTTATAATTTTATAAGGAGGCAGATTGTTGCCCTAGATTTCCAGTTCCCTGCCTATAAATAGTCCAGAACCTTGTGAAGCCAAGGGTGCTTAATCTTGTATTTTAGGTTTTAGAATACTTGTTGTTCTTCTTTCTCTTCTCATCTCTTCTCCATTAAAAACTTGTAGTGAGCTTTTGTGAGTGAAAAATGATGAATAAAGAAGTTCTTTTTGTTATTATATTTGTCTTGCTTTTGTTATGTTAATTGCTTGTAATCTTCAATTGATAATTTAGTTGTTGTTATTTATTGTTGTTTCTTTCTTATTCTCTTTTCCTTTATCCTTAAACAACCATGATGCTTACGTTTGATCCTTGCCAAGATGAGGTCGCAAATAGCTAGTTGTTATCTTCTAATCTCTTTCTTTCTATCTTCCTCCTTTGTTTTATTTTTCGTTCTTCTTGTAATGGGTGAGTAGTTTCCATACTTGTTAGGGTAGGATAAGGGAAGTTTGAGAGAAGGAAATCTCTCTCACTCTTTCCTTTCCCAACATCTTAAATCAAACTCCCGTTAATTGAACCACATTCCGCTCCCTACGGCACCCTATCCTACATGATAGCGGTGATTCCGTAGTGAGACCGGTTGTGGTTGAATTAACCGGAGGTTAAGGCTAAGAGCCAAGAACGGATGGACAAGCACCAAAAGGAAGAACTTATGCGTTGGAAAGCCTAGCTTATACTCACAAGTTCCTTCCTAGTCGTGCTAATCCCCGTTGTTGCCGATTACCGTAACACCGATATTAAGAGTGGCAACAAAAGAAGTGGGCGACTCCTAACCCAAACTAACCTAATCCTAACTCTAACAAGCTCTCTTTACATTTCATTTTAACACTTAGTTAATCACAAACAAAGCTGGACTTTTGGACTTAACTCGTTAAAGCACATAGAAAAAGATTCCCATCTCCCTACGGACGACCCGTACTCAACCGGCTAGCTACAAGCGAAACCGTTTTGATTGCGGTAATTAACTAAACTTGAACACGCAAAAAATCTAACAGTCAAATAGCGCCGTTGCTGGGGAGACGGTAATTTATTTCTTTGTGTAATTTCGGGTTAACTTGTGAATATAAACATAACCGAAAAACAAACAAAAAAAATATACATTGTAAAAAACCATCTTGTTTTTTTTGATTAGTTTTTGTGCAAGTGTGCAGGATAATACGAAGTTCGAGTTCAGTACCAAAGACGTGGGAAGATAGACCCACATCTCGCTGCTACACCGCGATAGATTCAAGACGGAAAAACGGTCTACTAAAAGATTCTGGAGCAGATCCAGTAAGCAAATACAGATTCAGGAACTCCAGACAAGAAGAGGACACCCCATAAAGCACACACAAAAAAATTGGAAGCCCAATCCCTCCTTACTGCCGCGGAACCGCGGCCTAAGCACGTGTTTGGCCGCGGAACCGCGGCCATTTGGGGAGTTCATGCTCTCAAATTTTCTGTAAGTCTTTATTTCTCTCACCCCACTCCTCTAAACTCCACTGAACTGTATTTTTTGCAGCATTCTTTGCGCAAATTCTCTTCCCCCTTCCAATAAATTGTTTTTGTGCAGGATTCTTTGCGCCGCGCTAAAAAAAAATAAAAATTGATTGCAGTTGATTTGTTACTGCTTTGCATTTATTAATACGGACTTTAAGGGGCTTGAAACCAATTCAGATTGGGTGGGGATTTCATCACCCTTCCCTGGACCCCAGAAATCACAAAAAGCATATGCATTGACCATTGTTAATTAAAAAATACTAGACTCGGCCCTAAGGATTTCGCGCTCAATAGGACAGAGGACTTGTTACAGGCATCGGCCGTTTATCCTATCCTGACTTTGCGGTGTCTAGGAAAGTGTGTCGAAGGCAAGTGGTTACTTAATTAGGACCACTACTTACGTAGTGGGGAGCCTCCCACTTACCTGGAACTTACCTGGCCGCAATTGGCGGAGAAGAGGCGGTTTGAGGTCCTGTTTCTAGCCCTTTGGAACAGTTAGGAGCTGTCTAGCTGACCTAGGTGACCCTAGATCTAGGTGTGATTGTGCATATCTTGTTTGTGATTGTTTGAAGCCGTAAGTCCGTACATATTTCTGTAAAGCTCTTTATAAAAAAAAAGGAAAAAAATCAAAAACTTTTATAAAAACTTGCCCTTTGTCGCCAAAATCCCATTTTTCACCCACCACCCATCGTATTTCTCCATTGACGTTTTCTTACCCTCACCTTCTCCGCTTTGACTATACTAAACTCGTTTAGTGTATGTCCGCTTGGACTCGGGACACTAGTGCCCGCTTAGTCCGCGTTACGTTAGTCGCTACCGACTACGCGATCGACTCAAACGTCGAAACTCCGTCCACGCCTCATTCACCCTTACCTTTGCCGGCCAACTCCGACGTTGACCGGAACTCTGTTCATACATCCTCACCTTCACCTTCACCTTCACCAACCTCTTCTTCCGCGATATCAGGATTTAATCCAAACATCTCTTTGACTCCCCCGGGATTGACTCTACCTCCTATGGAGGCAAATAACCCACCACCACTGCCTGTTGTAGCGCCGCAGCGAATTGCGCTCCAGGATCGTTTCTATCCCACCCGTTCTACACTTCCCACCTGCCTTTCCCTCCCACCGGCCAATGGGGATAATTTTGAAATTAAGCCCCACTTCATTAACATGCTCCCGAAATTTCATGGGCTTGAATCTGAAGATGCCTATATCTTCATCAACAAATTTCAAAACGTTTGTGCCATGATGAAAACCACCCAGCTGTCGGACGATGTTATACGTCTACGGGTCATTCCGTTCACTTTATGCGATCTTGCTGAAAAATGGCTGTATAGCACCGCTTCCCACTCCATAACCAGTTGGGACGAGTTTGTTAAAGCGTTTCTCAAAAAATTCTATCCGAATCATAAAACTGCAAGGATCCGTAACGAAATCAACCAATTCTCTCAGCTTCCTACTGAACCCTTTTGGAAGTGCTTTGACCGGTATAAAGACCTTCTTGTTCAGTGTCCTCACCATGGTATCGAGAAATGGCAACTTTGCCAAACCTTATACGAGGGCCTGAACCCAGCAACCAAGCAGTTGTTGGAAACCATTTGTCAGGGCCACTTCCTATCGAAATCCGACGAGGAAGCGTGGCAATTCTTCGACGACCTTGCGGAACAAACGCTACAACGGGAGAGCACCAGACCGACTTCTTCTTCTTCTACCTCCACTTCTACCGGTCAGTCTAGGGTAGGAATTCACCAACTTGATGTCTCTATTGCGATGAAAGCTGAAATGGCTGCAATAACGAGAAAACTTGAAGCGATAGAGAGCAAATTTTCATCCCCTACCCCTGCCCCTGTTCTTCCCCTTCGTACCATTTGTGCTTGTTGTTCCGATCCTTCTCACTTAACCGAAGAGTGTCCTTACAATACACCATCGCAAGGACAGGATCAGGTTAATGCTGCATTTCAGCAAAGACCAAGGAATGATCCATACTCTTCCACCTACAATCCCGGTTGGAGGAACCACCCCAATTTCGCTTGGAATCAGAATCAGCATCAATTCCAAGGCAACAATTTCCAGAGGCCTCCTCCTCCGCAACAGCAAGCGCAACAACAAACTCAATATCAGTTTCAGCAGCCCTTCCAACCCCAACCTTTTCAAAATCAGATGAATAACTTTGCACCCAACAATTCTTTTCCCCAAAACAACTTTGTTCCGTCAAACAACGATAAGGTTTCCTCGCTCGAACGAAGTCTGGAGGCGTTCGTTAAACAATCGACACAATCCACCACCAACATCCAGTCTTCCATTCAGTCCTTAGTGCAACACACTGCCGCTCACGGGCAAAGCATCAAGACCATCGAGGCCCAGATTGCACAGCTGAATGCAGCCTTAAGCGAGCGAGAGAAGGGGAAGCTTCCATCCCAACCACTCCCAAATCCCGGTCACCCACATAATGTACATGTTGCTCTTGAACAACAGAACCATAATGTGAGTGCCGTGACTACATTGAGATCGGGAAGGATGCTGCAAAACAACATTGGCACACGGAACGACGATGACACCCCGACCGCTTCTTCTTCTTCTGCTGCTTCTTCTTCTTCTGAGCCTATTCTCCATTCTTCAAAAGGCTCTTCTTCTTCTGCTATGAACGGACCCACTTCTCACTCCACGAAAACACCAGTTCTGGGATCCGCTCCAGCTCCACAATCTCCTCCACAAGTATTGGACTCAACTAATTTTAAAAACGTTCCATTTCCAAACCGGTTGAGGTCCAATAAACAAAATCCACAAATGGAGAAGATTCTAGAGTTATTTAAGCAGGTTAACATTAACATTCCTCTTTTAGATGCTGTCCAACAAGTCCCGTCCTACACGAAAATCTTAAAGGACTTGTGCACGAAAAAGAGGAAGTCTCAGGTACCCAAGAAAGTTTTCTTGGCTAGTGCTGTGAGTGATGCTCTTACCCAATTTTTACCAAAAAAACGGAAGGACCCTGGCTGTCTTATGATTTCTATTACCATTGGGGATAAGAATATCAACCGCGCACTATTAGATCTTGGTGCCAGTGTTAACCTGTTGGAGATAGTGCCCTCAAAGTCAATTATTGGATCGCAGGTATGTGATTGCAATGATTGAGGAAAGACCTATACCGATATGACAGTCTTGCTCGAGATGATAGTATGCTATCTGGTTTGTCTTTATCATAGTATACATGCCTTAGTTCGCTATTGCATGATTGATAAAGCCCATAGGATTCTGCTTGACAGCCAGCAGTATGATGGTGATCATATACGTGGGAGCTGGGGTCTATAAGCACATCCTTAAAGTGTCCCTAGTCGTGGGAGTTTTCGAGACAGGGCATCGATACTCCAGAGTAGACTAGTGTATACAGTCGAGACCCCGACGAGGGGCGGTGGCCGGTCTCACAAGCTACTGGTGTCAGTTGGATCACCTAAGATGTATACAGGTGCTCATTGAGTTATGAGTACACCGGACAGGACTCGCCGGGAATCTGCTAGTTGGTATTATACATATCGTCAGATAGTAATTCCCTGGTGACATGTGTACAGGTTAGTTCATCGACCTGAGATCGTCGTTTGTCTCATGTGAGTTCCCACTGTGCTTAGATTACTACCCTACCACGCTCAAAGGAGTTGTGCAAACAAGTTTTAGTTGGGTACAGTCCCGAGCCACATTGGAGGCAAGTGAGCGGATCTCGGGGATTCGTCTCTCCCGGTATTGGGGGTTGATGTCGCGCAGTGCACGGGTGGCCATCACTAGGAATCCTCGGCCGAGGTAGTGGAGAATTACTGATTTGGATCAGTGGTTTCTCAGGTGGTGATGGGCTTCATGCCGACACGATTTATCGCGTTATTAGGGGTCTGACTTTATCCACCCCCTAGACTCGATATGCGATACTCTTTAGACGAATGGACCAGACTGTATATATATTGTCACTGTCAGGCTCAGTAGGGTTTATGGATGAGTTCGCTCGTCAGTTTCCCTTCCAATCAATACATAGGCAAACCGTTACGTGCAGTTTGTACCTCTGACGTGCTAGGGGTAATACCCAGTGCCAGTGTGTTGATGAGTCATTAGAGTCCCCCACAGACACTTTCCCAAGTTCGGGCGAAACGTTGTAGAGGCCGTATGGTGTTATGGCAAGGTTCGGAAAAAGCACGTGCGTTTTCGCACGTGTCGTTTTTCGGACAGATAATACTGGTAGGCTTTGGTTTAAGCCGGAACCCAGTATTATACTGTGTCGATATAATATCTTTGTCTCAGATGCATTTGTATTCGGTCGTAATACAAATGCGAGTATGTTTATACTGATACGGAGTTATCCTGAAATTCATTTCAGGATCACTTTTGGAAGTTGCCAGTTTCCAGTTTTCTATCAGCCGTATTTTGACATTCTGTCAAATACGGATTTATCTTTTCGGGTGAGTTGTGAGGGTGAGTCGTGCTTCTAGAAGTTTCTAGAAGATGGTGACAAGGCTTATGACTCACTTGTTCATTATTGGTTGCTTTCTTTGTGTTCACACTGTGTGTTCACACTAGATATTTATTTGTTTTCACACTAGATATTTTCTCTTGTGGTCACTCTCCTAGCTCCTACACTCACCCCCCCACCTCCTATAAATGGCCGGCCCCTTCCCCCTCTCTCTCTAACTCAAAAAGATGGTTGTTGTTCACTAGAAAAAGATTATGATAGATTCGGGTTCACGAAAAATAGATAGCCTCTTTCTCATTTCACCCGATCCAAAAGGCAACTTCCATAACCGTTCGTCCGTGACCTTGGACGTAACGAGACAAAGTGTTCTACTCATTCTCTACTTCATCTTGGTCGTCTCTTTTAGCAAACTTGACGATCGAGTTGCCTCGGTTCAGAGGCGGGAGCCCGTTTAAAGATCCGTCGACGTGGTGCCACCTGGACGACAAGACTGGAGATCGAGGAGATCAGAGCAACCGCAACAAGCGTGGGATGATGGTTGAAGACCGAAGGACTCGGATCATTCGGTATAACGTTTCTACCCCTTTGTAGATTGTTAGTTTAGTTTTAATGGCAGATCCGGGTTACGGTACACGATAGCGCCAGTTTCGTTAAAAAATTTTGTTCCGCATTTGGCGTCTGTTAGACGGCCGGGGCGCTACCGTGGACTTACATTGGTATTAGAGCCTAACCATTAAGCTATACTAACTTGTGCTAACACGTTTAAAACATCGATCGAACGGATTTCGCAAAAACACAATTTTCAAGCTTGTCGGTTTCTGTCGATTTTAAATGATGTCCTAAAATTATTTTGCATATCACAGAAGACAGAGGAGAAATTTATAAGAATACTGAGAAAAATTGGGCACGTGATCCCACAAGAACGCGGCGGTTCCGCGGTGAAACCCTAGGTTTGACCGCGGAACCGCGGCGCTTTAGTGGGAACAGTGCATCAATTTTTCCCAGTAGGCTTTGTTTGGAAATTGTGGGTTTTTTGTATATTCTTTTTGGGCCCAGATTTTGTTACTGTACACCAGTTGTTCGTGGGGCCCACTTCGGGATATTTAGTCGATCGAAATTTTAAACTTGTTAGTTTATAGTACTTTCATTATATCTCCGACTGGGAATGTCATTTGATCGGTAAATCGCGTCTGATTGCTATAGTTCTTTTAGACGGGTTTGCGAACGTGACATTCGCGTTGATATTCTGTGTTGTGCTGTATTGTTGCGGATATGTCGTGGTGGATAGCAGGGTGCAATGATAGTGCAGTTTGGATTTATTTGTACATTTGTTATTGCGGGGCGAGCGTCCAACATGTGGACTGCCGTTACTGCCTGTTTGTATAATATTCTTTTGGGGCACGACCAGGTTGCGGTCGATGTACCTGTTGTACTATTTTTATTTCTGTACTAGGTTTATCCCGCGAAGGAGTGCACGGATGGCCGGGTTCTGGAAGGTAACGGGTCCGTATCTCATGGCATTGAGAGGCAAAGGGACCTTACTCTAGAATTGGCAGACTATTCGCCGCACTCGTAGGGGGTACAGGTTGGCCCAAAGAGGGGTGCTCAATTTACCGGATTCCGTGAAGTGCCGGGTGTTCCATTCACTATGTTGTGGGGACTACCTCGTTTCAGGTTTTGGCGGGTAACTTGCCGCACCCGCAGGGGTCTAGGATTCATTGCACAGGCTATCCACACGACCAGGGGAACGTCAGGTTTCAGCAGCGGCTCTGTGAAACCCGGGGATCCCAGATTATCTGTATTGTTCTGTGATGCTTATTACTTTTCTGTAATGTTGCATATTATCACGCCTGGAGCGATTATTGTATATTGGTATATATACTATTAGATGTTGTATATGTTTTACACCCGCGCTAGTCCAGCCCCCGCTCTGTCGTTAGTTAAGTAACCTAACGGGTGATGACGGGACCCAGTGGCGAATGCGGATGGCATATACGTACATTTTATTTTCGTTCTTTTCTGATGTGATTGATTGATGGGACTGCATTGATTCTTATCAATGCAAGGATAAAACAAACCTATATTTGATGTTGTTGGAACAAATTTTAAAAAATGTTATTACAAAGATATTTCCTTTTGTTTTGCATAGTGATATTTAGTCAGAATATCCCGCACCTCATTCGACGAGGCGAGGGCCGAGATCCCTTCACCGGGAATGACCCCTTGGGCAGAAGTTTACGTCAGGATAGTAACTTTAATATAGTCGATTACAAGTTGCTTTGCATCGCGGTATTCAGTTGGAATATCCTGCACCTCATTCCACGAGGAAAGAGCCGAGATCCCTTCACCGGGAGTGACCTCTTTAGCAAAACGTTTTCGTCACTATATTTTATAAAAAGCTATCAGGTTCCTTCAACGAGATCAAGTTCATTACGTTAAAGATTTTTCGCAAAAAACCAGCCGTAGCCCTCCGTCATTTCTTATGGATAGTCAGTAGTATTCAAGCTATGTTTGTTGGCCAAAGTCAAGGCATAGTGTTTGGTAGCTGCTGATTATTTATCTGTTGCATAGATAGATGCGTTGGTTTGGGACAGTCGTTCTGCCTTGTTGGCCAAAGTCAAGGGCATGTGCGGGTGGGTTCAAATTAACCTGGACAATGACTGGTAGAACTTGACATGTGACTTATGATTTGTTGGCCAAAGTCAAGGTCATAAGAGCATGAGGTAAAAATTACATCGGGAGTTTCAAACATAAAGCAAACTTGCCAGACATGCGCATACCTTCTGGAGTGTGATAACTTAAGTGGCTTCCATCAAGTTATCATGCGATGATAGTTGGATCCCGATTCTCACTGATGAGTTGGTTTACTCTTCGGGTGATCCCGACTAATTCTTCTTTCTGGTTTGGAGGAGAATTTGAGAAAAACAGTGGGTGGTTTCCTGATTAGATAAAGTGATAACCATTCTGATCTAGGTTAGAGTGCACGCAAAGTGTTTCTTTTCTCTCTCTCTCTTTGGCAGCGACCTTTGACTGACCCTAGACTATGACTCAGTGACCAAGTTGACCGAACCTTCTTAAAATACTGGCTTTTGGATTGTCCGAGTTGCATAAGTCATTGCCGCTCCTTCTTTTACCCTTTTGAATTTCTCAGAACACCCCGTATTACTACAGACATCCACTTCCATTGGATAGATCCATCGTATGGTTATATACGAACTCAAAGAGACTTCTTCGAGGATGGATCCAGGTTCAGGAGAAATAGAATTGGATTATTCAGTTGTCTTTTATTATCACCTTCTCTCAGGTTGCGAGAGCTCCTTAGCTTAGGAGAGTACACCTATTACACTTATTGGGCAGTCTTATTCCAAACCATAGGCTGGTGCCGAAAGGTAGGGAATGAAGAAAACCAATTAGCCTAAGTAGGGTGTACAGAAGGTAATATGTAAAGACAAAATAAAGGGATTAGAAAGAGGGCAAAGTAAATTGCGACTGTTATCATTCACGACCAAACCGCGTACTTCATCGCTACTCCTATTTCACCTTTGCTTTTCCCCCAGTTCGGAAGAAATAGAATAAGGTTTTATTCAGTTGTCTTTTATCATCACCTTCTCTCAAGTTACGAGTACTCCTAGGATTAGGAGAGTACACCTATTATGCTTACTGGATAGTCTTCTTCCAAACCATAGGCTGGTGCCGAACGGTAGGGAAGGAAGAAAACCATTTAGCCTAACGATGGTGTACAGAAGGTAACGACTAAAGACAAATAAAGGGATTTGGAGAGATGGCAAAGAAATATACGGTTAATGTCATGAATAGGATTATGGAAGAGGCATTACTAAGAATACAAGAATACCCCTACGAAACATTTTCATGTTTCATTTTCACTGCGCATTGTTAAAAGAAAACTGTTTTCCCGATTAGATACTTACTCCAGGGTATGTATTTACCAGGTTTCATTCTCATATCTATACGGTTTTACAGATGATGAGTGAGAGTAAGTTATTGGGAATTAGGTGATTATCCTCATTATATCGGAATTCGTTGTAATTGGTGATATTTGAGGAAAACGCATGGGTACAGTTTTCAACCTACGTTGCACAGGTTTTGAGTTAATAAACTCAGCGGACTTATACAGAGTATTGTATGTTGTCCAGTGTCCGTCAGGACAAAGGGGCAGGTCCTCGTACTATGTTCTGTTTACTCATAACTTCTCTAGTTTTTAGACAAGTGTTTCGATGAAATGCAATGTCTAAGTTTTGAGAAGTTGTGAGTATAAGAATAAAGTAGAGAACCAGTTGTCGCAAGTATCGGGATTCTTCAAAGAGATCGAAGATGTAGATACTTGTGATTGGTATTCAGTTAAAAGTAATGGTTTTGATAAACTTGTTTCTCTTTCAGGTTACTCATAATTGGATGGATTCCTAAGTTGAGTAATGCTGATCAGCCTTTTTTCCATTAAGTTGTTATGCACTGGAGACAGCTGCATGATTTGAATCTGGTTCAAATTAAATTAGTGCCTCTGTTTCTATATTAGATATAGAATGGTTCATATCTTAACGATGTTAAGGTAAGGGGAGTTGTCCAGCTTATGCTTAAAATCAGACACTGGATAACTCAAGGCACGTTTCTGTAATGGCAGTTTGTAGGTTGATCCTGGCTTTGACGAAGGTTGACATTTCTACCATATGGAAGATCAATAGTGATATTGTTCTTGACTCGCCACAGTTTTATTAAAATGGATTTTTTCAGAAAACAGTAATGGGAGTATGGTAGAACTGGAAGTGATTCCAGAACCGCAAACGATTACGAAAAATTTAATAGGACCTATATATTCAATCAGGTTTTGACATTCCAATAGCCACTCCGCAGATATAGTGAGTAACCTCAGACACCCGAGAGGTACTCCGGTAGCCTTAAAGACGGTGACAGTGAGGTTCTTGTTTACCCAGACTTGACAGTACTGTTGTTCCAGACTGTGAGGCCCGGCAAGAGGATAAGTATAACGTCGTTCTAAACCAACTTTAGAACTGTACGTACATATTATTCTACCAGAGGGTTGTCATAATCAGTGGGAGCAGTGGAAGTATAGTGGACAAGTAGCTTATGTCTATTTATAGACTTAAGCAGATATAGCGGAAAAAGATCATCTAATTTTGATGTGACAGTCATGGGTTTGACTTCATCAAGAATAGGGGATGGATCTGTTAAGAAGGTAGTAGGGTGTGATGTCCTGGTATTTGGATGACATACACACAGTAGGAAGTAAAATTCCTATACTACGATCGGTTGTACTGTGGTCGTCACACCGTTGTTTCTCCACAAAGGATATGGATATAATATCAGACATTCTGGTTTCTAGATCTATGGTTTTAGATCTAGATTTGGGTAGTTTCCCAATGTGGGTACTTTGACAGTATTCTAATAGTATTTTAGAATAGATGACTCCTGGCATGGTGGTGTACCTGCAGGTGATGGAGTCACCCTCTCTAAAGGTGTCTTATAGACTAAAGCAGAGAGGGATGTGCATGATTGGCAGATCACTTGCTTAGGCAATTGAGTCGATCATGAAATGTCAAGTACCACACCAAATGTTGTTTTTGCACTAGATGCGATAAGTTTATATTAATCCAATCCTGAAGAAACATAATGAAGCAGTTTTAGAACATAAGTGCATGTTCTACGGATTTGATGACGGCAGCCTCCTTCGGGAGACGGTTATCATTCCAGGCTTCAGAGGTGACATGGATGACAGAGTGATTGTCAGAGTTATAGTTTTCCCTCTGACAAGGGACAGTATTATGGACAGGTGGTCCAAAAGGATACTATGGGAGGCATGGTGCTGGATACTGATTAGGTTCAGTTATCAAAACAGTCTAAGAAGTTTGGATTTGGAGTTCATTTATGAACGAGGTCCCATCAGATATCCAGACATATTCTAAGACAGGTATTACTCAATTCGGGAGATGGCTTTCTCCGCGAACTTGAGATTGAGAGGGATATAGAAAGAAACATTAGGGCGGATCCATTCACTGAGGCTATTTCTCGAAGACAAGAGTTTTACAAACTAGTTTTGTGAAACTGATTAGTAGAGGAGTTGGATGTTCGGTATCACACGGGCTGTGAGTATGCGACATCGCAATAATTATCCTTGAGAGCAAGTGGGAGATTGTTGGAGATAGTGCCCTCAAAGTCAATTATTGGATCACAGGTATGTGATTGCAATGATTGAGGAAGGACCTATACCGATATGACAGTCTTGCTCGAGATGATAGTATGCTATCTGGTTTTTCTTTATCATGCCTTAGTTCGCTATTGCATGATTGATAAAGCCCATAGGATTCTGCTTGACAGCCAGCAGTATGATGGTGATCATATACGTGGGAGCTGGGGTCTATAAGCACATCCTTAAAGTGTCCCTAGTCGTGGGAGTTTTCGAGACTGGGCATCGATACTCCAGAGTAGACTAGTGTATACAGTCGAGACCCCGACGAGGGGCGGTGGCCGGTCTCACAAGCCACTGGGGTCAGTTGGATCACCTAAGATGTATACAGGTGCTCATTGAGTTATGAGTATACCGGACAGGACTCGCCGGGAATCTGCTAGTTGGTATTATACATATCGTCAGATAGCAATTCCCTGGTGACATGTGTACAGGTTAGTTCATCGACCTGAGATCGTCGTTTGTCTCATGTGAGTTCCCACTGTGCTTAGATTACTACCCTACCACGCTCAAAGGAGTTGTGCAAATAGGTTTTAGTTGGGTACAGTCCCGAGCCACATTGGAGGCAAGTGAGCGGATCTCGGGGATTCGTCTCTCCCGGTATTGGGGGTTGATGTCGCGCAGTGCACGGGTGGCCATCACTAGGAATCCTCGGCCGAGGTAGTAGAGAATTACTGATTTGGATCAGTGGTTTCTCAGGTGGTGATGGGCTTCATGCCGACACGATTTATCGCGTTATTAGGGGTCTGACTTTATCCACCCCCTAGACTCGATATGCGATACTCTTTAGACGAATGGACCAGACTGTATATATATTGTCACTGTCAGGCTCAGTAGGGTTTATGGATGAGTTCGCTCGTCAGTTTCCCTTCCAATCAATACATAAGCAAACCGTTACGTGCAGTTTGTACCTCTGACGTGCTAGGGGTAATACCCAGTGCCAGTGTGTTGATGAGTCATTAGAGTCCCCCACAGACACTTTCCCAAGTTCGGGCGAAACGTTGTAGAGGCCGTATGGTGTTATGGCAAGGTTCGGAAAAAGCATGTGCGTTTTCGCACGTGTCGTTTTTCGGACAGATAATACTGGTTGGCTTTGGTTTAAGCCGGAACCCAGTATTATACTGTGTAGATATAATATCTTTGTCTCAGATGCATTTGTATTCGGTCGTAATACAAATGCGGGTATGTTTATACTGATACGGGGTTATCCTGAAATTCGTTTCAGGATCACTTTTGGAAGTTGCCAGTTTCCAGTTTTCTATCAGCCGTATTTTGACATTCTGTCAAATACGGATTTATCTTTTCGGGTGAGTTGTGAGGGTGAGTCGTGCTTCTAGAAGCTTCTAGAAGATGGTGGCAAGGCTTATGACTCACTTGTTCATTATTGGTTGCTTTCTTTGTGTTCACACTGTGTGTTCACACTAGATAATTATTTGTGTTCACACTAGATATTTATTTGTGTTCACACTAGATATTTTCTCTTGTGGTCACTCTCCTAGCTCCTACACTCACCCCCCCACCTCCTATAAATGGCCGGCCCCTTCCCCCTCTCTCTCTAACTCAAAAAGATGGTTGTTGTTCACTAGAAAAAGATTATGATAGATTCGGGTTCACGAAAAATAGATAGCCACTTTCTCATTTCACCCGATCCAAAAGGCAACTTCCATAACCGTTCATCCGTGACCCTGGACGTAACGAGACAATGTGTTCTACTCATTCTCTACTTCATCTTGGTCGTCTCTTTTAGCAAACTTGACGATCGAGTTGCCTCGATTCAGAGGCGGGAGCCCGTTTAAAGATCCGTCGACGTGGTGCCACCTGGACGACAAGACTGGAGATCGAGGAGATCAGAGCAACCGCAACAAGCGTAGGATGATGGTTGAAGACCGAAGGACTCGGATCATTCGGTATAACGTTTCTACCCCTTTGTAGATTGTTAGTTTAGCTTTAATGGCAGATCCGGGTTACGGTACACGATAGCGCCAGTTTCGTTTAAAGTTTTTGTTCAGCATTTGGCGTCTGTTAGACGGCCGGGACGCTACCGTGGACTTACATAACCTGCTTCCGTACTCAGTATATGAGCAATTAGGTGTAGGAGAGCTGAAACCCACACACTGTACTCTCCAAATGGCCGACCGATCAATCACCCATCCTAGGGGTGAGTTAGAGGATGTGTTAATCAAGGTTGGGGACTTCATATTCCCCGTTGACTTCATTGTTTTAGACACACAGCATGTAGCTAACCCCCGGAATCAAATTCCAGTGATACTCGATCGCCCATTCCTTGCAACCTCAAATGTTGTGATAAATTGTCGCAATGGTTCGATGAACCTATCTTTTGGAAATATGACAATTGAACTCAACATTTTTAGGTTGGGGAATCAGCCCTCCGAACCTAATGCTCATATACTAGACGTTTGCTCAATCCAGGAGATCACCCTAGAAGAGTGTGAATTCGAGGAGTTTCTGTTTGATCACGATAACCTTAACGCCACTAGTGCGTTCCTCTTCGAACCTGCTGCTGTTTCTACGCCCGATAATGACTACGAGTGTTTCACTTTCTCGAACGATCTTAGCCACTCACCACCCGAGTTTGAATCCTTCGAATTTCCGGATGAGTTACCTGAACCATCCAACTTGGTCGCTTACACTCGTTTTGAACCTTTGCTGGAATCTTTTGAGTTCGAGACCTTTTCACCAATCTTGCCTTCAATCATTTCACCTCCAACGCTCGAACTCAAGCCTTTGCCATCTCACCTTAAGTACGCTTACTTGGGTGAGAACGAGACCCTCCCTGTTATCATCTCGGCTTCTCTAGCTCCAGAGCAAGAGAAAGCCCTTCTTGCGATCTTGCACAGCAATAGGCAAGCTTTTGGCTGGTCCATGGCGGACATCAAGGGGATTAGTCCCCTGATCGTTGAACATCACATTCATCTGATGGATGATGCCAAACCAGCTAGGGATCCACAAAGACGTCTCAACCCAGTCATGAAGGAGGCTGTGAAGAAGGAGATCGTAAAATGTCTGGATAGTGGTATCATTTACCCTATCTCTGATAGCCAGTGGGTTAGCCCCATTCACGTTGTCCCCAAGAAATCAGGTATAACGGTCATCACTAACGAGGCGAACGAGTTAATCCCTACTCGTACCCAAACTGGTTGGCGAGTATGCATCGATTACAGAAAACTCAACGCCGCAACGCGGAAAGACCACTTTCCGCTACCTTTCATTGACCAAATGCTTGAACGATTGGCCAGACATGAGTACTACTGCTTTCTTGATGGCTACTCCGGCTATAATCAAATTCCCATCACCGAAAAAGACCAGGACAAGACCACATTCACTTGTCCTTTCGGCACGTTCGCATATCGTCGCATGCCCTTTGGGTTATGCAATGCGCCCCGCTACCTTCCAGCGGTGTATGATGGGAATCTTCTCAGACATGGTGGAAAAATTTCTGGAGATCTTCATGGAAGATTTCTCTATCTTCGGCGATTCCTTTAACGAGTGTTTGCTGCATCTCGACGCTGTCCTTACCCGATATAAGGATAAGAACCTCACTTTGAATTGGGATAAGTGCCACTTCATGGTGCGCGAAGGTATTGTCTTAGGACATATCATCTCGCAAAATGGAATAGAGGTTGACAAAGCGAAAATTGAGGTCATTTCCAATCTCCCTCCTCCCAGATGCGTCCGAGACATCCGAGCCTTCCTTGGCTATGCCGGTTTCTATAGACGGTTCATCAAGGACTTTAGCAAGATTGCTATGCCCTTGACTCTTTTGCTGGCCAAGGACACGCCATTCGACTTCAACTCGAGCTGTGTGACTGCATTCGAGTCATTAAAAAGCTCACTCACTTCTTCTCCCGTTCTTTCTTCACCTGACTGGACGCACCCATTTGAGATTATGTGCAATGCATCCGACTTTGCCATTGGTGCTATCCTTCGACAACAAATCAACAAGATGCCGCACGTAATCTATTATGCTAGCCGAACCCTGAACGATGCCCAACTCAATTATACAACAATTGAGAAGGAATTCTTGGCTGTTGTATTTGCTCTAGAAAAGTTCAGGCCCTACCTCATCGGCTCTCCAGTCATTGTCTACACAGACCATTCTGCTCTGCGTCATCTTTTTGTGAAGAAAGATGCAAAATCCCGGCTAATACGTTGGATCCTCTTGCTTCAAGAGTTTGACCTTGTCATCAAGGACAAAAGAGGATGTGAAAACGTAGTTGCCGACCATCTCTCATGACTTCCTTCTTCGCCTTCGCTTCAAATTCCGATCAACGACGTTTTTCCGGATGAACAGCTCTTGACAGTATCTTGCGAACCCTGGTTCGCAGATATTGTGAACTATTTGGCCACAGGGTTACTACCGACTGAATGGTCAAGTCAGGACAGACTTCGATTCTTATCCCAAGTAAAACACTTTTACTGGGACGAACCCTATCTGTTCAAGTACTGTCCCGACCAGATTATTCGTCGGTGTGTCCCTGACGATGAATTCAAGAGTGTGCTGTCGTTTTGCCACGATCAAGCATGTGGCGGGCATTTTGCCCCAGAAAGACAGCTGAGAAGATCTTGCAATGTGGTTTCTACTGGCCACAACTCTTCAAAGACGCTCATGACTATTGCAAGACTTGCTCCCGGTGCCAACACATGGGCCGGATATCCCGGAGGAACGAGATGCCGCTCCAACCAATCTTGGTTGTAGAGATCTTCGATGTTTGGGGGATAGATTTCATGGGGCCGTTTCCCAGCTCTTTCGGGAACTTGTACATCCTTCTCACTGTTGATTACGTCTCTAAGTGGGTCGAGGCTGTGCCCAGTCGGACTAATGACAACAAGGTAGTCGTTAGGTTTCTTAAAGAAAACATTTTCTCCCGTTTTGGGCACCCCCGAGCGATCATTAGCGACAATGGAACTCATTTCTGCAATAAGACTTTCGAGGCCTTGATGCGGAAATATTCCATTAATCATAAGCTATCTACGCCCTACCACCCCCAAACCTGTGGGCAGGCCGAAGTTTCCAATCGGCAAATCAAGCAGATACTAGAGAAGACGATTTCCAAGAACCGTAAGGATTGGTCGCTGAAACTCACTGATGCCCTTTGGGCATTTCGAACCGCTTATAAGACCAATCTTAGTATGTCTCCCTATCGGCTTGTGTACGGAAAAGCTTGCCACCTACTTGTCGAAATAGAGCATCGCGCATTTTGGGCGATAAAAGAACTGAATCTGTCTCTCGAAGATGCGGGCAGCCATCGGAAGCTACAGTTGAACGAATTAAGCGAGCTTAGGGATGAGGCTTACGATAACGCGGTTGTCGTTAAGAACCGAACGAAGGTGTTTCATGATAAACACCTTTTGCGCAAGACATTCGTACCTGGTCAACAGGTACCGCTTTACGACACCCGGCTACACTTCCAACCAGGAAAGCTCAGATCTCGCTGGAAAGGGCCATATTTTGTGCGGAATGTGTATCCGCATGGCGCTGTGGATTTGGAGAATCCAAAGGACGGTTCATTTTTCAAAGTAAACGGACACCGACTAAAACCGTACCTTAGCGCCGAACCAACAGAGGAGCTCCTGGTCTTACAGGAGCCGATTTACCCTGCATAATCTTCCTCTGCCTACCACCAAACTTCGGTTATACAGCCAAGAACAGTGGACACTGTTCCAAATAAGTTTGGGGTATGTATATACCATCTTGTATTTATTTGTGGATATTCTTTTCCATTTTTACTCTTTAAAAACATAAAATAAAATAAAATAAAAAATTTGTGTATATCTAACCGACAATTTTGACCCTTCAAAAGATCTCTTCATGCAATGACAGTGAGGACACTGTCCAGTTTAAGTATGGGGGTACGCTCGGTACGCATTTCTAACCTTCGCATTCATATGTATATTTTGCATCTGCATATTAAAATCCATAAAACCCATAAAAATCAGAAAATTTTCTAAAAATATAAAAACTTTTCTGTCAAGTTAGCTAGTGGGAGAACTCTGATTCAACATTTCGACGATTTTGTTTGATAAGATAAGAATAACTAAATCTTATTTTTATATTTTGAAAACCTGAAAGATAACTCTCCTTTGAAGTTAACTATAGCTGATATACGTCTTTAAATCACACTACACGTGTCGTGAGTTTTTGGAAATTAGATGACAAGTCTTTTATGTCTAAAAACTTTTAAATAGATAAATGATTTTCTGAGGATCAAATAGGTTTGTTCTGAAATAAGTAATATCAAGAATGGTTTATGAAGTGAAGTGAATATGAAGGAATATTATTGACGCCTTAATTGGAACTAAGTCTGAAAAATAACCCATCTGGAACTTGATTGGAATAATTACACACCGAACCCACTAAACACGTCTTTTATCCAAAAAAATAACTGAACTGCCGGTTATATCTCCGTTCGTATTGAATCATCATGATTTTCATGCCAAATTGTCTTTTGTTTTTGGACCTAGGTAACTTGAGTAATTAAGTCCGCTGGGGTGTTTCTACACCTAATGCCCTAAAGCCAACTGGTTTGGGTGCATTGGCCCAAAGCTCGTTAAGAAGCCTAGAAAGTCCAGATTCAATGTAATTAAGTCCGTTCTCTATCCGTATGTTACCACACACCAGTTTAAGAGACAAAATGGCAAATCAATGTCATTTTCATGCACAAGGCTCAATGGCAACAACAAGTCCAAGAAATCTACGCGGAGCTCAAGAAAATCATGACAAAAAGATCCACATCCAATCACCTTTGATTCTGGAAGAAATGTGGAAAGATTATCAGAAAAAACATGTACCAGACTAAAGGGAACAGAAGACCAGGGCAGTACACAAAAGACGAGAGCCCAACTTCCTTATAGGGCAGCGGAACCGCGGCCAATATGGGGTCTAGGCCGCGGTTCCGCGGCCGTACAGGCTCTTCAGGAGGTCATTTTTTATGGGCTGTTTTGTAATTTTATAAGGAGGCAGATTATTGCCCTAGATTTCCAGTTCCCTGCCTATAAATAGTCCAGAACCTTGTGAAGCCAATGGTGCTTAATCTTGTATTTTAGGTTTTAGAATACTTATTGTTCTTCTTCCTCTTCTCATCTCTTCTCCATTAAAAACTTGTAGTGAGGTTTTGTGAGTGAAGAATGATGAATAAAGAAGTTCTTTTTGTTATTATATTTATCTTGCTCTTGTTATGTTAATTGCTTGTAATCTTTAATTGATAATTTAGTTGTTGTTATTTATTGTTGTTTCTTTCTTATTCTCTTTTCCTTTATCCTTAAACAACCATGATGCTTACGTTTGATCCTTGCCAAGGTGAGGTCGCAAATAGCTAGTTGTTATCTTCTAATCTCTTTCTTTCTATCTTCCTCATTTGTTTTATTTTTCGTTCTTCTTGTAATGGGTGAGTAGTTTCCATACTTGTTAGGGTAGGATAAGGGAAGTTTGAGAGAAGGAAATCTCTCTCACTCTTTACTTTCCTAACATCTTAAATCGAACTCCCGTTAATTGAACCACAATCCGCTCCCTATGGCACCCTATCCTACATGATAGAGGTAATTCGGTAGTGAGACCGGTTGTGGTTGAATTAACCGGAGGTTAAGGCTAAGAGCCAAGAACGGACGGACAAGCACCAAAAGGAAGAACTTATGCGTTAGAAAGCCTAGCTTATACTCGCAAGTTCCTTCCTAGTCGTGCTAATCCCCGTTGTTGCCGATTACCGTAACACTGATATTAAGAGTAGCAACAAAAGAAGTGAGCAACTCCTAACTCAAACTAACCTAATCCTAACTCTAACAAGCTCTCTTTACATATCATTTTAACACTTAGTTAATCACAAACAAATCTGGACTTTTGGACTTAACTCGTTAAAGCACATAGAAAAAGATTCCCATCTCCCTGCGGACGACCCGTACTCAACCGGCTAGCTCCAAGCGAAACCGTTTTGATTGCGGTAATTAACTAAACTTGAACACGCAAAAAATCCAACAATCAGTATGCGATGTGATTTGTGGCTAGAAATCTATGTAAGTATGATGATGATGCGAGGTATATACATGCTATGCGATTTCATGTATCATGTATGATGCAAGTGGTGATACTAAGCTAAACAGGTTCTATGGTGCTCGTGGCATGGCAATTACCAAAGGCGTGTGTGTCACATGAATAGTGCGCGTGCAACAGGAGCCAATGGTAATGGTGTTCGTGTCCTACGAAGTGATATCGCACATGTGTATATGAATATCCATGCAATCTAGCAGACGATTAGCTATAAGGGTATGCAATGTAAATGAGGGGGTAAGCTAACTAACAATGCAAATCTTGCAAGAAATAAAGTAATCCTAACTAGGGGCGCCTCGCGCCATTCAGACGATTCCCCCATAGATGAATACATCTACTCACCCGAATGCCTTGCTAATCCGATCCGACCACCGCCTTGCCTTTGCGCGCCGCGTCTGATGTTTCCGCAACCGTTCCTAGAATTGCATAACACACAATATAAGATTACAGATTCCTGAAATGACACAACTCACAATATGAAAAGATCGACACTCTTGAATTAATCACAACGTGCACTCGGTGCGCGGAAAACGCACGAAAATCACTAAAACCTTAACTAAAATCGCCGTTTCGGGGCAATCGTCAAAACTAAAACCCGACTAGACAAAACCCCGCATTCGCACACACTAAAAGTCGTATAGGATGATAATTATATAGTCCATATATCTTAATAATATCACCTCCTAATTTTCATAAAAATCTAGTAAGCATTATCATACCGATTTCGACGCAAATATCGCGAATTAACGATATCGCGATCACAAATCAATTCCAACATCCAATTCAAACTACTAGATGCCCACAACACAAATTTTAACCCAATTATCATACTTCAAACCCTAATTAGAACATCTACCATTTTCTTGAAATTCATTAGCAAGCAAAAATAACCAAATTTCACACTTTAAATATCTAATTTAGCTTATTTAAACTACAAATTAAACAACTAGTTTAAAACTTATACCTCCCAAGTTGTGATTCCCTTGCAGTTAGCCTCTAAAGAGGTCTCCTTTCTCCTTGTCTTAGACCAATTTGGGCTTGAGATGGGATAGCATAAGGGTTAGGTTTGATTTAGTGAAGGAAATGGTGTATTTTTGTGGATTTTTGTTGATTTTATCATGATTTTTGAAGCAAGAAATGAGGGGGAAAATGAGGGCTGTAGGAGAGAGTTTCGACCAGAGCAAGAGGTAGTGAGGGATGAAAGAAAGTGTAGAAATTTCCGAAGGAAAAATATCTCTTTAAGGTAATAAATGCATATCACATCAAAATCTTTCAAAAACACCCTTTTCTTTTCATTTTTTTCACCCCCTTTTACCATAAACTAATAAACTTGAAATGTTTGCTAAAAATTTTTTATTACACTAAATTTTAGTTATAATGGTTCCTAATTATATAAATTACCCAATTAAATTTGTATTTATCACTAATTAAATGTATTTTTAAAAGCTTAAAATAATATTAAAAATAATTAATTAAGAAAAAAAAATTAATTAACTAGAAAATTTTAAGTGACATTTTAGTGACCAATTTATAGTAATATCTTATCTAAATTTTGTATAATTAGATCTATAATAAAAAATACCCATTATGACTTTTTACGGAAAAAGCTACTAATTTAGCCGATTACCGAAAAACTGCCTAAACGATTTTTCGAAGCGTTACAACGTGGCACGCTTGCGCCTAAGCGCACAGCGCTCAAGGCGCTGGCCCCACGCATCCCTTGGATGCCTTTTCCCCCTCCTTCTTTATATATATATATATATATACACACACACACATATATATATATACACATATGCATACATATGTACACACACACATACTCCACGACACTATCCCTGTTAGAAAAAATTTCTAACAGGGCACTGCCCCACACCCCACAAGGGGGCTGCTGCCCCCTTAATCCCCAGCCCGCTATCCGAGTAGCGGGACCCCCGTAAAAACTCTGTGTGGCTCCCGATATATCCAAAACCCCCCTTTCAAAACACAACACACGTACACTGCACATTGAGTCCGCATGGCCAGTTTAACCCGTCAATCGGAGGTTCCCTCGCTCCAAAGGCGAGGGGTAATTAATGGCAGCTTAGTCCGCGGCTGCCGGAAATTCGGATCCCCACAATCAATAAACCCCGGCCTACCCTAGGTAGGGGGAATCTGTAGTACACCTGACAAGCACGCGCGTATTCCCATCTCAATGGGGTGACGAAAAACACCCTACAGATTCTGGCACGCCCGGTGGGACCATTCTCTCCTCCCATATTTCAGGTTAAACGTTCATGCGAACTCAATCAATATACAAATCGATTGCCTATACTGAAATGATGTTTTCTTTTCGTGTAGCAATCAACTTTCAACGATAATGTCTCCCAAGACGAATTCAGCTTCCAAAGCAACCCCGATTTCGTACGTGGTCAAGATCAACGCTCGTGTGGTTCGCCCCGCAAGCCTCAGTCGACAGTGGGAGGAACTGCCCCGCTAGTTTGACTCCGTCATCATCTACCCTGTCAGAAGCGCTCATCTGGCGGAAATCCCGGCGAAACAGGCAGCCAAGCCGGTCTCAAGGGGCAAGAGGCCGAATGTCGTGATCGCCAAGGCACCACAACCGAAACTTAAGACGGTGTCTGAAAGATTCTCTGGTGCTCCAGCGGGGGACAAGAACTCCGGTACAAAAGGCAACATCAAATGTTGCGGACGAGCTCAGGCGATGACTCCAACAAATGCATAATTGAGCGTATCTCCAAAGCCTTCCATCGGGGTCTGCGGCGTCTTCACAAAGAGCCGAAGTCTGCCAGGTGCTTAGAACAGAAAATTTAAGGCAAAAGCGGCTCGAGTATCGAGCCAACAAGAGGGCCAGGACTTCGGCCAAGTGGAATCTTGTGAGGTTCCAAGAATAGGGTTACTCTGTGACGACGGCTGAGTCGGCCGTAAAGATCGGCAATTCCTTCGAACCTCTGAAGTGGGTTCAGAAAAATGCCATGACCGCCCGAATTAAGAAGACAGCGGTCCGAACGTCGCTACAAAGAGATGTGTCCCGGCCCTAACAGAAAAAGTATGGCACTGTCTCTTCAAGGGTCTATCAGGCGCTCTGTGCCGCACAAAAGCAGCGGGGCAAATCCAGAAAAGAAGCGCCAGCACCATTCAAGAATCCGGCCAGGCCATCCGCCTTCAATCGACTGCCCGCGACTGAAACAGGGGGGTCAAGACAGCAATCTGTGAAATCAACTGCCGACAATAAAAAGACGGCTGGATATGTTGGTGTATATGCCCTAGAGGCCATTACTGTATCATACTAGTATGTATATTACTTGATGGATGCTTAGGATATTCACAGTTGTATAGACAATCTTGCTCGATATAGTAGTATGCTACTTGGTTTGTCTCTGCTTTAATGTGTACATGTGTGTTTATTCATTATATCACCTATACGCATTAGTAGAGCCCTTAGGATCTTTGCTTGATTACCGGCGTTGTGATGGCGATCACACTTGTGGGGGCTGGGTAATCTACAAGCACATCCTTATACACGTCCCTAGTCGTGGGAGTATCGAGATAGGGCATCGATACTCCGGAGTAGACTAGCGTATGCACTTCTCATCCCAGCATGGGAGACGGTCTGTCCCACAGCCGTCAGTACGCCGTACTTGAGATAGTATGCGGGTGCTCGTTAGGTTACGAGTACACTGGACAGGACTCGTCGGGAACTGATGGTTGGTATTATACCTATCGTCAGTTATCAGTTCCCAGGTGACATGAGTACAGCTTAGTCCGCTGACTTGACACTGTCACTTCGCCTCGAGTGTGTTCCCACTGTTCTTTGATTACTACCCTACCACGGCTCTACTAAGTCGTGCAAACAGGTAGTAGTTGGGTGCAGTCCCGAAGCACTTGGAGGCAGTGACGGTTAGACAGGATTCGTCTCTCCCGGTATTGGGGGTTGACATCGCGCTGTGTCTAGGAGAGCCATTACACGAGTAGTCCCTGGCCAGGGCAAGCGAGATATACTGGTAGGTTTCCAGTGTTATCTCAGGGTGTTTTGGGCTTCACTCCGACATGACTTGTACTGCTATTAGGGGACTGACGTTTACCGCCCCCTAGGCCCGCCATGCGATGTATCAGACGAACAGACCGGACTGTACGGAGATTGTCACATACAGACTCAGTAGGAGTTCGGATGGGTTTACCTCATCGGCCTTCTTATCGACATCTACCTGGGGACCGTTACGTACAGCTAGTGCCGCTTGCGGTCTGTGGTTAAACCCACTGCCAGCGTAGTGTCGAGTCTTTAGAGTCCCACACAGAGAGTTTCCCTGCACTGAGCGAAACGTGTAGAAGCCGTATGGTTTTACGGCAGGGCTGCGATCACTTACGTACACTTGTGTGCGTGTGGTGTTCGGGCAGGCAATACTAGCGGGCTTTGGTTTAAGCCGGATCCTAGTATTGCACGGATGGATTTGTTTTGTCTTCTGTGCATCCGCATTCTACGGAATACGGATGCAGGTGTGTATGCACAGTTTTCCGGAGCGATGAAGGAGGAGGTGCCTCATTAGGGTTTTGGCAGTTGGTTCGGCCAAAACCGTTATGTGGCAGGCTCATTAGGGTTTTGACAGTTGATTCGGTCAAAACCATTTTGAGGCGGACTCATTAGGGTTTTGACAGTTTGTTTTGGTCAAAACCATTATGAGCCGGGGACATTATTTACTAATCCTTTCATTGATAATTATGTTATGGCTAATTACATTGACCATTTGACCATCTTGACTTTGTTGACCGTTTGACCAAAGTTGACTAGGATCTTCTTGAAAGATCTAAAGTATTCTTTGGTTTTCTTTTTCTTTTTGTTATGATAATGGTCATGTCATTTGTAGCCATCAACTTTATCTTGATGGGATTAGTAATGATAATGTTTTTGCATTATTGCAACCATGGTTGGTTTTTCTCTTGGTTAAGTTTTTCATTTGCTCATTCTCATTCTCTCTCTTGAAATGAGAAGCTCCATGGTTGTTAGCTAGCTCCTCCTTCTTCCTCCTCTTGATTCATCTTTCGATCTCATGTGTTGAGAGATAAAGATCCCACAAAGACAAAAGCATTCATATATCACTTCTACACAACCTAGGGCTTCTAGATTAGCAATCTCTTTGCCCTAGTTACCTCGGCTTGAGGTGGAGCTCGGTGTACATCTCTCGGGTGGATCGTCTTCGACTCAAGGAGGCCGCGGAGGTGACCATAGTCCGGATCAAGCCACGGAGCAAGCAAGAAGAAGAACAACAAGGAGAGAAGGAGTTCAAGTTGAGGTATAACCCCTAACCGAGTAGACAAATCTCTAGTTAGGATGCTAGTGTATTGTTTAGCAAAGATCCGGCTTTTACGGTCCATGTTACCATGTTCAGAAAAAATTTTGTTTTACCGTTTCCGCAACTCCGAAAGTACCGGGAGCGGTAACGTGGACCTAACAGTGGTATCAGAGCCTAACTAAACACACCCTAGCATGTTAGCAAAGTATTTAGAATATCGACCGGACGAAAAACCGCAAAATCACCCCGAAAAATTCAGTTTCTGCCGATTTTCAGATCTGTTCCAAAATTCAAAATTCAAACACTAAAAATCGGCTCAGGCTTTTGTTAGAACAGGCAAGAAAAATGATCGCACGAGTCGACCAACTCACCGCGGTTCCGCGGCAGAAGCAAGCTTCTGCCGCGGAACCGCGGCCGAGTTGACTCGGCCGTGGATCATTTTTGTTGCAGTGTTTTTCTGATGGGTTTTTGGGATTTTGGAATATGACTTTTTTGCCCAGATTTTCCAGAAAGCAAAATTTGTTTTTGGGACTTAAAAATCCGTATTTTTGGTCGATGTTCTGTAGACTTTGGCTAATGGTTATATCTGTAATGTTTTATGTGTATTGAACGTCTACTAATCGCTATACGCCGATTAGTGGGGGTTATACATATCTGTGATCTGTGTTGTTGATGGTTTGTGTATATGAACTCGTTGGATTGTCGCGGATGAATAACCGGGGTGGATGTGAGATGAGTGTTTCTTTTTCTTTCATTCATGTAATAAATTTGTAAATTGATGTAATATTATTTGTATGGCCGCACAACCGGGTCGGGGTTGTAGCCGTCATTGTATAATTCTTTTTATTGTTTTTTGCTCCTAGGATAGACCCATGGAGGGGGTGCACAAACTACCGGGTATCTCGAAGTGCCGAGTGGCCTACTCACGGCGTTGAGGGAGGTTACTTCGCTTCAGGTACTGGCGGGTAGTTTGCCGCACCCGTAGGGGTCTTGGGTGCTGTATTGGCTATTCATCGCGACCGTGTAATCCGCTTTTCGTTGCAGGCTCGAACGAATCGCGGGTTCCTAGTATATCCAAAGTGTTCATCTGTGATCTGGATTGGCTATCATTGCTGTATATCTATATATAATAACTATTTAGGCGTTTCTTATGTTTTTCAGCCGCGCTAGCCCAGCCCCCGCTCTGTCGTTAGTTAAGTAACCTAACGGGTGATGACGGGGCCCAGTGGCGAATGCGAATGGCATAAGCGTACGTCATATTTTGGTTGTTTTCTGCAATGGTAGGATTTAAATGATGGGACGCATTAAAAGAACTAATGCAAGAAAATAAACCTAAAAGACGTTGTTGGAACAAGTTTTTCAAAAAGCTGTTATTACAAGAACGTTCATCTTTTTGTTTTGCATCGAGGTATTCGGTTATGAATGCCCAGCACCTCAATCGACGAGGCAAGGGCCGAGATCCCCTCATCGGGAGTGACCCCTTGGACAAAAATTTTGCGTCAGGGTAATAACTTCACCATAGTCGATTATTCTTGCTTTGCATCGAGGTATTCATCTTACGAATGCCCAGCACCTCACTCGACGAGGAAAGAGCCGAGATCCCTTCACAGGGAGTGACCTCTTTAGCAAAAGTTTTCACCGCTATGTTTTCAAAAGGTCTATCATGTTCCTCCAACCACATCAAGTTCATTACGTTAACGGGTTTTTCGCCAAAAACTCAACCGTAGCCCTCCGTCGTTTCAGAAAATTAATACTTAGTATTCGTGCTGTGTTTGTTGATTATTCGTCAAGACACAGTGAACGGTAGCTGAGTAATAATTCTCTGTTGCACTGATAGATGCGATTGGTTAGGACGGTCACATGATTTTATTGATTATTCGTCAGGATCATGCGGGCGGGTCAAATACAATCCTGGATAACGACGGGTTGAACTTGACTAGGACCTTTTGATTTGTTGATTATTCGTCAAGGTCACTTGGGTCCTAGGGGCAAAAAACCACATCGGGAGTTTCAAAAGAACTGAAACTTGCAGATTTAGCATACCTTCTGGAGTGTAGTGACTAGAGTGGATTCCATCTAGGTCATCACACAATGATAGTTGGATCCCGATCTCACTGATGAGTTGGATTACTCTCGGGAGATTACTTTCACTTAACAATCAATGCTATAAACCTAGTAGGTGTCTAGAAAGGTGTTAGCGGGGCTACGCCCCCAGGGAAAAGAGGTTCTTAAATTAAGGAACTTCGTGAAAGCGTTGGAAAACCTCCCTCGAAGTACCGACACTAGCCTGGCTGAAAGGTTAAGCAAGTATTGTGACGTGAATTAAATCCCGACTAGTTCTTCTTTTAAAAAGGTTTTAAGAAGAATTTGAGGAAACAGTGGGAGACATCCTGGTTAGATAAACTAATAAACCAATCTAATCTTGCAAGAGCGCCCGCTGAGTGTTTCTTTTCTCTCTCTCCAGGTAGCAACCATTTCACGCCTTAATCAAGATAATAAAATATATCGCTTGACCGATCCGAATTCTTATTCGGGGCTGGGGAACGTTGGTTCAGCTCTAACTTGTGACAACAGTCATAAGTATAAGAAAGGGAAAGGGGATTGTATGGATTTCCAGGATACCCAGTTGAAGAAGATGCATGGTTTTGCATCTACTTCAGGTGTTCTTGTTATTGAGAACTGTTTTACGGTCAGCCCTACCTCCTGGGTACTTGATACCGGATCAGGATCTCATATCTGTAATTTATTGCAGGGACTGAGAAAAAGTAGGAAAGTTGCACCGGGTGATATGTCGCTCAGAGTAGCGAACGGAGCACAAGTAAATGCGGCAGCCGTCGGTGAATATCACCTAGTATTGCCAAATGGCAAGACTATGATTTTGAACGATTGCTACTATGTACCCTCCATGGTTTGCAACATCATATCAGTTTCTTTACTCGATAAAGATGGATATAACTTTGTTCTTGATAGAAATATCATGAACATTTACCTTCATAAGGTACTGGTTGCAGAGGGTATACTGTGTAATGGTATCTACATTCTAAATCAGAATACAGTTCTCAATATACAAAACACACGCAAGAGGAAGAATTCAGATACGAATGAATCCTACTTGTGGCATTGTAGACTTGGTCATATCGGAGAGAAAAGACTGAGTAAGTTGCATAAAGATGGACTCTTGAATGCGTTCGAGTTTTCATCTTATGAAACTTGTCAGTCTTGTCTCAAAGGGAAGATGGCCAAATCTCCGTTCACCGGACATGGAGAAAGAGCAGCAGAGCTCTTAGGACTCGTACATAGTGATGTATGTGGTCCGATGTCTATACATGCATAGGGTGGGTTCTCCTACTTCATCACATTCACTGACGATCTCTCTAGGTTCGGATATGTGTATCTGATGAAACACAAATCTGAAGCTTTTGAGAAATTCAAGGAATTCAGAAAGGAAGTAGAGAACCAGATTGGCAAAAGTATCAAGATCCTCCGATCTGATAGAGGAGGGGAGTACTTAAGCACGGAATTCCTAGATTACTTAAAAGAGAATGGTATTCTCTCTCAGCTTACTCCTCCTTATACACCACAGCACAACGGTGTATCGGAGAGGAGGAATCGTACCCTTCTGGATATGGTTCGCTCCATGATGAGTAGTGCTGAGTTACCTCTTTCATTCTGGGGACATGCGCTTCAGACAGCGGCATACCTTTTGAATCAAGTTCCGTCCAAATCAGTGCCTAAAACTCCGTATGAAATATGGAGCAGTAAGAAACCATTTCTTAAGTTTATTAAGATATGGGGTTGTCCGGCCTATGTGAAAACACAGAAACCGGACAAGCTTGAGGCACGATCAGTTCTGTGTAAATTTATGGGATATCCTAAAGACTCACTAGGATATCTGTTCTACCACACTGAGGAACAAAAGGTGTTTGTATCTCGCCACGCTACCTTCTTAGAAAGGGAGTTTCTTGCAAAAGAAACTAGTAGGAGTTCGGTAGAACTGGAAGAAATTCAGCGACCACAAAATGTAACTGAAAATTTGGAGGAACCGCTAGATTCAATAACCCCAAACGAACCTCAGCCACTCCGCAGATCTGGTAGGATTTCTCATCCGCCCGAGAGATACTACGGTTTTCTCATAGACGGGGATCGAGAGGATTGCATCTTGGAAGAAGATCACCCTACCAGTTTCAGGCAGGCCATTATCAGTAGGGACTCTGATAAGTGGCAGGAAGCAATGCAATCCGAAATGGAGTCCATGTACGCCAATAAAGTGTGGACCTTAGATATTGCTCCACCTGGGGTAAAACCCGTTGGATGCAAATGGATCTACAAAAGGAAACTTGGTGTAGATGGGCAGGTGGAAACCTATAAAGCTAGACTCGTTGCAAAAGGTTTTCGTCAAAGACCTGGTTTGGACTATGACGAAATTTTTTCTCTGGTGGCTATGCTCAAATCCATTCGGATCCTACTTGCCATTGCTGCCTTCCATGACTATGAAATCTGGCAGATGGATGTAAAAACGGCTTTCCTAAACGGTTGTTTAGAAGAGTGCGTTTATATGGATCAGCCAGAAGGAACCAAGGTCCCATCAGAAATCCAAGCACATCTTAAGGCGGTATCACCTGATCAGGGAGATCATTGATCGCCAGGAGATCGAGGTGCGGAGAGTGGACACAAAGGACAACACAGCGGACCCATTCACGAAGGCCTTACCCCAGACTCAGTTCGAGCGGCTGATCGAGATGATAGGTCTTCGATACGCCAGTACATGGCCTTAGTGCAAGTGGGAGATTGTTGGTGTATATGCCCTAGAGGCCATTACTGTATCATACTAGTATGTATATTACTTGATGGATGCTTGGGATATTCACAGTTGTATAGACAATCTTGCTCGATATAGTAGTATGCTACTTGGTTTGTCTCTGCTTTAATGTGTACATGTGTGTTATTCATTATATCACCTATACGCATTAGTAGAGCCCTTAGGATCTTTGCTTGATTACCGGCGTTGTGATGGCGATCACACTTGTGGGAGCTGGGTAATCTACAAACACATCCTTATACACGTCCCTAGTCGTGGGAGTATCGAGATAGGGCATCGATACTCCGGAGTAGACTAGCGTATGCGCTTCTCATCCCAGCACGGGAGACGGTCTGTCCCACAGCCGTCAGTACGCCGTACTTGAGATAGTATGCGGGTGCTCGTTAGGTTACGAGTACACTGGACAGGACTCGTCGGGAACTGATGGTTGGTATTATACCTATCGTCAGTTATCAGTTCCCAGGTGACATGAGTACAGCTTAGTCCGCTGACTTGACACTGTCACTTCGCCTCGAGTGTGTTCCCACTGTTCTTTGATTACTACCCTACCACGGCTCTACTGAGTCGTGCAAACAGGTAGTAGTTGGGTGCAGTCCCGAAGCACTTGGAGGCAGTGACGGTTAGACAGGATTCGTCTCTCCCGGTATTGGGGGTTGACATCGCGCTGTGTCTAGGAGAGCCATTACACGAGTAGTCCCTGGCCAGGGCAAGCGAGATATACTGGTAGGTTTCCAGTGTTATCTCAGGGTGTTTTGGGCTTCACTCCGACACGACTTGTACCGCTATTAGGGGACTGATGTTTACCGCCCCTAGGCCCGCCATGCGATGTATCAGACGAACAGACCGGACTGTACGGAGATTGTCACATACAGACTCAGTAGGAGTTCGGATGGGTTTACCTCATCGGCCTTCTTATCGACATCTACCTGGGGACCGTTACGTACAGCTAGTGCCGCTTGCGGTCTGTGGTTGAACCCACTGCCAGCGTAGTGTCAAGTCTTTAGAGTCCCACACAGAGAGTTTCCCTGCACTGAGCAAAACGTGTAGAAGCCGTATGGTTTTACGGCAGGGTGTTGGGGTAAAAATTTACACCCCGGTTGACCAAGTCAAAATCAAAGTCAACCCCAAGCCAAGTGGGCCCGAGCCCAGATCCAGTGGGCCCATGCCCAGGTCGAGCACGAACATGAAGCGGCCGGCCTTCCCCCATGCCAAGATAAAAATTTTGTAATAAATAATTTTGTTGTATTTCTTTTATTTTATTTTATGGATAAATGTAAGAAAAATAGGCATAAAGCCAAATTTTCGTAAAGCCCATGGCTTATGTGCAAAAAGAAATGGCACATGAGCCATGGGATAGGCAAAATGCCATTTTGTGAAGCCCAAGTGGCTATGTGTAAAGTGTGTAGCCTATAAAGGCAAGGATAATGAAATATCCCAAGAACTTTTTCTCTCTCTAAAAATTTCCAGATCTGAGATCTTTTCTTCTTCTTCAAGCTTCCAAAACCTTTCTCTTTCTCTTGAATTAAATCAAGAGTTTTACTCTTCTTTTTATAAAACAAATTAGTTTTTCACCACAAAACCCACAAAGGGGAACTTGGATCTATCATTAAATCTCAAAAAGAAGAGATTTTTAGATCTCACATCTCTTGAGCCAGCCAACAGAGGAGGAAGAAGAAGAACCCATTTCCCCAACCAAGACATTTTCCTTTTTTCAGGAGTTTAACTCCACGGTTTCTGGGGCTAAAAGCCATCTTTTCCTCGCCGGCGCGCTAGTGCTCGAGCGCAAAGCACCTACGTGCCGACACGTGGCACATTTGCGCTCCAGCGCACTGCGCGCGAGCGCAAAGCGCCTACGTGCCGACACGTGGCGCGCGCGCTTGCGCTCCAGCGCGCAGCGCTCGTGCGCAAAGCGCCCACGTGCCGACACGTGGCGCGCGCGCGCTTGCGCTCCAGCGCGCAGCGCTCTTGCGCAAAGCGCCCACGTGCCGACACGTGGCGCGCGCTTGCGCTCCGGCGCGCAGCGCTCATGCGCAAAGCGCCCACGTGCCGACACGTGGCACGCTTGCGCCTGAGCGCACAGCACCTAAGCGCACAGCGCTCAAGGCGCTGGCCCCACGCATCCCTTAGATGCCTTTTCCCCCTCTTTTTGTGTACATACATACATATATACATGTGTATACAAATTTATACACACACGTACTCCACGACACTGTCCCTGTTAGAAAAAAATTTCTAACGGGGCGCTGCCCCGCACCCCGTAAGGGGGCTGCTAGCCCCCTTGACCCCTAGCCCGCTATCCGGGTAGCGGGACTCCCGTAAAAACTCTGCGTGGCTCCCGATATATCCAAAACCCCCCTTTCAGAACAGAACACACGTACACTGCATATTGAGTTCGCATGACCAGCTTACCCCGTTAATCGGAGGTTCCCTCGCCCCAAAGGCGAGGGGTAATTAACGGTAGCTTAGTCCGCGGCTGCCGGAGATTCGGATCCCCACAATCATTAAACCCCAGCCTACCCTAGGCAGGGGGAATCTGTAGTACGCCTGAGACGCGTGCGCGTATTCCCATCTCAATGGGGTGACAAAAAAACACCCTACAGATTCTGGCACGCCCGGTGGGACCCTCTCTCCTCCCATATTTCGGGTTAAACGTTCATGCGAACTCAATCAATATACATATCGATTGATTATACTGAAATGATGTTCTTTTTTTTTCCATGCAGCAATCAACCTTCGACGACAATGTCTGCCCAGACGAATTCAGCTTCCAACGTGACCCCGATTCCGTACGTGGTCAAGATCAACGCTCGTGTGGTTCTCCCCGCGAGCCTCAGTCGACAGTGGGAGGAACCGCCCCGCCAATTTGGTTCTGTCATCATCTACCCTGCCGGGAGCGCTCATCTGGCGGAGATCCCAGCAGAACAGGTGGCCAAGCCAGTCTCACGGGGCAAGAGGCCGAATGTCGTGATCGCCAAGGCACCACAACCGAAACTTAAGACTGTATCTGAACGATTCTCTGGTGCTCCAGCGGGGTGCAAGAACTTCGGTACAAAGGGCAAAATCAAATGTTGCGGACGAGCTCAGGCGATGACTCCAACATATGCACAATCGAGCGTATCTCCAAGACCCTCCATCGCCCGGTCTGCGGCGTCTTCCCAAAGAGCTGAAGTCTGCCAGGTGCTTAGAAAAGAAAAGTTAAGGCAGAAGTGGCTCAGGTATCGAGCCAACAAGAGGGCCAAGGCTTCGGCCAGATGGAATCATGTGAAGTTCCAAGTGCAGGGTTTCCCCGCGACGACGGCTGAGTCGGACGTAAGAATCAGCAATTCCTTCGAGCCTCTGAAGTGGGTTCAGAAAAACGCCATGACCGCCAGAATCAAGAAGACAGCGGTCCGAACAGTGCCACAAAGAGACGTGTCCCGGCCCCAACGGAAAAAGTATGACACTGTCTCATCAAGAGTCTATCAAGCACTCTGTGCCGCACGAAAGCAGCGGGGAAAACCCAGAAAAGATGCGCCAGCACCATTTAAGAACCTGGTTAGGCCAGCCGCCTCCAATCGACTACCAGCTACCGAAACAAGGGGGTCAAGACAGCGATCCATGAAATCAGCTGCCAATGATGGAAAGACGTCCGGATATACCATCCATACGGTCTATATGGCGGGCGGGCGCCCTAGCGACAACCTTCGCAGCAAAAGTAAGGACGGGGCCACCACATCCCAAGCCCAATCTAGCCTGAATGTGGTTGCCGCCGCTCAAGAACAGCCGCCCCCGCTAGATGAAGAAAACCCTCTCGATGAGGATGATAGGCAGAAAGACCCCTCGGTCCATGCAGAGTCAAGCTCGGACAGTGAGGAAGAGCCGACTTTTCGCCCCAGGACTGCGGAGCAAGAGCTGCTTCAAGAGCTTCGAAAACAGCTCAGGAGCAAAGATAAAGAGATGGCCAAGCTCTATTCGAAGATTGACGACTTAACGAACGTGGTGATGCAGCTTACGGCTCAAATTGCTCGAGCACCTCCCAATCAAGCACAAGCCGCTACTAATCAGCCGGGTGATGACAATCCGAGGCAGCCAATGCCTGTTCCTTTAGGACCAAGACTGGTCGAGCCGCATGAAAGCCGGCCGCACTCCGCTTCTGGGGACGCCTTGGCCCCTGATAGCACTATCCCGCTAACACAGGATCGGATAATGGATTTGGTCACCAGCAAAGTTAAAACATTGGTGGCCGAAGCTGAAGCTCAGAAAGAAATCGGCAGTAGCGGGCGGCCATATCCCGCGCAATACGATCTGATTGAGTTCCCAAGCGGCTACGTCATTCCTAAGTTCGGAAGATTTGATGGAACGGGGAATGCGAATCAGCACGTTGCCCACTTCAAAGCATCGTGCGGAAATACAGGGGGTAATGACGCGCTCCTTCTTCGTCAGTTTGTCAACAGCCTGACCGGCGTCGCCTTCGACTGGTATGCGAGTATACCGGACGGATCCGTCATTACCTTTGCCCAAATGGAGTCCCTGTTTCGTCAAAGGTTCATGAGCGTCAGTGATAAAATCTCCATTGCCGACCTTGTGAGGACCAAGCCGGGGAAGAATGAAAGCAATACCGACTTTATCGCCCGATGGCGCATTCTCACAGTCAAGTGCGAACCGCCGCTGGAGCAGGACCAGTCCGTCAGCCTTCTCATTGGGAACCTCAGCAATTGGATGGTCCCATTCTTGTGCACAGCGGGCCTTAAGACATTTCAGGAGCTAACCAAGAAAGTCCAAATGTTGGAACGCTCGAAGCAGGAGTCCCCGTCGGATTCTCAGAGAGACAAAACTTGGAAAAGCAAGCGGGACGACAACCGTAGAAGCGGGAGCTCCAGTAGTACCAATGTCTTCAATGCGTCCGACAGTGAAGAAAAGCGAAGGGCGGCCGAATCCAAAACTAACCGGTCTCGAAAGCCATTGCTGGGAGGAGATGGGCCCACCCTAGAGGAGAAAAAGAACAAGGTTTACTCTTTCAGAAGGGACAAGGTTCGCAAGATATTTAAAGATGCCTTGAACAACGGCCTACAATTGCCGGAGTCGAAAAGACCCCAAGAAGCAAAAATGACCGACAATCCTCTGTATTGCCCGTACCACCGAGTAGTGAGCCATGCGATCGAGGATTGCTATATCTTCAAAGACTGGGTCGAGAAGCAGTACAAGGCTGGAGAGATCGAGCTGTCTAAAAGCGTGTTGGTGAACAATCAAGTTGCAACCGCCAACTTTATACAGACAAAAGTTGAAGACTTCTGGGAGCAGACAGCTGAACCTGCTGCCCTGACAAACGAAACTGACTCGCCGCAGCCTCCATGGAGTACGCACATATCTAATAAGACGAAGAAGATGATAAAGCTACTTCGGAAAGAACCCAGGATGGAATGGGAAGAACAGAAGAAGCCTACCACTCCAGCTGCCAATGCGGCTCCATCAGGCTCAAAATCCAAGAAGCTCAAGAAGAAGAAAAGTGTAGCTCGGCGCGAAAAAGAGTCTGCAGGGAGATCGACCATTCAAAAATATATCGATTCCCTCGAAGAATATGAACAAAAGGAAATAACATTGATTCGATTGAAGGAGTTCTTCCCTGTACAAGCGGCTGAAATTCTGGAGGAGTTAGAAGAAGACTCCAATGAAGAAATCCCAGTAGTGACCTGCTACGCCATCCATCTTGGCAGTGACTCTGAGGATGAGCTCTGTTTTCCTGAAGAGGACGAGGAACTCGCCACAAAGGCCAATCAAATCCAGCTCAGAAGCGGCAGGGCTCTACCGCCAAATCAGGGCAACGCCCCAAAAGGGAAGGAAAAACATGTCGCTAATGAAGAAGATGGCAGAGAACCGACTGATGAAAACATAAGTCCTTCCTTGGTGGACTATAATGTCTTGGCACATCTCCGGAAGCTTCCGTCTCTCCTGAGCATCTACGACGCCTTGGTCCTATCTAAGGAGCTTAGAGATGTTCTCATTCACGCTCTACAAAACCCCCAGCGGTATCAGGCTCACTTTGCGGAAATTAATATGAAAGAAGCCCAACACGCTCTGCATGCCGCCGCAGTCACATTTAAGGATGAAGACTTGCTACTGGGAACGGCTGAGCATAATCGGCCACTTTACGTGACCGGGTACAGCGACGGAGATCGAATTAATCGCATATTGATTGATCCGGGGTCCTCAGTGAACATCATGAACTTGCGAACTCTGAAGAGTTTGTCAATGGACGTCCGACACCTGTCAAGGGAAAGGATTGTCATTCAAGGCTTCAACCAAAATTGCCAGCAAGTTCTGGGGTCTATAGCTTTGCCAATCAAATTCGGGGATCTGCAAACTGAAGCTAAGATATACGTGATCGACGCCGACACGTCTTATAAGATTCTCTTGGGGCGGCCATGGCTCCACGATTACGGCATCATTCCGTCAACTCTCCATCAATGCATGAAGTATACTAAATGGCGAAGAAAGACGCATTGACGGAGACATCCAGCCGTTTGGTGTGCATGAAGTCCGATATGAAGATTCTCGGTACTTTATGAACCACCAAAATGCTAAGCCACAACTAACCGAGGATAGACCGGCCCCAAGACTCAAAAGCAAATCTGCGCCGGCTGTCACTTTCAAAAGCAAAAATACCCAAGTGTGCCCGCATTTCGGCAGCGACACTGATGAGTCCGACGCTGGAAGCCCGTCCTTCCATAAAACTCGCCCTCATTTCGGCAGCGATACGGACGAATCTGTTACCGAAGGCCCATCTAGCAGCAAATTCCGCCCTCATCTTGGCAGTGACACTGAAGAGTCAGAAGAAGAGGACCTGCCGTGCAACAGCTGTGCAGATTGGCCCCCCATGCAGCAAGCGAAACTACGAGAGACCTTCAAAGTCCCAGAAGGGTCCCTGGCCATCACAAGGGTGCCGGAACGGATGTGCAAAGAGCTCGACGCATTGTCAGTCTCTACCGTGGACCAGCTGAAAACTTTCTACGTGCCCGGGAGGAAAAATGGACAGAAGGGCATCCTGTTTTACAGGTCAAACCCCGTTGCGCACCCGGACGATCTTTCTGTCGCGTGCCTTCCCTATGAGAGAGGCATAAGAGCCGTCCTCAATCCCCGATACTATGCGCCCGAGATGCGGGAATACTTTAAGAAGTGCGGATGCCGGTTATATCAAACGGAGTCCGAAGCAAAGTTTTACGAAGGGCTATGGTATCCGTCCCAGGTCCGAGCACTCATCGATGGACGAATTCCAGATAGACGGGGCATAGGCTACATTCAACCTGATTCCAAAGCGTGCTACATGATCCATGTTGGTGAGGCCAGCGAAAGATCAAATGATGATGACGAGATAGCCGAGCCAGAAGAAGCTCCTCAAGAGCTCGAAGATGGCGGACAGGCAACCTTTGATGAGCTAACCGAGATTGACTTAGGAACGCCCGATAACCCAAGGCTGAACTACATCAGCTCACTCTTGTCGGAGGAAATGAAAGAGCAGATAATTGCCCTGCTGCGTGAGTTCGTCGACTGCTTCGCGTGGACGTACAAAGAAATGCCTGGCCTTTCCGCTGAGGTAGCCGTGCATAAGCTGGCTATATCTCCTGATGCTAAGCCAGTCAAACAAGCTCCTCGAAGAATGAGAAGGGAGTTGGAAGAAAAGGTCATCGAGGAAACCAAGAAACTCATCGATGCCGGCTTCATCAGGGAAGAGAAATATGCAGACTGGATCGCATGCATAGTCCCAGTGAAGAAGAAAAATGGGCAGATCCGAGTTTGTGTTGATTTCAGGGACCTCAACAAGGCATGTCCTAAAGACGACTTCCCGCTACCGGTCATGGAAATGATGGTCGATGACACCTCAAATTACGAACTGTTCACCTTTATGGATGGCTCGTCTGGATATAATCAGATCAAGATGTCGCCTGAAGATGAGAAGCACACAGCATTTCGAACCCCGATCGGAATATATTGCTACAAGGTAATGCCATTCGGACTGAAGAACGCGGGTGCTACATATCAGAGGGCAATGACTAATATCTTTGATGACCTAATCCATAAAGTCGTCGAATGCTATGTTGATGATCTGGTCATCAAGACTAAAGCCAAGGCCGATCATATCCAAGATCTCAGGACCGTTCTCACCAGACTGAGGCAATACGATCTGAAGATGAATCCTTTAAAGTGCGCTTTTGGCGTGTCATCGGGAAAATTCCTGGGCTTCATAGATCGACATCGAGGGATCGAAGTTGACCCATCAAAGATAAAGGCCATCATGGAGATGCCCCCTCCGAAGAGTCTGACGCAGCTGAGATCTTTTCAAGGCAAGCTTGCTTATATACGGAGGTTTATCTCAAATTTATCGGGGAGATGCAGGCCCTTCTCAAAGCTCATGAAGAAAGGAGCTCCTTTTATCTGGGATGCCGAATGTCAAGCAGCGTTCGAAAGCATCAAAAAGTACTTGTTGCACCCTCCAGTGCTGGCCGCTCCCATTCCAAATAAACCGCTGATTCTCTATACTGCCGTGCTGGATGAGTCACTCGGTGCGCTCCTTGCCCAGAATAACGAGGAGGGAAAAGAAAATGCCCTCTACTACCTCAGTCGAACTCTAGTCGGGGCAGAACACAACTACTCCCCAATCGAAAAGCAATGCCTAGCTCTGATATTTGCTGTGAAGAAGCTGAGGCACTATTTGCTCGCTCATCGGGTTATGCTGATCTCCAAGGTCGACCCGCTCAAACACTTGATGACCAAAGCAAGCCTAGCCGGCAAAATGGCAAGATGGGCTGTCATGCTACTTGAGTTTGACATAGTTTATACCCCTCAGAAAGCAGTAAAAGGGTAAGCTCTTGCAGACTTTCTCGCTGCTCATCCCATACTAGAAGGGTCGCCGCTAAATTGTGAGTTACCCGATGAACAAGTGCTGCACCTCGAAGAAGATGAGCCATGTTGGGAGCTCTACTTCGATGGAGCCTCGTCAATAAGGACCTCCAGTAAATCAAGCGTCCCGGAGATAAAAGCAGGGATAGGATTGGTGTTCATCACACCATCAATGGGAACCCTACGGCGTTCTTTTACTCTCACCGAGCCTCGGACAAACAATGAAGCTGAGTATGAAGCTCTGATAGCTGGTTTGGAGCTTGCCGTAGAAATGGAAATCCGTCAGCTACTAGTCTACGGTGACTCCCAGCTTGTCGTCAACCAAGTAAGCGGCGACTATAAGATATACAAACCCGAGTTAGCTCGGTACAGAGGTCGAGTGGTGGAGCTCATGAAAAGGTTCACTCATATTGAACTAACGAGAGTCCCTAGAGCGTTGAACGGAAAAGCCGACATACTCGCTCGCTTAGCCAAGGAGCTGGCCGATCCTAACATGGACGAAATTCTGATCACAGTCAGGAGCCGGCAAATTCTACCCCCAGTTTCTCTACGAGAAGAGGAAAGCGCGGAACAGAAGAGCAGTCCTACGGAAGAAGCTTCGATCATCCAAGACGAGCCCGATTGGAGAGAACCCTTCATAGAGTACCTCCGATACGACAAGCTGCCCGAAGAAAAATCTACGAGGGTTCAGCTGAAGAAAAGAGCTCTCCGATACGTATTTGTAAATGACACGTTATACCGCAGGTCATATGACCAACTCTGGCTCAGGTGTCTGTCATAGGCCGAAGCCTAAAAGGTCATGAAAGATGTCCACTCGGGCGTTTGCGGTGCTCACCAATCTGGCCCCAAGATGCGACTTCAAATCAAACGGCTTGGGTATTACTGGCCCACCATGATACGGGATTGCGGAGAGCATGCAAAGAAATGCTATATCTGCCAAATTCACGGTGATTTTATTCACAAGCATCCCAATCCATTGCTTCCTACGGTGGCGTCGTGGCCCTTCGAAGTCTGGGGCACCGACATTGTTGGCCCAATTGATCCTCCGTCATCTAAAGGCCACCGGTTCATACTGGCCGCGACAGACTACTTCTCCAAGTGGGCTGAAGCTGTCCCGCTAAAAGAAGTCAAGACAAAAGATATTCTGACATTCTTCCAGCATAATATTCTATACCGTTTCGGTACACCAAGAAGAATCATTTCTGACAACGGGCCTTCTTTCAAAAGCTTCAATGTCTCAAGGTTCGCTACTCAGCACAAGATAGACTGGAGATATTCCTCCATCTATAATCCAAGAGCCAATGGGCTAGCCGAAGCCTTCAATAAGACCCTATGCAAGCTCTTGAGGAAAAATGCTTCAGCCAACAAGAGAGACTGGAATCTCAAACTTCACGAGGCATTGTGGGCATATCGTACCACGCACCGTACTCCAACTCAGTCCACTCCATACTCATTGCTCTTCGGAGTGGAGGCGGTCCTCCCTCTCGAAGTCGAAGTTCCAAGCTTAAGAATGGCCGTTCAGCATGAGTTGACGGAGGAGGAAAACGTGCTCCTTCGACTTGAAGAACTCGATGCCCTCGAAGAAAAGAGGCTCGCGGTGCAGCAAAGTCTGGAGCTATACCGAGCCCAAATGTCACGGGCCTATGACAAGATAACCCGTCTCCGCGCTTTCAAGAAAGGTGAATTGGTGTTGGTCCTCAAAAGACCGATTATCCCCAATCGACATGCCAAGGGAAAATTCGAGCCAAACTGGGAAGGACCATACGTCATCGAGAAAGTGTTTGACGGAGGATCCTACCAACTAATAAGTGCCGAGGGAGAAAGGCCCATGCCACCCATCAATGGCCGATATCTCAAGAAATACTATACGTGAATGCTCCAAGTCGCAGGCGAATTGAGCACATCAGCCCTACGGTCTGGATCAGACATCCTGCAAAACCGTATACAATCCACGGGCGTAAATGACCCCTATTTCTCCCAAATCCTGCCGGTGAGACTACTTTAAAGTCCCACCAGCGGCAAAAAAAAGAAAAAAAAAGAGAAGAAAGAAAGAAAGAAAAAAAAAGGGAAAAAAGAGGAAGAAGAAATAAACGGTATGTCCACAAGCAAAATGGGCACGGATGAAAACCCGAAAGGGCTCCGTGAGTAAAAATAGCAGGACTACCGGCGAGTCTGTGAAAACCCGAAAGGGCGCAAACTCGTGAAAAGAGATGAAACACACTCACAAAGTCCTCTCGACCTTGTGAGGAGAAAACCCCTGCGTGAGATCCTTACGACTCACAAAGGAGCAACACACTTAGGAATCCTCACGATTCCTAAGGAGAAAATACACCTGCGTGAGATCCTTACGACTCACAAAGGAGCAACACACTTAGGAATCCTCACAATTCCTAAGGAGAAAATACACCTGCGGGATCCTTACGACTCGTAGGGAGAAAATGCTTTTATGGGACCCTCACGGCCCATAAAATTGAAAAGCCTTAGGTGGTAGGGACTCAAACCTATCTCCTAAGCCATCGTTCCCCAACGGGCAACGGCAAATGATGATTCGCTCCTGGCATTTCACTTCAGTGTTAGCGGTGCTGATGCCAACCAAAAACCCAAATCCCAAGTCCTCCCGCGGCGAATGATGAGTCGCTCCTGGTATCATATTCCAGTGTAGCGATGCAGATGCCAACCAAATTCCAAATCCCATACCCCAACGGCGAATGATGAGTCGCTCCTGGTACCACATTCCAGTGCAGCGATGCAGACGCCAACAAATCCCTGAAATCTTTCCGGCCCTACGGTCTGGATCATACATCCTGCAAAACCGTATACAATCCACGGGCGTAAAACAACCCCAATCTCTCTCATGTCCTACCGGTGAGACCACATTCAAAGTCCCACAAAAAAAAATTAAAAAAAAAATTAATAAAAAGGATGGTATGTCCACAAGCAAGAGGGGCACGGATGAAAACCCGAAAGGGGTGAGTAAAAACAGCAGGACTGCCGACGAGTTTGTGAAAACCCGAGAGGGCGCAAACTCGTGAAAAAAGAAATGAAATGCACTCGCAAAGTCCTCTCGACTTTGTGAGGAGAAAATTCCCGCGTGAGATCCTTACGACCACGAAGGAGCAACACACTTAGGAGTCCCCACGACCCCTAAGGAGAAAATACACCTACGGGATCCTTATGACCCGTAGGGAGAAAATGATTTGCGAGACCCTTACGGCTCACAAAATGGAAAAGCCTTAGGTGACAGGGACCTAAACCTGTCTCCTAAGCAACCAAATCTAAATCCTCTCGGGGCAAATGATGAGTTGCTCCTGGCATTATTCCAGTGCAGCAATGCAGATGCCAAACAAAAACCAATTCCCAAACCCTGTCATGACAAATGATGATTAGCTCCTGGTACCATATTCCAGTATAGCGATGCTGATGTCAACCCAAATCAATATCAACAAGTCAACTTCCACTCCAACACCGCAAGAAGCGGAGCAAGTCAAGTCTACCCCTGACATTGCAAGAAGCAGAGCAAGTCAAATCAAGCATCGACCGTCCACGTCGCTAAAAGGGCAGCATCGACCGTCCACGTCGCTAAAAGGGCAGCATCGACCGTCCACGTCGCTAAAAGGGCAGCACCGACCGTCCAAGTCGCAAAAATGGCAGCATCGACCGTCCACGTCGCTAAAAGGGCAGCATCGACCGTCCACGTCGCTAAAAGGGCAGCATCGACCGTCCACGTCGCTAAAAGGGCAGCACCGACCGTCCAAGTCGCAAAAAGGGCAGCATCGACCGTCCACGTCGCAAAAAGGGCAGAACCGACTGTCCAAGTCGCTAAAAGGGCAGCATCGACCGTCCAAGTCGCAAAAAGGGCAGCATCGACCGTCCACGTCGCAAAAAGGGCAGAACCGACCGTCCAAGTCGCAAAAAGGGCAGAACCGACCATCCACGTCGCTAAAAGGGCAGCACCGACCGTCCACGTCGTATAAAGGGCAGAACCGACCGTCCAAGTAGCTAAAAGGGCAGCATCGACCGTCCAAGTCGCTAAAAGGGCAGTATCGACCGTCCACGTCGCAAAAAGGGCAGAACCGACCGTCCAAGTCGCAAAAAGGGCAGAACCGACCGTCCACGTCGCTAAAAGGGCAGCATCGACCGTCCAAGTCGCAAAAAGAGCAGCATCGACCGTCCAAGTCGCAAAAAGGGCCGCATCGACCGTCCATGTCGTAAAAAGGGCAGTGCCAGTTTCCCGAAAGGTGGGAACCGAATCAAGTCGCCTCCACGTGAAAGAAGATCCATCAATTTCATGCACACGACCCACATATGTGGTGTGCATTTATTGATGGGGGGCAATTTGTTGGGGTAAAAATTTACACCCCGGTTGACCAAGTCAAAATCAAAGTCAACCCCAAGCCAAGTGGGCCCGAGCCCAGATCCAGTGGGCCCATGCCCGGGTCGAGCCCGAACATGAAGCGGCCGGCCTTCCCCCATGCCAAGATAAAAATTTTGTAATAAATAATTTTGTTGTATTTCTTTTATTTTATTTTATGGATAAATGTAAGAAAAATAGGCATAAAGCCAAATTTTCGTAAAGCCCATGGCTTATGTGCAAAAAGAAATGGCACATGAGCCATGGGATAGGCAAAATGCCATTTTGTGAAGCCCAAGGGGCTATGTGTAAAGTGTGTAGCCTATAAAGGTAAGGATAATGAAATATCCCAAGAACTTTTTCTCTCTCTAAAAATTTCCAGATCTGAGATCTTTTCTTCTTCTTCAAGGTTCTAAAACCTTTCTCTTTCTCTTGAATTAAATCAAGAGTTTTACTCTTCTTTTTATAAAACAAATTAGATTTTCACCACAAAACCCACAAAGGGGAACTTGGATCTATCATTAAATCTCAAAAAGAAGAGATTTTTAGATCTCACATCTCTTGAGCCAGCCAACAGAGGAGGAAGAAGAAGAACCCATTTCCCAAACCAAGACATTTTCCTTTTTTCAGGAGTTTAACTCCACGGTTTCTGGGGCTAAAAGCCATCTTTTCCTCGCCGGCGCGCTAGCGCTCGAGCGCAAAGCACCTACGTGCCGACACGTGGCGCATTTGCGCTCCAGCGCACTGCGCGCGAGCGCAAAGCGCCCACGTGCCGACACGTGGCGCGCGCGCTTGCGCTCCAGCGCGCAGCGCTCGTGCGCAAAGCGCCCACGTGCCGACACGTGGCGCGCGCAGCGCTCTTGCGCAAAGCGCCCACGTGCCGACACGTAGCGCGCGCACTTGCGCTCCGGCGCGCAGCGCTCATGCGCAAAGCGCCCACGTGCCGACACGTGGCATGCTTGCGCCTGAGCGCACAGCACCTAAGCGCACAGCGCTCAAGGCGCTGGCCCCACGCATCCCTTGGATGTCTTTTCCCCCTCTTTTTGTGTACATACATACATATATACATGTGTATACAAATTTATACACACACGTACTCCACGACACTGTCCCTGTTAGAAAAAAATTTCTAACGGGGCGCTGCCCCGCACCCCGCAAGGGGGCTGCTAGCCCCCTTGACCCCCAGCCCGCTATCCGGGTAGCGGGACTCCCGTAAAAACTCTGCGTGGCTCCCGATATATCCAAAACCCCCCTTTCAGAACAGAACACACGTACACTGCACATTGAGTTCGCATGACCAGCTTACCCCGTTAATCGGAGGTTCCCTCGCCCCAAAGGCGAGGGGTAATTAACGGTAGCTTAGTCCGCGGCTGCCGGAGATTCGGATCCCCACAATCATTAAACCCCAGCCTACCCTAGGCAGGGGGAATCTGTAGTACGCCTGAGACGCGTGCGCGTATTCCCATCTCAATGGGGTGACAAAAAAATACCCTACACAGGGCTGCGATCACTTACGTACACTTGTGTGCATGTGGTGTTCGGGCAGGCAATACTAGTGGGCTTTGGTTTAAGCCGGATCCTAGTATTGCACGAATGGATTTGTTTTGTCTTCTGTGCATCCGCATTCTACGGAATACAGATGCAGGTGTGTATGCACAGTTTTCCGGAGCGATGAAGGAGGAGGTGCCTCATTAGGGTTTTGGCAGTTGGTTCGGCCAAAACCGTTATGTGGCAGGCTCATTAGGGTTTTGACAGTTGATTCGGTCAAAACCATTTTGAGGCGGACTCATTAGGGTTTTGACAGTTCGTTTTGGTCAAAACCATTATGAGCCGGGGACATTATTTACTAATCCTTTCATTGATAATTATGTTATGGCTAATTACATTGACCATTTGACCATCTTGACTTTGTTGACCGTTTGACCAAAGTTGACTAGGATCTTCTTGAAAGATCTAAAGTATTCTTTGGTTTTTTTTTCTTTTTGTTATGATAATGGTCATGTCATTTGTAGCCATCAACTTTATCTTGATGGGATTAGTAATGATAATGTTTTTGCATTATTGCAACCATGGTTGGTTTTTCTCTTGGTTAAGTTTTTCATTTGCTCATTCTCATTCTCTCTCTTGAAATGAGAAGCTCCATGGTTGTTAGCTAGCTCCTCCTTCTTCCTCCTCTTGATTCATCTTTTGATCTCATGTGTTGAGAGATAAAGATCCCACAAAGACAAAAGCATTCATATATCACTTCTACACAACCTAGGGCTTCTAGATTAGCAATCTCTTTGCCCTAGTTACCTCGGCTCGAGGTGGAGCTCGGTGTACATCTCTCGGGTGGATCGTCTTCGACTCAAGGAGGCCGCGGAGGTGACCATAGTCCGGATCAAGCCACGGAGCAAGCAAGAAGAAGAACAACAAGGAGAGAAGGAGTTCAAGTTGAGGTATAACCCCTAACCGAGTAGACAAATCTCTAGTTAGGATGCTAGTGTATTGTTTAGCAAAGATCCGGCTTTTACGGTCCATGTTACCATGTTCAGAAAAAATTTTATTTTACCGTTTCCGCAACCCCGAAAGTACCGGGAGCGGTAACGTGGACCTAACAGGATATATTATCCATACGGTCTATATGGCGGGCGGGCGCCCCAGCGACAACCTTCGCAGCAGAAGCAAAGATGGGGCCACCACATCCCAAGTCCAATCTGGCTTGAATGTGGTTGACGCTTCCTGAGAACATCCGCCTCAGCCAGATGATGAAAACCCTCTCGAGGAGGAAGATAGGCAGAAAGACCTCTCGGTCCATGCAGAGTCGAGCTCGGACAGCGAGGAAGAGCCGACTTTCCATCCCAGGACCGCGGAGCAGGAGCTGCTTCAGGAGCTTCGAAAACAGCTCAGGAGCAAAGATAAAGAGATGGCAAAGCTCTATTCGAAGATTGATGACTTAACGAACGTTGTGATGCAGCTTACGGCTCAAATTGCTCGAGCGCCTCCCAATCAAGCACAAGTAGCTACTAATCAGCCGGGTGATGACAATCCAAAACACCCAATGCCTGTTCCTTTGGGTCCAAGACTGGTCGAGCCGCATGAAAGCCGGCCACATTCCGCTTCTGGGGACGCCTTGGCCCCAGATAACACCATCCCGCTAACACAAGATCGGATAATGGACTTGGTCACCAGCAAGGTTAAAACATTGGTGGCCAAAGCTGAAGCCCAGAAAGAAATTGGCAGTAGTGGGAGGCCATATCCCGCACAGTACGATCTGATCGAATTCCCGAGCGGCTACGTCATTCCTAAGTTCGGAAGATTTGACAGAACGGGGAATGCAAATCAGCATGTCGCCCACTTCAAAGCATCGTGCAGAAATGCAGGGGGCAATGACGCGCTCCTTCTTCGTCAGTTTGTCAACAGCCTGACCGGTGTCGCCTTCAACTGGTACGCGAGTATACCAGACGGGTCCGTCATTACCTTTGCCCAAATGGAGGCTCTGTTTCGGCAAAGGTTCATGAGTGTCAGTGATAAAATCTCAATTGCCGACCTTGTGAGGACCAAGCCGGGGAAGAATGAAAGCAACACCGACTTTATTGCCCGATGGCGTAATCTCATGGTCAAGTGCGAACCGCCGCTGGAGCAGGACCAGTCCGTCAGCCTTCTCATTGGGAACCTTAGCAATTGGATGGTTCCATTCTTGTGTACAGCAGGCCTCAAGACGTTTCAAGAGCTAACCAAGAAAGTCAAAATGCTGGAACGCTCGAAGCAAGAGTCCCTGCCGGACTCTCAGAGAGACAAAACTTGGAAAAGCAAGCGGGACGACAACCGTAGAAGCGGGAGTTCCAGCAGTACCAATGTCTTCAATGCATCCGACAATGAAGAAAAGCGAAGGGCGGGCGAATCCAAAACCAACCGGTCTCGAAAGCCATTGCTGGGAAGAGATGGGCCTTCCCTAGATGAGAAGAAGAACAAGGTTTACTCTTTCAGAAGGGACAAGGTCCGTAAGATATTTAAAAATGCCTTGAACAACGGCCTATAATTGCCGGAGTCGAAAAGACCCCAAGAAGCAAAAATGACCGACAATCCTCTGTATTGCCCGTACCACCGAGTAGTGAGCCATGCGATCGAGGATTGCTATATCTTCAAGGACTGGGTCGAGAAGTAGTACAAGGCTGGAGAGATCGAGCTGTCCAAAAGTGTGTTGGTGAACAATCAAGTTGCAACCACCAACTTTATACAGACAGAAGTTGAAGCCTTCTGGGAGATGACAGCCGAACCCGCTGCCCTGAGAAATGAAACGGACTCGTCGCGGCCTCCATGGAGTATGCACATATCTAATAAGATGAAGAAGATGATAAAACTACTTCGGAAAGAGCCCAGGACGGAATGGGAAGGGCAGAAGAAGCCTACCAATCCAGCTGCCAATGCAGCTCCATCAGGCTCAAAATCCAAAAAGCTCAAGAAGAAGAAAAGTGCAGCTCGACGCGAAAAGGAGTCTGCAGGGAGATCGACCATTCAAAAATATATTGATTCCCTTGAAGATTATGAGCAGAAGGAAAGAACTCTGATTCAATTAGAGTTCTTCCCTGCACAAGCGACTGAAATTCTGGAAGAGTTAGAGGAAGACTCCAATGAAGAGATCCCGGTAGTGACCTGCTATGCCTTCCATCTTGGCAGCGACTCTGAAGAGGAGCTCTGTTTTTCCGAAGAGGACGAGGAGCTCGCCACAAAGGCCAATCAAATCTAGCTCAGAAGCGGCAGGGCTCTACCGCCAAATCAGGGCAACGCCCCAAAAGGGAAGGAAAAACAGGTGGCTATTGATGAAGGTGGCAGAGAACTGGCTGATGAAAACTCAAGTCCTTTCCCAGTAGACTATAATGTTTTGGCTCACCTCCGAAAGCTTCCGTCCCTCCTTAGCATCTACGATGCCTTGGTTCTATCTAAAGAGCTTAGAGATGTTCTCATTCATACTCTACAAAACCCTGAGCGGTATCAGGCTCGCTTTGCGAAAATTAATATGAAAGAAGCTCAGTACACTTTGCAAGCCGCCGCAGTCACATTTAAGGATGAAGACTTGCTACTGGGAACGGTTGAGCATAATCGGCCGCTTTACGTGACCGGGGACAGTGACGGGGATCGGATTAATCGCATATTGATTGATCCGGGGTCCTCAGTGAACATCATGAACTTGCAAACACTGAAGAGTTTGTCAATGGACGTCCGACACCTGTCAAGAGAAAGGATTGTCATTCAAGGCTTCAATTAAAACTGCCAGCAAGTTCTGGGGTCTATAGCTTTGCCAATCAAATTCGGGGATCTGCAAACTAAAGCTAAGATATACGTGATTGACGCCGACACGTCTTATAAGATTCTCTTGGGATGGCCGTGGCTCCACGATTACGGCATCGTACCATCAACTCTCCATCAATGCATGAAGTATACTAAAAATGGCGAAGAAAGACGCATTGACGGAGACATCCAGCCGTTCGGTGTGTATGAAGTCCGATATGAAGATTCTCGGTACTTTATGAACCACCAAAATGCTAAGCCACAACTGACTGAGGATAGAGCGGCCCCAAGACTCAAAAGCAAATCTGAGCCGGCTGTCACTTTCAAAAGCAAAAACGCCCAAGTGTGCCCGCGTTTTGGTAGCGACACTGATGAGTCCGACGCTGGAAGTCCGTCCTTCCGTAAAACTCGCCCTTGTTTCGGTAGCGATACGGACGAATCTGATGCTGAAGGCCCATCTAGCAGCAAAGTCCGCCCTCATCTTGGCAGAGACACTGAAGAGTCAGAAGAAGAGGACCTGCCGTGCAACAGCGGTGCAGATTGGACTCCCATGCAACAAGCGAAACTACGAGAGACCTTTGAAATTGCAGAAGGGTCCCTAGCTGTCACAAGGGTACCGGAGCAGATGTGCAAAGAGCTCGATGCATTGTCAGTCTCCACCATGGACTAGCTGAAAACTTTCTACGTCCCCGGAAGGAAAAGTGGGCAGAAAGGCATCCTGTTTTATGGGTCAAACCCCGTTGTGCACCCGGGCGATTTGTCTGTCGCGTGGCTTCCATATGAGAGAGGCATAAGAGCCGTCCTCAATCCCAGATACTATGCGCCCGAAATGCGGGAATACTTTAAAAAGTGCGGATGCCGGTTATATCAAACGGAGTCCGAAGCAAAGTTTTATGAAGGGCTATGGCATCCACCTCAGGTCCGAGCACTCATCGATGGACAAATTCCAGATAGGCGGGGTATAGGTTTCATCCAGCCTGATTCTAAGGCATGCTACATGACCCATATTGGAGAAGCCAGCGAAGAGTCAAAGGATGAAGACGAGCTAAACGAGCCAGAAGAAGCTCCTCAAGAGCTCGAAGATGGCGGACAAGCAACCTTTGACGAGCTAACCGAGATTGACTTAGGAACACCCGATGATCCAAGGCCGACCTACATCAGCTCACTCTTGTCGGAGGAAATGAAAGAGCAGATAATTGCCCTACTGCATGAGTTAGTCGACTGCTTCGCGTGGACATACAAAGAAATGCCTGGCCTTTCCCCTGAAGTGGCCGTGCATAAGCTGGCTATATCTCCTGATACTAAGCCAGTCAAACAAGCTCCTCGACGAATGAGAAGGGAACTAGAAGAAAAGGTCATCGAGGAAACCAAGAAGCTCATCGATGCCGGCTTCATCAGGGAAGAGAAATATGCGGACTGGATCGCATGCATAGTCTCAGTGAAGAAGAAAAATGGGCAGATCCGAGTTTATGTCAATTTCAGGGACCACAACAAGGCATGTCCTAAAGACGACTTTCCGCTACCGGTCATAGAAATGATGGTCGATGACACCTCAAATTATGAGTTGTTCACCTTTATGGATGGCTCGTCTGGATATAATCAGATCAAGATGTCGCCCGAGGATGAGAAGCACACAGCATTCTGAACCCCGATCGGAATATACTGCTATAAGGTGATGCCGTTCGGACTAAAGAACGCAGGTGCTATGTACCAAAGAGCAATGACCAATATCTTCGATGTCCTAATTCATAAAGTCGTCGAATGTTATGTTGATGATCTGGTCATCAAGACTAAAACCAAGGCCGATCATATCCAAGATCTTAGGACCGTTCTCACCAGACTGAGGGAATACGATCTGAAGATGAATCCTCTGAAATGCGCTTCTGGCGTGTCATCGGGAAAATTCCTGGGCTTTATAGTCCGGCATCGAAGGATCGAAGTTGACCCATCAAAGATAAAGGCCATCATGGAGATGCCCCCTCCGAAGAGTCTGACGCAGCTAAGATCTTTTCAAGGCAAGCTTGCTTATATACGGAGGTTTATCTCAAATTTATCGGGAAGGTGTAGGCCCTTCTCAAAGCTCATGAAGAAAGGAGCTCCTTTTATATAGGATGCCGAATGTCAAGCAGCGTTCAAAAGCATCAAACAATACTTGTTGCACCCTCCAGTGCTGGCCGCTCCCATTCCAAATAAACCGCTGATTCTCTACACTGCCGAGCTAGATGAGTCACTCGGTGCGCTCCTTGCCCAGAATAACGAGTAAGGAAAAGAAAATGCCCTCTACTACCTCAGTCGAACTCTAGTCGGGACGGAACACAACTATTCCCCATTCGAAAAGCAATGCCTGGCTCTGATATTTGCTGTGAAGGAGCTGAGGCACTATCTGCTTGCTCATCGGGTTATACTGATCTCCAAGGTCGACCCGCTCAAACACTTGATGACCAGAGCGAGCCTAGCCGGCAGAATGGCAAGATGGGCTGTTATGCTACTTGAGTTTGACATAGTTTATACTCCTCAGAAAGCAGTAAAAGGGCAAGCTCTTGCAGAATTTCTCGCTGCTCATCCCATACCAGAAGGGCCGCCGCTAAATTGTGAGTTACCCGACGAACAAGTGCTGCACCTCGAGGAAGATGGGCCATGTTGGGAGCTCTACTTCGATGGAGCCTCATCAATAAGGACCTCCATTAAATCGAGCGTCCTGGAGATAAAAGCAAGGATAGGGTTGGTGTTTATCACACCATCAATGGGAACCCTACGGCGTTCTTTCGCTCTCACCGAGCCTCGAGCGAACAATGAAGCTAAGTGTGAAGCCTTGATAGCTGGTTTGGAACTCTCCATAGAAATGGAAATCCTTCGGCTACGGGTTTATGGTGACTCCCAGCTTGTCGTCAACCAAGTAAGCGGCGACTATAAGATATACAAACCCGAGTTAGCTCGGTACAGAGGCCGAGTGGTGGAACTCATGAAACGGTTCACTCACATTGAACTAATGAGAGTCCCTAGAGCGTTGAATGGAAAAGCTGACGTACTCGCTCGCTTAGCCAAGGAGCTGGCTGATTCTGACATGGACGAAATTCTGATCACAGTCAGGAGCCGACAATTTCTACCCCTAGTCTCTCTACGAGAAGAGAAAAGCATGGAACAGAAGAGCAGTCCTGCCGAAGAAGCTTCGATCATCCAAAACGAGCCCAATTGGAGAGAACCCTTCATAGAGTACCTCCGATACGACAAGCTGCCCGAAGAAAAATCTGCGAGGATTCAGCTGAAGAAAAGAGCTCTCCGATACATGCTTGTAAATGACACGTTATACCGCAGGTCATATGACCAACTCTGGCTCAGGTGTCTGTCATTGGCCGAAGCCCAAAAGGTCATGAAAGATGTTCACTCGGGCGTTTGCGGTGCTCACCAATCTGGCCCCAAGATGCGACTTCAAATCAAACGGCTTGGGTATTACTGGCCCACCATGATACGGGATTGCGGAGAGCATGCAAAGAAATGTCAGATCTGCCAAATCCATGGTGATTTCATTCACAAGCATCCTAATCCGTTGCATCCTACGGTGGCGTCGTGGCCCTTCGAAGTCTGGGGCATCGACATTGTTGGCCCAATTGATCCTCCGTCATCCAAAGGCCACCGGTTCATACTGGCCGCGACAGACTACTTCTCCAGATGGGCTGAAGCTGTCCCGCTAAAAGAAGTCAAGACAAAAGATATTCTGACATTCTTCCAGCATAATATTCTATACCGCTTCGGTACACCAAGAAGAATCATTTCTGACAACGGGCTTTCTTTCAAGAGCTTCAATGTCTCAAGGTTCGCTACTCAGTACAAGATAGACTGGAGATATTCCTCCATCTATAATCCAAGAGCCAATGGGCTAGCCGAAGCCTTCAATAAGACTCTATGCAAGCTCCTGAGGAAAAATGCTTCAGCCAACAAGAGAGATTGGAATCTCAAACTTCACGAGTCGTTGTGGGCATATCGTACCACGCACCGTACTCCAACTCAGTCCACTCCATACTCATTGCTCTTCGGAGTGGAGGCAGTCCTCCCCCTCGAAGTCAAAGTTCCAAGCTTAAGAATGGTCGTTCAGCACGAGTTGTTAGAGGAGGAAAACGTGCTCCTTCGACTTGAAGAGCTCGATGCCCTCGAAGAAAAGAGGCTCGCGGTGCAGCAAAATCTGGAGCTATACCGAGCCCAAATGTCACGGGCCTATGACAAGATAACCCGTCTCCGTGCTTTCAAGAAAGGTGAATTGGTGTTGGTCCTCAAAAGACCGATCATCCCCAGTCGACATGCCAAGGGAAAATTCGAGCCAAACTGGGAAGGACCATACGTCATCGAGAAAGTGTTCGACGGAGGATCCTACCAACTAATAAATCCGAGGGAGAAAGGCCCATGCCACCCATCAATGGCCGATATCTCAAGAAATACTACACGTGAATGCTCTAAGTCGCAGGTGAATTGAGCACATCAGCCCTACGGTCTAGATCATACATCCTGCAAAACCGTATACAATCCACGGGCGTAAATGACCCCGATCTCTCCCAAATCCTGCCGGTGAGACTACTTTTAAAGTCCCACCAGGGGCAAAAAAAAAGAAAAAAAAGAAAGAAGAAAAAAGAAAAAAGAAGAAAAGGTATGTCCACAAGCAAAACGGGCACGAATGAAAACCCAAAAGGGCTCCGTAAGTAAAAACAGCAGGACTACCGGCAAGTTTGTGAAAACCTGAAAGAGCGCAAACTCGTGAAAAAAGATGAATACACTCGCAAAGTCCTCTCGACCTTGTGAGGAGAAAACCCCTGCATGAGATCCTTACGACTCACAAAGGAGCAACACACTTAGAAATCCTCACGATTCCTAAGGAGAATATACACCTGCGAAATCCTCTCGACTCGTAGGGAGAAAATGCTTTTATGAGACCCTCATGGCTCATAAAATTGAAAAGCCTTAGGTGATAGGGACCCAAACCTGTCTCCTAAGCCATCGTTCCCCAACGGGCAACGGCAAATGATGAGTCGCTCCTGGCATTTCGCTTCAGTGTTAGCGGTGCTGATGACTACCAAAAACCCAAATCCCAAGTCCTCCCAAGGCAAATGATGAGTTGCTCCTGGCATTATTACAGTGCAGCAATGCTGATGCCAAACAAGATCCAAATTCCAAGTCCCCAAACGGCGAATGATGAGTCGCTCCTGGTACCATATTCCAGTGTAGCGATGCAGATGCCAACCAAAATCCAATTACTCAAAATTCTCCAGCCCTACGGCCAGTCCCCAAATTGACTGCCGTATACAATCCCCGGGCTCAAATAATTCTCGTCATACCCTTGCCCCACCACAATCACCAGTTACGCGGCCGGTTCCGCCTTTGGAATTATGCTCCATTGAGAAGACCTACTCATGTGTCCTCACGATACATGAGGAGAACAAACCTTTATGGAATCCTTACGACTCATAAAGGAAAAACACACTTAGGAGTCCTCACGACTCCTAAGGAGAAAATACACCTGCGGGATCCTTAAGACTTGTAAGGAGAAAATGCTTTTATGGGACCCTCACTGCCCATAAAATTGAAAAGCCTTAGGTGATAGGGACCAAAACCTGTCTCCTAAGCTATCACTCCCCCAACAGGAATAGGCAAATAATGAATTGCTCCTGGCACGTGTGCTTCAGTGTTAGCAACGCTGATGCCTACCCTAACCCAAAAATCCCATACTCCAATCCAATAGACCCCTAAGTCTTTAAACTAGGAATAGATGACCCCTAAATCGTTAAACTGGGAACAGATGACCCCTAAGTCGTTAAACTAGGAACGAGGGAAATCTCCTCATGGCAGATGATGATTCGCTCTTAGTACCATATTCCAGTGCAGCGATGCTGATGCCAAACCAAAACCAAAATCCCCAAATCCTGTCATGACAAATGATGATTCGCTCCTAGTACCATATTCCAGCGTAGCGATGCTGATGTCAACCCAAATCGCATCAAGTCAGCAAAACAACCAATGACCTCCCTGGCAGAATCAAATTCCACCTCGGAAACAAGTCAACTTCATCCCTGATGCCGTAAGAAGCGGGGCAAGTCAAATCCAGAACCGACCGTCCACATCGCTAAAATGGCAGCACCAACCGTCCAAGTCGCAAAAAGGGCAGAACCGACCGTCCAGGTCGTAAAAAGGGCAGAACCGACCGTCCACGTTGCTAAAATGGCAGAACCGACCGTCCACGTCGTTAAAATGGCAGAACCGACTGTCCAAGTCGCAAAAAGGGCAGCACCAACCGTCCAAGTCGCAAAAAGGGCAGCACCGACTGTCCACGTCGCTAAAATAGCAGAACCGACCGTCCACGTCGCTAAAATGGCAGAACCGACCGTCCACGTCGCTAAAATGGCAGCACCGACCGTCCAAGTCGCAAAAAGGGCAGCACCGACCATCTACGTCGCTAAAAGGGCAGCACCAACCGTCCACGTCGCTAAAATGGCAGCACCGACCGTCCAAGTCGCAAAAAGGGCAAAACCGACCGTCCAAGTCGCAAAAAGGGCAGAACCGACCGTCCACGTCGCTAAAATGGCAGAACCGACTATCCACGTCGCTAAAATGGCAACATCGACCGTCCAAGTCGCAAAAAGGGCAGCATCGACCATCCAAATCACAAAAAGGGCAGAACCGACCGTCCACGTCGCTAAAATGGCAGAACCGACCGTCCACGTCGCTAAAATGGCAGCATCGACCGTCCAAGTCGCAGAAAGGGCAGCACCGACCGTCCACGTCGCTAAAAGGGCGGCATCGACCGTCCAAGTCGCAAAAGGGGCAGAACCGACCGTCCAAGTCGCAAAAAGGGCAGCACCGACCGTCCACGTCGCTAAAAGGGCAGCAACGACCGTCCAAGTCGCAAAAAGGGCAGAACCGACCGTCCAAGTCGCAAAAAGGGCAGCACCGACCATCCACGCCGCTAAAAGGGCAGCAACGACCGTCCAAGTCGCAAAAAGGGCAGAACCGACCGTCCAAGTCGCAAAAAGGACAGTATCGACCGTCCATGTCGTAAAAAGGGCAGTGCCAGCTTCCCAAAAGGTAGGAACCGAATCAAGTCGCCTCCACATGAAAGAAGATCTATCAATTTCATGCACACGACCCACATATGTGGTGTGCATTTATTGATGGGGGCAATTTGTTGGGGTAAAAATTTACACCCCGGTTGACCAAGTCAAAATCAAAGCCAACCCCAAGCCAAGTGGGCCCAAGCCCAGATCCAGTGGGCCCACGCCCGGGTCGAGCCCGAACATGAAGCGGCCGGCCTCCCCCCATGCCAAGATAAAAATTTTGTAATAAATAATTTTGTTGTATTTCTTTTATTTTATTTTATGGATAAATGTAAGAAAAAAGGCATAAAGCCAAATTTTTGTAAAGCCCATGGCTTATGTGCAAAAAGAAATGGCACATGAGCCATGGGATAGGCAAAATGCCATTTTTGTGAAGCCCAAGGGGCTATGTGTAAAGTGTATGGCCTATAAAGGCAAGAATAATAAAAATATCTCACAACTTTTTCTCTCTCCAAAAAAAATTTAGATCTGAGATCTTCTCTCCTTCTTCAATGTTCCAAAACCTTCTTTTTTTGTGAATTAAATCAAGAGTTTTAATCTCCCTTTTCCAAAACTAAATAGTTTTTCACCACAAAACCCACAAAGTGGAACTTAGATCTGTCACTAGATCTCAAAAAGAAGAGATTTTTAGATCTCACATCTCTTGATCCAGCCACAGAGGAGGAAGAAGAAGAACCCATTTCCTCAACCAAAATATTTTTAGGAGTTTAACTCCACTCTAAACCCGATTTCTAGGACTAAAAGCCCCTTTTTCTCGCCAGCGCCCTCAAGCGCAAAGCGTCCACGTGCCGAAACATGGCGCGCTTGCGCTCAAGTGCCCAGCGCTCGAGCGCAAAGCGCCCACGTGTCGACACGTGGCACGCTTGCGCTCCAGCGCCCAGCGCTTGAGCGCAAAGCACCCACGTGCTGACACGTGGCGCGCTTGCGCTTAAGCGCACAGCACCTAAGCGCACAGCGCTCAAGGCGCTGGCCCCACGCATCCCTTAGATGCCTTTTCCACCTCCTTCTTTATATATATATATATATATATATATATATATATATATATATATATATATACATATGCATACATATGTACACACATACATACTCCACGACACTGTCCCTGTTAGAAAAAATTTCTAACAGGGCGCTGCCCCGCACCCCGCAAGGGAGCTGCTGCCCCCTTGACCCCCAGCCCGCTATCCGGGTAGTGGGACCCCCGTAAAAACCCTGCGTGGCTTCCGATATATCCAAAAAACCCTTTCAAAACACAACACACGTACACTGCACATTGAGTCCGCATGGCCAGTTTAACCCGTCAATCGGAGGTTCCCTCGCTCCAAAGGCGATGGGTAATTAACGGCATCTTAGTCCGCGACTGCCGGAGATTCGGATCCCCACAATCAATAAACCCCGGCATGTCCTAGGCAGAGGGAATCTGTAGTACGCTTGACAAGTGCACGCGTATTCCCATCTCAATGGGGTGACGAAAAACACCCTACAATGCCCTGTCTCGATACACCCTCGACTAAGAACAGTTATAGGATGTGCTTGTCGACTACCCTGGCCCCACTAATATGATCTCATCATAGTCCCAGTAGTCGAGTACATATCCTAAGGGTTTAATCAACATGTAAGAGCAAGACAGTAAACTAATATAAGTCAACATGTTAAGATAAAGTGAAACCAAATAGCATACTATCATGACGAGCAAGAAAGTCCTCTCTATATATATCCAAGCATCCATTATAATATACATCATATGTACAACAATGGCCTCTAGGGCATATACATAACTAACATATCGTACGTGATACTAGTGAGGCGCGATCACTGACTACTAGATATATATATAGATCAACTCAGATTTAGGTGGATTCCCTTACCTTTTTGACTGGGCACGAGTCATACTCATTTTCAAAAGTGGAGAATCGTGAGTATTTTAAATACCAAACTGTATGACTCGTATATTGGGTAGCTATATTTTTCAGTGTTGCTATTACTACATCACTTTCTGTATATTCATGATGTTTTATCGCATTGCATGCTTGTACATATGTTCTCTGTAATTATCATGAAACCCTGCTGTCAGGACACCAGCACCATTACCGATGATGCGTATGTTCCACGTACACCTGCTTACTGGCTTACACAAATCTTCATCGGTAATTGCCATGTTACGTACACTTTAGAAAATACTATTTCATTGGCATAGCTTGCTAACTGATAGTTGCTACATGTTATAGCTTTCATATGCTAGTTTAATTATTGCATTGTTAGTTATATGTATGCCCTAGAGGCCATTACTATACATAGGATGTATATTGTAGTGGATGCTGGGATATATATAGGGAGGACTTTCTTGCTCGACATGATAGTACGCTATCTGGTTACTCTTTACCTTAACGTGTATACTGTTTGTCTCTCTGTTACATGTTGGTAAAACCCTTAGGATGTGTGCTTGACTACCTGGACTATGATGCGGATCATACTAGTGGGGACATGGTAGTACATAAGTACATCCTTCAAGGTCCCTAGTCGTGTGTATATCGAGACGGGGCATCGATATACCAGAGTAGACTAGCGTATACCTTCTCGACCTATACAGATGGGCGATGGATGATCCCATATCCATTGGTGTTTGACATCAGAGATGATATACGGGTGCTCAGTGGAGACTGGGTACACTGGACGGACTCGTCGAGAACTCCCAGATGGTATTATACCTTACGTCAGATGGCAGTTCTCTGGTGACACTGGTACAGAGTAGTCTGTTGACCCGAGATCGTCATAAAGTCTTGTGTGGTTCCCACTGTGCTTTGATTTCCACCTTACCACGTCCAAGAGGGCGAGCAAAACGGTGGTTTTTGGGTACAGTCCCGAATCACATGAAGGTAATGAGCGATAGGAGGGGATTCGTCTCTCCCGGTATAGGGAGTTGATGTTGTGCTGTATTTGATTGGCTATAACCAGAAATCCCTGGCCAGGGTTGCTGAGATTTACTGGTAAGTGTTACCAGTAGTTTCTCGAACTGTTATAGGCCTTATATCGACACAACTTATCAAGCTATTGGGGTCTGACGTTTACCATCCCTAGGCGAGATATGCGACATATCAGACGATCAGACCGGACTGTACGGTAAGTGTTACTGGTTGGATTCACAGGAGTATGAGCGGGCTTGCTCGTCGATCTTCTGATCGCTCAATACCCGGGTGGCCATTACGTTTAGCAGACCGCTTGCGGCTTGTGGGTGTTTGATATGATCATCACCTGCTGCCGGCGTATTGACGAGTCTTTAGAGTCCTACACAGAGGTTTCCTGGCTCAAGCAAAACGAAATAGGAGCGCATATGAGATATGTGCGGGACCGAGAATAATGCGTGTATGTGATACCGTATTTTATTCTTGCGATAAATGTATCGATTGGTTGTATGCGATATAACCTAGTTATCGAATCGAGGATTGATTCGATAAGCCGATACATTGGATATTAGTCGGTCATATGCGATATGACCGGATCGTTAAATCAAGTGTTGATTTAATGATTTAATGTATAATTATATATTTGATATATTACTTTGCATTAACTAGTATTGGTTCACTTTAAATGGATTTTCTCACTTGCATTGCACAAGTTGTATATGTGATATACTTTTGTGCACTTGATTGTATCATGTTTGATGATACATGTTTACTTGGGTTTGTGTAAAGATTAAACCATGGTTATATGAATGGTTAGGGTTTTTTTTTCTTATTCATTCATTTATTTATTTATTCTTTTTGGAAAATAAAATGGCATAAAGAGAAAATGGTGGCTTTCTTTGTTTGTATCTTGAAGCTTCATGAAGCTTTAACTAAGTGACCATTTTGTCGCATGCTTAACCCTAACCACTCCACTTAACCCTAGTTGATTCTCTACACTTGACCATGGTTGTATTATGATAAGTATTGATTTTCTTTTCTATTCAAATAATAACTTATCATAATATTTCTATCTTCTTCTTCTTCTTCACATGAAGAAAACCTTGCTTCATCAATGGTAAATTGATGAAAAGTGTGAGAAATCCAATTCTAAAGTGAACCCACCTCCTATTTCTTCATCCTCTACCTCTTGCCAAGTAGTATAGGGTGTTTTCTTCACAAGTTTCATGACTTGGTGAAGTGGGAGGTTGATCTTGTGATGCCTCGACGTAGATCATCTTCGGCATCGTAGTCGACGACCAAGCCCGCCCATTTCTCCGATGAAACCGACGCTAGAGCCCGGGATTCTATTTGGACAGCGAGGAGACTTCATCATGGAGCAATGGAGGAGGAGAACCGGATCTACAAAGGTTGTATTTCCGTTCACTTAGTTAAATTGTTATCTAGCTTCTTGTTTCGCCTAAAATTCTAGTTAACGATCCGTATTAGGGTTTCTCGGCACTTGTAAAAATTTGAAATTGGCATGGTTGATGCCTTGTGAGACCTCATTAGTATGCCTAGGAACCCTGCAGTGGTATCAGAGCCTAGCTAGAGCCTTAGGCGATGCGTAGACGGAGTTTGAAGTCCAATTGAACCGAAATCCCATTTCCAAAATGCTCTCTGGACTTTTTTCAAAAACTCGGTTTTTTCCAGATTAAAAATGCTTAAAAAATTCAGCAGGGAATTATAAGAATTACGGTGCAAAATTGGACAAATGATGCCTCACAATTGCGGCGGAACCGCGGCAGAAACCTAGCTTCTGCGGCGGTTCCGTGGCAATATGATGACGTCATCCCTCCATTTTTGCACAGTAATTTGTCACTTCAGGTGCTGGATTTTCTGGGAATTTTTTAATATTTATTCAAGAGTTGAATATTCCAGGGTGTTTTGGAGATTCGATGATTCGATCGGATTATCAGATTTTGTCTATGTGGATTCCGGATAATTTTTGAATATGTTAAAAAGTTCGACCGGATATAAATACCCAACTTTTCCCCTGCCGGAAAATTTCCAAGTGTTGGATTTTTCCGTGGTTTAAAGACGTTCTAAGTAGTGCAAGTAACGCGATGGACCCTCTAGAAGACAACAAACCTTAACTCGATTATGTGACCGTCTTGAACTGCCCTTTGAACCTTAGGGTTTGGGGCAGTACGACGTGCCACATGTGAGGCGTTGGCTTGACCCTTCTACGGCTGGACCGTTGGTACTGAGGCATGAACTGGATGTTTTTAAACTTGTTTCATGTGTTGAGCTGTTTCGGAAAAACTTGGGTGTTCGATTGTTTGATCGGAAAATTTAACATTTTCTATCTTATTCGGAATTGGATACAATAATTGGAATTCACAAACAGTTATGAGATAACTGAATGAATGTTATAAACATAGCACTTTAGTCTCACTTGATCGGTTGCTACGGAATTTTGATGCGATCAAAAGTCCGTTGCAATCACGTAGCGTACGCGGATACTCGCCGGGTAAACTTAATAGACAGCTACACCCCATAGCCCCAACCAAGTGACTGTAGGAGAACCCCGTCGCCGAAAGCATCCGTTCGGGTGCTCGCGGCAGCGGTGTTCCGCCTTGGTGCACTTCATCGATGGCATCGGGGGTGCGGCCGTCTACTAAAGTTTGCGACGAGCATTCGATCAGGATGTCGGGAATCTTGTTGAATTGTCCGACATGATATTGAAAAGAGTTTTCGATAATGAGACTAAAATGCGGGGTTTATAATTGTTAGGCATGTGATGTCTAAGGAATTCATTGGTTTAGGCATGCGATGTCTAAGGAGGTTGCGAATTCCAACTATTGTAGTTTTACACTTTCTTTTCTGTGACCGTAAGTGTAATATATGATATCGCCGGTTTCGTTGCTATATGTCAACGACAATTGGGATGCGCATATTTACTTACGTTGATGACATGTGATGTTATGTGTTGCTGGATATGTTATATTGGATCATCGTGTTTGAATAGCCGGGGTTTTTTATGTGAGATGAGTGTTTTTCATTTTCATTCATGTAAAAACTTGTATGTAATATTCTTTTATTGGGGCACTTCCAGGTTGCGGAAGATGTCACCCCTTTGTATATTATTTACTTTTCCGCACTAGGATAGACCCAAGTAGGGGAGCACATGTAACCGGGTTCTGGAGTCCAGTGGGAGACCAACTCGAGGAGCCGAGTCCGGGTCTCCTAACTCTAGAATTGGTAGGGTTGCTTGCCGCTCTCGTAGGGGTTTAGGGGTGTGGGTTTGGCTATTCATCACGACCGTGGAATCCGTGTTTTATACTGGCTCGTATTGAAAACACGGACGTCCTAGTATATCCAATATTTCATATGATTCTTCTGCTGCGATATCTGTGATGTGATCATGTAATGTTCTGTGATAGATACAGTATATAGTATATATGACATATTATATAGGAGTTACTTATGTTTTGCACCCGCACTAGCCCTGCCCCGCTCTGCCGTTAGTTACCTAACCTAACGGTGCACGAGGGGACATCGAGGCGAATGCGGATGGCATAAGTGTACGTCGTATTTATCTGTGATGTTTAAGTACTTAAATGATGGGACTTCATTAATGAGATTAATGAAATAAAAGAAACCTAAAGATGTTGTAGAATCGAATTTCAAAAATAAATAGGTAGCTACAGTTCTTGCTTTGCATAGCGGTATATGAGATATATCCAGCACCTCATTCGATGAGGAAAGGACCGAGATCCCTTCACCGGGAGTGACTCCTTTAGCAATAACTGGCAGATGCTACAACACTCGGTTTGTTTTTGATTGCTTCTATAAGTTTCTGCTTTGCACAGTGATATATATGATATATCCCGCACCTCATTCGACGAGGAAAGGACCGACGATCCCTTCACCGGGAGTGACTCCTTTAGCAAAACTAGAAAAGCCTCAAAAGCACTCCATTTTAAAATCATTTGATTCTACAACGATATCAAGTTCATTACGCAATAGGTTTTCAAAAAAAACCTGTCGTAGCCCTCCGTCATTTCAGATAAGTCCTGTTTAGTATTCGTGCTGCGTTTGTTGACCTTGTCAAGGCGCAGTGTGCGGTAGCTAACCAGTATTTATCTGCTTATGCATATGATGCAGATTGGGTTAGGGTAGTCGTGCGGCCTTGTTGACCTTGTCAAGGGTCGTGCGGGTGGGTTTGATTCAATCAAAAAATGACGGGTTGAACTTGACTTGCGATCTATGGTTTGTTGACCTTGTCAAGGTCATAGATCGTTCGGGGCAAAATATTATTGGGAATTTCAAGTGTTGAAATTTGCAATGGGATTGCATACCTTCTATGAGATAGTTGGATCCCGATACCCGCTGCGAGTAATTGTTACTCCTGGAAGAGTTTTACACATTACAATTAGCCGATCATGTAGGTGTCTAGAAAGGTGTCAACGGGGTTACGCCTCTGGGAAAACGAGGTTTACATTAATTAGGTTCGTGCGAAAGCAATGGGGACCTCCCTCAAAGTACCGACACTGGCCTGGCTGAAAGATTGGCGAACTTGTAGTGTGTAATTAATCCCGGCTAGTCTTTCCTTTTAGGGTTTGAAGGAAGATTTGATAAAAAGCAGTGGGAGCCATCCTGATTAGATAAAATAATAACCAATCTGATCTTGCAAGAGCATACGCTGAGTGTTTTCTTCTCTCTCTCTCCAGGTAGTGACCATATCACGCCTTAATCAAGATAATAATACGGATAATTGACCGAACCCGCTTGTTATACTGAGCTGGGGAACGTTGGCCCCGCTCCAACTTATAATTGTTATAAGACAGAGCAGGAAATTGGGGATTACCAGAATTCCCATGCCGCCTAAACGAAGAGAGTGCATGCTGATGCATCATCTTCGGGTGTGTTCATTATACAGAACTGTTTCTCAGTATTCGTTACGTCCTGGGTATGTGATACCAGATCAGGATCCCGCATATGTAATTTGTTACATGGGCTACAGATAGGTAAAGAACTGAGAACGGGTGATAAGTTTCATGAGGCAGAAAACGGGGCAAGTGTTGCAGCCAAGTCTGTTGGTCACTGTCACCCTGTATTACCAATATATTGATTCTGAACGAATGTTATTAGATACCGAACCTGATATACAAAATCATATCTATCTCTTTATTAGTAAAGAAATGATAAAATTTTTTATTGTTGGATAATGTTTTGAACATTTCCTATATCAAAAGTTGATCGGTTCAGGCACGTTATCTAAAAGCATTAATGTTCTAAATCAAACTACAGTTCTTAGTATACTGAACACACACAAGAGGATGAGTTCAGAAATGAACGAATCCTTCTTGAGGCATTGTAGACTAGGTCATATCAATGCGATTCGACTGGCTGAAGTTACATTTTAGATGCATATTTAAATCAGTTTGAATTTACATCTTATGAAACTTGCCATTCATGTCACAAAGATACGATGACCATAGCTCTGTTTACTGGAAACAGAGAAAGAGTTAGTGAACTCTTGGGATGATACATGTTGATGTATAAAGGTCCCCTGTCTACACATGCCAAGACCGATTCTTTGTATTTCATTACATTCTCTGATAATCTCTCAAAATTCAGACATATGTTCCTGTTGAAACACAAGTCCGAACTTTTTGAGATATTCACAGAATATGATTTAGAAGTAGAGAACCAAAACACGGGTATAAGTATTATGTCCTTTGATGAGATCGAGGAGGAGAATACTTGAGCACGGAAATCCTGGATTATTCTAAAGGAGAATGAGATTCTCTCTCAGCATTACTCCTCCGTATACACCATAGCACGATGGTATATCGGGGTGGAGCAGTTGCACCCTATTCGATATAGTGCGCTCTATGATGAGTACTACTGAGTTACCTGTTTCCTTTTGGGAGTTATGCACTTGAGAAGTTGCATACCTATTGAATAGGGTTCAAATCAAATCCGTTGCCTACCGCTTCATATGTGATATTGAAAGGGAAGAGCCCATATCTTAAGTTGGTTAAGATTTGGGGTTGTCCGGGCTATGTCTAAAAGCATAATCCGGACAAGCTCGAGGCAAGGTCTGTTATGTACAACTGGAAATGTTCCAGCTATACAAACTGCAGCTGATGATTTGAAAGAACCAAAGGATTCAGTAGATTCCAACGAACCTCAGCCTCTCCGCCGATCTAGTAGGGTTCCTCACCCACCTGAGAGATATTTCGGTTTCTCTATGACAGTGGGAGCGAGGATTGCATCATAAGATGATGACCCAACTAGTTTCGAGCTGGCCATCAGGAGTGGGACTCTGTAAGAATGGCTGGATGCTTAGCGATCTGAGATGGAATCCTTATACACCAACAAAGTATGGACTTTGGTTGCTATATCTGAAGGGTTAAATCCCCATCAGAAGCAAGTATATCTTGAAAAGATTACTTGGTGTACATGGAAAAGTTGAGACTTTCAAAGCTAGACTTGTTAAAGGTTTGCATCATTGACCAGGTGTGGATCATGATGAAACTTTTTCTAAGGATCTATGCTTAAGTCCATCCAGATCCTACTTACCACGGCTACATACCATGACTACGATATCTGGTGGTTGGGTGTCATGACTGCTTTTCTAAATGATGTTTTGGAAGAGAGCGTCTATAAGTACACAACCAGAGGGCTTCGTAGACAGTGGGAGAAGCGGAAACGTGTGCAAGATGCTTTATAGGATAAAGCAGGCATCGCGGGGTTGGAACATCTGTTTTGATGTGGTAGTCAAAGAGTTTGACTTCATCAAAATGGTAGATGAACCTTGTATATACAAGAAGGTAGTAGGGAGTATGGTAATGATCCTCGTAGTGTACGTGGATGACATACTCTTGATAGGGAAGGAGTTTCCTATGCTACGCTCGGTCAATCTCCGTTTATCACAAGGATTCTCCATATAGGATCAAAGTGATACCTCCTAAATCCTGAGTTATCATCTATGAGATAGATGTAATTGGATGCTAGGAATCTCACTAGTAGTAGTAAGATGGTATCAATCGATCCTGAGGAGAATCACTGGAAGGGTTCCAGGGTGATAAAGACGACTGAATGTCAGTCACATGCATTGTCTTTACCCTCAGTAAAGGGACGGTATGTTGGAAGAGTTCCAAGCTAGATACCGTGGCATACTAGACGATTAAGACTGGATACATCGCTACTTAAGATGCTACCAAAGAGGCTGTCTGGGTGTATATATTTGTTCATGAGATGAAATCAGTTCCTCCCATTGTGTGACAATGGAGTTGTGGCTTATGCCAAGGAACGTCCGTCCCATCAGTGATCCAGACATATTCTAAGGCAGTATTACCTGATCATGGAGATGGTTGATCTCCAGGGGATCGAGGTTAGGAGAGTAGACTCAGAGAACAACACGGCGGATCCACTCACGAAGGCCTATTCCCAGAGAGAGACTTTTATGGGATGGTTGAGTATGAGATACTACAACCACTGCTACAGATGGCCCTAGTGCAAGTGGGAGATTGTTAGTTATATGTATGCCCTAGAGGCCATTACTATACATAGGATGTATATTGTAGTGGATGCTGGGACATATATAGGGAGGACTTTCTTGCTCGACATGATAGTACGCTATCTGGTTACTCTTTACCTTAACGTGTATACTGTTTGTCTCTCTGTTACATGTTGGTAAAGCCCTTAGGATGTGTGCTTGACTACCTGGACTATGATGCGGATCATACTAGTGGGGACATGGTAGTCCATAAGTACATCCTTCAAGGTCCCAAGTCATGGGTATATCGAGACGGGGCATCGATATACCAAAGTAGACTAGCGTATACCTTCTCGACCCATACAGATGGGCGATGGATGATCCCATATCCATTGGTGTTTGACATCAAATATGATATACGGGTGCTCAGTGGAGACTGGGTACACTGGACGGACTCGCCGAGAACTCCCAGATGGTATTATACCTTACGTCAGATGGCAGTTCTCTGGTGACACTGGTACAGAGTAGTCTGTTGACCCGAGATCGTTATAGAGTCTTGTATGGTTCCCACTGTGCTTTGATTTCCACCTTACCACGTCCAAGAGGGCGTGCAAAACGGTGGTTTTTGGGTACAGTCCCGAATCACATGAAGGCAATGAGCGATAGGAGGGGATTCGTCTCTCCCGGTATAGGGAGTTGATGTTGCGCTGTGTTTGATTGGCTATAACCAGAAATCCCTGGCCAGGGTTGCTGAGATTTACTGGTAAGTGTTACCAGTAGTTTCTCGAACTGTTATAGGCCTCATATCGACACGACTTATCAAGCTATTGGGGTCTGACGTTTACCACCCCTAGGCGAGATATGCGACATATCAGACGATCAGACCGGACTATACGGTAAGTGTTACTGGTTGGATTCACAGGAGTATGAGCGGGCTTGCTCGTCGATCTTCTGATCGCTCAATACCCGGGTGGCCGTTACGTTTAGCAGACCGCTTGCGGCTTGTGGGTGTTTGATATGATCATCACCTGCTGCCGGCGTATTGACGAGTCTTTAGAGTCCTACACAGAGGTTTCCTGGCTCAAGCAAAACGAAATAGGAGCGCATATGAGATATGTGCGGGACCGAGAATAATGCGTGTATGTGATACCGTATTTTATTCTCGCGATAAATGTATCGATTGGTTGTATGCGATATAACCTAGTTATCGAGTCGAGGATTGATTCGATAAGCCGATACATTGGATATTAGTCGGTCATATGCGATATGACCGGATCGTTAAATCAAGTGTTGATTTAATGATTTAATGTATAATTATATATTTGATATATTACTTTGCATTAACTAGTATTGGTTCACTTTAAATGGATTTTCTCACTTGCATTGCACAAGTTGTATATGTGATATACTTTTGTGCACTTGATTGTATCATGTTTGATGATACATGTTTACTTGGGTTTGTGTAAAGATTAAACCATGGTTATATAAATGGTTAGGGTTTTGTTTTCTTATTCATTTATTTATTTATTTATTCTTTTGGAAAATAAAATGGCATAAAGAGAAAATGGTGGCTTTCTTTGTTTGCATCTTGAAACTTCATGAAGCTTTGACTAAGTGACCATTTTGTCTCATGCTTAACCCTAACCACTCCACTTAACCCTAGTTGATTCTCTACACTTGACCATGGTTGTATTATGATAAGTATTGATTTTCTTTTCTATTCAAATAATAACTTATCATAATATTTCTATCTTCTTCTTCTTCTTCTTCACATGAAGAAAACCTTGCTTCATCAATGGTAAATTGATGAAAAGAGTGAGAAATCCAATTCTAAAGTGAACCCACCTCCTATTTCTTCATCCTCTACCTCTTGCCAAGTAGTATAGGGTGTTTTCTTCACAAGTTTCATGACTTGGTGAAGTGGGAGCTTGATCTTGTGATGCCTCGACGTAGATCATCTTCGGCATCGTAGTCGACGACCAAGCCCGCCCATTTCTCCGATGAAACCGACGCTAGAGCCCGGGATTCTATTTGGACAGCGAGGAGACTTCATCATGGAGCAATGGAGGTGGAGAACCGGATCTACAAAGGTTGTATTTCCGTTCACTTAGTTAAATTGTTATCTAGCTTCTTGTTTCGCCTAAAATTCTAGTTAACGATCTGTATTAGGGTTTCTCGGCACTTGTAAAAATTAGAAATTGGCATGGTTGATGCCTTGTGAGACCTCATTAGTGTGCCTAGGAACCCTGCATGCATGATATCAGATGCATCCGTATATTCATTGGTTATGCAGTATTATGGAGATTTATGCCGGTTTTCATTATTATTGATATGGTGACTTGATGATTTCGGATTCCTCTTGCTATTTTCTGGATTTGGAAACCGCATGTGAAAGTTTTATAAACTGATGAATTATGAGAGACGTGTCTTGTGGATCTCAGATTTAGAGAAAAAACTATGTTCTTTTAAAGAGTTAAACCCTTAGATATGATATGATAGATAAATGAGAAATGTTTTTATCTCTGTTTTTTCTTTACCTAGAATTTGAGAGGAGGAATATATTCTTCTTTATTGAGAATTAAATTCTCTGTTTTTTTTTAAGCTTATAGGGAGATCTTCTGAGAGAATTAAATTCTCAGTTGTAGCTTGCAGAAGCTTATGGGGGTCTGCGCATATCCATTTGGAAAGAGAGATCATTGATCGTAAGGATCCACCACCTCTCCGAAGAGGCTGAGAGATTACAGCGTCATATATCGAAGATGTGGAGGGATGTACCCTTTGAACCATGTCTCATTTATTAGGGGGAAAACATGTTGAAGCTTAAACTCCTAACTACTGAAATAGGCTTTTTTTACATTCGCGCACATGCATCGCACATGTTGGCATGGCAAGCGCATGTGCAACGGGCACAAGTGCATCACACGTGGTGCTTGCGCATATACGCATTATGGGGGCAGCTAAGGCCCTATCTTAAAGAACTAATCTCCTATGAAGAACTTAGCTCCTTTGAGGATTGAATCCTGACTTTTTTTAAGAGGTATCCCCTCTTATTTATAGGGGAATGGTGGAGAAGGGATCTCTTTTTTTCCCGATATGGGACTAAAAATGTCTCCTCCATATGGTACATCATTACTTAAATCATACTTGCATAGCACATTTGCTCATAACTTTTGATTCCGAAAGAATTATGAGGCTCGTAATATATCTAATCGAAGAACTTTTCGAGACGCTTTCAATACCATCAAAATTTACCTGATTCTCATTCGGGAGTTTGGCAAAATACAGCTCAGAAAATACTGGTTTTTATTTTCTTAAACGTATTGCTTCCATTTGATACTTTGGGTTCTTTTGCGCAGAAATTTTAAACGGGAAGAGGATGTATTTAATTATAAAATATTACATGGGGTACACATCCCATACAAAGTACCAAATCACATGAACTCCTCGCATATAGAAGAAAAAAACACCCTCCTCTCACTCATAATCCATCCCTTGTTACTACTGTAAACACCTATGGTTCTCCTCATTTATCCTGCCTTGTCTCATCCCCAAAACAAATGAAGCTGAATCCTCATGACTTGCGTTCGATTTCTCGTCCTCTATAACAGTCCTTACCTTTTTACTGACCCTCTTTACTGCACCACCTGACAAAAATACAGTGTTAGGTTTAATCACATTTAATATATTCAAACCCGTTTTGTTAGAATTATTAAAAAAATTCTTATTCCGCTTTAACCAAATATTTCAACACACAGCCGAAACCATAATTTCCTAATTTCCCATAAGCCTTCTATCCATCCCACTTTTCCGGTGACTCCAAAATTCACCAAAAGCACTCGGCAAGTTTGAAATCCTAAAAGACCTCCAAAACCTATCACAAATATTCCTTGCCAACAGACACAAAAAAACAAATGATCCACCATTTCCGGTTGGGCCTCGCAGATACCAAAATGCATCGGGTCTATCCATTTCCTTTTGCCTAGGTTGTCTCTCATCGAGATTGCATCATTGGAACACAACCATAAAAAGCCCCGGACTTCTAAATCTAAATAGTTAACATGGATGGAATCATGGACGCTATAAAAACATATACCGAATTAATTGAGAAGACAATCTATAGAGGTGTCTAACGGGCGGTTTGGGTCATCCACGGGCAGGTCGTTATGGGTAGCGAGCAAGACATGCTTAGATAAAAATGTTCGGATTTAAAAAGATGTTAAATTTCGTACCCATCACCCAACTCGTTACGGGCAGGCGGATGTGCGGGTAACCTGTAAATGGATAAAAGATTATCAGGTCAATGAGTAACATATAGTTTTATGAAATATTTATTACAATTTAAAAGGAACAGAACTGTGTACAGGCTTTTTTGGAGTTTGAATACAAAACAATCTCTCTCTCTCTCTCTCTCTCTCTCTATATATATATATATATATATATATATATATATATATATATATATATATATATATATATAAAATTTTGAGGTGCACTTTTAAAATACACAGTCCATCGTGTTTTTCACCAATCCACGTCGATCATCATAATCTACACATGTTAGATAGATAATGTATCAGATTTTACGAGATTTGGTGACCTTTAGGTAATCCATCAAAAAGACTAAAAAATCGACAGCTTTACGATGCATGAAAAACAAGATCGCTTGATAGATGTGTTAGAGATCTCAAAATCTAATAAAACTTTATACATAACCTATCTAATACAAGTAAACTAAAGTGACCGGCACGGATCAGTGAGAATAAGAATGAGAACCGGCCTCATAGGACTATCTTCATCTCTTACTCTGTGTGTATTCTGAAAAAAAATCTTAATGATATTCATAATAAACATTTTAAATGTCTAATATTTATTCTTATGACTACAAAAATAAATGAAAAGTTATTGAGTTCCTTTTACATGAACTAGCTTAATCTCACGATCCAGCGGATCAGGTCTGTTGGGGTAAAAATTTACACCCCAGTTGACCAAGTCAAAATCAAAGTCAACCTGAAGCCAGGTGGGCCCAAGCCCAGGTCAAATAGGCCAATGCCCGGAGCGAGCCCGAACATGAAGCGGCCGGCCTCTCCCCATGCCAAAATAAAAATTTTGTAATAAATAATTTTGTTGTATTTCTTGTATTTTATTTTATGAATAAATGTAAGAAAATGGGCATAAAGCCGAATTTTTGTAAAGCCCATGGCTTATGTGCAAAAAGAAATAGTGCATGAGGCATGGGATGGGCAAATGCCATTTTTGTAAAGCCCAAGAGGCTATATGTAAAGTGTATAGTCTATAAAGGCAAAAATAATGAAAATATCTCACAACTTTTTCTCTCTGCCAAAAGGAATCAAGATCTGAGATCTTCTCCTTCCTTAAGGTTCTAAACCTTCTTCTTTCTTTTGAATTAAATCAAGAGTTTTACTCTTTCTTTTCCAAAGCTAAATAGTTTTTCAGCACAAAATCAACAAAGGGGAGCTCGGATCTTCCATCAGATCTTAAAAAGGAGGGATTTTTAAAAATCTCACCACTCTTGTTCTTCAATATTCGGCCAACAGAAGAGGAAGAAGGAGACCCATCTTGTAACATTCTGAAGTTTTTGAAATATATAAAAGTAATTAATTAAATAATAAAAGGTTAAATTAAAAATTTAGTAAAACCAAATAAGACAATTTCATAAGATATATGTAAAACAAATTAAATTTTAATTTTAGTATGCAACATAAATAAATTATAGGGGTTTTAGTGATAAATTTAGCTTCAAAATAATAAAATAGTGTTTATATAATAAACTAAGTAGAGAAGGGTATTTTTGTAAAGCTTAAGACTTTGTGCAAATTGAAAGTTATTAAGGGTGTATGTGGAAAAGAGATAAATTAGGTTTTTGTTCAGAATTTATCTTTAGATAAACTAAATTGGAAAGATAAGGTTGTGCCACCACTTCCTTTCATGCACAACAACAACAACACACCTCCTCCTTGCATGAAACCATCACATCTTGATCATTGACACCTCCTCCTACACCTCACCCTTCTCTTCACCATCTTATCTAAGGTGTTCAGATCATTTAATCAGTTTAAAACTTCTGAAAAATTCAAAAGAAAATAAAGAAAGCTAGAACAAATAAAGAAGAACAAGAAGAAGAAGAAAAGAGCTAAGTATAGGGATTTCTCACCATCAAGCTAAGACAAGGAGCTTGTGCATCTTGGAAGGTGTTCTTCCAGCAATATTCTTGTAGGTAAAACCCTTGCTTACTGTAGGAAATTATTCTGTAATCTATTTAAATAGGAAATCAAGTGTCCATAATATCGTATTTTTAGAAAAACTGAACACTGTTAAAATCTGCTATTATTCAGAGTAAATTAAACTTAACCAAACAGTGCCAGAATGATGCATGTGGAACATAGAACAAACCCTAGGATGACGGACACAAGGGATCGGATTTTGGCCGGCGACCATAAGGGGAATTCCGGCATCGCCGGATATTTTAGAAAGATGGGTGTTTTGGGTTTTTGTGGTACGAATCTGTGTAGGTGATATGATAATTGGTATGTTTACTTAAGTTAGTTTAATTGTATATAAAATCTGGGAGCAAATATCGGAAATAGGTATCTAGAAACCATAATACGACATGGGTAAAACGTGACGCGATCTGTTTTCTGTCGCGATGCAGAATTGGGTTGGATTCCAGTGAGATCAAGTGCTGGATAGTTAAATTAGTCATATGAAATATAACTAGAACGTACGACTTGTGTTTTCATGATTTTGTCATGTCGGAATAGCCGTTTTCTTATACAAGTTATTGCTATGATTAGATTCAAATACGGAGACTTTGGAGGCTGCAAGGAAAGGAAAAAGGATTGGCGATTCCTGAAAAGATACGACGTATTTCCAGTGAGTAGATTTACATCTACGGGGGAAGTCGGGTGGATGGCGTATAGCACCCCCGCAACCTTATAATTATTATTATAATATTACTTAAGTTTAGCTTTTCATCAAAGCATTGATACGGTATTGCATTTTGTATACCCTCCATGTTTATAAAGTTTCATATATGGTTTTTAAGTGAGATATACGTGATATTTGATCCGTACGATATGGGTATGAATTGATGACTTGTACGAGGAATCATGCCGTACTTAAATTGATATGGTTATAGCGATATGATGAGCTATAATACAAGGAATTATACAGATCTGAAATGATGAATTTCGTATGCCGGATAACGGCCAATTTATTTTTTGACTCGTAGAGATAGATTATGCTCTGGTTTAGGAGGTAATACTGGTATGAGCTATAGTATTTTAAAAACCACGGTTCGTTGTCTTTTAAATAAACTACCAGGATGCGTGCCAATTTCTAAAACAAACATCTCTTTTAAATCTTAGGCAGTTTCCTTATTTTTAAACTTAACGTTCCGATCATTTCTAAAGAAAATGGTATAGCTCATAACCAGTAATTACAGTAAGTACGTTAGACTTCTTATAAGGTTGTATTACGTATTCTATATTATATGTTTCCGCGTTACGCACACTATGATAGAACACTGCACAAATACCAATGAGTACTATGCTGCACAAGCACTTAACTATATGTTACACTACACCTCATTAGTATTGCCATGTCACTGTAGAAGCGTTCGGTTATATATGCGTTAATATGTAGATTGATACACCACAGAACACTTGCACAAATACTAATGATTTCCATGTTGCACGAGCACAGACGCGTATGCTACACTACACATCATCAGTAGTGCCATGACACATTAGAATTGAATTCATTATGTTATATGATATGATTACGTAGTCTTTTCCTGTTCATGTTGTAATACTATAAATGATATATTTGAATTCTTGAGATTTCTGAGTATTCTACTCCTGATGATATATATATTGATATATATCGGTGGTATGGGACACTGTTATATATATATACGTATATAGTATATCATCAATACAATCTATGCAAGTTCTTATTCCTCACTTGATATTTTTATGATTTGGTCTTATTCCAAACCGAGTCGGTGGATATACGGTTATGGATTTATAGTTTTACTCCGAACCGAGTCGGTGGATATACAGTTACGGATTTATAATTTTTATTCCGAACCGAGTCGGTGGATATACGGTTATGGATTTACAGTTTTATCCAGACTGAGTCGGTGGGGAAACAGTTGGATACATGGTAGGCTTTGTTGATTACAAGATCGTTCGAGAAATGATGCCTGGGATATCGGGTGGCGATCATCTGTTGAGATGGTGTTGACGGTATCTGTATTTACGTGTCGATGCTGGACACGAGAGATTTCGGATTTCGATGTCGATACTGGAAATCCATATGTTTATTGATGTGATCATTATCTTGAGGTATACGGTAGATATGTAATTATTGGATTCCACCAGGACTGAACCTGGGGACAGTACCTGTATATATTTGTACAGACATTATAGACAAGAAGGGAATTCCAATTGGGATAATAGATTCATGATTTTGAATCATATGACATTGATATATTATACATGTGATTGCATGATAGCTAGTGTTGGACTTTGCATATCATATAGTATATCGATACAGATTATGATAGTACTATACTTATGACCTAGGTATCGTCATGCATTTCGATTTCTACCTTTAGATGCACTTTTATTCACTGAGTTGGTAACTCATCCCCGTTGTGCCACAGTTTCTTACAGGTTTTACCGCTTGGATTATCAGCGGTTTGGGGCACACTTTCATTTGGGGATTGATGGGTAAGTGAGTTATTATTGTATCATACTCACTCTTGATTATTCTTTTATTCTTGTATCTAGCAGAAACTCCATCAACTTAGAAATGATATACTATGGACTTAGAATCGAGACTTAGAGTTTATGGGTGGTGATGTCGCACTCTTTAGGGTTGACATCTGTTATAAGTTTCTTTGGTTGTTCCGTATTTTAGACGTGAAAGCTAGCTTCCGTTGGGATGCTATTTTATTTTGTTATATCGGGTTTTTATAAAAAAAATGCAAAGGAGGTGATGATATGTTTTCAAACGTCACAAAGGCTTTTCAACATACTTAGTTAAATTTAGATGTTAATTTAAATCGATATTATCGGCTGATTATTTAAACCTCACCTCCAATATTTTTCAAAAAGGGGTTTAGATTCTGGGTTTCGGCTTACTTAAACCGCATCGATGTCTTGAGATGTCACATGATTTAAGTGCCGGTCACGTGCTACATTTGGGTCGTGACAAAGTTGGTATCAGAGCATTTGGTTTAACTTTTGTTCGAGTCTAGGTTGACTATGTGGAGTCTGGGGATACATTTTGTTACCCGGGCTTGACTTTATAGGACTTAGACTTGACTTTGGGGGTCTTATACCCGAACTTTCGTTATATAGGATGACCCTTGTTGATGGAGTAGGTACTAAGTAGAGTGACATACCGTACGTATGTTTCGCGGTATATTTACGATATGATACTTCGCATAAGTTACCTTAGGATTATATCTTGAGATCTTCATTCTATTCTTTCTGTTGATCTATCTTCGTCAGTACATGATTGGTTGTTCGATCACCATGTTATGAGGGCTAAAAGGGCTACAATTAGAGATATGGTCAGAGCAGATTTGTCTGGGACAAGGACTGACTGGGGTGACTTTTCGATGATGTAGAGACATCATTTATTCATATATGATCGAGTTCAAATGGTGGGGCAAGTTCTTCGGGATCTGCACCAGATAGTAGAGTCAACATTAGAGCTCAGGCAGACTTGAGACGTGATGTTTTCCCCTCTCCGACGATCATGGTGTTGGGTACTGTTCAGACGGCAGTATCAATCTTTGTTAAGATTATCGATATGTTAATTCTGGAGTTCATGAAGTTAATGGCTGACGATGTTACCAGTATAGATGGATCAGCAGGATTCATAGCCGTTCAGAGGTGAGATGGTTAGGATTTTAATCCATTGTAGCACTTCGATACGAGATCGGTGAAGGTGATGTATTTCTTCCGATGGAGTTTGTTCAGACCAGAGGCAAGTAGTTCAAGAAGGTAATCGTGTAGTAAGCTTTTCTCCGATAAATTGGGACGAGTCTTCGAAGTTGAGATTAGCCAGATTACTCTATAGGGTATCAGAATTAAGGGATTTGCTAAATTCTCTGGCTGGATAGTATAGATTTCTTGGGTCACAAAATTGCAAGAGATGGGATATGTGTGGACCCAAAGAAGATAGAAGCAGTACAGTACTGGTCCAGACCAATGTCAATTATATAGGTTCGAAGTTTCTTGGGTCTGGCCGGTTATTGCAGACGTTTTGTGCAGGATCTTTCTCGGATCGCTGCACCGTTGATCGGACTGACTAAGAAGGAAGTTCCATTTCTTTGGACAGATGCATGTGAACAGAGTTTCAGCAGTTAGAGACTCGATTGACAAGTGCACTTGTCTTATCGTTGTCGTATGGGTCAGATGGTTTTGTTGTGTAGTGCGATGCATCTCGAGTGAGTTTAGGCTGTGTATGATGCAGCACGACTGGGTCATAGCTTATGCTTCATGACAGTTGAAGAGGCACGAGCAGAACTACCTCACTCATGATTTGAAGATGGCTGCTGTAGTATTCGCGCTGAAGATTTGGAGACATTACTTGTGTGGAGAGTCGTACCAGATTCTCACAGTTCATAAGAGCTTAAAGTATATTTTTCAGCAGAGGGATATAAATCTAAGGCAGCGTAAATGAAGGGAACTCATGAAGAATTACGATTATGAGATCTTGTATCATCCAGGCAAAGCAAATGTTGTGGAAGATGCCTTGAGTCGGAAGCCTGGAGGTAGCTTATCTCATCTGCGCACCTTACAGAGGCAGTCTTTTACAGACTGACAGATTTTATGTAATAGTCGTGTACAGTTCGAGTTCACATCGGCAGGAAGACAGTTAGCACATGTTCGCACCGTCCTCAGTTATTGGATCGTAATTTGGAGACACAGCCGCAGAGGCTCGTATGCCAGAGATTATGGCTTAGGTTAGGCAGAGCATCAGAGGCAGGCTGGAGAATTGCAGCCCTTACCCATTCCGGAGTGGAAATGGGAACAGATTTCCATGGATTTCCTTGTGGGTCTACCCAGGAATAGCAAAAGGTATGATTCCATTTGGGTGATTGTAGATAGATTGATAAAAGCAGCTCACTTTCTTCCGGTGAAGAGGATGTATGGGTTGCACAGTATGCTCAGATTTATATCGACGAGATGATACGATTGCATGGAGTTCCAACAAGCATGGTGTCCGATAGGGGTACCCAGTTTACTAACAAGCTATGGCAGAAACTTCAAGAAGCTCTAGGTATACGATGAAAATTTTTTACAGATTTTCAACCACAGACGGATGGTCAGTCAGAGCGGACCATTCAGACTTTAGGATAGGCTTCGAGCTTGTAGCCTTGATTTTGATGGTAGTTGGGATCGTCACTTACCTTCGATAGGATTTTCGTATAACAATAGTTTTCAAAAGACGATTCAGATGGCTCTCCTTGAAACTTTGTATGGATGGAAATGTCGATCGCATGGTTGTTGGATGAGACTGAGCGAGAGTAGCATTTTAGGACCGCAGATAGTACAGGAGACTACCGAAAAGATCTAATTGATATGAAACAGGATGAGAGTGGCCCAGTGCAGGCAGAGATTATATGTAGGTCGACGACGTCATTAACTCAAGTTGATGAGGGAGACCATGTGTTCCTTTGTGTATCTCCGATAAAAGATGTGATGCGTTTCGGGAAGAAAGGGAAACTCAGCCCCAAATATGTCGGACCCTACGAGGTCCTAAAATGAGTGGGTGCTCTAGCTTATCGTTTAGCACTTCCACCATGTTTTCCCGATATGCATCCGGTGTTTCACATTTCAATGCTTCGCAAGTATCTTCACGATCTTTCTCACGCGATCTGGCATCAGACCTTACAGCTTGAGCCGGATTTATCCTACGCAGTGCAGCCTGTAGCTATTCTAGACAAGCAGGCAAAGAAATTAAAATCAAGGGTACTTCCATCTGTAAGGGTTCTTTGGCAAGAAAATAATCGCGAGGAGATTACTTGGGAAACCGAGGATGCGATGCGAAATAAGATTTCCACGTATTTAGAGGGTATGTCTAATTAATTTTTAAATTCGGAGACCGAATTTTCTTAAGGGGAATATTGTAACATTCTGAAGTTTTTGAAATAAATAAAAGTAATTAATTAAATAATAAAAGGTTAAATTAAAAATTTAGTAAAACCAAATAAGACAATTTCATAAGATATATGTAAAACAAATTAAATTTTAATTTTAGTATGCAACATAAATAAATTATAAGGGTTTTAGTGATAAATTTAGCTTCATTTTAATAAAATAGTGTTTATATAATAAACTAAGTAGAGAGGGGTATTTTTGTAAAGCTTAAGACTTTGTGCAAATTGAAAGTTATTAAGGGTGTATGTGGAAAAGAGATAAATTAGGTTTTTGTTCAGAATTTATCTTTAGATAAATTAAATTGGAAAGATAAGGTTGTGCCACCACTTCCTTTCATGCACAACAACAACACCACACCTCCTCCTTGCATGAAACCACCACACCTTGATCATTGACACCTCCTCCTACACCTCACCCTTCTCTTCACCATCTTATCTAAGGTGTTCAGATCATTTAATCAGTTTAAAACTTCGGAAAAATTCAAAAGAAAATAAAGAAAGCTAGAACAAATAAAGAAGAACAAGAAGAAGAAGAAAAGAGCTAAGTATAGGGATTTCTTACCATCAAGCTAGGACAAGGAGCTTGTGCATCTTGGAAGGTGTTCTTCCAGCAATATTCTTGTAGGTAAAACCCTTGCTTACTGTAGGAAATTATTCTGTAATCTGTTTAAATAGGAAATCAAGTGTCCATAATATCGTATTTTTAGAAAAACCGAACACTGTTAAAATCTGCTATTATTCAGAGTAAATTAAACTTAACCAAACAGTGCCAGAATGATGTATGTGGAACATAGAACAAACCCTAGGATGACGGACCCAGGGGATCGGATTTTGGCCGGCGACCATAAGGGGAATTCCGGCGTAGCCGGATTTTTAAGAGAGATGGGTGTTTTGGGTTTTTGTGGTAGGTCTCTGTGTAGGTGATATGATAATTGGTATGTTTACTTAAGTTAGTTTAATTGTATATAAAATCTGGGAGCAAATATCGGAAATAGGTATCTAGAACCCATAATACGACATGGGTAAAACGTGACGCGATCTGTTTTCTATCGCGATGCAGAATTGGGTTGGATTCCAGTGAGGTCAAGTGCTGGATAGTTAAATTAGTCGTATGCAATATAACTAGAACGTACGACTTGTGTTTTCATGATTTTGTCATGTCGGAATAGCCGTTTTCTTATACAAGTTATTGCAATAATTAGATTCAAATACGGAGACTTTGGAGGCTGCGAGGAAAGGAAAAAGGCTTGGCCATTCCTGAAAAGATACGACGTATTTCCAGTGAGTAGATTTACATCTACGGGGGAAGTCGGGTGGATGGCGTATAGCACCCCCGCAACTTTATAATTATTATTATAATATTACTTAAGTTTAGCTTTTCATCAAAGCATTGATACGGTATTGCATTTTGTATACCCTCCATGTTTATAAAGTTTCATATATGGTTTTTAAGTGAGATATACATGATATTTGATCCGTACGATATGGGTATGAATTGATGAGTTGTACGAGGAATCATTCCGTACTTAAGTTGATATGGTTATAGTGATATGATAAGCTATAATACAAGGAATTATACAGATCTGAAATGATGAATTTCGTATGCCGAATAACGGCTAATTTATTCTTTGACTCGTGGAGATAGATTATTCTCTGGTTTAGGAGGTAATACTGGTATGAGCTATAGTATTTTAAAAACCATGGTTCGTTGTCTTTTAAATAAACTACCAGGATGCGTGCCAATTTCTAAAACAAACATCTCTTTTAAATCTTAGGCCGTTTCCTTATTTTTAAACTTAACGTTCCGATCATTTCTAAAGAAAATGGTATAGCTCATAACCAGTAATTACAGTAAGTACGTTAGACTTCTTATAGGGTTTATTACGTATTCTATGTTATATGTTTCCGCGTTACGCGCACTATGATAGAATACTGTACAAATACCAATGAGTACTATGCTGCACAAGCACTTAACTATATGTTACACTACACCTCATTGGTATTGCCATGTCACTGTAGAAGCGTTCGGTTATATATGCGTTAATATGTAGATTGATACACCACAGAACACTTGCACAAATACTAATGATTTCCATGTTGCACGAGCACAGACGCGTATGCTATACTACACATCATCAGTAGTGCCATGACACATTAGAATTGAATTCATTATGTTATGTGATATGATTACGTAGTCTTTTCCTGTTCATGTTGTAATACTATAGATGATATATTTGAATTCTTGAGATTTCTGAGTATTCTACTCCTGATGATATATATATATTGATATATATCGGTGGTATGGGACACTGTTATATATATATACGTATATAGTATATCATCAATACAATCTATGCAAGTTCTTATTCCTCACTTGATATTTTTATGATTTGGTCTTATTCCAAACCGAGTCGGTGGATATACGGTTATGGATTTATAGTTTTACTCCGAACCGAGTTGGTGGATATACAGTTACGATATTATAATTTTTTTTCCAAACCGAGTCGGTGGATATACGGTTACGGATTTACAGTTTTATCCAGACTGAGTCGGTGGGGAAACAGTTGGATACATGGTAGGCTTTGTTGATTACAAGATCGTTCGAGAAATGATGCCTGGGATATAGGGTGGCGATCATCTGTTGAAATGGTGTCGACGGTATCTGTTTTTACGTGTCGATGCTGGACACGAGAGATTTCGGATTTCGATATCGATGCTGGACATCCATATGTTTATTGATATGATCATTATCTTGAGATATACGGTAGATATGTAATTATTGGATTCCACCAGGACTGATCCAGAGGACAGTACCTGCATATATTTGTACAGACATTATAGACAAGAAGGGAATTCCAATTGGGATAATAGATTCATGATTTTGAATCATATAACATTGAGATATTATACATGTGATTGCATGATAGCTAGTGTTGGACTTTGCATATCATATACTATATCGATACAGCTTATGATAGTACTATCCTTATAACCTAGGTATCGTCATGCATTTCGATTTCTACCTTTAGATGCACTTTTATTCACTGAGTTGGCAACTCATCCCCGTTGTGCCACAGTTTCTTGCAGGTTTTATCGCTTGGATTATCAGCGGTTTGGGGCACACCTTCATTTGGAGATTGATGGGTAAGTGAGTTATTATTGTATCATACTCACTCTTGATTATTCTTTTATTCTTGTATCTAGCAGAAACTCCATCAACTTAGAAATGATATACTATGGACTTAGAATCGAGACTTAGAGTTTATGGGTGGTGATGTCACACTCTTTAGAGTTGACATCTGTTATAAGTTTCTTTAGTTGTTCCGTCTTTTAGACGTGAAAACTAGCTTCCGTTGGGATGCTATTTTATTTTGTTGTATCGGGTTTTTATAAAAAAATGCAAAGGAGGTGATGATATGTTTTCAAACGTCACAAAGGCTTATCAACATACTTAGTTAAATTTAGATGTTAATTTAAATCGATATTATCGGCTGATTATTTAAACTTCACCTCCAATATTTTTCAAAAAGGGGTTTAGATTCCGGGTTTCGGCTTACTTAAATCGCGTCGATGTCTTGAGATGTCACGTGATTTAAGTGCCGGTCACGTGCCACATTTGGGTCGTGACACATCTCTAAAAAACCCATTTTGGGGAAGATCCAGGGCTCAAGGGAGAAGCCTTTTCATCTGCTCCAAAAATACCTTAAGAGTTTAACTCCTCAAAATATATACACAAATAATAAGTATTTCTTTTTGGGAGTACAACTCTTAGTGCGGGGACCAACTCCCTTTTTGCACCCAAGCGCCCAAAGCGCTAGCGCCCAAAGCGCTAGCGCCCTTGCGCTCAAAGCGCTAGCACCCAAAGCGCTAGTAACCGGGTTCTGGGGTCCAGTGGGAGACCAACTCGAGGAGTCGAGTTCGGGTCTCCTAACTCCAGAATTAGTAGGGTTGCTTGCCGCTCTCGTAGGGGTCTAGGGGTGTGGGTTTGGCTATTCATCGCGACCGTAGAATCCGTGTTTTATACTGGCTCGTATTGAAAACACGGACGTCCTAGTATATCCAATATTTCATATGTTTCTTCTGCTGCGATATCTGTGATGTGATCATGTGATGTTCTTTGATAGATACTGTATATAGTATATATGATATATTATATAGACGTTACTTATGTTTTACACCCGCGCTAGCCCTGCCCCGCTCTGCCGTTAGTTACCTAACCTAACGGTGCACGAGGGGACATCGAGGCGAATGCGGATGGCATAAGTGTACGTCGTATTTATCTGTGATGTTTAGGTACTTTAAATGATGGGACTCCATTAATATGATTAATGAAATAAAAGAAACCTAAGATGTTGTGGAATCGAATTTCAAAATAAAACAGGTAGCTACAGTTCTTGCTTTGCACAGCGGTATATATGATATATCCTACACCTTATTCGATGAGGAAAGGACCGAGATCCCTTCACCGGGAGTGACTCCTTTAGCAATAACTGGCAGATGCTACACACTCGGTTTGTCTTTTGATTGATTTTAAGTGTTTTTGCTTTGCACAGCGATATATATGATATATCCCGCACCTCATTCGACGAGGAAAGGACCGACGATCCCTTCACCGGGAGTGACTCCTTTAGCAAAACTAGAAAAGCCTCAAAGACACTCCATTTCAAAATCATTTGATTCTACAACGATATCAAGTTCATTACGCAAAAGGTTTTCAGAAAAACCTGTCGTAGCCCTCCGTCATTTCAGATAAGTACTGGTTAGTATTCGTGCTACGTTTGTTGACTATGTTAAGGCGTAGTGTGCGGTAACTAATTAGTGCTTATCTGCATAAGCATATGATGTGATTGGATTAGGGTAGTCGTGTGACTTTGTTGACTATGTTAAGGGTCGTGCGGGTGGGTTTAATTCAATCGGGAAATTACGGGTTGAACTTGACTAGCACTTATGATTTGTTGACTATGTTAAGGTCATATAGCTGCTAGGGGCAAAATATTATCGGGAATTTCAAGTGTTGAAATTTGCAATGAGATTGCATACCTTCTATGAGATAGTTGGATCCCGATACCCGCTGTGAGTAAGAGTTACTCCTGGGAGAATTTTATACATTACAATTAGCCGATCAAGTAGGTGTCTAGAAAGGTGTCAACGGGGTTACGCCTCTGGGAAAACGAGGTTTACATTAATTAGGTTCGTGCGAAAGCACGGGGGACCTCCCTCAAAGTACCGACACTGGCCTGGCTGAAAGATTGGCGAACTTGTAGTGTGTAATTAATCCCGGCTAGTCTTTCCTTTTAGGGTTTGAAGGAAGATTTGATAAAAAGCAGTGGGAGCCATCCTGATTAGATAAAATAATAACCAATCTGATCTTGCAAGAGCATACGCTGAGTGTTTTCTTCTCTCTCTCTCCAGGTAGCGACCATATCACGCCTTAATCAAGATAATAATACGGAAACATTGACCGAACCCGCTTGTTATACTGTGCTGGGGAACGTTGGTCCCGCTCCAACTTATAAATGTTATAAGACAGAGCAGGAAATTGGGGATTACCAGAATTCCCGTGCCGCCCAAACGAAGAGAGTGCATGCTGATGCATCATCTTCGGGTGTGTTCATTATACAGAACTGTTTCTCAGTATCCTCCGAATCCTGGGTATATGATACTGGATCAGAATCCCAGATATGTAATCTGTTACATAGGGCTACAAAAGGGTAGAAAAACTGAGAACGGGTGATAAGTTTCATGAGGCAGAAAACGGGGCAAGTGTTGCAGCCAAGTCTGTTGGTCACTGTCATCCTGTATTCCAAATACATTGATTCTGAACGAATGTTATTAGATACCGAACCTGACATACAAAATCATATCAGTCTCTTTATTAGTAAAGAAATGATAAAATTTTGTATTGTTGGGTAATGTTTTGAACATTTCCTATATCAAAAGTTGATCAGTTCAGGCACGTTATCTAAAAGCATTAATGTTCTAAATCAAACTACAGTTCTTAGTATACGGAACACACAAAAGAGGAAGAGTTCAGAAATGAACGAATCCTTCTTGAGGCATTGTAGACTAGGTCATATCAATGCGACCCGACTAGCTGAAGTTACATGAAGATGCATATTTAAATCAGTTTAAATCTACATCTTATGAAACTTGCCAGTCATGTCACAGAGATAAGATGACCATAGCTCCGTTTACTGGAAACAGGGAAAGAGTTAGTAAACTCTTGGGATGATACATGTTGATGTATGAAGGTCCCCTGTCTACACATACCAAGACCGGTTCTTTGTACTTCATTACATTCTCTGATAATCTCTCAAGATTCAGACATATGTTCCTGTTGAAACACAAGTCCGAACCTTTTGAGATATTCACAGAATATAAGTTAGAAGTAGAGAACCAATACGGGTATAAGTATTATGTCCTATGATGAGATCAAGGAGGAGAATACTTGTGCATGGAATTCCTGGACTATTCTAAAGGAGAAAGAGATTCTCTCTCAGCATTACTCCTCCGTATACACCAAAGCACGATGGTATATCGGGGCGGAGCTATCTCACCCTATATGATAAGGTGTGCTCTATGATGAGTACTACTGAGTTACCTATTTCCTTTTGGGAGATATGCGCTTGAAAAGCTGCATACCTATTGAATAGGGTTCCAATCAAATCAGTTGCCTACCACTTCATATGTGATATGGAAAGGGAAGAGCCCATGTCTTAAGTTAGTTGAGATTTGGGGTTGTCCGGCCTATGTCTAAAAGCAAAATCCGGACAAGCTCGAGGCAAAGTCTGTAATGTAGAACTGGAAAAGTTCCAGCAATACAAACTACAGTAGATGATTTGGTACAACCAAAGGATTCAGTAGATACCAACGAACCTCAGCCTCTCCGCCGATCTAGTAGGGTTCCTCACCCACCTGAGAGATACTTCGGTTGCTCTATGACAGTGGGAGCGAGGATTGCATCATGAGATGATGACCCAACTAGCTTCGAGCTGGCCATCAGGAGTAAGACTCTGTTAGAATGGCTGGATGCTTAGCGATCTGAGATGGAATCCTTATACACCAACAAAGTATGGACTTTGGTTGCTATATCTGAAGGGTTAAATCCCCATCAGGAGCAAGTATATCTTGAGAAGATTACTTGGTGTACATCGAAAAGTTGAGACTTTCAAAGCTAGACTTGTTAAAAGTTTGCATCATTTACCAGGCGTGGATTATGATGAAACCTTTTTCAAGTAACCAAGCTTAAGTCCATCCAGATCCTACTTGCCACGGCTGCATAACATGACTATGATATCTGGTGGTTGGGTGTCATGACAACTTTTCTAAATGATGTTTTTGAAAAGGGCGTCTATAAGTACACAGCCAGAGGGCCTCGTAGACAGTGGGAGCAGCGGAAACGTGTACAAGATGCTTTATAAGATAAAGCAGGCATCGCGGAGTTGGAACGTCTGTTTTGATCAATTAGTCAAAGAGTTTGACATCATCAAAATGGTAGATGAACCTTGTATATACAAAAAGGTAGTAGGGAGTATGGTGATGATCCTCGTAGAGTACGTGGATGACATACTCTTGATAGGGAAGGAGTTTCCTATGCTAAGCTCGGTCGATCTCCGCTTATCACATGGATTCTCCATATAGGATCAAAATGATACCTCCTAAATCCTGGATTTTGGATCTATGAGATAGATCTAATTGGAAATTAGGATACTCACTAGTTGTAGTGAGATGGTATCAATCGATCCTGGGGAGAATCGCTGGAAGGGTTCCAGTGTGATAAAGACGACTGAATGTCAGTCGCAGGCATTGTCTTTACCCTCAGTGAAGGGACGGTATGTTGGAAGAGTTCCAAGCTACATACCGTGATATACTAGACGATAAAGGCAGGATACATCGCTACTTAAGATGCTACCAAAGAGGCTGTTTGGGTGTATATTGGTTCATGAGATGAACTATGTTCCTCCCATTGTGTGACAATGGAGTTGTGGCTTATGCCAAGGAACGCAGGTCCCATCAGTGATCCAGACATATTCTAAGGCAGTATCACTTGATCATGGAGATGGTTGATCTCTAAGGGATCGAGGTTAGGAGAGTAGACTCAGAGGACAACACGGCGGATCCACTCACGAAGGCCTATTCCCAGAGAGAGACTTTTATGGGATGGTTGAGTATGAGATACTACAACCACTGCTACAGATGGCCCTAGTGCAAGTGGGAGATTGTTAGTTATATGTATGCCCTAGAGGCCATTGCTATACATAGGATGTATATTGCAGTGGATGCTGGGACATATATAGGGAGGACTTTCTTGCTCGACATGATAGTACGCTATCTGGTTACTCTTTGCCTTAACGTGTATACTGTTTGTCTCCCTGTTACATGTTGGTAAAGCCCTTAGGATGTGTACTTGACTACCTGGACTATGATGCGGATCATACTAGTGGGGACATGGTAGTCCATAAGTACATCCTTTAAAGTCCCTAGTCGTGGGTGTATCGAGACGGGGCATCTATATACCAGAGTAGACTAGCGCATACCTTCTCGACCCATACAGATGGGCGATGGATGATCCCATATCCATTGGTGTTTGACATCAGAGATGATATACGGGTGCTCAGTAGAGACTGGGTACACTGGACGGACTCGCCGAGAACTCCCAGATGGTATTATACCTTACGTCAGATGGCAGTTCTCTGGTGACACTGGTACAGAGTAGTCTGTTGACCCGAGATCGTCATAGAGTCTTGTGTGGTTCCCACTGTGCTTTGATTTCCATCTTACCACGTCCAAAAGGGCGTGCAAAACGGTGGTTTTTGGGTACAGTCCCGAGTCACATGGAGACAATGAGCGATAGGAGGGGATTCGTCTCTCCCGGTATAGGGAGTTGATGTTGCGCTGTGTTCGATTGGCTATAACCGGAAATCCCTGGCCAGGGTTGCTGAGATTTACTGGTAAGTGTTACCAGTAGTTTCTCGAACTGTTATAGACCTCATATCGACACGACTTATCGAGCTATTGGGGTCTGACGTTTACCACCCCTAGGCGAGATATGCGACATATCAGACGATCAGACCGGACTGTACGGTAGTGTTACTAGTTGGATTCACTGGAGTGTGAGCGGGCTTTCTCGTCGATCTTCAGATCGCTCAATACCCGGGTGGCCGTTATGATTAGCAGACCGCTTGCGGCTTGTGGATGCTTGATATGATCATCATCTGCTGCCGGCGTATTGACGAGTCTTTAGAGTCCTACACAGAGGTTTTCTGGCTCAAGCGAAACGAAATAGGAGCGCATATGAGATATGTGCGGGACCGAGAATAATGCGTGTATGTGATACCGTATTCTATTCTCGCGATGAATGTGTCGACTGGTTGTATGCGATATAACCTAGTTATCGATTCAAGCATTGATTCGATAAACCGATACATAGGATACTAGTCGGTTATATGCGATATGACCGGATCGTTAAATCAAGTGTTGATTTAATGATTTAATGTATAATTATATATTTGATATATTACTTTGCATTAACTAGTATTGGTTCACTTTAAATGGATTTTCTCACTTGGGTTGTGCACATTGTATATATGATATACTTTTGTACACAAGTTTGTATCATGTTTGATGATACATGCTTACTAGGGTTTGTGTGAAGATTAAACCATGGTTGTAGATTGGTTAGGGTTTTCATTTTCTTATTCCTTTATTTATTTATTTATTCTTTTTGGAAAAATGAAAAGCATAAAGGAAAATGGTGGCTTTGTTTGTTTTCTAGTTGAAGCTTCATGAAGCTTTGACCAAAGTGACCATTTTGTCTCATGCTTAACCCTAACCACTCCATTAACCCTAGTTTAATCTCTACACTTGACCATGGTTCATTATATGATAAGTATTGATTTTCTTTTCAAAAAAAAAAAAACTTATCATAATATTCTTCTTCTTCTTCATCTTCTTCTTCCATGAAGAAGCTTGCTTCATCAATGGTGATTGATGAAAACAAGTGAGAAATCCAATTCTAAAGTCTACCCACTTCCTATTTCTTCATCCTCTACCTCTTGCCAAGTAGTAGAGTGTGTTTTCTTCACAAGTTTCTTGACTTGGTGAAGTGAGAGCTTGATCTAGTGATGCCTCGACGTAGATCATCTTCGGCATCGTCGTCGATGACCTAGCCCGTCCATTCTCCGATGAATCCGACGCTAGAGCCCGGGATCCGTTTTGGACAGCGAGGAGACATCATCACGGAGCTATGGAGGTGGAGCACCGGATCTACAAAGGTTGTATTTCCGTTCCTTTAGTAAAATAGTTTACTAGTTGCATCTTTCGCCTAGACATCTAGCTAACGATCCGTAGTTTAGAGTTTCTCGGCACCGTATTTTTTTGAAATTGGCATGGTTGATGCCTTGTGGGACCTCATTAGGGTGCCTAGGAACCCTACACTTTTAAGGCGCTAGCGCACAAAGCGCTAGCGCACAAAGTGCTAGCGCCCGAGCGCCCACGTTCCTGGCACGTGAAGCGCTAGCGCCCAAAGCGTTAGCACCCAAAGCGCAGGCGCTTTTCCCACGCATCCTTTGGATACCCTTTCCCTTTTTATGTGTGTGTGTGTGTGTGTGTGTGTGTGTGTGTGTGTATGTATGTATGTATGTATACACACCCACATACTTCACCACACTGTTCCCGTTAGAAAAAATTTCTAACGGTGTGCTGCCCCGCACCACGCAAGGGGGCTGCTAGCCCTCTTGTAGGGTTGCTAGGCACACGCACAAGGGTCTATGAGGCATCAACCATACCCGATTAAAATTTTAGCCGTGCCGAACAACCCAAAGTCGGATCTTTAAACTAGAGTTTATGTGAAAACAAGCATGTTAAACACTTTAACACTAAGTGAGAGGGATTACAATCTTTGTAGATCCGGTCCTTCACTTCATAAGCTCCGTGTTGTGGTCCCTTCGCTGTGATCATCGTGTTCCGGACTCTCGAGAAGCTCCACGAAGAGAAAGATGCAGTCTTGCTTCCGATCTTCGATAACATAGATGATCTGCCTTGAAGTTTCATTAACACAAGCTAGCACTCACTAAATGAAGTGAACACCCTCATCTAAATAGCAAGGATAGATGAGGATGATGAATAGGATTTTTAGCTCTCATTTATAATCTTTTTCTCACACATAATCATCACTTAGAAAAACTAGTAAGCTTTTTTCCATGAAAAGAAGAAGGAAGAAGAAGAAAAATAAATCATAATCCTTTTGTGATGAATAATGCAAAGAAGATAATGATGAATAATGCAACCATGGTTGCTAAACCTTTGTAGAGAATTAACCAAGGGCTAGGGTTTGGGTTGGGTTAAAGCATGAGTCATTTGAAAATATCTTGCACAAAACAAAAAGAAACCTTCTAGAATCATCAAGAAGGAACTAACCCAAAACAAACCCTAACCTTGTTTAATCTCCACTGAACATGTTGCATTAGTTATCATATCATGTTACAATATTATATATCACATATATAATATTTATTGTAACAATATAAAATAATGCAATTAACATATATCGCATATATATCAATGTATTACCCGAGTGAGAAAAAGAATCTTTTAGTGGGCTAATATTAGTTAATGTAATTTAATATATCATATATATTATTATACATTAAATTATCGAATCAACACTTGATCCGACAATCCGGCTATATCGCATATAACCGACTAATACGATGACCCGGATATATCACATATACCCGGCCGATATCTCATATCGCGAGAATCCAATACGGTATCACATACCGCATTATCCTCGGTCCCGCACATATCACATATGTGCTCCTACTCCGTTTTGCCTGAGTCAAGAAACCTCTGTATAGGACTCTAAAGAATCGTCAATACGCCGGCAGTAGGTGATGATCATATCAAACACCCACAAGCTGCAAGCGGTCAGCTAAGCATAACAGCCACCCAGGTATTGAGCGCTCAGAAGATCAACAAGCAAGCATGTACATTCTCATGTGAATCCATTCAGTAACACTCCCGTACAGTCCGGTCTCGTCGTCTAATATGTCGCATATCTCGTCTAGGGGTGGTAAACGTCAGACCCCAGTAGCTCGATAAGTCGTGTCGATATGAGGTCTATAACAGTTCGAGAAACTACTGATAACACTTACCAGTAAATCTCAGCAACCCTGGCCAGGGATTTCCAGTTATAGCCAATCAAACACAGCACAACATCAACTCCCTATACCGGGAGAGACGAATCCCCTCCTATCGCTCATTGCCTCCATGTGATTCGGGACTGCACCCAAAAGCCACCTTTTTGCATGCCCTCTTGGACGTGGTATGATGGAAATCAACGCACAGTGGGAATCACACAAGACTCTATGACGATCTCGGGTCAACAGACTACTCTGTACCAGTGTCACCGGAGAACTGCAATCTGACGTGAGGTATAATACCATCTAGGAGTTCTCAGCGAGTCCGTCCAGTGTACCCAGTCTCTACTGAGCACCCGTACACCATCCTTGATGTCAAACGCCGATGGATATGGGATCATCCATCGCCCATCATATGGGTCAAGATGCGTATACGCTAGTCTACTCTGGTGCATCGATGCCCTGTCTCGATACACCCTCGACTAGGAACAGTTATAGGATGTACTCGTCGACTACCGTGGCCCCACTAGTATGATCTCATTATAGTCCCAGTAGTCGAGTACATATCCTAAGGGCTTTATCAACATGTAATATAGAGACAATCAGAGTACACGTTAAGATAAAGTACAACCAGATAGCATACTATCATGTCGAGCAAGAAAGTCCTCCCTATATATGTCCAAGCATCCATTACAATATACATCGTATGTACAGTAATGGCCTCTAGGGCATACATATAACTAACACCCCTTGACCCCCAGCCCGCTATCCGGGTAGCGGGACCCCTGTAAAAACTTTGCGGGGCCCCCGATATATCCAAAACCCCTTCAAAACACAATACTGCACATTAAGTTCGTATGACTTGTTTGACCCGTCAATCGAAGGTTCTCTCACTCCAAAGGCGAGGGGTAATTAACGGCAGCTTAGTCCGCGGCTGCCGGAGATTTGGATCCCCACGATCAATAAACCCCTGCCTACCCTAGGCAGGGAATCTGTACTGCGCCTGACAAGCGCGCGCACATGTTCCTATCTCAATGGGATGACGAAAAACACCCTACAGATCCTGGCACGCCCGGTGGGACCAGTCTCTCCTCCCATATTTCGGGTCAAACAGGTCATGCGAACTCAATCAATATACATGTCTATATTTATACTAAAATAATGCTCTTTCATGCAGGTTTTCAGGCATTCAACTTTCAACGACAATGTCTCCCAAGACGAATTCAGCTTCCAACGCGACCCCGATTCCGTACGTAGTCAAGATCAATGCTCGTGTGGTTCTCCCCGCAAGCCTCAGTCGACAGTGGGAGGAACTGCCCCGCCAGTTTGGTTCTGTCATCATCTACCCTGCCGGAAGCGCTCATCTAGCAGAAATCCCGGCAAAACAGGTGGCCAAGCCGGTCTGAAGGGCAAGAGGCCGAATGTTGTGATCGCTAAGGCACCACAACCGAAACATAAGATGGTGTCTGAACGACTCTCGGGTGCTCCAGCTGGGAAAAAGACTCCGGTACAAAGGGCAACATCAAATGTTGCGGACGAGCTCAGGCGCTGAATCTAACAAATGCACGATCGGGCGTCTTCCTTGGCCTATCTATCAATCGGTCTACGGCGTCTTCCCGAAGGGCCGAAGTCTGCCAAGTGCTTAAAACAGAAAAGTTAAGGCAGAAGCGGCTCAGATATCGAGCCAACAAGAGGGCCAGGACTACGGCCAAGTGGAATCTTATGAGATTACAAGAGCAGAATCATCCTGCGATGATGGCTGAGTTGACCGTAAAAGTCAGCAATTCTTTCGATCCTCTGAAGTGGGTTCAGAAAAATGTCATGACTGCCAGAATCAAAAAGACGGCGATCCGTACGTTGCTGCAAAGAGACGTGTCCCGGCCCCAACAGAAAAAGTATGACACTGTCTCTTCAAGAGTCTATCAGGCGCTCTGTGCCGCATGAAAACAGCGGGGCAAAACCAAAAAGGAAGCATCAGCACCATTCAAGAAGCCGGCCAAGCCAGCCGCCTTCAGTCGACTTCCCGTTACCGAAACAGGAGGGTCAAGACAGCGATCCATGAAATCATCTGCCGATAATAAAAAAGACGGCTGGATATGTTATCTATATGGTCTATATGGCGGGCAGGCGCCCCAGCGACAACCTTCGCAGCAAAAGCAAGGATGGGGCCACCATATCCCAAGCCCAATCTGGCTTGAATGTGGTTGCCGCCTCCCAAGATCAGCCGCCTCTGCTGGATGATGAAAACCCTCTCGATGAGGATGATAGGCAGAAAGACCCGTCAGTCCATGCATAATCAAGCTCGGATAGCGAGGAAGAGCCAAATTTCCGCCCCAGGACCGCAGAGCAAGAGCTGCTTCAAGAGCTTCGAAAACAGCTCAGGAGCAAAGATAAAGAGATGGCCAAACTCTATTCGAAAATTGACGACCTAACAAATGTTGTGATGCAGCCTATGGCTCAAATTGCTCGAGCGCCTCCCAATCAAGCACAAGTAGCTACTCATGAGCCGGATGATGACAATCCGAAGCGGCCGATGCCTGTCCCTTTGGGTCCAAGATTGGTCGAGCCGCATGAAAGTCGGCCACATTCCGCTTCTGGGGACGCCTTGGCCCTAGACGGCACTATCCCGCTAACACAAGATCAGATAATGGATTTGGTCACCAGCAAGGTTAAAACATTGGTAGCCGAAGCTGAAGCTCAGAAAGAAATTGGCAGTAGTGGGCGGCCATATCCCGCACAGTATGATCTGATCGAGTTCCCGAGCGGCTACATCATTCCTAAGTTCGGAAGATTTGACGGGACGGGAAATGCAAATCAGCACGTCGCCCACTTTAAAGCATCATGCAGAAATACAGGGGGCAATGATGCACTCTTTCTTCGTCAGTTTGTCAACAGCCTGACCGGTGTCGCTTTTGACTGGTACGCGAGTTTACCAGACGGGTCCGTCATTACCTTTGCCCAAATGGAGTCTCTGTTTCGGCAAAGGTTCATGAGTGTCAGTGATAAAATCTCCATTGTTGACCTGGTGAGGACCAAGCCGGGGAAGAATGAAAGCAACACCGACTTTATCGCCCGATGGCGTAATCTCACAGTCAAGTGCGAACCGCCGCTGGAGCAGGACCAATCCGTCAGCCTCCTCATTGGGAACCTCAGCAATTGGATGGTCCCATTCTTGTGTACAGCAGGCCTCAAGATGTTTCAAGAGCTAACTAAGAAAGTCCAAATGCTGGAACGCTCGAAGCAAGAGTCTATCCCGGACTCTCAGGGAGACAAGACTTGGAAAAGCAAGCGGGATGACAACCGTAGAAGTGGGAGTTCCAGCAGTACTAATGTCTTCAATGCATCCGATAATAAAGAAAAGCGAAGGGCGGGCGAATCCAAAACCAACCGGTCTTGAAAGCCGTTGCTGGGAGGAGATAGGCCTTCCCTATAGGAGAAAAAGAACAAGGTTTACTCTTTCAAAAGGGACAAGGTCCGCAAAATATTTAAAGATGCCTTGAACAACGGTCTACAATTGCCGGAGTCAAAAAAACATCAAGAAGCAAAAATGACCGACAATCCCCTGTATTGTTGTTGGGCTTCCCTTGCACCTAGTCTAGGGTTTGGTAGCATCACTCATGTAACTTTAAAATTTAGAGAGGTGCAAAGCAAGCAAACCATGAATCTTTACCAGAAATTCAAGGGTAACAAGTTTGTATCACATACAAAGAACTAAAGAGATTGGATTAAAACCTTTGTAGTCTGTTCTTTCGCTTCATAAGCTCCATGTTGAGGTCCCTTCACTGCGATCATCAAGAACTCCGACTCTCGTGAGGCTCCAAGAGGTGAATGATGCATCTTTCTTGAAGCCTTCTTGATCTAAGATAATCTACCATGAAGAATCTCTAACCCAAGCTTACACTTCACTAATGAACTTATTAGAGAAGTGAACACCCTAATCTAAGTGGCTAGAATAGATGAGGATGATGAAGTAGGAATTATTCTCTCTTTTGTTTTCAATTTCTCACACTTAATCATCACAAACATAAAACTTAGTGAAGCTTTTTCAAGAGCAAGAAGAAGAAGAAGAAGCTAAACCTTTTGTGATGAATAATGAATTATTGTTGTGGTTACAATTGCAACCATGGGTTAAGAATGAAAGGCTTAACCTTATAGAGAATAAACCATAGGTTAAGGGTTTTTGGTTTGGTTAATAAATATCTTCACAAAATATCAAAGGATGAAGACAAAAGTCAAACCTTTATGAAGCTTCATGAAAGCTCATCCAAAGCTTAACCCTAATCCAAACCCTAGCTAGGTTTAAACTCTAAAACCATATTGCATTTGTAACCCTAACATGTTACAATATTATATATCACATATACAATATATTTTGTAACAAAAGAAAATAATACAATTAACATATATCGCATATACATCAATATATTATCCAGTGAGAAAATGAATCAATAAAACAAGCTTATATTAGTCGACGTAATGTAATATATCACATATATAATTACACATTAAATTATCGAATCAACACTTGATCCGACAATCCGGCTATATTGCATATAACCGACTAATATAACATGTACCAATTCATCGAATCAACACTTGATCCGATGACCCGGCTATATCACATATACCCGGCCGATATCTCATATCGCGAAAATAGAATACGGTATCACATATCGTATTATTCTTGGTCCCGCACATATCACATATGTGCTCCTACTCCGTTTTACCTGAGCCAGGAAACCTCAGTATAGGACTCTAAAGAATCGTCAATACGCCGGCAGTAGGTGATGATCATATCAAACACCCATAAGCTGCAAGCGGTCAGCTAAACATAACAGCCATCCAGGTATTGAGCGCTCAGAAGATCAACAAGCAAGCCTGTACATTCTCCTGTGAATCCAATCAGTAACACTACCGTACAGTCCGATCTCTTCGTCTCATATGTCGCATATCAAGTCTAGGGGTGGTAAACGTCAGACCCCAGTAACCGATAAGTCATGTCGATGTGAGGCTCATAACAGGTCGAGAAACTACTGATAACTCTTACCAGTAGCACTCCATATCAGTCCTGGCTAGGGACTTCCAGTTATAGCCAATCGAACACAGCACAACATCAACTCCCTATACCGGGAGAGACGAAACCCCTCCTATCGCTCATTGCCTCCATGTGATTCGGGATTGTACCCAAAAGCCACCGTTTTGCATGCCCTCTTGGACGTAGTAAGATGGAAATCAAAGCACAGTGGGAATCACACAAGACTCTATGACGATCTCGGGTCTACAGACTAACCTGTACCAGTGTCACCGGAGAACTGCTATCTAACGATAGGTATAATACCAACTAGGAGTTCTCGGCGAGTCCGTTCAGTGTACCCAGACTCCACTGAGCACCCGTACACCATTTTTGATGTCAAACGCCGATGGATATGGGATCATCCATCGCCCATCATATGGGTCAAGATGCGTATACGCTAGTCTACTCTGGTGTATCGATGCCCTGTCTCGATACACCCTCGACTAGGAATAGTTATAGGATATACTCGTTGACTATCCTGGCCCCACTAGTATGATCTCATCATAGTTCCAGTAGTCAAGTACATATCCTAAGGGCTTTATCAACATGTGAGAGCAAGACAGTAAACCAATACAAGTCAACATGTTAAAACAAAGTGAAACCAGATAGCATACTTGTTAGTGTATATGCCCTAGAGGCCATTACTGTATCATACTAGTTTGTATATTACTTGATGGAAGCTTGGGATATTCACAGTTGTATATACAATCTTGCTCGAAATGGTAGTATGCTACTTGGTTTGTCTCTGCTTTAATATGTGCATGTGTTTCTTTTAGCATATCGCTGATATACATATTAGTAGAGCCCTTAGGATCTTTGCTTGATTACCAGCGTTGTGATGGCGCTCACACTCGTGGGAGCTGGGTAATCCATAAGCACATCCTTATACTGGTCCCTGGTCGTTGGACTATCGAGACAGGGCATCGATACTCCGGAGTAGACTAGCGTATGCGCTTCTCATCCCAGCGTGGGAGACGGTCTGTCCCACAGCCGTCAGTACGTCGTACTTGAGATAGTATGCGGGTGCTCGTTAGGTTACGAGTACACTGGACAGGACTCGTCGGGAACTGTTGGTTGGTATTATACCTATCGTCAGTTATCAGTTCCCAGGTGACATGAGTACAGCTTAGTCCGCTGACTTGACACTGTCACTTCGCCTCGAGTGTGTTCCCACTGCACTTTGATTACTACCCTACCACGGCTCAAAGGAGTCGTGCAAATAGGTAGTTTTTAGGTGCAGTCCCGAAGCACTTGGAGGCAGTGACGGTTAGACAGGATTCGTCTCTCCCGGTATTGGGGGTTGACATCGCGCTGTGTCCAGGAAAGCCATTACACGAGTAGTCCCTGGCCAGGGCAAGCGAGATATACTGGTAGGTTTCCAGTGTTATCTCAGGGCGTTCTGGGCTACACTCCGACATGACTTGTACCGCTATTAGGGGACTGACGTTCACCGCCCCCCTAGGCCCGCCATGCGATGTATCAGATGAACAGACCGGACTGTACGGAGACTGTCACATACAGGCTCAGTAGGAGTTCAGATGGGGTTCACCTCGTCAGTCTTCTTATCGGCATCTACCTGGGGACCGTTACTTACAGCTAGTGCCGCTTGCGGTCTGTGGTTATACCCACTGCCAGCGTAGAGTCGAGTCTTTAGAGTCCCACACAGAGAGCTATTCGCCTTTAGGCAAAATGAGTAGAGGTCGCATGGTTTTTGCGACAGGGTTCGTTCACATCCGCGCACTCGTGCACGTTTGCTGTCCGGACAGCTTATACTAGCGGGCTTTGGTTTAAGCCAGATCCTAGTATATGATTTGGGATTGGTTTTATCTCATTGTATTCGTGTTCCTCGGATCACGAATACGGGTGCGTATGCACAGTTGCTTGAGACAGAGGGAGAGGACTTTGATTAGGGTTAATGACCATTGTCATTTTATTAACCCTAATGCTTATGTGTGTATTATGGTTAATTGATATTAGTTTAATATAATTGTGTATGGTTATGGTTGTTGACCATTTGACCTTCTTGACTTGTTGGCCTAGGTTGATACTTTAACCATCATCATTTCATTTGGAAGATGCTCTTTGATCCTTGCAATTTGCATTAAAAATGAAATGATAATGGTCATGTCTTGATTAACCATGACAATTATCTAGCTAATTATCAATTTATAATAATTCACACATATATGTGAGAATGGTTGTTTATTCTCTCATTCTATCATTCACTTTCTCTCTCTTGTTCTTCCTCTCCCTCAAGCTCTCCCCTCTTATGTGTTGAGAAACACTTGAGCTTGAGAAAAACCTCTTCTTGATAATCTTTACTCTCATCTAGGGTTTTAGGACTAGCACTTCTAGCACCCTAGTTACTTCTAGCTTGAAGTTGAAGCCAAAGGTTGAGGCTTTCGGGTGGATCCTTCTTCGACTCAAGAAGACGACAAAGGTGATCCCTTTCTACTACTCCAAGGAGCAATGAGAGAAGGACATAAAGCCCTAGGTATAACCATTCTACCCTTTAGCTAGTTTCTAGTTAGCTTTAGCTTGTTTTTGTTTAGCAAAGATCCTTCTTTGTCTAGTCCACGTTGCCTAAAGTGATAAAAATCCGATTTTTATTCCTTTTTCCGCCTCCCCGCAAGCACCGTGGTGGGCAACGTGGACTTACAATACTATCATATCGAGCAAGAAAGTCCTCACTATATATATCCAAGCATCCACTATAATATACATCATATGTACAACAATGGCCTCTAAGGCATATATACAACTAACAATCTCCCACTTGCACTAAGGCCAGCTGTTGTAGTATCTTATACCCAACATCCCGAAGAGTCTCTCAAATTGTATTTGGGGAATGGCCTTCGTGAGTGGATCAGCAGTGTTGTCCTTCGTGTCAACTCTCCTAACCTCGATCTCGCGGCGATCAGGTGATACCGCCTCAGAATATGTCTGGACTTCTGATGGGACCTGGGTTCCTTGGACAAAGCCATAGCTCCATTGTTATTACAATACAAAGGTATTGGATGCTCAATGGACAGAACCACTCCAAGTTCAGTGATGAACTTCTTCATCCAGACAACCTCTTTGGCAGCATCGTTGGCAGCGATGTATTCAGCCTCCATCGTCGAGTCTGCCACGGTTTCTTGCTTGGAACTCTTCCAACAAACCGCCTCTCCATTTAGGGTAAAGACAAATCCCGAGTGCGACTTAGAGTTGTCCTTATCACTTTGGAAGCTTGAACGGTAAAGGACTCGACCTGGAGTTCACCGTTACCATACACCAAGAACATCTCCTTAGTCCTTCTCAAGTAGTTGAGAATGTTCTTCACAGCTATCCAGTGACTCTCTCCTGGATCTGCTTGATACCTGCTCACTACACTTAGTGAGTATGCTACATCGGGTCTGGTACATAGCATCGCGTACATGATAGAGCCTACTGCCGAAGCATAGGGTATCCCTTGCATGCGAGCTCTCTCCAAATCAGTCTTAGGAGACATCTCTTTGGAGAGAGAGTCCAGAGATCGTGGGTTGGTTACCACGCTTGGATTCTTCCATACTAAACCTCTTTAGTATGGTGTCAATCCACCTGGATTGGGACAATCCCAATATCCGTTTAGATCTGTCTTTATAGATCTTAATTCCCAAAATGCAGGAGGCATCATCTAGATCTTTCATTAAGAATCTATGTGATAAGAAGAGCTTGACCGAGTGCAGCATAGGAACATCATTTCCTATCAAGAGTATGTCGTCTACGTACAATACGAGGAAGACAACCTTACTCTCTACAACTTTCTTGTAAATACAAGGTTCATCTACGTTTTTGATGAAGTCAAACTCTTTGACTACAACATAAAAACAGATGTTCCAACTCTGCGATACCTGTTTTAACCCGTAGATGGATTTAAGCAGCTTGCACACCTTTCCGCTGCTCCCACTATCTACGAAGCCCTCTGGCTGAGTCATGTACACGCACTCCTCTAAATCACCATTTAGAAAGGCGGTCTTAACATCCATTTGCCAGATTTCGTAGTCATGGTATGCAGCAATGGCAAGTAAGATCCGGATGGACTTAAGCATAGCCACTGGAGAAAAGGTTTCGTCATAATCCACACCTGGTCGTTGACGAAAATCCTTTGCAACAAGTCTAGCTTTGAAAGTCTCCACTTTTCCATCTACACCAAGTTTCTTCTTAAAGATCCACTTGCTCCCAATGGTTTTACCCCTTCAGGAGCAACTTCCAAAGTCCATACATTGTTGGTGTACATGGATTCCATCTCAGATCGCATTGCATCCAGCCACTTCACAAAGTCACCAATCGTGATGGCCTGCTCGAAGCTAGTGGGGTCATCATCTTCCATGATGCAATCTTCGCTCCCACCATCAATGAGAAAACCGTAGTATCTCTCAGGTGGATGAGAAACCCTACTAGATCGGGGAGCGGCTGAGGTTCGTCGGAAACTACTGAATCCTCTGGTTCCACTAAATCTTCAGTTGCAGTTTGTGGTGCTGGAACTTCTTCCAACTCTACCGCTTCGCCACTAATTTCTTTTACAAGAAATTCCTTTTCTAAAATAGTGGCGTATTGAGAAACAAACACCTTTTGCTCCTCAGCGTGGTAGAAAATATATCCTTGGGAATTCTTAGGATATCCCACAAACTTGCAAAGAACTGATCGTGCATCGAGTTTGTCCGGATTTTGCCTTTTGACATAGGCCGGACAACCCCATATCTTAACTCGTTTAAGATATGGTCTCTTCCCACTCCATATCTCATATGGTATGGTAGGTACAGATTTAGATGGAACTTGATTCAATAGGTATGTCGCTGTCTCAAGCGCATAACCTCAAAAGGAAATAGATAACTTAGCAGTTCTCATCATAGAGCGCACCATATCTAATAGGGTGTGATTCCTCCGTTCCGATACACCGTTGTGCTGTGGTGTATAAGGAGGAGTAAGCTGAGAGAGAATCCCATTCTCTTTTAGATAATCCAGGAACTCATTGCTCAAGTATTCTCCTCCTCGATCTGATCGAAGAATCTTAATACTTTTGCCCGTTTGGTTCTCTACTTCGTGCTTATATTCCCTGAATTTCTCAAAAGCTTCAAACTTGTGTTTCATCAGGAACACATGTCCGTATCTTGAGAGATCGTCAGTGAATGTAATGAAGTAGGAAGAACCGTTCCTGGCATGTGTAGACATGGGACCACATACATCACTATGTATTAGTCCCAAGAGTTCTGTAACTCTTTCTCCGTGTCCACTAAACTAAGTTTTTGTCATCTTGCCTTTGAGACATGACTGGCAAGTGTCATAAGATAAAAATTCGAACGGATTCAAATATCCATCCTTATGCAATTTAGCTAGCCGTATCACATTGATATGACCAAGTCTACAATGCCACAAGAAGGATTCGTTCATTTCTGAACTCTTCCTCTTGTGTGTATTTTGCACATTAAGTACTGTAGTTTGATTGAAAACGTATATGTCATTATTTAATGAGCCTGATCCAATAAACTTTTGATTCAGGAAGATGTTCATAACATTATCCTGTACTACAAAATTATATCCCTCTTTACTCAATAAAGAAACTAATATAAGATTGCATATCAGGGTCGGAATGTAATAGCATTTGTTCAGAATCAATGTATTACTATTTGGTAACACAAGGTGATATTCGCCAACTATTTTGGCTGCAACATTTGCACCATTCGCTACTCTTACGGAATGATCACCCTCTCCCAGTTCTCTACCTTTCCGTAGCCTATGTAATATATTACATATGTGGGATCCTGATCCGGTATCTAATACTCAGGTCATAGAGTGACCTGAGAAACAGTTCTCGATAACAAACACGCCTGAAGAAGATGCATCAACATGCTTATTCTTCGTTTGGGTGGCGTGAGAATCCAGATATTCTACTATTCCCTGCTCGGACTTATAAAAATTATAAGTGGGAGCGGGACCAACGTTCCCCTGCTCAGTATAATAAGCGGGTTCAGTCAATACATCCATATTATTATCTTGATTAAGGTCTGACAAGGTCGCTACCTGGAGAAAGAGAGAGAGAAGAAAACACTTTAGCGTATGCTCTTGTAAGATTAGATTGGTTATTATCTTATCTAATCAGGATGGCTCCCACTGCTTTTTATCAAATCTTCCTTAAAACCCTAAAAGGTAAGACTAGCTGGGATTAATTACACTTTACAAGTTCGCCAATCTTTTGGTCAGGCCAATGTTGGTACTTTGAGGGAGGTTCCCCGTGCTTTCGCACAGACCTAATTAGAATAAACCTCATTTTCCCAGAAGCATAACCCCGTTAACACCTTTCTAAACACCTATTTGATCGGCTATTTGTCCTGTGTAAAATTCTCCCAGGAGTAACTCTTACTCGCAGTGGGTATCAGGATCCAACTATCTTATAGGAGGTATGCAATCTCATTGCAAATTGCAACACTTGAAATTCCCGATAATGCTTTCGCCCCTAGCAACTTATGACCTTAACATAGTCAACAAATCATAATTGCTAGCCAAGTTCAACCCGTCATTTCGCGATTGAATTAAACCCACCTGCAAAATCCTTAACATAGTCAACAAAGTCGTACAACTACCCTAATCCAATCACATCTCATGTTTTAGCAGATAGGCACTAATTAGCTACCGCACACTATGCCTTAACATAGTCAACAAACGTAGCACGAATACTAAGCAGTACTTATCTGAAATACCGGAGGGCTACGCAGGTTTTTATGAAAACCATGAGCGTAATGAACTTGATATCGTTGTAGAAACAAGTGATTTTGAAAAGGAGTGTTTTTTAGGCTTTTCTAGTTTCGCTAAAGAGGTCGCTCCCGGTGAAGGGATCTCGGCTCTTTCCTCATCGAATAAGGTGCAGGGTATATCATATATACCACTATGCAAAGCAAGAACTATAGAAGCAATCAAAAACTAAACTGTGAGTTTGTAACATCTGCCATTTTTGCTAAAGAGGTCACTCCCGGTGAAGGGATCTCGGCTCTTTCCTCATCGAATAAGGTGCAGGGTATATCACATATACCGCTATGCAAAGCAAAAACTGTAGCTACCCTTTTTGAAAATTTGATTCTATAACATCTTTTAGGTTTCTTTTCTTTTATTAATCTCATTAATAATTCCCATCATTTATGCTTCCTAAGCATCACAGAAGAAACGAAAATACAACGTACGCTTATGCCATCCGCATTCGCCACAATGTTCCGTTATGCACCGTCAGGTTACTTAACTAACGGCATACCGGGACGGGAATAGCGCGGGTGCAAAACATAAGCAACGTTTATTATATATCATATATACAATAATAAAGCATTCGTCTCACACATATAATATGACCACATCACAGTATATCAGCAGCAGAAGAAACATATGAAATATTGGATATACTAGGAGGTCCGTGTTTTATATCGAGCCTGTAAAAAACACGGATTCCACGGTTGCGATGAATAGCCAAACCCACATCCCTAGACCCCTACGAGAGCGGCAAGTAACGCTGTCAATTCCAGGGTTAGGAGACCCAGTCTCGACTCCTCGAGATGGCCTCCCACTGGACCCTAGAACCCGGTTACTTGTGCTCCCCTCCTCGGGTCTATCCTAATGCGGAAAAGTAAATAATATACAATGGTGACATCATCCTCAACCCGGAAATGCCCCAATAAAAGAATATTACATACAATGAATTTTACATGAATGAAAATAAAAACCCTCATCTCACATAAAAAAAAACCCGGCTATTCAGAACATGACGATCCAATATCACATATCACAGCAACATATAATATCTCATATCATCAACGTAAGCAAGTATGCGTATCCCGATTGTCGTTGATGTATAGCAACGAAGCCGGCAATACCCCACATACTACACTTACGGTCGCAGAAAAGAAAGTGAAAAACTACCACATTTGGAATCCAAAAACATCTTAGACATCGTAAACCCGAAACATCGCATATTACGGATTTCATGCCTAACAATTTGAATTCCACATATTGTATCACAATCACAGAATATCAAGACGATGTTTAACGTTTCGATCGAATCAACATACACTCACAAATTACCCTCGTGAGCTCAACACTTGAGCAAAATCAAAACACTCAAAAACCATGCCACAGTGTCTATGGACCAGCCGTAGAAGGAGTTAACCAATGCCTCACCTATGACGCCACGGAACTACGGCAAACCCTAGGGTTCGATCGCGGTTCCGTGGGCATAGAATCGAGGTAAGGTTAGTATAGTCTTCTAGGAGGTCCACAGGGGTACTTGCACGATTTTACGAATATAATCAACTTCGAAAAATTACAACACTTAGAAATTTCAGCGGGGTACAAAATGTGGTGTGCGAAGTTCGATCGAACTGCTAAAAATAGTCAAGGTTAACAATACAGTGTTAAATTATACGACTACGAAGCACTACGAATTAGCCCCAGGTCAAACTAATCATCACATGAAAACTGGATTAAGCAAACAATACTAGAAACCCCAAAATGAAGACACCAGAGCACAGAAGGAATACGGGGAGCAGAGGAGGTAGAAGGGCCGGCCAGGCCGGAATCCCTAGGTTGGTGCTCGGCCAAGATCTGAGCACCAGCCCCCGTATTTCACCCATGTTCATAAGATGGCCCATATATCATTCTGCACCTGTTTTAAAAAATTTTAAAGGACTTTTTACAAAATTTACAGAGAGCAAAATAAGGGTTTCTTAATACCGTATTTCGGAGTCGATTTCGTTTTCGTAATTTTTTTAACACCGTATCTAGAATTCTAGTTTAGCTCTGATACCACTGTTGGGCTTCCCTTGCACCTAGTCTAGGGTTTGGTAGCATCACTCATACCACTTTAAAATTTAGAGAGGTGCAAAGCAAGCAAACCATGAATCTTTACCAGAAATTCTAGGGTAACAAGTTTATATCACATACAAAGAACTAAAGAGATTAGGATTACAACTTTTGTAGTCCGTTCCTTCGCTTCATAAGCTCCGTGTTGAGCTCCCTTCGCTGCGATCATCAAGAACTCTGACTCTCGTGAGGCTCCAAGAGGTGAATGATGCATCTTGCCTGAAGTCTTCTTGATCTAAGATGATCTACCATGAAGAATCTCTAACCCAAGCTTACACTTCACTAATGAACTTATTAGAAAAGTGAACACCCTAATCTAAGTGGCTAGAATAGATGAGGATGATGAAGTAAAAATTTTGCTCTCTTTTGTTTTCGATTTCTCACACTTAATCATCACAAACATAAAACTTAGTGAAACTTTTTCAAGAGTAAGAAGAAGAAGAAGAAGCTAAACCTTTTGTGATGAATAATGAATTATTGTTGTGGTTACAATTGCAACCATGGGTTAAGAATGAAAGGCTTAACCCTTGTAGAGAATAAACCATAGGTTAAGGGTTTTGGGTTGGGTTAACAAATATCTTCACAAAATATCAAAGGATGAAGACAAAAGTCAAACCTTCATGAAGCTTCATGAAAGCTCATCCAAAGCTTAAACCTAATACAAACCCTAACTAGGTTTAAACTCTAAAACCATGTTGCATTTGTAACCCTAACATATTATAATATTATATATCACATATACAATATATTTTGTAACAAAAGAAAATAATACAATTAACATATATCGCATATACATCAATGTATTATCCAGTGAGAAAATAAATCAATAAAGCGAGCTTATATTAGTTGACGTAATGTAATATATCACATATATAATTACACATTAAATTATCGAATCAACACTAGATCCGACAATCCGGCTATATTGCATATAACCGACTAATATAACATGTACCAATTCATCGAATCAACACTTGATCCGATGAACCGGCTATATCACATATACCCAGCCGATATCTCATATTATGAGAATAGAATACGGATCCCATATCGTATTATTCTCGGTCCCGCACATATCACATATATGCTCCTACTCCGTTTTACCTGAGCCAGGAAACCTCTGTGTAGGACTCTAAAGAATCGTCAATATGCCGGCAGTAGGTGATGATCATATCAAACACCCACAAGCTGCAAGTCGTCAGCTAAACGTAACAGCCACCCAGGTATTGAGCGATCAGAAGATCAACAAGCAAGCATGTACATTCTCCTGTGAATCCAATCGGTAACACTACCGTACAGTCCGGTCTCTTCGTCTCATATGTCGCATATCAATTCTAGGGGTGGTAAACGTCAGACCCCAGTAACCGATAGGTCATGTCGATGTGAGGCTCATAACACGTTGAGAAACTACTGATAACTCTTACCAGTAGCACTCCATATCAGCCCTGGCCAAGAACTTCCAGTTATAGCCAATCGAACACAGCACAACATCAACTCCCTATACCGGGAGAGACGAAACCCCTCCTATCGCTCATTGCCTCCATGTGATTCGAGACTGTACCCAAAAGCCACCATTTTGCATGCCCTCTTGGATGTGGTAAGGTGGAAATCAAAGCACAGTGGGAATCACACAAGACTCTATGACGATCTCAGGTCTACAAACTAACATGTACCAGTGTCACCGGAGAACTGCTATCTGACGATAGGTATAATACCATCTAGGAGTTCTCGGCTAGTCCGTTCAGTGTACCCAGTCTCCACTGAGCACCCATACACCATCTTTGATGTCAAACACCGATGGATATGGGATCATCCATCGCCCATCATATAGGTCAAGATGCGTATACGCTAGTTTACTCTGGTGTATCGATACCCTGTCTCGATACACCCTCGACTAGGAACAGTTATAGGATGTACTCGTTGACTACCCTGGCCCTATTAGTATGATCTCATCATAGTTCCAATAGTCAAGTACATATCCTAAGGGCTTTATCAACATGTGAGAGCAAGACAGTAAACTAATACAAATCAACATGTTAAGACAAAGTGAAACCAGATAGCATACTATCATATCGAGCAAGAAAGTCCTCACTATATATATACAAGCATCCACTATAATATACATCATATGTACAACAATGGCCTCTAGGGCATATATACAATTAACAATTGCCCGTACCACCAAGTAGTGAGCCATGCGATCGAGTATTGCTATATCTTCAAGGACTGGGTCGAGAAGCAGTACAAGGCTGGAGAGATCAAGCTGTCCAAAAGTGTGTTGGTGAACAATCAAGTTGCAACCACCAACTTTATACAGATAGAAGCTGAAGCCTTCTGTGAGCAAACAGCTGAACCCGCTGCCTTGACAAACGAAACTTACTCACCGCAAACTCCGTAGAGTACGCACATATCTAATAAGACAAAGAAGATGATAAAGATACTTCAGAAAGAGCCCAGGACGGAATGGGAAGGGCAGAAGAAGCCTACCTTTCCAGCTGCCAATGCGGCTCCATCAGGCTCAAGATCCAAAAAGCTCAAGAAGAAGAAAAGTGCAGCTCGGCGCGAAAAGGAGTCTGCAGGGAGATCGACCATTCAAAAATATATCGATTCCCTCGAAGACTATGAACAGAAGGAAAGAACTCTGATTCAATTGAAGGAGTTTCTCCCTGTACAAGCGGCTAAAATTCTGGAGAAGTTAGAAGAAGACTCCAATGAAAAGATCCCATAGTGACCTGCTATGCCATCCATCTTGGCAGCAACTCTGATGAAGAGCTATGTTTTCCCGAAGAGGACGAGGAGCTCGCCACAAAGGCCAACCAAATCCAGTTTAGCAGCGGCAGGGCTCTTCCGCCAAATCAGGGAAACACCCCAAAAGGAAAGGAAAAACAGGTGGCTAATGAGGAAGATGGCAGAGAGCCGGCTAATGAAAACTCAAGTCCTTTCTCAGTGGACTACAATGTCTTGGCTCATCTCCGAAAGCTCCCGTCTTTCCTGAGCATTTACAATGCCTTGGTCCTATCTAAAGAGCTTAGAGATGTTCTCATTCACGCTCTACAAAACCCCGAGCGGTATCAGGCTCGCTTTGCAGAAATTAATATGAAAGAAGCCCAGTACGCTCTACATGCCGCCGCAATCACATTTAAGGATGAAGACTTACTACTGGGAACGGCTGAGCATAATCGGCCGCTTTACGTGATCGGGTACAGCGATGGAGATCGGATTAATCCCATATTGATGATCCGGGATCCTCAGTCAACATCATGAACTTGCGGACTCTAAAGAGTTTGTCAATGGACGTCTGACACCTGTCAACGGGAAGGATTGTCATTCAAGGCTTCAATCAAAACTGTCAGCAAGTTCTGGGGTCTATAGTTTTGCCAATCAAATATGGGGATCTGCAAACTGAAGCTATGATATACGTGATCAACGCTGACACATCTTATAAAATTCTCTTAGGACGGCCATGGCTCTATGATTACGGCATCATTCCGTCAACTCTCCATCAATGCATGAAGTATACTAAAAATGGCGAAGAAAGACGCATTGACGGAGACATCCAGCCATTCGGTGTGCATGAAGTCCGTTATGAAGATTCTCGGTACTTCATGAACCACCAAAATGCTAAGCCACAACTGACTGAGGATAGAATGGCCCCAAGACTCAAAAGCAAATCTAAGCTGGCTGTCACTTTCAAAAGCAAAAACGCCCAAGTGCGCCCGCATTTCGGTAGCGACTCTGATGAGTCCGACGCTAGAAGTCCGTCCTTCTGTAAAACTTGCCCTCGTTTTGGTAGCGATACGGACGAATCCGATATTGAAAGCCCATCTAGCAGCAAAGTCCGGCCTCATCTTGGCAGCGATACTGAAGAGTCGGTGGAAGAGGACCTGCCGTGTAATAGCTGTGCAAATTGGACCCCCATGCAGCAAGCGAAATTACGAGAGACCTTCGAAATTGCAGAAGGGTCCCTAGCCATCACAACGGTGCCGGAACGGATGTGCAAAGAGCTCGATGCATTGTCAGTCTCTACCGTGGACCAGCTGAAAACTTTCTACGTTCCTGGGAGGAAAAGTGGACAGAAGGGCATCCTGTTTTATGGGTCAAACCCTGTTGTGCACCCGGACGATTAGTCTGTTGCATGCCTTCCCTATGAGAGAGGCATAAAGGCCGTCCTCAATCCCAGATACTATGACCTGAGATGCGGGAATATTTCAAAAGGTGCGGATGCCGGTTATATCAAACCGAGTCCGAAGCAAATTTTTATGAAGGGTTATGGCATCCGCCCCAGGTCCGAGCACTCATCGATGGACGCATTCCAGATAGACGGGGCATAGGCTTCATTCAACCTGATTCCAAAGCGTGCTACATGATCCATGTTGGTGAAGCCAGCGAAAGATCAAATGATGATAACGAGATAGCCAAGCCAGAAGAAGCTCCTCAAAAGCTCAAAGATGGCGGACAAGCAACCTTCGACGAGCTAGAAGAGATTGATTTAGAAACGCCCGATAATCCAAGGCCGACCTACATCAGCTCACTCTTATCAGAAGAAATGAAAGCGCAGATAATCGCCCTGCTGCACGAGTTCGTCGACTGCTTCGCGTGGACGTATAAAGAAATGCCTGGACTTTCCCCTGAAGTGGCCGTGCATAAGCTGGCTATTTCTCCAGATGTCAAGCCAGTCAAACAAGCACCTCGAAGAATGAGAAGGGAACTGGAAGAAAAGGTCATCGAGGAAACCAAGAAACTCATCGATGCTGGCTTCATCAGGGAAGAGAAATATGCGGAGTGGATCGCATGCATAGTCCCAGTGAAGAAGAAAAATGGGGAGATCCGAGTTTGTGTCGATTTTAAGGACCTCAACAAGGCATGTCCTAAAAACGACTTCCCGCTACCGGTCATGGAAATGATGGTCGATGACACCTCAAATTACGAGTTGTTCACCTTTATGGATGGCTCGTCTGGGTATAATTAGATCAAGATGTGGCCTGAGGATGAGAAGCACACAGCATTTCGGACCCCGGTCGAAATATACTACTACAAAGTGATGCCGTTCGGACTGAAGAACGCAGGTGCTACATATCAAAGGGCAATGACCAATATCTTTGATGACCTAATTCATAAGGTCATCGAATGTTATGTTAATGATCTGGTCATCAAGACTAAAGCCAAGGCCGATCACATCCAAGATCTTAGGACCGTTCTCACCAGACTGAGGGAGTACGATCTGAAAATGAATCCTCTGAAGTGCGCTTTTGGCGTGTCATCGGGAAAATTCCTAGGCTTCATAGTCCGACATCAAGGGATTGAAGTTGACCTATCCAAGATAAAGGCCATCATGGAGATGCCCCCTCCAAAGAATCTGACGCAGCTAAGATCTTTTCAAGGCAAGCTTGCTTATATACGAAGGTTTATCTCAAATTTATCAGGGAGATGTAGGCCCTTCTCAAAGCTCATAAAGAAAGGAGCTCCTTTTGTCTGGGATGCTGAATGTCAAGAAGCATTCGAAAGCATCAAACACTACTTGTTGCACCCTCCAGTGCTGGCCGCTCCCAATCTAAATAAACCGCTGATTCTCTACACTGCCGCATTAGATGAGTCACTTGGTGCGCTCCTTACCCAGAACAACGAGGAGGGAAAAGAAAATGCCCTCTACTACCTCAGTCGAACTCTAGTCGGGGCGGAACACAACTATTCCCCGATCGAAAAGCAATGCCTGGCTCTGATATTCGCTGTGAAGAAGCTGAGGCACTATCTGCTTGCTCATCGGGTTATGTTGATCTCCAAGGTCGACCCGCTCAAACACTTAATGACCAAGGCAAGCCTAGCCGGCAGAATGGCAAGATGGGCTGTCATGCTGCTTGAGTTTAACATAGTTTATACTCCTCAGAAAGCAGTAAAGGGCAATCTCTCGCAGACTTCCTTGCTGCTCATCCCGTATCAGAGGGGTCATCGCTTAATTGCGAGCTACCTGACGAACAAGTGCTGCACCTTAAGGAAGATGAGCCATGTTGGGAGCTCTACTAAGATGGAGCCTCATCAATGAGGAGCTCCGGCAAATCAAGCATCCCGCAGATAAAAGAAAGGGTAGGATTGGTGTTCATCATGCCATCGATGGGAACCCTACGACGTTCTTTTGCTCTCACTGAGCCTCGCACAAACAATGAGGCTGAGTATGAAGCTCTGATAGCTGGTTTGGAGCTCGCCATAGAAATAGAAATCCTTCGGCTACGAGTCTACGGTGATTCCCAGCTTGTTGTCAACCAAGTAAGTGGCGACTATAAGATATACAAACCCGAGTTAGCTACGTACAGAAGCCGGGTGGTGGAGCTTATGAAACAGTTCACCCATATTGAGCTGATGAGAGTTCCTAGGGCGTTGAATGGAAAGGCTGATGTGCTCACTCGCTTAGCCAAGGAGCTGGCTGATCCTGACATGGACGAAATTCTGATCACAGGCAGGAGCCGGCAAATTCTACCCCCAGTCTCTCTATGAGAAGAGGAAAGCGCGGAACAGAAGAGCAGTCCTGCCGAAGAAACTTCGATCGTCCAAGACAAGCCCGATTGGAGAGAACCCTTCATAGCGTACCTCCGATACGACAAGCTGCCCAAAGAAAAATCTGCAAGAATTCAGCTGAAGAAGAGAGCTCTCTGATACGTGTTTGTAAATGACACGCTATACCGCAGGTCATATGACCAACTCTGGCTCAGATGTCTGTCATCGGCCGAAGCCCAGAAAGTCATGAAAGAAGTTCACTCGGGCGTTTGTGGTGCTCACCAATCTGGCCCCAAGATGCGACTTCAAATTAAACGGCTTGGGTATTACTGGCCCACCATGATACGGGATTGCGGAGAGCATGCAAAGAAATGTCATATCTACCAAATTCACGGTGATTTCATTCACAAGCATTCCAATTTATTGCATCCTATGGTGGCGTCGTGGCCCTTCGAAGTCTGGGGCACCGACATAGTTGGCCCAATTGATCCTCCGTCATCCAGAGGCCACCGGTTCATATTGGCCGCAACTGACTATTTCTCCAGATGGGCTGAAGCTGTCCCACTAAAAGAAGTCAAGATAGAAAATATTCTTACGTTCTTCCAGCATAATATTTTATACCGTTTCGGTACACCAAGAAGAATCATTTCTGACAACGGGCCTTCTTTCAAGAGCTTTAAAGTCTCAAGATTCGCTACTCAACACAATATAGACTGGAAATATTCCTCCATCTATAATCCAAGAGCCAATGAGCTAGTCGAAGCCTTCAATAAGACTCTATGCAAGCTTCTGAGGAAAAATGCTTCAGCCAACAAGAGAGACTGGAATCTCAAGCTTCACGAGGCGTTGTGGGCATATCGTACGACGCACCGTACTCCAACTCAGTCCACTCCATACTTATTGCTCTTCGGAGTGGAGGCGGTCCTCCCCATCGAAGTTGAAGTTCCAAACTTAAGAATGGTCGTTCAGCACGAATTGACAGAGGAGGAAAATGTGCTCCTTCGGCTGGAAGAGCTTGACGCCCTCAAAGAAAAGAGGCTTGCAGTACAGCAAAATCTGGAGCTGTACCGAGCCCAAATGTCATGGGCCTATGACAAGATGACTCGTCTCCGTGCTTTCAAGAAAGGTGAATTGATGTTGGTCCTCAAAAGACTGATCATCCCCAATCGACATGCCAAGGGAAAATTCGAGCCAAACTGGGAAGGACCATACGTCATCGAGAAAGTGTTCGACGGAGGATCCTACCAACTAATAAGTGCCGAGGGAGAAAGGCCCATGCCACCCATCAATGGCCGATATCTCAAGAAATACTACGCGTGAATGCTCCAAGTCGTAGGTGAATCGAGCACACAGGCCCTACGGTCTGGATCATACATCCAGCAAAACCGTATACAATCCATGGGAGTAAACGACCCATATCTCTCCCATGTCCTGCCGGTGAGACTATTTTTAAAGTCCCCCCAGCGGAAAAAAAAACGGTATGCCCACAAGCGAAACGGGCACGGATGAAAACCCGAAAGGGCTCCGTGAGTAAAAAAAGCAGGACTGTCGGCTGTAAGCCTACGGTAGCGCCCCGGCCGTCAATCCGAGGCCAAATGCGAAAACAAAAACTTTTTAGGAAACCGGCGCTATCATAGTCTTTCACCCGGATCGAACCATTAACGCTAAACTAGCTAACTACTAAGAAGTGAGAGTGGCTATACCAATCGATCCATGTCCTTCGGTCTTTGGCCACCTGTTGGATATAGTGCCCTCAAAGTCAATTATTGGATCGCAGGTACATGATTGCAATGATTGAGGGAGGACCTATACCGGTAGGACAGTCTTACTCAAGATGATAGTATGCTATCTGGTTTGCCTTTATCATCGTGTACAGCTTTAGGTGACTGTTCACTATTACACATTGATAGAGCCCTTAGGATCCTGCTTGACTACCAACAGTATGATGGCGATCATATACGTGAGAGTTGGGTAGTCTATAAGCACATCCTTAAAAGTGGTCTCTAGTCGTAGGAGTTTCGAGACAGGGCATCGATACTCCAGAGTAGACTAGTGTATACAGTCGAGACCCCAACGAGGGGCGGTGGCCGGTCTCACAAGCCACTGGTGTAAGTTGGATCACCTAAGATGTATACAGGTGCTCATTGGGTTATGAGTACACCGGACAGGACTTGCCGGGAACCTGCTAGTTGGTATTATACCTAGCGTCAGATAGCAGTTCCCTGGTGACATGTGTACAGGTTAGTTCATCGACCTGAGGTCGTCATTTGTCTCGTGTGAGTTCCCACTGTGCTTTGATTTCTACCCTACCACGGCTCAAAGGAGTCGTGCAAACAGGGTTTTTTTTGGTATATTCCCGAGCCACATGGAGGCAAGTGAGCGGATCGGCAGGGGATTCGTCTCTCCCGGTATTGGGGGTGAGATCACGCTGTGTCTAGGAGAGCCATTACACCAAGTCCTTAGCCAAGGCAGGTGAGAATTACTGGTAAGTATTCCAGTAGTTTCTCAGGGTGTTCAGGGCTACTCTTCGACACGACTTATACCGATATTGGGGGTCTGACGTTACCAGCCCCCTAGGCCCGATATGCGATACTCATAGACGAACGGACCGGAATGTATGTATATTGTCACTGATAGGCTCAGTAGGGTTCCAGGATGAGTTCGCTCATCGGCTTCCCTTGAGGTCAGTACATGGGCAGCCGTTACGTACAGCTAGTGCCGCTGACGTGCTTGTGGTTAAACCCACTGCCAGGGTACTGACGAGTCTTTAGAGTCCCCCACAGATAGTTTCCCAAGTTTGGGCGAAACGTTGTAGAAGCCGTATGGTTTTATGGCAGGGTTCGAAAATGCACGTGCACTTGTGCACGTGTCATATTTCGGACAGATAATACTGGTGGGCTTTGGTTTAAGCCGGATCCAAATATTATATTGAGTCAGAATATTTTAGTCTCTCGTATTCGTATTCGGTCGGAATACGGATACAGGTATGTATATACAGGTGAGGGGTATTTTCGTAATCCGTTACGAGAATATTTTAGAAGATCCATTTCTTTTGGTTAATCATTTTGGTTTAAATGATTAAATGGATTTTGGAAAGGGTGACTCATTTTGGATGACACATTTCTTCTAGCATGTTCACTAGTGACTCATGCTAATAAGTCACTAAGTGAGTCATGATAGAATTAATGTGTTTTGTTTTGGGTTTGGATATTTGAGGAGATATTTTCATAAGATATTTTGCTTATGGTTTTGATTATATAACCTCACATATCTATTCACAAGAGAAGAAATAATAGAACACACAAGTTTATAAGCTTAGTTTTTCTTTTGGCTCACTAGTGTTTCTTGAGTTCACCATTTCCAATCCATAGCATCTTCTTCTACCTCCACCCTATCCCTGTTATGTGATGAGAACCCTAGGGTGTTCAAGACAAAGTATTATACTCATTCTCTACTTCATCTTGGTCATCTCTTTTAGCATACTTGATGACCGAGTTGCCTCGATATAGAGGCGGAAGCCCGTTTAAAGATCCGTTGATGTGGTGCCACCTCGATGAGGAGACGAAAGATCGGAGTTGCCGCGAGGAGCGTGGGATGATGGCTAAAGACCGAAGGACTCGGATCGATCGGTATAGCCTTTCTACCTCTTTACAGTTTGTTGGTTTAGCGTTAATGGCAAGATCCGGGTTATAGTATGCGATAGCGCCAGTTATAAAAGTTTTTGTTCCGCGTTTAGTGTTAGAATGACGGTCGAGGCGCTACTATAGACTTACAAGGTATCAGAGCCACGCCATTAACCTTTACTAACTTGTTCTAACATGTTTAAAACATCGATCGAGCGAAATTTCCAAAACCGCATTTTTCATGATAAAGTTTCTGTCGAATTTTTAAACAGGTCTAAAAATCATTTTGAGCATCTTAGAAAATCGTGCAGGCTTTTTTAAGAATACTGTAGAAATTTGGTAAACTGAAGCTTCCAAAGCGTCACGAAACCGCCGCACAAACCATGGTTTGGCCGCGGTTCCGCCGCCGTTTTGGAGCAACAGTAAACCATTTTTCTACAGTAGGGTCTTGCATGTAAAATTTTGGTTTCTGGAATACTTTGTTTGGGCCCAGATTTTGTTTGAGTACTGCAGTTGTACGTGGGGCCCACTTCGGAAAGTTTTGTCGATCGGAATTTTAAACTTGTTAGTTTATAGTACTTACATTATATCTCCGACCGTGAATGTCATTCGAGCGGTAAATTGCTTCTAATTGCTATAGCTCTTTTAGACGGATTTGCGAACGTGACATTCGCGTTGATGTTCTGTGTTGTGCTGTGATGTTGCGGATTTGTCGTGGTGGATAGCTGTGTGCAATGGTAGTGCAGTTTGAATTTATTTGTACATTTGATATTGCGGGGCGAGCGTCCAACATGTGGACTGCCGTCACTGCCTGTTTGTATAATATTCTTTTGGGGCACGACCGAGCTGAGGTCGATGTACCCGTTGTACATATTTTTCATTTCTGTACTAGGTTTACCCCCACGACGGAGTGCACGGATAGCCGGGTTCTGGAGGGCAACGGGTCCGTATCTCATGGCTTTGAGAGGAAAAGGGGCTTCACTCTAGAATTGGTAGACTATTCGCCGCACTCGTAGGGGGTACAGGTTGACCCAAGATGGAGTGCCCAAGTTACCGGATTGCGTGAAGTGCTGGGTGGTCCATTCACTTTGCTGTAGGGGGCTGCCTCGCTTCAGATTTTGGCGGGTAACTTGCCGCACTCGTAGGGGTCTAGGTTTTCATTGCACAGGCTATCCACACGACCAGGGGAACGTCGGGTTTCAGCAGCGGCTCTGTGAAACCCGGGGATCCCAGATTATCTGTATTGTTCTGTGATGCTTATTACTTTTCTGTAATGTTGCATATTATCATGCCTGGAGCGATTATTGTATATTGGTATATATACTAGTAGATGTTGTATATGTTTTGCACCCGCGCTAGTCCAGTCCCCGCTCTGTCGTTAGTTAAGTAACCTAACGGGCAATGACGGGACCCAGTGGCGAATGCGGATGGCATATACATACATTATATTTTCGTTCTTTTCTGGTGTGATTAATTGATGGGACTGCGTTGATTCTGATCAACGCAAAGGAAAAAAAACTTGTTTGGACGTTGTTGGAACAGTTTTAAAAAGTGTTATTACAAGGACGTTTTCTTTTGTTTTGCACAGAGGTATTCAGTTGGAATATCCTGCACCTCATTCGATGAGGCAAGGGCCGAGATCCCTTCACCGGGAGTGATCCCTTGGGCAGAGGTTTGCGTCAGGATAATAACTTCACTATAGTCGATTACTTGTTGCTTTGCATCGTGGTATTCAGTTGGAATATCCTGCACCTCATTCCACGAGGAAAGAGTCGAGATCCCTTCACCAGGAGTGACCTCTTTAGCAAAGGTTTTCGCCACTATATTTTTTATAAAAAGCTATCAAGTTCCTTCAGCGATATCAAGTTCGTTACGTTAAAAGTTTTTTGCCAAAAACCAGCCGTAGCCCTCCGTCATTTCAGTTGGGTATTTAGTAGTATTCAAGCTATGTATTTTGACCAACGCCAAGACATAGTGTTTGGTAGCTGCTGGGTATTCTTCTGTTGCATAGATAGATGAGTTAGTTTGGGGCAATCGTTATGCCATTTAGCCAACGTCAGGGGCATGTGCGCATGGGTTCAAATTGACAAGATAATGATGGGTATAACTTGACAGGTGACTTATGGCATTTTGGCCAACGTCAAGGTCATAAGAGCATGGGGCAATAATCATATCGGGAGTTTCTAAAGAAACTGAAACCTGCCAGGCTTGCGCATACCTTCTGGAGTGTGATAACATGAGTCGATTTCTTCATGTTATCATACGATGAGAGTTGAATCCCGATTCCCACTGATGAGTTGGTTTACTCTTTGGGTGATCCCGATTGATTCTTCTTTCAGGTTTGGAGGAGAATTTAACAATACAGTGGGAGGTTTTCTGATTAGATAAAGTGATAACCATTCTGATCTAGATTAGAATGCACGCAGAGTGTTTCTTTTCTCTCTCTCTTTAACTGCGACCATTGACCGACCCTAGACTATGACTCAGTGACCAAGTTGACCGATCCTTCTTAAAATACTGGCTTTTTGGATTGTCCTAGTTGCATAAGTCATTGCCGCTCCTTCTTTTACCCTTTGAATTTCTCAGAACACCTCGTATCACTACGAACATCCACTTCCATTGGATAGATCTATCGTATGGTTATATACGAACTCGAAGGACTTCTTCGAGGATGGATCAAGGTTCAGGAGAAATTGAAATGGTTTATTCAGTTGTCTTTTATCATCACCTTCTCTCAGGTTGCGAGGACTCCTTAGTTTAGGAGAGTACACTTATTACGCTTATTGGATAGTCTTCTTCCAAACCATAGGCAGGTGCCGAAAGGTAAAGAATGAAGAAAACCAATTAGCCTAAGTAGGGTGTACAGAAAGTAATAAGTAAAGACAAAATAAAGGGATTAGAAAGAGGGCAAAGTAAATTGCGACTGCTATCATTCACGACCAAACCGCATACTTCATCGCCACTCCTACTTCACCTTTGCTTTTTTCCCCAGTTCGGGAGAAATAGATTAAGGTTTTATTCAGTTGTCTTTTATCATCACTTTCTCTCAGGTTGTGAGGGCTCCTTAGTTTAGGAGAGTACACCTATTATGCTTACTGGATAGTCTTCTTCCAAACCATAGGCTGGTGTCAAACGGTAGGGAAGGAAGAAAACCACTTAGCCTAAAGGGGTGTACAGAAGGTAATGAATAAAGACAAATAAATGGATTTGGAGAGATGGCAAAGAAATATACGGTTACAGTCAAGAATTGGATTATGGAAGAGGCATTACTAGGAATACCAGGATACCCCTACGAAACATATTCATGTTTCAGTTTCACTATGCATTGTTAAAGGAAAACTGTTTTCCCGATTAGATACTTACTCCAGGGTATGTATTTACCAGGTATGATTCTCACATCTGTATGGTTTTACAGATGCTGAGTGAGAGTAAGTTATTGGGAATATGGTGATCATCCTCATTATATCGGAATTCATTGTAATTGGTGATATTTGAGGAAATCGCCTGAGTTTTTGCCGGACGGCAAGTATTTAGTTTTGAGTATCCGTTGTTGTGCACCAATTTCAAAATGATATATCTGTACGTTTATTTTTATAAAGTGAGGTATAACTTTTTGATATTATGTCGATGACATTTACCTATATCAGTTGAAGATTGGGTAAGGAGCATTGAACAGCGGAGTAGTTCTTAACTTTAAGTACAGTTTTCAACCTACGATGCACAGGTTTTGAGTTATTCAACTCAGCGGACTTATACAGAGTATTGTATGGTGTCCAGTGTCCATCAGGACAAAGGGGTTGGGTCCTCGTACTATGTTCTATTTACTTATGACTTCTCTAGTTTTTAGACAGGTGTTTCATAGAAATACAATGTCTAAGTTTTGAGAAGATATAGGTATAGGAATAAAGTAAAGAACCAGGTATCGCAAGTATCGGGGTTCTTCAAAGAGATCGAAGATGTAGATACTTGTGATTGGTATTCAGTTGATAGTAATAGTTTTGATAAACTTGTTTCTCTTTCAGGTTACTCATAATTGTATGTATTCCTAAGTTGAGTAATGCTGATTAGTCTCTCTCCATTAAGTTGATATGCACTAGAGACAGCTGCATGATTAGAATCTGGTTCCAATTAAATAAGTGCCAAAGTTTCTATATTAGATATAGAATGGTTCATATCTTAACGATATTATGGTACGGGGAGTTGTCCGGCTTATGATTAAAACCAGACTCTGGATAACTCAAGGCACGTTTCTGTAATGGCAGTTTGTGGGTTGGCCCCGGCTATGACGAGGGTTGACTTTCTACCATCTGGAAGATCAATAGTGATATTGTTCTTGACTAGCCACAGTTTTAGTAAAATGGATTTTTTCAGAAAGCAGTAGTGGGAATACGGTAGAACTGGAAGTGATTCCAGAACCGCAAACGATTACGGAAAATTTAATAGGACCTAAAAATTCAATCAGGTTTGACATTCCAATAGCCACTCCGCAGATATGGTGGGTAACCTCAGGCACCCGAGAGGTGCTCCGGTAGCCTCAAGGACGGTGACAGGGAGGTTCTAGCTTACCCAGACTTGACACTAATGTTGTTCCAGGCTATGAGACCCGGCAGGAAGTTAAGTATAGCGTCGTTCTAAACTAGCTTTAGTGTTAGTTATATGTATGCCCTAGAGGCCATTACTATACATAGGATGTATATTGTAGTGGATGCTGGGACATATATAGGGAGGACTTTCTCGCTCGACATGATAGTATGCTATCTGGTTACTCTTTACCTTAACGTGTATGCTGATTGTCTCTCTGTTACATGTTGGTAAAGCCCTTAGGATGTGTACTTGACTACCTGGACTATGATGCGGATCATACTAGTGGGGACATGGTAGTCCATAAGTACATCCTTCAAGGTCCCTAGTCGTAGGTGTATCGAGACAGGGCATCGATATACCAGTGTAGACTAGCGTATACCTTCTCGACCCATACAGATGGGCGATGGATGATCCCATATCCATTGGTGTTTGACATCAGAGATGATATACGGGTGCTCAGTAGAGACTGGGTACACTGGACGGACTCGCCGAGAACTCCCAGATGGTATTATACCTCACGTCAGATGGCAGTTCTCTGGTGACACTGGTACATAGTAGTCTGTTGACCCGAGATCGTCATAGAGTCTTGTGTGGTTCCCACTGTGCTTTGATTTCCATCTTACCACGTCCAAGAGGGCGTGCAAAACGGTGGTTTTTGGGTACAGTCCCGAGTCACATAGAGGCAATGAGCGATAGGAGGGGATTCGTCTCTCCCGGTATAGGGAGTTGATGTTGTGCTGTGTTCGATTGGCTATAACAGGAAATCCCTGGCCAGGGTTGCTGAGATTTACTGGTAAGTGTTACCTGTAGTTTCTCGAATAGTTATAGACCTCATATCGACACGATTTATCGAGCTATTGGGGTCTGACGTTTACCACCCCTAGGCAAGATATGCGACATATCAGACGATCAAACCGGACTGTACGGTAGTGTTACTGGTTGGATTCACTGGAGTGTGAGCGGGCTTGCTCGTCGATCTTCAGATCGCTCAATACCCGGGTGGCCGTTACGTTTAGCAGACCGCTTGCGGCTTGTGGATGTTTGATATGATCATCATCCGCTGCCGGCGTATTGACGAGTCTTTAGAGTCCTACACAGAGGTTTCCTGGCTCAAGCGAAACGAAATAGGAGCGCATATGAGATATGTGCGGGACCGAGAATGATACCAGTATGTGATACTGTATTCGATTCTCACGATTTGTGACATTGATCGGTTATATGCGATATAGCCGGGTTATCGGATCAAGTGTTGATTCGATAAGTTGTTACTGTTGATATTAGTCGGTTATATGCGATATGACCGGATCATTAAATCAAGTGTTGATTTAATGATTTAATGCATAATTATATATTTGATATATTACTTTGCATTAACTAGTATCGGTTCACTTTAAATGGATTTTCTCACTCGGGTGTGCACATTTCATATGCGATATGATTTGTGCACTTGCTTGTATCATGTTTGATGGTGCATGCCCTTTTTGTTAAGTGTATAGAATTAAACCTTGGTTAATGGAATGGTTAGGGTTTACTATTTGATTATTCATTTTATTCATTTGTTTATTTCTTTTTGGAAAAGAAAAAATTGCATGATAAAATGGTGGCATTTTTGTTTCATTCATGAAGCTTCATGAATACTTTGACCATTGCAACCATTTTGTCATCTTGTAAAAACCTAACCATTCACTAACCATGATCAATTCTCTACATTAAACCATGGTTACTATTATGATAAGGATGGTTTTTCTTTTCTTATAAAACATAATTCTTATCATAATATTTTTTTTCTTCTTCCTTCAACTCAAGAAGAAAACCTAAGGTCCATCAATGGTGATTGATGATTAAGAGTGAGAAATCCAATTCTAAAGTCTACCCACTTCCTATTTCTTCATCCTCTACCTCTTGCCAAGTAGTAGAGTGTGTTTCCTTCACAAGTTTTCATGACTTGGTGAAGGTGGAGCTTGATCTTTCGATGCCTCGACGTAGATCATCTTCGGCATGGACATCGACGACCTAGCTTGCCCATTCTCCGACGAAGCCGACGCTAGAGCCCGGGAAATCACTTGGACAGCGAGGGGACTTCGTTGCGGAGCTATGGAGGTGGAGCACCGGATCTACAAAGGTTGTATTTCCGTATTTCATATAGTTAAAGATGTTAACTTGTTATCTTTTCGCCTAGACATCTAGCCAACGATCCGTAGTTTAGGGTTTCTCGGCACCGTTAAATTTTAAATTGGCATGGTTGATGCCTTGTGAGACCTCTTGGGAGTGCCTAGGAACCCTACATTTAGAAGTGCACGTATATATTATTCTGCCAGAGGGTTGTTGTGGTCAGTGGGAGCAGCGGAAGCATAGTGGGCAAGTAGCTTATGTCTATTTATAGACTTGAGCAGATTTAGCGGAGATAGGTCATCTAATTTTGATGTGACAGTCATGGGTTTGACTTCATCAGAATAGGGGATGGATCTGTTAAGAAGGTTGTAGGGTGTGATGTCCTGGTATTTAGATGACATACACAGAGTAGGAAGTAAAATTCCTATACTATGATCGGTTATACTGTGGTTGTCACACAGTTGTTTCTCCACAAAGGATATGAATATAATATCTGACATTCTGGTTACTAGATCTATGGTTTTAGATCTAGATTTAGGTAGTTTCCCAATGTGGGTACTTTGACAGTATTCTAAAAATATTTAGAATAGATGACTCCTGGCATGGTAGTGTACCTGCAGGTGATGGAGTCTCCCTCTCTAAAGGTGTCTTACAGACTAAAAGGGAGAGGGATGTGCATGATTGGCATATCACTTGCTTAGGCAATTGAGTCGATCATGAGATGTCAAGTACCACACCAGATATTGTTTTTGCACTAGATGCGATAAGTTTATATTAATCTAATCCTGGAGAAACATTCGGAAGAAGTTTTAGAACATAGGTGGATGTTCTGCGGATATAATAACGGCAGCCTCCTTAGGAGACGGTTATCATTCCAGGCTTCCAAGGTAACATGGCTGACAGAGTGATTATTAAAGTTATGGTTTTCCCTCCAACGAGGGGCAGTAGTTTGGACAGGTGGTCCAAGAGGATACTATGGGAGGCATGGTGCAGGATACTGATTAGGTTTAATTGTCGATACAGTCTAAGAAGTTTGGATTTGGAGTTCATTTATGAACTAGGTCCCATCAGATATCCAGACATATTCTAAGACAGGTATTACTCAATTCGGGAGATGGCTTTCTCTACGAACTTGAGATTAAGAGAGACATAGAAAGAAACATCAGGGCGGATCCACTCGCTGAGGCTATTTCTCGAACACAAGAGTTTTACAAACGAGTTTTGTGAAACTGTTTAGTAGAGGAGTTGGGTGTTCGGTATCACACGGGCTGTGAGTATGCGACATCGTAATAATTAGCCTTAAGTGCAAGTAGGAGATTGTTGGATATGCCCTCAAAGTCAATTATTGGATCACAGGTACGTGATTGCAATGATTGAGGGAGGACCTATACCGGTAGGACAGTCTTACTCGAGATGATAGTATGCTATCCGGTTTGCCTTTATCATCGTGTACAGTTTTAGGTGACTGTTCACTATTACATGTTGATAGAGCCCTTAGGATCCTGCTTGACTACCAATAGTATGATGGCGATCATATACGTGAGAGTTGGGTAGTCTATAAGCACATCCTTAAAAGTGGTCCCTAGTCGTAGGAGTTTCGAGACAGGGCATTGATAATCCAGAGTAGACTAGTGTATACAGTCGAGACCCCAACGAGGGGCGGTGGCTGGTCTCACAAACCACTGGTGTCAGTTGGATCACCTAAGATGTATACAGGTGCTCATTGGGTTATGAGTACACCGGACAGGACTCGCCGGGAACCTGCTAGTTGGTATTATACCTAGCGTCAGATAGCAGTTCCCTGGTGACATGTGTACAGGTTAGTTCATCAACCTGAGGTCGTCATTTGTCTCGTGTGAGTTCCCACTGTGCTTTGATTTCTACCCTACCACGGCTCAAAGGAATCGTGCAAACAGGTTTTTTTTGGGTACAGTCCCGAGCCACATGGAGGCAAGTGAGCGGATCGGCAGGGGATTCGTCTCTCCTGGAATTGGGGGTGAGATCGCGTTGTGTCTAGGAGAGCCATTACACCAAGTCTTTGGCCAAGGCAGGTGAGAATTACTGGTAAGTATTCCAGTAGTTTCTCAGGGTGTTCAGGGCTACTCTCCGACACGATTTATACCGCTTTTGGGGGTCTGACGTTACCAGCCCCCTAGGCCCGATATGCGATGCTCATAGACGAACGGACCGGACTGTATGTATATTGTCACTGATAAGCTCAGTAGGGTTCCAGGATGAGTTCGCTCATCGGCTTCCCTTAAGGTCGGTACATGGGCAGCCGTTACGCACAGCTAGTGCCGCTGACGTGCTTGTGGTTAAACCTACTGCCAGAGTACTGACGAGTCTTTAGAGTCCCCCACAGATAGTTTCCCAAGCTTGGGCGAAACGTTGTAGAGGCCGTATGGTTTTATGGCAGGGTTCGAAAATGCACGTGCACTTGTGCACGTGTCATATTTCGGACAGATAATACTTGTGGGCTTTGGTTCAAGCCAGATCCAAGTATTATATTGAGTCGGAATATTTTAGTCTCTCGTATCCGTATTCGGTCGGAATACGGATACAGGTATGTATATACAGGTGAGGGGTATTTTCGTAATCCGTTACGAGAATATTTTAGAAGATCCATTTCTTTTGGTTAATCATTTTGGTTTAAATGATTAAATGGATTTTGGAAAGGGTGACTCATTTTGGATGACACATTTCTTCTAGCATATTCACTAGTGACTCATGCTAATGAGTCACTAAGTGAGTCATGATAGAATTAATGTGTTTTGTTTTGGGTTTGGATATTTGAGGAGATATTTTCATAAGATATTTTGCTTATGGTTTTGATTATATAACCTCACATATCTATTCACAAGAGAAGAAATAATAGAACACACAAGTTTATGAGCTTAGTTTTTCTTTTGGCTCACTAGTGTTTCTTGAGTTCACCATTTCCAATCCATAGCATCTTCTTCTACCTCCACCCTATCCCTCTTATGTGATGAGAACCCTAGGGTGTTCGAGACAAAGTATTATACTCATTCTCTACTTCATCTTGGTCATCTGTTTTAGCAGACTTGATGACCGAGTTGCCTCGGTATAGAGGCGGGAGCCCGTTTAAAGATCCATAGATGTGGTGCCACCTCGATGAGGAGACGAGAGATCAGAGTTGCCGCGAGGAGCGTGGGATGATGGCTAAAGACCGAAGGACTTGGATCGATCGGTATAGCCTTTCTACCTCTTTACAGTTTGTTGGTTTAGCGTTAATGGCAAGATCCGGGTTATAGTATGCGATAGCGCCAGTTATAAAAGTTTTTATTCCGCGTTTGTCGTTAGAATGACGGCCGGGGCGCTACCGTAGACTTACACCACCATCCCAAGCTCCTCGCGGCATCTCCGATCTCCGGTCTCCTCGTCGGAAGGGCACCACATCAATGAGTCTTTTTACGGGCTCCCGCTTCATCCGAAGCAACTCGGACACAAAGTTTGCTAGCCAACGTGTCCAAGGTGAAGTAGAGAATGTGTGTGATCACTTTGTCTCAAGCATCCATTGATTCTCAATGCATGAGAGTGTATGGATGGAGGTTTAAGTGGATGCCATTAATGAAGATAGTGAGCTCAAGAAGAAAGAGGAAGAAGAAGAAGAGCCTTTCTTTTTCTTATGTGTTAGAATGATAAAAATGAGAGCACTAGAATAAACACAAGAGCAAACCTCAAGCCATATAGCTGCCCTCTCTCTCTCTCCTCTTATCATTTTAACACATAAATCAATCCAAAATGTGACATATGCACAAATAAAGAGACCATGAGTCATCACCTGTGCATGTGTCACAATTAATGCTCCTAATCATAACTTTGAGCTCATTATTTCTATTTGTAAACAATAATCTAAATGTTTACCACAATAAAAAGAGAATGGCATCTACCAAAGTAAACTCGTGACGGATCACAAGGATACCCATCACCTGTATATACATACCTGCATCCGCATTCCGACTGAATACGAATGTGATGAGACGAAAGTAATCCAACAAATCTAATACTAGGATCCGGCTTAAACCAAAGCCCACTAGTATGATCCGTCCGATCATGATCCGTGCACGACTGCACGTATATGATCGAACCTGCCATAATACCATACGGCCTCTACAACGTTTCGCCCGAAACTTGAGAAACTGTCTGTGGGGGACTCTAAAGACTCATCAATACTTTGGCTGTGGATTTAACCACTAGCACGTCAGTGGTACTAGCCGTACGTAACGGGCTACCAGGTATTGACCAAAAGGGTGGTCGATGAGCGAACTCATCCTGACACCCTGCTGAGCCTATCAGTGACAATATCCGTACAGTCCGGTCCGTTCGTCTATGAGTATCGCATGTCGGGTCTAGGGGGTTGGTAAAAGTCAGACCCCCAAAAGCGGTACAAGTCATGACGGAGTGTAGCCCAGAACACCCTGAGATACTACTGGAATACCTACCAGTAAATCTCCTGCCTTAGCCAAGGACTTCGTGTAATGGCTCTCCTAGACACAGCGCGATCTCACCCCCAATACCGGGAGAGATGAAACCCCTGCCGATCCGCTCTTTGCCTCCATGTGGCTCGGGACTGTACCCAACTAAAACCTGTTTGCACGATTCCTTTGAGCCGTGGTGGGGTAGTAATCAAAGCATGGTGGGAACTCACACGAGACAAATAACGATCTCAGGTCAATGAACTAACCTGTACATATGTCACCAGGGAACTGCTATCTGATGCTAGGTATAAAACCAACTAGCATATTCTCGGCGAGTCCTGTCCGGTGTACTCATAACCCAATGAGCACCTGTATACGTCTTAGGTGAACCAACTGACACCAATGGCTTGTGAGACCAACCACCGTCCCTCGTCGGGGTCTCGACCCGTATACACTGTAAGTCCACGTTGCCCACCCCGGTGCTTACGGGGAGGCGGAATAGGTAAAAAAACGATTTTTGACGCAAGGCAACATGGACAAGAAACTAGAGGATCTTTGCTAAACAAAAACCTAGCAAACTAACTACAAGTTTAGCTACTCGGTTAGAAGGTTATACCTAGGTCTTGAACTCCTTCTCTTCTTGCTACTTGAAGTGGTTTGAACGGCTCCTCCTCATCGTCTTCTCTTTACCGAAGAAGGATCCACCCGAAGGTCTCTACCTTGAGCTCCTACCTCAACCTAGAGGTAACTAAAGTGCTTGGCTTGCTAAACCTAGAACTCTAGAATAAGTAGAGTGAAGTCTTGAAGGTTTTATCTCAAGAGCTCATGGTTCTCAACACATGAGAGATGAGAGCTTTGAGAGAGGAAGATGATGAGCTAATGGATGAGAGAGAATGAGCAAGTGAGAATGAGCTAGCTTTTTACAACCATGCTCTCAAAATAAGAATAATGATAATAATAATAATAATTAAGAAATTGTGATGGTTAGTTTATGAATGACCATTATCATTTCATCATTTAATGCATTTGCAAGAAACAAGAAGCATCTTGCAAGTGAAATGATGATGGTCAATTGGTCAACAATAGTCAACCGGTCAACCGAAGTCAAAAAGTCAACAAAAGTCAAATGGTCAACTCAACCATGGCACAATTATCCTTAATTAATATTATTAATCATATTTCTCATTCTCATTAGGGTTTAGAAAAAGTCAACGGTCAACAACCCTAATGAGATTCCTCTGCCTCTGTCAACTGTGCATACACACCCGCATCCGTGTTCCGAGGAACACGAATACAATGAGATAAAACCAATCCCAAAACATATACTAGGATCTGGCTTAAACCAAAGCCCGCTAGTAATAACTGCCCGGACACCAAACGTGCACAAGTGTGCGGATGTGAACGAACCCTGTCGCAAAACCATGCGACCTCTACTATGTTTTGCCCAAAGGTGAATAGCCCTTTGTGTGGGACTCTAAAGACTCGATATTATGCTGGCAGTGGGTTTAACCACAGGCCGCGGCGGTACTAGCTGTACGTAACGGTCCCCAGGTAGATGCCGATAAGAAGACTGATGAGGTGAACCCATCCGAACTCCTACTGAGCCTGAATGTGACAATCTCCGTACAGTCCGGTCTGTTCGTCTGAGAATATCGCATGGCGGGCCTAGGGGGCGGTAAACGCCAGTCCCCTAATAGCGGTACACGTCGTGTCGGAGTGTAGCCCAGAACACCCTGAGATAACACTGGAAAACCTACCAGTATATCTCGCTTTCCCTGGCCAGGGACTTTGTGTAATGGCTCTCCTAGACACAGCGTGATATCAACCCCCAATACTGGGAGAGACGAATCTTGTCTAACCGTCACTGCCTCCAAGTGCTTCGGGACTGCACCCAACTGCTACCTGTTTGTACGACTCATTTGAGCCGTGGTAGGGTAGCAATCTAAGAACAGTGGGAACACACTCGAGGCGAAGTGACGGTGTCAAGTCAGCGGACTAAGTTGTACTCATGTCACCTGGGAACTGATAACTGACGATAGGTATAGTACCAACCAACAGTTCCCGACGAGTCATGTCCAGTGTACTCGTAACCTAACGAGCACCCGCATACTATCTCAAGTACGACGTACTAATGATTATAGGACAGACCATCTCCCCTGCTGGGATGAGAAACGCATACGCTAGTCTACTCCGGAGTATCGATGCCCCATCTCGATAATCCAACGACTAGGGACCTGTATAAGAATATGCTTGTAGATTACACAGCCCCTACTGGTGTGACTGCCATCACAACGCTGGTAATCAAGCAAAGATCCTAAGGGCTCCACTAATGTGTATAGGTGATATGCTAAAAGAAACACATGCACACATTAAAGTAGAAACAAACCAAGTAGCATACTACCATTTTGAGCAAGATTGTCTATACAACTGTGAATATCCCAAGCTTCCATTAAGTAATATACAAACTAGTATGATACAGTAATGGCCTCTAGGGCATATACACTAATAATCTTCCACTTGCACTGGGCCATGTACTGGCGTATCGAAGACCTATCATCTCGATCAGCCGCTCGAGCTGAGTCTGGGGTATGGCCTTCGTGAATGGATCTGCAGTGTTATTCTCCGAATCTACTCTCTTCACCTTGATCTCCCGGTGATCTATGATCCCCTGATCAGGTGGTACCGCCTCAAAATGTGCCTGGACTTCTGATGGGACCTGGGTTCCTTCGCTAAAGCTATAGCGCCGTTGTTATCACAATACAGCGGTATTTGATCAACAATGGTAGGAACCACCTGAAGCTCCGTGAGGAACTTCTTCATCGAGATAGCTTCCTTTGCGGCATCACAAGCAGCTATGTACTCCACTTCTATAATTGAGTCAGCAACGGTTTCCTGCTTGGAGCTCTTCCAGCAAACCGCCCCTCCATTGAGGGTAAAGACATAACCTGACATAAACTTGGAGTCATCCTTGTCACTCTGGAAGCTGGAGTCAGCAAAGGCCTCGATCTGGAGGTCTTTTCCTCCATACACCAAGAACATCTCCTTAGTCCTTCTCATGTACTTAAGAATGTTCTTTACTGCTATCCAGTGTTTCTCCTATGGGTCCGACTGATACCAGCTTACAACGCTCAATGCGTATGCTACATCTAGTCTGGTACACAACATCGCATACATTACAGAGCCTACCGCAGATGCGTAGGGTATAGATGACATGCGAGCCCTTTCCAAATCAGTCTTGGGAGACATCTCTTTGGAGAGGGTGATTCCGTGACAAGCCGGTAGATTAGCGCGCTTTGAATCTTCCATACTGAATCGTTTCAGTATGGTGTCGATGTACCTGGACTGCGAAAGTCCCAACATCCTCTTAGATCTATCACGATAGATCTGGATCCCCAGAATGTAGTTGGCATCGCCCAGGTCCTTCATGGAGAACCTCTGTGACAAAAATCCTTTGACTGACTGTAGCAAAGGAATATCATTTCCTATTAGGAGAATGTCATCCACGTATAAGACGAGGAATACCACAGTTCTCCCTACAATCTTACTGTAAATGCATGGTTCATCCGGATTCTTGATAAAGTCGAATTCTTTGACAGTATCATCAAAGCAAATGTTCCAACTCCGCAATGCCCGCTTTAGTCTATAGATGGACTTAAGCAACTTGCACACTTTACCGCTACTCCCACTCTGAATGAAACCCTCCGGCTGATCCATATAGACGCACTCTTCCAAATTTCCATTTAGGAAAGCCGTCTTTACGTCCATCTGCCAGATCTCATAATCGTGGAAGGTAGCAATGGCAAGAAGGATCCGAATAGATTTGAGCATAGCCACTGGAGAAAAGGTCTCGTCATAGTCCAAACCAGGTCTTTGACGAAAACCCTTTGCAACAAGTCTAGCTTTATAGGTTTCAACCTGCCCATCTACACCAATCTTCTTTCTGAAGATCCATTTGCAGCCTACGGGTTTTACCCCTTCTGGAGCAATGTCCAAAGTCCAAACTTTGTTGGTGTACATGGACTTCATCTCGGTCCGCATTGCATCCAGCCATTTTACTGAGTCACCGCTCTGAATGGCTTGCTGGAAGCTAGTAGGCTCATCATTTTCAATGACGCAATCCTCTCGATTCCCGTCTATGAGAAAACCGTAGTATCTCTAGGGCGGATGAAACTGCCTACTACTCCTGCGGAGTGGCGCTGGGATGTCCGGTTCTTCTGAAGCTTCTGGTTCTACCAAGCCTTCAGTAATAGCTTGTGGTTCTGGAATTTCTTCCAGTTCTACTGCGCTCCTACTTGTTCCTTTTTCTAAAAACTGATGTTCCAGAAAGTGGGCATGACGAGAAACAAAAACCTTTTGTTCCTCTGCATAATAGAAAAGATACCCTCTGGAGTTCTTTGGGTATCCCACAAACTTACACAGTACTAAGCGTGCCTCGAGTTTGTCAGCATGCTGCTTTTTAACAAAAGCTGGACATCCCCATATCTTCAGATATTGAAGATGTGGTTTCTTCCCACACCACATCTGATATGGTGTGGTAGGTACAGTCTTGGAGGGAACCTTGTTCAAAAGATATGCAGCTGATTCTAGTGCATAACCCCAGAAGAATCGCGGTAACTCAGCCTTACTCATCATGGAACGAACCATATCCAATAGGGTTCGATTCCGCCTTTCAGATACACCGTTGTGTTGTGGTGTGTATGGAGGAGTAAGCTGAGAGAGAATTCCATTCTCTTTTAAGTAGTCCAAAAACTCGGCACTCAAGTATTCACCACCTTGATCAGATCTCAGTGTCTTTATACTCTTGCTTGTTTGTTTTTCAACTTCATTCTTGTATTCTCGAAATTTCTCAAAGGCCTCGGATTTATGCTTCATCTGGAAGACATGTCCATACCTAGAGAAATCATCCGTAAAACTAATGAAGTATGAATAACCACTTCACGCAAGTGTAGACATTGGACCACACACATCACTGTGTATGAGTCCCAAGAGCTCGCTCGCTCTTACTCCGTGTCCAGTGAACGGAGTATTTGTCATCTTTCCTATGAAACAAGATTCACAAGTATCATAAGACTGATACTCGAACGAATTCAAGTATCCCTCTTTATGTAACTTTGTTAACCGTGTCTCATTGATGTGACCCAGTCTACAATGCCATAAGAAAGCCTGATTTAATTCCGGAGACTTTCTTTTAAGTGTGTTCTGGACATTGAAAACCTAAGCTTGATTCAGTACGTATATTCCGTTTTCTAATGTACCTGACTCAATCAGAACTTGATTTAGGTGGATGTGGACCACATCGCTTACAAAAGTAAAATCATATCCTTCCTTAGAAAGTAAGGATACAGATATGATATATAAGTCGCACTCGGTACATACAAACAGTTACGCAGAATCAATATCTGCCGAGTTGTCAATCCAAGATGATATTCCCCTACGGATTCAGCGTCCATGCTCATTCCGTTGGCAACCCTGAGAGTCATATCACCTATCCTGATAACTCTACGGTTTCTCAGAGCCTGTAATGAATTACAGATGTGAGATCCTGATCCGGTATCCAATACCCAGGAAGTAGGGTTAATTGACATACAGTTTTCTACTACAAACACATCCGAAGCCGAAGCCACAACATGCTTCGAATCCTGGCTACTGGCTTTGCTAGCCCTGCAATCCTTCTGCCAATGTTCATTCCCGTAACAATAGAAACGTCCCTCCTTTACTACATCCAGTCCCGAAACTTTTGCCCTTCCCTTTCCTTCTACTTCCCTGGTTTCCTTTAGGGTATAAGTAGAGGGCAGAAACTGTAGAATCAAGTCAGTATTTGATCCGTTCTTCAACGTGGTCTTCAGATCCGTGAGCTCATCAAAATAGCTAGTCTCTGTAAGGACGTTGCCCCTTACAGATGACCCGATAGCCAACCTCGCTTGAAGCAATTCGTTCGAGGTCTCATATCTTGCGATACGAGATTGTTGTCCATATAAATCTTTGTTATAGAGGAAGATAGAAACTAAGTCCATCTTCTCGTGCTGCCTCTGGTATGCACCATCAATTGAGGCCAACATGAGGCACTTGGCATTCGCACGGTCTTTTTCCGATATCTTACGGATATCAATATCCGCGACAGTGGAAACTGGTCCTGAGACGGCAGGGGTTTGATTAGTTAAGAGGTGTCCCAGCTTGTCATGGGTAATGGACATCTGGACAGACCTTTGCCAGTCATAACAGTCAGATTCAGTCATTTTATTATCTAGATGTAACCTATGTGTGGTCACTGGGTCGCTGCAATTAAGAGAGAGAGAAGAAAACACTCAGCATGACGCTCTTGCAAGTTTAGATTGGTTTTTAATTTATCTAAACAGGATGGCTCCCACTGTTTCTCGAATCCTTCCTCAAACCATAAAAGAAGAATTAGTCGGGATCAATCTCACCGTACAATACTTGCTTAACTGTTCAGCCAGGCCAGTGTCGGTACTTCGAGGGAGGTTTTACGACGCTTTCGTGAAGTTCCTTAATTAAATAACCTCTTTTCCCTGTGAGCGTAGCCCCGCTAACACCTTTCTAGACACCTACTTGTTTATAGCATTGATCATTAAGTGAAAAGTTTCCCGAGGAGTAGCGGATACTCACAGTAGGATCGAGATCCAAATATCATTATGAGATGATGCTGAAGGAATCCTACCAACATTATCAAACTCCAAATGGTATGCAGCACTAGCAAGTTTCAGTTTCTTTAGAAACTACCGATGTGGATTTTTGCCCCATGCTCTTATGACCTTGACGAAGGCCAACATATCATAAGTCACATGTCAAGTTCTACCCGTCATTATCCAGGTTAATTTGAATCCACCCGTACATACCCTTGACGAAGGCCAAAATAGTAGTACGATTGTCCCAAACCAACGCATCTATCTATGCTACAGATAAATATTCAGCAGCTACCAATCACTATGCTTTGGCGAAGGTCAAAATATATAACTTGAATACTACTGAATATTTAACTGAAATGACGGAGGGCTACGAATGGTTTTGGCGAAACCGTGAACGTAGTGAACTTGATATAATCGAAGGAGCCTGATAGCTTTTAAAAGGAGTGGTTTAAGCTCCGCATTTTTAAAAGTTTTCTGTTTTGGAAAGAAACCGAGTGGTTTTGAAATTGTTCCAACGATTTTAACTTTGGTTTATTTTCTTGCATTAATTTAATGCGTCCCATCAATTAATCCTACCATTGCAGAAAACAACGAAAATATGACGTACGCTTATGCCATCCGCATTCGCCACGGGACCCCGTCATCACCCGTTAGGTTACTTAACTAACGACAGAGCGGGGGCTGGACTAGCGCGGATGCAAAACATAAGCAACGCCTACTAGATATCATATATAGATATATACATTCGTCAGATGCAATGATAGCCATTCCAGATCACAGATGAACACATTGGATATGCTAGGAATCCGCGTTTCGTTCGAGCCTGCAACGAAAGACGGATTACACGGTCGTGATGAATAGCCAAACCCTACCCTAGACCCCTACGGGTGCGGCAAACTACCCGCCAAGTACCCGAAGTGAAGCAACCTCCCTTGTAACAACCGAGTCCAATTATACCAATCTCTATTGCCGTATGTGTGGTTTGTGGTATTTATTTTATTTATCATGTTTGGTTGTGAATGGCAGTTACTTTATATTCGACCCGCTTACCTGAGCTTGTTGTTTCCTAGTTATAGATTACCCTAACATTACATATTTTTGCATATAAAAAATTAAGTCACGTAAAATAATTTAAAAATACTTGACATGGGCTGCTTGATACCTCTAACCCTGTGGTAGCGTCCTTGCATCGTGTTCTCGTCCTGTTCAGTGAAACGGACGTATTTGGACGGCTACGTGCACGTACGTGCGTCCGTTCTTGGGGGTATGTCTTTTTGTTACAAAATCCTTCATTTTGATTTTTGGAACTTGCTAATAATTTTCATATTTCAAATCCAAATTTTTGAACCCGACTCGGGCGCAATTCTGAAATATTTTGTATCCCGCCAAATCCTATTTAATTTTAAATTTATTAAATCAGTTTAAAAATATTTTACACCCGTAATATTCTTTCACATAACGAAGTTATTTCTTTAAAACAGAAAATCTTTTATAAAATTATTTGTTCCTAAACAAATTTCCTCCGAGCCAATCCCCTCTCTTCCCTGTGCCGGGCCCACACCCCTCTCTCCTTCTCTCTCATCTTTCTCCTTCTCCCTCTCTCTCTCTCTCCTCTCTTTATCTCTCCCCGCTAAAAAACAACTTTCTATCTCCACCCCCCCTCTCTCTCTCTTCCTCTCTATCTCTCTCTTCCTCTCTCTCCTCTCGCGATTTCTTTCTCTCAGGATTTCTCTCTCTCTCCTGTCACCAAAATCTTTTCTCTCTCCCTCTTAATATGTATTCCTTCTTCCTCATTTTCTCACGAACCCATATTCGAAAACCTAGCCCTAGCCTTCGCCGCTCCATCTCCACCGACCGTACCTCATCATCGCCACCATCATCTCGCCTTCGTGACCACTCTCTCCACCTCCTTCCTCTCCTCTCTTCTTTCAGATGATCCCTGAGAACCCATTGCACCCCGATGAGGCCACCTGCAGCAACCTCCGGCGAGCCTAACCTCTACGGTGACTAGCCGTCGTCATCCTCGTCACCTCCTCACATCCCTCTCCACTTCCCGACACCACAAAACCGCTACCACCACCCTCTGCAAACCCTCCGACCACAACAGCACCCTTATAACCCACTGCCCTTCGCCGGAAAACCACCACGCCGACTAACCCCGTCGTCGTCGCCCTTGCTGACTTCCCTGGAAACCCAGGACGCCTAAACCACCGTAAGATCTTCTTCTTTCTCCTCTCCGTCGCTTCTGTTAGCATTTCATTCTTGTGGTTTTCACTGTTGTTTTGGGTTGCCGGAATCCGGCCGCGCCGTCGACGACCCCGATTATCCAGCTAGGATACCTGACCCGTGTGAACCCACTGTTCGTCGTTTGGACTCATTCCGTGTACCGTGCGTGCGTCGCAACTTTTCTCGCCGACGTGAGACGTTCCGTACGCTGTATCGCAATCCGTCGAGGCAAGTAAAACTTGCTACATGCTACTTAATTTATTATATACTCATTAAACCTGTAGTTTAAATTTAATACCATGATTCCCATTTTACAGTTCGATGTCACGTTATATCATTTTATATTCAAAACTTGAAACCCACCCGTTGCATTTACTTTACTAAACCTAGTAACCACATTTATATTTTAATCACATAATAAATATTTACATAGCCTATGGTACCCTTTCTATAGTTTACTCTATTGGACACGCGTGTACACCTTTAACCTGTTTTTGTTATAATTGCATCCATTGAACACATTATACATATCATTGCATCTCTAGATTACTTAATACATATTAACATGATTTTTTCATCCACATTCGTTTTCCTGTATTCATGAAATATTGAAACTATCCCTTAAACCCAAACTGATAACTGTGCACCTACATACCTTACTCTGTACTTGATTGCATTTCGTGTTACAAGTTCCAACTTGTTGATTATATTAGCACACATACTTGTTCTGTATACCATGTTTATGCTAGTTTGATTATGAGCACCCACATGATATCTTGTACACCCTGACATGACTTGTTACACCTATTACTTGACACGACATGGTACCGTACGACTCTTGATATGACATGACATTTATATACACTACCCGGCTTGACCTGACGTACCATGGCTTTACCTGTTACCTGATCTTGTGTCTAATGCCAACAACCTGTCCTGTAGTCCTCACGGACTGTTCCTGTTGTCTATCCAGACAAACCTGTACCTGCCTGATCATGTGTTGGCATTAGTGCTAGATTATTTAATACTTAACTTGAACGTATATAACTTAGGGTATGGGGAAATCAGTATTGTAACCGAACGTAACTCAAAAGGCCATCCTATTGTTTGCCGTTTTTCCGGGCGTTACGGAATACCCATTGTTTGCCGTCTTTCCGGGCGTTACGGAATAATCACCAACGAGTTATGATGAGGATTACACTACTTGGTTTCGAAGACTTAGAATAGATAACCCCGTAGCACAATTTAGATATCTCTGCACGTCACTTGTACTGACACATTCACTATTATATATTCTCATTATATTCTTGCTCATACTCATACCTGCATGTCTTACTACCCCTGTTAATATTATTTCGTGATATTATGACGCGCTGACGTCTGGGTTTTGCATGGCCCAGATTCCTTACCTTTGCTGCAGTCCGAGCAGGAGTACTTCAGTCAGCAGGCTGAGCAGTGAGGACTCGTTAGTAGTTAGTTCTTTTATTTTCAGTATTTTCATTCCTGATGTGAGCCCGCATTATGGGACATACAGTTCAGTTATTCTTGTATTGGATCTTTTGCTTCCGCGTTATTTTTATTCTTGACTCATTTTATTTGGCCTATGGACATGTGTTAAATGGTTTATTATTGTTCTTGATATCTCTACAGCCGTAATGTGACTGTGGAAGGATAATTCCTATCCACAGGTAGCATGGTTGGCTATGTCACGTGTCTATCTTAACGTACGCTGGGAACCGGGGCGTGACATCCCTCAACAACGTGAGTAGGCCACTCGGCACTTCAAAGTACCCGGTAGATTGTGCACCCCACCTTGTGTCTATCCTAGGAGCAAAAACAGTAAAAGAAATAATATACAATGGCGGCTACAACCTCATCCCGGATGTGCGGCCATAAAATAATATTATATCAATTTACATATTATATCAAATGAAAGATAAAGAAAACTCTCATCTCACAACCCCCGGCTATTCATCCGCGACAATCCAACGAGTTCATATACACAATCCAACAACATTACAGATCTCAGATATGCACAACCCCCACTAATCGACGTATAGCGATTAGTCGACGTTCAGTGCATATATCACATTACAGATATAACCATTTAGCAAAACTTTGTAGAATTTCGATCAAAATACCAATTTGCAACTACCCAAAATACAACATTGTTCTCTGGAAATTCTGGGCAGAAACAAAATATTTTAAAAAACCCAAAACAGTATACTGAACAAACTGCAGCAAACCCGAGTCGCGGCCGAGTCAACTCGGCCGCGGATCCGCGGCGAAACGCGTGGTTTCGCCGCGGTTCCGCGGCGCGTTGACCGAGTCGTGGGCTCATTTTTGCTGCATGTTCCTAAAAAACCCTGCACCGATTTTTAAGGTATGTGGAATTATTTTTAGAGCAGTTTTAAAAATCGGCATAAAGTATGAATTTTTGACATGTTTCGCGATTTTTTTTTCGGATCGATGTTCCAAACACATTGCTAACATGCTAGTTGTTGTTTAGCTAGGTTCTGATACCACTGTAAGTCCACGTTGCCTACCCCGGTGCTTACGGGGAGGCGGAATAGGTAAAAAACGATTTTTGACGCAAGGCAACATGGACAAGAAACTAGAGGATCTTTGCTAAACAAAAACCTAGAAAAGTAACTACAAGTTTAGCTACTCGGTTAGAAGGTTATACCTAGGTCTTGAACTCCTTCTCTTCTTGCTCCTTGGAGTGGTTTGAATGGCTCCTCCTCGTCGTCTTCTCTTTGCCGAAGAAGGATCCACCCGAAGGCCTCTACCTTGAGCTCCTACCTCAACCTAGAGGTAACTAAAGTGCTTGGCTTGCTAAACCTAGAACTCTAGAATGAGTAGAGTGAAGTCTTGAAGGTTTTATCTCAAGAGCTCATGGTTCTCAATACATGAGAGATGAGAGCTTTGAGAGAGGAAGAGGATGAGCTAATGGATGAGAGAGAATGAGCAAGTGAGAATGAGCTAGCTTTTTACAACCTTGCTCTCAAAATAAGAATAATGATAATAATAATAATAATTAAGAAATTATGATGGTTAGTTTATGAATGGCCATAATCATTTCATCATTTAATGCATTTGCAAGAAACAAGAAGCATCTTGCAAGTGAAATGATGATGGTCAATTGGTCAACAATAGTCAACCGGTCAACCAAAGTCAAAAAGTCAACCAAAGTCAAATAGTCAACCCAACCATGGCACAATTATCCTTAATTAATATTATTAATCATATTTCTCATTCTCATTAGGGTTTAGAAAAATTCAACGGTCAACAATCCTAATGAGATTCCTCTGCCTCTGTCAACTGTGCATACACACCCGCATCCGTGTTCCGAGGAACACGAATACAATGAGATAAAACCAATCCCAAAACATATACTAGGATCTGGCTTAAACCAAAGCCCGCTAGTAATAACTGCCCGGACACCAAACGTGCACAAGTGCGCGGATGTGAACGAACCCTGTCGCAAAACCATGCGACCTCTACTCTGTTTTGCCCAAAGGCGAATAGCCCTCTGTGTAGGACTCTAAAGACTCGACACTACGCTGGCAGTGGGTTTAACCACAGGCCGCAAGTGGTACTAGCTGTACGTAACGGTCCCCAGGTAGATGCCGATAAGAAGACTGATGAGGTGAACCCATCCGAACTCCTACTGAGCCTGAATGTGACAATCTCCGTACAGTCCGGTCTGTTCGTCTGAGAATATCACATGGCGGGCCTAGGGGCGGTAAATGTCAATCCCCTAATAGCGGTACAAGTCGTGTCGGAGTGTAGCCCAGAACACCCTGAGATAACACTGGAAAACCTACCAGTATATCTCGCTTGCCCTGGCCAGGGACTTTGTGTAATGGCTCTCCTAGACACAGCGCGATATCAACCCCCAATACCGGGAGAGACGAATCCTGTCTAACCGTCACTGCCTCCAAGTGCTTCGGGACTGCACCCAACTGCTACCTGTTTGCACGACTCATTTGAGACGTGGTAGGGTAGCAATCTAAGAACAGTGGGAACACACTCGAGGCGAAGTGACGGTGTCAAGTCAGCGGACTAAGCTGTACTCATGTCACCTGGGAACTGATAACTGACGATAGGTATAGTACCAACTAACAGTTCCCGACGAGTCCTATCCAGTGTACTCGTAACCTAACGAGCACCCGCATACTATCTCAAGTATGACGTACTAATGGCTGTGGGACAGACCATCTCCCCTGCTGGGATGAGAAGCGCATACGCTAGTCTACTCCGGAGTATCGATGCCCCGTCTCGATAATCCAACGACTAGGGACCTGTATAAGGATGTGCTTGTAGATTACCCAGCCCCCACTAGTGTGACTGCCATCACAACACTGGTAATCAAGCAAAGATCCTAAGGGCTCCACTAATGTGTATAGACGATATGCTAAAAGAAACACATGCACACATTAAAGTAGAAACAAGCCAAGTAGCATACTACCATTTTGAGCAAGATTGTCTATACAACTGTGAATATCCCAAGCTTCCATTAAGTAATATACAAACTAGTATGCTACAGTAATGGCCTCTAGGGCATATACACTAAGATACACTAGTCTACTCTGGAGCATCGATGCCCTTTCTCAAAACTCCCTCGACTGGGGACCTTTTAAGGATGTGCTTATAGACCCCAGCTCCCACGTATATGATCGCCATCATATTGCCGGCCGTCAAGCAAGAATCCTAAGGGCTCTATCAATGTGTAATAGTGATCTGTAATATCACCTAAAACATGTACACGATGATAAAGATAAACCGGATAGCATACTATTATACTGAGTAAGACTGTCCTTCCGGCATAGGTCCTTCCTCAATCATTGCAATCACATGCCTGCGATCCAATAATTGACTTTGAGAGCACTATATCCAACACCGGCGAGTTTGTGATAACCCGAAAGGGCGCAAACTCGTAAAAAGAGATAAAATACACTCGCAAAGTTCTCTCGACCTTGTGAGGAGAAAATCCCTGCGTGAGATCCTTACGACTCACAAAGGAGCAACACACTTAGGAATCCTCACGATTCCTAAGGAGAACATACATATGCGAAATCCTCTCGACTCGTAGCGAGAAAATGCTTTTATGAGACCCTTACGGCTCATAAAATTGAAAAGTCACGGGTGACAGGGACCTAAACCTGTCTCCTAAGCCATCGCTCCCCAACGGGAAATGGAAAATGATGAGTCGCTCCTGGCATTACGCTTCAGTGTTAGCGGTGCTGATACCGACTCAAAAACCAAATCCCAAGTCCTTCCGGGGCAAATGATGAGTTGCTCCTGGCATTATTCCAGTGCAGCAATACTGATGCCAAACAAAATCCAAATTCCAAGTCTTCAAACGGCGAATGATAAGTCGCTCTCGGTACCATATTCCAGTGCAGCGATGCAGACGCCAACCAAACTCTGAATGCCCCGACGGTGAATGATGAGTCGCTCCTGGTACCATATTCCAGTGCAGCGATGCAGATGCCAACCAAAATCCAATTTTCCAAAATTCTCCCGGCCCTACGGTTGGTCTCCAAACTGGCTACCGTATACAATCCACGGGCTGAAATAATTCTCATCATACACATGCCCCATTGCAATCACCCGACCAGCGGCCGGTCTCCGCCCTTGGAATTATGCTCCATTTGGGAAGGCCCACTCACGCGTCCTCACGATGCATGAGGAAAACAAACCTTACAGGATCCTCACGACTCGTAAGAAAACACCTTCATGGGATCCTTACAATTCATAAAGGAAAAACACACTTAGGAGTCCTCACGACTCCTAAGGAGAAAGTACACCTACGAGAACCTTTCGACTCGTGGGGAGAAAATGCTTTTATGGGACCCTTACGGCTTATAAAATTGAAAAGCCTTAGGTGATAGGGACCTAAAACTGTCTCCTAAGCCACCGCTTCCCAACAGGAAAAGGCAAATAATGAATTGCTCCTGGCACATGTGCTTCAGTGTTAGTAACGCTGATACCTACCCTAACCCCAAAATTCCAAACTCCAATTCATAGACCCCCTAAGTCTTTAAACTGGGAACAGATGACCTCTAAGTCGTTAAACTGGGAACAGATGACCTCTAAGTCATTAAACTGGGAGCAGATGACCCCAAAGTCGTTAAACTGGGAACGAGGGAAATTCCCTCACGGCAAATGATGATTCGCTCCTGGTACCATATTCCGGTATAGCGGTGCTGATGCCAAACCAAAACCAAAATCCCAAAATCCTGTCATGACAGATGATGATTCGCTCCTGGTACCATATTTCAGTGTAGCGGTGCTGGTGTCAACCCAAATCACATCAAATCGGCAAAACAACCAATGACCTCCCTGGCAGAATCAAACTCCACCTCGGAAACAAGTCAACTTCATCCCTGACACCGCAAGAAGCGGAGAAAGTCAAATCGAGCACCGACCATCCAAGTCGCAAAAAGGGAAGAATCGACCGTCTAAGTCGCTAAAAGGGCAGCACCGACCGTCCAAGTCGCTAAAATGGCAGCACCGACCATCCAAGTCGCTAAAATGGCAACACCGACCGTCCAAGTTGCAAAAAGGGCAGAACCGACCGTCCAAGTCACTAAAATGGCAGCACCGACCGTCTAAGTCGCTAAAATGGCAGCATCGACCGTCCAAGTCGCAAAAAGGGCAGAATCGACCGTCTAAGTCGAAAAAAGGGTAGTACCGACCGTCCAAGTCGCTAAAATGGCAGCATCGACCGTCCAAGTCGCAAAAAGGGCAGTATCGACCGTCCAAGTCGCTAAAAGGGCAGCATCGACCTCCTCGTCGGAATTACGCTCTACCTTGGAATCAAGTCAACCAGACACTCCATCTTGGAGACACGTCAAGCATCGACCGGCCATGTCATAAAAGTGTCATGACCCGAAGGTACGGAATGTGACCGGCACTTAAATTACGAAGCGTCTATAGGCGCAACGTAATCTAAGTAAGCCGAAGCTCAGAAATCTAAACCATTTAAAAGAAGAAGTGTAGGAAAACAAGTTTAAAAGCAACATCAAATGTTCTCAAAAATTTCGGCAGAGTCTCCTTTGTAAAAAACTGGCCCCAAACGGGTACAAGCAAGAATATATACATATGCAATAATAAAAAGGCATCCTCAAGCGGGAGCTAGCTCTACGCCAAAAGGCGGAAACAACCACACAATGCACTAAAATATACAACGCCGAAGGGCAAGGCTCAACACTCAAAAGAAAACCAAATCCACCAAAAACCATAATAATACAAGCGTAAGTCTAAGGTCGAAAGAATAAGCAACTGATCTTCTAAATTTATCAAGTAATACAAGTCTGGTTGATGGAGCTTACTAGATACAAATGAAATAATAAAAGTACAACGGCGGTCCTGATACAAATGAACCAACCTACCAAGCAAATCACCCTGAATGAAATGATGTGCCGGCAAGCTGCCAAGGAAACCTGTAAGAAAATTTTAGCACAACGCGGGTGAGTTGCCAACTCGTGAGTAGAAGACATCTGCGAGTAGAAATCGCATGCACGACGATCTTCCAGGTCATAATAATATACCTAATATAACACTAGTCATCTAGTAGTGGCAGGGTAATAATCTATGCGTAAGTGCAATGCTCAGTGCTCGTGTCAGTGCCTCAAGTAATAACATGTCATGTATATGAGTATGCATGCACCATGAATGTAAAACAATCAACCATGAAATCTGGATATATCTGTATAAAAAATCTTTAACTTGTATAATAGTAAAATTTGTACGGTAATCTGAAACATCATCATTGAAATCCATGGAAATCCATGTCAAGTATCGACACAAAACATGTAAATCTCAAAGTCTCATTATCTCATAGTCTCAATATCTCGGGCTCCGTCGGTCCGGATCAGCCCATATCATCAAATCTCACGACAACAGTCGGTATCCTCTGGATATCCGCCGCGCCAGACATCACCAGTAGGTAGTCTTCCCCTGCCAGGCTCATCGTCTACAACTCGAGCTTCTTGCCCCGGGGTACCATACCGAGCCCACCATGTACCTGAGACGGTTCATCCACTCCTCGAATCGAGTCTCGAAATCCAACAGAAAACATAAAATCTCATGGTGGACGACACATACATCACGAAAAAACCGCAACTTGTATTTTAAAATGAGAGGGAGAGAGAGAGAGAGAAGTTTTTTATATACATTCTTGCGATTTTCCCCAAAATCCAAAAATCTCATAGAAATCCAAAATCCCAAAATCATGAGTAAGTAAATAATGGGTGTCGGCATAAGCCCTACAATACAGCATTATAATATGAATATGTGAATGCATGAAGTGTCTAACTAATAAATGCAATATCTAAACTTAGCATATGAGAGTAACCACACAATATTATATTAGACTAGCATTTAGCTGATTATATCAATAAAAGATAATATGATCTAAAGTGTACGTGACATGGCAATTACCGATGATGATATGTGTGAGCCGGCAAATAAGTGTACGTGGATCATGCGCATCATCGGTAATGGTGCTGGTGTCCTAACAGGTAGAGTTTCATATTAGCTAAAGAAACATATGTATGAATATGCAATACGATGAATACAACATGAATATAACGGTGAATGTATAGTAAATGCATGACTAGAGAATACATACTAATTACGAGTCATACAGTTTGTTGTTTGAAAAAGCACGAATCGTGGTTTTTAGAAAATTAGAGGCTACGGGCTTTTTAAGAAAAGGTATGTCTTTTGAAAAATCCGTAGTATCTCTCAGGCTGTCTTTAAAAATACGCACGATTCGTTAGTTTTTAAAATGAATATGACTCGAGCCTAAACTAAAATCTACTTAACCAACTAAGGAACTAACTAAAAACATTAGTCGAAAGGTAAGAATAATCCTCCTAAAAGCGATCCAGCCTCAATAGCGTCACGTACTTAGTACTACTTTCTCGAGTCAAGAGTGCGGATCAGTCATCACATCTATGCCTCGTACGGTAAAATCTATCGTACGGCATCCCAAAATCGGGTACGGGTCAACTATCACGTATATACATCATCATTGGTATATTATCGTCATTAAAAAATATCAAGATCAAGGATACAGTACTATAATCGTATACATCCCAATATCATCAACATATATTATCGTCTGTGTAAATATCCATCGTCAAATGATCCACTAAAATATCATGCCATATATCATATCGTGATTAAGTCACATATTACAATCCGGGTTCTATTCTAGAGTCTCGTACATTTCAATGTCATCATCACCTATTATCGTTTATTTACAAATATACACTTTCTCATTCCCCAACGATCCGCTAATATCATAACACATCTCATGTCATAACTCAATCGTATATCTAATATCTCACGGTATCATGCCCAGTCATACCGATTCAACCTCATATATCATATAATCTCCTCATATCACGTGTGTATGTTATATATATACATATAAAAACCTACACACATTCATACACACACACACACCCCAAGTCAAGTGTATGTTTGTGTGCGTGTGTGTGTGTCTACATGAAACCTACGAATTCCCTCCAAGACAGTCATCCTCTGGTTAAGCCTTTCTAAATCAGTCTAGTCAAACGTAAAGTCTTCAATAGGACCCTACTCGCCAAGAATCTAAAGTCACGTCCGACTTCCTAATAACAGTACGTAATATCCTTATTCTACGTTTGCAGAGGTGCTATATGCCATCCACCCGACTTCCCCCCGTAGATATACATCTACTCACCTGGTCCTTTTCTGCCGAAATCGATGCCGCCATCCTCTTCTTCATCGTCCAAAGTTCACATGAGGGGTACCTATACGCAAACATATATAATATTATAAAGGAAAATCGTGGGTAAAACCCAAAACGGCGCATGAAATGCGCATAGGTTAAAACCTATGACCCGCTCATGCAAAAGAACCAAATATCCCTCGATATCGGCGTACAAACGCCGATTGATCGAGATAAAACACAAACGTACAAATCGTAGTTTCAAAACTCACTAATTATAATATAGATAGGGTTTAAATCATCAAAACCTTAAAATTAATCAAATCATTTTATTTCGCAAAAACCTAGAAAACACTAAATTTTCGTTTTATTTCGAAACTTGATGTTTTAACCCAAATAATGGCCATAATAGTCACTAAATATCATAACTAAGTCATACAAACCATCACCATAATTTAATCTCATCAATTTGTATTAAATTGAAAATTCTAGTTTGCAAAAATAACCAATTTAAGCGCTTTTTAAAGCAAAAATTCACAACTCAACAACTAATCTTGGTTTTGTATGATCTAAAGTATTAAACTACAATTTAAAATGTTAATAATGTCATGAATACCCTAATTAGATTTTTATCTCAATTATTTGATCAATTTCTAAAAATCCAGTTAGCAAAATTAGCATAATTAGCATAATTTTAAACTAACAATTTGAAACTAGTAACTAGATTAGATTTTGCAGTCCATTAACATATTAATCTCCTCATTAAAACCATAATCTAATGATAGAAACCCTCATCAAAATTTTATCTCACCAATATATATGATTTATAAAAATCTAGTTTACAAATAGCTTAATTTGAACAATTAAAATGTAACAATTAGTAATTTAACAATCTACATTAGATTTTACATGTCTTTATATTTTAATCCACTCATTAAAACCATGAACAATTTATAAAAACCCTAGCTTGATTACAACCCCTTCTTGAATTTCACAAATTAGAAATCAAAACCAATTTATTACATGAAAAGCTTAGATTAGAATAGTTTAACAACTAATTAGCCATTAGATTAGAATTATACCTCACAAGTTTAGAAATTAAGCTTGCAAGCTAGCCACCCCAACATGCTCTCTTGCTCCCAAAATCCATGCTTGATTGGCCAAGAAACATGGGTTAAAGGTTGGATTAGGAGTTAATGAAATTTTAGTGTTGATTTTTATTGGATTTTTAAGGCAAATGATGAATTTTTGAGAGAAAATGAGAGGGGGAAAATGGGGGCAGCCAAAGGTAATTTCGGCCATGAGGGAGGGATGAGGGGAGAGAGAGAAAAGGGTGTGGAATGGTGTAGAAAGTTCTTTAATTAAACATCTCTTTTAAGTCCTTTCATTAATATCTTTATTCTATTTATTTTCTTTTCAAAAAATAAAACCTAGAAAAATCTAGAACCATGGAGAGATTTGAGAAAGAATTTTGCATGTTACACACTTGTTTTAAATTTTCATGGTTCACTTTGTAAAATTAACCCATTTCTAATTTATAATTTGCACTAATTTAATGTATAATTAAAGCTTATGTTAATATTTGAATTTAATTAATTAAGAAAAAATATTTAAGTAAACTAATAATTTATAAGTTACTAAATAAATACCAAATACTACCAATTATATAGTTAAAATAGGCATATTTAATTCTATATTGAAAAATAATTATAGTTGAGTTTTATGGAAAATACGGTTTATTTTACCGATTATCCGAAAATTCACCTAAAGGATTTTATTTATTTAATTATTTTTAAAACGTTACAAAAAGGGGCAGTGCCAGCTTCCCAAAAAGCGGGAACCAAATCAAGTCGCCTCCACGTGAAAGAAGATCCATCAATTTCATGCACACGACCCACATATGTTGTGTGCATTTATTGATGGGGGGCAATTTGTTGGGGTAAAAATTTACACCCCGGTTGACCAAGTCAAAATCAAAGTCAACCCCAGGCCAGATTGGCCCAAGCCCAGGTCAAGTGGGCCAATACCCGGAGCGAGCCCGAACATGAAGTGGCCGGCCTCCCCCCATGCCAAAATAAAAATTTTGTAATAAATAATTTTGTTGTATTTCTTGTATTTTTATTTTATGAATAAATGTAAGAAAATGTGCATAAAGCCAAATTTTTGTAAAGCCCGTGGCTTATGTGCAAAAAGAAATAACACATGAGGCATGGGATGGGCAAATGCCAGTTTTGTAAAACCCAAGGGACTATATGTAAAGTGTATAGCCTATAAAGGCAAAGATAATAAAAATACCTCACAACTTTTTCTCTCTCCCAAAAAGAATCAAGATCTGAGATTTTCTTCTTTCTCAAGGTTCTAAACCTTCTTCTTTCTTTTGAATTAAATCAAGAGTTTTACTCTTTCTTTTCTAAAGCTAAATAGTTTTCACCACAAAACCCACAAAGGGGAGCTCGGATCTTCCATCAGATCTTAAAAAGGAAAGATTTTTAAAAATCTCACCCCACTTGTTCTTCAATATCCGGCCAACAGAGGAGGAAGAAGGAGACCCATCTCAAAAGACTCCACTTTGGGGAAGATCCAGGGCTTAAGGGAGAAGCCTCTTCATCTGCTCCAAAAATACCTTAGGAGTTTAACTCCTCAAAATATATACACAAAATAATAAGTATTTCTTTTTGAGAGTACAACTCCCAGTACGAGAACCAACTCCCTTTTTGCGCCCAAGCGCCCTTACGCTCAAAGCGCTAGCACCCAAAACGCTAGCGCCCGAGCGCCTACGTGCTTGGCACGTAAGGCGCTAGCGCCCGAGCGCTCAAAGCGCTAACGCACAAAGCGCTTGTTGGATATAGTGCCTTCAGAATCAATTATTGGATCACAGGCACGTGATTGCAATGATTGAAGGAGGACCTATACCGGTAGGACAATCTTACTCAAGATGATAGTATGCTATCTGGTTTATCTTTATCATCGTGTACTGCTTTAGGTGACATTACTGATCACTATTGCACGTTGATAGAGCCCCTAGGATTCTTGCTTGACGGCCAGCAGTATGATGGCGATCATATACGTGGGAGCTGGGGTCTATAAGCACATCCTTAAAAGGTCCTTAGTCATGGGAGTTTCGAGAAAGGGCATCGATACTCCAGAGTAGACTAGTGTATACAGTCAGACCCCGACGAGGGGCGGTGGCCGGTCTCACAAGCCACTGGTGTCAGTTGGTTCACCTAAGATGTATACAGGTGCTAACTGGGTTATGACTGTAGGGTTCCTAGGCACACTCAAGAGGTTCCACAAGGCATCAACCATGCCAAAATCAAATTTTTATGTGCCAAAGAACCCTAATGCTAGATCGTTAACTAGAGGTTAGGCGAAAAAACAAGCAAGCAAACAACTTTGCTACTAAGTGAATGGAAATACAACCTTTGTAGATCCGGTCCTCCACTTCTCTAGCTCCATGATGACGTCCCTCCACTGCGATCATCGGGATCCCGGACTCTAGCGATGGTTTCGTCGGAGAAATGATCGGGCTAGGTCGTTGACTTCGATGCCGAAGATGATCTACGTCGAGGCGACTCAAACTCAAGCTCCATCTTCACTTGGTCATGAACCTTTTGAAGAAAACACCCTATACAATATGGCAAGTGGTATAGGATGAAGAAATAGGAAGTGGGTTCACTTTGGATTTGGATTTCTCACTTGATTTCATCACTTAGAATTTTCTAGCAACCTTTTCTTTTCTTCATGAAGAAGAAGAAGAAGAAGAAGCAAGAAAAAGAATTATCTAATTAGAAAATTTAAGTGAAGTCTATCATATAGCAACCATGGGTAAGTTTAACTCATGTAGAGATTAAACTAGGGTTTAGGTAATGGTTAGGTTTAGGAAAAAACAAAATGGTAGACTTTTTCAAAGATGCATGAATAAAAACTTCATGAAGCTTCAAGCAAGAAAACAAATAAAGCCACCATTTTGGTTTTTGCCAAATTAAATAAATAAATAAATAAAATCTTAACCATTAACCTAAACTATGGTTTAAAGCATACACACCCAAGTTTGCATGTATCATCAAACATGATACAATCTTGTGCACAAAAAATATATCACATATACAACTTGTGCACATCAAGTGAGAAAATCAATCTTAAGTGAACCAATACTAGTTAATGTAAAGTGATATATCAAATATATAATTATACATTAAATCATTAAACCAATACTTGATTTAATGATCCGGTCATATCGCATATAACCGACTAATATCTAGTGTATCAATGTATCGAATCAACACTTGATTCGGCAACCCGGCTATATCACATATAACCGTCCGATGATACAAATCGCGAGAATAGAATACAGTATCACATACTGGTATTATTCTCGGTCCCGCACATATCTCATATGTGCTCCTATTTCGTTTCGCTTGAGCCAGAAAACCTCTGCGTAGGACTCTAAAGACTCGTCAATGCGCCGGCAGTAGGTGATGATCATATCAAACACCCACAAGCCGCAAGCGGTCTGCTAAACGTAACGGCCACCCGAGTATTGAGCGATCAGAAGATCAACGAGCAAGCCCGCTCACACTTCTGTGAATCCAACCAGTAACACTTACCGTACAGTCCGGTCTGTTCGTCTGATATGTCGCATATCTCGCCTAGGGGTGGTAAACGTCAGACCCCAGTAGCTCGATAAGTCGTGTCGATATGAGGTCTATAACAGTTCGAGAAATTACTGGTAACACTTACCAGTAAATCTCAGCAACCCTGGCCAGGGATTTCCGGTTATAGCCAATCGAACACAGCACAACATCAACTCCCTATACCGGGAGAGACGAATCCCCTCCTATCGCTCATTGCCTCCATGTGATTCGGGACTGTACCCAAAAACCACCGTTTTGCATGCCCTCTTGGATGTGGTAAGGTGGAAATCAAAGCACAGTGGGAATCACACAAGACTCTATGACGATCTCGGGTCTACAGACTAACCCGTACCAGTGTCATCAGAGAACTGCCATCTGACGTAAGGTATAATATCATCTGGGAGTTCTCGGCGAGTCCGTCCAGTGTACTCAGTCTCCATTGAGCACCCGTATATCATCTCTGATGTCAAACACCAATAGATATGGGATCATCCATCGCCCATCTGTATGGGTCAAGAAAGTATACGCTAGTCTACTCTGGTATATCGATGCCCCGTCTCGATACACCCACGACTAGGGACCTTGAAGGATGTACTTATGGACTACCATGTTCCCACTAGTATGATCCGCATCATAGTCCAGGTAGTCAAGTACATATCCTAAGGGCTTTACCAACATGTAACAGAGAGACAATCAGTATACACGTTAAGGTAAAGAGCAACCAGATAACATACTATCATGTCGAGCAAGAAAGTCCTCCCTATATATGTCCCAGCATCCACTACAATATACATCCTATGTACAGTAATGGCCTCTAGGGCATACATATAACTAACAATGAGTACACCGGACAGGACTCGCCGGGAACATGCTAGTTGGTATTATACCTAGCGTCAGATAGCAGTTCCCTGGTGACATGTGTACAGATCAGTTCATCGACCTGAGATCGTCATTTGTCTCGTGTGAGTTCCCACTGTACTTTGATTACTACCCTATCACGGCTCAAAGGAGTCGTGCAAACAGGTTTTAGTTGGGTACAGTCCCGAGCCACATGGAGGCAGTGAGCGGATCTACAGGGGTTCGTCTCTCCCGGTATTGGGGGTGAGGTCGCGCTGTGTCTAGGAGAGCAATTACACGAAGACCTTGGCCAAGGCAGGAGATTTACTGGTAGGTATTCCAGTAATATCTCAGGGTGTTCTGGACTACACTCCGACACGACTTGTACCGCTTTTGGGGGTCTGACTTTTACCAACCCCCTAGGCCCGCCATGCGATGCTCATAGACGAACGAACCGGACTGTACGGATATTGTCACTGACAGGCTCAGTAGGGTGTCAGGATGAGTTCGCTCATCGACGTCCCTTTTGGTCAATACCTGGTAGCCCGTTATGTATGGCTAATACCTCTGACGTGCTAGTGGTTAAATCCACAGCCAAAGTGTTGACGAGTCTTTAGTGTCCCCTACAGACAGTTTCTCAAGTTTCGGACGAAACGCTGTAGAGGCCGTATGGAGATATGGTAGGGTTCGATCATATACGTGCGGTATTGCACGGATCATGATTGGACGGATAATACTAGCGGGCTTTGGTTTAAGCCGTATCCTAGTATTGTACAGTGTAGATTTTGTCTCATTGTATTTGTATTCGGTCGCAATACAAATGCGGGTATGTATATACAGTCGTGGGGTTTTCCTGTAATTTATTACGGGATCGGTTTTTTGAAGTTGCCAGTTTGCATTCCGTTTCGGCCATTTTCCTTTGTTTCTTTCCTTGGCTGAAAATTGGTGTGGAGGGGGTTATTTGCAATTGTGCATTTTATTATGGAGAAGACTTTTTGTGATGATAGCTTCATGATGGTTCAACCATCATTTGACTTCTTTGTTCATGATTGCCTGACTTTTGGAGATGAGATGGTTGATGGAGTGGGTGTGACTTTCTTCATGATTATCATCATTCCTTTTCTTTGCATTATTGATCCACTCACTCTCTCCCCTTATTTCCATAAGCTTGGCCGGCCAATTCTTGGAGGGGGCTATCCATTTTGTGGTGTGTGGAAATGATTCTCATTTGCTCACACCAAAATTCTTAAGCTCCAAAAAGTTCATCTCCAAAGGTTTCTTCTCAATCTCCACTCCTAATGGCAACTTAACAACCCTTTGAGACAAAGTAATCCACACTTAGCCTATAGCATTCTTGGACACGTCGGCTCGCCAACTTCGTGCCTGAGTTGCCTCGGTCCAGAGGTGGGAGCCCGTAAAAGAACCCGGCGATGTGGTGCCCTTTCCAACGAGGAGATGAAGACCGGAGATTCCGCGAGGAGATCGGGATGGAGGCCGAAGACCGAAGGACACGGATCGCTCGGTATAGCTTTCTATCCATTCTTTAGTTAGCTAGCATTAGGTTAATGGCCCGATCCGGGTTTTTAGTCCGCGGTAGCGCCATTTTTAAAAGTTAAAGAAAAGTATCGTTTCCGCATTTTGGCCTCGGGATAACGGCCGGGGCGCTGCCGTTCACTTACATTGGTATCAGAGCCATGCCATTAACCTAGTCTAACTTGCTGTAACATGTTTACAAGTTCGATCGATCGGATTTTCCAAAAACCGTATTTTCAAGTCCAGTTTCTGTCGAATTTTTCCTGTACTCTAAAAATTATTTGGTATATTGTAAAAATACGTGCAGGATTTTTTATGCATTCTGTGAAAATTTTGTAGCTCGATGGCACTGTTCCACCGCGGAACCGCGGCCAAACCCACGCATTGGCCGCGGTTCCGCCGCCACTTAAACTGTTCACAGCACCAAATTTTTACAGTGGGCTTCTGACATGGAAATAGGGTTTTTGGTATGTTCTGTTTGGGCCCAGATTTTTCTGAGTACTGGGTATTGTGCTTAGGGCCCACTTCGGGAAATTTAGTCGATCGAAAATTTTAAATATGTTAGTTCTGTAAGTCCATGCTACCTCTCCCGGTACTTTCGGGCATGCGGAATTTGGTGAAAAACAATTTTCTAGAGGCGGTAACATAGACTCAAAACCGGATCTTTGTTAAACTACTAACTAACAACCTAACAAGAGTTTACCTATTCGGTTAGGGGGCTATACCTTTCTTGAACTCCTTCGTCTTCGACTCCTTCCGGTGTACGGATCGGCCTCACCTTGTCGTCTCCTCGCGCCGAAGATGGATCCACCCGAAAGCTTCTACCTTTGGCTTCTTCTTCGAACTTTGAAGAAACTAGATCACTTGGCTTGCTAGGCCTTGTGAACTAGAATGAGTAGAGGAATGATTTGGTGTCTTTTTATCTCTAAGGCAATGAGTCTCAACACATGAGAATGGTTTGCCTTGAGGTAGAAAGAGCAAGAGGAAGAGGGAGAGCTTGAGAATGAGAGAGCTCAAGAGAGAGAAAGCAAATGATAGAATGAACCATACTCTTCTCATTCTCACCTCTCATAATCCAAAAGCCATCATAACAAAAATAGTAATCAAGTATTGTGTAAATGGTTTAAGTCAAAATGGCTATATCATTTCATGCACTCATTTTGCATAAATAAACAAGCAAGCAAAAGTCTTTGCCATGGAATGATAGCCATTGTCATGATGATGGTCAACTAGTCCAACCTAGTCAACCGGTCAACAAAGTCAACAAAGTCAACCCCTCAACAACCATGTCACTATAATACTTAATTAATATTAATGTTAATCATATATCTTATTCTCATTAGGGTTAAGCAAAAGTCAACAGTCAACTGTCAACAGTCAACAGTCAACAACCCCAATGAGAATACTCTGCCTCTGTCTCTCTGTCAATTGTGCATACACACCCGCATCCGCGTTCCGAGGAACACGAATACAAACGAGATAAAATCAATCCCAAAACGTACACTAGGATCTGGCTTAAACCAAAGCCCGCTAGTGTTAACTGTCCGGACACTGTACGTGCACAAGTGCACGGATGTGACCGAACCCTGTCGCAAAACCATGCGACCTGTCGCAAAACCATGCGACCTCTACTCTTTTGCCTAAAGGCGAATAGCTTTCTGTGTGGGACTCTAAAGACTCGACACTACGCTGGCAGTGGGTTTAACCACAGACCGCAAGCGGCACTAGCTGTGCGTAACGGTCCCCAGGTAGATGCCGACAAGAAGACTGACGAGGTGAAACCCATTTGAACTCCTATTGAGCCTGAATGTGACAGTCTCCGTACAGTCCGGTCTGTTCGTCTGATACATCGCATGGCGGGCCTAGGGGGCGGTAAACGTCAGTCCCCTAATAGCGGTACAAGTCGTGCCCGAGTGAAGCCCAAAACACCCTGAGATAACACTGGAAGCCTACCAGTATATCTCGCTTGCCCTGGCCAGGGACTACTCGTGTAATGGCTCCCCTAGACACAGCGCGATGTCAACCCCCAATACCGGGAGAGACGAATCCTGTCTAACCGTCACTGCCTCTAAGTGCTTCGGGACTGCACCCAACTACTACCTGTTTGCACGACTCCTTTGAGCCGTGGTAGGGTAGTAATCAAAGTACAGTGGGAACACACTCGAGGCGAAGTGACAGTGTCAAGTCAGCGGACTAAGCTGTACTCATGTCACCTGGGAACTGATAACTGACGATAGGTATAATACCAACCGGTCAGTTCCCGACGAGTCCTGTCCAGTGTACTCGTAACCTAACGAGCACCCGTATACTATCTCCAGTACGACGTACTGATGGCTGTGGGACAGACCACCTCCCACTCTAGGATGAGAAGCGCATACGCTAGTCTACTCCGGAGTATCGATGCCCTGTCTCGATAGTCCTGCGACTAGGGACCTGCATAAGGATGTGCTTATAGATTACCCAGCCCCCACTAGTGTGACTGCCATCACAACGCTGGTAATCAAGCAAAGATCATAAGGGCTCCACTAATGCGTATAGGTGATATAATAAAATAAACACAAGTACACATTGAAGTAGAAACAAACCAAGTAGCATACTACTATTTTGAGCAAGATTGTATATACAAGGTGAATATCCCAAGCTTCCATTAAGTAATATACAAACTAGTATGATACAGTAATGGCCTCTAGGGCATATACACTAACAATCTCCCACTTGCACTAAGGCCATGTACTGGCGTATCGAAGACCTATCATCTCGATCAGCCGCTCGAACTGAGTCTGGGGCAAGGCCTTGGTGAATGGATCTGCAGTGTTATCTTCTGAAGCAACCCTCCGAACCTCGATCTCCTAGCGATCCACGATCTCCCTGATCAGGTGATACCGCCTCAAGATGTGTCTAGATCTTTGATGGGACCTGGGTTCCTTCGCTAAAGCTATAGCCCCGTTGTTGTCGCAATACAGAGGTATTGGATCAACAATGCATGGAACCACCTGAAGTTCTTTCAAGAACTTCCTTATCCAGACAGCTTCTTTTGCGGCATCAGATGCAGCGATGCATTCCGCTTCCATCGTCGAGTCTGCAACGGTTTCCTGTTTGGAACTCTTCCAACACACCGCCCCTCCATTGAGGGTAAAGACAAAACCCGACATGGACTTGGAATCATCATTGTCACTCTGCAAGCTGGAGTCAGCAAAGGCCTCGATCTGGAGGTCTTTTCCACCATACACCAAGAACATCTCCTTAGTCCTTCTCAGGTACTTGAGAATGTTCTTTACCGCTATCCAGTGTTTTTCCCCAGGGTTTGACTGATACCGGCTTACCACACTCAGTGCATAAGCTACATCCGGTCCGGTACACAACATCGCATACATTATAGAGCCTACCGCAGAAGCGTAGGGTATAATAGACATGCGATCCCTCTCCAAATCAGTCTTGGGAAACATCTCTTTAGAGAGGGTGATCCCGTGACAAGCCGGTAGGTTATCGCGCTTGGAATCTTCCATACTGAATCTTTTCAGTATGGTGTCGATGTACCTGGACTGTGAAAGTCCTAATATCCTCTTAGATCTATCACGATGGATCCGGATCCCCAGGATGTATGAGGCATCACCCAGGTCTTTCATGGAGAACCTGTGTGACAAGAACCCCTTGACAGATTGTAGCATAGGAATGTCATTTCCTATTAAGAGAATGTCATTCACGTATAAAACGAGGAATACTACAGTTCTCGCTACAAATCTACAATAGATGCATGGTTCATCTGGATTTTTGATAAAGCCAAATTCCTTGACCGTCTCATCAAAACAGATGTTCCAACTCCGCGATGCCTGCTTTAGTCCATAGATGGATTTAAGCAACTTGCACACCTTTCCGCTGCTCCCACTCTGAATGAAACCCTCTGGCTGGTCCATATAGACACACTCCTCTAAATTTCCATTTAGAAAAGCGGTCTTTACGTCCATCTGCCAAATCTCATAATCGTGGAAGGCAGCAATGGCAAGAAGGATCCGAATGGATTTCAGCATAGCTACTGGAGAAAAAGTCTCGTCATAGTCCAAACCAGGTCTTTGACGAAAACCCTTTGCAATCAGTCTAGCTTTATAGGTCTCAACCTGTCCATCTACACCAATCTTCCTTTTGAAGATCCACTTGCATCCTACGGGTTTTACCCCGTCTGGAGCAATGTCCAACGTCCATACTTTGTTGGTGTACATGGACTCCATTTCGGTCCGCATTGCATCCAGCCATTTTACCGAGTCAACGCTCTGAATGGCCTGCTGGAAGCTAGTAGGCTCATCATGATCTATGATGCAATCCTCTCTATCCCCGTCTATGAGAAAACCGTAGTATCTCTCGGGCGGATGAGACTGCCTACTACTCCTGCGGAGCGGCATAAGAATGTCCTGTTCTTTTGAACCCTCTGGTTCCACTAAACTTTCAGTAATAGTCTGTGGTTCTGGAATTTCTTCCAGTTCTACTGTGCTCCCACTAATTTCCTTTTCTAAGAACTGGTGTTCTAGAAAGTGGGCATGACGAGAAACAAAAACCTTTTGTTCCTCTTCGCAGTAGAAGAAATATCCCTTGGAGTTCTTTGGATATCCCACAAACTTGCACTGTACTGAGCGCGCCTCGAGCTTGTCCGCATGCTGCTCTTTGACAAAAGCTGGACTTCCCCATGTCTTAATGTGATTAAGATAGGGTCTCTTCCCACACCACATCTCATATGGTGTAGTAGGCACAGTCTTAGTGGGAACTCGGTTCAAAAGGTATGCCGCTGATTCTAGCGCATACCCCCAGAATGATCGCGGTAACTCAGCGTTACTCATCATGGACCGTACCATATCCAATAGGGTTCGGTTCCGTCTCTCCGATACACCGTTATGTTGCGGAGTGTATGGAGGAGTTAGCTGAGAGAGAATTCCGTTCTCTTTTAAATAGTCTAGGAACTCGGCACTCAAGTATTCACCACCTCGATCCGATCTTAGAATCTTAATACTTTTGCCGGTTTGTTTTTCTACTTCATTCTTATATTCCTGGAACTTTCCAAAGGCTTCGGACTTATGTTTCATTAAGAAGACATAACCGTACCTTGAAAAGTCATCCGTAAAAGTAATGAAGTATGAAAAACCGCTTCGCGCATGTGTAGACATTGGACCGCACATGTCACTGTGTACGAGTCCCAAGAGCTCGCTCGCTCTTACTCCGTGTCCAGTGAACGGAGTCTTTGTCATCTTTCCTTTGAGACAGGATTGACAAGTGGCATACGATTGATATTCGAACGCATTCAAATATCCTTCTGTATGTAACTTCGTCAACCTTCTCTCATTGATGTGACCCAGTCTACAATGCCACAAGAAAGTCTGATTTATTTCCGGAGACTTTCTTTTGTGTGTATTCTGGACATTGAAAATCTGTGGTTGGTTTAATACGTATATACCATTGCTTAATGTACCTGACCCAATCAGAGCTTGATTAAGGTGAATGTTTACAACATTGCTTACAAACGCAAATTCATAACCTTCTTTAGAAACCAAAGATACAGAAATGATATTACAAGTTGCGTTGGGTACAAAAAAGCAATTACGCAAAACCAAAACATGTCCATCTGACATTCCCAGGTGATAGTCCCCCACGGCCTTAGCATCCATGCTAGCTCCGTTTGCAACTTTGAGGGTCATGTCACCTGCCTTCAAAACCCTATGGTTTCTCAACGCCTGCAAAGAATTACAGATATGAGATCCTGATCCGGTATCCAATACCCAGGAAGTAGAGTTTATTGAAAGACAGTTTTCAATAACATACACACCTGAAGCTGAAGCCGCAACCTGCTTCAGATCCTGTGTTCTGGCCTTCCAAGCCCTGCAATCATTTTTCCAGTGTCCCTTCTTATGACAATAGAAGCATTCTTCCTTATCCATAAGCTTTCCCACTTTCTTTGTTGCTTTTGCCTTTCCCTTCGTATCCACTTTACTAACACCGCCCCTTAGTTTGGCGGGGGCTTTCTTCTTCTTTCCCTTGGCTTTCTCCTTAGACCTAGAAGAGGAAGATCCTCCTACAAACAAAGTGGATGTTTTCCTACCTTTCTGTAGGGTGCCCTCTGCGCTCCTCAGCATGTTGAGGAGTTCTGAAAGTTCAACTTCTTTTTCTTGTAAGTTGAAGTTCAGGATAAACTGGGCGTAAGTGGAAGGAAGGGACTGGAGAATCAAGTCCGTATAGAGATCATTCTCCAACGTGGTCCCAAGGTCCGCGAGCTCCTCAATGTAGCCAATCATCTTAAGCACGTGTTCCGCTACTGATGATCCGACGGCCAATCTTGCCGAAAATAACTTCTTCGACACTTCGTATCTTGCGATACGAGACTGCTCTCCATACAGTTCTTTTGTATGGAGAAATATAGATTCGAGGTCCATATTCTCGTGCCTCCTCTGATGTTCGTTGTCCATAGAGGCAAGCACGAGGCACTTGGCCGTCGCGCAATCGATTTCCCAGGTCTTACGGATTTCCTTATCTGCGACGCTGGTTTTGGGACCTGGGACAGGGGGAGCTTTGGTGGTAAGAAGATACCCCAGCTTGTCGTAAGTGATTGCCATCTTGACATTCCTGAGCCAATCTTTGTAGTTTGGCCCTGTCAGTATGTTTTTATCTAGAAGTAACTTAAGTCCAGTCATGTCGATTGGTCGCTGCAATTAGGAGAGAGAGAAGAAACACTCAGCATGATGCTCTTGCAAGTTTAGAATGGTTTTTAGTTTGTCTAAACAGGATGGCTCCCACTGTTTCTCGAATCCCTCCTCAAACCAAAAAGGAAGAATTAGTCAGGATCAATCTCACCGTACAATACTTGCTTAACCGTTCAGCCAGGCCAGTGTCGGTACTTCGAGGGAGGTTTTCCAACGCTTTCGCGAAGTTCCTTAATTAAATAACCTCTTTTCCCTGTGGGCGTAGCCCCGCTAACACCTTTCTAGACACCTACTTGGTTTATAGCATTGATCGTTAAGTGAGAAATTTCCCGAAGAGTAGCATATACTCACAGTAGGATCGGGATCCAAATATCATCGCGTGACGAAACTGAAGGAATCCTACCAGAATCATCACACTCCAAATGGTATGCAACACTAGCAAGTTCCAGTTCTTTTGAAACTCCCGATGTGGATTTTTTGCCCCATGCTCTTATGACCTTGACTTTGGCCAAAATATCATAAGTCATATGTCAAGTTCTACCCGTCATTCTCCAGGTTAATTTGGATCCACCCGTACCTACCCTTGACTTTGGCCAAAAGGGCAGTACGACTGTCCCAAACCAACGCATCTATCTATGCTACACATGAATACCCAATAGCTACCAATCACTATGCCTTGACTTTGGCCAACATACATAGCTTGAATACTATTGACTATCCATGTGAAACGACGGAGGGCTACGAATGGTTTTGGCGAAACCGTGAACGTAGTGAACTTGATATAATCGATGGAACGAGATAGCTTTTAAAAGGAGTGGCTCAAACTCCGCATTTAAAAGTTGGTTTTGAAAAGAACCGAGTGGTTTTTCGAAAGTGTTCCAACGACTTTTACTTGGTTTATTTTCTGCAATGGTAGGATTAAATGATGGGACGCATTAAAAGAACTAATGCAAGAATATCACGCATTAAAAGAACTTGGGTGTAAAAGTCACGAAATACACCAAAAAAAAAATCTAACTTGCTGTCGATTTTCAAAGTTCTGTAAAAGGTAGTAGTTTAACTAGGCTCCGATACCACTGTAAGTCCATGCTACCTCTCCCGGTACTTTCGGGCATGCGGAATTTGGTGAAAAACAATTTTCTAGAGGCGGTAACATGGACTCAAAACCGAATCTTTGTTAAACTACTAACTAACAACCTAACAAGAGTTTACCTACTCGGTTAGGGGGATATACCTTTCTTGAACTCCTTCGTCTTCGACTCCTTCCGGTGTACGGATCGGCCTCACCTCGTCGTATCCTTGCGCCGAAGATGGATCCACCCGAAAGCTTCTACCTTTGGCTTCTTCTTCGAACTTTGAAGAAACTAGATCGCTTGGCTTGCTAGGCCTTGTGAACTAGAATGAGTAGAGGAATGATTTGGTGTCTTTTTATCTCTAAGGCAATGAGTCTCAACACATGAGAATGGTTTGCCTTGAGCTAGAGAGAGCAAGAGGAAGAGGGAGAGCTTGAGAATGAGAGAACTCAAGAGAGAGAAAGCAAATGATAGAATGAATCATACTCTTCTCATTCTCACCTCTCATAATCCAAAAGCCATCATAACAAAAATAGTAATCAAGTATTGTGTAAATGGTTTAAGTCAAAATGGCTATATCATTTCATGCACTCATTTTGCATAAATAAACAAGCAAGCAAAAGTCTTTGCCATGGAATGATAGTCATTGTCATGATGATGGTCAACTAGTCCAACCTAGTCAACCGGTCAACAAAGTCAACAAGTCCACAAAGTCAACCCCTCAACAACCATGTCACTATAATACTTAATTAATATTAATGTTAATCATATATCTTATTCTCATTAGGGTTAAGCAAAAGTCAATGGTCAACAGTCAACTGTCAACAGTCAACAGTCAACAACCCCAATAAGAATACTCTGCCTCTGTCTCTCTGTCAATTGTGCATACACACCCGCATCCGCGTTCCGAGGAACACGAATACAAATGAGATAAAATCAATCCCAAAACGTACACTAGGATCTGGCTTAAACCAAAGCCCGCTAGTGTTAACTGTCCGGACACTGTACGTGTACAAGTGCACGGATGTGACCGAACCCTGTCGCAAAACCATGCGACCTGTCGCAAAACCATGCGACCTCTACTCTTTTGCCTAAAGGCGAATAGCTTTCTGTGTGGAACTCTAAAGACTCGACACTACGCTGGCAGTGGGTTTAACCACAGACCGCAAGCGGCACTAGCTGTGCGTAACGGTCCCCAGGTAGATGCCGACAAGAAGACTGACGAGGTGAAACCCATCTGAACTCCTACTGAGCCTGAATGTGACAGTCTCCGTACAGTCCGGTCTGTTCGTCTGATACATCGCATGGCGGGCCTAGGGGGCGGTAAACGTCAGTCCCCTAATAGCGGTACAAGTCGTGCCGGAGTGAAGCCCAAAACACCCTGAGATAACACTGGAAGCCTACCAGTATATCTCGCTTGCCCTGGCCAGGGACTACTCGTGTAATGGCTCTCCTAAACACAGCGCGATGTCAACCCCCAATACCGGGAGAGACGAATCCTGTCTAATTGTCACTGCCTCCAAGTGCTTCGGGACTGCACCCAACTACTACCTATTTGCATGACTCCTTTGAGCCATGGTAGGGTAGTAATCAAAGTACAGTGGGAACACACTCGAGGCGAAGTGACAGTGTCAAGTCAGCGGACTAAGCTGTACTCATGTCACCTGGGAACTGATAACTGACGATAGGTATAATACCAACCGGTCAGTTCCCGACGAGTCCTGTCCAGTGTACTCGTAACCTAACGAGCACCCGTATACTATCTCCAGTATGACGTACTGATGGCTGTGGGACAGACCACCTCCCACTCTGGGATGAGAAGCGCATACGCTAGTCTACTCCGGAGTATCAATGCCCTGTCTCGATAGTCCTGCGACTAGGGACCTGCATAAGGATGTGCTTATAGATTACCCAGCCCCCACTAGTGTGACTGCCATCACAACGCTGGTAATCAAGCAAAGATCCTAAGGGCTCCACTAATGCGTATAGGTGATATAATAAAATAAACACAAGTACACATTGAAGTAGAAACAAACCAAGTAGCATACTACTATTTTGAGCAAGATTGTATATACAAGGTGAATATCCCAAGCTTCCATTAAGTAATATATAAACTAGTATGATACAGTAATGGCCTCTAGGGCATATACACTAACAAGTTCATAGTATTTACATTATAGTTGCGACCGTGAATGTCATTTGATCGGTAAATCCTGTCTAACTGCTATAGCCCTTTTAGACGGATTTGCGAACGTGACATTCACGTTGATGTTCTGTGTTATGCTGTGATATTGCGGATTTGTCGTGGTGGATAGCCTGGGTGCAGTGTTAGTAAAGTTTGGTTAGTTATGTACATTTGATATTACGGGGCGAGCGTCCGACATGTGGACTGTCGTCACTGCCTGTTTGTATATTATTCTTTTGGGGCACGACCGGGCTGAGGTCGATGTACCCGTTGTATATATATTTTACTTTCTGTACTAGGATTACCCCGCGGAGGGGTGCACGGATAGCCGGGTTCTAGAGGGAAACGGGCCCGCATCTCATGGCGTTGAGACGGAGGGGGCTTCACTCTAGAATTGGCGGGCTATTCGCCGCACTCGTAGGGGGTACAGGTTGACCCAAGGAGGGGTGCCCGAGTTACCGGATTCCGTGAAGTGCTGGGTGGTCCATTCACGTTGCTGAAGGGGGCTGCCTCGCTTCAGGTTTTGGCGGGTAACTTGCCGTGCCCGTAGGGGTCTAGGATTTCATTGCACAGGCTATCCACACGACCAGGAGAACGTCGGGTTTCAGTAGCGGCTCTATGAAACCCGGGGATCCCAGATATCTGTATTATTCTGTGATGCGTATTACATTTCTGTGATGTTGCATTTTATCACGCCTTGAGCGAATATTATATATTGATATATATACTAGTAGATGTTGTATATGTTTTGCATCTGCGCTAGTCCAGTCCCCGCTCTGTCGTTAGTTAAGTAACCTAACGGGTGATGACGGGACCCAGTGGCGAATGCGGATGGTATATACGTACATCATTATTTTCGTTCTTTATTGGTGTGATCAATTGATGGGACCGCATTGATTCGGATCAATGCAAACTAAACAAACCTATTCTGATGTTGTTGGAACAATTTTCACAAAGCTGTTATTGCAAGAACGTTCTCTTTTGTTTTGCACAGTGGTATTCGGTTATGAATATCCACCACCTCAGTCGACGAGGCAAGGGCCGAGATCCCTTCACCGGGAGTGACCCCTTGGACAGAAGTTTGCGTCAGGGCAATAACTTCACTATAGTCATTTACTTTTGTTTTGCATCGTGGTATTCAGTTGGAATATCCTGCACCTCATTCTACGGGGAAAGAGCCGAGATCCCTTCACCAGGAGTGACCTCTTTAGCAAAGGTTTTCGCCACTATATTTTTATAAAAAGCTATCCGGTTCCTTCAACGATATCAAGTTCATTACGTTAAAGGTTTTTCGCCAAAAACCATTCGTAGCCCTCCGTCATTTCAGGAAGGTAGCACTTAGTATGCATGCTATGTAAGTTGGCCTATGTCAAGGCATAGTGTATGGTAGGTATTTGTTACTTTTCTGCTGCATAGATAGATGCGTTAGTTTGGGACAGTCGTACTACTATTTTGGCCTGCATCAAGGGTATGTACGGGTGGGTTCAAATTAACCTGGATAATGACGGGTAGACTTGACATGTGACTTATAATATTTTGGACTACGTCAAGGTCATAAGAGCATGAGGTAAAAATCACATCAGGAGTTTCTAAAGAAACTGAAACTTGCCAAATATGCGCATACCTTCTGGAGTGTGATAACGTGAGTGGATTCTATCACGTTATCATGCGATGATGGTTGGATCCCGATTCCCACTGATGAGTTGGTTTACTCCTCGGGTGATCCCGACTAATTCTTCTTTCAGGTTTGGGGGAGAATTTGACGTTACAGTGGGAGGTTTCCAAATTAGATAAATTGATAACCATTCTGATCTAGGTTAGAGTGCACGCTGAGTGTTTCTTTTCTCTCTCTCTCTTTGGCAGCAATCATGGCCCAACCCTAGACTATGACTCAGTGACCAATTTGACCGAACCTTCTTAAAACACTGGCTTTTGGATTGTCAGAGTTGCATACCTCATTGCCACTCCTACTTTTACCCTTTTCTCCAGGACACCCCATATTACTACGAACGTCCACTTCCAATGGATAAAACCATCGTATGGTTATATACGAACTCGAAGGAATTTATTCGAGGATGGTTTCCGGTTGTGGAGAAAACGAATAGGACTATTCAGTTGTCTTTCCCTTTTACCTTCTCTCAGATTGCAAGTGCTCCTTGAATTAGGGGATAGTACACCCGTTATGCCTATTGGATAGTCTTCTTCCAAACCTTAGGCTGGTGCCGAACGGTAGGGAATGAAGAAAGCCGATTAGCCTAAGTGTGGTGTACAGAAGGTATTAAGTTAAGACAAATAAAGGGATTAGAAAGAGGGCAAAGTAAATTGCGACTGCTATTCACGACCGAACCAAGTATTTCATCGCCACTCCTGCTTCACCTTTGTATTTCTCCAGGACACTCCGTATCACTACGAAGATCCACGGTTATTTGGATACTCCATCGTATGGTTATATACGAACTCGAATGGAACTTGTTCCAGTTCGGGGATGGATTCTGGTTCAGGAGAAATAGGAATAAGGTTTATTCAGGTGTCTTTTATCTTTACCTTCTCTCGGGTTGCGAGTGCTCCTAGGATTAGGACAGTACACCCATTATGCTTATTGGATAGTCTTCTTTCAAACCATAGGCTGGTGCCGAACGGTAAGGAAGGAAGAAAACCATTTAGCCTAAGAGGGTGTACAGAAGGTAATGACTAAAGACATATGAAGGGATTTGGAGAGATGGCAAAGAAATATACGGTTACAGTTGTGAATCTGGATAATGGAAGAGGCATTACTAGGAATACCCGGATACCCCATCGAAACATCAATGTTTCAGTTTCACTGTGTATTATTAAAAGAAAACTGATTTCCCAATTAGCCCTTGCTCCAGGGTATGTATTTACCAGGTATGATTCTCACATCTGTATGGTTTTACAGATGATGAGTGGGAGTAAGTTATTGGGAATTAGGTGATTATCCTCATTATATCGGAATTCGTTATAATTGGTGATATTTGAGGAAATCGCCTGGGTAGTTTGCCGAACGGCAAATATTTGGTTTTCAATATCCGCTGTTATGCACCAATTTCAAATTGATATATCTGTACGTCTATTTTTATAGAGTGAGATATAACTTTTTGAAATTATGTCCATGATATTTACCTATATCAGTGGATGGTTAGGTAAGGAGTATTAAACAGCGGTGTAATTTTTCTTAGCCATAAGTACAGTTTTCAACCTACGACACACAGGGAATGAGTTATTAGACTCAAGAGACTTATACAGAGTATTGTATGTTGTCCAGTGTCCATTAGGACAAAGGGGTTGGTCCTCATATTATATTCAGTTTACTTATGACTTCTCTAGTTTTTAGATAAGTGTTTCGTAGAAACATAAGGTCCGAGTTTTGAGAAGTTATTGGTATAAGAGTAAAGTAGAGAACCAGATGTTGCAAGTATCGGGATTCTTCAAGGTGATCGAAGATGTAGATATTTGTGTATGGTATTCAGTTAATAGTAATGGTTTTAAGAGAACTTGTTTCTCTTTCAGGTTACTCATAATTGGAAGCATTCCTAAGTTGAGTAATGCTGATCGGCCTCTTTCCATTTAGTTGACATGCACTGGAGACAATTGCATGATTTGAATCTGGTTCAATTAAATCAGCGCCTCTGTTTCTGTATTGGATATAGAACAGTTCATATCATGACATAGTTAAGGTACGGGGAGTTATCCAGCTTATGCTTAAAACCAGACACTGGATAACTCAAGGCACGTTTCTGTAATGGCTATTTGTGGGTTGACCCGGGCTATGATGAGGGTTGACTTTCTACCATCTGGAAGATCAATAGTGATATTGTTCTTGACTCGCCACAGTTTTAAAAGAAATGGATTTTTTCAGAAAACAGTAGTGGGAGTATGGTAGGACTGGAAGTGATTCCAGAACCGCAAACGATTACTGAAAATTTGATAAGAACCTAAAGATTCAATCTGACTTGACATTCCATTAGCCACTCCACAGATATGGTGGGTAAGCTCAGGCACCCGAGAGGTACTCCAGTAGCCTCAAGGACGGTGGCAGGGAGGTTCTTGTTTACCCAGACTTTCCATTGTTGTTGTTCCAGACTGTGAGACCCGGCAGGAGGATGAGTATAGCGTCGTTCTAAACTAGCTTTAGAAGTGTACGTCTATATGACTCTGCCAGAGGATTGTCATGGTCAGTGGGAGCAGCGAAAGCTAAGTGGAGACTTGACACTACTGTTGTTCTAGACTATGAGACCCGGCAGGAGGATGAGTATAGCGTCATTCTAAAAAAGCTTTAGAAGTGCACGTGTATATGATTCTGCCAGAGGGTTGTCGTAGTCAGTGGGAGCAGCGGAAGCATAGCGGACAAGTGGCTTATGTTTATTTATAGACTAAAGCAGATATAGCGGAGAGAGATCATCTATTTCTGATGTGACAGTCATAGGTTTGACTTCATCAGAATAGGGGATGGATCTGTTAAGAAGGTAGTAGGGTGTGATGTCTTGGTATTTGGATGACATACACAGAGTAGGAAGTGAAGTTCCTATACTACGATCGGTTATACTTAGGTTGTCACACAGTGGTTTCTCCACATAGGATATAGATATAATATCAGACATTCTGGTTACTAGATCTATGGTTTTAGATCTAGATTTGGGAAGTGTCCCAATCAGGGTACTTAGACAGCATTCTAAAGGTGTTTTAGAATGGACAACTCCTGGCACGGTAGTGTACCTGCAGGTGATGGAGTCACCCTCTCTAAAGGTGTCTTACAAACTAAAGGGGAGAGGGATGTGCATGATTGGCAGATCACTTGCTTAGGCAATTGAGTCAATCATGAGAAGTCAAGTACCACACCAGATGTTTTTGCACTAAATGCAATAAGTTGATATTGATCCAATCCTGGAGAAACATTCGGAAGCAGTTTTAGAACATAAGTGGATGTTATAAGGATATGATAACAACAACCTCTTTTAGGAGACAGTTATCATTACAGGCTTCCAAGGTGACCTGGATGACAGAGTGGCTGTCAGAGTTATAATTTTCCCTCTGACGAGGGGCAGAATTTTGGACAGGTGGTCCAGGCGGATACTGAGGGAGGCATGGCGCAGGATACTGATTAAGTTCAGTTGACGATACAGTCTAAGAAGTTTGGATATGGAGTTCATTTATGAACTAGGTCCCATCAGACATCCAGACATATTCTAAGACAGGTATTGCTCATTTCGGGAGATGGGTTTCTCCGCGAACTTGAGATTAAGAGAGAAATAGAAAGAAGCATCAGGGCGGATCCACTCACTGAGGTTATTCCTCGAACGCAATAGTTTCGCAAACGGGCTTTGTGAGACTGATTAGTAGAGGAGTTGGGTGTTCGGTATCACACGGGCTGTGAGTATGCGACATCGCAATAATTAGCCTTGAGTGCAAGTGGGAGATTGTTGGATATAGTGCCCTCAGAGTCAATTATTGGATCACAGGCACGTGATTGCAATGATTGAGGGAGGACCTATATCGGTAGGACAATCTTACTTAAGATGATAGTATGTTATCTGGTTTATCTTTATCATCGTGTACTGCTTTAGGTGACATTACTGATCACTATTGCACGTTGATAGAGCCCCTAGGATTCTTGCTTGACGGCCAGCAGTATGATGGCGATCATATACGTGGGAGCTGGGGTCTATAAGCACATCCTTAAAAGGTCCCTAGTCATGGGAGTTTCGAGAAAGGGCATCGATACTCCAGAGTAGACTAGTGTATACAGTCGAGACCCCGACGAGGGGCGGTGGCCGGTCTCACAAGCCACTGGTGTCAGTTGGTTCACCTAAGATATATACAGGTGCTCATTGGGTTATGAGTACACCGGACAGGACTCGCCGGGAATATGCTAGTTGGTATTATACCTAGCGTCAGATAGCAGTTCCCTGGTGACATGTGTACAAGTCAGTTCATCGACCTGAGATCGTCATTTGTCTCGTGTGAGTTCCCACTGTACTTTGATTACTACCCTACCATGGCTCAAAGGAGTCGTGCAAACAGGTTTTAGTTGGGTACAGTCCCGAGCCACATGGAGGCAGTGAGCGGATCTGCAGGGGTTCGTCTCTCCCGGTATTGGGGGTGAGGTCGCGCTGTGTCTAGGAGAGCCATTACACGAAGACCTTGGCCAAGGCAGGAGATTTACTGGTAGGTATTCCAGTAGTATCTCAGGGTGTTCTGGGCTACACTCCGACACGACTTGTACCGCTTTTGGGGGTTTGACTTTTACCAACCCCCTAGGCCCGCCATGCGATGCTCATAGACGAACGGACAGGACTGTACGGATATTGTCACTGACAGGCTCAGTAGGGTGTCAGGATGAGTTCGCTCATCGACGTCCCTTTTGGTCAATACCTGGTAGCTCGTTACGTATGGCTAATACCTCTGACGTGCTAGTGGTTAAATCCACAGCCAAAATGTTGACGAGTTTTTAGAGTCCCTCACAGACATTTTCTCAAGTTTCGGGCAAAATGCTGTAGAGGCCGTATGGAGATATGGCAGGGTTCGATCATATACGTGTGGTATTGCACGGATCATGATCGGACGGATAATAGTAGCGGGTTTTGGTTTAAGCCGGATCCTAGTATTGTACAGTGTAGATTTTGTCTCATTGCATTTGTATTCGGTCGCAATACAAATGCGGGTATGTATATACAGTCGTGGGGTTTTCCTGTAATTTATTACGGGATCAGTTTTTTGAAGTTGCCAGTTTGCTTTCTGTTTCGGCCATTTTCCTTTATTTCTTTCCTTGGCTGAAAATTGGTGTGGAGGGGGTTATTTGCAATTGTGCATTTTATTATGGAGAAGACTTTTTGTGATGATAGCTTCATGATGGTTCATCCATCATTTGACTTCTTTGTTCATGATTGCTTGACTTTTGGAGATGAGATGGTTGATGGAGTGGGTGTGACTTTCTTCATGATTATCATAATTCCTTTTCTTTGCATTATTGATCCACTCACTCTCTCCCCTTATTTCCATAAGCTTGGCCGGCCAATTCTTGGAGGGGGGCTGTCCATTTTGTGGTGTGTGGAAATGATTCTCATTTGCTCACACCAAAATTCTTAAGCTCCAAAAAGTTCGTCTCCAAAAGTTTATTCTCAATCTCCACTCCTAATGGCAACTTCACAACCCTTTGAGACAAAGTAATCCACACTTAGCCTACAGCATTCTTGGATACGTCGGCTCGCCAACTTCGTGCCCGAGTTGCCTCGGTTCTGAGGTGGGAGCCCGTAAAAGAACCCGGCGATGTGGTGCCCTTTCCAACGAGGAGATGAAGACCGGAGATTCCGCGAGGAGATCGGGATGGAAGCCGAAGACCGAAGGACACGGATCGCTCGGTATATCTTTCTATCCATTCTCTAGTTAGCTAGCATTAGGTTAATGGCCCGATCCGGGTTTTTAGTCCGCGGTAGCGCCGTTTTTAAAAGTTAAAGAAAAGTATCGTTTCCGCATTTTGGCCTCGGGATGACGGCCGAGGCGCTGCCGTGCACTTACAGCGCTAGCACCCGAGCACCCAGTGTTTGGTGTTGGATATAGTGCCCTCAAAGTCAATTATTGGATCGCAGGTACGTGATTGCAATGATTGAGGAGGACCTATACCGGTAGGACAGTCTTACTCGAGATGATAGTATGCTATCTGGTTTGCCTTTATCAGTCGTGTATAGGTTCAGGTGACTGATCATGATTACACTTTGATAGAGCCCTTAGGATCTTGCTTGACTACCAACAGTATGAGGGCGATCATATAAGTGAGAGTTGGGTGGTCTATAAGCATTTCCTTAATAGTGGTCCCTAGTCGTGGGAGTTTCGAGACAGGGCATCGATACTCCGAAGTAGACTAGTGTATACAGTCGAGACCCCGACGAGGGGCGGTGGCCGGTCTCACAAGCCACTGGTGTCAGTTGGATCACCTAAGATGTATACAGGTGCTCATTGGGTTATGAGTACACCGGACAGGACTCGCCGGGAACCTGCTAGTTGGTATTATACATATCGTCAGATAGCAGTTCCCTGGTGACATGTGTACAGGTTAGTTCATCGACCTGAGGTCGTCATTTGTTTCGTGTGAGTTCCCACTGTGCTTTGATTTCTACCCTACCACGGCTCAAAGGAGTCGTGCAAACAGGTAGTTTTTGGGTACAGTCCCGAGCCACATGGAGGTGTTAGTTATATGTATGCCCTAGAGGCCATTACTGTACATTGGATGTATATTGTAATGGATGCTGGGACATATATAGGGAGGACTTTCTTGCTCGACATGATAGTATGCTATCTGGTTACTCTTTACCTTAACGTGTACATTGATTGTCTCTCTGTTACATGTTGGTAAATCCCTTAGGATGTGTACTTGACTTCCTGGACTATGATGCAGATCATACTAGTGGGGACATGGTAGTCCATAAGTACATCCTTCAAAGTCCCTAGTCGTGGGTGTATCGAGACGGGGCATCGATATACCAGAGTAGACTAGCATATACCTTCTCGACCCATACAGATGGGCGATGGATGATCCCATATCCATTGGTGTTTGACATCAGAGATGATATACGGGTGCTCAGTAGAGACTGGGTATACTGGACGGACTCGCCGAGAACTCCCAGATGGTATTATACCTTACGTCAGATGGCAGTTCTCTGGTGACACTGGTACAGAGTAGTCTGTTGACCCGAGATCGTCATAGAGTCTTGTGTGGTTCCCACTGTGCTTTGATTTCCATCTTACCACGTCCAAGAGGGCATGCAAAACGGTGGTTTTTGGTAAGTGTTACCAGTAGTTTCTCAAACTGTTATAGACCTAATATCGACACGACTTATCGAGCTACTGGGGTCTGACGTTTACCACCCCTAGGCGAGATATGCGACATATCAGACGACGAGAACGGACTGTACGGTAAGTGTTACTGGTTGGATTCACAGGAGTGTGAGCGGGCTTGCTCGTCGATCTTCTGATCGCTCAATACCCGGGTGGCCGTTACGTTTAGCAGACCGCTTGCGGCTTGTGGGTGTTTGATATGATCATCACCTGCTGCCGGCGTATTGACGAGTCTTTAGAGTCCTACACAGAGGTTTCCTGGCTCAAGCGAAACGAAATAGGAGCGCATATGAGATATGTGCGGGACCGAGAATAATGCGTGTATGTGATACCGTATTTCATTCTCGCGATGAATGTGTCGAATGGTTGTATGCGATATAACCTAGTTATCGAATCAAGGATTGATTCGATAAATCGATACATTGTATACTAGTCGGTTGTGTGCGACATGACCGGATCATTGAATCAAGTGTTGATTTAATGATTTAATGCATAATTATATATTTGATATATTACTTTGCATTAACTAGTATTGGTTCACTTTAAATGGATTTTCTCACTTGAAGTTCACAAGTTGTATATGTGATATACTTTTGTGCACTTGATTGTATCATGTTTGATGATACTTGCTTACTTGAGTTTGTGTAAAGATTAAACCATGGTTATTTAAATGGTTAGGGTTTTGTTTTTCATTTTCTTATTCATTTGTTTATTCATTTGTTTATTCATTTTGGAAAATGATAAGCATAAAGAGAAAATGGTGGCTAACTTTGTTTGTTGTTGAAGCTTCTTAAAGCTTTGACTTAGTGACCATTTTGTCTCATGCTTAACCCTAACCATTCCACTTAACCCTAGTCTATTCTCTACACTTGACCATGGTTGGATTATGATAAGTATTCTCATTATTTTCTTTTTGAAAAAGAACTTATCATAATATCTTCATCTTCTTCTTCTTCTTCTTGAAGAAGAAACCTTCCTCCATCAATGGCAACTCTTGAAAATGAGTGAGAAATCCAATTCTAAAGTGAACCCACTTCCTATTTCTTCATCCTTTACCTCTTGCCAAGTAGTAGAGTGTGTTTTCTTCACAAGTTTCATGACTTGGTGAAGTGGGAGCTTGATCTTGTGATGCCACGACGTAGATCATCTTCGGCACGAAGCCGACGACCTTGCCCGCCCATTTCTCCGATGAAGCCGATGCTAGAGCCCGGGTTTCCATTTGGACAGCGAGGAGACTTCATTGCGGAGCTATGGAGGTGGAGCACCGGATCTACAAAGGTTGTATTTCCGTTCTCTTAGTAAAGTAGTTTACTAGTTCTATTTTCGCCTAGACATCTAGTTAACGATCCGTAGTCTAGGGTTTCTCGGCACCCCTAAAATCTGAAATTGGCATGGTTGATACCTTGTGAGACCTCCTTAGCGTGCCTAGGAACCCTACAGTGGTATCAGAGCCTAGCTAGAGCCTTAGGCGATGTGTAGACGATGTTAGAAACCCGATCGAACCCCGAAACCCTAACTTTTAACCCTCTCTGGACTTTTTCTGAAAAAGTGGTTTTTTCCAAATTAAAAATGCTTAAAAAATTCAGCAGGAAATTCTAAGAATTACGGTGCAAAAATTACCTAATGATCTTTCTAAAGCGCGGCGGAACCGCGGCATTAGCCGCCTATTGCGGCGGTTCCGCGCCCATTTAGTCTCTTCAGTCAACCATTTTTGCACAGTAACTTCTTTATTTAAATTCCGAGTTTTATGGGAATTTTTAAAATTTATTCAAGAGTTGAAATTTCTGGGTTGTATTGGGGACTCGGTGCTTCGATCGGATTGTCTAATCTTGTCTATGTGTTTTCCGGATAATTTTTGAATATGTTAAAAAAGTTCGACCGGATATAAATACCCAACTTTTCCCCTGCCGGAAAATTTCCAAGTGTTGGATTTTTCCGAGGTTTAATCACGTTCCAAGTAGTGCAAGTAACGCGATGGTCCCTCTAGAAGACAACAAACCTTAACTCGATTATGTGACCGTCTTGAACTGCCCTTTGAACCTTAGGGTTTGGGGCAGTACGGCGTGCCACATGTGAGGCGTTGGCTTGACCCTTCTACGGCTGGACCGTTGGTACTGAGGCACGAAGTGAATGTCTTTGAACTTATTTCATGAGTTGAGCTGTTTCGGGAAAACTTGGGTGTTCGATTGTTCGATTGGAAAGTTTAACATTTTCTATCTTATTCGGAATGTGATACAATAATTGGAATTCACAAAAAGTTATGAGATAACTGAATGAATGTTATAAACATAGAAGTTTAGTCTCACTTGATCGGTTGCCACGGAATTTTGATGTGATCAAAAGTCCGTCGCAATCACGTAGCGTACGCGGATACTCGCCGGATAAACTTAGTAGACAGCTACACCCCTTAACCCCGACCAAGTGACTGTAGGAGAACCCCGTCGCCGAAAGCATCCGTTCGGGTGCTTACGGCAGCGGTGTTCCGCCTTGGTGCACTTCGTCGACGGCGTCGGGGGTGCGGCCGTCTACTGAAGTTTGCGACGAGCATTCGATCAGGGTGTCGGGAATCTTGTTGAATTGCCCGACTTGATATTGAAAAGTGTTTTCGATTTTGAGACTAAAATGCGGGGTTTATAATAGTTAGGCATGCGATGTCTAAGGTATTCATTTGATTAGGCATGCGATGTCTATGCAGATTGCGGATTCCAACTGTTGTAGTTTTACACTTTCTTTTCTGTGACCGTAAGTGTAATATGTGATATCGCCGGTTTCGTTGCTATATGTCAACGACAATTAGGATGCGCATATTTACTTACGTTGATGACATGTGTTGTTATGTGTTGCTGGATATGTTATATTGGATCGTCGTGGTTGAATAGCCGGGGGTTTTTATGTGAGATGAGTGTTTTTCATTTTCATTCATGTAAAAACTTGTATGTAATATTCTTTTATTGGGGCACTTTCAGGTTGCGGAAGATGTCACCTTTTGTATATTATTTACTTTTCTGCACTAGGATAGACCCAAGGAGGAGGGCACAAGTAACCGGGTTCTGGAGTCCAGTGGGAGACCAACTCGAGGAGTCGAGTCCGGGTCTCCTAACTCTAGAATTGGTAGGGTTGCTTGCCGCTCTCGTAGGGGTCTAGGGGTGTGGGTTTGGCTATTCATCACGACCGTGGAATCCGTGTTCTATACTGGCTCGTATTGAAAACACGGACGTCCTAGTATATCCAATATTTCATATGATTCTTCTGCTGCGATATCTGTGATGTGATCATGTGATGTTCTGTGATAGATACTGTATATAGTATATATGATATATTATATAGGCGTTACTTATGTTTTACACCCGCGCTAGCCCTGCCCCGCTCTGCCGTTAGTTACCTAACCTAACGGTACACGAGGGGACATCGAGGCGAATGCGGATGGCATAAGTGTACGTCGTATTTATCTGTGATGTTTAGGTATTTAAATGATGGGACTTCATTAATATGATTAATGAAAGAAAAGAAACCTAAGATGTTGTAGAATCGAATTTCAAAATAAAACAGGTAGCTACAGTTCTTGCTTTGCACAGCGGTATATATGATATATCCTGCACCTTATTCGATGAGGAAAGGACCGAGATCCCTTCACCGGGAGTGACTCCTTTAGCAATAACTGGCAGATGCTACACACTCGGTTTGTCTTTTGATTGCTTTTAACAGTTTTTGCTTTGCACAGTGATATATATGATATATCCCGCACCTCATTCGACGAGGAAAGGACCGACGATCCCTTCACCGGGAGTGACTCCTTAAGCAAAACTAGAAAAGCCTCAAAAGCACTCCATTTTAAAATCATTTGATTCTACAACGATATCAAGTTCATTACGCAATAGGTTTTCAGAAAAACCTGCCGTAGCCCTCCGTCATTTCAGATAAGTCCTGTTTAGTATTCGTGTTGCGTTTTTTGACCTTGTCAAGGCGCAGTGTGCGGTAGCTAACCAGTATTTATCTGCTTATGCATATGATGCAGATTGGGTTAGGGTAGTCATGCGGCCTTGTTGACCTTGTCAAGGGTCGTGCGGGTGGGTTTGATTCAATCAAGAAATGACGGGTTGAACTTAACTTGCGATCTATGGTTTGTTGACCTTGTCAAGGTCATAGATCGTTCGGGGCAAAATATTATCGGGAATTTCAAGTGTTGAAATTTGCAATGAGATTGCATACTTTCTATGAGATAGTTGGATCCCGATACCCGCTGCGAGTAAGAGTTACTCCTGGGAGAGTTTTACATATTACAATTAGCCGATCAAGTAGGTGTCTAGAAAGGTGTCAACGAGGTTACGTCTCTGGGAAAACGAGGTTTACATTAATTAGGTTCGTGCGAAAGCACGGGGGACCTCCCTCAAAGTACCGACACTGGCCTGGCTGAAAGATTGACGAACTTGTAGTGTATAATTAATCCCGGCTAGTCTTTCCTTTTAAGGTTTGAAGGAAGATTTGATAAAAAGCAGTGGGAGCCATCCTGATTAGATAAAATAATAACCAATCTGATCTTGCAAGAGCATACGCTGAGTGTTTTCTTCTCTCTCTCTCCAGGTAGCGACCATATCACGCCTTAATCAAGATAATAATACGGATTATTGACCGAACCCGCTTGTTATACTGAGCTGGGGAACGTTGGTCCCGCTCCAACTTATAATTGTTATAAGACCGAGCAGGAATTAGGGAATTACCGGAATTACCAGAATTCCCATGCCTCCCAAACGAAGAGAGTGCATGCTGATGCATCATCTTCGGGTGTGTTCATTATACAGAACTGTTTCTCAGTATCCTCTGCATCCTGGGTATTTGATACTGGATCAGGATCCCAGATATGTAATCTGTTACATAGGGCTACAGATAGGTAGAGGACTGAGAACGGGTGATAAGTTTCATGAGGCAGAAAACGGGGCAAGAGTTGCAGCCAAGTCTGTTGGTCACTGTCACCCTGTATTACCAATACATTGATTCTGAACGAATGTTATTAGATACCGAACCTGATATACAAAATCATATCAGTCACTTTATCAGTAAAGAAATGATAAAATTTTGTATTGATGGATAATGTTTTGAACATTTCCTATATCAAAAGTTGATCGGTTCAGGCACGTTATCTAAAAGCATTGATGTTCTAAATCAAACGACAGTTCTTTAGTATACGGAACACTCACAAGAGGAAGAGTTCAGAAATAAACGAATCCTTCTTGAGGTATTGTAGACTAGGTCATATCAATGCGACCCGACTAGCTAAGTTGCACATAGATGCATATTTAAATCTGTTTGAATTTACATCTTATGAAACTTGCCAGTCATGTCACAGAGATAAGATGACCATAGCTCCGTTTACTGGAAACAGAGAAAGAGTTAGTGAACTCTTGGGATGATACATGTTGATGTATGTAGGTCCCCTGTCTACACTTGCCAAGGCCGGTTCTTTATACTTCATTACATTCTCTGATGATCTTTCGAGATTCAGACCTATGTTCCTGTTAAAACACAAGTCCGAACCTTTTGAGATATTCACAGAATATAAGCTAGAAGTAGAGAACCAATAACGGGTATAAGTATTATGTCCTTTGATGAGATCAAGGAAGAGAATACTTGAGCACAGAATTTCTGGACTATTCTTAAGGAGAATGAGATTCTCTCTCAGCGTTACTCCTCCGTATACACCATAGCACGATGGTATATCGGGGCGGAGCAGATGCACCCTATATGATATGGTGTGCTCTATGATGAGTACTACTGAGTTACCTATTTCCTTTTTGGGAGTTGTGCACTTGAGAAGTTGCATACCTATTGAATAGGGTTCAAATCAAATCAGTTGCCTACCTCTTCATATTTGATATGATAAGGGAAGAGCCCATCTCTTAAATTAGTTAAGATTTGGGGTTGTCCAGCCTATGTCTGAAAAGCAAAATCCGGAAAAGCTCGAGGCAAGATCTGTTATGTAGAACTGGAAATGTTCCAGCTATACAAACTGCAGCTGATGATTTGAAAGAACCAAAGGATTCAGTAGATTCCAACGAACCTCAGCCTCTCCGCCGATCTAGTAGGGTTCCTCTCCCACCTGCAGTGGGAGCGAGGAATGCATCATGAGATGATGACCCAACTATTTTCGAGCTGGCCATCAGGAGTGAGACTCTGTAAGAATGGCTGGATGCTTAGTGATCTGAGATGGAATCCATGTACACCAACAAAGTATGGACTTTGGTTGCCATATCTGAAGGGTTAAATCCCCATCAGGAGCAAGTATATCTTGAGAAGATTACTTGGTGTAGATGGAAAAGTTGAGACTTTCAAAGTTAGACTTGTTAAACGTTTTCGTCATCGACCAGGCGTGGATAATGATGAAACCTTTTCAAGTGGCTATGCTTAAGTCCATCCAGATCCTACTTGCCACGGCTACATACCATGACTACGATATCTGGCGGTTGGGTGCCATGACTGCTTTTCTAAATGAAGTTTAGAAGAGAACGTCTATAAGTACACAGCCAGAGGGCTTCGTAGACAGTGGGAGCAGCGGAAACGTGTACAAGATGCTTTATAGGATAAAGCAGGTATCGCGGAGTTGGAACATCTGTTTTGATGTAGTAGTCAAACAGTTTGACATCATTAAAATGGTAGATGAACCTTGTATATACAAAAAGGTAGTAGGGAGTATGGTGATGATCCTCGTAGAGTACGTGGATGACATACTCTTGATGGGGAAGGAGTTTCCTATGCTACGCTCGGTCAATCTCCGCTTATCACAATGATTCTCCATATAGGATCAAAATGATACCTCCTAAATCCTGGATTTTGGATCTATGAGATAGATCTAAATGGATGTTAGGATTCTCACTAGTTGTAGTGAGACGGTATCAATTAATCCTGGGGAAAATCACTGGAAAGGTTCCAGGGTGATAAGGATGACTGAATGTCAGTCACAGGCATTGTCTTTACCCTCAGTAAAGGGACGGTATGTTGGAAGAGTTCCAAGCTAGATACCGTGGCATACTAGACGATAAAGGCAGGATACATCGCTACTTAAGATGCTACCAAGGAGGATGTTTGGGTGTATATTGGTTCATGAGATGAACTACGTTCCAACCATTGTGAGACAATGGAGTTGAGGCTTATGCCAAGGAACGCCGGTCCCATCAGTGATCCAGACATATTCTAAGGCAGTGTCACCTGATCATGGAGATAGTTGATCTCCAGGGTGATAAAGGTTAGGAGAGTAGACTCAGAGGACAACACGGCGGATCCACTCACAAAGGCCTTTTTCCAGAGAGAGACTTTTATGGGATGGTTGAGTATGAGATACTACAACCACTGCTATCAGATGGCCCTAGTTCAAGTTGGAGATTGTTAGTTATATGTATGCCCTAGAGGCCATTACTGTACATTGGATGTATATTGCAATGGATGCTGGGACATATATAGGGAGGACTTTCTTGCTCGACATGATAGTATGCTATCTGGTTACTCTTTACCTTAACGTGTACATTGATTGTCTCTCTGTTACATGTTGGTAAAGCCCTTAGGATGTGTACTTGACTACCTGGACTATGATGCAGATCATACTAGTGGGGACATGGTAGTCCATAAGTACATCCTTCAAAGTCCCTAGTCGTGGGTGTATCGAGACGGGGCATCAATATACCAGAGTAGACTAGCATATACCTTCTCGACCCATACAGATGGGCGATGGATGATCCCATATCCATTGGTGTTTGACATCAGAGATGATATACGGGTGCTCAGTAGAGACTGGGTACACTGGACGGACTCGCCGAGAACTCCCAGATGGTATTATACCTTACGTCAGATGGCAGTTCTCTGGTGACACTGGTACAGAGTAGTCTGTTGACCCGAGATCGTCATAGAGTCTTGTGTGGTTCCCACTGTGCTTTGATTTCCATCTTACCACGTCCAAGAGGGCGTGCAAAACGGTGGTTTTTGGGTACAATCCCGAGTCACATGGAGGCAATGAGCGATAGGAGGGGATTCGTCTCTCCCGGTATAGGGAGTTGATGTTGCGCTGTGTTCGATTGGCTATAACCGGAAATCCCTGGCCAGGGTTGCTGAGATTTACTGGTAAGTGTTACCAGTAGTTTCTCAAACTGTTATAGACCTAATATCGACACGACTTATCAAGCTACTGGGGTCTGACGTTTACCACCCCTAGGCGAGATATGCGACATATCAGACGACGAGACCGGACTGTACGGTAAGTGTTACTGGTTGGATTCACAGGAGTGTGAGCGAGCTTGCTCGTCGATCTTCTGATCGCTCAATACCCGGGTGGCTGTTACGTTTAGCAGACCGCTTGCGGCTTGTGGGTGTTTGATATGATCATCACCTGCTGCCGGCGTATTGACGAGTCTTTAGAGTCCTACACAGAGGTTTCCTGGCTCAAGCGAAACGAAATAGGAGCGCATATGAGATATGTGCGGGACCGAGAATAATGCGTGTATGTGATACCGTATTTCATTCTCGCGATGAATGTGTCGAATGGTTGTATGCGATATAACCTAGTTATCGAATCAAGGATTGATTCGATAAATCGATACATTGTATACTAGTCGGTTGTGTGCGACATGACCGGATCATTGAATCAAGTGTTGATTTAATGATTTAATGCATAATTATATATTTGATATATTACTTTGCATTAACTAGTATTGGTTCACTTTAAATGGATTTTCTCACTTGAAGTTCACAAGTTGTATATGTGATATACTTTTGTGCACTTGATTGTATCATGTTTGATGATACATGCTTACTTGAGTTTGTGTAAAGATTAAACCATGGTTATTTAAATGGTTAGGGTTTTGTTTTTCATTTTCTTATTCATTTATTTATTTGTTTATTCATTTTGGAAAATGATAAGCATAAAGAGAAAATGGTGGCTAACTTTGTTTGTTGTTGAAGCTTCTTGAAGCTTTGACTTAGTGACCATTTTGTCTCATGCTTAACCCTAACCATTCCACTTAACCCTAGTCTATTCTCTACACTTGACCATGGTTGGATTATGATAAGTATTCTCATTATTTTCTTTTTGAAAAAGAACTTATCATAATATCTTCATCTTCTTCTTCTTCTTCTTGAAGAAGAAACCTTCCTCCATCAATGGCAACTCTTGAAAATGAGTGAGAAATCCAATTCTAAAGTGAACCCACTTCCTATTTCTTCATCCTCTACCTCTTGCCAAGTAGTAGAGTGTGTTTTCTTCACAAGTTTCATGACTTGGTGAAGTGGGAGCTTGATCTTGTGATGCCACGACGTAGATCATCTTCGGCACGAAGCCGACGACCTTGCCCGCCCATTTCTCCGATGACGCCGACGCTAGTGTAGGGTTCCTAGGCACTCTAATGAGGTCTCACAAGGCATCAACCATGCCCATTTCAAATTCTAACGGTGCCGAGAAACCCGACTACGGATCGTTGATTAGAAAACTAGGCGAAAAAGCGAGCTAGTTTACAACTAAACTATGAGATAACGGAAATACAACCTTTGTAGATCCGGTGCTCCACCTCCATAGCTCCGCAATGAAGTCCTCTCGCTGTCCAAAACAAATCCCGGGCTCTAGCGTCGGCTTCATCGGAGAATGGCGAGCTAGGTCGTCGATGTCCATGCCGAAGATGATCTACGTCGAGGCATCGCTAGATCAAGCTCCAACTTCACCAAGTCTAGAAAACTTGTGAAGGAAACACACTCTACTACTTGGCAAGAGGTAGAGGATGAAGAAATAGGAAGTGGGTAGACTTTAGAATTGGATTTCTCACTCTTTTTCTCACTTTGCCATTAAAGCTTTCAAGCTTTTTCTTGAAGTGAAGAAGAAGAAGAAGATGAAGAATATGATAAGTGTTAATTAAAAAAGGAAAAGAAAATCAAACCTTATCATATTCAAACCATGGTTTAGTGTATAGAATGAATCATGGTTAAATGGAATGGTTAGGTTTAAGGATGAGACAAAAATGGTGACTTAGTCAAACCTTCATGAAGATTCAACAAGCATACAAATCAAGCCACCATTTTCATTTCTTTTGCCAAAAAGAAATAAATAAACAAATGAATAAATGGATATGAAAATCAAAACCCTAACCATTTAAATAACCATGGTTTAATCTTTACACAAACCCTAGTGAGCATGTATCATCAAACATGATACAAACTTGTGTACAAAAGTATATCACATATACAATGTGCACAATCCAAGTGAGAAAATCCATTTAAAGTGAACCAATACTAGTTGATGCAAAGTAATATATCAAATATATAATTATACATTAAATCATTAAATCAACACTTGATTTAACGATCCGGTCATGTCGCACACAACCGACTAGTATACAATGTATCGGCTTATCGAATCAATCCTTGATCTAATAACTAGGTTATATCGCATACAACCTATCGATACATTCATCGCGAGAATGGAATACGGTATCACATACACGCATTATTCTCGGTCCCGCACATATCTCATATGCGCTCCTATTTCGTTTCGCTTGAGCCAGGAAACCTCTGTGTAGGACTCTAAAGACTCGTCAATACGCCGGCAGCAGGTGATGATCATATCAAACACCCACAAGCCGCAAGCAGTCTGCTAAACGTAACGGCCACCCGGGTATTGAGCGATCAGAAGATCGACGAGCAAGCCCGCTCACACTCCTGTGAATCCAACCAGTAACACTTCCCGTCAGTCTGGTCTGATCGTCTGATATGTCGCATATCTCGCCTAGGGGTGGTAAACGTCAGACCCCAATAGCTCGATAAGTCGTGTCGATATGAGGTCTATAACAATTCGAGAAACTACTGGTAATACTTACCAGTAAATCTCAGCAACCCTGGCCAGGGATTTCCTGTTATAGCCAATCGAACACAGCGCAACATCAACCCCCTATACCGGGAGAGACGAATCCCCTCCTATCGCTCATTGCCTCCATGTGACTCGGGACTGTACCCAAAAACCACCATTTTGCACGCCCTCTTGGACGTGGTAAGATGGAAATCAAAGCGCAGTGGGAACCACACAAGACTCTATGACGATCTCGGGTCAACAGACTACTCTGTACCAGTGTCATCAGAGAACTGCCATCTGACGTAAGGTATAATACCATCTAGGAGTTCTCGGCGAGTCCGTCCAGTGTACCCAGTCTCCACTGAGCACCCGTATATCATCTCTGATGTCAAACACCAATGGATATGGGATCATCCATCGCCCATCTGTATGGGTCGAGAAGGTATACGCTAGTCTACTCTGGTATATCGATGCCCCGTCTCGATACACCCACGACTAGGGACTTTGAAGGATGTACTTATGGACTACCATGTCCCCACTAGTATGATCCGCATCATAGTCCAGGTAGTCAAGTACATATCCTAAGGGCTTTACCAACATGTAACAGAGAGACAATCAGTGTACACGTTAAGGTAAAGAGCAACCAGATAGCATACTATCATGTCGAGCAAGAAAGTCCTCCCTATATATGTCCCAGCATCCACTACAATATACATCCTATGTATAGTAATGGCCTCTAGGGCATACATATAACTAACAATCTCCCACTTGCACTAGGGCCATCTGATAGCAGTGGTTGTATTATCTCATACTCAACCATCCCATAAAAGTCTCTCTCTGGGAACAGGCCTTTGTGAGTGGATCCGCTGTGTAGTCCTCTGAGTCTACTCTCCTAACCTCGATCCCTTGGAGATCAAGCATCTCCATGATCAGGTGACACTGCCTTAGAATATGTCTGGATCACTGATGGGACTGGCGTTCCTCGGCATAAGCCACAATTCCATTGTCTCACAATGGTAGGAACGTAGTTCATCTCATGAACCAATATACACCCAGACTGCCTCTTTGGTAGCATCTTAAGTAGCGATGTATCCAGCCTTAATCGTCTAGTATGCCACGGTATCTAGCTTGGAACTCTTCCAACATACCGTCCCTTTGCTGAGGGTAAAGACAATGCCTGTGACTGACTTTCAGTCGTCTTTATCACCCTGGAACCCTTCCAGTGATTCTCCCCAGGATCGGTTGATACCGTCTCACTATAACTAGTGAGAATCCTAACATCCATTTAGATCTATCTTATAGATCCAAAATCCAGGATTTAGGAGGTATCACTTTGATCCTTTGTGGAGAATGCTTGTGATAAGCGGAGATTGATCGAGCGTAGCATAGGAAACTCTTTTCCTATCAAGAGTATGTCATCCACGTACTCTACGAGGATCATCACCATACTCCCTACTAGCTTTTTGTTTATACAAGGTTCATCTACCATTTTGATGATGTCAACTTCTTTGACTAATTCATCAAAACAAATGTTCCAACTCCGCGATGCCTGCTTTATCCTATAAAGCATCTTGCACACGTTTCCCCTGCTCCCACTGTCTACGAAGCCCTCTGGCTGTGTACTTATAGACGCTCTCTTCCACAATATCATTTAGAAAAGCAGTCATGACACCCAACCACCAGATATCGTAGTCATGGTATGTAGCCGTGGTAAGTAGGATCTGGATGGACTTAAGCATAGATACTTGAAAAGGTTTTATCATTATCCACAGCTGGTCAATGATGCAAACTTTTAACAAGTCTAGCTTTGAAAGTCTCAACTTTTCGATGTACACCAAGTAATCTTCTCAAGATATACTTGCTCCTGATGGGGATTTAACCCTTCAGATATAGCTACCAAAGTCCATACTTTGTTGGTGTATAAGGATTCCATCTCAGATCGCTAAACATCCAGCCATTCTTACAGAGTCTTACTCTCGATGGCCTGCTCGAAGCTAGTTGGGTCATCATCTCATGATGCAATCCTCGCTCCCACTGTCATAGAGGAACCGAAGTATCTCTCAGGTGGGTGAGGAACCCTACTAGATCGGCGGAGAGGCCGAGTTTCGTTGGTAACTATTGAATCCTTTGGTTCTATCAAATCATCTTTTGTAGTTTGCATAGCTGGAACCTTTCCAGTTCTACATAACTAACCTTGCCTCGAGTTTGTCCGGATTTTGCTTTTAGACATATGCCGGACAACCCCAAATCTTAACTAACTTAAGATATGGGCTCTTCCCTTTCCATATCACATATGAAGTGGTAGGCAACTGATTTGATTCGAATCCAATTCAATAGGTATGCAGCTTCTTAAGTGCATAACTCCCAAAAAGGAAATAGGAAACTCAGTAGTACTCATCATAGAGCACACCATATCATATAGGGTGCATCTGCTCCGCCCCGATATACCATCGTGCTATGGTGTATACGGAGGAGTAATGCTGAGAGAGAATCTCATTCTCCTTTAGAATAGTCCAGGATTTCCGTGCTCAAGTATTCTCCTCCTTGATCACATCAAAGGACATAATACTTATACCCGTTTTGGTTCTCTACTTCTAACTTATATTCTGTGAACATCTCAAAAGGTTCGGACTTGTGTTTCAACAGGAACATAGGTCTGAATCTTGAGAGATTATCAGAGAATGTAATGAAGTACAAAGAACCGGTCTTGGCATTTGTAGACAGGAGACCTTCATACATCAACATGTATCAATCCCAAGAGTTCACTAACTCTTTCTCTGTTTCCAATAAATAGAGCTGTGGTCATCTTATCTTTGTGACATGACTGGCGAGTTTCACAAGATGTAAATTCAAACTTATTTAAATATGCATCTAAATGTAACTCAGCCAGTCGGGTCGCATTGATATGACCTAGTCTACAATACCTTAAGAAGGATCCGTTCATTTCTGAACTCTTCCTCTTATGTGTGTTCCATATACTAAGAACTGTAGTTTGATTTAGAACATCAATGCTTTTAGATAACGTGCCTGAACCGATCAACCTTTGATATAGGAAATGTTCAAAACATTATCCAACAATACAAAATTTTATCATTTCTTTACTAATAAAGAGACTGATATGATTTTGTATATCAGGTTCGGTATCTAATAACATTCGTTCAGAATCAATGTATTGGTAATACAGGGTGACAGTGTCCAACAGACTTGGCTGCAACACTTGCCCCGTTTTCTGCCTCATGAAACTTATCACCCGTTCTCAGTTCTCTACCTTTCTGTAGCCCTATATAACAGATTACATATCTGGGATCCTGATCTGGTATCACATACCCAGGACGTAGAGGATACGGAGAAACAGTTCTTTGTAATGAACACACCCGAAGATGATGCATCAACATGCACTCTCTTCGTTTGGGCGGCACGGGAAATCTGGTATTCCCCAATTTCCTGCTCTGTCTTATAACATTTATAAGTTGGAGCGGGACCAACGTTCCCCAGCTCAGTATAACAAGCGGGTTCGGTCAATAATCCGTATTATTATCTTGATTAAGGCGTGATATGGTCGCTAACTGGAGAGAGAGAGAAGAAAACACTCAGCGTGCGCTCTTGCAAGAATAGATTGGTTATTATTTTATCTAATCAGGATGGCTCCCACTGCTTTTTATCAAATCTTCCTTCAAACCCTAAAAGGAAAGACTAGCCGGGATTAATTACACACTATAAGTTCGCCAATCTTTCAGCCAGGCCAGTGTCGGTACTTTGAGGGAGGTCCCCCGTGCTTTCGCACGAACCTAATTAATGTAAACCTCGTTTTCCCAGAGGCGTAACCCCGTTGACACCTTTCTAGACACCTACTTGATCGGCTAATTGTAATGTATAAAACTCTCTCAGGAGTAACACTTACTCTCAGCGGGTATCACGATCCAACTATCTCATAGAAGGTATGCAATCTCATTGCAAATTTCAACACTTGAAATTCCCGATAATATTTTGCCCCTAGCGTCCTATGACCTTGACGCATGCCAACAAACCATAGTGCGCTAGTCAAGTTCAACCCGTCATTTCCTGATTGAATTAAACCCACCCGCACGACCCTTGACGCAGGCCAACAAAGTCGCACGACTACCCTAATCCAATCTGCATCATATGCATAAGCAGATAAATACTAGTTAGCTACCGCACACTACGCCTTGACGCAGGCCAACAAACGTAGCACGAATACTAACTAGCACTTACCTGAAATGACGGAGGGCTACGATAGGTTTTTCTGAAAACCTATTGCGTAATGAACTTGATATCGTTGTAGAATCAAATGATTTTAAAAATGGAGTGTTTTTGAGGCTTTTCTAGTTTTGCTAAAGGAGTCACTCCCGGTGAAGGGATCGTCGGTCCTTTCCTCGTCGAATGAGGTGCGGGATATATCATATATATTACTGTGCAATGCAAAAACACTTAAAAGCAATCAAAAGACAAACCGAGAGTGTAGCATCTGCCAGTTATTGCTAAAGGAGTCACTCCCGGTGAAGGGATCTCGGTCCTTTCCTCATCGAATAAGGTGCAGGATATATCATATATACCGCTATGCAAAGCAAGAACTGTAGCTACCTGTTTTATTTTGAAATTCGATTCTACAACATCTTAGGTTTCTTTTATTTCATTAATCACATTAATGAAGTCCCATCATTTAAATACCTAAACATCACAGATAAATACGACGTACACTTATGCCATCCGCATTCACCACGATGTCCCCTCGTGCACCGTTAGGTTAGGTAACTAACGGCAGAGCGGGGCAGGGCTAGCACGGGTGTAAAACATAAGTAACGCCTATATAATATATCATATATACTATATACAGTATCTATCACAGAACATCACATGATCACATCACAGATATCGCAGCAGAAGAAACATATGAAATATTGGATATTCTAGGACGTCCGTGTTTTCAATACGAGCCAGTATAAAACACAGATTCCACGGTCGTGATGAATAGCCAAACCCACACCCCTAGACCCCTACGAGAGCGTCAAGCAACCCTACCAATTCTACAGTTAGGAGACCCGGACTCGACTCCTCGAGTTGGTCTCCCACTGGACTCCAGAACCCGGTTACTTGTGCCCTCCTCCTTGGGTCTATCCTAGTGCAGAAAAGTAAATAATATACAAAAGGTGACAACTTCCGCAACCTGGAAGTGCCCCAATAAAAGAATATTACATACAAGTTTTTACATGAATGAAAATGAAAAACACTCATCTCACATAAAAACCCCCGGCTATTCAAACACGACGATCCAATACAACATATCCAGCAACACATAACATCACATGTCATCAACGTAAGTAAATATGCGCATCCCAATTGTCGTTGACATATAGCAACGAAACCGGCGATATCACATATTACACTTACGGTCACAGAAAAGAAAGTGTAAAACTACAACAGTTGGAATCCGCAACCACCTCAGACATCGCATGCCTGACCAAATGAATTACTTAGACATCGCATGCCTAACAATTATAAACCTCGCATTTTAGTCTCAAAATCGAAAACACTTTTCAATATTCAAGTCGGGCAATTCAACAAGATTCCCGAAAAACTGATCGAATGCTCGTCGCAAACTTTAGTAGGCGGCTTCACCCCCGATACCGTCGACGAAGTGCACCAAGGCGGAACACCGCTACCGCGAGCACCCGAACGAATGCTTTCGGCGACGGGGTTCTCCTACAGTCACTTGGTCGGAGCTATGGAGTGAGGCTGTCTATTAAGTTTACCCGGCGAGTATCCGCGTACGCTACGTGATTGCGACGGACTTTTGATCACATCAAAATTCCGTGGCAACCGATCAAGTGAGACTAAACTGCTATGTTTATAACATTCATTCAGTTATCACATAACTTTTGTGAATTCCAATTGTTGTATCACATTCCGGATAAACAGAAAATGTTAAACTTTCCGATTGAACATTCGAACACCCAAGTTTTCCCGATATAGATCAACACATGAAATAAGTCTAACAACATTCAGTTCGTGCCTCAGTACCAACGGTCCAGCCGTAGAAGGGTCAAGCCAACGCCTCACATGTGGCACGCCATACTGCCCCAAACCCTAAGGTTCAAAGGGCAGTTCAAGACGGTCACATAATCGAGTTAAGGTTTGTTGTCTTCTAGAGGGTCCATCGCGTTACTTGCACTACTTAGAACGTCGTCAAACTACGGAAAAATCCAACACTTGGAAATTTCCCGGCAGGGGAAAAAGTGGGTATTTATATCCGGTCGAACTTTTTAACATATTCTAAAATTTATCCGGAAAGCCAAATAGACAAAATCTGATAAACCCGATCGAATCATCGAAGCTCCAAAACATCCCAGATTATTCAACTCTTGAATAAATATTAAAAATACGCAGAGAACTCATCACTGTTAAATAGGAATTACTGTGCAAAAGTCAACGCAAGAGGAGACCATTAGGCCGCGGAACCGCCGCACATGCCAAGCTCGTGCCGCGGTTCCGCGGTGGTTTAATTGAATTAGGTCCCCGTATTTCACAGTAATTCATATAAAACCCTGCTTAATTTTCTGCATATTTTTAATGTGGAAAAATGCACAGTTTTGAAAAAAAAAGGACAGAGAGCATGGGAAAAATGAGGTTTCGGGTTTGATCGGGATTCAAACGTTGTCTAGACTTCGCCTGAGGCTCTAGCTAGGCTCTGATACCACTGTAGGGTTCCTAGGCACTCTAATGAGGTCTTACAAGGCATCAACCATGCCCATTTCAAATTCTAACGGTGCCGAGAAACCCGACTACGGATCGTTGGCTAGAAAACTAGGCGAAAAAGCGAGCTAGTTTACAACTAAACTATGAGATAACGGAAATACAACCTTTGTAGATCCGGTGCTCCACCTCCATAGCTCCGCAATGAAGTCCTCTCGCTGTCCAAAACAAATCCCGGGTTCTAGCGTCGGCTTCATCGGAGAATGGCGAGCTAGGTCGTCGATGTCCATGCCGAAGATGATCTACGTCGAGGCATCGCTAGATCAAGCTCCAACTTTACCAAGTCTAGAAAACTTGTGAAGGAAACACACTCTACTACTTGGCAAGAGGTAGAGGATGAAGAAATAGGAAGTGGGTAGACTTTAGAATTGGATTTCTCACTCTTTTTCTCACTTTGCCATTAAAGCTTTCAAGCTTTTTCTTGAAGTGAAGAAGAAGAAGAAGATGAAGAATATGATAAGTGTTAATTAAAAAAGGAAAAGAAAATCAAACCTTATCATATTCAAACCATGGTTTAGTGTAGAGAATGAATCATGGTTAAATGGAATGGTTAGGTTTAAGGATGAGACAAAAATGGTGACTTAGTCAAACCTTCATGAAGATTCAACAAGCATACAAATCAAGCCACCATTTTCATTTCTTTTGCCAAAAAGAAATAAATAAACAAATGAATAAATGGATATGAAAATCAAAACCCTAACCATTTAAATAACCATGGTTTAATCTTTACACAAACCCTAGTGAGCATGTATCATCAAACATGATACAAACTTGTGTACAAAAGTATATCACATATACAATGTGCACAATCCAAGTGAGAAAATCCATTTAAAGTGAACCAATACTAGTTGATGCAAAGTAATATATCAAATATATAATTATACATTAAATCATTAAATCAACACTTGATTTAACGATCCGGTCATGTCGCACACAACCGACTAGTATACAATGTATCGGCTTATCGAATCAATCCTTGATCCAATAGCTAGGTTATATCGCATACAACCTATTGATACATTCATCGCGAGAATGGAATACGGTATCACATACACGCATTATTCTCGGTCCCGCACATATCTCATATGCGCTCCTATTTCGTTTCGCTTGAGCCAGGAAACCTCTGTGTAGGACTCTAAAGACTCGTCAATACGCCGGCAGCAGGTGATGATCATATCAAACACCCACAAGCCGCAAGCGGTCTGCTAAACGTAACGGCCACCCGGGTATTGAGCGATCAGAAGATCGACGAGCAAGCCCGCTCACACTCCTGTGAATCCAACCAGTAACACTTCCCGTACAGTCCGGTCTGATCGTCTGATATGTCGCATATCTCGCCTAAGGGTGGTAAACGTCAGACCCCAATAGCTCGATAAGTCGTGTCGATATGAGGTCTATAACAATTCGAGAAACTACTGGTAACACTTACCAGTAAATCTCAGCAACCCTGGCCAGGGATTTCCTGTTATAGCCAATCGAACACAGCGCAACATCAACCCCCTATACCGGGAGAGACGAATCCCCTCCTATCCCTCATTGCCTCCATGTGACTCGGGACTGTACCCAAAAACCACCGTTTTGCACGCCCTCTTGGACGTGGTAAGATGGAAATCAAAGCACAGTGGGAACCACACAAGACTTTATGACGATCTCGGGTCAACAGACTACTCTGTACCAGTGTCACCAGAGAACTGCCATCTGACGTAAGGTATAATACCATCTGGGACTTCTCGGCGAGTCCGTCCAGTGTACCCAGTCTCCACTGAGCACCCGTATATCATCTCTGATGTCAAACACCAATGGATATGGGATCATCCATCGCCCATCTGTATGGGTCGAGAAGGTATACGCTAGTCTACTCTGGTATATCGATGCCCCGTCTCGATACACCCACGACTAGGGACTTTGAAGGATGTACTTATGGACTACCATGTCCCCACTAGTATGATCCGCATCATAGTCCAGGTAGTCAAGTACATATCCTAAGGGCTTTACCAACATGTAACAGAGAGACAATCAGTGTACACGTTAAGGTAAAGAGCAACCAGATAGCATACTATCATGTCGAGCAAGAAAGTCCTCCCTATATATGTCCCAGCATCCACTATAATATACATCCTATGTATAGTAATGGCCTCTAGGGCACACATATAACTAACAGCTAGAGCCCGGGTTTCCATTTGGACAGTGAGGAGACTTCATTGCGGAGCTATGGAGGTGGAGCACCGGATCTACAAAGGTTGTATTTCCGTTCTCTTAGTAAAGTAGTTTACTAGTTCTATTTTCGTCTAGACATCTAGTTAACGATCCGTAGTCTAGGGTTTCTCGGCACCCCTAAAATCTGAAATTGGCATGGTTGATGCCTTGTGAGACCTCCTTAGCGTGCCTAGGAACCCTACAGGAGGCACGTGAGCGGATCGGCAGGGGATTCGTCTCTCCCGGTATTGGGGGTGGAGGTCGCACTGTGTCTAGGAAAGCCATTACACCAAGTCCTTGGCCAAGGCAGGTGAGATTTACTGGTAGATACTCCAGTAGTATCTCAGGGTGTTCAGGGCTTGTCTCCGACACGACTTATACAGCTATTGGGGGTCTGACGTTACTAGCCCCCTAGGCCGGATATGCGATACTCATAGACGAACGGACCGGACTGTATATACATTGTCACTGTTAGGCTCAGTAGGGTTTCCAAATGAGTTCGCTCATCGGCCTCCCTTGAGGTCAGTCCATGGGCAGCCGTTACGCATAGCTAGTGCCGCTGACGGCTTGTGGTTAAACCCACTGCCAGGGTACTGACGAGTCATTAGAGTCCCCCACAGATAGTTTCCCAAGTTCGGGCGAAACGTTGTAGAGGCCGTATGGTTTTATAGCAGGGTTCGGAAAATGCACGTGCGTTTACGCACGTGTCATATTTCGGGCAGATAATACTGGTAGGCTTTGGTTTAAGCCGGATCCATGTATTATACAGAGTAGATATAATATCTTTGTCTCAGTTGCATTTGTATTCGGTCGTAATACAAATACGGTATATTTATACAGTTACGGGGTTATCCTGAAATTCGTTTCGGGATCACTTTTGGAAGTTGCCAGTTTCCAGTTTTCTATCAGCCGTATTTAATATTTGGCTAAATATGGATTTATCTTTTCTTGAGATGAGTGTGGATGCTTCTAGAAGGTTCTAGAAGTGGTGAGGTGTTTAGTGAGTCATGGTTGCATTTAATGATTCCATTAATGCATGATGACTTGGTTAATGATTCATCATTTTCATTAATTGTGTTCACACTAGATATTTCTCTTATTGTCACCTCCCCCTCTCCTACACTAACCCCCCCCCACCTCCTTATATATGGCCGGCCCCCTCCTCTCTCTCATTCACTTGATTGGATTCATTTTAGTTAAAAGATTATGATAGTTTCGGTGTATGGAATTTCACAGCTCATTTCATTCCATCACCCGATTCCTATGGCAACTTCATTAACCGTTCGTCCATGGCTTTGGACGAAGCGAGACAAAATCTTCTACTCATTCTCTACATCATTCTTGGTCGTCTCTTTTAGCAAACTTGATGATCGAGTTGCCTCGAGTCAGAGGCGGGAGCCCGTTTAAAGATCCGATGACGTGGTGCCACCTGGACGAGGAGATCGAAGATCGACGAGATTGGAGCAGCCGCAACGGAGCGTGGGATGATGGTTAAAGAACGAAGGACTCGGATCGTTCAGTATAACCTTTCTTCTCTCTTTGTAGATTGTTAGTTTAGCGTTAATGGCAGATCCGGATTATAGTACGCGATAGCGCCAGTTTTAAAAGTTTTTGTTCCGCTTTTTGGCGTCTGAAAGACGGTCGGGGCGCTACCGTAGACTTACACCTGGCATGTGAGGCACTAGCGCCCAAAGCGCTAGCGCCTGAGCACCCAAAGCACTGGCGCTTTTTCCCACGGATCCTTTGGATGCCCTTTCCCTTTTTATGTGTGTATGTATACACACACACACACTTCACCACACTATACCCGTTAGAAAAATTTTCTAACGGGGCACTGCCCTGCACCCCGCAAGGGGGCTGCTAGCCCCCTTGACCCCCAGCCCGCTATCCGGGTAGCGGGACCCCCGTAAAAACTCTGCGGGGCCCCCGATATATCCAAAACCCCTTTCAAAATACAACACTGCACATTGAGTTCGCATGACCTGTTTGACCCGTCAATCGGAGGTTCTCTCGCTCCAAAGGCGATGGGTAATTAACGACAGCTTAGTCCACGGCTGCCGGAGATTTGGATCCCCACGATCAATAAACCCCTGCCTACCCTAGGCAGGAGGAATCTATACTGCGCCTGACAAGCGCGCGCACATGTTCCCATCTCAATGTGGTGACGAAAAACACCCTACAAGGTCGACCAGTAACTGGCCGTATAAACTTGATGCAGAGCAGATCGTAGAAGAATATCTGCTTCGTCTGGACCGAAAGAAATCTAAATGGCATATCAGAAGCCCAACCATTAGGCCGATCTTCAATCAGCCATAACTTTTGATCCATAGGTCCGATCGACAATTTTTCGGCAATTCGGATACGACGGGACGTTCACTATTTCTATAGGATAGGCAACTGATGGCCTGCTGATTTGCGATCTGACGACGTTTGGAGGGTCTACGGAGGGTTCAAAGTTTATGGTTCAGTTTGCTAATTTAGTATTTTAGGGATTATTTAATTATTTTAATATTATTCGTTTTAGGGACTTTTTGGTAATTTTCTGTTTTTAAGGTTTGCCTATTTAGGTTTACTTTTATAATTCAGTTTTCGTTTTAATAAAATTTTGAGATTTTTCTCTTCTAGATTTGCATTAGGGTTTTATCACCATTTCCGCAGAACGAAATCTTCCTATCGTCAATAGAGCGAGATCTGCACCTCATTGCGCTAGTTCAAAAACTCGGATCGAATCGATCCTGTGATACTTGTAAATGGACAGGCCAAGTACGGGTTGTATTTTAACGGGTTATAAAACTTTAATTCATAACCTATATTTAACGGGTCGACTTGCTGGCTAACGGATAACCAGTCATTATTGAACTCTAATCCAACCAAGTTTTTTCAATTTCCAAAAAGTTGAGAAGAAAACAATTGTTTGGAGTATAGATAACACTGCAACAAAATTTTGAAGTTTAGATTACTCCAAAACTAAATAACACTACAACAAAATTTTGGGATTTAGATTACTCCAAAACTAAACATCCTACCACAGTAAAATTTCAAAGTGAAGATATGACTTGCAAATTAGAGTTTGTATCATCTCTGTCTCCATTTAAAAATAAACTAGGGCAATCCATCTCCATACATCGCCCCATAATGGAATAAAGTCCAGTAAAATTCCCATTTAACATTTTTAGCAGAATCGGGTTATCCACCTTTTTATGTTATGATAAGAGATTGAAAGATTAATCCGATCCCATTCTTAAATATGTTTTTTTCTTTTGTCAAATTTATATGTCACACCAGGAACGAACGAATAACCCTCTTTTGTATAAAAAAATATGAGATGAAAATTCTATGTGATGTTTACTATGCAAATGAGGCGAGCCGGGCCGGCACTCCTCGCAACTCGCTTGTCAAGCGAGGCGGGTTGGATTCGCTTCGCCGGACAAGAAAGGCGAGGCAAGACGAGGCGAGGCGAATTTTCGGAGCCCAAAACCCAAATCCACTCGCCTCGCCAACTCGTGTGAACGATTCGCAAGTCGAGACGAGACGGGTTAGGTGAGTTACTCGGATAATTTTAAATTTAAAAAAAATTGACTACAAGAGTTGCAGAAAACAAATAAATAGACGAAGTAAATGAAATATAAAATAAAATTTTCATTATTATAAATCAAATTACAATTATAAAATATAATTTGTGTTTTTATATTAGAGACCGGATCCACTCTATCCCTCCTAATATTGAGCTCAATGAGAGGGAAATCGAGGTGAGGCGAATTTGACCGTTGACGCATAAAATCGAGACGAGGTGAGGTGAGTCGACTCGGTTAAAACCGCTGGAACTCGCCAATGGCTATTTAAATTAGTTGACTCTCAAGTTGGCGAGACGAGACGAGTGGACTCGCAAGTCAGGTGAAGCGAATCGTAACGAGGTAACATTGGGTTTTTCCCAAATCCACTCGCCTCGCCTAACTAGCATGGACGAAGCGAGAGGTAACATTGGTTTTTCCCAAATCCATTCGTCTCGTCTAACTCGCATGGACGAGGCGAGTTGACTCGCCAACTCATCCGCATCACAACGAAGCGAGGCGAGCCGGTGACGCGTACGTTCATTTACCAGGCCTAATGGTTACCATATATGGATGTCTATGGCAAATATTCAGTTTTCCCCAAACAAAATCTATTTATAAACCAACAAGAACAAAAACATCAACATTGCTAGCTGTTTAACATAGAAAATTCCTTTCTATATATTAAAAGCACACCTCATCCCGCCTAAGAATTTGGATCCACGTCTCTCCCTTAACCCTCGCAATTCCCTTCAAATATGTCCACCAATCCGAAAAACCCCCCACAAAAAAGAAAGGGAAAAAAACCCAATCTTTTCCCTTATTTTTCTCTTCATTTCTCCACCAAAAAAAGCAAATTTTAATCTCTCCGTCCCAGATCGGGTTCAGCCTCCCCACAGGGCTTCCTCCATTCTTTTGGAGCTGTCTCCGATCTGGGCACGGCTCCTTTTCGCGTAATTTCGTGGCATTCGATTGGTTTTTGTGGGTGAAAACATAGAGTTTGATGAGATTTTAGTCCTTGGTTTGGGGTACATTGCCTGTTTGGTGAAGTTTTTGAGGTTGGGGGGCGTTGCGTTGGGAAGTAATAATTGGTTTTGAGAGGTTGTTTGATTGGTATCTGATAGAATGATGAGTTGTTTTCCTTGCTTTGGTGGGGGGAAGAAGAAGGATAAGAAGGAGGATGAGTCTTCGTCGAATGGGGAATCGAAACATAAGGCGGATACGCCTAAAAACCATGGTGAGATTTATGTTCAACATCCTCTTTCTTGAAGCTATCATTTATCATTCTTTGTTTTCTTACAATATAGTCATGTCAAATGTTAGTCTTACGATCATAATGAAAAAGTCTTCTCATTGAAAATGTGATCAGCAATCAAGTTAATTTTACGACGTTCGACATTATGTCAATCCTTTAATACTTGAAAAATTCTTAACCCACCAGCCACGTGACTAGTAGGTATTCAACAAGGGTTTCCTTGTTGGGCGAGAAATGCCAAACCTACCAGTCTCGTGGTTTTTTATTCTCCACCAGTCTTCATATTGGGTATCTATCACCATCAATGATGTCATTCTCCTGTTATAACATCAATGAAAGTGATATGCACCAATAGAAAGGCTAATGGGAAATAAAAAAAACAAACATGCTAGGAAAAGTATTTCTCTTGTTGGACCTTTGTTGTACCTGGACTCCAATAGGAATCCATGTACAATTCCTACCGGCTACATGGTTTGTAGGAAAAGTATTTTTTTATTAGCTAGTCCCAAATTCCTGGTTGGGAAAACTATCTAAAAGAGAAGAGAAAGTCATAATCTAACATGACACTTGGGTCCTCCAAGTTTTCTAGAGCGAGGAAAAGTAAAAGAGAAAACACAATAGATTTTCTATAGGAAAAACATGTTCAACTATAAGACACAAAATAGCCAAGAAAGATAACAAACAAATTATGAATCATGGCAATGTCAGTACGGACAATATCCAATCAATAAGTATTGTGTTTTTATATTTATAAAATATGTAGACCGGGAGGGGGTTAAGAGAGTTGGTAGGACATTTGAATTGCCACAAGAAAGATTACAAGTTCAAGGGGGTGCAACTTGCACCCCGTGCAACCAACAAAAGGTAGAGAGAAGACCAGGTCTAGTTATTCATGGGAGGGGCGATTATTATATTTCCGTACCTTATTACTCTTTTCGTTTCAATTTAGTTGTCCTTTTGGCCTATTGCATATTAATTAATAAAACGTGTAACTTCTCTTTAAGTAAGGATGATTGAATTCTAAAAATCTATATTACCTCATAGAGTTCCTCCACATGTTATTGAACTTTGAGCAATATAATTGGTAAAGTAATGTGAAACAAAAAGAAGGGGTTGAAAAGGACAAGATTTTGTTTTGGGAACTGTACAAATTTGGGCAATAGTGTTAACCGATACAAATTGAGGAGAGCTTTGGGTTTGTGGATCATTTTGCATCCAAATGCTTAAGCTAGTATATCATTCTTTTTATCTTATATTTGCACATTCCCTTCATGATGCATAATTATATTTGCACATTCCCTTCATGATGCATAATTATATTTGCACATTCCCTTCATGATGCATCATAATACTTACACATGAATATCACAAATACAACACTTGTTTCCAATGATAAAATCTCCTTTTCTTATTGTTATATTTTTTTTAGTATCAAAATTTCATCAGTACAACCTGTACTCGATTCAAGGAAAAATTTCATTTTTAACCTAGTTTGTTGAGATTTTATGTTATTTCTATGTTTTATTGGGAGTATAGCCTTCTATCTTCAATACCGACCGATTAAATAGACACAACCTTTTGGTCTAATATGATGCTTTTAAATTTATCTATTTATTTCAGTGTAATAGATAAAACTTCAACTCAAAAGGAACTACAAAACGTTAGCAGTACATACAATATTGAGTCTAAACAGTCATTTTTGATATTTCTATCATTTATTTATCTAACAAGATGAAGGATATCTTTACAAGAATAATATTTTATTACTTGAGTAAACTAAAAGCTACCAAATGCATTTGGCATGCACCAAAAAAAATGCTTGTATCAATTTCTTTAAATGATATTTGTATTGAAATTAGCTTTCTCTTTAGGACTTGCACCGCGAATAAGGATCATGATACATTTGGTATCAAATAGCAAATCATTATATAGTGTTAAATCATAAGAGAATCTATCTGATAAGTCCATCCTCTCAATCACAGTCACATTACAATAAATAATTATCGCACTTTCTGTGCTCAAATGGTGATATTAGTTTGAACAATGAAGAAATTTATATTGATGTATGCTCTAAATTTCTTTCTTTTTTTTTAATACAGAAACAAAAAATAAGAACTCAGATTCACCTTCCCCTGCTGGAAATGGAAGTATTCAAGCACAAAGTTTCACATTCCGTGAGTTAGCTACGGCTACCAAAAATTTTACACCTGATTGTCTCTTGGGCGAAGGAGGGCTAGGAAGAGTTTATAAAGGTTGCCTTGAGAACAATGGCCAGGTAAATGAAAGAAATGCTCTAAATTTCACTAAAATACCGTGATCCTAAAGCGTAATTTAGATAAGCATCATGTATATTTTAAATTGCAAGTTGACATATGAACCTTTTTTTAATATAAATTCCTTGAGCTTTCACTGCTTTTCAGTTTAATACTGTAACTTTTCCTGTGAGATCGATTTTACATACGCCTCTTTGTTATTTCACATAGAATAGTGTATGGCAATATGATATTATGTCGAAATCACAGGAAAGGTTGTGGAATTTTAAAATTTTTAAATTTACAATCAACTTTCATTTTACAAAGTTTATGGTATTTATCTAAAACCACTAAAAGATCATGGTATTTAATGAAATTTAGCCTAAAATCCCACTCTTTTCATTTCGCTCTTCACTTTTCTCTAATTTTTTTTCCTTCTCTGGATCAGACTGTGGCAGTTAAGCAACTAGGCAGGAATAGCTTGCAAGGAAGCAGAGAGTTTCTTGTTGAAGTGTTGATGCTTAGTTTACTTCACCATCCAAATCTTGTGAATCTGGTTGGATATTGTGCAGATGGCGAGCAGAGACTTTTAGTTTACGAGTTCATGCCAAACGGCTCTTTAGAACACTATTTGTTTGGTAAAGTTATGACCTCTTATCCATTTGCATTCTTAGATATATAAAGTCGAACAGTCCTTTATTCCTAAATGTTTGGGTCGGCGTAGTGAGCCTTTCTCCTGGTCCTGTTAAGAGCCATCTCCTCAATTACATCAACCACTAACATATCAGAGACAAATTATTTAATAGACTGTACCTCGCAACGTAATGGTTCATGTGCTATAGCCATGAATATTTATCTTTTATTTTATACTATTCCTTAACTTTCTTAAATAGCTATACTGCATAAAAAAAACCTTATTTGCCCCTATAACATTATACTACCTTAACTTTTAAAAAGTTGCACTTACTCCAACCAAGGGCAGATTTAAAGCCAAAGTAGAGGGGACATTGCCTCAATGACATTTTGCAAAATAAGTAATATCGGTTACGCGTGTTAGAACATAGAACTATATTTATGCCGTAAACAAAAGATTAATAGGGTTTTGCCAAAGTGGTAGGAAGGTGAGGTTGAACTTTGAAGGTTCAATTCCGACCATACATGCATTTTATATTGAATTTTATTTGAATGCTTCCCTTTAAGCAAGAAAGTTGTCTCACATTGAGAAATTATTCTCAACAAGCAAAGTGTAGTCCCACATTGAAAAACAAAGAGTTGCTTAAATATAACATCTTTTCAACAGGTTAATGTTTGTTTTAAGAGTAGTCTCAACTATATGTAGTTCAGGATATAAAGCCTTGAATCTGTTATTGTAAATAATATTGTTTCTTATCTATTGAAATGATGTTTATTTTAAGAAAATTCTCAACTACAAGGAGTCTAAGGTATAAAGCCTAAAACCTGTTATTGTATGTAATATTGTTCCTTATCTATAATTAAATTGATCTAAAAGTTTCTTATTCAGTTTTATGTGTTTGATAATTTTTATATATTATGCAGTTGGATTTCTTGATAAGCTTTTGTTATGTATAGTATGTGCCCCAGCCGCCCAAAGCCCCCGCCCCCATCCCCGCCCCCAACTCCGATAGATATTAGTTTAGCATTCAAAATTTCATACTGCCCTTGTTTTCTACAACTTTCTATCTGAATTGTGCATTTTATACTTTTACCGAAGGTTATCATGGAAGAAAAAAGTTGCAAAATTTGAAAAAGAAAAAGTTTAGGGTGGTATACAACAAAAAGTATGGGGACATACCCACAATTTAGCCTTCTGAAAATAACGACCTTCACTTTTGTGTACTAGAATAAGGGGGGAAAACATGGTTTCTCACAAACCCAAAATTATTTTTATGGCTAGGTAACACTAAATTATTGCTAACTCTGACTGTTTGTAGTTAACTTTCTTAAATCATTTTTATTATAGTAAACTTCCTTTAAGAACTCCCTTCATACAAAAGTTTATGGGAGTTTACTGTGATAAAATAGAATAGTTTAGCAGAAATTGCTCATAGTTAAAGGTAGTAGTGTAACTTAGCCTATATATCTAGAGTGTTTTATGCCTGAACTAAATAGTTCAATATTTTCTCAGATCTGAAACCTGATCAAAAGCCATTAGACTGGTATGCGCGGATGAAAATAGCCTTCGGTGCAGCTCAAGGTCTCGAGTACCTCCACGACAAAGCCAACCCCCCAGTGATATATCGTGATCTCAAAACCTCTAGCATTATGCTTGACGAAGCTATGACCCCTAAGCTCTCGGACTTTGGTTTAGCTAAACTCAGGCCTATGGGCGATAGATCCGTGATCTCATCAAGCGTTATGGGCACGTACGGGTATTCTGCTCCTGAGCTCTCTAGTCATGGGCAGCTCACATTGAAGTCGGACTTGTATAGCTTTGGAGTTATTCTTCTGGAGCTAATTACGGGGAAAAGAGCTCTTGATACTTCGAAGCCGACAAGTGATCAGAATCTTGTCACATGGGTATAAATCACGAGCTTTATATCTCTATAATTTCTTTAAATCTCTTAGGTTGGGTTTTTTAATATAAATTTTGGATGGTTAGTTAATTTCTATATTTTCTAGCAAATTATATGAATTCTCCAATTTTAAGTTAATAGCTGCAACTACAACTGGTTCACAATGAATTTAAGTAGATTTGACTGTTGCATTGCAGTATTTGGAATTGGTTAACATATACTATAAAAGACCATAAGCATGTACGTTTTTTTGTGATAAATACTATGAACTATGTAAATTTAAATAATATGGGCTATCCCCGTTTGCTTCACGATGTTTCTTTATCTTTCCAAAAAGTGTTGATGTAAAATTCTTGTTGTGTCCCCTGATCAATGTGTCTCCATTTTAATCCTATATCTTCCTTAAAACCCCTTTTTCACTCTCTTTTCTTCTAATTCAACTCCTTTTGCACAAAAACCAATTGCTTTAAGGTAAGGGCCACGGAGTCATGCAGAAAATGAGAAAATTAGAATAAAAAGAGGGATCGGTTCTTAAAGAAGTTACAAGAATAAGACGATGATATGTTGGTCACTTGGCGATTATTTTTGTATTATAACAGTTTTCCATAAGTTAAAAGATACATGGCATTTATGCTCATCAACCAGGGATAGTTCATGGCATTTAAATGTCATTTATAAATCTCATGGCATCTGTCTCAAAAATGGTGAAAGGCCATGGTATCTTAGCATTATTTTTCCGAAACTCCCGATTGTGAATTTTTTTGGAGTACCCCTATAATGTATCCTTTATTGGAAACCACTACCCTAAGCGTAAGCTAATCCATTCAACAATTGTTATATTGCGTCCAACACCATCCCTCCCGTGGAAGAGTACACGCCATGAACTACTTTTTCTTTCCGTGGTATTGGTGCAAATTGAACCCAAGATCATTATACTTCCTTTGAGCTCCAATACCATATTAGACAAATACTTTACCCAAAATCTTAAGCTAATGGATGGCGGTTAACAATTGTTTTAGACCATCCAACACCGTCTCTCACGTGGAAGACAACATGTGATGAAGTACTCTTTATCCTGTGTTTCCGGTGGAAATTTGACCATACCATATTAAATAAACCACTTTACCCAAAAGCTAGAGCTAATGGATGGTGTGTTTTAGACCATCCAATAATTTTTATCTAGATTCAAGATTACTATGCATCTAATTTCTAATGCAACTTCTGATGATAATTTTGTTATGGTTCAAATGGTTGGACAATTGTGAAACATGCAAATAAATTAGTGTAGTTGAAACGAGAATATTGGGATGGATGAATGATAATACTCTAAAATATTGGTTGAGGAATAAGTGTATTTATAAGAAATCAGAAGATAAAATAAGAAAGAATCGATTGTGATGGTTTGGACATGTGTAATGGAAGCCAATAAATTCTCTAGGTCAGAAAAGCGATAAACTTTTAGTTAATGGTACAACTAAGGCAAATGGGCAGATCTCAGTGAACATGGATAGAAAATAAATGAAGAAGTTGTGTTAATTGTCAATTTAGTCGAAGAGACAACCTTTATCGGGATGGAAGAAAAGATTTCATATAGTCGACCCCAAAAGTTTGGAATAAAGCCTTGTGATTATTGTTGTACTTTTGACGTGATCACTCATTCTCTTATGCATGTAACAGGCACAACCAATGTTCCGAGACCAGAAGAGGTACCCGGAGCTAGTGGACCCCAGTCTCCAAGGTGACTACCCAGTGAAAGGCTTGAACCAAGCCGTCGCCGTCGCCGCCATGTGTCTCCAAGAAGAACCCTCGGTTCGTCCTCTAGTGGCCGACGTTGTCATGACTCTAAGTTTCCTAATAGAACCGATGCCAACTCCTCAAGCAAGCCCGAGCCCAACTACAACGCCAGATCAGAAAATTCAAGCTCCACATCCGAATTCATCTTCTGATTCTGATTCATCAGATGAACATGTGGTCGAGACTCTTCAGTTAGGCCTCACATCGAGGTCCAAGCCTCAAAGCCGCACAAGCTCGAGACATAGCTCTCGTTCAAGCTCGAAACATAGCCATGAATCGTCCTCGAATGAGAGTGAGGGGAGTTCAAGATCAAAGCGTTCGGGGGGTTCTTCTAAATTTGGGAGCAGTAAGTTTATGAGCTTGAAACATTCACAGGGATCGTCTAAGCGAGGGAGCCAGAGTTCGGGTTCACCAGCTGGATCCGATGATGTAAGTGACGGTTCAGGTTCCAGACATTCCGATGTATTTTAGCAGGAGCTTAAAACCGATTCAAGAAAATATGTATAAATGTTGTTGGCTTTCTTTTTTTTTGCGTGTATGATATTAACCATTTCATATATGTGTTCATCTAATGTGGAACCTGAATTGAAATTATATGGACAGTATAAGAATTTAAATCTGTAACCTGTAATGGTTTAGTGTAAAAATTATAGTTTCAGGCACCTGTTAAGGTTTGTTTGGGTAATTAAGTATATATTTTGTATCCTTTTCTATTCTAATTTTGTCAGCGCACGCGTGTGTGCATGCATGTGTCTCTTCTTCTTTTTCTTCTACTTCTTGCATATTAGAAAAAGAATCTATGCTTTTGGTTGCTCGGTTTCAAGTAAATAGATTTCTTTTTTAAATCGTAGTATTGTTTGCCTTGCATGTTATAAGTTGCTAAGTAAATAATTTTAGATATGATCCGAATAATAGTTTGAGATGCGTATTTCTTGTGAGTAAATCTTGTCTTATTTTAATATATGGCATCTTTATTCTTGTATTACATTTTAAATGAAATTTACTTTGTGACGGGGCTTCTTCAGATGTTGTCTTCCGTTGATCAGCTGCGAACGCTGATAGACGGCTGAGATTGAGTTTGGAGGGTTGACTCCTGGAACGTGTGGATCTTAATGAGCTTTGTGTGGTTGAGGCCGGGCTACCTGCAAAGAAGTCCCGGGGTGGTTGTGCCACCGAGGACCCTCCGAAGATCAAGTTAGAAGGAGTATTTTGGCAAAGTAACGGCCTAGTGGAAAGGAAATTGTGTACCCCGATCGTCTGAGGGAAGGGTTTATATAGCGGCAGCAACGGGCAGACAGGCACGAGAATCACGTCGGCCGTTACGCCCCTGACGTCACGCCCGCGTGATAGGCGGGATCCCGCGTTAATGACGATACAGTCTCATTAATGGGGATCGTGGTGGCGTGGAACGCGGGGTCGTGGGCGGCGGATATCTCGCGCATGGCGAGATTTGCGGAGCCGTGGCGAAAGCGCCTGTGATCAGCGTTGCGGGTCGGTCGGTGAGACCGAAGAAGATGAGCTCGGCGGGGGGCTCGGGTACGAGCGGGAGACCGAGGCATCTTAGTTCTGCGATTGCTCGGAGGCGAGCTAGTGGGTGGTCTGGAAGGCCACCGAAGGTAGGGCGACTCCTCGGACCGGAATCCCGAGGTGTGATTCCAACCGAGATTACTGATCCTTTCTTATAGGTTCTGAGACACGTCGTCTGCCACGTGTCAGCATCTGGAGAGTCACCGATATCGAGCCTCATCATTAGCCCCCCACTCTCGTCCCGACCCGTTCCTGGGTCGAGTCGAGAGTGATCTGACCGATCACCCGGGGTGAGCTCTTATTCGAAGATATCGTCGGCGCGCATTCCCGGGCAAAGAGTTGTATTTTCTTGATGGCGCCAGCGGATCAGGAGAGAGATCTCGCATTAAAGGGTAGCGCCGGATCGTTTGTACGTTCGTCGAAGCGACAACCCACGTGTCTGGCGTTGGTTGGCTGGCGTGACGTGCCGCAGGAGTTGTAATGACCCCAAAATCTTTATACATTTGTATTATCCCTCTTCAAAAATATACCGTATTTATTTGTACTTGGTATTTTCCTCTTTCTATTAAATTTATTATTATTTTATTCCTCAATCTATTATGTATTTTTTTTTCTAGGTACAATTTCTTTTTCTTATATTTAAGTTTTTAACTTCTCATTCTTATTTTTTCCTTTCATAAATATTTAACCCAAATCCATTATTCTTATTCTCCATAGCCCATCTAAAAAGCCCATTTTCTTTTTAAGCAACATCATATATTTAATTCTAATTAAATATATGCATGAACAACCTTATAGCTCATTGGTTAAGTCCTTGCATTGTTATTCCATAAGTCGCATGTTCAAATCCCCATTCTTGCAATTATTTTTATCATTTTTTTTATTCTTCTCATAACCTACAAATGAGACCTTTCATTTCCAAAATGAATGGTGACCTTTCATTTCTCTTTTAATTCTTATGTTAAATGCATATATTATTATACATAATTCACCATTACACCATCTTAATTGTCCTCCATCTTTTCCTTCCTCATATTTTTTCTATCTCTCATTTCTCCCTCTTCACCTAAAGTCCAAGAAGAAGAACATGAAGAACTCTTCAAGAAGGTCTTGCTACTAACGCGAGGCTATCGGCGGATAGACAAGCCCGGTGACAATACCGGCTTGTGCATGTAAGTCCCTTCTCTCTCTCTCCCTCCCTCCATCTCTTTATTCTTCTCTTTTCATATCTCGTGAACCCGTTTTTATCCATATCTTAATCCTTAAGAGAAAAATAAACATAAACATATACATATATATAAGTCTAGATACATATGATTCTATATGGTTTAATAATATCTTATTATCTCTTGTTCAAATTAAAGTATTTTTAATTCTTTGTTCATGGCTAGGAATGTTTATTACAACTTGTGAGAACACAAATTTCATGCCACAATATATCTATAATGTCATATGAAATCGGTTTGTTTATTAAAAGAAAAATAGAAGCCTGCATAAAATACTAGTTAATCTTTCGGCCGATTTTAGTATACACATCAATACCTTTAGTTTTAAAATAATTTTTATAAATTAATTTTTAACTCTGAAAATTTCAGGAAATTTATATATGATAGAATATATTATTTTGTATACGCTGTAAAAAATTTTAGATCGATCCGCATAACGGTTTAGGAATTACATCGTATTTATTCACTGATCGTAAAACAGAAAACTGCAGTTATCGGTCAATTTCTAGGACACATAACTTGGTATACCGGTATCCAAATTGAGCAAACTCAGATGTTTTTGATATCTACATCGAATGATATAGATTTTATTAGTTTTATAGTTTTACTGAAAACCTACCTAAGATAAAGAAAACTGCATTACAATATTAAGTGACGGATCTGGACAGAATCTGTCCTGATTCGCACATTGTTTTTAAATTGGACATAACTCGAACACCCGATATCCGTTTGTGACAAAATTTAGATGTGTTGATGCACCATTGATAGAAATATAATTTTCTGTATATTATATTACTTAGGAATGCATGAAACAACCTGATATAGGCTTTACAATACAATATATAGTTGCTGTCCAGAAATCTGAATTTCTGTTTTAAATGCTGATATTAAAATGATCATAACTAGAGCTTCATAAATCCAAATCGTATAAATCTTGGTGTTTTCGATAAGTACATCGAAATACCTACAATTTTCTAATAATTTTCGTAACCTGAAACCTGATACAAATTAACTCAAACTTCATTTTAAAAATATGTGACGGTGCCGAATAGATTCTGATCTGTTTTGCGCGACGATACGAAAACATATATATCTCTCAAACCGGTAGTTGTATTTAGGTGAAACTGGAATTCACGCAAAAAAAACATTTAGAGCCATATCTCTGTTTATATTCTGCATCCGTTCAACTTGATTAATTAGTCGTACATAATATTTCTTTACAGCATTGTTTATGGTAGTTACTCGAATAATATACTTGACTCATTTCATGTTATTCGAACATGTATATATATTTATCTTGATCATTAAATTGTTGTATGTATATAAAGACGATAATTAAATACTTGAGGTGTATTTTGAAAAGTATATAAAAGTAATTTTTACATAAAACCCCCTCAAGTTCTATAAATTACAATAAGGCCCCTAACAATTATTGAACATCAAATTACCTTCTTTTAGTCTGACTCGGGTTAGAGTCTGACTATTTCTGACTTGAATATGATTCAAGTCAATCTATATTCTTTTATATTCCAACTCAATATGAATACATGAATCCCTGAATCCAGTTAACAATCTATATAACTTGACTGAACCGAACCATGGATATATTCATTTTACATGTTTCCCAGTATTCCATTTACATGACTCTACGGTTATAACTGTTTCCTGATATCATGGTTTCGGTCAGTCAGTTAATCAATCTTACAATCAATACAATTTTACAAGATAACAATACAAACAAGACATCGCGGGGTTTAAGGGGTAGACTGGTACGGAATATGTTAAAGGTGGCACGAGGTGGACACTTAAGACGTAATTACATTCATGCCGTTGTTCCGTGGTATTATCGACGGAGCCTTGTACTACAGGATACCAAAGTCCCCGGTGTAAGTGGGACTCCCCTCGTATACACTGACATCTTCTGTACCAGGCTACAAACAACAGCGTTAATACAACATTACAATATTATAATACAACATTAAAAGCTACACTCTCCCTCTCTTACTCTCTGTCTATCCCTCTCTTATCTTTGGGACTTACCGAGCGACCTGTTCGCTGACGACATTCTGTTTCTTTCTTCTTTGAATGTCGTCAGGTGTTTTGGACCCGGCCGAGATTGAGCCATCACAAGAAGACTTGGAGCAGTTTACTGAAGACCCTGCACTGTAGTTTCATTGTACACTTTTTCTTTCTGTACTTTTCATTTCCTGTTATGCCACTGTTTAGGCATCTTTTATTTCAGTTGTATTTCCTTTCATGTATTGTACAAAGAATGTTATTAATAAAAGTTGCTGTTATTTCAATTTCATTTGTCTCTTGTGTAATATTTTACATTGCTTAGCTACGCTTAGCGTATGTACTTCTGAGTACATACGTAGCGGACCTCGTCGCGTCCACTTCGCCGTACACTGGGAAGCGGGGCGTGACAGGAGTTCCAGCGCCCGAAGGGGCGCGCCCAACGTGAGTGCGACAGGTGGAACGTTGTCGGCCGTTGGTTGCGAAACGTCGTTTTGGTGGGAGGCGATCGGAGCCGTAGGATGTGTACGCCGGCAGCTATAAATAGAGGTGGGATCCCCATTAGGGCCCATACCTCTTCATAATCTCCTCGTCCTCACTCGTGTTAGCTCGGCGCTTTGTCCTCAGGTCGGATTCCTTGCATTTGATTTCCCGAGGACACCCCTCTTTGTTCAGGTTAGATATCTTCTTCCGAGAAATCTGTAGATGTAGTCCGGGTAGAGTCTAGGGAGTCTTCTGAAGCTTCCTCTTCTACTTCTTCCTCTTCCTCCTCTGAGTCGGAGTCCTCCGGGGGAGTTAGGGTTGGCAGTGCTTCCCGGGGTCACGCGACGGGGACGGTCCCCAGAGCGCAGGTCGCGGATGCCCCTAGCGTGTCATCCATGCTGAGGCATGAGAATGAGCTCGCCACCATCCGGACTCGTTTCCACATCCCTCCCGGCTACTCGCTACATCTGGCCGAGGATGGGGAGAAGGCGGACCAGGTTCGGGATAAGGAGATTGCCTTGTACCTGGAATCCTTTTGGGCTGGGATGCGCCTGCCGTTCTCCCCCAAGGTGAGTGAGGCATTGAACTATTTTGGGTTAGCCCCGGGCCAGCTAGTGCCAAACTCTTGGAGGATTCTCCTTGGATTCCTGGTCCGGTTGAAGCTGCATCTGATCCCTTTCCGCCGGAGCCTTCTCGCATCTTCCCTTTGTTACAAGAGTCACCCCGGCACTCGGAGGGGCGAGCCGTGCTGAGTATACCTTTCTTTCAGAAAGCAGCGGGGGGACGCTGCCGGGTCGAGGGTCGTCGTCGTGCCTTCTTCCATCTATGATTGGAAGAAGAAGTTTTTCTTTGTCGAGCCGCCCGAGGGTGAGGATTGGCCTGCGCCCATCCAGTGGCATAAGGGCAACTGCCCACGGGCGGGGTGGTCGAACGATCCCGATGCGGTGGCGGTGTCGCAGTGGGAGCCCATCCCCCGGGCTGACGTATTGCTGTCTGAGTGGCCCTCAGTTGGGACGGGCTCAGTCCCACCCAGTTCGCGGGTAAGTTAGGAGTTCTCGGGCGATCTGTTTAGACTTGTGCATTCTTTCATTTTTCCTGGCGTTGCTGACCCCTTGTATTTTGTTTTACACAGGACCCATAGATCTCGGCAAGTTTCGGGCGGCCCTGGTTAAGACGAAGAAGGGGAAGAAGGCCAGAGGCGCCGGCCCTTCTCGCCCGTCGTCGGCTCCGGCCCCGCCGATTTTGTCCCCGCCGGCGGCAGCTTCATCTAGGCGCCCAAACGCTCCTCGGGCCCTTGAGTCCAGCCGCGCGCCGGTCCGTAAGCGTGCTCGGGAGCAGGAGCCCCGGGCTTCCGAGGTAGGGACCGAGACTGGTTCTCCCGCGTCGCTCCTTAAGAGGTTCCATAGGACGTCGCCCTCCACCCTGGCTTCCCCGATCTTCATGGATGAAGGGGAGCTCCGCTTCCCCTTAGGGCTCTCCGTCGCTGACAGCCTGCTGATGGAGATGGAGAGGTCGGCCAGGGGCAGAGTTCCTCGGGGGACTCTTAGGGCCCAGATGGCGGCCATTGCTCAGGAGGCCGTGCAGATTAGTGTTCGCACCCCAGCTGGTTTCTCATTCAGCATTTGTGTTCGCGTGATCGGGTGCCTCCCTTTCCTCTCTGACCCTCCTCTTTTTTTTCTTCAAGTCCTCCAGCACATCGCCCTTGTCGTCAGCATGGAGGACGGGGAAATCACCCCGGCGATGCGTGCCGCGGGCAAGTTCTCTTCACGGGAGGAAAGCTTGAGGCAGGAGCTGGAAGCAGCGGCGAAGAGGGTCGCCGCCCCTGAGAACCGGGTGGAGGCCGGGAATTGAGAGGTCGCCAGGTGCCGAAAGGCCATCCGAGCCGCCGAGACCCAATTGGGGGACTCCCAGGTGCTCGTCTCCACCTTGAGGAAGACGGCGAACACCCTCCGAAAGGAGAATGAGGCGGCGAAGGAGGCGACGAAGCGTGCCGAGCTTCAGGCGTCGAAGGCCGAGCTTCTGGTATCGGAGGCGGTGGAGAGCTATAAGGGGTCGGATTAGTTCTACACCGACCTCGCTCGAGCTGCCAGCCTTGTTTGGCACAACGCTCTCGACGCCGTCAAAGCCATGATGCCGGCGTTTCCCGACGATGAGCTCCAGGAAGAGTACCCCCGCAGGGACGAGGTGCAGGGGAATGCCCCTGGCGGTGCTGCAAGGGAAGAGGCCCCTCGCGGGAGTGTTGGGGACAGGTCGGCAGCCCCGGCCGCCGCCGTCGAGGGTTCCGCTGAGGGTGCAGACCCTCAAGACACTGCCCCGTTTGTTGCAGTGGAAGCGCTGCTCATCGACGTTCCCCCCGGCCCCGAGGCTTGAGACTCTTCGCTTCCCTTTTTTTCTTTGCGCCGAAATTTTGTAAGCCTTCGGGTGTTTATTTTTTGTTTGGCTGGTGTTAGGTCCACGTTACCTCTCCCGGTTCTTTCGGGGTTACGGAAACGGTGAAAAACGATTTTTAGGGTTTTGGTAACATGGACTAGAAAACCCGGATCTTTGCTAAACAACACACTAGCAACAACTACGAGCTTTACCTACTCGGTTAAGGGGTTATACCTTAACTTGAACTCCTTCTCTTCGACTCCTTGTGGTGGTCGGATGGTTCTCCTCATCGCCTTCTCTTGCCGAAGAAAGATCCACCCGAGGGCCTCTACCTTGAGCTCCTTCCTCGATCTTGAGGTAACTAAAGTATTAGGTTTGCTAGACCTTCAACCTTAGGATGAGTAGAGATGAGTTTTGGTGTATTATCTCCAAGGCAAATGGTTCTCAACACATGAGAGTTTTTGCCTTGAGCTAGAGGAAGAGAGAGAGCAAAGGATGAGAGAGAATGAGAATGAGATTATCATAAGAATTTTGCAACCATATCCAATATATGAGAATTATCAAATTAACAATATTAATCAAAAATGAAAAAGGTAATGGTTGGTTTGATAAGACCATTATCATTTCACATTTAATGATTTTGCTAAGATCAAAGAGCATCTTTGGTGTGAAATGATGATGGTCAAAGTTTCAACCTTGGTCAACAAGTCAACCTTGGTCAAAAAGTCAACAACCCTAATCATAACTCAATTTCCTTTAATTAATATTATTAATTGATATTTCACATATTCATTACGGTTTGGTAAACGACAACCGCCAACTATGCATACACACCCGTACCAAAACCCTAATGAGAATCCTCTGCCTCTGCCTCAGTCAACTGTGCATATACACCCGCACCCGTGTTCCGAGGAACACGAATACAATGAGATAAAACAAATCCCAAAACCTATACTAGGATCTGGCTTAAACCAAAGCCCGCTAGTAATAACTATCCGGACACCAAACGTGCACAAGTGCACGGATGTGAACGAACCCCGTCGCAAAACCATGCGACCTCTACTCTGTTTTGCCCAAAGGCGAATAACCCTCTGTGTGGGACTCTAAAGACTTGACACTACGCTGGCAGTGGGGTTAACCACAGACCGCAAGCGGCACTAACTGTATGTAACGGTCCCCAGGTAGATGCCGATAAGAAGACAGATGAGGTGAACCCATCCGAACTCCTACTGAGCCTGTATGTGACAATCTCCGTACAGTCCGGTCTGTTCATCTGAGAATATCGCATGGCGGGCCTAGGGGGTTGGTAAACGTCAGTCCCCTAATAGCGGTACAAGTCGTGTCGGAGTGTAGCCCAGAACACCCTGAGATAACACTGGAAACCTACCAGTATATCTCGCTTGCCCTGGCCAGGGACGACTATGTGTAATGGCTCTCCTAGACACAGCGCGATATCAACCCCCCAATACCGGGAGAGACGAATCCTGTCTAACCGTCACTGCCTCCAAGTGCTTCGGGACTGCACCCAACTATTACCTATTTGCACGACTCAGTAGAGCCGTGGTAGGGTAGTAATCAAAGAATAGTGGGAACACACTCGAGGCAAAGTGACAGTGCCAAGTCAGCGAACTAAGCTGTACTCATGTCACCTGGGAACTGTTAACCGACGATAGGTATAATACCAACTAACAGTTCCCGACGAGTCCTGTCCAGTGTACTCGTAACCTAACGAGCACCCGTATACTATCTCCAGTACGACGTACTGATGGCTGTAGGACAGACCATCTCCCATACTGGGAAGAGAAGCGTATGCACCAGTCTACTCTGGAGTATCGATGCCCCGTCTCGATAATCCTACGACTAGGGACCAAGAATAAGAATGTGCTTATAGACTACCCAGCCCCCACTAGTGTGATCGCCATCACAACGCCGGTAGTCAAGCAAAGATCCTAAGGGCTCCATCAATATGTTTCAGCGATATGTTAAAAGAAACATATACACATATTAAGATAGAAACAAACCAAGTAGCATACTACTATATCGAGCAAGACTGTCGTAAAACCGTATATATATATATCCCAAGCCTCCAAAATGTATTATACAAACTAGTACTATACAATAATGGCCTCTAGGGCATATATATCTAACAATCTCCCACTTGCACTAAAGGCCAGTAATTGGTGTACCGCATACCCAACGTCTGCACTAGGGCCAGCTGCTGGCTTACCGCATACCCAATAGCTCAAAAAGTCGCTCGAACTGTGTTTGAGGGAGGGCCTTTGTGAATGGATCCGCCGTGTTGTCTTTTGTGTCCACTCTCCATACCTCGATCTCCTGGTGATCAATGGTCTCCTTGATCAGGTGATACCGTCTTAAGATGTGTCTGGATTTCTGATGGGACCTTGGTTCCTTCGCTAAAGCTATAGCTCCATTGTTATCGCAATACAAAGATATTGAGTCAACAATGGACGGAACCACCTGAAGTTCACTAATGAACTTCTTCATCCAGACCGCCTCTTTTGTGGCATTGCTTGCAGCAATGTATTCAGCCTCCATCGTCGAGTCTGCGACGGTATCCTGTTTGGAACTCCTCCAACATACCGCCCCTCCGTTGAGGGTAAATACAAAACCCGAGACAGACTTGCTGTCATCTTTGTCACTCTGGAAGCTTGAATCGGTAAAGGACTCGACCCTGAGGTCTCCATTACCGTAAACCAGGAACATGTCCTTAGCCCTTCTTAGGTACTTGAGAATGTTCTTCACTGCCGTCCAGTGGTCCTCACCTGGGTCTGACTGATACCGGCTCACCACGCTCAGTGCGTAAGCTACATCTGGTCTTGTACATAACATCGCATACATTATAGATACTACCGCCGATGCGTAGGGTATAGTGCTCATGCGAACCCTCTCCTCGTCAGTCTTAGGAGACATCTTCTTGGAGAGGGTAATTCCGTGCAATGCTGGTATGGTACCGCGCTTGGAATCCTCCATACTAAATCTCTTTAGTACGGTCTCTATGTACCTGGACTGCGAAAGTCCCAGTAGTCTCTTGGATCTATCTCTGTAGATCTTGATCCCCAGAATGTACGGGGCATCACCCAGGTCCTTCATGGAGAACCGTTGTGACAAAAATAGCTTGAGCGATTGTAGCATAGGAATGTCATTTCCTATCAAAAGAATGTCGTCCACATACAAGACTAGGAACACGACAGTTCATCCTACAATCTTCTTATAGACACAAGGTTCATCTTCGTTCTTGATGAAATCAAATTCCTTGATTGCCTCATCAAAACAGATGTTCCAGCTCCGCGATGCCTGCTTTAATCCATAAATGGATTTAAGCAACTTGCACACCTTCTCGCTGCTCCCACTGTCTACGAAACTTTCTGGCTGATCCATGTAAACGCACTCTTCCAAACAGCCGTTTAGAAAAGCCGTTTAAACGTCCATCTGCCAGATTTCATAGTCATGGAAGGCAGCAATGGCAAGTAGGATCCGAATGGATTTGAGCATAGCCACCGGAGAAAAAGTTTCGTCATAGCCCCCACCAGGTCTTTGACGAAAACCTTTTGCAACGAGTCTAGCCTTATAGGTTTCCACTTGCCCATCTATACCAAGTTTCCTTTTGTAGATCCATTTGCATCCAACTGGTTTTACCCCAGGTGGAGCAATATCCAAGGTCCACACTTTATTGGTGTACATGGACTCCATTTCGGATTGCATTGCTTCCAGCCACTTATCAGAGTCCCTACTGATAATGGCCTGCCTGAAACTGGTAGGGCCATCTTCTTCCAAGATGCAATCCTCTCGATCCCCATCTAAGAGAAAACCGTAGTATCTCTCGGGCGGATGAGAAATCCTACCAGATCTGTGGAGTGGCTGAGGTTCGTCTGGGGTTATTGAATCCAGTGGTTCCTCCAAATTTTCAGTTATATTTTGTGGTCGCTGAATTTCTTCCAGTTCTACCGAACTCCCACTAGTTTCTTTTGCAAGAAACTCCCTTTCTAAAAAGGTAGCGTGGTGAGATACAAACACCTTTTGTTCCTCAGTGTGGTAGAACAGATATCCTAGTGAGTCTTTAGGATATCCCACAAATTTACACAGAACTGACCGTGCCTCTAGCTTGTCCGGTTTCTGTGTTTTCACATAGGCCGGACAACCCCATATCTTAAATCGCTTAAGATACGGATTTCTTCCACTCCATATTTCATATGGAGTCTTAGGCACAGATTTGGATGGAACGTAATTCAGTAGGTATGCCGCTGTCTGAAGCGCATGTCCCCAAAATGAAAGAGGCAACTCGGCACTACTCATCATGGAGCGAACCATATCCAATAAGGCACGATTCCTCCGTTCCGATACACCGTTGTGCCGTGGTGTATAAGGAGGAGTAAGCTGAGAGAGAATACTATTCTCTTTTAAGTAATCTAGGAATTCCGTGCTTAAGTACTCCTCTCCTCTATCAGACCAGAGGATCTTGATACTTTTGCCATTCCGGTTCTCTACTTCGTTTCTGAATTCCTTGAATTTCTCAAAAGCTTCAGATTTGTGTTTCATAAGATACACATATCCGAATCTAGAGAGATCGTCAGTGAATGTGATGAAGTACGAGAACCCACCATTTGCATGTATAGACATCGGACCACATACATCACTGTGTATGAGTCCCATGAGCTCTGTTGCTCTTTCTCCATGTCCGGTGAACGGAGATTTGGTCATCTTCCCTTTGAGACAAGACTGACAAGTTTCATAAGATGAAAACTCGAACGTATTCAAGAGTCCATCTTTATGCAACTTACTTAGTCTTTTCTCTCCGATATGACCAAGTCTACAATACCACAAGTAGGATTCATTCGTATCTGAATTCTTCCTCTTGCATGTGTTTTGTACATTGAGAACTGTATTCTGATTTAGAACGTAAATACCATTACACAGTGTACCTTCTGCAACCAGTACCTTATGAAGGTAAATGTTCATGATATTTCTATCAAGAACAAAATTATATCCTTCTTTATCGAGTAAAGAAACAGATATGATGTTGCAAACCATGGAAGGTACATAGTAGCAATCGTTCAAAATCATAGTATTTCCATTTGGCAACACTAGGTGATATTCACCGACGGCTGCAGCATTAATTTGTGCTCCGTTCGCTACTCTGAGCGACATATCACCATGTACAACTTTCCTACTTTTTCTCAGTCCCTGCAATAAATTACAGATATGAGATCCTGATCCGGTATCAAGTACCCAGGAGGTAGGGCTGACCATAAAGCAGTTCTCAAATACAAGAACACCTGAAGTAGATGCAAAACCATGCTTTTTCTTCAACTGGGTATCCTTGGAATCCATATAATCCTCTTTCCCTTGCTCATACTTATGGCTATTGTCACAAGTTAGAGCCGAACCAACGTTTCCCATCCCCGAATAAGAATTCAGATCGGTCAAGCGATACATTTTATTATCTTGATTAGGGCGTGAAATGGTTGCTACCTGGAGAGAGAGAAAAGAAACACTCAGCGTGCGCTCTTGCAAGATTAGATTGGTTTATTAGTTTATCTAACCAGGATGGCTCCCACTGTTTCCTCAAATTCTTCTTAAAACCTTTTAAAAGAAGAACTAGTCAGGATTAATCGCACGTCACAATACTTGCTTAAGCTTTCAGCCAGGCTAGCGTTGGTACTTCGAGGGAGGTTTTCCAACGCTTTCGCAAAGTTCCTTAATTAAGTAACCTCTTTTCCCTGGAGGCGTATCCCCGCTAACACCGTTCTAGACACCTACTTGGTTTATAGTATTGATTGTTAAGTGAAATAATCTTCCGAGAGTAATCCAACTCATCAGTAGGATCGGGATCCAACTATCATTGTGTGATGACCTAGATGGAATCCACTCTAGTCACCACACTCCAGAAGGTATGCTAAATCTGCAAGTTTCAGTTTCTTTAGAAACTCCCGATGTGGATTTTTGCCCCTAGGACCCAAGTGATCTTGACGGAGTCAACAAATCAAAGAGTCCTAGTCAAGTTCAACCCGTCATTATCTGGATTGCATTAAACCCACCCGCATAACCCTTGACGGAGTCAACAAGGTTATACGACTGTCCTAACCAATCCCATATACTGCTACAAACAAGCAGCACTCAGCTACCATACACTACGCCTTGACGGAGTCAACAAACGCAACACGAATACTAAGTGTTACTTGTAAGAAATGATGGAGGGCTACGGTTGGGTTTTTGGCGAAAAACCCGTTAACGTAATGAACTTGATATCGTTGAAGGAACCTGATAATCCTTTTTGAAAATATAGTGGCGAAAACTTTTGCTAAAGAGGTCACTCCCTGTGAAGGGATCTCGGCTCTTTCCTCGTCGAATGAAGTGCAGGATATTCTAAGCTGAATACCTCGATGCAAAGCAAGAATAATCGACTATAGTGAAGTTATTACGCTAACGCAAACTTTTGTCCAAAGGGTCACTCCCGATAAAGGGATCTCGGCCCTTGCCTCGTCGAATGAGGTGGTGGACATTCATAACCGAATACCTCTGTGCAAAACAAAAGTGAACGTCCTTGCAATAACAGCTTTTTGAAAATTGTTCCAACAACGTCTTTTAGGTTTGTTTTCTTGCATTAATTTAATGCGTCTCATCAGTTAATCCTACCATTGCAGAAAACAACGAAAATATGACGTAACCTTATGCCATCCGTATTCGCCACAGGGCCCCGTCATCACCCGTTAGGTTACTTAACTAACGACAGAGCGGGGACTGGACTAGCGCGGATGCAAAACATAAGCAACGCCTAAATAGATATCATATATAGATATATAAATCCATTCGTCAGATGCAATGATAGCCATTCCAGATCACAGATGAACACATTGGATATGCTAGGAATCCGTGTTTCGTTCGAGCCTGCAACGAACGACGGATTACACGGTCGCGATGAATAGCCAAATATCCCACCCTAGACCCCTACGGGTGCGGCAAACTACCCGCCAAGTACCCGAAGCGAAGAGACCTCCCTCAACAACGTGAGTAGGCCACTCGGCACTTCGAGATACCCGGTAGTTTGTGCGCTCCACCTTGGGTCTATCCTAGGAGCAAAAACAGTAAAAAGAAATTATACAATGGCGGCTACAACCTCATCCCGGATGTGCGGCCATACAAATAATATTACATCAATTTACATATTACATGAATTGAAAGATAAAGAAAACTCTCATCTCACAACCCCCCGGCTATTCATCCGCGACAATCCAACGAATTCATATACACAAACCATCAACATTACAGATCACAGATATGTATAACCCCACTAATCGACGTATAGCGATTAGCAGACGTTCAATACATATATCACATCACAGATATAACCCATTAGCCAAAGTCTACAGAAATTCGATCAAAATGCGGATTTGTAACCACCCCAAAAACAAATTTTGTTCTCTGGAAATTCTGGGCAGAAACAAACCATCCTAAAATTCACAAAACACCAATATAAGAACACTGCAGGAAACTTGACCCCCAGCCGAGTCAACTCGGCCGCGGATCCGCGGCAGGAGCATGCTCTTGCCGCGGATCCGTGGCGCTTTGACCGAGTTGGTGGACCATTTTTCTTCTGTGTTCTTTAAAAACCCTGAGCCGATTCTTAGTACATGATTTATTATTTTTTGAGCAGAAAATAAAATCGACAAAAAGTTCATTTTTTCGGGGTGTTTTGCGGGTTTTTGTCCGATCAAAATTCTTGATACTTTGCTAACATGCTAGTGTGTGTTTAGCTAGGCTCTGATTCCACTGTTAGGTCCACGTTACCTCTCCCGGTTCTTTCGGGGTTGCGGAAACGGTGAAAAACGATTTTTAGGGTTTTGGTAACATGGACTAGAAAACCCGGATCTTTGCTAAACAACACACTAGCAACAACTACGAGCTTTACCTACTCGGTTAGGAGGTTATACCTTAACTTGAACTCCTTCTCTTCGACTCCTTGTGGTGGTCGGATGGTTCTCCTCGTCGCCTTCTCTTGCCGAAGAAAGATCCACCCGAGGGCCTCTACCTTGAGCTCCTTCCTCGATCTTGAGGTAACTAAAGTATTAGGTTTGCTAGACCTTCAACCTTAGGATGAGTAGAGATGAGTTTTGGTGTATTATCTCCAAGACAAATGGTTCTCAACACATGAGAGTTTTTGCCTTGAGCTAGAGGAAGAGGGAGAGCGAAGAATGAGAGAGAATGAGAATGAGATTGTGATAAGAATTTTGCAACCATATCCAATATATGAGAATTATCAAATTAACAATATTAATCAAAAATGAAAAAGGTGATGGTTGGTTTGATAAGACCATTATCATTTCACATTTAATGATTTTGCTAAGATCAAAGAGCATCTTTGGTGTGAAATGATGATGGTCAAAGTTTCAACCTTGGTCAACAAGTCAACCTTGGTCAAAAAGTCAACAACCCTAACCATAACTCAATTTCCTTTAATTAATATTATTAATTGATATTTCACATATTCATTAGGGTTTGGTAAACGACAACCGTCAACTGTGCATACACACCCGTACCAAAACCCTAATGAGAATCCTCTGCCTCAGTCAACTGTGCATATACACCCGCACCCGTGTTCCGAGGAACACGAATACAATGAGATAAAACCAATCCCAAAACCTATACCAGGATCTGGTTTAAACCAAAGCCCACTAGTAATAACTGTCCGGACACCAAACGTGCACAAGTGCACGGATGTGAACGAACCCCGTCGCAAAACCATGCGACCTCTACTCTGTTTTGCCCAAAGACGAATAACCCTTTGTGTAGGACTCTAAAGACTCGACACTACGCTGGCAGTGGGGTTAACCACAGACCGCAAGCGGCACTAGCTGTACGCAATGGTCCCCAGGTAGATGCCGATAAGAAGACTGATGAGGTGAACCCATCCAAACTCCTACTGAGCTTGTATGTGACAATCTCCGTACAGTCCGGTCTGTTCGTCTGAGAATATCGCATGGCGGGCCTAGGGGGTGGTAAACGTCAGTCCCCTAATAGCGGTACAAGTCGTGTCGGAGTGTAGCCCAGAACACCTTGAGATAACACTGGAAACCTACCAGTATATCTTGCTTGCCCTGGCCAGGGACGACTATGTGTAATGGCTCTCCTAGACACAGCGCGATATCAACCCCCAATACCGGGAGAGACGAATCCTGTCTAACCGTCACTGCCTCCAAGTGCTTCGGGACTGCACCCAACTACTACCTATTTGCACGACTCAGTAAAGCCGTGGTAGGGTAGTAATCAAAGAACAATGGGAACACACTCGAGGCGAAGTGACGGTGTCAAGTCAGCGGACTAAGCTGTACTCATGTCACCTGGGAACTGTTAACTGACGATAAGTATAATACCAACCAACAGTTCCCGACAAGTCCTGTCCAGTGTACTCGTAACCTAACGAGCACCCGCATACTATCTCCAGTACGACGTACTGATGGCTGTGGGACAGACCATCTCCCATACTGGGAAGAGAAGCGTATTCACCAATCTACTCTGGAGTATCGATGCCCTGTATCGATAATCCTACGACTAGGGACCAAGAATAAGGATGTGCTTATAGACTACCCAGCCTCCACTAGTGTGATCGCCATCACAACGCCGGTAGTCAAGCAAAGATCCTAAGGGCTCCATCAATATGTTTCAGCGATATGTTAAACGAAACATATACACATATTAAGATAGAAACAAACCAAGTAGCATACTACTATACTGAGCAAGACTGTCGTAAAACCGTATATATATATCCCAAGCCTCCAAAATGTATTATACAAACTAGTATTATACAATAATGGCCTCTAGAGCATACATTTCTAACAGCTGGGGAGCCCACAATACCCTTGTAAAGATTTCCAACTTGATGAGTAAAATCTTTTTGCAGTGTTCTCCTTTTGCAGTGTTCTTTGGTTTGTGGTAATCATTTGTATTTGCATTGTACGGCTTTCACGTTAGGTTGGTTTTTCGTCTAGCGATTGCACGTTGAGTTGAGAGTTAAAGTCGACCTTTTGCCAAGTGTGTAGAGACCAGTGTAAGGTCGGTATCTCTGTGGCCCCGAAGTCGAGTTGGTGATCGCTTAGATGTGGATTGACCGAGCAGGGTAGCTGCTCGGCGGCCTCTTGGTGAGGGCTTCAATTTTTGGCGCCGTGGGGTAAGAGATTACCAGCCAGGGATAGGCCGAACAGGGTAGCTTCTCGGTTGCCTCTTGGTGAGGGCTTAGATCCCTGACGTCGTGGGGTAAGAAATTACCAGCCAGGGATAACCGAGCGGGGTGGCCGCTCGGTTGCCTCTTGGTGAGGGCTTCGATCCTTGGCGCCGTGGGATAAGAGATTACCAGCCAGGGATAGGCCGAGCAGGGTAGCTGCTCGGCGCCTCTTGGCGAGGGCTTAGATCCCTGCTGTCGTGGGGTAAGAAATTACCAGCCAGGGATAACCGAGCGGGGTGGCCGCTCGGTTGCCTCTTGGTGAGGGCTTCGATCCTTAGCGTGGGAGGGGCCGTAAGAGGCCTGCTAAGGATGGGCCGAGCAGGGTTGCTGCCCGGTACCTCTTGGCGAGGGCTTAGATCCCTAGCGTCGTGGGGTAAGAAAGTACCAGCCAGGGATGACCGAGCGGGGTGGCCGCTCGGTTGCCTCTTGGTGAGGGCTTCAATCCTTAGCGTGGGAGAGGCCGTAAGAGGCCTGCTAAGGACGGGCCGAGCAAGGTTGCTGCCCGGTGTCTCTTGGCGAGGGCTTAGATCCCTGGCGTCGTGGGGTAAGAAATTACCAGCCAGGGATAACCGAGCGGGGCGGCCGCTCTGTTGCCTCTTGGTGAGGGCTTAGATCCCTAGCGCGGGAGGGGCCGTAAGAGGCCTACTAAGGACGGGCCGAGCAGGGTTGCTGTCCGGTTGAGTCATGAGGTTCTGTCTGATCTTCCCTGGTGTTTGAATATTGGGAAGAGTGACCATCGTGGGCGACGCGTGTTACGAATGATAGAGGGAGGCGAAGCGTGAGGGCCGCGTCGTTCCGATTTCGGTTTACCGAAGGAGGCGGGATATTCGCCGCGTGGCGGTACGGGATTGGAAAGAACGGGGCGACTGTTGGACTCTTGAGGGCACTGTGGGGCTATAAAATGGAGAGCTTGTTGGACACTCCTTCCTCCACCCCCCAAACTTAAGAATGGACGCTTTCCCTTTCACCATCCCTGACATCATAAGTTTTGAGGACGTGTACCTCTACGATCAGTACTGTACTGAAGATACGGTGCAGGCTGCATCGAGGATCACTGCGGCCGACTGCTTCCCCAGCACTCATCCCTCCTCCAGCTGTTGATGTATTCAATCTGGATGGCGTCGCCGGGGCTGCACAACCCCTTGTCCGAGCATCTGAAGGATGAGGCGGTTGGTAAGCTGAGGTCTCTATGCCGCCTCGACCTGATCTCGGCGGGTCGGCATGATCGCTCGGTGGTACTTGTCCTCGATTGCTACCGACTGAGGCACCATGCCGACGTTCACGGACGGCATCAGAGGCTGAGGTCTGAGGCGGCGAAGGCTCGGTTGGCGGAGATCTACTCTGAGTACCACGAGCAATGCTTCCTGCACCCCCTTCCCCCGCTACTGTAATTTTTCTTTTTCGATGTACGGCTGAGGAGCCCGTAGTACCTTTTGAATGAATAAAACTTTTCTTTCTGCAATGTTCTAGTGTGCCCTTCTTATTATTTGAACAAAAAGAACTTTAGAAAGATTTACATTGCCTTTGCGAAAGAAGAAATATACATAGATACTTTTTCAGAGGTATAGCTTGAGCTTCTCGGTGTTGTAAGGCCGTGGAAACTTGCGTCCTTCTGCGTCTTGCAAACGGTAGGCTCCGCCGGACAGTACCTCGGAGATGAGGAAAGGACCGTCCCACTTTGGGGAGAACTTATGCAGCCTGCCTTGGTCGACGAACTCGTTCCGCCTTAGGACTAAATCTCCGACCTTGAAGAGGCGACGCTTGTCTTGCGCATTGTAGTAGCGGGTAGTTTGTTGCTGATAGGCGGCAGCTCTTATCTGAGCCTGGTCTCGTTTCTCTAACAAGATGTCCAGGTTGGTTCGTAGCGCCGAGGTGTTTGCTTCATCGTCGAAGTGTTCAACCCGGTGACTGGGTAGCATGATCTCTGCTGGGACCATTGCCTCGGTCCCGTAGCAGAGGCTGAAAGGGGTTTCCCCGGTGGGGGTCTTCTTTGACGTGCGTAGGGCCCAAAGGACCCGGGACAATTCCTCAACCCTACTGCCTTGGCATCCTTCTAGGCGTGTCCGGAGACCTCGGAGGATGTCCCGATTAGCGACTTCGGCTTGCCCGTTGCATTGGGGGTGTGCGACTACGGCAAACTTCATGAGGATATGATATTCATTGCAGAATTCCTTCACTTTTTCGTTTTCAAAGTTCGTCCCGTGGTCGGTGATGATACACTTCGGGATGCCGAACCGGAGTATCACGTTGTTCTGCAGGAACTTGATAGTTGTGGTAGCATCCAATTTTCTGATGGGGATGGCCTCGATCCACTTCGTGAAGTAATCTACTATGACGAGGACGTACTTGTGCCCGCCCGTACCGGTAGGGAACTAGCCTATCATGTCCATCCCCCACTGGGCGAACGGCCACGGGAAGGTTAGGGCGGTCAGCTCGGTAGCCGGAAGGCGAGGTATGCTACTATGGAGCTGGCAGCTTTTGCATCTCCTGACGAGCTTCTGGGCGTCCTGGTGAATGGTTGGTCAGTAGTATCCCTGGAGCAATGCCTTCTGGATTAAGGTGCGGGCCCCTTGGTGCGCGCCGCCGACCCCTTCATGGATCTCGCGGAGGATGTAGTCGGCTTCGTGGGGGTCGACGCACCGGAGTAGGGGCTGAGTGAAGGACTTCTTGTAGAGGTTCCCATTTCTCCAGACGAAGTGACGGGCTTTGGCTCAGAGACGGCAGGCTTCTCCCCGATCTTCTGGGAGCGTACCTTCCCTTAGGAATTCCACGAGGGGCTTCCTCCAGTCCCGGTCTTCTTCCTGGGATATGTACACATGAAGTATTGTTGCCTCGTCTTCCACGCTGGACCGTGGCAAGATCTCGAAGAGGATGGATCGCTTGTTGTTGGCTGAGTAGGATGAAGCCATCTTACTCAAGGCGTTGTCTTAGGCGTTGAGCTGTCTTGGGATTTGCTCTACCTGAACTTCGTCGAAGTTTTTTCGAAGTCTTCTTACCACGGCCAGATACTTCACCATTAGAGGTTCCCGAGCCTCAAAATGGCCAGTCACTTGGCCAACGACTAGGGCTGAGTCGATGCGGATCCGAATTGTTTTCAGCCCCAGCCTGGAGGCTATGCGTAGTCCGGCCAGCAGGGCCTCATATTCCGCCGCGTTATTTGAGGCCTTAAACTTGAGCTTCAGAGAATACTCCATTTCTGCTTCGTTCGAGCCTCGAATGACGAGGCCGGCACCACATCCTTCCTCGGTCGAGGACCCGTCAACATAAAGGATCAGGGACTGAGTCGGGCTTCCCCTCGACCGAGGGTTGAACTGCGGGGGCGGCGTGGAATACGGCTCCTTGCTGGGGATGGTGCACTCAACGATAAAATCGACCAGGGCCTATGCTTTGATGGCCTGCCACGGGCGGTATTTGATGTCGAACTGGGACAACTCCCACCTCCACTTCTCTAAGCGTCTTGAGGACTCGGGTGAGGCGAGGATGACCCCCAAAGGGCGCTCGGTAAGAACGAGGATGGTGTGCGCCTGGAAATAGTGTCGTAGCTTCCTTGAGGCCACAATGAGTGCCAATACGATCTTTTCAATGGCTGGATATCTCGTTTCTGTGTCCTTGAAGACGTGGCTCACGTAGTATACCGGCTTCTGGACTCCGTCGACCTCTCGGACGAGCACTGAGCCCGCTGCTTGGTCGGATACCGCCAGATACAGCGATAGCTCGTCTCCTTCAACTGGTCGGGTGAGCAGCGGTGGCGTCGCAAGGTGCCTCTTTAATTGGTCAAAGACGGTCTGGAACTCCTCCAACCACCCGAACCTCGTGATCTTCCTTAGAGCCTTGAAGAACGGGAGGCACTTCTCCCCAGACCTCGACATGAAACTGCTCAGAGCGGCTACCCGCCCCGTCAGTCGCATGATTTTGACGTTAGTCTTGGGCGAGGCCATGTTAAGGATAACGTCGATTTTCTCTGGGTTAGCTTCGATTCCACGGTGGGTGACCATGAAACCGAGGAACTTTCTCGCAGTGACCCCAAATGCGCACTTGGCGGGGTTCAGTTTCATCTTGAACTTGCGGAGTACTTCGAAGGCCTCGCCCAGATCCTTAGCATGGTCGACCGACGAGACCGATTTGACGAGCATATCATCGACGTAAACTTCTATGTTCCTGCCGATCTGCGGCTTGAACATGCGATTGACCAATCGTTGGTACGTAGCTCCGGCGTTTTTGAGGTCGAAGGGCATCACCTTGTAGCAGTGTACCCCCCGGTCCGTTGTGAATGCGGTGAGATCTTCGTCTGCCGGATTCATATGGATCTGATTGTAGCCGGAAAAGGCATCCATGAAGCTCAATAGCTCATGGCCCGCTGAGCTGTCGACGAGCTGATCTATCCGAGGGAGGAGATAGTTGTCTTTTGGGCAGGTCTTATTGAGGTCGGTGAAGTCGACGCACATGCACCACTTCCCGCTCAATTTTTTGACCAGAACTACGTTCGACAGCCATTCCGAATAGGGCACATTGCGAATGAAGTTGGCGTCAGGTAGCCGATCTACTTCGTCCTCGATAGCCTTCTGTTTGACCAGGGCGAACCTTCGCTTTTTCTGCCTGACGGGTCGGGCCGTAGGATCTACCCCAAGCTTGTGAGATATTATTTTGGGGTCGATCCCAAGCATGTCAGCAGGCGCCCAGGCGAACACGTCAGAGTTGTTTATGAGGAAATGAACCAGGTCGTCTTTCTGAGTTCCTGTCAGAAGCGACCTGATCTGAACGATTCATTCGTCGTCCCCTTCCACGAGGGGGATCTCTGTCAGTGGCTCCACTGGGGTCCTTCGGACCACTTTTTGCTCGTCTCGAGCGTCTAGAGAACCTCTGAAGTCACCTTCGCCCTCAACATTGTTGATTGGACGCTCAGACGAAGGTGTTGCGGTGAAGCAAACCTTTGCAGTCCGCTGGTCTCCGTAGGCCCGACCTATCCCGCCTTGGTCGAGTGGGAATTTCATAGCCAAGTGGAAGGTCAATATCTGGGCCCGGAAGGAGTTCAGCGTTGGGCGACCGAGAAGAATGTTGTAGGCCGATGGGATTCTCGCTACGATGAACTCCACGGGCACGGTGCGCCTACGGCCTGCTTCCCCGATGTTAAATTGCAGGGTGATTACCCCTTCCGCCGGGATGGAGTGGTTAGTGAACCCTGACAGGACGTGAGAGGTCGGCCTTAGGTCCGTCGGGGTGAGCCCCATGCGCAGAAAGCAGTCGTAGAAGAGAATGCCCGCCAAGCTTCCCGAGTCGACCAGTATCCTGTGCACCTCGTATTGGTGGATCCGAGCCATAATCACCAGAGGGTCGTTGTAGGGCAGGGATATGCCGTGGAGGTCCTCGTCGTTGAAAACGATCGGCTCGGCTGCCATGGCCTTCTTCCTCGGGTGGCTGTCAGTTCCCTTTATCGGTGAGGGACGCTGAGCCTCGTAGGTACTCGACGCACCCCCCGCTGACATGACCATGATTTAGCCTATTGTTAACTCGCCGGGACGGGGACATTGCTCCTGCTCACGGTTAGCTTGCCGCTTGTCCCGCAAGTACGCTGCCGGGTGTCCCGAGCGGATTAACTCCTCAATGTAGTCTCAGAGCTGCTTGCAGTTCTCCGTGGAGTGGCCCTGAGACCGATGGAAGTCGCAGTAGGGGCCCCGGATGCACTTCGCTACTCTGTTCGAGACTGGGGGGAGCTTGAAAAACCTCTCGCCCTTAGCCTCCTCCAGCAGAACCGTCTGGGAGATGTTGAGCGAGGTGTACTCCTGAAACTTCGGAGAGTAGGGCTTCGGCCGCTCAATCTTCTTTTTCTCATCCCGGTCGCTTTTCTTGTGATCAGCTTGTTCTGTCCGGGGTAGGTTAGCGTTTACCTCGGATTCAAGCTGGATCTCACGTTCAGTCCAGGCCTTTACCTCGGCCATGGTCTTAGGTTGCGCTAATGCAAAGGAGCGTAGCCACTCCTTGTACCTAAAACCCGACCTAAGTGTCGTAATGACCGTCTCGTCCCGGTGTTCTGGGACTTCGAGGAGGGCTTTGTAGAAGCGGGTTACATACCCTTTGAAGGTTTCTTTGTCCCCGCTCTTTATTGTGAAGAGATGGTCGACGGTCCGCTTCTGCCGTCTGTTCCCGATGAAGTGGCCGAGTAATTGGGTGGCCAGCTCTCCAAAGGTTGAGATTGAGCGTGGTGCGAGTCCTCGGAACCAGTCTCGTCCGGCACGGATGAGAGTGGCTAGGAAAGCGCGGCATTGGGCGGCGTCAGAACAGTCTTGGAAACTCATCCCGGCCGTGAATGCGTCCAAATGGTCCTTTGGGTCGGACATACCGTCGAATAGTGAGACCTTCGGGGGCTTGTTTCGGGACAAGAAGTGAACGGCGAGAAGCTCTTCGGTGAAGGGCCTCGTGAGCGAGTCGGCGGCGTATTTAGCCCCGTCACTCGAATGACAACCTTCCCGATGCATGCCTTCGATCTTCTTTTCGAGGGCATCGAGTCGGCCGTGGTACCCCGATAATTCGGCACATTCTGATCTTTGGCCTCGGCTGTTGGAGACCTATGTCTGGCCGCGGCCCCGGTTCCTTTCGATGAGGTTCCTTAGGTCCTCTAGCGAAGTGGTCTTTAAGCTGCCGTGACGAGTCCCGTCCGCGTGACCCAGTCGAGGAATGGGGTGTCGGTCATGCCTGGGTGCAGGCGAGCTGACCGATACCTCCTCGGGAGGGACAAGGGTGCGATGGGGCGAGGGGCGAGACGCTCTGGCGACGGACCTCGGTGTTGAACTATGGGGAGCCCGGCGGGTCATAGAATATGTTGGCCCGGGGAATCTGCGGCTGACGGAGGCAGCAAGACGGTGGTCAATAGTGCCGACGCGAGCAGAGTCTTCTCTCCCTCTGTAGAGGTCCCTGTCCCGAGGTGGGGGAGCAGCGACCTGGGGAGCTTACCCTGCTATTTGGACACGGACGAGCGCGTCTACGACAGACGTGAGTCGATCTATCCGAGCGGCTAGGGCATTGATGGCATTCGGGGGAGGAGATTCATCTGCGCCTCCATTGTGGGGGAAGCGATGTCTAGCGCTTGGATCGTCGCGGTGATCGCTTGCCATGAAGATGGTGTTAGTGTATATGCCCTAGAGGACATTATTGTATCATACTAGATTGCATATTACTTAATGGAAGATTGGGATATTCACATTAGTATTGACAGTCTTGCTCAAAATGGTAGTATGCTACTTGGTTTGTTTCTACTTTAATATATGCATGTGTTTCTTTTAACATATCACTTATACATATTAGTAAGCCCTTAGGATCTTTGCTTGATTACCGGCGTTGTGATGGCACTCACACTAGTGGGGGCTGGATAGTCTACAAGCACATCCTTATACAGGTCCCTAGTCGTAGGATTATCGAGACAGGGCATCGATACTCCAGAGTAGACTGGTGTATATGCTTCTCATCCCAGCAGGGGAGATGGTCTGTCCCACGGCCATCAGTACGTCGTACTGGAGATAGTATGCAGGTGCTCGTTAGGTTACGAGTACACCGGACGGGACTCGTTAGGAACTGCTGGTTGGTACCATACCTATCGTCAGGTAGCAGTTTCCAGGTGACATGAGTACAGCTTAGTCCGTTGACTTAACACTGTTGCTTCGCCTCAAGTGTGTTCCCACTGTTCTTAGATTACTACCCTACAACGGCTCTGCTGAGTCGTGCAAACAGGTAGTAGTTGGGTGCAATCCCGAAGCGCTTGGAGGTAGTGGCGGTTAGATAGGATTTGTCTTTCTCGGTATTGGGGGTTGATGTTGCGCTGTGTTCGGAACGCCATTACACAAAGTCCCTGGCCAGGGCAAGTGAGATTTACCGGTAGATACTCTAGTAGTTTCTCAGGGTGTTTTGGACTGTACTCCGACACGACTTATACCGCTATTAGGGGTCTGACGCTTGCCGCCCCCTAGGCCCGATATGTGACACTCGTAGACGAACAGACCGGACTGTACGGAGATTGTCACAGACAGGCTCAGTAGGAGTTCGGATGAGTTTTCTCATCGGCCTTCTTATCGACCTCTACCTTGGGACCATTACGTACAGCTAGTACCACTTGCGGCCTGTGGTTAAACCCACTGCCAGCATAGTGTCGAGTCTTTAGAGTCCCACACAGAGGGTTTCCCAGTTTCGGGCGAAACGAGTAGAGGTCGTATGGTTTTTATGACAGGGTTCGATCACATACGTGTACTTGTGCGCATGTGATGTTCGGGCGGACAATACTAGTAGGGTTTGGTTTAATCCGGATCCTAGTATTTGATTATTGGATTAGCTTCGTCTCATTGTATTCGTGTTTCTTGGAACACGGATGCGGGTATGTATATACAGATGAGAGGAGTATAGAAGGAGACTTCTCATTAGGGTTTTGACCATTGACTTGGTCAAAACAATTATGAGAAAAGGAAAAGTATTTGTTATTTTTGATAAATGATTTTTGGTAGCATAGCTACTTATGTTGACCACTTGAATTGGATTGACTTGTTGACCATAGATATTTTGTGAGATATTTTTGACTATAGATATTTTATGAGATATTTTCCATGTCATGTGGTCATATATATATTAGCCATTCTATTATTTATAATCATTATCACAAATACATTCTCTCTCCTAAAAGCTTGCTCTCTTCTTCTTCCTCTCTAACCTTAGTGTCTCATGAGTTAAGAATCAAGGGTTTAGTGAGATAAGCTACTCATAATCACACTCTACTCATTCTAGGTCACTTAGTCTAGCACCCCAAGTGATCTAGTTGCTTCATCTTGGAGGTTTAGCTCAAGGTTGGAACTCTCGGGTGGATCTTCTACTACTTCAAGAAGCCGACGAGGAAGTGATTTCCATTTCCACTCCAAGGAGCTTGCAAGGAGAAGGAGGATAGCGAAAAGAAGAGAAGGACTTGGAACTTTAGGTATAATCTTCTTACCGAGTAGATAATACCTCTAGTTAGTTTGTTAGTTATGCTTTAGCAAAGATTTTGTGTTCAAGTCGATGTTACCTTGTTTGTAAAAATCGTTTTTTACCCGTTTTGCCTCCCCGCAAACCCGTGGGGTGAGTAACATCAACTTACAGTGGTATCAGAACCGACTAAACCATAGCTAACAATTTAAATGACAAGTTAAACTACGAAACCGAAACAGCCCAAAAATATCGAAGCCAAGATTCAAGTTTCTGTCGATTTTTAATGAGGCTCTAAAAATTATTTAAACAACTGCAGAGTACTCTTTGAACTGTAAAATAGACACACGCAAAAACTGAGACATTTCTACCCAAAATTGGTCGGCCACAATGCTCCAAATTCCGGCGAGCTCGGCCTAATTGGAGGGAAATGCCTTGAATTTTGGTGTGTGGCTTTGTGACTTGGATCTCGGGCTTCAGGAGTTTGTTTTTGCCAATTTTGATTTTACTGAAAATTCTTCATTGTGGCAATACCGGGTGTTTCGAAGTCGCAGTTTAATGTCGTTTAATGTTTCAAGTTCTGTTAAATGTGTTTGTAAACTTCCGCTAATTGGTATATGTCGGTTAGTTGGGGGTTGCACATTTCTGTGATAATTATATTGGTTTGTGTATATGAACTTGTTGGATCGTCGTGATGAATAACCGGGGATGTGAGATGAGGGTTTTCATTCTTTCATTCGATGTAAAATTTGTAAAGTGATGTAATATTATTTTTGCGGGGTACATCCGGGTTGAGGTTGTAGCCACCGTTGTATTATTTCTTTTACTGTTTTTGCTTCTAGGATAGACCCAAGGTAGGGTGCACAAACTACCGGGTACTTTGAAGTACCAAGTGGCCTACTCACTTTGTTGAGGGAGGTTGCTTCACTTCGGGTATTTGGCGGGTAGTTTGCCGCACCCGTAGGGGTCTAGGGTGGGGTTTGGCTATTCATCACAACCGTGGAATCCGTCTTTCGTTACAGGCTCAAACGAAATACAAACTCCTAGTATATCCAATGTGTTCATCTGTGATCTGGAATGCCTATCATTGCGTCTGACGAATGTATATATCTATATAAGATATCTAGTGGACGTTGCTTATGTTTTGCATCAGCGTTAGTCCAGCCCCCGCTCTGTCGTTAGTTAAGTAACCTAACGGGTGATGACGGGGCCCGTGGCGAATGCGGATGGTATAAGCGTACGTTATATTTTCGTTGTTTTTTGCAATGGTAGGATTAATTGATGGGACTGCATTAAAATAATGCTAAGCAAATAAACCAAAGTTGAATCGTTGAAACAATTTCAAAAACCACTCGGTTTTTTCAAACAGCAAAATTTTTAAAATGTGGAGCTTAAACCACTCCTTTTAAAAGCTATCAAGTTCCTTCGATTATATCAAGTTCACTACGTTCACGGTTTCGCCAAAACCATTCGTAGCCCTCCGTCATTTTATATGAATATTCAATAGTATTCAAGCTATGTTTGTTGACCTTCGTCAAGGCATAGTAATTGGTAGTTGCTGGGTGTTCATATGTAGCATAGATAGATGCGTTGGTTTGGGACAGTCGTATTACCTTGTTGACCTTCATCAAGGGTATATACGGGTGGGTTTAAATTAACCTGGACAATGATGGGTAAAACTTGACATGTGACTTATGATTTGTTGACTTTCGTCAAGGTCATAAGAGCATGGGGCAAAAATCTACATCAGGAGTTTCTAAAGAATCTGAAACTTGCTAGTGTTGCATACCATTTGGAGTTTGATAATATTGGTAGGTTCCTTCAGCATTATCACATAATGATATTTGGATCCCGATCCTACTGTGAGTATCCGCTACTCCTCGGGAGATTTTTTCACTTAACGATCAATGCTATAAACCAAGTAGGTGTCTAGAACGGTTTTAGCAGGGAAAAGAGGTTATTTAATTAAGGAACTTCACGAAAGCGTCATAAAACCTCCCTTGAAGTACCGACACTAGCCTGGCCGAACGGTTAAGCAAGAATTGTACGGTGAGATCAATCCTGACTAATTCTTCTTTTATGGTTTGAGAAAGGATTCGAAAAACAGTGGGAGCCATCCTGTTTAGATAAATTAAAAACCAATCTAAATTTGCAAAAGCATCATGCTAAGTGCTTTCTTTTCTCTCTCCTGCAGCGACCCCGTGACCAGACATAGGTTACATCTAGAAAATAAAATGACTGATTCTGACTATAATGACTGGCAAAGGTCTGTCCAAGTGTCCATTGCATATGAAAAGCTGGGACACCTCATTACTACTCAAGCCCCAGCCGTCTCAGGACCATTTTCCACCGTCACGGATATTGATATCCGTAAGACATCGGAAAAAGACTGTGTGAATGCCAAGTGCCTCGTGTTGGCCTCAGTAGATGGTGTAAACCAGAGGCAGCATGAGAAGATGTACTTAGCTTCCATCTTTCTCCATAACAAAGATTTATATGGAGAGCAATCTCGTATCGCAAGATATGAGACCTCAAAAGAATTGCTTCAAGCGGGGTTGGCTATCGGGTCATCTGTAGGGGGACAACGTCCTTACGATGACTAGCTATATTGATGGGCTCATGGACCTAGAGACCACGTTGGGAAACGGGTAATATGCTGACTTGTTTCTACAGTCCCTACCATCTACCTTGGCCCAGAGGAAGAAAGTTATACTTCCAATTGAGGGCACCCTGAAGGAAACCAGGGTGACACCCACTCAGCTTATTGGGGAATCTTCCTCTTATGCATCTAGAGCGAAAGCAAAGGGTGAGAAGAAGAAGACCTCCACAAAACCGATATGCGGTGTCAGGAAGGTAAAAAGAAAGGGAAGGGCAAAAGTTTCGGGACTAAAAGTAGGGAAGGAGGGACATTCCTATTATTATGGGAAAGGACATTGGCAGAAGGATTGCTTGGCTTGGAAAGCCAGTAGCCAGGATTCGAAGCACGTTGTGGCTTCGGCTTCGGGTGTGTTTGTAGTTGAAAACTGTATGTCAATTAACCCTACTTCCTGGGTACTAGATACTGGATCAGGATCTCATATCTATAATTCATTACAGGCTTTGAGAAACCGTAGAGTTATCAGGGAAGGTGATATGACTCTCAGGGTTGCTAACGGAATGAGCGTGGACGCTGAATCCATAGGGAAATATCACCTAGGATTGATAAGTGGGAAAATATTAATTCTACGTAACTGTTTATATGTACCTAGTCTAGCTTGTAATATCATATCTGTATCCTTATTTTCTAAGGAAGGATATGATTTTACATTTGTAAGCGATGTGGTCCACATCCACCTAAATCAAGTTCTGATTGGGTCAGGTACATTAGAAAACGGAATATACGTATTAAATCAAGCTCGGGTTTTCAGTGTCCAGAATACACTTAAAAAAAAGTCTCCGGAAACAAATCAAGCTTTCTTATGGCATTGTAGATTGGGTCACATCAATGAAACACGATTGACGAAGTTACATAGAGAGGGATATTTGAATCCGTTCGAATATCATTCTTATACTACTTATAAATCTTGTCTCATGGGAAAGATGAAAAAGACTCCGTTTACTGGACACGGAGTAAGAGCAAGTGAGCTCTTAGGACTCATACACAACAATGTGTATGGTCCAATATCTACACATGCGCGAGGTGGTTATTCCTATTTCATTACTTTTACGGATGATTTCTTTAGGTATGTACATGTGTTCTTGATGAAGCATAAATCCCAGGCCTTTGAGAAATTCTGGGAATACAAGAATGAAGTGGAAAAACAAACATGCAAAAGTATCAAGACACTTAGATCTGATCGAGGTGGTGAATACTTAAGTGCCGAGTTCCTGGGCTACTTAAAAGAGAATGGAATTCTCTCTCAGCTTACTCCTCCATACACACCTCAACACAACGGTGTATCGGAAAGACGGAATCGAACTCTATTAGATATGGTTCGTTCCATGATGAGTAAGGCTGAGTTACCGCGATCCTTCTGGGGTTATGCACTAGAAAAACTGCATATCTTTTGAACAAGGTTCCAACCAAGACTGTGCCTACCACACCATATCAGATGTGGAGTGGGAAGAAACCCTGTCTTAAGTACCTTAAGACATGGGGATGTCCAGCTTTTGTAAAAAAGCAGCATGCAGACAAGCTCGAGGCACGCTCAGTACTGTGTAAGTTTGTGGGATACCTTAAGAACTCAAGGGGGTATCTTTTCTATTACGCAGAGGAACAAAAGTTTTTTATTTCTCAACATCCCTACTTCTTGGAAGCTGAATTTTTAGAAAATCAGAAAGTGGGAGCGCAATAGAACTGGAAAAAATTCCAGAACCATAAGCTATTATTGAAAGCTTGGTAAAACCAAAGGTTTCAGAAGAACCGGACATCCCAGTGCCACTCTGCAGGAGTAGTAGGCAGTCTCATCCACCTGAGAGATACTGTGGTTTTCTCATAGACGGGAATCGAGAGGATTGCAACATTGACAATGATGAGCCTACTAACTTCCAGCAAGCCATTCAGAGCGGCGACTCAGTAAAATGGCTGATGCAATGCGGACTGAAATGGAGTCCATGTACACCAACAAAGTATGGACTTTAGACATTGCTCCAGAAGGGATAAAACCCGTAGGCTGCAAATGGATCTTCAGAAAGAAGATTAGTGTAGATGGACAGGTTGAAACCTATAAGACTAGACCTGTTGCAAAGGGTTTTCGTCAAAGACCTGGTTTGGACTATGACGAAACCTTTTCTCCAGTGGTTATGCTCAAATCCATTCGGATCCTTCTTGCCATTGTTGCCTTCCACGATTATGAGATCTGGCAGATGGACATAAAAACGGCTTTTCTAAATGGCAATTTGGAAGAGTGCGTCTATATGGATCAGCCAGAGGGTTTCATTCAGAGTGGGAGCAATGATAAAGTGTGCAAGTTGCTTAAGTCCATTTATGGACTAAAGCGGGCATCGCGGAGTTGGAACATCTGTTTTGATGAGACGGTCAAGGAGTTCGACTTTATCAAAAATCCAGATGAACCGTGCATTTATAGTAAGATTGTAGGGAGAACTGTGGTATTCCTCGTCTTGTACGTGGATGACATTCTCTTGATAGGAAATGACATTCCTACACTACAGTCAGTCAAAGGATTCTTGTCACAGAGGTTCTCCATTAAGGACCTGGGTGATGCCTCCTACATTCTGGGGATCCAGATCTATCGTGATAGATCTAAACGGATAGTGGAACTTTCACAGTCAAAATATATCGACACCATACTGAAAAGATTCGGTATGGAAGATTCAAAGCGCGGTAACCTACCAGCTTGTCACGGAATCACCCTCTCCAAAGAGATGTCTCCTAAGACTAATTTGGAAAGGGCTCGCATGTCATTTATACCTTATGCATCTGCGGTAGGCTCTATAATGTATACGATATTATATACCAGACCAGATGTAGCATACACATTGAACGTTGTAAGCCGGTATCAGTCGAACCCAGGGGAGAAGTACTGGATAGCAGTAAAGAACATTCTCAAGTACCTGAGAAGAACTAAGGAGATGTTCTTGGTGTATGGCGGAAAAGACCTCCAGATCGAGGCCTTTGCTTACTCCGGCTTCCAGAGTGACAAGGATGACTCCAAGTCCATGTCGGGTTATGTCTTTACCCTCAATGGAGGGGCGGTCTGTTTGAAGAGCTCCAAGCAGGACACCGTTGCTGACTCGACAATGGAAGCGAAGTACATAGCTGCTTGCGATGCCGCAAAAGAAGCAGTCTGGATAAAGAAGTTCCTTACAAAACTTCAGGTGGTTCCAACCATTGTTGATCCAATACCGCTGTATTGCGATAACAACGACACTATAGCTTTAGCAAAGGAACCCAGGACCCATCAGAAGTCTAGACACATCTTGAGGCGGTATCACCTGATCAGGGAGATCGTGGATCGCCGGGAGATCGAGGTTCGGAGAGTTGCTAAAGAGAACAACACTGCAGATCCATTGACAAAGGCCATCCCTCAGACGCAGTTCGAGAGACTATTCGAGACGATAGGTCTGCGATATGCCAGCACATGGCCCTAGTGCAAGTGGGAGATTGTTAGTGTATATGCTCTAAAGGCCATTATTGTATCATACTGGATTGTATATTACTTAATGGAAGTTTGGGATATTCACATTAGTATTGACAGTCTTGCTCAAAATGGTAGTATGCTACTTGGTTTGTTTCTACTTCAATATGTGCATGTGTTTCTTTTAACATATCGCTTATACATATTAGTAGAGCCCTTAGGATCTTTGTTTGATTACCGGCGTTCACTCACACTAGTGGGGGCTGGGTAGTCTACAAGCACATCCTTATACAGGTCCCTAGTCGTAGGATTATCGAGACAGGGCATCGATACTCCAGAGTAGACTAGTATATACGCTTCTCATCCCAGCAGGGGAGATGGTCTGTCCTACGGCTATCAGTACGTCGTACTGGAGATAGTATGCAGGTGCTCGTTAGGTTACGAGTACACCGGACAAGACTCGTTGGGAACTGCTGGTTGGTAGTATACCTATCGTTAGGTAGCAGTTCCCAGGTGATATGAGTACAGCTTAGTCCGTTGACTTGACACTGCTACTTTACCTCAAGTGTGTTCCCACTGTTCTTAGATTACTACCCTACTACGGCTCTGCTGAGTCGTGCAAACAGGTAGTAGTTGGGTGCACTCCCGAAGCACTTGGAGGCAGTGGCGGTTAGATAGGATTCGTCTCTCCCAGTATTGGGAGTTGATGTCGCGCTGTTTTCGGAACGTCATTACACAAAGTCCCTGGCCAGGTGTTCATTCGAAAATATTGCAATCTTTAACATAATAATTTCTGCACTTTTCTAATCATCTAAGGATATTTGTTATAAATATAACACGTATTATACGTCCGTCTGGAAAATATCAAATATCACGTGTTATACATTATAATCAACATTTTGGAAGAAAAATGTGTGTTTATTATTTCAAGCATGATATTGTATATCTCAACATTCTCCAGTGAGATTTTTGTGCAGAAAATTATTTCAGGACAGATATCGGAATCATAAATTCGCCGACAAAAAATAGGAAATCAAAGAGTTAAAATCTGACAGAAATTCAGAAAAGATAAAATGATTCCAGATATCACCTGAACACCAATTGGTCAACACCAGAATACACTGAAAATATGAAGCAATGATCTCACAAATCGGCCGCGGAACCGCGGCCGAGCCAGGCCGATCCGCCGCGGATCCGCGGCCGAGTTGGGGGCTCCGGTGACGATACTTTTCTAGAAGCTTCATTGCAATATTATAGCTTATTGAGAATGCTCCATTGTAACAACCTTGTGTAGGGTGTTTTTCGTCCCCCCATTGAGATGGGAATACGCGCGCGCTTGTCCGGCGTACTACAGATTCCCCCTGCCTAGGGTAGGCCGGGATTTAATGATTGTGGGGGATCCGAATCTCCGACAGCCGCAGACTAAGCTGCCGTTAATTACCCCTCACCTTTGGAGCGAGGGAACCTCCGATTGACGGGTTAAACTGGTCATGCGAACTCAATGTGCAGTGTACGTGTATTTTGTTTTGGAGGGGGGCTTGGATATATCGGGAGCCACGCAGAGTTTTTACGGGGGTCCCGCTACCCGGATAGCGAGCTGGGGGTCAAGAGGGCTAGCAGCCCCCTTGCGGGGTGCGGGGCAGTGCCCCGGCCCAAAAATTTTTTTGGGAGGAAGAGTGTTGTAGAGTATGTGTATGTGTATATATTTATATATACATATATATAAAAAAAGAAAGGGAAAGAGCATCCAAAGAATGCGTGGGGTCAGCGCCTTGAGCGCTGTGCACTTAGGTGCTGTGAGCTCAGGCGCTAGCGCGCCACGTGTCGGCATGTGGGCGCTGGACGCTTGGGCGCTGGGCGCTTGAGCGCAAGCGCGCCATGTGTCGGCACATGGGCGTTTTGCGCTCGAGCGCAGGGCACTAGAGCGCAAGCGCTCCACGTCTTGGCACATGGGCGCTTTGCGCTTGCGCTGGGCGCTTGAGCGCAAGCGCGCCACGTGTCGGCACGTGGGCGCTTTGCGCTTGAGCGCCGGGCGTTGGAACGCAAGCGCGCGACGTGTCGGCACATGGGCGCTTTGCGCTTGAGCGTAGGGCGCTCGAGCGCCAGCGCGCCACGTGTCGGCATGTGGGCGCTCTGCGCTCGAGCGCTAGCGCGCCACATGTCGGCACGTGGGCACTCGGTGCTTGGGTGCTTGGGCGCCGGCGAGAAAAAGGGGCTTTTAGTCCCAGAACCAGAAGCTATGCTTCAGATAGGAAATATTTATTATATATATATATATATGTATGGAGTTAAACTCTTAGCATATTTTGAAGCTGATGAAGGGGGTTCTTCTTCTTCCTCCTGTTGTTTGGCCGGATCTTGAAGATCAAGAAGTAGGAGATTTTAAAAATCACTCCTTTTTGAGATCTGATGGGAGATCTGAGTTCTCCTTTGTGGGTTTTGTGGTGGAAAACTACTTAGTTTTGGAAAAAGAAAGAGTAAAACTCTTGATTTAATTCAAAAGAAATGAGAAGGTTTAGAACCTTGGAGAAGGAGCAGGAGGCACAAAGAACCCTAGTTTTTGGGAGAACGAAAAGTGTTACTTTATTCATCATCATGTTGCCTTATATAGGCTTACATATTTACATATAGCCCCTTGGGCTTTGCAAAATGGCATTTTGCCCATCCCATGGCTCATGTGCCATTTCTTTTTTGCACATAAGCCATGGGCTTACAAAATATTGGCTTTATGCCCATTTTGTTTACATTCATACATAAAAAATTACATAAAAATTATTTATTACATGATTTCATTTTGGCAAGGGGGAGGGCCGGCCGCTTCATGTTCGAACTCGACCTGGGCATTGGCCCACTGGATCTGGGCTTGGGCCCGCTTGGCTTGGGGTTGACTTCGATTTTGACTTGGTCAACCGGGGTGTAAATTTTTACCCCAGCAAATTGCCCCCCATCAATAAATGCACACCACATATGTGGGTCGTGTGCATGGAATTGATGGATCTTCTTTTACTTACAGGCAACCTGATTTCGTTCCTGCTTTTTGGGAAGCTGGCACTGCCCTTTTTACGACATGGACGGTCGTTGCTTGACATGTCTCCGAGACGGAGTGTCCGTGATAGACGTTTTCCTGGCCCGGAGTGATCTGGTTCCCGCATTGTAGGAAGCCTGCACTGCCCTTTTTGCGACATGGGCGGTCGACGCTTGACGCGTCTCCGAGACGGAGTGTCCATGGTAGACTTTTCTCTGGCCCGGAGTGATATGGTTCCTGCTTTGTAGGAAGCTTGCACTGCCCTTTTTGCGACATGGACGGTCGACGCTCTGATCCGGAGCGATTTGGTTCCCGATTTGTGGGAAGCCTGCACTGCCCGTTTTGCGACATGGACGGTCGACGTTCTGACCCGGAGCGATTTGGTTCCCGATTTGTGGGAAGCCTGCACTGCCCGTTTTGCGACATGGACGGTCGACGCTCTGATCCGGAGCGATTTGGTTCCCGATTTGTGGGAAGCCTGCACTTCTCGTTTTGCGACGTGGACGGTCGACGCTCTGATCTGGAGCGATTTGGGTTCCCGATTTGTGGGGAGCCTGCACTGCCCGTTTTGCGACATGGACGGTCGATGCTCTATTTGACTTGTTCTGCTTTCTGCAGTATCAGGGGTGAACTTGACTTGCTCCGCTTCTTGCGGTGTCGAGACTGGATCCTGACTTGCCCCGCTTTCTGCGGTGTCGGAGTTGAAGTTGACTTGTTGATTGTGATTTGGGCTGACATCAGCATCGCTATACTGGAATATGGTACCAGGAGCGAATCATCATCTGTCTTTGAGAGGATTTAGGGATTGGTTATTTGTCGGCATCTACATTGCTGCACTGGAATAATACCAGGAGCAACTCATCATTTGCCCCGGAAGGATTTGGGAATTGGATTTTGTTTGGCATCTGCATTGCTGCACTGGAATAATGTCAGGAGCAACTCATCATTTGCCCCGGAAGGATTTAGGAATTGGTGGCTTAGGAGATAGGTTTAGATCCCTATCACCTAAGGCTTTTCAATTTTATGGGCCGTAAGGGTCCCATAAAAGCATTTTCTCCCTACGAGTCGAAAGGATCTCATAGGTGTATTTTCTCCTTAGGAGTCGTGGGGACTCCTAAGGGTGTTGCTCCTTTGTGAGTCGTAAGGATCTCATGCGGGAATTTTCTCCTCACAAAGTCAAGAGGACTTTGCGAGTGCATTTCATCTTTGTTTTACGAATGTGCGCCCTTTCGGCTTTTCACAAACTCGCCGGCAGTCCTGCTATTTTTACTCACGGAGCCCTTTCGGTTTTTCATCCGTGCCCATTTTGCTTGTGGACATGCCTTTTTTTATTTTTATTCTTTTTTATTTTATTTTACGCCCGCGAATTGTATACGGTTTTGCATGATGTATGATCTAGACCATAGGGCCGGAAAAATTTCAGGACTTTGTTGGCGTCTGCATCGCTGCACTGGAATATGGTACCAGGAGCGACACATCATTCGCCGTTGGGGTATGGGATTTGGAATTTGGTTGGCGCCTGCATCGCTGCACTGGAATATGGTACCAGGAGCGACTCATCATTCACCATATGGGGATTGGGGAGCGATGGCTTAGGAGATAGGTTTAGATCCCTATCGCCTAAGGCTTTTCAATTTTATGGGCCGTGAGGGTCCCATAAAAGCATTTTCTCCCTACGAGTCGTAAGGATCCCGCAGGTGTATTTTCTCCTTAGGAGTCGTGAGGACTCCTAAGTGTGTTTTTCCTTTATGAGTCATAAAGATCCCACAAAGGTTTGTTCTCCCCATGTATCGTGAGGATACATGAGTGGGTCTTCTCAATGGAGCATAATTCCAAAGGCAGAGACCAGCCGCGTAACTGATGATTACAGTGGGGCATGAGTATGATGAGAATTATTTGAGCCCGTGGATTGTATACGGTAGTCAATTTGGGGACTGGCCATAGGGCCGGAAGAATTTTGGGAAACTAGATTTTGGTTGGCGTCTGCATCGCTGCACTAGAATATAGTGCCAGGAGCGACTCATCATTCGCCGCTCTTTTTTTTGGTTTTTTTTTGGTTTTTTTTTTGCATTTTTTTTACCGCGATTGCTCTATCATTTCAGCTTTTTTTATCGCGAAGGTCGCGATTGCCCTATCATTTCGGCTATTTATTCGCGGTTGCTCTATCATTTCGGCTTTATTTTTTATCTTTATTTTACTCGCTGATTTTTATTGCGAGTTGCCCCATCATTTCGGCTTTTTATTATTTTTGTTTTATTTACACATTTTTTGTTTATTTACATATATATATATATATATTTTTACATTCCCAGTTTAACGACTTAGAGGTCGATTGTTCCCAGTTTAACGACGTGGTGGTCCTTGTTCCCAGTTTAATGACGTGGTGGTTGATTATTCCCAGTTTAAAGACTTGGTGGTCTGCTGGTGTTCCTAGTTTAATGACATGGTGGTCCTTTTTTGCTTATCCCAGCTCCTTGAACTTTGATCTTGGCAGAGCTGTGTTGATGACCTAGCTCTGTGGCTTGCCGATACATCCGAGAATTGTGAGGTTCTTCCAAGCTTATATTGGTCCTCTGCCCAATCTTTGAAAACACAGCAGTCTTCAATGGTATGACTCAGCACTCTATGGTATGGGCAGTATACGGGATTGCCGGTCATATTCATTTCATGTGGCCTCTTCGGAATAGGCAATTGCAGGCCGTTGTTCAAGGCTTCCTCGAATATATTGCGGACCTCATCCCTCCTGAAGGAATACACCTTCTTTTTTTTCTCCATTAGAGTAGGTGCCCTTACTGATGCTGGTCCTTGAGGCCGATCAGTCTTTGGTTTGCCCTTTTCAGATAATGGCACATGTCTGGGAGGACTAGGTTCCCGAAAGGCTTCGGTCTCCATTTGTATGAAATCGGCGGTCGTAGCTTGACTATTTGCTAACACGCCTTTATACAGTTCTATCTCTCCCGTCTTGTATTGCCTTTCGACCCAATCTTTGAAGACGAAGCAGTCCTCAATGGCATGACCTATCACTCTGTGATAGGGGCAATATTTTGGATTGTCGGTCATATTCGCTTCTTGCGTCTCTTTGATTCTGGTAGTTGTAGACCGTTTCTTAGGGCGTCCCTGAATATCTTGTGGACGTTTTCCCTTTTGAAGGAATAGACCTTATCCAGTTTCTCTTTCAGAGGCGATTCTCTTCCGGTGTATATATCGGAGGGACTGGAGGCTGATCGCGGCCGTTTTTCGCAAAGGCGCTCCGCTCTTAGGTTGAAGGGAGCATCGGTCGGCTGCTTCCGGATATCAATCCTCAGCTCACGAACCAAAATTTGATTTTGCTGTAATTGCAATCGGGCGACTTGGGTAGTGAGATCTGCCACAACATTTGCCAGCTCGTCGACCTTGGACTGTACCCTGGCTAACTTCTCATCCCTATCCTGAAGCTGCCTCTGAAGCCATAGGAATAATGCTTGTTCTGTAGTTCCGGTTATGACAACCGGGTAATCCTTATTGCCTGAGCTCAACTCCGCAGGAACCCCAGGCTCTTTTAGCTTATCGGCCTGAGCGAGCTCTTCGTCATTTAGACCGAGTTGACGTTGGGTAGCGTCCACCGTATCATCACCCTGGCTGTGAAGCATAGGAAGGTTCGTTTCTTCATGTTCGACCATGTAGACAGTGTGGACCGCATATCCAGCCGTCTCTTTATCTTTGGCGGGGTGACCCCGTTCCTCGAACCTCTTGAAGTTCAGCCTAGCAGGAGCCCTAGCCCTTTTGTTGGCTCTATATCTGAGCCTTTTCTGCCTTAGCTTCTCAATTTTAAGGGCTTGGCGGGCATTCATTCCATGGGAAGCCACCGTGAGTCGGTCGACGGGGAGCTTAGAGAAAACACCCGATCGAGCAGCTGTCAGGGACACCGCCGGAGCTTGCTCGAGAGGCCCTGTTGCTTTGTTGGTGTTGATGGCCTTGCCCCCAGCCGAGGCCAGAGAGAGTCGTTCAAACACCGATTTGCGTTTGAGTTGGAGCGCCTTCGAGACCACCACATTTGGTCTCTTGCCTTTCGAGACCGGTTTGTCTTTCACCGAAGCTTGAGGAGTTGGGACGGCGTTAGCTGACACGAACATGATAGAGCCAAATGATAGCGGCTCCTCCTCCCATTGTCGCCCAAGACTGGCCGGGAGGACTGTCCTGGAGTCTATCTTCATCGTGTATGAGATGGGAGCCGTACTGAGAGCTGAGTTCATCTTTGGAGACATTGTTGGGAAGTGATTGCTTGAAAACCTGCATGAAAGAGCATTATTTCAGTATAAATATAGGTATGTATATTGACTGAGTTCGCATGAATGTTTAACCCGAAACATGGGAGGAGAGATTGGTCCCACCGGGCGTGCCAGAATCTGTAGGGTGTTTTTCGTCCCCCCATTGAGATGGGAATATGCGCGCGCTTGTCAGGCGTACTACAGATTCCCCCTGCCTAGGGTAGGCCGGGGTTTAATGATTGTGGGGGATCCGAATCTCCGGCAGCCACAGACTAAGCTGCCGTTAATTACCCCTCACCTTTGGAGCGAGGGAACCTCCGATTGACGGGTTAAACTGGTCATGCGAACTCAATGTGCAGTGTACGCGTGTTTTGTTTTGGAGGGGGGCTTGGATATATCGGGAGCCACGCAGAGTTTTTACGGGGGTCCCGCTACCCGGATAGCGGGCTGGGGGTCAAGGGGGCTAGCAACCCCCTTACGGGGTGCGGGGCAGCGCCCCGGCCCAAAAAAAAATTTTGGGAGGGAGAGTGTTGTAGAGTATGTGTGTGTGTATATATTTATATATACATATATATAAAAAAAAAGAAAGGGAAAGGGCATCCAAAGAATGCGTGGGGTCAGCGCCTTGAGCGCTGTGCGCTTAGGTGCTGTGCGCTCAGGCGCTAGCACGCCACGTGTCGGCATATAGGCGCTTTGCGCTTGGGCGCTGGGCACTTGAGTGCAAGCGCGCCACATGTCGGCACGTGGGCGTTTTGCGCTCGAGCGCAGGGCGCTAGAGCGCAAGCGCGCCACGTGTTGATACGTGGGCGCTTTGCGCTTGCGCTGGACGCTTGAGCGCAAGCGCGCCACGTGTCGGCACATCGGCGTTTTGAGCTTGAGCGCAGGACGCTGAAGCGCAAGCGCGCCATGTGTCGGCACGTGGGCGCTTTGCGCTTGAGCGTCGGGCGCTGGAGCGCAAGCGTGCGATGTGTCGGCACGTGGGCGCTTTGTGTTTGAGCGTAGGGCGCTCGAGCGCCAGCGCGCCACGTGTCGGCACGTGGGCGCTCTGCGCTCGAGCGCTAGCCCGCCACGTGTCGGCACGTGGGCGCTCGGTGCTTGAGCGCTTGGGCGCCGGCGAGAAAAAGGGGCTTTTAGTCCCAGAACCAGAAGCTATGCTTCAGACAGGAAATATTTATTATATATATATATATATATATATATATGTATAGAGTTAAACTCTTAGGATGTTTTGAAGCTGATGAAAGGGCTTCTTCTTCTTCCTCCTGTTGTTTTGCCGGATCTTGAAGATCAAGAAGTAGGAGATTTTAAAAATCACTCCTTTTTGAGATCTGATGGGAGATCTGAGTTCTCCTTTGTGGGTTTTGTGGTGGAAAACTACTTAGTTTTGGAAAAAGAAAGAGTAAAACTCTTGATTTAATTCAAAAGAAATGAGAAGGTTTAGAACCTTGGAGAAGGAGCAGGAGGCACAAAGAACCCTAGTTTTTTGGGGAATGAAAAGTGTTACTTTATTCATCATCATGTTACCTTATATAAGCTTACATATTTACATATAGCCCCTTGGGCTTTGCAAAATGGCATTTTGCCCATCTCATGGCTCATGTGCCATTTCTTTTTTGCACATAAGCCATGGGCTTACAAAATATTGGCTTTATGCCCATTTTGTTTACATTCATGCATAAAAAATTACATAAAAATTATTTATTACATGATTTCATTTTGGCAAGGGGGAGGGCCGGCCGCTTCATGTTCGAACTCGACCTGGGCATTGGCCCACTGGATCTGGGCTTGGGCCCGCTTGGCTTGGGGTTGACTTCGATTTTGACTTGGTCAACCGGGGTGTAAATTTTTACCCCAACACCTTGTTCTGGAAACTCCCCTACAACAGCCTAGCTTCTTGAGGAAGCTTGATAACAACCTTATTCTAGAAGTTTCCCTACAACCATCTAGTTTCTTGAGGAAGATTAACCTAGTTTCTAGTGGAAGATTGGTGGAGGGCTATATAATGGACCTAAGCCTTCATTTTGGGGGTTAGACAATTTTTGGTTAGACAATTCATTACACAAGTTGAGTGACACAACTTGTAACTCCAATTCAAATCAAGATCCAAAATTAAGAATCGTTGAGAACAACATCCAGCGATGACATTCAAGATCCTTTACGCGGAGCCGATCGTCATCAAGAGCAAGAGATCCTCAACAGGTCCAAGTCTCACGGTGATCGAGCAAAGCGAAATTTGACGGAATAATTACCTCTTCAAGGGAGCGATCGAGAGCAATTCTTATAATCTTGGATTGAAGGAAAGTGTAATTAGAAGTTGATTAATAAAGGTGATCATTTGTTAATTCTTTCTTTCTTTAAATTCTTGCATTATGAAATTTCTAATTCTTGATTCTTCTATTTTCATGATGCGTGAGTGAAATCTCCGCTTGCTATGAATTCGAAGGAATTCGGTAGATCAAATGGTGATGAAATCCTATACGCATCTTAAGTCTTATGAGAATTATGAACTTTAGGAAAAAGAATCGTCAATGATCAAATTTGGAACGAGATCACCATTCTTGATAATTTCTTTACAATTTGGGATTAAATGATTGATGATTCTCTTTGCTAAAGGCTAGATTTGAATGATGATCAATGAAAAGACAAGAGATAGTGAAGGAGAAACCCTAGTTTCTTCAATAGATCCCTAATTTTCATTCATCACCATCGTTCTAGCTATAATTCATCAATGAATAAGATGAGTCATTTTTAGTATTCATCATTGCTATTAATTCCTATCGAATTCTACAAGCTATTCTTCAATTTTCTTGATAACTCAAATTGATATTGGACACTTTCTTGATTACTAAATTTTAAACTCTTTCTTGATTTTTCTTGAAATTATTTCATCTCATAGATCTTGATTCATTTTCTTTACTATTTTCTTTCGACTCAACTAAAGCAAGAACGAATAAATACATGAATCACAGTGGACGACCCGTACTCATTAACGAACTACAACAACACCGTTATTGATTGCGGCTATAAATTCTTTGATTGTGATTATACTTTCCATATCAAATCTCTAACCAATCAAATGGCGCCATTGCCGGGGATGCGTGCGTAATTTGTTCGTTCTTGCTATTTGAGTTTAAACATTATTATTCCATCAAAATTTTAATCAAAATCGCATCGTATTCTTAACAATTAGTGTTTGAATTTTTGCGAGAGAATCTGGTATCAATGTAGCAGAGAGATCAAGATTCAGAGACGTTCTGAAGATTCTAGAGGAGCAAAGAAAGCTACAGTAAAAGTTACATCACCTATCTCTTCCATTGAACCGCGGTCCCACGGTGGTTTGGTTGTTTTTGCGGCGGTTCCGCCGCCGTTTAGGTGATTCGGTGCCTAAAAATTCTGTGGTATAAACTCTGCTCTCTTCTCTCTCCTCTGATCTTGTCCAATAACACTTTTCTACAGGATTCTTTGCAAAAAATCTCCACGCTTAAAAAAATCTTGTTGCGTGTTTTGATATTGGTTATTTATGCATATTGTAATACGGAAATTAAGGGGCAAAGGCCAAATTCAGATTAGGTGGGGATTTCATTACCCTTGCTAAAGCCCAAAAATCACAAAACTAGCATCCGCATCAACCTTCATTAATTAAAAAATATCTAGACAAGACTCTAAGGACCGTCGCGCTCAATTAGGACAGAAGAAGGTCGTGGGTAATCTATTGCTTATCCGCATTTTTTGTGGTATCTAAGGTAAGTGGTTATTTAATTAGGCCTGCTACTTACGTAGCGGATACCTTCTACTTACCTGACACTTATCTGGCCACAGAAGGGATAAAGAGGTAGTAGAGGATTTATCCTGCGATTTGTTTTCTGGAAGTCTAGAAGCGATCTAATGACTTGACCTAGGTGACCGTAGATATAGAATTGATTGTGCATTTTTGTGTGATTTTTCTAAAATCCGTCCTTTTCGAAACAAACCAAACCACTTTCTCTAATTATCACAAACGCTGCCACTTGTGCTATAACCGTTTAATACATGCTAGGCTGGACACGGGATTCTATTGCCCGTCTTGTCCGCGTTTCTTTTATCGACCCCGAAATCGGTAATTCTTCGTCTTCTCTCCCACCTCCCACATCATCGACCGAGATGGACGGATTTCCATCAAATTTTCACAACACCACTTTGCCACCACCCGCAGGTGCGCAGAGTCCACCACGCATCTCTCTCCAAGAGAGATGCTACCCGATACGTGGTCCCCTTCCCAATTATCTTTCTATTCCACCAGCCAATGGGGACACCAGCCAATGGGGATAATTTCGAAATCTAATCTCAATTCTTCAAACTGTTGCCAAAATTTCATGGGCTTGAATCCGAAGACACGTACGATTTTATAAACAAATTTGAAAACGTATGTGCTATGATGGTTACTTCACAACTTTCTGTGGATGCTATGCGTTTACGTCTTCTCCCTTTTACTTTGTGCGATTTAGCCGAGAAGTGGTTTTATAACACAACCGCACATTCTATCTCAAAATAGGATGAATTCGTTATAGCATTCCTTAAGAAATTTTATCCCAATCATAAGACAGCCCACATTCGAACCGAGATCTACCAGTTTACCCAACTTCCCAATGAATCATTTTGGAAATGCTTTGAACGATTTAAAGAACTGCTTATCCAATGTCCTCATCACAGAATCAGTAGATGGGACCTTTGCCGCATTATATATGAGGGCATTATATATGAGGGCATTACTCCTTCGACAAAGCAGACGCTTGAAATCATGTGTCAAGGCAAGTTCATGACTAAAGACGATGGTGAAGCTTGGAAATTCTTGGAAGATTTTGCTGAAAACACTATACAATGGGAAAGTATTAGACCACCATCGTCTAGGGAGGTAACCATCAGCTCGATATTTCTATCACAATGAAAGCCAAAATGGATGCGATACAAAGGAAACTCGATGCTATAGAAAACAAATTCTCTTCAGCTTCCCTTAACCAATTCACGTTCCCCAAAACCTTGTCTGGTTGCTGTTCCAACCCATTACATTTGACGGAAGAATGTCCTTTGAATGTACCGTTTCAAGGTCAAGAACACACTCATGCTACTTTTCAGCAGCAACCTAGAAACGATCCTTATTCGTCCACTTATAATCAGGATTGGAGGAATCACCCTAATTTTGCTTGGAACCAACACCAAAATCAAAACCAGTTCCAAAGCAATTATCAAAGACTTCCTCCACAACAACAGCAACCACCACAACTGAGTCAGCACCCCTTTCAACCGCAATCTTTACTAAACCCGGCCAACAACTTTGATCCTTCTTCTGCCGGTACCGATAAACTCTATGCACTCGACATGTTCATTAAACATTCCATGCAAACGAATGATATTTTAACGTCTTCTATCTAAACGTTATTTCAAAACACTGTCTCCCACGGTGAAAGTATTAAATCGATAGAAGCACAAATTGCACAGTTGAATGCCGCGATGAGTGGTAGAGAGAAAGGAAAACTTCCATCTTAACCCTTACCGAATCCATGGTACTCACAGTATAATGTGAATGCACTTACCACATTGAGATCTGGAAGAGTACTGAATAACCAAGTCGGTGAACAGATTGATACTGATATTGATATTGAGGAATCAATAAATGATACCCCAGCTTCTTCTTCTTCTTATCCTATTCCGTCTAATCTACCTTATTCTTCCGAGCTTATTCTCCGTTTTCCCCTAGGCTCGAACCCTCCACCAACTTCATCCTTTCCACCCCCACAAACTTCTCCACATATGTTGGACCCAACCCTTATTGATAAAGCTCCATTTCCAAACAGATTGAAGGCCAACAAACCTAACGCACAAATGGAGAAGATTGTGGATATGTTTAAGCAGGTTAACGTAAACACCCCTCTCCTAGATGCGATTCAACAAGTTCCGGCTTATGCGAAAATACTTAAGAACTTGTGCACTAGGAAGAGAAAAACTCAAGTACCGAAAAAGGTGTTCATGACGAGTAATGTAAGCACAGCATTTATCCAGCAAGTACCCAAGAAACGTAAGGACCCAGGGTGTCCTACAATATCCATTTCTATTGGGGGTAAAAATATCAATCGTGCTTTACTCGATTTAGGTGCTAGTGTTAACCTGCTTCCATATTCTGTGTATGAGCAATTAGGTATCGGAGAATTAAAACCATCGCAATGCACTTTACAGATGGCAGACCGATCTATCACCCAACCAAGGGGTATGTTAGAGGATGTGTTGATAAAAGTCGGGGAGTTTATCTTTCTTGTGGACTTTATTGTTCTAGATACATAACCTGTAGCGAACCCACGGAACCAAATTCCGGTGATTCTGGGTTGACCTTTTCTTGCGACTTCTAACACTGTAATCAATTGTCAAAACGGTTCTATACTCTATCCTTTGGGAATAGGTCAATTGAACTTAACATTTACAAGTTGGGAAGTGAACCCTCTGAACCCTATGCTCATGTATGTTCTGCCAACATGATGGATGATGACAACAGCGAATCTGAACAACTTCACGATACCGATCTAGACTCCTTTTGTACGTTGTTGCTTGACCCCACTATGTCTTATACACATATGGACCCTTCTATCGATCTGTCCGGGCCAACATCTAACGCTTATTCTGAACCTTTCATGGAGTCTGAGTATCATCCCGTTCTTTCCGATGACATTATTTTTCGGGATATCGATGAAAGCTTCGCTGATGAACACGCATTCTTAGCTGACACGGATTTTACGATTAATCAACCTCCACCTAAAGAAGTTGAACCTCCACCCCTTCTTCTTGACAATCATGAGAATGCGAGTAATCCATCATTACAATCATTGTGTCGTCTCTCCAAATCGAGACGCAAACATTTTCTATTACACCACTTATCTCTTCCCCACTTCTTCCAGGCTCTTTATAACATGTTCTTCCACCAACCGGTGCGTTTCATCGATAAAATTTTCGAATGGTTGGTGTTGACTTTCGGTCTTTGTAAGGCTTTGCATTGACCAATAACTTTAACCCCCCCTCTTATGATTTTAAAAGCTTAACATTGTTTAACTCGAGTTTGGGGGGGTTAATTTGGGCTCTTAAAAATAAAAATCTGTACACAAAATTTTGAGCCAAAATTAAGTTTAGGGGAGATTTTTACGTCCATTTATTCTTGTACCCCGTTAATAACTTTTCTCTCCCAAGCCTACAGGTTTTTGAGATTTAACAGATAACAACAGTGAGAACACTACTGTAAACAGGTTTGGGGGAGGTTTGTGCTTATTTGCGCATCACTTTGCATCATACATTGCATAGGCACAAAATTTTCAAAAAAAAATTCTTTTATAATAAAAGATTAGAAAGTGAAAAATTACATTTAAAAGATTGAAAAAAATTAAGAAAACCAAGAATGTTAGATATTTTCTTAAACGAAACTAGTAATAAGTAGTTATGAGCCGTTGTCCCAAGGGTTAGTAAGATGAAGGAAGTCACTAATCTGAGAATAAAAATAAGTCTGAAAAATAGTTCCTATTCTGAAAACCAAACATTTGAACGTTGATACCCTACTATACGCACTTACACACGTCTTAAAACTCGAGATAGTAGAGAATGCCTTGAAATGCTCTTGTCTAAAAGCCAAAGTACGAAAGAAAATAAAAAATGAAGCATAAAAGTATATAACGGTGAAGAAAAAAATGAACATTGGTTTTGTAATCACCAAGGCAGCATAAAAAAATATAGCGATGGTGCTTCATCACCTAGTGCCTTAGACCAACTGGTTTGGGAGTCACTGCTAAGCCTTAGATGTTGCAGGACGAGAAAATTGCTAATTACGCCTAATATGTGAGCACATTGAGTAGTCGGTCGGTTAGTACCTCAAGAAGTATTAACGGTCGCATGAAAAATGTGTGAGCAATTCCATCCAAAATATTCACCGACTAAAAGGTACTGAGGTAGATGGACAAGAGTATGATAGCTTGAATTGAATTCTCCGAGTGTAGGGATGTCTTTTACACACACGTAGGGGTATATGATTGGTGTTTGGAAGAAAGGTAGGGATAAATAATAAAGACGATGTTTTATTGAGGGATGATGTGATTTCTGACATTTTTTTCATGACTATTAAGATAGGGCTCATGACAGCTGAAAAGCTAGTGTAGTTGGAAACTCTTATTTTCAAAGTCTTTCTATTACAATTCTTATCTTTATATGTAACTTTCACAGTCTTCCTTTTATTATAGGATTTTATGGGTGCAATCCGCTGAAAACCCTCAGGAGACAACACTCCTCTTACTAGGGATACCTATAGGTTTAAAGGCTTGTTGCACGTGCTCAGTGCAATCGTGTTGCCTACGAAAGTGTGCTAGTTAGCTTTTCTTTTTCTTTCTATTTTCTCCTTCTCTTGAATAAAAGAAGTTTGCTCGATACGATCAAAATTAAGTTTGGGGGAATTTGTTCAGTCGAAAATATTGCAATCTTTAACATAACAATTTCTGCACTTTTCTAATCATTTAAGAATGTTTGTTGTAAATATAACACGTATTACAAGTCTGTCTGGAAAATATCAAATATCACGTGTTATATATTATAATCAACATTTTGGAAGAAAAATGTGTGTTTAATATTTCAAGCATGATATTGTATATCTCAACATTCTTCAGAGAGATTTTTGTGCAGAAAATTATTTCAGGACAGATATCGGAATCATAAATTCACCAACAAAATACAGGAAATCAAAGAGTTAAAATCTGGCAGAAATGCAAAAGAGATAAAAAGATTCCAGATATCACCTGAACACCAATTGGCCAACACCGGAATACACAGAAAATATGAAGCAATGATCTCACATATCGGCCGCGGGACCGTGGCTGAGTCAGGCTGATCCGCCGCGGATCCGTGGCCAAGTTGGGGGCTCCGGTGATGATACTTTTCCAGAAGCTTCATTGCAATATTATACCTTGTTAAGGACGCTCCATTGTAACAACTTTGTTCTGGAAACGTCCCTACAACAGCCTAGATTCTTGAGGAAGCTTGATAACTACCTTATTCTAAAAGTTTTTCTACAACTACCTAGCTTCTTGAGGAAGATTAACCTAGCTTCTAGTGGAAGATTGATGGAGGGCTATATAATGGACCTAAGCCTTCATTTTGGGCGTTAGACAATTTTTGGTATTCATTACACAAGTTGAGTGACACAACTTATAACTCCAATTCAAATCAAGATCCAAAATCAAGAATCGTTGAGAACAATATCGAGCGACGAAATTCAAGATCCTTTACGCGGAGCCGATCATCATCAAGAGCAAGAGATTCTCGTCGGGTCCAAGTCTCACGGTGATCGAGCAAAGCGAAATTCGACGGAATAATTACCTTTTCAAGGGAGTGATCGAGAGCAATTCTTGTAACCTCGGATTGAAGGAAAGTGTAAGTAGAAGTTGATTAATAAAGGTGATCATTTGTTAATTCTTGCTTTATTTAAATTCTTGCATTATGAAATTTCTAATTCTTGATTCTTCTATTTTCATGATGCGTGAGTGAAATTTCCGCTTGCTAAGAATTCGAAGGAATTCGGTAGATCAAATGGTGATGAAATCCTATACGTATCTTAAGTATTATGAGAATTATGAACTTTAGGAAAAAGAATCGTCAATGACCAAATTTGGAACGAGATCACCGTTCTTGATAATTTCGTTGCAATTTGGGATTAAATGATTGATGATTCTCTTTGCTAAAGGCTAGATTTGAATGATAATCAATGAACAGATAAGGGATAGTGAAGGAGAAACCCTAGTTTTTTCAATAGATCCCTAATCTTCATTCATCACCATCGTTCTAACTATAATTCATCAATGGATAAGATGAGTCATTTTTAGTATTCATCGTTGCTACTAATTCCTATCGAATTCTACAAGCCATTCTTCAATTTTCTTGATAACTCAAATTTATATTGGACGCTTTCTTGATTACTAAATCTTAAGCTCTTTCTTGATTTTTCTTGAAAATATTTCATCTCATAAATCTTGATTCATTTTCTTGAATTTTCTTTACTATTTTCTTTCGATTCAACTAAAATAAGAACGAATAAATACATGAATCTCAGTGGATGACCCGTACTCATTATCGAACTACAACAACACCGTTATTGATTGCGGCTATAAATTCTTTGATTGTGATTATACTTTCCATATCAAATCTCTAACCAATCAGCAGGGCAAGTGAGATTTACTGGTAGGTACTCCAGTAGTTTCTCAGGGTGTTTTGAACTGTACTCCGACACGACTTATACCGCTATTAGGGGTCTGACGCTTGCCACCCCCTAGGCCCGATATGCGACACTCTTAGACGAACAGACCGGACTGTACGGAGATTGTCACAGACAGGCTCAGTAGGAGTTCGGATGGGTTTCCCCATCGGCCTTCTTATCGACATCTACCCGGGGACCGTTACATACAGTTAGTACCGGTTGCGGCCTGTGGTTAAACCGACTGCCAACGTAGTGTCGAGTCTTTAGAGTTCCATGATCAGTCGAAAATACTGCATTTTTAACACGGCAATTTCCCTATCATTTGCACTCATCTAGAAGTGTTCGGTATTCATATTGCACATATTAGCAAAACATCTCTGAAATACCAGATTGCATGTGTTAGACTTTTAAACCGGCACTTTTAGGGAAATTGTGTGTTTATCATGGCATCGCACCATTCTTGTATAGCGCAACTCTTGTCTTGAAGTCTGTGCAGGAAATTGCAGAAACCGATTTAAAATTGTGAAAACAGTGCTGATAAAATACGCCAACTCAAAGGCTAAAGATCTGGAAGTGATACAGAAAGCCAAATACAATTTAACATATCATACAAAGGCCCAATTGTCAGCCCAAAGCACCAGAAGAAGATTCAAGCCCAAAGGCTTCCAAACCGCGGCGGATCCGCGGCGTGATGACGTCATCAGTGACGTGGTTTTTTCCCATGTGCTTAATGATAACGGCCAAGCTTCCAGAAGACCCCAGAAACCCCACGTGGCATATCTAGAAGGCTCTCTTAACAAACTTTTGGAGGGAAAATTCAAATTTGAAATCCTAGATCTAGGGTTTAGAGTTCTATAAAAAGGAGCCTAGATCTAGGGTTGAGGTTGTTCAAGAATTCATCCATCTTCTTCCACCCACAAGTTGAGTGACACAACTTGTGCCTCAAACCCTAACCCTAATTCCAATTCAAAATCAAGATCAAGACCCGAGTACCATTCAAGCAAGAGAGCCTTCAACCTTTTGAACGCGACGCCGGATTTCATCGGAGCAAGAGATCCAAGAAGATCCACGACTCAAGGAGCCGAGTGAAGCCGAAATCGACGATCTAGTTCTTTCTTTTGTAAATTCAAGAGAGTTGTAACGAAATTTGTCGATAAATAAAGGTGAAATTTCTATATCTTGCTTATCTTTTGATTCAACATTATGATTCGATCTCAATTTGTGATTGCGTTTGTTATCATGATATTTGAGTAAAACTCCGCTCGTATAGGAGTTGTGACGATCAATAGAATGATGATGATTTAGACACTTTTACAATTCTTAAATCCTATAACGATTGTAAATTCTTGTGAATCAAATGATCAATGACCTAGTTTCGGGATGATCCTTTCTTGATTGTGTTCACTCGAAACTAGGGAACAACGATTGATCATTCGATTAATTAGAAGCTAGAATTTGAATGAGATTCATTGAAAGGACAAAGGATAAGACGAGGAAACCCTAGCTTCTTCATAAAATCCTTAACCTCGATGAATTATCATCGATCTAGTATCAATTAGTTAATGGATAAGAATATGAAATCATTAGATCTCATCACATCTATAGATCCGGTCTACTCTTACGAGCTACACTTCGAATCTTGATTGTTGGTTGGAAATCATCCCAAATTATCACTCCTCGATTTTAATGCTTTCTTAGATCTAGATATTTTCTCTTTCTTGAAATGCAATTTTATAAATCATGAATTGTTTTCTTATCTTTTCCTTAAAGTTTTGACTCATCTAATTCGAAACACGAACGATTACACTTTCCCTGTGGACGATCCGCACTTACTAACGCGCTACATCCGACACCGTTATTGATTGCAGTCAAATAATTTTTGGTTGTGATTTCTATACAATTTTCCAACATACACAATCGGAAATCGTATTTTCAATCAAATGGCGCCGTTGCCGGAGATAGTGCGCTAATTGTTCGTATTTTGAAATTTGAGTTGAAAGATTTATTCCATTACAATTTTTAGATCAAAATTCGCGCAAACACTAATACGTGTTGTTGTGATTTGATTGCGAGGAAATCTGGAGTCATTGGAGCTTGGATAAAATTTTTATGAATATTCCAGAGAGCTAAGGGGAGCAATAGAAGCAGTCTCCTAAAGTTTTATGCAGGGATCCTCTCATTAGACCGCGTTTCCGCGGCATTAGCGTGCATTTGCCGTGGATCCGCGGTGGGCTTGCTTCCTCTCTGTGCAAAAATTCTCAGGTGATCTCAATCTTTCTTATCTCCTTCTTAAATCCGCACCATTAACAATTTTGTGCAGGTTTCTTTGCAAATAAATCGCAGCGCCACAAAAGCAAAATAAATTGTGCGTGTTTTGATTTTTTTGGTTGTTTGCATATTAATACGGAATTTAAGGGGCACGACCAAATCCAGATTAGGTGGGGAGTTCATTACCCTTCCTAAGCCCCAAAAATCACAAACTTGCATCCGCATTTACCCTCATTAATTGAAATAAATCTAGAGATGACTCTAAGGACCGTCGCGCTCACTTAGGACAGAAGAAGGCTGTGGGTAATTAATTGCTTATCCGCGTTTCTTTTGTGGTGTCTAAGGCAAGTGTGTCGAGGGTTAGTGGTTACTTAATTAGGCCCACTACTTACATAGTGGAGAACCTCCCACTTACCTGGCACTTACCTGGCCACAGGAGAGACAAAGAGGAAGTGGAGGATTTATCCTGCGACTTGTCTTTTGGCAGTTAGGAGCGGTCTAGAGCTTTGACCTAGGTGACCACTAGATTCTAGGGTTTTGCTTTTTGCATTTGTTGTGATCGCATCATATTTTCAAAAATCCGTATCATTTTTTCAAAACAAACACCAACACTTCATTTCCCCTAATTATAAGTCACGCTGCCACTTGTACTAACCCTTTTTAGTGCAAGATAGGCTGGACAACGGGATTCTAGTGCCCGTTTAGTCCGCGTCCCTCCGATCGACCCAAAAGTCGGTATTTCTACACTTACCTTTTCTTTACCCACCACCACACCCACATCGATGGATCCGTCTCCATCGAACTTCTTTACCACAACTCTGCCGCCGTCCGTTGGTGCGCAGAATCCACCCCGCATCTCTCTCCAAGAGAGGTGCTATCCTACACGAGGTCCCCTTTCCACCTCTCTCCATTCCACCAGCCTACGGGGACAATTTTCAGATTAAACCCCAATACATCAACCTTCTACCCAAATATCACGGTCTCGAGTCTAAAGACGCATATGTCTTTATCACCAAATTTGAAAATGTATGCGCAATGATGGGTACCTCACAGCTTTCTGTGGATGCTATGCGTCTTCGTCTTCTCCCATTCACCTAGTGCGATATAGCCGAAAAGTGGCTGTATAACACTACCGCACATTCCATTTCAAATTGGGAAGAATTCGTCAAAGCATTCCTTAAGAAATTCTACCCACATCATAAAACAGCTCGAGTCCGTAGCGAAATAAATCAATTCACCCAGCTTCCAAATGAACTATTTTCAAAATGTCTTGAACGCTTCAAGGATCTGTTAGTCCAATGTCCACATCACGGAATCCCTAGATGGGAACTGTGCCGAATCATTTATGAGGGCATTAATCCTAACACAAGATAGACCCTTGAATCCATGTGTCAAGGCAACTTCATGACCAAAGATGATGGGGAAGCCTGAAAATTTTTAGAAGATTTCGCTGAAAAATCTTTACAGTGGGAGGGTGTGAGTCAATCATCTAGGGCTGATAATAACCAATTGGAAATTTCCATAGGAGTTAGAGCTGAAATTTCAGCTATACACAAGAAACTCGAGACTGTGGAAAACAAATTTTTAGCTGCCGCCCTAAATCAAATGTCACTCTCCAAAACTGTATGTGGTTGTTGTTCTGATCCTTCTCATTTGACGGAAGAATGTCCACGAAATTCTCCGTTTCAAGGTCATGAACATATCAATTCTGCCTTTCCAAGACCTAGAAATGATCCACTTTCTTCCACATATAATCAGGGTTGGAGGAATCACCCTAACTTTGCTTGGAACCAATCACAATCTCAAAACACGGTTCCAACCCAAAACAATTTCCAAAGGGTCCCTCCACCACAATAGCAACCACCACTTCAATTGAGTCAGCACCCCTTCCAATCACAAAACTTCCAAAATCCGGCCAACACTTTTGCACCATTTGAAAACTCTTTGCAATTGACCGGTACAGATAATACCTCTGCACTAGCACAAACCTTGGATACTTTCATGAAACAATCCATCCAAGGGACGGCAAGTTTGCAATCTTCCGTCGAGAATGTGATGAAGATCATTGTCTCTCAAAATGAGAATATCATATCGATGGAAGCACAAATTGTACAACTAAAAGCCGAAATGAGTGCAAGAGAGAAAGGGAAACTTCCAGCTCAACCCTTACCCAATCCTGGCTATTCACATCATGTGAATGCAATCACTTTGTGATCTGGAAGAGTGCCTGACAATCATGTTGGGGAAGAGATTGATGACACTGAAAAATCTATCGATGATACCCCGGCTGAGACCTTTCCTTCCACTTCTACTTCTAATTCTGACCCCAGTTCTTCTACCCCACCACCTTCTTGCGAGCCTATTCTTCGTTTCCCAAAAGGCTCGCCACCTCAGCCCATCTTTTCTACTTCTCCACCGACGATCCCCACTTCGATTCTGGGATCGGGTCCACACACACTTCCTTCTCCTATGATGGACCCAGCACTTATTGCTAAAACGCCTTATCCTAATCGGATAAGGACTAACACATCGAGTCCACATATGGAGAAGATTATGGACATGTTTAAGCAAGTAAACATCAACATCCCTCTCCTAGATGCTATCCAACAAATTCCGTCCTATGCGAAAACTCTTAAGAACTTGTGCACTAGGAAGAGGAAGACTCAAGTGCCCAAGAAGATATTCATGGCAAAAACTGTAGACACGGTTTTCCCCCAACAAGTACCGAGGAAACGTAAGGACCCTGGCTGTCCTACTATTTCCATTTCTATCGGGGAAAAACACATCAACCGTGCTCTACTAGACCTTGGCGCTAGTGTTAACTTGCTTCCATACTCAGTCTATGAGCAGTTAGGGATCGGAGAGTTGAAACTAGCCCATTGCACTCTCCAGATGGCTGACCGATCAATCACCAAATCTAGGGGTGAACTGGAGGATGTGTTAATAAAAATCGGGGAATTCATATTTCCTGTAGACTTTATTGTAATTGATACACAGCCTGTAGCGAACCCACGGAATCAAATTCCGGTAATTTTAGGTCGCTCCTTTTTTGCCACTTCCAATGCTATCATCAACTGTCGTATTGGTTCTATGACCCTATCTTTCGGGAATAGGTCAATAGAGCTGAACATTTACAAGTTGGGAAGTGTACCCTCCGAACCTACTGCTCAGGTCTGTTCTGTCGACTTAATGGATGTCGACAGCAGCGAATTTGATGATCCTCCTGATACTGATCTTGACTCTTTTCATACGTTATTGTTTGACCCAACTATGTATCATACACATACGGACTCTTCCACCGAGATGTCTGGGTCAACAACTAACACCGATTATGAATTGCTTTTAGAGTCTGAAGATCACCCTGCACTTTGTGATGACATTATTCTTCAGGGTATTGATGAAACTTTTGAGGAGATCTTCGCTGATGAACTCGCATTTTTGAATGACACGGGTGTTGAGATGAATCATGTCCCAATCAATGAAATTGAACCTCCACCCCTTCTTCTGAACTGTAAAAGAATGCGAGTAATCCATCACATTCACTGCATCGTCTCTCTAAAATGAGACGCACACACATTCTATTCCACCCCTTACCCTTTCCCCACTTCTTCTTCCACCAACCCGAGCACTGCATTGATAAAATTTTCGAATGGTTGGTGTTAACTTTCGGTCTTTGCAAAGCTTGGCATCGACAAATGATTCTTGACCCCCTCATGTGATTTTCAAAGCTTAACATTGTTTAACTCAAGTTTGGGGAGGGTATGATCGGGCTCTTGAAAAGAAAATTTTTACAAAATTTAGAGCCAAAAATAAGTTTGGGGGAGGTTCTTCACTTAAATATTTTGCCCCCGTTAATAAATTTCCTCCCAGGCTTACAGGTTTTTCGAGATTTAGCTGATGGCAACTGTGAGGACACTGTTGAAAACAAGTTTGGGGGAGGTTTGTGCTTATTTTCGCATCATTTGCATCATACTTTGCATAAGCGCAAAACATTTTTTGAAAACCTATAAAAAAAATTTTAAAAATTAAAAAATAAAAATAAAAATATTTTTCTATATAAATAAGATAATAAAAGTTTAGATAGTGAAAAATTACATCCATGAGATTAGAAAAATTTAAGAAAACCTAGAAAATTAGAAGTTTTCTTATACGAACTAGTAATAAGTAGTTATGAGCCGTTGTCCCAAAGGTTAGTAAGATGAAGGAAGTCACTAATCTGAGGATAAAAATAAGTCTGAAAAATAGTTTTTATTCTGGAAGTCGAATATTTTGAACGTTGATACCCTGCTATTCGCACTTACACACGTCTTGAAGCCCGGAATAGTAGAGGATACCTTAAAATGCTCTTGTCTAAAAACCGATGTATGAAGGAAATAAATAAAAAAATGAATAAAATATAAAATGGTGAAAAAAATGAACACTGGTTTTGTTATCGCCAAGGCAGCAATAAAAAAATATAGCGAGGGTGTCTCTTCACCTAGTGCCCTAAGGCCAACTTGTCTGAGAGTCACTGCTAAGCCTTAGGTGGTGCAAGACGAGTAAAAACACCAAATAAGTAAGCACATGAGTAATCGGTCGGTTAGTACCTAATGAAGTATTAACGGTCGCATGAAAGTGTGTGAGCAAATTCATCTAAATATTCATTAATTAAAAAGTACTGAGGCTGATGGGCAAGAGTATGATAGCTTGAATTGAATTCTCCGGGTGTAGGGATGTTTATTACACACACGCAGGATTATATGATCGATGTTTGGAAGAAAGATAGGAATGAAGAATAAGACGATGTTTTATTGAGGGAGGACGTGATTTCTGACATTTTTTCATGACAATTAAGATAGGGCTCATGACAACCGAAAAGCTAGTTTAGTTGGAAACCCTAATTTTCAAGGCTTTTCTTTTACAATTCTTTTCTTTAAATGTAATATTCATGATCTTCCTTTTATTATTGGATTTTGTGGGTGCAATCTGCTGAAAACCCTCAGGAGACAATACTCCTCCGACTAGGGACACCTAGAGGTTTAAAGGCTTGTTGCACGTGCTCAGTGCAATCGTGTTGCCTACGAAAGTGTGCTAGTTAGTTTTTATCTTTCTTTATTTTCTCCTTCTCTTTTTAATAAGTTCGATCGAGATGATCGAAAATAAGTTTGGTGGAATTTGATCAGTCGAAAATACTGTATTTTTAACACGACAATTTCCCTATCATTTGCACTCATCTAGAAGTGTTCGGTATTCATATTGCACATATTAGCAAAACATCTCTGAAATACCAGATTGCATGTGTTAGACTTTAAACCGGCACTTTTAGGGAAATTGTGTGTTTATCATGGCATCACACCATTCTTGTATAGCGCAACTCTTGTCTTGAAGTCTGTGCAGGAAATTGCAGAAACCGAGCCAAAATTATGAAAACAGTGCTGATAAAATACGCCAACTCAAAGGCTAAAGATCTGGAAGTGATACAGAAAGCCAAATACAATTTAACATATCATACAAAGGCCCAATTGTCAGCCCAAAGCACCAGAAGAAGATTCAAGCCTAAAGGCTTCCAAACCGCCGCGAATCCGCGGCGGGAGCCCGCTTTGCGCCGCGGATCCGCGGCGTGATGACGTCATCAGTGATGTGGTTTTTTCCCATGTGCTTAATGATAACGGCCAAGCTTCCAGAAGACCCCAAAAACTCCACGTGGCTCATCTAAAAGGCTCTCTTAACAAACTTTTGGAGGGAAAATTCAAATTTGAAATCCTAAATCTAGGGTTTGGAGTTCTATAAAAAGGAGCCTAGATCTCGGGTTGAGGTTGTTCAAGAATTCATCGATCTTCTTCCACCCACAAGTTGAGTGACACAACTTGTGCCTCAAACCCTAACCCTAATTCCAATTCAAAATTAAGATCAAGATCTCGAGTACCATTCAAGCAAGAGAGCCTTGATTAGTGTATCAAAAACTATCTGTTACCGCAATCTAGAACGGCGTCGCATGAAGCTAGCCGGTGAATACGGGTCGGTCCACAGAGATGTGTAATTTTCCTAAGTGTTCTTACGAGTTGATTCTAAGTGTTGTTTGGTTTTGTTTTAATTGAATCTAAAAATAAGTTATATGATGATAAAGAAACTTGCTAGGGTTAGGTCAAAGGTGGGGTTTGGTAAGATTTGATGACACGCCTCTTTCAATGCCCTAAATGAAATCTTTTAGAAGTTATAGCAACTATTAGAAAAAGGGATTAGGATGATTCGTTTCTTCCTCTAGATCCTTGTCCGTCCTTTCCTAATATTTGCTCTAACCTTCATGGAAGACATGCATGTCCGGTCTTTTATACTACGGTTTCACCGTTACCTCGTGGGTAGGGTGCCGTAGGGAGCGGATCATGCATGCGTGCATGAAGTTCTAGTTATGAAAAATAATTGGGCACGAAAGAGATGAGAGATCTTCATCTCTCATTCCCTCCCTTATTCCTAACCCTAACAAGCGAGAAATTTACTCGCTCATTAGGGGATTTATTAAAAACATCTTTTTGAGATTCATTTTTAGATCTATTGGATTAATTTCCTACTGCAGTTTTAAGAGATTTTATACTAGGATTAACTAAGGCAAAAGATTAATTTAATCTAAGGCAATAATTTAAACTATAAACTAAAGCAGGAATTAAAAAAAAGACTTACAGAAATGATGCTCTTTAATCCTCAAAAGAATCTGAATTTTATTTCTTGGAAAGAGGCATCCCTAATACAATCTCTAGAATACATTTTATAGGGAATGGGAAAAATTAGGGTTACAATTGTCACATATGTGCTATTATAGATATACCCCCGAAAAATCCCAACAAAACCACCGACGCACCGCCAGAAGAAATCTGCACCAACACGTGCATCAGATGGCCGCGGAACCTCGGGAAATGTGGGGGTAGGGCCGCGGTTCCGCGGCAGTTTAGTGAGATCATTTGCTCAATTTTTGTGGGCTTGATCTTGATGCTTTGGGCTTTCTATTTCTATAGTTCTTTTCTTCATTTGGCTTCTGTGTTTTCTCCAGATCTTTCAGTGAAACTTGTAATGACCTTTTAACCGTTCACTTTGACATTTTGGACCTTGCATTGCCTTGTACAATTGTGAATTGTTCTTCGTCTAGGCTTGACTAGAATCCTTCTACTTGTGGGTCAAAAGTCTCTCTTTTGTATCATCTTTTGTCTTTTTCACTGTCTTCGCTCCAAGAACCTGTATCCTGTAATATGCAGCAGACATGCGTCAAAAGCACCTGTTTATTTATAAAACGCATAAGAATGGGGAATATAAAATGCAATATTATGATATGAACAAATACCCCCAAACTTATCTTTTGTTTGTCCTCGAGCAAACTTATTATTCTTGATAAAACCTAACCGCACTTTCGCAGGGAAACGCGATTGCACTGAGCTCGTGCAACAAGCCGTTAAACCTCTAGGTGTCCCTAGTAGGAGGAGTGTTGTCTCCTGAGGGTTTTCAGCGGATACTACCCACAAAATCCTATCAATTTGGCTTTTTCGACTTTTGTTCTCCAATTAGGGTTTCTAACAAGGAATTCTATTATCTTCGACTCATAAATTATCCACCCATATTCTTCACACTTCCTCATCATTTAACTTAAAATTATATATGTTCTGTAGACTTACTTAGATTTTGGCATCTCTTAAGTTTTCCTTCTAGGGTTCCATCTCCACTTAGGAATTTCTATCAACTCTACTAAAGATACAAGTTCTATTCTTCACTCATTTCTCTCATCTAAACTCCAATCACATATCCCCACGTGTGTGTATAAATCGCCCCTACACTTGGAAATTCAAATCAAGCAATCATACTCTTGTCCGTTGTCCAAAGTACTTATTAGTAGGTGAATTTTTAATTGAATTTTGCTTACACATCCTTCATGCGACCGTTAATACTTCTTGAGGTACCAACAACCGATTACAAGATATGTTTGCACTTTAAAGCGTAATTCCTAGTCTTGCAACACCTAAGGCTTTTAGCAGTGACTCCCAAACCAGTTGGTCTAAGGCACTAGGTGATGAAGCACCCTCGCTAAATATTTTTCTATTTTTGCAGCCTTAAGTAATCACAAAGACCAGTGTTCATTTTTTTCTTTATTCACACATTTTTTTTCTTCGTACTAAGGACTTTTAGACAAGAGCATTTCAAGATCTCTTCTACTATTCCAAGTTTCAAAGTGCGTGATTGTGCAAATTGTAGGGTATACATTTTCAGAATCTAGACTTAAGCTAGGAATTATTTTTCAAACTTATACTCTAATAAAAATATCAATAATTTTCCTCTGCTTTGACTTAGCCCAAGAAGTGAACTCAAAATTTGCCTATTTCTAAATAAACTACAAAGACATATACTTTCTACCGCTAACCTTTAAGGAAGATTATCTTAAGGATTTTTAATTTCCTACGTCTAAGATCTAGTTGTTCCTATCTAGTTAACCTATCTGTCAAACTCTAGTCAAATAAGCCAAAATTGAATACAATAATTTTTATAATATTTAAAATTTTCAAATTTTTTCTGTGTTTTCAAAATAAGTATGCAAATGCAAAAATATGTAAAAATGAGTGCGAAGGAAGAAGACGTACCGAGCATACCCCCAAACTTAAACTGGACAGTGTCCTCACTGTCATGCTACACCAAGTGGGTCGATAATGTCGGCACTCCCCAGTTTATTTATTTATAATTTTTTTTATTTTATTGTTAAAAGAAAAACAAAAATATATACAGAAAGGCCCCCCTAAACTTCAGTGAAACAAAGTTAGACATTACTGCCAGACTTTGCATAGACCAAACATCAACACCAACCAGTCGAAAAATTTATCTGTAAAGATTGTCGGTTGGTGGAAGAACATGTTGTACCGATCCAAAAAGAATTGGGGAAGATAGGAGTGATGGCAGGGAAAGTATGGAAGTGAATAGATATGATGTGGTGATGAATCAAAACGAGAATGAGAATGATCAGCAATCAGTGGAATATTGGTATTCTCATAACTTATTAAAAGAAATGGGGGTGGTTCAACTTCTAAAAGAGGAGGTTGACTAACCACAATATCCCCAAGATATTTCTGTGGATCCGTTATTGACTTGGCATCATCCATCATTTGCATATGATATTCAATTATGAGGGAACTAATCTCCTCGATGTCCGCCATAGTCCAACCGAAAACTTGCCGCCTATCTTGTAAGACCTTTAAAATGGCGTTCTCTTGCTCGAAGGCTAAAGAGGATGATATTATAATGGGAAAGGTCTCATTCTCACCTATGTAAGCATATTTAAGGTGAGACGGCAAAGGCATGAGCTCGAGTTTCTGAGGCGAAAGAATCATAGGTAAAATTGGGGAATCTACCTCGAACTCGAAGGACTCTACCACAGGTTCGAAATCACTGCAAACAACCGATTCGGATGGTTCAACTAACTCATCCAAAAATTCAAAAGACTCATATTCGGGCTGTGGGTCTTCATCATCCGAAAAAGTGAAACATTCATAATCAATATCGGTTGTGTTAACTGTGTAGGCTTAAGGAGGGACGCACTAGTGGCGTTAAAACTGTTCTCATCAAACAAGAAACTTTCAAACTCGCAGTCCTCCTGTGTGATTTCGTGAATAGAGCAAACTTCTCGTGTACTAGTATTAGGCACGGGGGGCAGACTTCCTGACTTGTAAATATTGAACTCACTAGACGTCTTCCCGAAGGATAGAGTCATGGAGCCATTGCGACAGTTTATTACGGCATTGGAAGTGGCCAAAAATGGTCGACCGAGGATCACCGGAATTTGGTTCCGTGAGTTAGCAACTGGTTGTGTATCCATAACAATAAAATCAACAGGGAATATGAACTCCCCAACTTTGATCAACACATCCTCTAGCTCACCCCTTGGATGGGTGATTGATCGATCAGCCATTTGGAGAGTACAGTGGGTGGGCTTAAGCTCTCCAATGCCTAATTGCTCGTACACAGAATAAGGTAGCAAATTGACACTAGCACCAAGATCTAGTAGTGCTCTATTGATGTTCTTGTCTCCAATTGTTATCGAAATAGTAGGACAACCGGGGTCCTTGTGCTTTTGGGGTAAAGAATTGACAAGAGCATCGCTAATAGCACTAGCCACAAAAACTTTCTTTGGTACTTGTGACTTCCTCTTTTTGGTACATAAGTCCTTTAAGATTTTTGCATATGAAGGAACTTGTTGGATTGCATCCAAAAGAGGGATATTTATGCTAATCTGTTTAAACAGCTCAACAATCTTCTCCATTTGTGGAGTTGGTTTATTGGATCTCAACCGGTTTGGAAAAGGAGCATTTTGAAATGTTGTTGAGTCCAATTTTTGCGGATCAGATTGTTGAGTTGGAACGGAACCCCGTGTAGATGTGTTCATGTTGTGAGAAGTGGGTCCGTTCGAGCTAGAAGGAATAGAGCCTTGTGAATGATGGAGAACATGCTCTAACGAAGAAGAAGAAGGTGAAGAAGAACCACCGGCAGGGGTGTGATCGTGAATACCCACATTGTTTTGCAACATTTTTCCCGATCTCAACGTGGTCACAGCGTTTACGTTATGAGTTTGCTGTTGATATGCAGCATGTGCGTGACCGGGGTTGGACAGTGGTTGAGATGGGAGCTTTCCTTTTTCGCGCTCGCTCAAAGCTGCATTGAGTTGTGTAATTTGTGCCTCAATAGATTTGATGATTTGATCGTGTGAGGCACTGTTTTGCACCAAAGATTGAATAGAAGTCTCTAGTCTTGCTGTAGACTGTGTAGATTACTTTAGGAATGCATCTAGACTTCTTTCGAGCGAGATAACATTTTCATTATTAGGTTGAACAAAATTGTTTGGCGCGTAAGAATTATTAGGCACAAAATTGTTCACTTGATTAGGGTAAGGTTGCTGTTGGAAAGGTTGTTGAAATTGAGTTTGTGGGGATGCTTGTTGTTGTTGTGGAGGAGGCCCTTGAAAATTGTTATTTCCTTGGAATTGTTGATTTTGGTTCCAAGCGAAATTTGGATGACTCCTCCACCCCGGATTGTATGTCGAAGAGTATGGATCGTTTCTCTGTCGTTGCTGAAAGGCAGCATTGACTTGATCCTGTCCTTGAGTCGATGCATTGTAAGGACACTCTTCGGTGAGATGTGATGGAGCCGAACAATAAGCACAAACAGTTCGTGGAGGCATAACAGGAGCAGGAGAAGACGATGAGATTTTGGTCTCAATCGCTTCTAGCTTTTTCGTAAGAGCGGCCATCTCGGCCTTCATAGCAATCGACATCTCTACCTGATGTATGCATGTTCTAGATTGACCACTAGAAGAAGATGATGTGGTCTTGGAGCTCTCCCACTGAATTGTTTGTTCACTAAGATCCTCAAGAAACTGCCACGCTTCCTCACTAGACTTGGAGAGAAAGTGACCTTGACAGATGGTTTCTAGCAACTGCTTCGTTGCCGAGTTCAATCCCTCGTATAATGTTTGGCAAAATTGCCAACTTTCGATCCCATGATGAGGGCATTGAATGAGTAGGTCTTTGAATCTCTCAAAACACTTCCAAAATGGTTCGGAAGGAAGCTGTGAAAATTGTATAATCTCATTACGGATTCTAGCAGTTTTGTGATGAGGATAGAACTTTTTAAGAAAACCTTTCACAAACTCATCCCAATTTCTAATGGAATGTGATGCGGTGCTGTATAGCCACTTCTCGGCTAGGTCACATAAGGTAAAAGGAATGACCCTTAGCCTTATAGCGTCATCACTTAATTGGGTCGTTTTCATCATAGCGCAAACATTTTGGAATTTATTGATAAAGATATATGCATTTTCAGATTCCAAACCATGAAATTTTGGCAGCATATTGATGAAATGTGGTTTTATTTCAAAATTGTCCCTATTTGCCGGTGGGGGTGAAAGACGGGTAGGTAAAGAAATGCGGACAGGGTAGAAGAGATCCTGGAGCGCAACTCGTGCGGGCGCTTCAACAGGCGGTTGATTCGGGTTATTCGCACCTAACGGAAGTGGAATCATTCCCGTCGGTAAGGTATCGTTGGGATTGTATCCCGACATGCCTTCGGAAGAAGAAATTGAAGGAGGAGGTAAGGAAGTGGACGGAATTTCGACTTCGGTGTCGAAAGGTTCGTCGGTCGGAACTAACGAAACACAGACTAATCGGGCGCTAGTGTCCCTAGTCCAAAGTGACATACACTAAAAGGGTAGTATAGTCAGAAAAAAAATGAAAGACAGAATGTGGAGGTAAGATAACGTCAATGAGAGGAAGTGGTGTAAGTGAGGTGCAAGTTTCCTTTAGCGACAAGTTGCAAGTTTTGAAAAGATTTTTCTTTTTTTTTATTTATGTATGTGAGAGTTTTGCAAAGAGATTTTTGAAAAGAGACTTGAGACGCAAACGTGATCAACCACACATGCACAATCAGGCCTAGATCTAGGCTCACCTAGGTCAGCTAAACAGCTCCTAACTAGGGCTAAAAATAGGACCTCAAACCGCCTCTTCACCGTTAATTGCGGCCAGGTAAGTGCCAGGTAAGTGGGAAGGAACCACAGTAGTGGGCCTAATTAATAACCACTAGCCTTTGACACACTTGCCTAGACACCGCAAAGTCAGGTTAGGATAAACGGTCGATGCCTATACTAGTCCTTTTTCCTATTGAGATCGAAGTCCTTAAGGCTGAGCCTAGTATTTTTTAATTAATACTGGTCAATGCAAATACTTTAAGTGCTTTCTAGGGTCCTGGGAAGGGTGATGAAATCCCCACCCAATCTGAGTTTGGTCAATAGCCCCTTAAAGTCCGATTAAATTATGCAAAACATTAAATTCACTTGCAATCAATTGTTTTCAGCGCGGCGCAAAGAAACCTGCAGAAAATCTGTTATTGAGAAGGGGGAAGAAGATTTTTAGAGCAAAGAATTCCTGCAGAAAATTTCACAAGAGATATATGGAGGTTGGCAGAGGGGAGAATTAGGAACAAACCGACAAATTTTGAGGAGCTGATGTGGCCAACTTGCGGCGGAACCGCGGTGTGGGGCCTACTTATGCCGTGGAAACACGGTCTGTAGGAGGGATCATTCTCTGAAAAAAATTGCACTATTCTGTTATCAAATTTACCCTCTGTTCTGATGTGCACTTTTCTGATTTGCCCTTTGTAAATTTCCAGATCAGAGATTCTTCGCTGTTCCTGCAAGATTCAAACAATAAAACCCTTTAAACAGATAAAAATTGATAAAATATTTTTGTACTTTTTCTATTTTCATATTTTTATGATTTTTTAAAATTTATATCAACCCGAAATTACACAAAAGAAATTTTACGCCATCCCCGGCAACGGCGCCATTTGATTAGTGTATCAAAAACTATCTATTACCGCTATCAAGAACGGCGTCGCATGAAGCTAGCCGGTGAATATGGGTCGGTCCACAGAGATGTGTAATTTTCCTAAGTGTTCTTACGAGTTGATTCCAAGTGTTGTTTGGTTTTGTTTTAATTGAATCTAAAACTAAGTTATATGATGAAACTTGCTATGGTTAGGTCAAAGGTGGAGTTTGGTAAGATTTGATGACACACCTCTTTCAATGCCCTAAATGAAATCTTTTAGAAGTTATAGCAACTATTAGAAAAAGGGATTAGGATGATTGGGAAGAAACGAAGTTTCTTCCTCTAGATCCTTGTCCGTCCTTTCCTAATATTTGCTCTAACCTTCATGGAAGACATGCATGTCCGGTCTTTTATACTACGGTTTCACCGTTACCTCGTGGGTAGGGTGCCGTAGGGAGCGAATCATGCATGCATGCATGAAGTTCTAGTTATGAAAAATAATTGGGCACGAAAGAGATGAGAGATCTTCATCTCTCATTCCCTCCCTTATTGCTAACCCTAACAAGCGAGAAATTTACTCGCTCATTAGGGGATTTATTAAAAACATCTTTTTGAGATTCATTTTTAGATCTATTGGATTAATTTCCTACTGCAGTTTTAAGAGATTCTATACTAGGATTAACTAAGGCAAAAGATTAATTTAATCTAAGGCAATAATTTAAACTATAAACTAAGGCAGGAATTAAAAAAAAGACTTACAGAAATGATGCTCTTTAATCCTCAAAAGAATCTGAATTTTATTTCTTGGAAAGAGGCATCCCTAATACAATCTTTAGAATACATTTTATAGGGAATGGGAAAAATTAGGGTTACAATTGGTCGCATATGTGCTATTACAGATATACCCCCGAAAAATCCCAACAAAACCACCGACGCACCGCCAGAAGAAATCTGCACCGACACGTGCATCAGATGGCCGCGGAACCGCGGCAAATGTGGGGGTAGGGCCGTGGTTCCGCGGCCGTTTAGTGAGATCATTTGCTCAATTTTTGTGGGCTTGATCTTGATGCTTTGGGCTTTCTATTTCTATAGTTCTTTTCTTCATTTGGCTTCTGTGTTTTCTCCAGATCTTTCAGTGAAACTTGTAATAACCTTTTAACCGTTCACTTTGACATTTTGGACCTTGCATTGCCTTGTACAATTGTGAATTGTTCTTCGTCTAAGCTTGACTAGAATCCTTTTACTTGTGGGTCAAAAATCTCTCTTTTGTATCATCTTTTGTCTTTTTCACTGTCTTCGCTCCAAGAATCTGTATCCTGTAATATGCAGCAGACATGCATCAAAAGCACCTGTTTATTTATAAAACGCATAAGAATGGGGAATATAAAATGTAATATTATGATATGAACAAGCCTTCAACCTTTAGAACGCGACGCCGGATTTCATCGGAGCAATAGATCCAAGAAGATCCGCGACTCAAGGAGCCGAGCGAAGCCGAAATCGACGATCTAGTTCCTTCCTTTTGTAAATTCAAGAGAGTTGTAACGAAATTTGTCGATAAATAAAGGTGAAATTTCTATATCTTGCTTATCTTTTGATTCAACATTATGATTCGATCTCAATTTGTGATTGCGTTTGTTATCATGATGTTTGAGTAAAACTCCGCTCGTATAGGAGTTGTGACGATCAATAGAATGATGATGATTTAGACACTTTTACAATTCTTAAATCCTATAACGATTGTAAATTCTTGTGAATCAAATGATCAATGACCTAGTTTCGAGATGATCCTTTCTTGATTGTGTTCACTCGAAACTAGGGAACAATGATTGATCATTTGATTAACTAGAAGCTAGAATTTGAATGAGATTCATTGAAAAGACAAAGGATAAGACGAGGAAACCCTGGCTTCTTCGCAAAATCCTTAACCTCGATGAATTATCATCGATCTAGTATCAATTAGTTAATGGATAAGAATATGAAATCGTTAGATCTCATCACATCTAAAGATCCGATCTACTCCTACGAGCTACGCTTCGAATCTTGATTGTTGGTGGAAAATCATCCCAAATTATCACTCCTTGATTTTAATGCTTCTCTTTCTTGAAATGCAATTTTATAAATCATGAATTGTTTTCTTTTCTTTTCCTTAAAGTTTCGACTCATCTAATTCGAAACACGAACGATTACACTTTCCCTGTGGACGATCCGCAGTTACTAACGCGCTACATCCGACACCGTTATTGATTGCGGTCAAATAATTTTTGGTTGTGATTTCTATACAATTTTCCAACATACACAATCGAAAATCGTATTTTCAATCATCCCACACAGAGGGTTTCCCAGTTTCGGGCGAAACGAGTAGAGGTCGTATGGTTTTTACGACAGGGTTCGATCACATACGTGTACTTGTGCGCGTGTGATGTTCGGGCGGAAAATACTAGTGGGCTTTGGTTTAAGCCAGATCCTAGTATTTGATTATTGGATTAGCTTCGTCTCATTATATTCGTGTTTCTTGGAACACGGATGCGGGTATGTATATACGGATGAGAGGAGTATAGAAGGAGACTTCTCATTAGGGTTTTGACCATTGACTTGGTCAAAACAATTATGAGAAAAGGAAAAGTATTTGTTATTTTTGATAAATGATTTTTGGTAGCATGGCTACTTATGTTGACCACTTGATTTGGATTGACTTGTTGACCATAGATATTTTGTGAGCTATTTTTGACCATAGATATTTTATGAGATATTTTTGTGAGATATTTTCCATGTCATGTGGTCATATATATTAGCCATTCTATTATTTATAATCATTATTACAAATACATTTTCTCTCTTAAAAGCTTGCTCTCTTCTTCTTCCTCTCTAACCCTAGTGTCTCATGAGTTGAGAATCAAGAGTTTAGTGAGATAAGCTAATCATAATCACACTCTACTCATTCTAGGTCACTTAGTCTAGCACCCCAAGTGATCTAGTTGCCTCATCTTGGAGGTTTAGCTTAAGGTTGGAACTCTCGGGTGGATCTTCTACTACTTCAAGAAGCCGACGAGGAGGTGATTTCCATTTCCACTCCAAGGAGCTTGCAAGGAGAGGGAGGACAGCGGAAAGAAGAGGACTTGGAACTTTAGCTATAATTTTCTTACCGAGTAGATAATACCTCTAGTTAGTTTGTTAGTTATGGTTTAGCAAAGATCTTGTGTTCAAGTCGATGTTACCTTATTTGTAAAATTCGTTTTTTACCCGTTCCGCCTCCCCGCAAACCCGTGGGGTGAGTAACGTCAACTTACAGATGGGATCGGAAGACGAACTTTCGTTGAGTGGTGTTTCCCCCAATCAGAGCAAAACTCTGTTTGAATTTCAAAAATTCAAAAATTGAAACAACGCTTCAAATTCCTTGCGCTGCGCGCAACGCGCCACGTGTCAAAAGCTGATACGTAAGCGCAGCGCCTAAGGCAGTGCACCCAATCAGAGCAAGGCTCTATTTAAAACAAAATTAAAAGAAGCAACGCTTCAGATGATTTGCGCTCAGCGCTGCGCAACGCGTGTCAGCGCAGTTGCGCTGCGCCCTGCGCTGCACGACGCGTGTGCGCAGTTGCGCTGCGCCCTGCGCTGCGCGACGCGCGATGCGTGTCGGTGCAGGTGCGCTGCGCGACGTGTGTCAAGCGCAGGTGCGTTTGCGCCAAACAGAATTAAAATTCCAGTAAAATCTTTCTGTTCTTGTTAAAACAAGAAGATTGTCTTCTGTAAAACAGAAGCCCTTGGATCAAATATCTAAAGGTAAGGAAAAATCCCTAAATCACTCAGAGAATGATCTCTTTAACTAATTTAACAAATTAATTGGCACTATATAAAGGCCCCTAGACCCTAATTCTAAAACAGAGGGACAGAAACACAGAAACAGATAAAGAACTCCTCTAAAGAATTTTGAGAAGAACTCAAAAAGAGAAAAAGGTAAACCCTTTGAATAAAAAAGAAGAATTTCTTCTGAAAACATCATTGATCTAAGAACAAGATCAAGGATCTTCAATAAAAAATAGTAATAACGAAGGCATTGCCTTTTGGATGAACCATTGGTTCTGGAATCTTAAAAGATTCTTTTCTTGAATCCAAAATTGGATCAAGATTTTAAAACAGTGCCTTGCACTTGTAAATCTGCTCTGTTGCGCTCTCGGGTTGGCGCAAGCCACCAGAGAGCGCCACGTGTCAGCTCCAGAACAACTTGCGCTATGCGCTTTTAAAATAGAGTATTGCTCTCTGAAATTGGCGCAACTCACCAGAGCGCGCCACGTGTCAGCAGCGCAACAGCGCGACGCACTGGCGCAGCGCACTGTGCTTGCGCTCACCGGAGCGTGACACGTGTCACGTCCACATGCGCTTGCGCTCACTAATTGGCGCAAAATGCCTGATAGGCCACATGGCCACTGTCAGGTAATTAATGCACTGCATTATTGAAAGGAAGGGCTGAGCCCAATTAAAAAATGCCTAACAGGTCTAATAAAATGCCATGCATTATTTTTTTTTAAAAGGGCAGAGCCCAAGCAAAGGTCTGTCAGACCAAAACAGATGCTCTGCATCATAAATAAAGGGACATGGCCCAAATCAAATAGGCCTTACAGGCCAAAATAAAATGCAGTGTATTATTAAACAGGGGCAAAGCCCTGGCACAGGCCTAATAGGCCAAAGACAAATAAAAACGTTGATCATCTTCAGCTGAACTTAGCCCAATTATGGCGATAAGTCCTCAAATTAAATTGACTGAGCATGACTGCTCCCTTAAATCAATTTACATCCGGTTCAAGGGTACATCTCCGAACTCCTATGACACCTATCATTGTAATCCTTCAACGACGTCAGAGAGGTGACGGGTCCCGACAACCGCACATCGATACGGACTGTGAGGTCCTTAAACTCATAGACTTAAGCGTCCTTAAACCAAGATACGGACTGTAGGGTCCTTAAACTCATGGACTTAAGCGTCCTTAAACCAAGATACGGACTGTGGGGTCCTTAAACCCATAGACTTAAGTGTCCTTACACTCACGGACTAATGCGTCCTTAAACTAATACCGCGTTCCCAAACAGGAACAATGGACCACCACGTCCCTAAACTGGAACATGGACCACTATGTCCCTAAACTGGAACAATAGATCCCTCAAATGCTCTTTTGTCGGATATAAAACGATCATGTTTAAGTTGATCTTAGCCTCAAATACGGCTAACGTATCCTTAAACCTTTAAACAGACTTTAGTCCCAAATTGGACTATAGACCCCCCCAATCAACTTTGGTTCAAGGGTACATCTCTGAACTCCTCTGACATCTGTCGTTGTAATCCTTCAACGTCGTCAGAGAGGTGACAGGCCCCGATGGCCATGCATGCAATGGACCACCATGTTCCTAAACTGGAACGGATCTAAACGATCCCATTAAGTTGATCTTAGTCTCAAATAGGACTAACGTATCCTTAACAAACGTTTGAGTTGATCTTAGCCTCAAATATGGCTAACGTATCCTCAAACCAAAACCCCAAACCCAAATCTAAGTAAATACGGATTTGGACTAATCCAAGTCCTACGGGCGACGGCATAACCTAGTCTCCGTATACAATCCACGGGCATCCACAAACAAAACAAACACACACGACACGAAGTGAAATTCTGGAGAAAGAGAAAGTTGTTACCGTGATGCGGTAGCGTAATTAACTGCAGGGGCTTGCGCCTGTAGGGAAGAGTGTCCCCACAATGAAAAACCCCTCAAGTGAGGGGGAATCTGACGAAGTCTGCTACATCGGCCGCATCCGTCTAAACCTCCAATACACGGTGCCATAAATCAACTTGGCATCTTCGTAGGGGTGGACGGATAAAACCAAATAGCATCTGCCCCGAATCTCAGGCAAGACGTCTTCACGTCGCGCCGCCATTCGGAGGGGAACAGATTCTGGCATGCCTGGTAGGAACTTTTTCTCTTTCCACTCTACACTTCATGTGTCGTCTTCGCGAACGAATCGCGGTTTGTAAACGGTTGCCCTAGGGTTTCAAGTTACTAAAATTTGGTCTCTTGCTTGACGCAGCAATCAAATAGCAATGGCGTCTAACTGCTCAATCTGCTCCAAATGCAACTGCAACCGACGCTCCACCTCACCTGGAGGCGTATCCTATAGGCCTCAAGCGGCCTCCGTCCTTGCTATGCCGGTATAACAAGTGACTCAGGCTACCACCGGCCTGTTCTTCGGGACCATGCTCCCGCCAGCAAGCTTCACCATTCCAGTGCCCATACCGGAAGCGCAAAAGAAGTCGGTCTTCGATCGGCTCACTACCACCACGGCCCCTTTCAACGGGTCGTCCAATATCAAGCCGGCAGCCTCTGTCTTTACCAGGCTGAACCAGAACTCCGATGGGCCCGCCAAGAAGTCCATGAACCCTGAAGTGGCCATCCCGAGGAAGATGGCCACCTCTGCTCCTGAGGTCGTCAAGGCGGCTTCTCCTGTTAAAGAGTCAGTCTTTTCAAGGCTGACTATTCTGGCTCCTGTTTTTGCTCGAAGGTCTGTCTTTGACAGATTGGATACCGCTACTGAAAAGACAACATCAGTCTTTGGGAGGCTGGCACCAGCGGTGCCTCATTTAGACAGGGGGCGAAACGAAACTATCCCCATCGCCGGACCAGCCCCAACAGCTCGTCACGCTCGACGTCGCCACTGGCGCCGAGTAAGGAAGGCCGGGGGCAACTCCCCCTTTGGGTTAACTCCACCGGCTCAAATGGTGGAAGATAATGCTGCTGTTCCAACTGGGAACAGCTTTGAACCGCTAAGCAGGGTACGCAAGAACTATCACGTCCCGAAAGTACGGAACATGACCGGCACTTAGGCTACGAACGTCTCAAGGCGTACGTGCTCTAAGTAAGCCGAGCCCAGAAATCCAAACCAAGAAGAGTAGTAGAGTGTAGAAAAACCATTTTAAATCATCCAGTTACAACATAATATACAACGCCTAAAGGCGAGGATCACAACAGAAAAGGAAACTCAACAGCATGAAACTCAGAGAAATATAACGTGCGAATATAAGGTCGAAAGAATAAACAACACTGGTCTCTATCTCAAATAAGTACATGTTTGGTTGATGGAACTTCTAGATACAACTGAAATATAATATACAATGTATAATGATGGATACGATATAATAAACCCACCTACTAGCAAGTCACCCGAAAGGAACAGTGCCCGCAAAGCCGTAGTGAAACCCGTACGGCAACACCTGCAAGAAACTGGGGCACAACGGGGGTGAGTTGCCAACTCGTGAGTAGAAAAAAGATCTACGAACAGAAAATCGCATGTATGACGCAATCCTAGGTCATACGATCATAATATATATAATCCTCAAATATATAACCAGCATTGTATAACAATGGCTAGGGTAACTATCTAACCCAAATATAATCCCATATGCCCGTGCCAGTGCTCAGGTAGCAAGGTATCATATGAATGATGTATGAATGCATGAAACAGAATGCATGTACTGAAGAAAACTGCTTTCATAAATTTGTGAGATTTCTGTATTTTTAAAACGAGGTATCATAATGAAATCAGCATAAAACAGTGCCTAGTATCGGCACAAAACATAAATCTTAATAATCGATATCTCTGTATCACAATCTCTGTACCTCAATATCTCAAAATCTCAATGTCTCAATCATCATATCTAGGGCGCCGTCAGTCCAGATCGGCCCCTACCATCCATCTCAAGACCACGACGGTATCCTCTGGATATCTGACGCGTCGGGTAATATCATCGGTCGGTTGTGCTCCCCTGCCAGGCTCAACGCCATCTCCTGCGATCTTCTTGTCCCGGGGTACCGTACCGGGCCCACTATGTACCCGAAACGGTTCATCCGCCTCCTCGAATCGGGTCTCGAAATCCATCAGCAAAACTCATGGTGGACGACTCATACATCATGGGAAAATCGCATTTTATTTAAAAAGAGTGAAAGCAGTTATATATGTTTTGCGGTTTTCCTCCAAATCCAGGAAATATCATGGAAATCCGAATCATCAATAGCATGTAAACCATGAATATAAGCATGAGAATCCATGAATGCAGCATATAATGAATAACAATATGCATGATGTGACAAGTAATAACTACAATGTCAAGCTGGCATATAAGGCAAGCATACTAATATCATGTCACTACTTGCTAACAAGCTAAATCAAGAAATAACATTTTCTAAGTGTTCGTGACATGGCAATTACCGATGAAGATGTGTGTGCGCCGGCAAATAAGTGTATGTGGTACATACGCATCATCGGTAATGATGCTGGTGTCCTAACAGCATGATATCAATAATGGAATATGAATCACAACAGTATGCGATGCAGAGCAACAATAATAAAGTGCGGGAGCTGAATACTAACAAAATGATGGCTGAACTGCATCTAATGTCATAAGAGTCACTTATAAGGCTGAGCTAAAGCTAACAGTAGGTAAGGAAAACCGCCTAACCTCTGAGTCGATACATTTATATATATATATAGTCGGTGATCCCGCCTCGATAATATCACATCCGATACCATATCTCTATAATCAGTAATTCCCAAATCAAGAGTGCAGATCAAACATCAAATTACAGCTCGTACGTAAATCCGTTGTACGGCATCCCCAAATCTGGGTACGGGTCAATATCACATTCGTCATATCATTCATCTGGTATCCTCTATATCAAATATCATAATCTGGGTACTGACCTACGTCTAGTACAATGCTAACATCATTACTATAATCAAGATCTGACTACTGATCGACAGTCTCGTATAAATCGATATCATCAGCACATATCACAAGAAGTATATATATATTGCCCAATGCGGCCTATCATAAATATCTTGTCATATTATATCATATCTCGTAACATAATCACATGTCGATCATCTTATATATATTACTATGCACATGGCATCGTCATCCAAGACCCGCTATCATATCAGGACGTATCTCAAGTACAAATCCTGCCCTATCACCGATATCATAATCTCAGATCAAGTATCATCGACTCATCTCAATCTCAAGTATCATCCTCAAATCCGTATGTGAACACGTGGTCCCATACCCATGTGAACACATATCTATATAGAATCCCGTCTATGCACATATGAAGTAAGGATGTATGCAAGTATGTATGTGTGGGAGTGCGTATGTGTAGTGCAGCCACTATTCTAGGTTTTCGCGACACTAAATCATCCAAGTCCATCAATTATCCATCCTAAACATCAATAATTTCCCAAACAACATATAATAATTATAGGTGTGTATACGCATCCGTATACATCACCACAGACTGCGGGGGTGCTATACGCCATCCACCCGACTTCTCCCCGTAGATATAAATCTACTCACCTTTCTTATGTGTGCCGGTGCCGATGTCTCCATTTGCATCTCCAACGCTCCGACGCCACATGGGGTACCTATAAGGATATCACACGCTAAAACATATGAAAACCATGTCGGAAACCAAAATGGTGCACGCTACGCCCATAGGTAAAAACCTGTAGCCTTGCGTGCAAACACAGCCAATGCTCACTGGTCGTTGGCGTTCAAACGCCACCCGACAGAAACGAATCACCAATTACCCAAAATACATACGAAAACACGTCGTAAATCATACGCCAACTCATGAAAATCAACCCAGATTCTAACCTAACTGGAATCAGTCAAAACGAGACATACCAGGGGTCAAGTTTACAGGTAAAAGAGTTGTGCATGCAAAACGAGGGGGTTACCTACAGCTCTGGCCGCAAATTGCGGCCAGAAGGAATAAAACTGCGGCCAGAAATGGGAGTTGGGGGCTAGGGCTTTGGGTGTTGGTTTCTACCAGCCTGCATATCTCACTGCCAAGTCAATTTTATTTTAGGAGGTCCGGGTTGATAGCAGTTTCTAGAAAGGTCAAAAAGTCGACAAAATTGCTAATTTACACTGATTCTAAACTTTCAGGTGATATACTGGAATCTGGGTTAGATCTAGGGTAAACTGGTCTCAACAGCACCTAATAAAGTTATACTAACAATCAAAACCAACTCTTGGCCAAATCTCACTCAAAATCACTAAACTAGCACTAAACTACATAGCTAACACTAAATTTTCAGCTAAACAACTATAACTTAGCAAGATAGGAGTTTGGGTTGCAAGATTATACCTCAAGGGTCCTAGAATGAAGGAGAAAGGGAGGAGGAGGAGGTGGGGAAGTGGGTTGCTGCTGCTGGGTTACTCCTGTTGCTGAAGCTGTTTTCCTTTGTTCCTGGAGCTGATGTTGTTTCCTGCTGCTGCCTGTTACTCTCTCTTTTTCTTAGTTGCTGTTTGCAGCAGCTACTGCAGGGGCTGGGGTTGTTTTTGTGGTGTGATGAAGTGTTGTAGTTGTGGTTTGATGATGATGTTGTGGGGTGTTGGTTGGAATAAAGTTGTTGCTGCTGTGGCTGATAAAAATATGGCTGAAAATGTGCTGATACTGTTTTATTGGTGTTGTGTTGGTGTGTTTATGATGGTGTGGTGTGAGTTGTGAGGGATGTAGCTGCTGATGTGTTGATATGGGTTGATGGTGTTGCAGCTGATGTGATGAAAATTGGGCTGATGTTTGTGCAGCAGCTGATGTTACTGATGTTACTGCTGCTAAATTGCTGATGTTTCTGATGGGTTGCTTTGCGGGACTGAAGTGTGCTGATGTGAGTGTGTAGGTATTGGGCCATGGTGTTAGGGGCTGGGGTGGTTGCTGATGCTGTTGATTATGGGGGCTGATGTGGGGGAAAGGGTTGTATTATGGTGGAGTGTGAGAGTGTGAGATGTGAGGGTAGGATGTGAGTGATGAGAGGGAGTGATATGAGTGAGAGGGGGTGTGAAGAGCACAAAGGGTAAAGAAGAAGGAGATGGATCATGGCACACCCTAACCACCTCTCTCTCTCTTTCTCTCCTACACAAGGTCAACTCCCATCCTAATCACCCTTAACAAAGCTAACCCTTAACTAACCCACTTAATTTAACCAAATGGTTCAATCCACCATGGTCATCTAAACATGGTTCAACCCTAGGCCACCATAATTCCAAAACATGAAACAAGTGCAACAAGTGTAGAAAATGATATGTGCACATTTTGCACAAAAGTCCAAAAATCCAATTTGCGATTTTCAATCGCAATTAACACTAAAATAGCATAGACTTAACCATAAAAACTCATAAATGGCATATTTCCACAAAATACCCTATTTTAAAATTTCCAAAATTTTCTCCGGAATTTTCACCATTTATCGATATTTAATTATACCGACTATTAATATATTCATTAAAAATTAATATTAAATTATGAAAATTCCTAAAAATAATATTTTATTTTTTTGAAATATTACAGTCTTCCCCCCTTAAAGAAATTCGGTCCCCGAATTTAAATTTAAACCCCCCCCCCAAATTCTAAAACATTTCAATAAAATGTCCAAGTCAACGGGGCTCCGAAATCATCAATATATAAAACACATCGTAGCGCAATATATGCGCATGAGTAACGAGCAGATAACTCGAAATCAAACTCTGTCAAGTATCTCGCAATCATCGGAGTCAAGGTGAAAACACGAATGCCAAATCCAAGACAAAACCGATATGCTAGAAATCGGAACTATACATGTAAATATATGAAGGAAATGCATGCCAAAATTCTTTAAAGTCGATGTACAATGCGCATAACACTGCACAGTGGCGGACGTCTTTATAAGAAAATAGCCATATACAATATATCTTTTGTTTAGTATGCACGATCCGCCGTTTTGAAAACAATTTAGAAGGGTTCCCTGTTTTAAACGTTTCGTGTCATATCGGACACGTATGTAAATAATGACTATAGCTCGCTTTTGGAAATCCCTTTGAAATCTATCAATGCATGCAAAACACACTCAGGTACTGTCATCTGACTAGTCCCGCTTAGTACGAAAACAAATCGCAATGTCATAAAAATGTACTGCTCCATAAGAAATCAATCCCAAAAGTGCATATGAAAACCCTGTGCGTCCGGTGCGCACGGAAATCAAAATCCATACCTGTGCAAAGCAGGTGCACAAAAATGACATCAAGGTGCAACGGGCGTGCACGAAGCATCTGTCGAGAGCAACGTATGTGCCTGACAGCAAAACAGGTGCATCTGACATGCACGAAAAATCCCGATTTAGTGCATCTGGTGTGCGCCAAATCGCATCTCATAACCTGCGCCCAACATGCGCTAAAAATCCAAATCCGGTGCATCCATCATGCACGAAATTATGAAATCCAATATCAAGTGCCGAACACGCGCAAATCCAATCAGGTGCATAAAATACACCAAACAAATATCGAGCATCACCATCAAAATCGAAGTCCAGTGCATCCAAGTACACAAATACATGTCACTGCACTGCAAGCATATGTGAACTATACCGAGTGCAAAAACCAAATCGTGTGCGTGGATACGCACGAAATCAACTCAAATGTATGAAACCCATGAAGTCATAAACATGTGAAACCAAGGCACGAAAAACGATATCAAGTACAACAACTGGGCGAAAATCGTAAATACTCAATAGGTGCAACCATGGTGCAGGAAAACAAATATCATGAAGCCCAATCATCAAATCAGTCATGCGAATAGATCGACCAAAACATCGATATCAAGTATGGCGGAATAGTCCGCTCAAGCACATCCTCCAAGAATCTATGGCCAACTGTCGTGGTCACGCATAGCATATCTCGTCGACGATTCTGAACTCTGGCCTGCTGGTGTGCGTAACATGACCACTCTTGGGTCCAAGTCTTCTTTGTGGATTACCAATCTCACGATCCATCGGCTCATCGACCCTGTCAGGTGTGCTAATGGGGATGATTCCGTCCTGGCACTTCTCTGGTCATCTCTCGGTCGATCATCGCGACCACTCGTGAAGCAGCATGTCACTGGCGTCGGCCTCTGGCTCTATGAATGCACGTGACACATATGATCCTGGGTGCAAATATCATTGCAGCAGTGTCCTGGAAGGAATCCTGCTCAAGGTTGCTTCCAAATCTCGTCTCTGCCTAACTGTCCGGAAATCCTCATTCTTTACTATATCTACTTCTTGCTCCGGAACGGCTGCATACTCATCGTGAATCCTCCTGGAAGGCATATCCAGTATTCTGCCTAGGCAGGCGCATCGCATCTCTGATGTCGGCGGAGTGGAACGTCATCTCGTCTAGATTTGGTACGAACCTCTTACTCCACTTTTCTCTAATGTCGACTGCTTCGGACTCGTCTCGTCGTAACTGTGTGGACTGAGCTCCAACGGCTATCCTCGTACCTGGAGTCTCCCAAGAAGTGCATCTCACCACCTAGCATCAGAATTAAGTCGAGCCATCCGATCGAGCCATCAAAACCTCATAATCCCCCAAGAGCTCAACATCTTGGGTACAGTATAATAGTATCGAGTACATACCACAGCATCGGTGGTCCAGCCGTAGAAGGGCAAACCCAAGCCTCACTAATGGCGCCGCAGAACTGCCGCAAACCCTAAGGTTCAAAGGCTTTCACACGGTCATTAAGTCGAGTTAGGGTTTCATTCTTCTAGAAGGACCATAGAATTGCCTGCATGTCTTTCCGAATACTTTAAACTTGAAATAATAGGTTTCTGACATTCGATCGTCTCTGTCGACTCTCAACGTCTCTGCGTGAAGTCGTCTCAGCTGGAATCAATCTATCTGATGACCTCGCATCGGGGTAGCGAACGAACCACATGTCCTAGTCATTCATCCTCGGTGACTAGCGACCTTCTATTATCTCTTAGTACAATCTCGTACTGCAATAGCTCCAACATCTGGAGCGATATCTCGTTGTTCGCAGCAATAACTGGCTCACTCGTCTGCACGCTGAACCGTGCCTCAATCATCATGAATAAGCAATACACCAACGGTCATCAACTCTGGCTGGCCTCTGTCAGTGGCTCAACCCTCTGGTGCTGATCTGCACGTCCGAGTAATCTCAAACAGCGATCCATCCAACGCTTATGGCGCAAAAACACAATTAAAAGACACATCTCTGCAATCGCGCGTCACCGAAATTACGCCCTGGTCAGTCCTCGTTCGTAACGAGCTCATGCTGACCGCGACTTTAGCCGTAGCTCTCCCTGCCCGTAATCGTGGCAGCAAAACCATAACTGGTACCGATGAGGCTAGATCAGGAATGAATATGATACTGAGTAAAGAAATGTATATCCTAAGGTTTCTTAAGTGGAGTGGAGTGTCGTAAGTATGCCGGGGAACATACCAACGGTACGTCACTCTACTTTAGTCACCTATTCCATCAACCAAGGGTCATCCTACGCTCCGAAGGTAAAACCTAACGCTCTGATACCAACTTTGTCACGTCCCGAAAGTACGGAACATGACCGGCACTTAGGCTACGAACGTCTCAAGGCATACGTGCTCTAAGTAAGCCGAGCCCAGAAATCCAAACCAAGAAGAGTAGTAGAGTGTAGGAAAAACCATTTTAAATCATCCAGTTACAATATAATATACAACGCCTAAAGGCGAGGATCACAACAGAAAAGGAAACTCAACAGCATGAAACTCAGAGAAATTCAAACGTGTGAATATAAGGTCGAAAGAATAAACAACACTGGTCTCTATCTCAAATAAGTACATGTTTGGTTGATGGAGCTTCTAGATACAACTGAAATATAATATACAATGTATAATGATGGATACGATACAATAAACCCACCTACTAGCAAGTCACCCGAAAGGAACAGTGCCCGCAAAGCCGTAGTGAAACCCATACGGCAACACCTGCAAGAAACTGGGGCACAACAGGGGTGAGTTGCCAACTCGTGAGTAGAAAAAAGATCTACAAACAGAAAATCGCATGTATGACGCAATCCTAGGTCATACGATCATAATATATATAATCCTCAAATATATAACCAGCATTGTATAACAATGGCTAGGGTAACTATCTAACCCAAATATAATCCCATGTGCCCGTGTCAGTGCTCAGGTAGCAAGGTATCATATGAATGATGTATGAATGCATGAAACAGAATGCATGTACTGAAGAAAACTGCTTTCATAAATTTGTGAGATTTCTGAATTTTTAAAATGAGGTATCATAATGAAATCAGCATAAAACAGTGCCTAGTATCGGCACAAAACATAAATCTCAATAATTGATATCTCTGTATCACAATCTCTGTACCTTAATATCTCAAAATCTCAATGTCTCAATCATCATATCTATGGCGCCGTCTGTCCAGATCGGCCCCTACCATCCATCTCAAGACCACGACGGTATCCTCCGGATATCCGACGCGTCGGGTAATATCACCGGTCGGTCGTGCTCCCTTGGCAGGCTCAACGCCATCTCCTGCGATCTTCTTGTCCCGGGGTACTGCACCGGGCCCACCATGTACCCGAAACGGTTCATCCGCCTCCTCGAATCGGGTCTCGAAATCCATCAGCAAAACTCATGGTGGACGACTCATACATCATGGGAAAACCGCATTTTATTTAAAAAGAGTGAAAGCAGTTATATATGTTTTGCGGTTTTCCACCAAATCCAGGAAATATCATGGAAATCCGAATCATCAATAGCATGTAAACCATGAATATAAGCATGAGAATCCATGAATGCAGCATATAATGAATAACAGTATGCATGATGTGACAAGTAATAACTACAATGTCAAGCTGGCATATAAGGCAAGCATACTAATATCATGTCACTACTAGTTAACAAGCTAAATCAAGCAATAACATTTTCTAAGTGTTCGTGACATGGCAATTACCGATGAAGATGTGTGTGCGCCGGCAAATAAGTGTATGTGGTACATACGCATCATCGGTAATGGTGCTGGTGTCCTAACAGTATGATATCAATAATGGAATATGAATCACAACAGTATCTATTGCAGAGCAACAATAATAAAGTGCGGGAGCTGAATACTAACACAATGATGGCTGAACAGCATCTAATGTCATAAGAGTCATATAGCTACACCACTTATAAGGCTCAGCTAAAGCTAACAGTAGGTAAGGAAAACCGCCTAACCTCTGAGTCGATACATATATATATATATATATATATATAGTCGGTGATCCCGCCTCGATAATATCACATCTGTTACCATATCTCTATAATCAGTTATTCCCAAATCAAGAGTGCGGATCAAACATCAAATTACAGCTCGTACGTAAATCCGTCGTACGGCATCCCCAAATCTGGGTACGGGTCAATATAACATTCGTCATATCATTCATCTGGTATCCTCTATATCAAATATCATAATCTGGGTACTGACCTACGTCTAGTACAATGCTAACATCATCACTATAATCAAGATCTGACTACTGATCGACCGTCTCGTATAAATCGATATCATCAGCACATACCACAAGGAGTATATATATATTGCCCAATGCGGCCTATCATAAATATCTTGTCATATTATATCATATCTCGTAACATAATCACATGTCGATCATCTTACATATATTACTATGCACATGGCATCGTCATCTAAGACCCGCTATCATATCAGGACGTATCTCAAGTACAAATCCTGCCCTATCACCGATATCATAATCTCATATCAAGTATCATCGACTCATCTCAATCTCAAGTATCATCCTCAAATCCGTACGTGAACACGTGGTCCCATACCCATGTGAACACATATCTATATAGAATCCCGTCTATGCACATATGAAGTAAGGATGTATGCAAGTATGTATGTGTGGGAGTGTATGTGTAGTGCACCCACTATTCTAGGTTTTCGCGACACTAAATCATCCAAGTTCATCAATTATCCATCCTAAACATCAATAATTTCCCAAACAACATATAATAATTATAGGTGTGTATACGCATTCGTATACATCACCACGGACTGCGGGGGTGCTATACGCCATCCACCCGACTTCTCCCCGTAGATATAAATCTACTCACCTTTCTTATGTGTGCCGGTGCCGATGTCTCCATTTGCATCTCCAACGCTCCGACGCCACGTGGGGTACCTACAAGGATATCACACGCTAAAACATATGAAAACCATGTCGGAAACCAAAATGGTGCACGCTACACCCATAGGTAAAAACCTGTAGCCTTGCGTGCAAACACAGCCAATGCTCACTGGTCGTTGGCGTTCAAACGCCACCCGACGGAAACGAATCACCAATTACCCAAAATACATACGAAAACACGTCGTAAATCATACGCCAACTCATGAAAATCAACCCAGATTCTATCCTAACTGGAATCAGTCAAAACTAGACATACCAGGGGTCAAGTTTACAGGTAAAAGAGCTGTGCACGCAAAACGAGGGGATTCCCTACAGCTCTGGCCGCAAATTGCGGCCAGAAGGAATAAAACTGCGGCCAGAAATGGGAGTTGGGGGCTAGGGCTTTGGGTGTTGATTTCTACCAGCCTGCATATCTCACTGCCAAGTCAATTTTATTTTAGGAGGTCCGGATTGATAGCAGTTTCCAGAAAGGTCAAAAAGTCGACAAAATTGCTAATTTACACCGATTCTAAACTTTCAGGTGATATACTGGAATCTGGGTTAGATCTAGGGTAAACTGGTCTCAACAGCACCTAATAAGGTTATACTAACAATCAAAACCAACTCTTGGCCAAATCTCACTCAAAATCACTAAACTAGCACTAAACTACATAGCTAACACTAAATTTTCAGTTAAACAACTATAACTTAGCAAGATAGGAGTTTGGGTTGCAAGATTATACCTCAAGGATCCTAGAATGAAAGAGAAAGGAAGGAGGAGGAGGTGGGGAAGTGGGTTGCTGCTGCTGGGTTACTCCTGTTGCTGAAGCTGTTTTCCTTTGTTCCTGGAGCTGATGTTGTTTCCTGCTGCTGCTGCTTGTTACTCTCTTTTTCTTAGTTGCTGTTTGCAGCAGCTACTGCAGGGGCTGGGGTTGTTTTTGTGGTGTGATGAAGTGTTGTAGTTGTTGTTTGATGATGATGTTGTGGGATGTTGGTTGGAATAAAGTTGTTGCTGCTGTGGCTGATAAAAATATGGCTGAAAATGTGCTGATACTGTTTTATTGGTGTTGTGTTGGTGTATTTATGATGGTGTGGTGTGAGTTGTGAGGGATGTAGCTGCTGATGTGTTGATATGGGCTGATGGTGTTGCAGCTGATGTGATGAAAATTGGGCTGATGTTTGTGCAGCAGCTGATGTTACTGATGTTACTGCTGCTAAATTGCTGATGTTTCTGATGGGTTGCTTTGGGGGGCTGAAGTGTGCTAATGTGAGTGTGTAGGTATTAGGCCATGGTGTTAGGGGCTGGGGTGGTTGCTGATGCTGTTGATTATGGGGGCAGATGTGGGGGAAAGGGTTGTATTATGGTGGAGTGTGAGAGTGTGAGATGTGAGGGTAGGATGTGAGTGATGAGAGGGAGTGATATGAGTGAGAGGGGGTGTGAAGAGCACAAAGGGTAAAGAAGAAGGAGATGGATCATGGCACACCCTAGCCACCTCTCTCTCTCTTTCTCTCCTAGACAAGGTCAACTCCCATCCTAATCACCCTTAACAAAGCTAACCCTTAACTAACCCACTTAATTTAACCAAATGGTTCAATCCACCATGGTCATCTAAACATGGTTCAACCCTAGGCCACCATAAGTCCAAAACATGAAACAAGTGCAACAAGTGTAGAAAATGATATATGCACATTTTGCACAAAAGTCCAAAAATCCAATTTGCGATTTTCAATCGCAATTAACACTAAAATAGCATATACTTAACCATAAAAACTCATAAATGGCATATTTCCACAAAATACCCTACTTTAAAATTTCCAAAATTTTCTCCGGAATTTTCACCATTTATCGGTATTTAATTATACCGGCTATTAAAATATTCATTAAAAATTAATATTAAATTATGAAAATTCCTAAAAATAATATTTTAACATCTGACACCGTTATTGATTGCGGTCAAATAATTTTTGGTTGTGATTTCTATACAATTTTCCATCATACACAATCGGAAATCGTATTTTCAATCAAATGGCGCCGTTGCCGGGGATAGTACGCTAATTGTTCGTATTTTGAAATTTGAGTTGAAAGATTTATTCCATTTCAATTTTTAGATCAAAATTCGCGCAAACACTAATACGTGTTGTTGTGATTTGATTGCGAGGAAATCTGGAGTCATTAGAGCTCTGATAAAATTTTTATGAATATTCCAAAGAGCTAAGGGGAGCAATTGAAGCAGTCTCCTAAAGTTTTGTGCAGGGATCCTCTCATTAGACCGCGTTTCCGCGGCATTAGCAAGCATTTTCCACGGATCCGCGGTGGGCTTGCTTCCTCTCTGTGCAAAAATTCTCAGGTGATCTCAATATTTCTTATCTCCTTCTTAAATCTGCTCCATTAACAATTTTGTGCAGGTTTCTTTGCAAATAAATCGCAGCGCCACAAAAGCAAAATAAATTGTGCGTGTTTTGATTTTTTTGGTTGTTTGCATATTAATACGGAATTTAAGGGGCACGACCAAATCCAGATTAGGTGGGGAGTTCATTACCCTTCCTAAGCCCCAAAAATCACAAACTTGCATCCGCATTTACCCTCATTAATTGAAAGAAATCTAGAGATGACTCTAAGGACCATCGCACTCACTTAGGACAGAAGAAGGCCGTGGGTAATTCATTACTTATCCGCGTTTCTTTTGTGGTGTCTAAGGCATGTGTGTCGAATGCTAGTGGTTACTTAATTAGGCCCACTACTTACGTAGTGGAGAACCTCCCACTTACCTGGCACTTACCTGGCCACAGGAGAGACAAAGAAGCAGTGGAGGATTTATCCTGCGACTTGTCTTTTGGCAGTTAGGAGCGGTCTAGAGCTTTGACTTAGGTGACCACTAGATTCTAGGGTTTTGCTTGTTGCATTTGTTGTGATCGCATCATATTTTCAAAAATCCGTATCATTTTTTCAAAACAAACACCAACACTTCATTTCCCCTAATTATAAGTCACGTTGCCACTTGTACTAACCCTTTTTAGTGCAAGATAAGCTGGACAACGGGATTCTAGTGCCCGTTTAGTCCGCGTCCTTCCGATCGACCCAAAAGTCGGTATTTCTACACTTACCTTTTCTTTACCCACCACCACACCCACATCGATGGATCCGTCTCCATCAAACTTCTTTACGGGATTCAAGTGCCCGTTTAGTCCGCGTCCCTCCGATCGACCCAAAAGTCGGTATTTCTACACTTACCTTTTCTTTACCCACCACCACACCCACATCGATGGATCCGTCTCCATCGAACTTCTTTACCACTACTCCGCCGCTGTCCGTTGGTGCGCAGAATCCACCCCGCATCTCTCTCCAAGAGAGGTGCTATCCTACACGAGGTCCCCTTTCCAACTGTCTCTCCATTCCACCAGCCAACGGGGACAATTTTCAGATTAAACCCCAATACATCAACCTTCTACCCAAATATCACGGTCTCGAGTCTGAAGACGCATATGTCTTTATCACCAAATTTGAAAATGTATGCGCAATGATGGGTACCTCACAGCTTTCTGTGGATGCTATGTGTCTTCGTCTTCTCCCATTCACCTTGTGCGATATAGCCGAGAAGTGTCTGTATAACACTACCGCACATTCCATTTCAAATTGGGAAGAATTCGTCAAAGCATTTCTTAAGAAATTCTACCCACATCATAAAACAGCTCGAGTCCGTAGCGAAATAAATCAATTCACCCAGCTACCAAATGAACCATTTTCAAAATGTCCTGAACGCTTCAAGGATCTATTAGTCCAATGTCCACATCACGGAATCCCTAGATGGGAATTGTGCCGAATCATTTATGAGGGCATTAATCCTAACACAAGACAGACCCTTGAATCCATGTGTCAAGGCAACTTCATGACCAAAGATGATGGGGAAGCCTAGAAATTTTTAGAAGATTTCGCTGAAAAATCTTTACAGTGGGAGGGTGTGAGTCAATCATCTAGGGCTGGCAATAACCAATCGGAAATTTCCATAGGAGTTAGAGCTGAAATTTTAGCTATACACAAGAAACTCGAGACTATGGAAAACAAATTTTTAGCTGCCGCCCTAAATCAAATGTCACTCTCCAAAACTGTATGTGGTTGTTGTTCTGATCCTTCTCATTTGACGGAAGAATGTCCACGAAATTCTTCGTTTCAAGGTCATGAACATATCAATTCTGCCTTTCCAAGACCTAGAAACAATCCATTTTCTTCCACATATAATCAGGGTTGGAGGAATCACCCTAACTTTGCTTGGAACCAATCACAATCTCAAAACACGGTTCCAACCCAAAACAATTTCCTAAGGGTCCCTCCACCACAACAACAACCACCACTTCAATTGAGTCAGCACCCCTTCCAATCACAAAACTTCCAAAATCCGGTCAACACTTTTGCACCACATGAAAACTCTTTGCAATTGACCGGTACAGATAATACCTCTGCACTAGCACAAACCTTGGATACTTTCATGAAACAATCCATCCAAGGGACGGCAACTTTGCAATCTTCCGTCGAGAATGTGATGAAGATCATTGTCTCTCAAAATGAGAATATCAAATCGATGGAAGCACAAATTGCACAACTAAAAGCCGAAATGAGTGCAAGAGAGAAAGGGAAACTTCCAGCTCAACCCTTACCCAATCCTGGCTATTCACATCATGTGAATACAATCACGTTGAGATCTGGAAGAGTGCCTGACAATCATGTTGGGGAAAAAATTGATGACACTGAAAAATCTATCGATGATACCCCGGCTGAGACCTTTCCTTCCACTTCTACTTCTAATTCTGACCCCAGTTCTTTTACCCCACCACCTTCTTGCGAGCCTATTCTTCGTTTCCCAAAAGGCTCGCCACCTCAGCCCATCTTTTCTACTTCTCCACCGACGATCCCCACTTCTATTCTGGGATCGGGTCCACACACACTTCCTTCTCCTATGATGGACCCAGCGCTTATTGCTAAAGCACCTTATCCTAATCGGTTAAGGGCTAACACATCGAGTCCACATATGGAGAAGATTATGGACAAGTTTAAGCAAGTAAACATCAACATCCCTCTCCTAGATGCCATCCAACAAGTTCCGTCCTATGCGAAAACTCTTAAGAACTTATGCACTAGGAAGAGGAAGACTCAAGTGCCCAAGAAGATATTCATGGAAAAAACTGTAGACACGGTTTTCCCCCAACAAGTACCAAGGAAACGTAAGGACCCTGGCTGTCCTACTATTTCCATTTCTATCGGGGAAAAACACATCAACCGTGCTCTACTAGACCTTGGCGCTAGTGTTAACTTGCTTCCATACTCAGTCTATGAGCAGTTAGGGATCGGAGAGTTGAAACTAGCCCATTGCACTCTTCAGATGGCTGACCGATCAATCACCAAACCTAGGGGTGAACTGGAGGATGTGTTAATAAAAATCGGGGAATTCATATTTCCTGTAGACTTTATTGTAATTGATACACAGCCTGTAGCGAACCCACGGAATCAAATTCTGGTAATTTTAGGTCGCTCCTTTTTGGCCGCTTCCAATGCTATCATCAACTGTCGTAATGGTTCTATGACCCTATCCTTCGGGAATAGGTCAATAGAGCTGAACATTTACAGGTTGGGAAGTGTACCCTCCGAATCTACTGCTCAGGGACTTAATGGATGTCGACAGCAGCGAATTTGATGATCCTCCTGATACTGATCTTGACTCTTTTCATACGTTATTGTTTGACCCAACTATGTATCATACACATACGGACTCTTCCACCAAGATGTTCGGGTCAACAACTAACACCGATTATGAAATGCTTTTAGAGTCTGAAGATCACCCCGCACTTTGTGATGACATTATTCTTCGGGGTATTGATGAAACTTTTGAGGAGATCTTCGCTGATGAACTCGCATTTTTGAATGACACGGATGTTGAGATGAATCATGTCCCAATCAATGAAATTGAACCTCCACCCCTTCTTCTGAACTGTAAAAAGAATGCGAGCAATCCATCACATTCACTGCATCGTCTCTCTAAAATGAGACGCACACACATTCTATTCCACCCCTTACCCTTTCTCCACTTCTTCTTCCACCAACCCGAGCACTGCATTGATAAAATTTTCGAATGGTTGGTGTTAACTTTCGGTCTTTGCAAAGTTTGGCATCGACAAATGATTCTTGACCCCCTCATGTGATTTTCAAAGCTTAACATTGTTTAACTCAAGTTTGGGGAGGGTATGATCGGGCTCTTGAAAAGAAAATTTTTACAAAATTTTGAGCCAAAAATAAGTTTAGGGGAGGTTCTTCACTTAAATATTTTGCCCCCGTTAATAAATTTCCTCCCAGGCTTACAGGTTTTTCGAGATTTAACTGATGGCAACAGTGAGGACACTGTTGAAAACAAGTTTGGGGGAGGTTTGTGCTTATTTTCGCATCATTTGCATCATACTTTGCATAAGCACAAAACATTTTTTGAAAACCTATAAAAAAAAATTAAAAAAATTAAAAAAAAATAAATAAAAATATTTTTGTATATAAATAAGATAATAAAAGTTTAGATAGTGAAAAATTACATCCATGAGATTAGAAAAATTTAAGAAAACCAAGAAAATTAGAAGTTTTCTTATACGAACTAGTAATAAGTAGTTATGAGCCGTTGTCCCAAGAGTTAGTAAGATGAAGGAAGTCACTAATCTGAGGATAAAAATAAGTCTGAAAAATAGTTTCTATTCTGGAAGCCAAACATTTTGAACGTTGATACCCTGCTATTCGCACTTACACACGTCTTGAAGCCCGGGATAGTAGAGGATACCTTAAAATGCTCTTGTCTAAAAACCGATGTATGAAGGAAATAAATAAAAAAATGAATAAAATATAAAATGGTGAAAAAAATGGACACTGGTTTTGTTATCGCCAAGGCAGCAATAAAAAAATATAGCGAGGGTGCCTCTTCACCTAGTGCCCTAAGGCTAACTGGTCTGGGAGTCACTGCTAAGCCTTAGGTGGTGCAAGACGAGGAAAAACACCAAATAAGCAAGCACATGAGTAATCGGTCGGTTAGTACCTCAAGAAGTATTAACGGTCGCATGAAAGTGTGTGAGCAAATTCATCTAAATATTCATTAATTAAAAAGTACTGAGCTGATGGGCAAGAGTATGATAGCTTGAATTGAATTCTCCGGGTGTAGGGATGTTTATTACACACACGCGGGGTTATATGATCGATATTTGGAAGAAAGATAGGAATGAAGAATAAGACGATGTTTTATTGAGGGAGGACGTGATTTCTGACATCTTTTCATGACCATTAAGATAGGGCTCATGACAACCGAAAAGCTAGCTTAGTTGGAAACCCTAATTTTCAAAGCTTTTCTTTTACAATTCTTTTCTTTAAATGTAATATTCATGATCTTCCTTTTATTATTGGATTTTGTGGGTGCAATCCGCTGAAAACCCTCAGGAGACAATACTCCTCCTACTAGAGACACCTAGAGGTTTAATGGCTTGTTGCACGTGCTCAGTGCAATTGTGTTGCCTACGAAAGTGTGCTAGTTAGTTTTTATCTTTCTTTATTTTCTCCTTCTCTTTTTAATAAGTTCGATCGAGATGATCGAAAATAAGTTTGGGGGAATTTGATCAGTCGAAAATACTACATTTTTAACACGACAATTTCCCTATCATTTGCACTCATCTAGAAGTGTTCGGTATTCATATTGCACATATTAGCAAAACATCTCTGAAATACCAGATTGCATGTGTTAGACTTTTAAACCGGCACTTTTAGGGAAATTGTGTGTTTATCATGGCATCGCACCATTCTTGTATAGCGCAACTCTTGTCTTGAAGTCTGTGCAGGAAATTGCAGAAACCGAGCCAAAATTGTGAAAACAGTGCTGATAAAATACACCAACTCAAATGCTAAAGATCTGGAAGTGATACAGAAAGCCAAATACAATTTAACATATCATACAAAGGCCCAATTGTCAGCCCAAAGCACCAGAAGAAGATTCAAGCCCAAAGGCTTCCAAACCGCCGCGGATCCGTGGCAGGAGCCCGTTTGCGCCGCGGATCCGCGGCGTGATGACGTCATCAATGACGTGGTTTTTTCCCATGTGCTTAATGATAACGGCCAAGCTTCCAGAAGACCCTAAAAACTCCACGTGGCTCATCTAGAAGGCTCTCTTAACAAACTTTTGGAGGGAAAATGCAAATTTGATATCCTAGATTTAGGGTTTGGTGTTCTATAAAAAGGAGCCTAGATCTAGGGTTGAGGTTGTTCAAGAATTCATCCATCTTCTTCCACCCACAAGTTGAGTGACACAACTTGTACCTCAAACCCTAACCCTAATTCCAATTCAAAATCAAAATCAAGATCTCGAGTACCATTCAAGCAAGAGAGCCTTCAACCTTTAGAACGCGACGCCGGATTTTATCGGAGCAAGAGATCCAAGAAGATCCGCGACTCAAGGAGCCGAGCGAAACCGAAATCGACGATCTAGTTCCTTCCTTTTGTAAATTCAAGAGAGTTGTAACGAAATTTGTCGATAAATAAAGGTGAAATTTTTATATCTTGCTTATCTTTTGATTCAACATTATGATTCGATCTCAATTTGTGATTGCGTTTGTTATCATGATGTTTGAGTAAAACTCCGCTCGTATAGGAGTTGTGACGATCAATAGAATGATGATGATTTAAACACTTTTACAATTCTTAAATCCTATAACGATTGTAAATTCTTGTGAATCAAATGATCAATGACCTAGTTTCGGGATGATCCTTTCTTGATTGTGTTCACTCGAAACTAGGGAACAACGATTGATCATTTGATTAACTAGAAGCTAGAATTTGAATGAGATTCATTGAAAAGACAAAGGATAAGACGAGGAAACCCTAGCTTCTTCGCAAAATCCTTAACCTCGATCAATTATCATCGATCTAGTATCAATTAGTTAATGGATAAGAATATGAAATCGTTAGATCTCATCACATCTATAGATCCGATCTACTCCTACGAGCTACACTTCGAATCTTGATTGTTGGTTGGAAATCATCCCAAATTATCACTCCTTGATTTTAATGCTTTCTTATATCTAGATATTTTCTCTTTCTTGAAATGCAATTTTATAAATCATGAATTATTTTCTTTTCTTTTCCTTAAAGTTTCTACTCATCTAATTCGAAACACGAACGATTACACTTTCCCTGTGGACGATCCGCACTTACTAACACGCTACATCCGACACCGTTATTGATTGCGGTCAAATAATTTTTGGTTGTGATTTCTATACAATTTTCCAACATACACAATCGGAAATCGTATTTTCAATCATCCTACACAGAGGGTTTCCCGGTTTCGGGCGAAACGAGTAGAGGTCGTATGGTTTTTACGACAGGGTTCGATCACATACGTGTACATGTGCGCGTGTGATGTTCGGGCGGACAATACTAGTGGGCTTTGGTTTAAGCCAGATCCTAGTATTTGATTATTGGATTAGCTTCGTCTCATTATATTCGTGTTTCTTGGAACACGGATGCGGGTATGTATATACGGATGAGAGGAGTATAGAAGGAGACTTCTCATTAGGGTTTTGACCATTGACTTGGTCAAAACAATTATGAGAAAAGGAAAAGTATTTGTTATTTTTGATAAATGATTTTTGGTAGCATGGCTACTTATGTTGACCATTTGATTTGGATTGACTTGTTGACCATAGATATTTTGTGAGCTATTTTTGACCATAGATATTTTATGAGATATTTTTGTGAGATATTTTCCATGTCATGTGGTCATATATATATTAGCCATTCTATTATTTATAATCGTTATTACAAATACATTCTCTCTTAAAAGCTTGCTCTCTTCTTCTTCCTCTCTAACCCTAGTGTCTCATGAGTTGAGAATCAAGAGTTTAGTGAGATAAGCTACTCATAATCACACTCTACTCATTTTAGGTCACTTAGTCTAGCACCCCAAGTGATCTAGTTGCCTCATCTTAGAGGTTTAGCTTAAGGTTGGAACTCTCGGGTGGATCTTCTACTACTTCAAGAAGCCGACGAGGAGGTGATTTCCATTTCCACTCCAAGGAGCTTGCAAGGAGAGGGAGGACAGCGGAAAGAAGAGGACTTGGAACTTTAGCTATAATTTTCTTACCGAGTAAATAATACCTCTAGTTAGTTTGTTAGTTATGGTTTAGCAAAGATCTTGTGTTCAAGTCGATGTTACCTTATTTGTAAAAATCGTTTTTTACCCGTTCCGCCTCCCCGCAAACCCGTAGGGTGAGTAACGTCGACTTACAGATGGGATCGGAAGACGAACTTTCGTTGAGTGGTGTTTCCCCCAATCAGAGCAAAACTCTGTTTGAATTTCAAAAATTCAAAAATTGAAGCAACGCTTCAAATTTCTTGCGCTGCGCGCAACGCGCCACGTGTTAAAAACTGATACGTCAGCGCAGCGCCCAAGGCAGCGCACCCAATCAGAGCAAGGCTCTATTTAAAACAAAATTGAAAGAAGCAACGTTTCAGATGATTTGCGCTCAGCGCTGCGCGACGTGTGTCAGTGCAGTTGCGCTGCGCCCTGCGTTGCACGACGCGTGTACGCAGTTGCGCTGCGCCCTGCGCAACGCGTGTCGGCGCAGGTGCGCTGCGCCCTACGCTGCGCGACGTGTGTCAAGCGCAGGTGCGTTTGTGCTAAACAGAATTAAAATTCCAGTAAGATCTTTCTGTTCTTGTTAAAACAAGAAGATTGTCTTCTGTAAAACAGAAGCCCTTGGATCAAAGATCCAAAGATAGGGAAAAATCCCTAAATCACTCAGAGAATGATCTTTTTAACTAATTTAACAAATTAATTGGCACTATATAAAGGCCCCTAGACCCCAATTCTAAAACAGAGGGACAGAAACACAGAAACAGAGAAAGAACTCCTCTAAAGAATTTTGAGAAGAACTCAAAAAGAGAAAAAGGTAAACCCTTTGAATAAAAAAGAAGAATTTCTTCAGAAAACATCATTGATCTAAGAACAAGATCAAGGACCTTCAATAAAAAATAGTAATAACGAAGGCATTGCCTTTTGGATGAACCAATGGTTCTGGAATCTTAAAAGATTCTTTTCTTGAATCCAAAATTGGATCAAGATATTAAAACAGTGCTTTGCACTTGTAAATCTGCTATGTTGCGCTCTCGGGTTGGCGCAAGCCACCAGAGAGCGCCACGTGTCAGCTCCAGAACAACTTGCGCTATGCGCTTTTAAAATAGAGTATTGCTCTCTGAAATTGGCGCAACTCACCAGAGCGCGCCACGTGTCAGCAGCGCAACAGCGCGACGCACTGGCGCAGCGCACTGTGCTTGCGCTCACCGGAGCGTGACACGTGTCACGTCCACATGCGCTTGCGCTCACTAATTGGCGCAAAGCGCCTGATAGGCCACATGGCCACTGTCAGGTAATTAATGCACTGCATTATTGAAAGGAAGGGCTGAGCCCAATTAAAAAAGGCCTAACATGCCTAATAAAATGCCATGCATTATTTTTTTTTAAAAGGGCAGAGCCCAAGCAAAGGTCTGTCAGACCAAAACAGATGCTCTGCATCATAAATAAAGGGACAAAGCCCAAATCAAATAGGCCTTACAGGCCAAAATAAAATGCAGTGCATTATTAAACAGGGGCAAAGCCCTAGCACAGGCCTAATAGGCCAAAGACAAATAAAAACGTTGATCATCTTCAGCTGAACTTAGCCCAATTATGGCCATAAGTTCTCAAATTAAATTGACTGAGCACGACTGCTGCCTTAAATCAATTTACATCCGATTCAAGGGTACATCTCCGAACTCCTATGACACCTATCGTTGTAATCCTTCAACGACGTCAGAGAGGTGACGGGTCCCGACAACCACACATCGATACAGACTGTGAGGTCCTTAAACTCATAGACTTAAGCGTCCTTAAACCAAGATATGGACTGTAGGGTCCTTAAACTTATGGACTTAAGCGTCCTTAAACCAAGATACGGACTGTGGGGTCCTTAAACCCATGGACTTAAGTGTCCTTAAACTCACGGACTAATGCGTCCTTAAACTAATACCACGTTCCCAAACAGGAACAATGGACCACCACGTCCCTAAACTGGAACATGGACCACTATGTCCCTAAACTGGAACAATAGAGCCCTCAAATGCTCTTTTGTCGGATCTAAACGATCCTGTTTAAGTTGATCTTAGCCTCAAATACGGCTAACGTATCCTTAAACCTTTAAACAGACTTTAGTCCCAAATTGGACTATAGACCCTCCCAATCAACTTTGGTTCAAGGGTACATCTCTGAACTCCTCTGACATCTGTCGTTGTAATCTTTCAACGTCGTCAGAGAGGTGACAGGTCCCGATGGCCATGCATGCAATGGACCACCATGTCCCTAAACTGGAACGGATCTAAACGATCCCGTTAAGTTGATCTTAGTCTCAAATAGGACTAACATATCCTTAACAAACGTTTGAGTTGATCTTAGCCTCAAATATGGCTAACGTATCCTCAAACCAAAACCCCAAACCCAAATCTAAGTAAATACGGATTTGGACTAATCCACGTCCTACGGGCGATGGCATAACCTAGTCCCCGTATACAATCCACGGGCAACCACAAACAAAACAAACACACACGACACGAAGTGAAATTCTGGAGAAAGAGAAAGTTGTTACCGCGATGCGGTAGCGTAATTGACTGCAGGGGCTTGCGCCTGCAGGGAAGAGTGTCCCCACAATCAAAAACCCCTCAAGCGAGGGGGAATCTGACGAAGTCTGCTACATCGGCCGCATCCGTCTAAACCTCCAATACACGGTGCCATAAATCAACTTGGCATCTTCGGAGGGGTAGACGGATAAAACCAAATAGCATCTGCCCCGAATCTCAGGCAAGACGTCTTCACGTCGCGCCGCCATTCGGAGGGGAACAGATTTTGGCATGCCAGGTGGGAACTTTTCCTCTTTCCACTCCACACTTCGTGTGTCGTCTTCGCGAACGAATCGCGGTTTGTTAACGGTTGCCCTAGGGTTTCAAGTTACTAAGATTTGGTCTCTTACTTGGCGCAGCAATCAAATAGCAATGGCGTCTAACTACTCAATCTGCTCCAAATGCAACTGCAACCGACGCTCCACCTCACCTGGAGACGTAGCCTATGGGCCTCAAGCGGCCTCCGTCCTTGCTATGCCGGTAGAACAAGTGACTCAGGCTACCACCGGCCTGTTCTTCGGGACCATGCTCCCGCCAGCAAGCTTCACCATTCCAGTGCCCATACCGGAAGCGCAAAAGAAGTCGGTCTTCGATCGGCTCACTACCACTACGGCCCCTTTCAACGGGTCGTCCAATATCAAGCCGGCAGTCTCTGTCTTTACCAGGCTGAACCAGAACTCCGATGGGCCCGCCAAGAAGCCCATGAACCCTGAAGTGGCCATCCTGAGGAAGATGTCCACCTCTGCTCCTGAGGTCGTCAAGGCGGCTTCTCCTGTTAAAGAGTCAGTCTTTTCAAGGCTGACTATTCCGGCTCCCGTTTTTGCTCGAAGGTCTGTCTTTGACAGATTGGATACCGCTACTGAAAAGACAACATCAGTCTTTGAGAGGCTGGCACCAGCGGTGCCTCATTTAGACAGGGGGCAAAACGAAACTATCCCCATCGCCGGGCCAGCCCCAACAGCTCGTCACGCTCGACGTCGCCACTGGCGCCGAGTAAGGAAGGCCGGGGGCAACTCCCCCTCTGGGTTAACTCCACCGGCTCCAATGGTGGAAGTTTATACTACTGTTCCAACTGGGAACAGCTTTGAACCGCTAAGGAGGGCATGCAAGAACTCTCCAACTGCCACGCTGAAAAGATCTCCTCCACCTGCGAAGAGTGTTACGGAAACAAAGCCGGAGCAGCCCCCTCAACGGCTGCCCTCCAAAATTTACAGGATCTGGCGGCGGGTTCAAGACTCAGTAATCGACCAAGATCACTCTCGCCGGCAGAAGAGGGTGAAGGCTCAGGAAGAAAAGAGCCGTCCTGTCAAACAGCAAAGGACGACAACTACTTGGGTGCCCGCGGCAACGGCCCCCTCAACTTCGACGGCCCACAAAAGAAGAAGGCTGGATAAAATCCCCACGCCTGTGGCAAATGTCAAAGGCGGTGAGCCTAAATGCATTAAGTCTGGGGGCATTGTGGTCCATACCGTCTACATGGCGTCTGGGAAAGAGGACAGCCATATATCCACAGGTCATAGACCACTTACGCGATCAATGACTAAAGCTCAGGAGCAGCAGCAGAAGCTCCAAGAAATGATGAATGCGATAGCCGCACTCACTGGGCCAAAAGAAAGCCCCGAAGCGTCCTCGGATCAATGCCAGGAGTAAGAAACCGACGCCGAGTTCCTTCGGAGAATATTGGAGAAGAAGGACAAAGAGGCTGCGGAACAAGCAGCCAATATAAAACAAATGGCCCTTCTATTCCAGGATATGGTGGGTATGATGATCCAGCAGGATCCTCCTGCTGAAGATCCTCCGATCATCCTTGAAGATGACAGAGGAGAAACGTCGAATCCACCGCCGGCTCTGTCAGCAGCCAAGGAGGAGACAATTTCCAAAGCTGACCTGGACGAATATATAGCTCAGCAGATACGGGTTCATCAGGCAACGGAGGCAGCCGGTCAAGTTGTCAGAACGGGCGACCATATCCGAGCTGGTATGATCAGATCAAGTACTCGCCGGGCTATACAATACCGGAATTCCATGTGTATAAGGGGACAGGCAATCCCCATCAACATGTTACCTAGTTCAGGGCTCTTTGTGGCAATACCGGCGGTGATGATAAATTGTTGCTTCGCCAGTTCATCGGTAGCTTATCGGAGACAGCATTCGAGTGGTACTCCGAGCTCCCAAACGACTCTATCAAGACCTTTGCGGAGATGGAGCTATTGTTTACACAAAGATTCGCAAGCGCCAGCGAACGCATCCCGATAACAGCATTGATTAATGCCAGAGTAAAGCCGGGCGAGACTTGGGTTCAATATGCAATCCGATTGCGGAACTTGTGGTCAAAGTGCGAACAACGCATTGAAGAAGCGCGGGAGGTGGGCATGTTCGTGGGCACCCTAGATTCTCATGCAACTATCTCATAGTTCATGATGTTCTTTAAACCAACCACGTTCCAAGCCTTGATCGATAAGTTAGCCCAGATGGATCAGATGGGTCAAAGACCGTCTCCTCCAAAGCCGGACTCTCGAAATGAGAAGGGGAAAGGGAAAGCGATCGTCGTCGCCAATACTCAACAACAGCCGAGCAACTTGAAGCCAGTTGTTCGTCAAAACAATATGCGTCCACACCTCTCCCTCGAGGAGAGGTTGGGACGTTCTTACTCATTTCCTCAGAATAAAACGAGAAGACTGTTTGAACTGGCATTGCGTAACAGACTCATTAATCTACCGGAGTCAAGACGTCTGTCGCAGCCAAATGCCGTCAATGATCCCAATTACTGTCCCTATCACCGAGTATTGGGTCATCCGATTGAAGATTGCTACGTCTTCAAAAACTGGATTGAAGATCAATATCAGCAAGGCAAGTTCGCGTTATCCAAAAGATGGAAGGTGAACCCGCCGCAACCTCACACTTCTAAAAAGGTGAATACGCCGGGGGCAACGTGCTCCCTTGTTGAAGAAACTCCATGGGAGGTTGTGTTATCAGCCAAAACCAAAAGGATGCTGAATGATCTCAAAATATGCCCCGCGGTCAGGTGGAAGAACCCGCTAGAACCCCAGATCATTGAAGGGATGTTGAAGCCGTGCCCAACTCTAAGGACCGGTGGTGATGGCCCAAGCATTCATACCCAGCCGTCGAAATCTTCAAAGAAGAAGAAGAAGAGATCCAAAAGGCCCGTGAAACCTGGCGACAAGCGCACGGACTTACTAAAGCAGATCGACGCGCTGGAAGAATACAATCAAAAGGCATGAATTCCCATCACACACCAGGAGTTCCTCAGCCACGTCTTTCAAGAGGAGGATGAGGGGGAGAGCTCGTCGGATGAATCTGAAGAATACATGGCGAGTTGTCATATGATCTCCCACTCATTTACGGACGATGAGAAAACTCTTTGCACTGAGAAGCTGGGGGCAGAGCCTGAGCCGGAACCTGTGTGGCCGTCAGACGAAATGATCGGCGTCTTTCTGGATGAGATTCGTCTGAAAAGTAAAGCCAATCGGGAGCGTGAGATGGCCATATTGGAAGGAGCCAAATGCCGGCGATTAGACGAAAGGGTTGAGACGCTCCCGTTAAATCAAGAAACATCCGTTGCGGATAAAAACAAATTCAAGACGAGAAAGAGGTTTGCTAAGGCCATATCAATGGGGATGAAGCCACCACCCTCTGAAGAAAACATTGCCAGTAAAGCAGAAACGCACCCTTTCTACTGCTTATATCATCGAAAGATTTCGCACCCCACCGAAGAGTGCAAGGCTTTCAATAGATGGTGGCAGGGGTATGTGGTTCACCGGCAGCATGTTAAGCGGGAGAAGCGCAAAACTCATCGGGAGCGGAAAAGTACGGCCGAGGAGCTCAGAAGAACCACCGGTGATTGTCGCATGGTTAACGCCGGGGAAGCGCAAATTCTCACATTCGGGAGTGACTCTGATGAGGAAATGGCTCTTAGCCCTCTCTTTAAAGAGCCTACCTCGGGAAAAGAGGAAGAGCCGAAGGCCTGCGAAAATATCCGGCTGCGCAATCGTACGCTACCAGAGAAGAATCTCGGACCCTCGAATAAAAAAGATAAGGGGAAAGAAAAGGTCTCTAAGGATATCGCCCTAGATGACCAAATCACGGAAGAACTAACCGCCAAGGACCCGCCAAAGAAAAATAAGATGGACTACAACGTTCTGGCACACTTGAGGAAGTTACCCTCGCAACTCAGTATTCTCGATACCCTCTTACTATCAAAAGAAGCAAGAGAATTATTGATCAAAGCGCTACAGGAGCCAGAGCAATTCTAAGCGTTTCTCGCTGAAGAAAAGATGAAGGACGAGCTGGAAGAAGTGCACACAGCCAATGTCACTTTCGGTGATGAAGACCTCTTCCTTGGGACATGCGAACACAATCGGCCCCTCTATGTCTCAGGATATTGCCATGATATAAAGATAGGCAAAATCTTGGTTGACAATGGCTCTTCTGTCAATCTCCTCAATGTACAGGTGTTGAAAGAAATATGCATGAGCGTCCAGCACCTCGCTCGGGATAAGATCACCATCTCTGGGTTCGACTCTCAATCATCCAGGACTCTCGGGTCTGTGATATTAACGCTGCGCTTTGGGCTACTCATCACGGACATTAAATTCCATGTCATAGACGCCAAGACATGCTACAATGCTCTGCTCGGCCGGCCATGGTTACACGAGTACAACATCATCCTTTCTACACAGCACCAGTGTATGAAATATTTTGAGGATGGTCTCGAGTATACCGTAACGGGAGAACTGAACCCATTCTCCGTGTACGAAGTCCGCAAATATGAAGATGCAAAATACTTCTTACCGGATTTCGAAGACACGGAGAGGTGTCACAAGCCGGAGAACAAAACTAACACCACCATCCCTGTCTTCGGGAGTGATACTGAGGAGGAAGAGGAAATAGTTTATTCGGGTCCACCCCAATACAACAACCCGGGACCATCCGCTCCTACGTTGATCTTTGGTAGTGACTCGGAAGATGAGGTCCATGTTGTATTCTCATCTCGGCCTTCAATACAAACATCCACTGACGAAGAGCAAAGACTGCAAATCGCCATGGTTCCGCTTAAACATCATAAATAACTAGATGTGCTCGATGCCTACACTGTAGAGGAGCTGCGGACGTTCTATGTCCCTCCCAGGCGAAAAGGCGAAAAGGAAATTCTATTCTACCGCTCTGAAGAAACCAAAGTGGAGAAAGAAATCTGGCACGATGCGGATCCTACGCTTGACAGGCTTCAGCCATCCGTCTGCCTAGACATTATACAGAAGGCTTGAAGAGGCTGCTGAAACGCCAGGGGATACCCTTCAAACATACCGCTCGAAAAGCCAAATTCTATGACAGGGTCTGGAACGTCCCCGGAACTCAGCACAAATTGCCTAATAGGAGGATGGAAACAATCGGGCTCGGATACATTCGGTCTAAGAAACGAGAGCTACTCCGCGGTTGCTACGTCGTGCACTACTTCAATGAAGAAGGGGATGCTCAATGGGAGGACGCTAATCCTGAACCAGTAAAAGTTCCTGATGCAAAGGTGCCCAGTCCGTCATTTGAAGAACAAATGAACAGGCTTATAAGGGAAGCTGGTCAAAAAGTCCGAGACGACCACAACCGCAAAATAGCCATATACGAGAAAGCCAAAATGTAACGCCTCTTACAACAGGTCGCGAAAGATGAAAGTGACGCTCCTTGTCAACCTGTGGTAAAAAAGGCTCGGCGCAGAAGCAGAAACAAGTCGAAAAGCGAAAAGGGCGCTCGACGGCAACAAAGCGGGACTAAGAAGCCACGCAGGCGGGAATCGAACGGCCTGGATTTATCCCTTATGAAGAAAATGAGTCGAGCATACTCTTTTCCTCAAGACAAGACGAAGAAGATACTTGACCTAGCTATAAAGCACCAAATGCTTACGCTTCCGGAGTCCAAGCACCCCGAACAAGCAAGTGAAGGCTCTCACCCGAACTATTGCTCCTATCACCGAGCAATAGGGCACCCTCTCAAAGACTGCTTCACCTTCAAGAAGTGGGTTGAAGATCAGTATCAGCTCGGCAAGTTCGCTCTATCTGACAGTTGGAGGGTAACGCCGCCACAAAAGCACGAACCCAAAGTCACGAAAGCAGAACCAGATCCACATCGGTCTTGGAAGCAAGCTCGTACTTGTCACATGATAACAATATCAAAAGGAGGGTCAGAGAACATGGATGACCTTCCCTGGTGCTTCGAAAACAGCAATGACGAGGTGATCTCAGAATTTCCACCAGCGCCGAAAGAGCTGGAAGATGGAATACATACCACTGCGGATAACCTCAAAAAAATTGAGTTGGGGACGGCGAATGACTCGCGACCGACATTTGTTAATGAACTGCTATCTGAAGAAGGGGTGGCTTCATTAAAAGACGTGCTTATGCAGTATAGAGATTGCTTCGCGTGGAACTATTCCGAAATGCCAGGACTGGATCCAGAAATCGCTGTGCATAAATTGGCAATATCCCCGGACGTCAAGCCAGTCAAACAGGTGCCGAGAAGAATGCGGCTCGAGCTTGAGATGAGCATTAATGCCGAAGTCAAGAAACTGATCGACTCTGGGTTTATTCAGGAAGTTCAGTATCCCGATTGGATCGCCAACATCGTCCCAGTGATGAAGAAAAATGGGACGGTGCGCATATGTGTAGACTTTCGGGATCTCAATAAAGCCTGCCCGAAGAATGATTTCCCAGTACCAGTCACCGAGCTGATGATAGATAACACGTTCAATCACGAGGTTTTCTCCTTCATGGACGGCTCATCAGGATATAATCAGATAAAAAGATGCATCCCGAAGACCAGAAGCACACCGCTTTTTGGACCCCTCTGGGAATATTCTGCTACAAGGTGATGCCCTTCGGTTTAAAGAAAGCCGGTGCCACCTATCAGAGGGCCATGACGAAGATCTTCGATGACCTCATACATGAAATCGTCGAATGCTATATCGACGACCTCGTGGTGAAAAGCAAATCGTACGAGGAACATCTCGAGCATCTGAAGATTGTATTTCAACGCCTTCGACAATACAACTTGAAGATGAATCTTCTTAAGTGCGCATTCGGAGTTTCCTCAGGCAAATTTCTAGGATTCATCGTCCGACACCGGGGTATTGAAATAGATCCGTCGAAGATCAAGGCGATCATGGAAATGCCTCCGCCAAGAACTCTCAAGCAAATGCGGTCTCTCCAAGGGAAGCTCGCGTACATTCGGTGATTTATAGCCAATCTTTCAGGCAAGTGCCGTCTTTACAGTCACCTGATGAAGAAGGGAACTCCGTTCGTCTGGGATCATAAATGCCAAGACGCGCTAGACGAAATCAAGCAGTACCTGCAGTACCCGCCAGTGCCGGCTGCTCCGGTCAAGGGAAAGCCCCTCATTCTCTATACGACTGCCCTCGAAGGTTCTTTAGGCACATTATGGGCACAAGAGAACGACCAAGGGAAAGAAAGAGCTCTCTATTACTTGAGTCGAGTTCTAGTGGGGGTAGAAAGCAACTATTCCCCTATTGAAAAACACTGCCTGGCGTTGATCTTCGCGATAACAAAGCTCAAGCACTATGCGTTGGCGCATGAAGTCCGTCTCATATCGAAGGTGGACCCCCTTAAATATTTGATGTCAAAGGCCATATTGACGGGGCGACTCGCTAAATGGGCCCTGCTCTTGATGGAGTTCTCGATAACCTACCAGCCTCTTAAGGCAGTGAAAGGCCAGGCCATCGCCGACTTCCTCGCTGAGCATCCGATACCTGCCGATTCTCCTCTGAATTGCGAGCTGCCAGACGAACATGCGTTTTATGCGATCGACGGTAGTGATACCCGGTGAGAACTCTACTTTGATGGAGTGTCTTCCATGAAGAAGCGCAAACAAAGTACGCCCATAAACAAATCGGGGGTAGGCCTCATCTTCGTAACTCCACAAAGAGGGATAATGCGCTTTGCTTTCTCCTTAACAGAGCCGAGGACGAATAATGAAGCCGACTATGAAGCTTTGATAGCAGGCCTCGAGATTGCCATCGACATGGGAATTAAAAACCTCCTCATATACGGAAACTCCCAACTGGTCGTTAGTCAAGTAAACGGCGACCACCAAACGTGCAAACCAGAGTTGGTGAAGTACGGCGAAAAGGTGCAACAACTCTTGACCCAAATTCCTTCCTACACTTTGGAAAACATACCACGTGCAGAAAACAGCAAAGCGGACGCGTTAGCCAAGCTCGCTAAAGAACTGGCTGATGAAAACCTCGATGATGTCAGAATCGTGATACAAAACCGTCGGGTGCTTGCCCCAGCGAAAATATCTCCGGAATCATCTGAAGAAAAGGGAGCGACTGAGCAGACGACCCTGCAAATAAAAGACCGGGAAAAGGTTGAAGATTGGAGAGAAGTCTTCATAGACTACTTCAAATCACGTCAAACGCCTGAAAATGCGTCCTCAAGACATCAGCTTATGAAATGAGCTCTGTCTTTCGCCTTCGTCAATGATACTCTGTACAAGAGATCGTTCGATTCTCTGTGGTTGAGATGCCTGGGACCTGACGAAGCGAAAAGAGTCATTCAGGAAGTTCATGACGGACTCTGCGGTTCTTACCAAGCAGGCCCGAAGATGAAGTTGAAGATTAAACGGATGGGTTACTACTGGCCCACGATGATTCAGGACTGCCTCGAAATGCGAAGCAATGCCACTCATGCCAAATCCATGGGGACTTCATCCACCAGCATCCAAATCCACTACATCCAACAGTGGCTAGCTGGCCGTTCGAAATGTGGGGAACTGACATAGTCGACCCCATTGAACCAGTATCGTCCAAGGGACATCATTTCATCCTAGCGACGACTGATTACTTCTCCAAATGGGCGGAAGCAGTACCGTTGAGGGAAGTGAAGACAGAGAACATCCTCCATTTCTTCAAGACGCACGTCATTTACCATTTTGGGACTCCGCGACGGATCATCTCCAATAACGGGCCAGCCTACAGAAGCCACAAGATCAGCCGCTTCGCGCAGCAATACAACATAGACTGGAGATATTCCTCAGTTTATAATCCCCGAGCTAACGGTCTAGCTGAGGCTTTCAACAAGACCTTGACGAAGATCGTAAAGAAGACGGTGTCCCGAAATAAGAAGGACTGGCACGAGAGACTGCAAGAAGCTCTCTGGGCGTATCGAACTACATTCAAGACGGCCACGAACACAACGCCGTACGTGTTGGTATTCGGTACGGAAGCAGTACTCCCCCTCGAAATAGAATTACCTTATCTACGAGTGGCAGTCCACTACGAGCTGACGGACGAAGAAAATGCTCACCTTCGGCTTGAGGAGCTTGATGTCCTTGATGAAACCCGGCTCATAGCGCAACAAAATCTGGAGGCTTATAAAGCAAAGATGACGCGCTCATATGAAAGATTGACTAGGCCGAGGACATTCGGCCAAGACGAACTCGTGCTAGTGGTCAAAAGACCTATGATCCCCAATCACGCCAAGCGGAGAAAATTCGAGCCGAACTATGAAGCCCCGTACATCATAGACAAGGTCTACCAGGGTGGAGCCTATCTACTCATGGATATGCACTGTGAAAGGCCTTTCAGGCCAATAAACGGTCGCTTCTTAAAGAAATACTACGCTTAATGAGTCACAGCCTAGGTCAATGATAGACGACGACGACTATGTCCACTCGCTATCTTCCTAAGCCCAAACTCTATGAGTAGTAGCCGGCCTTCTTTACCATGGACCGCAACGTCCTTAAACTAATGACGGACCGTAACGACCTTAAACTAATGACAGACCGTAACGTCCTTAAACTAATGACGGACCGAAACGTCCTTAAAACTAATGACGGACCGAAACGTCCTTAAATTAATGACGGACCGAAACGTCCCTAAGCTAATGATGGACCACCACGTCCCTAAACTGGAACATGGACTACTATGTCCCTAAACTGAAACAATAGAGCCCTCAAATGCTCTTTTGTTGGATCTAAACGATCCTGTTTAAGTTGATCTTACTCTCAAATACGGCTAACGTATCCTTAAACCTTTAAACAGACTTTAGTCCCAAATTGGACTATAGACCCCCCAATCAACTTTGGTTCAAGGGTACATCTCTGAACTCCTCTGATATCTGTCGTTGTAATCCTTCAACATCGTTAGAGAGGTGACGGGTCCCGATGGTCATGCATGCAATGGACCACCATGTCCCTAAACTGGAACGGATCTAAACGATCCCGTTAAGTTGATCTTAGTCTCAAATAGGACTAACGTATCCTTAACAAACGTTTGAGTTGATCTTAGCCTCAAATATGGCTAACGTATCCTCAAACCAAAACCCCAAACCCAAATCTAAGTAAATACGGATTTGGACTAATCCACGTCCTACGGGCGACGGCATAACCTAGTCTCCGTATACAATCCACGGGCAACCACAAACAAAACAAACACACACGACACGAAGTGAAATTCTGGAGAAGGAGAAAGTTGTTACCGCGATGCGGTAGCGTAATTAACTGCAGGGGCTTGCGCCTGTAGGGAAGAGCGTCCCCACAATCAAAAACCCCTCAAGCGAGGGGGAATCTGACGAAGTCTGCTACATCGGCCGCATCCGTCTAAACCTCCGATACACGGTGCCATAAATCAACTTGGCATCTTCGGAGTGGTGGACGGATAAAACCAAATAGCATCTGCCCTGAATCTCAGGCAAGACGTCTTCACGTCGCGCCGCCATTCGGAGGGGAACAAGTGGAACTAGACATTTCCTACAGACGGCGCCAACTGATGGAGGTCTGGATCTCCTTTATATGTTGTCTTCCATTGATCTGCTGCGAACGCTGATGGACGGCTGAAATTGAGTTTGGAGGGTTGACTCCTGAAGCGTGTGGATCTCAATAGGCTTTGTGTGGTTGAGGCCGAGCTACCTGCAAAGAAGTCCCGGGGTGGTTGTGCCACCGAGGACCCTCCGACGATCAAGTTAGAAGGAGTATTTTGGCAGAGTAATGTCTAGTGGAAAGGAAATTGCGTACCTCAATCGTCTGAGGGAGGGTTTTATATAGCGGCAGCAACGGGCAGGCTGGCGCGAGAATCACGCCGGCCGTTATGCCCCTGACGTCACGCCCGCGTGATAGGCGGGATCCCGCATTAATGACGAGATAGGCTCGTTAATGGGGATCGTGGTGGTGTGGAACGGGGGATCGTGGGCGACGGATATCTCGCGCGTGGCGAGATTCGCGGAGCCGTGGCGAAAGCGCCTGTGATCAGCGTTGCGGGTCGGTCGGTGAGACCGAGGAAGATGAGCTCGACGGGGGGCTCGGGTACGAGCGGGAGGCCGAGGCATCTTGGTTCTGCGATTGCTCAGAGACGAGCCAGTGGGTGGTTTGGAAGGCCACCGAAGGTCGGGAGACTCCTCGGACCAAAATCCCGAGGTGTGATTCCAACCGAGGTTACTTATCCTTTCTTGTAGGTTCTGAGACACGTCGTCTACCACGTGTCAGCATCTGGAGAGTCACCGATATCGAGCCTCATCACTTTGAGAATGGAGCTTTGTGCTAGAAGTTTTATGTTACCTCTTTCCGTTTGGGATGATGAAATATTGGCGATGAGAGGCTTGGAGGTTTAAGACTGGAAAGAGATATATGCCAACGTGAACATTTCACTGCAAACTATATATGATCGATTACCCTTTCTTATATAGAATTTGATGAGGGCAAATATGGCGGCGGCAACAATAAGAAGCCTTTATTCCAACTTATTTTGGTTCGGCTATAAGAATTCGTTTCTTCTATTCTGCTATGTTAAGGACTATCTTCTCGATTAAGTTAATAGTTAATATATATCATTTTTAATTGTCTTCAAAGAAGAAGACATGAATTTTATTTGGCTTTAGATTTAAAAAAGAAAAAATGAATAAAGAAATGAGAGAAGCTTTCAAAAGTATCAGAATGGATGAAATAAGAAGATCGTGTATCAATTTGATTACGTCCCGGCTGAAGTTAATGTCTGCGAACATCCAATAAATTCAGGGTATATTTATGCAGTTTTGGCTATTTTATTTTCCATCTTAAACTAATCTATAGCTTAGACTAATCACATCATTTATTAGGGTCCATTTAATGCCAAGCAATCAAGCAGCGAGTTAAGTTGAGCCCGTTCATCAAATCACATAGTACCAGCAAATATCTGTACACCACAAAAACCCGCCACGTACCCTCTTACCCTGCTCCGCGGGAACAACATACCGCTAGCTCGACAAATCATCTGCAGCCAAATTATTTTTTTTACTTTCTTTCTTTTTGTCCTTCTTCCATTTTCTCTGCTTCGATCATCGACGATGGCTAGGGGAAGCTCTCAGTCTCAAACGACCTCATCCGCTGGCGCCGGCGCTCGCCCGGCCACAGTGGGGCCTAGGGGATCGGCGGCGGCCGCGGCAGGGATGAGGCGGCGGAGGACCGGAGCAACCGCCGCCGGAGGAGGAGGAGGTGGAGGCGGCGGATCGTTCTCTGGCGGCGGAAGCAACATGCTGAGGTTCTACACCGACGACGCCCCTGGCCTCAAGATGTCGCCGACGGTGGTCCTGGTGATGAGCGTGTGCTTCATAGGGTTCGTGACCGCGCTTCACGTGTTCGGGAAGCTTTATCGCTATAAATCCGCGGCGAATGGCGGAGATTGACCGAATCTGTAAGCGATTGTTAAAGATTTTCAAGATTTTGTGTCTATTTGTTTTGGTTTGTTTCGGTGATCTTAGATGCGATCTGATCTGAGTATTGGAGGTGAAGTAGTTTTTAGTAGGTACTTTAATGAATCTGAGGATTACGATCTACAAATTGTGTTACCTCGAATTGTTCGTTCCCGTATCTGTTCATTTCTACTAACGAGTAAAGACAAAGCTAGAATTAGACTTGAATTTTTTCGATATTTTTCTTTGCTTCGTTTTTGTGATTATTGATGTGATTTTGATCTGAGGATTTCAAGGTAGGATAGTTCCTATTGCGTTTGATTATTTACTGTTAATTAGGTTTTCCCTTTTCCTTTTTTGGGATGAATTTTTTTGATTTACTACTAATTAGTTGAAGACGATATGTTGCTAAGACTTGATTGATTGTTGCTGTTATCGAGTCGTGGTTCCAATTTTGTTTTGTGTTAGTGATGGGGTCGGAATCTCCCTCGGATGCTGTCCTCCGCCGATCTTGTTGCTAGTGGTGCTGAACGATTGAGATTTGAGATGAGGGTTGGGCGTGTGGATCTCAATGGGTTGTTGGTTGTTGTTGACATCGAGCTACCTGCAATGGAAGTCCGAGGTGGGAAACCATCGTAGGACCCTCCGACGATCAAGTACCGAGGAATGATAAGGCAGAGTAGCGACGTATTGGAATGAGATCGCCATACCTGAATCGTCTAGAAGAGGCGTTTATATAGCGGTCGCGTGGAGCGAACCGATGCGATATTCTTACCGTCCGTTACGCCCATGCGTCACATTCGCGTTGACGGCTGGACGCCCATTAACGGCGAGATACGCTTTTAATGAGGAGATACGCTAGCGTGGGATGTGGGAAGCGGCGGAGTTCTTGTCGTGGCGAGATACACGGAGCTGTTACGGGGACGCTCGAGCTTCATGCTCCTGGCCCTACAGGGACGCTGAGAAATCTCAGATATAGGATAGTTCGGAGACGAGCAAGTGAGCTGAGCAATCTCAGCTATAGCATAGCTCGGTGATGAGCTATTGGCCGACGGTCAGCCGAAGGGGGAACATACTTTGAGGAGGTCTTCTAAAAGGTTCGGTGCAACCTCGGAGGTGAGGCGCCGAGAAATGTTCCCAACGCATCATACTTATTCCAGCTCAGCGGGCTTACGGGGATGATACGTCATCCGCGACGTGTCGTGATTTGGGGAATTCCCACTTATAAGCATCATCATTAGCCCTCACTTTTGTTCCGACCCATTTATGGGTCGGGTCGAGAGTGGTCTGCTCGGTTTTCTCTGTTCAGCTGAGTGCCGATGATTCTTCGTGGTGGATTATCCGGGAACGACATGGCGTCTGGCGGTTGCGTTTCTTCGATCCTCGAGTCCACGTGGCGTCTCACCGTGGTCTTAATTTTTGCGCGTATCCCCGATGACGTCAACAAATCACCGAAAGGGCGGCGCCATAATAGAGGCGCCGCTTCGTCTGTTCAGGCAGTCGATCTTGTGCCATATGGGCGTATTTGGACAGCGGATTGTGAGACGTCGCTTGATCCGGTTGGATCCGTGTGAGGGGGAAGCGCCTAATGGTTGGCTACCGCGTGGCGCCATCTGGATCGTTGGGCGCGATGCTTCGCTTTTGGCGAGAGTGGATCTAGGCCGCCAGATAGCCCTTGCCGAGTGTATAAATATGGAAGGTTTATCCCTAGAAAACATCTTTGCTTCGTTTGCCTTCCGTCGTCTGAGGATTGCTCGGCGCTTCATCTCTTAGGTCAGATCCCTAGTCAAAATCCATTTTCAGCCACTCTTTCTTTAAATCAGGTCAGATGTTTTCCTCTGATATTTTAGTAGATGTAGTTGGGCGACGAGGCTTCAACCTCTGAAGCCAAGTCTAGTGGGTCATCTTCATCTTCCTTGGCTTCTGATAGCCGAGAAAGTTTATCCTTTTCCTCCGTGTCGGATTCGCCCCCTAAGGGTGGTGATTCCCTTGTTCCTCATCGTCGAGGGGCCAAAAGGGCCCCCAAGGTGCGAATCGAGAATACTCGTGACGCGGCCTCGATATTGAACAGGTCAGACGAGCTTTCTGATATCCGGGCTCGTTTCTATATTCCCTCTGGCTACTTTCTCCATCTGACCAGGGAGGGTGAACGGGTAGACCAGGTACAGGGCAATGAGATTGCTCTGTACTTAGAAGCGTTCCGAGTATTGATGCGTCTGCCCTTTTCACCCGAGATTTGTGTCCTTCATTATTTCCAACTTGTCCCGAGCCAGCTAGCACCGAATTCGTGGAGAATTCTCTCCGGGTTCCTGGTCTGGCAAAAAAATGATCGGCTCCCTTTTAACTTATATCTTCTTCTATCCTTCCTCTGCTGCAAAAATCACCCAGATACTCGTAAAGATGAATCGAGTTGGGTTTATTTCTCCTTTAAAAAGCATAAGGGTAGGGCTGCCGGGTCAGGTAGTGGTTGCCCCTTCTTCTATCCATGAGTGGAAGGAGAAGTTCGTGTTCGTCGGCCTTCCGAAGGAGTGGCCAGTGCCCTTCATGTGGCACATGGCAGATTCTCCGAGGGCCAAGCAGTCAAGTGCCCCGAAGGCGGAGGTCGTGACGCGGTGGGAGCCGATCCAGCGTGTCGACGCCTTGCTTTCCGAGCAGGTCTTGAGCTGGACGGGATTCTGTCCCCACGCTTCATAAGTTAGGACTTTGCCGATCAATTTAGACTTATCATAGTTTGTTGTTTCTGTCGCTAACCCTTTCTTTTGTTTCCTTTCGCAGAGCCTATGGATCGATCAAAGATCATGTCCGCCAAGGTGCAGGGAAGGGGGCGGCGGTAGCTCGTCCAAGCCCGCGCCGAGCACGGAGCCCCGCCAAGGTCCTTCGCAAAGATGGTCGTCGCTCCGCTCGTCCCGGAGGAGCGCAGGAGTAAAGGGCAAAAACATGCCCAGGAACAGGCTCCCCGGGTGAGACCGAAGGTGCTTTCCTCTGTCGAGTCTCCGGCCAAGAGACTCAAGAAGGTGGTTTCCCGGCCGCCTCCGGCTAGGATACAGGTGCAGGAGGGTGATTTCTACATTGAGGTGCTGTCGGGGCTTTCCGTAGCCGACAGCCTGCTGGCGGACATAGAGAAAGCGGCGGGGCCAAGATACCCGGCACACCATGAAGGGCCAGGTTGCGGCGATAGCTTAGGAGGCTGTCCAGGTTAGTGATCTTTCGCTAATTTCCAAGTGATTTTTTCCCTGTTCGGTCCCTGAAGAATGTCGTTTGCCCCTTTTTCTGCAAGTCCTTAAACACTGCGCCCTCTTAGCAGCCATGGAGGCCGAGAAAGTGGTCCCTGCAACGAAAAAGGCCGGGGAGACATCATTGCGTGAGGAAGAACTCCTCGCCAAGTTGAAGGAGGCCGAGGATAACGTTGTCTCCCTTGAGACGAGGCTGGTCTCAAAGGGCGTGAAGGCCACAAGGCTAAAGGAGTCTCACCGGGCTCCGACCGAGCCTAACCGGGCGCGCCAGGCTCAGGTCGGTGAGGTCATCAAGCTATTTGACGCCACGAGGAAGCAAAGAGACTCGCTCAAGAGGGACGCCCGGGCGGCTAACGAGGCGGCGGAACGGGCCGAGGAGAAGGCGGAGAGGGCCGTGAAAGACTACAAGGCGTCCGACTAGTTCTACGTTGATCCTGCTGATTCTGCGGCCTTTGGGTGACAACGCCTTCGACGTCGTTAAGGAGGTGGTGTCCCTCCTGCGACGATCGGGAGTTTCGCGCGACGCGGAGGAAGAACCATAGGGTGGAAGCGTCGAGCTAACTAGAGGAGGCGAGCAGGCTAGCGGAGGCGCCGAGCAGGCGGATGGCGGGGATGCCTTGGCCGAGAAGACGACTTGAAGTCGCCACTTTCCCTGCCATCTTTTTTTCTTTGTAGTCCCTTTAGCAATTTTGTAGCAACTTTGTAAAGTTGAGCAGCTCATGATACCTTGTACATAATTTTGAAATTAATAAAATATTTTTGTTCGTCTGCATTGTGCTTGATTGGAATATGCTCGTTTTCGTTTCTGTTTTTCTAAGCATGGATAGACCGGTAACCCTGGAGACGAGGTGTGGCATGAGTCGAGCGCATACTAGGTTTATTCTTCCAAGTATAGATAGACCGGTACCCCCAACACCCTGGAGACGAGGTGTGGTATGAGTCGAGCGCACATTAGGTTTATTCTTCCAAGTATAGATAGACCGGTACCCCCTTCACCCCGGAGACGAGGTGTGGCGTGAATCGAGCGCACTTAACGGAGCTCGGTGCTCACTTCGGATTCGAGTGGGGTTGGAGTTGGGCCAGCTGCCGACCGAACCCGAGCTTTTTTTACTTGGGCCATGTTAGGAGTTTACCTACTTTGAGTACGCCGGGTAGAGGTCAGCTTGCCGGTTTAATGTAAGGCTTTAAGATCCATCGTTGATGCTGAGCAGGAAGCTGCCCGACTATCTCGTAAAGAGAGCTTTGGATCCACAGCGTCGTTGTGCAGGAAGCTATCTGCTGTGGATGGAGGGTTTTGGATCCATGGTGTTGTTGGGCAAGAAGTCACCTGCTGTGGATGGGCCGGGCAGGAAGCTACCCAGTTGCCCCGTGAGGAAGGTTTTGGATCCACGACGTCGTTGGGCAGGAAGTTATCCGCTGTGGATGGACCGGGCAGGAAGCTACCCGGCTGCCTTATGAAGAGGACTTTGGATTCACGACGTCGTTGGATAGGAAGCTACCCACTGTGGATGGATCGGGTAGGAAGCCACCCGCCTCGTGAAGTGGGCTTCCGAGAAGGAACCGACTCGTGTTAAAGTGGTCAATCGATGGTGGGATTGCTATGACCCCGAAATTTGCGCCTCACTGATTCCCGGTACTACGTGGCATGTGGCTGGTACTTCGAGATCCATGCGAATCTCCCGAGGACGCCGTTCAATCTTCCCGGATCCGTGTGAATCTCCCTGATTCTCGGTACCCTAATAGCCGGGTGCCGTGTGGCGGCGCCCTATCGGGTGGATGTGATACTTCGTAATTCGCGCCATGGCTGGAGAGGATCCTTACCTTTGGGGAATTTTCGTTGAGGCTATAAATAGTGGAGCCTTGGGCCCTCTCTAGGCACTCCTGTCGATTTACTTTTAGTTGTCCCTGTCTTCTCCCCCTGATGGCCGCCATACTTATACCATTCGAGATATCGTATCATGCGACGACGTCTATTGCTACGATTTTGACGGATCCGAGGCAACGTACAAGGCCGTGATAGGTCGTCTGGAGCGTCACTGCGGGCGTTTACTTCCGTGCCAATCTTCTCTCCTGCAAGTGCTCATCTATGCGATTCGGAGATCTTCCCCTGGTCTTTCAGGGCGTTGTCATAACCAGCGCTGGAGGCTGTTGACAAGATGTGCACGGCCCATGAGTTAGGCCTGATCTCGAAAAGCAGGCGAGACCGCTCGACAAACATCCTTTGCCAATCTTTCCACAGAGGTTGACATAGCTTCATGTTCGACATCAGGAGTCCCTGAAGGAACCGTAGCTGCTCGGGTCCACGGGCATCGACAGAGGGAGCGATGGGATGCCGTCCGGGCTCGGTTGGAGAATCTCTGTTTTGAATACCACGATCAATGCTTTCAAGACCCCCTTCCCCCTTTGCTGCAGTCGTTAAGATGTGTTTTCTCTTTTCTTTTTACACGCCACCGGGCGTTTTTGTAAGGTTGAGGAGCTGAGAATACCTTTTTATTAATAAGCCTTTCTTTGCTCATGAACCCTTCTTTGCTCGGAATGTCAGAACATCAAATTTTCTCGTTTATTTTTCTAGCATATGTAGATCGGTGTTTTTCATTCAATTCTTCATCCCGGAGTCGAGGTAAGACTGGCAGAGCTAGACTTAGGCTGGCTGCCTATTGGCGCACCCGTCATTTTATTCACCAGAGCAAAGAGCTGGCTTGGGATACTTCCTTCGCGTCTGAGCCGGGCTAGAGACAGCCCATGGGCTTGAAAGAAGGCTTGTAGAACCTGTGTTTGGTCGGTCAGGACGCTACCGTGAATGAACGTGACGGATAGGAGGCTGTCCGCCGGTCTCGGAACCAAGGAAGAACCTACTTGTGTGAGGGCTTAGCTTGGAAACTAAAACAAATTTAAATGATAGAAAAAGAGTAATCTCATTATTCAAGAAAGTACAAGTTCATCTATACAATTTAAAAATTTTGGCGTTATACAGCTGTGGAAAGTTGCGTCCTAAGGAATGTTGGAGGCAGTAGGCTCCTCCGGGCAACGTCTCGGTCACGAGGAAGGGACCGTCCCATTTGGGGGAGAACTTGTGCATATTCTCTTGGCACTGGAATTCGTTTCGTCATAGGACTAAATCTCCTGTTTTGAATGCTCGGTGTTTGACCCGGGAATTGTAATATCGGGCAGTCTGTTGCTGATACGTGGCTATCCTTATTTGCGTCCGATCTCTCTTTTCCAACTGGATGTCCAAGTTGCTTCGAAGGGCTAAGACATTGGCCTCGTTGTCGAAGTGTTCAACTTGATAATATGGCTGGCCGATTTCCGTGGGGACCATCACCTCGGTGCCATAACAGAGACTGAACGGGGTTTCCTCCGTGGGTGTCTTCTTTGACGTGCGCAATGCGCACAACACCCGTGGCAGTTCCTTCAACCAATCCGCCCTGTTTTCCTTGCAGGCGGGCTCTGAGGCCCCGGATGACACCTCGGTTTGCTAGCTTGGCTTGCCAGTTACACTGGGGATGTGCGAACATGGAGAACTTCATTAATATGTGATGATGCAGAATTCTCTGATTTTGTCGTTTTCAAAGTTGGTTCCGTACTCGGTGATGACACACCTTGGAATTCCAAATCGGGCGATTACATTGTTCTGTAGGAACTTCACCATGGAGGCGGCATCTGGTTTCCTGATCGGCGTGGCTTTGACCCACTTCGTAAAGTAGTCCACGGCGACAAGGATGTATTTGTGCTCCTGTGCCTGTGGGGAGTTGGCCAGTCATGTTCATTCCCCACTGTGCGATTGGCCAAGGAGAACTCAGCGGTGTTAACTCAGTGGCCGGTAACCGAGGAGTGCTGCCAAAAAGCTGACATGTCTTGCACCATCGTACAAGCTTTTCTGCGTTGCTTTGGATAGTCGGTCAATAATACTCTTGTAGCATTGTCTTTTGAACTAAACCGCGGGCCCTCTGATGCGCGCCTCCGACTCCTTCGTGTATCTCTTGGAGAACGTACTTTGCTTCGTTGGAATCGACGCATCTGAGTAGTGGTTAGGTGTACGACTTTTTGTACAAGTTTCCTTTGCTCCATATGAAGTGACGAGCTTTCATGCGGAGCCGGCGTGCTTCGATTCGATCTTCGGGGAGTACTCCGCCCTTGAGGAACTCCGCTTTGGGCTTTCTCCAATTCGGGATACTCCCTTGAGTGGTGTAGATACGGTGTATCACTTCTTTATCTTCGATGCTAGGCCGCAACAGGACTTCGAAGAGGGTGTTCTTGTGATTGGCCGAATAGGAGGAGGCGAGCCTGCTCAGTGCGTCTGCTTCGGCGTTCATGCTTCGAGAAACCTGTTCCACTTGAATCTCGTCGAAATTTTTCCGTAACCTTTTTACCTCAGCTAGGTATTTCGTCATCAGAGGTTCCCGGGATTCAAATCGTCCGGTCACTTGGCCGACGACCAACGCGGGATTGTTGCGATTTCTAATTTTCTTTAGCCCTACCCCCGAGGCTATTCGTAGGCCGGCCAACAAGGCTTCATATTCCGCGGCGTTATTTGAGACTTTGAAGTCGAGCCGCAGAGAGTATTCCACCTCGGCTTCATTGAGGCCGCGGATGACCAGCCCAACCCCTCTTCTTTCCTTTGTGGAGGAACCGTCCATATAGAGTACCCAGTTCGGAATCGGACCGAGCTTTTCTCCGACCAAGTGTTGTGGGTTTGGATCTCACATCGACGTCTCTTCTCTGTTGGGAATGGTGCATTCAACCACGAAATCGGCCAGGTCTTGGGCTTTGATGGCTTGCCTTGGTCGGTATTGGTGTCAAACTGCGATAACTCCCATGTCCACTTCTTCAAGCGGCCCGACGACTCGGGGGAACCAAGGATGTTTCTCAAGGGTCGGTTGGTGAGAACGATGATGGTATGAGCCTGAAAATAGTGCCGAAGTTTTCTAGATGCGACAATGAGCGTTAGGACTATCTTTTCGATGGCTGAGTACCTGGTCTCCGCGTCTTTGAAAATATGGCTGACGTAGTAGATCGGCTTCTGTATTCCTTCAGATTCTCTGATGAGCACGGAGTTGACAGCCTGGTCGGAGACGGCCAGTACAACAGCAGATCGTCTCCTTCAGCTGGTCAGATGAGAAGCGGTGGCGTCATCAGATGAGTCTTGAGCTGCTCGAAAGCGACTCGACACTTTTCGGACCACACGAACTCGGGGATTTTCCTTAAAGCTTTGAATAAAGGTACACTTTTCGCTGGATCTATACATGAACCGACTTAAAGCGGCCACCTTGCCTGTGAGCCGCATGATTTCAACGTTGCTCTTGGGCGTCGCTATGTCAATGATGGCCTTGATCTTTTCCGGGTTTGCTTCGATTCTTCGACGTGACCATGAATCTGAGGAACTTTCCGTCCGCAACACCGAAAGCACACTTAACTGGATTCAGCTTCATTTTATACTTTCGTAGGACCTCAAATGTCTCGCCGAGGTTCGCGGTATGCCCGGCTGACAGGGTGGATTTCGCAAGCATGTCATCGATGTAGACTTCCTTCTCGATCTGTGGCTTGAACAGTTTGTTGACCAACCGTTGTTATGTTGCCCCAGTGTTTTTGAGGCCGAAGAGCATTACCCCTTAGCAGTAGACTCCTCGATCGGTGGTGAAGGCGGTGAGCTCTTCGTCGGCTGAATTCATCCGGATATGATCATAACCGGAGAAGGCATCCATGAAGCTTAGCAGCTCGTGACCGTCCGAGCTGTCAAATGACTGATCTATCTGAGAGAGTGGGTAGTTGTCTTTAGGGCAGGCCTTGTTCAGGTCGGTGAAATCAACGCACATGCGCCACTTCCCATTCGCTTTCTTGACCATGACTGCGTTGGCTAGCAAGCCGAGAAGTTCAGGTTCCTGATGAAGCCAGCCGTGAGTAATCGGCCCACTTCCTCCTCTATCGCCTTCTGTTTGACGGGCGCGAAGCTTATTTTCTTTTGTCGGACTAGCCGGGCTTTTGAGTCAATTCCGAGCTTATGGGAGATCACCTTGGGGTCAATCCCCGACATGTCCGCGGGAGTCCAAGCAAACGCGTTGGAGTTGTTTCGGAGGATCTGGATAAGATTGTCCTGAATTTCCCCAGTCAAGAAAGACCCGATCTGTATAGCTCGGCTGCTGTCTCTCGTTGAGAGGGGCCTCGGACAGGGCCTCCACTGGGGAACCCCGAATTTCCTCGTCATCACCCGTATCCAGCGATTCCCGAGGGTCATACGGTCTTTCGGATAGGTTAACTTTATCCTCGGGCACCGTCGCAACGAGGCACACCCTAGCGATTTGCTGACCTCCGTAAGCCCAGTCTACCCCCCATCGTCCAGAGGGAACTTCAGCGTGAGGTGGTAGGTCGAGATTTGAGCCTGGAGGGAGGTGGTAGGTCGAGATCTGAGCCTGGAGGGCATTTAAAGTGGGGTGACCCAAGAGGATGTTGTAAGACGTAGAAACCCGGGCGATGAGGAAACTCATCGACATGGTTCGGGTTCTTTCGGCCTCCCCAATGCTGAAAGGGAGAGTGATCATTCACTCAGCTTAGACGGAGTGGTTAGTAAATCCGGATAAGACGTACGAGGTCGGTTGGAGATCGGACGAGTTTAACCCATACGCTGGAAGCAGTCGTAAAATAGGATATCCTCCAAGCTTCCCGAGTCGACTAGGATCCTCCGGACTTCGTACCGATTTACCTGGGCCGTGATCACATGGGGGTCATTGTGTGGGACGGATATGCCATGAAGGTCTTCCTCGGTGAAGGTGATTGGGAGCAATCTTCTTGCACTTCTTGAAGGGGGGAGCACCCAAGGTCATGACCGGCCGGATACGGCTGGTGTCCTCGTTGCTCGGAGTCGAGCCAACAGAGATGATCATGACCTGTCCGACCGTCAACTCTCCGGTTAGAGGTTGGTCTACTTGCTCTCGATCTGTTTGATGTTTGTCTTGCAGGTACTTCGCTAGGCGACCGGAGTGGATCAGCTCGATATAATCACGGAATTGTTTGCAGTTCTCGGTCGGGTGCCATGCGACCGATGAAACGCATAGTATGGGCCTCGGAGTCGCTTACCTGGTTTTTGTATCATCGGCGGGAGTTTAAAGAATCTCTCGCTTTTTGCCTTCTCTAGTAGCTCAGCCCAAGAGACATTCAGAGGAGTGAACTCGTGAAATCTCAGAGAATAAGGTTTCAGACGATCGATCATTTTTTTCTCCTCCCGGTCCCATTTCTTTCAATCCGTCTGGTCCCCATGGGGAAGGTTGGCGTTCACTTCAGATTCGAGTTGGATCTCTCGCTCGGTCCAAATTTTTATTTCGGCCATGGTCTTAGGTTGCGCTAATGCAAAAGAGCTGAGCTACTCTTTGTGTCTAAGACCGGATCTCAAGGCGGTGATGACCGTCTCGTCCCAGTGCTCGGGTACCTCCAGGAGGGCATTGTAGAACCGGGCGACGTAACCCTCAAAGGATTCCCTGTTCTCGCTCTTGATGGTGAACAGATAGTCGACCGTCCTTTTCTGTCGTCGGTTGCCGACGAAATGACCGAGGAACTGAGTAGCCAAGCTCGTCGAATTGAATGCGGAGTAAGACCGCGGAACCAATCTCGTCCGGCCCGGCTGAGAGGCGTGGGGAAGGTTCGGCACTAAGCCACATTCGAGTTATTTTGGAAGCTCATGCCCGAGGCAAACGCGTCCAAATGGTCGTTCAGATCGGATTTCCCGTCGAAGAGGGCCACCTTAGGCGGTTTGTTCCGAGACGAGACCTGCTCACTTAGTAACTGCTCCGTGAAGGGTCTCGTGAGAGAATCCGCGGAGTATTTTGCCGATCCTCCGGACGAACGGGTGGCGAGCCGTATGTTCTCAATCTTCTCGAGGATCTCGATTCGTTGTTGGTATCTCGAGAATTCTCCATGGTCGGAGTGCCTGTTATCTCTGCTTCGAATTTGCGTGATGGAGCGGCTTTAGCTCCGCTCTATCACATTTCTCAGATCATCGGGGTGAACCCTTCGTGGTTCGTCCTGACGTGCGCCATGTGCGTGATCTCGATGAGTATGGTAACGTCGGTCTTCCCTGGAGTCAGACGACCTGACCGATGTCTCTTCGGATGGCTTGGAAGCACGGCGGGCGTTGAAGCGATAATCTGGTTGGTCCCGAGACCTTGGTGTTGGACTGTCCGGAGCCCAACGAGTCATGGAATCATTCCTCGTATGGGGGTCGCGACTGCCGGAATCGGTATGCCGGTGTTCCGTGACATCGAGATTGGCACGAGCGGGATCGAGGACTTGAACGTGCCCCCTGCCGCCTCGTGCACGCCGTCGTTCCGGGGAGCAGGGGCGACGGTTTGGCGAGCGTGACCGGCCGTTTGGACACGAGTAGGCGTGTTCACCATTGCCGTGAGTCTGTCGATCCGTGCAGATAAAAGCTTCGACGACGTTGGGAGGCGGAGTAGAAATGCTCCTGCCTCCGTTGCGGAGGACATGGTGGCTTGTGCTGGGATCATCGTTGTGATGATCGCTGGCCATCGAATCGAAGGCGGAAGATCAACTTTTTTGGGTGGAAAAGGTTTCCACAGACAGCGCCAACTGATGGGGTCAGAATCTCCCAGATGTTGTCCTCCGTCGATCCTGTTGTCAGCGGTGTTGAACGGTTGAGAAATAAGGGTTGAGCATGTAGATCTCAATGACTTGCGGGTTGTTGTTGACGCCGAGCTACCTGTAAAGAAAGTCTCGAGATGGGAAACCACTGCAGGACCCTCCGACGATCAAGTAAGTATCGAGGAATGTTAGGGCAGAGTAGCGGCGTATTGGAATGAGTTCACCATACCTGAATTGTCTGGATGAGCGGTTTATATAGCGGTCGCATGGAGCGAGCCGATGCGAGATTCTCACTTTCCGTTACACCCCTGCGTCACGTTCGTGTTGATGGCTGGATACGCCCATTAACGGCGAGATACACTCATTAATGGCGAGATACGCTAGCGTGGAATGTGGGACGTGGAGCGGCGTAGATCTTGTCGTGACGAGATACACGGAGCCGTTACGGGGACGCTTGTGCTCCGTGCTCCCGGCCCAACAGGGACGTTGGGGAATCTTTATATAACATAGCTCGGAGACGAGCAAGTGAGCTGAGCAGTCTCAGCTATAGGATAGCTCGGAGACGAGCCATTGGCTGGCAGTCAGCCGAAGGGAAACGTACTCCGGGAAAGTCTTCTAAAAGGTCTGGTGCAATCTCGGAGGCGAGGCGCCGAGGAATGTCCCCAACGAATGATACTTATTCCAGTTCCGTAGCCTCCAGGAATCTAGTGGGCTTACGTGGATGACACGTCATCCGCTATGTGTCGTGATCTGGGGAATTCCTACTTATGAGCATCATCAATTAGGTTGTAGATCTATCGTGTCACATATTCTTGTATTTGGTCCCTTTGAATGCTATTGTCGTCCATACTTCGAAATAATAACTGTAGATAAAGAGTAGTAGAATCCTGCAAACATGAGCATATAGCTGTGATTGATATTCTAATAAATCTATTAGTATCCTCTATTTTTATGTACGGCTCGTCAGGCCGTTTTCTTAAATCTATATGCATGGGTTATCATCTTCATGATCATCTACCTATTAATCGATCAATGAAGAGAATTCTCTTGATAAAGTCAATCAAATAAGAGCTCTTACAGAACTCGTGTAAAGGTTGAAAGTTGAGGACAATGTATAAGCAAAAAGCCGTAAGGCAAAAGATGGAAACCCCGTAGCTGCTATGGGAATTGTTGCCTGATTCTTACACAAGTATAGGTTTGGAAAAATTATCGTCTTTAGCTCTATTTAGGAGACCATATAAGTGGGTTGAGATGTAGCCAGGGACGGAGCCACGAAATTGTTCTTGGAGGGGCCCAAGTATATTATTGAAAATATATTTTAAGTAGAAAAATATTTTATAAATTAAATTTTCAAAAATTATTTCTTAAAGAAAGTCAAGAAAAATCAATATTTTCATCTTCTCTCATATAAACATGACCAAAATGATCAGAATTCAAATTCGCCTAATGAGAAAATCATCGCTTTTGTAATTTATAAGCGTGATAATAAAAAAATATGTTTACTTATCATATGTGATAAGTATGCATGTCTATTTATTAGTTCTAGTATATTAGATAAATAATTTTTATTTGTCGATTTTGTTATAATAATACAAATTATCATATTAGGAAAAAAGCAAATGGTCCGAAGGCACCATATAAATTTAAAATTAGATGACACCATGCTTTTCTATTTTGGAAGATCTAAAATATTATACGATCGATAAATTAAAATAGTTTAGTTCACCTTAGGCCTTTAAAAATCTGGTCAAATAATTCCATATAAAACTCATTTGTTTGATTGAAATTTGAGTATAACATCAAGATATATTATGCAAGTTATGAAAACGTTTATATGTAGCATAAAGAAAAAATACCTTGCGAGGGACCGAACCCAAGACCTCCAAAAACAAGAACTCATGCATTTACCACTATTCCAAGCATGCAATTAGTAATAAGTGCTGCAATAACAATCTTATATGCATACTAAATGTTTGGCTATATAACTTCTACATGGGGTTTCAAAATCTGCCGGGGCCCAGGCCCGGGCCCCAGCCCGTCCCTCTTTAGCTCCGCCCCTGGATGTAGCTGCTGCTTCATTCTCAAAGTACGCAAGTTGGGGCTTGCTACCTTGAATTATCCTTTATTATTCTACACTTCACCACCAGTCTTAGGTTATATCAAAGCTTGAATCACTTGAACAACCCACAGTCAATTGTGATTGATATAAACTTTCAGATGGCTTGATGAAGCTGTATTTAAGTAGATTACTTCATTCCTTGTTTACAACAGACAGCCCTCGAGAGTGATAAGGTATCAACCTCTAGATTTTTGCATGGGTGAAGAGAACATGGTGGCAAGTTTGTAGTGGTGATTGGAGATTAGTATGCAAATTTATTATAATATGACTCCCTATGGCAAGGATTTTCTTGAAGGAGTGGAATTTCTCACAATCTCACAGATCTGCTTTAAACTTGATGGTTATATGTCAACATTCTCCTTACTTGCTTGGCAAGGAGGTTTCTTGAGCGCATAATATGTTTTTATTTGATAACATCTAGGTAAGATTAAAAAAAATGTTGTTGCCTTGTCTTGGCCACGTGCATATTATCGGAAAGTTATATAGACAATATATTACCATGTTAAACCATTATGGTATTTGTAGGATTTTTGGTTCGTAGCACCTTTTTTGTCTCTTCTAGAGGTGCCTTTGTGCTAATCTTTTAGATGAATCATGCTTATCCTACAATTAGATGTATAACCAATGACGATGTGTGATTTTGTTGTGATGCTAGGACAAATTACTGATATGTTAATGTTTGGATCGTGTGGATCTGGTCACTTGATGCTTATTCTCCTATGGTTTTATACGTAACCAACTCCCAACTCTTGTGTTTTATGAAGAAAGTATGTTCCAAGTAATGAGGTGGAACATATCAATTTCGGTCATATTGTTTCGATTCCATGAGAACCGATCCAAAAAAATGTTACAGAGACTTTGCTTGGTATACATACACATGCCAGGTTTTGTATTGACCTACTCTGGCTTGTGTCACCCAGTTCTGATAGTGCTTTAGTTAAGTTTAGGTGCATTTCCTTGAGTTTGACCTAAACTGGTCGATGATTACCAAAATCTCAAAAGTAAATTAATAAGGCCGTGGAAAAGCTATTTTTAGGAACCTATACATCTTCCTATTTAAAATTACAAAGTGCATGCCAGTGAAATGCGAACAATATAAATTATAATAGTTTTATATAACTTACACATGTGTACACCCTGCACACATCTTTATTCTGTGTTACTCACATGTAATTATGTAAATAGATCACCAAAACTGAAATAAAAAACGAAGCATTCGAAGTAACAAAATGTGTGAGACCTACATATGCTGAAGTGTTAAACTGAAACAAAGTTCTCAATTCTCATACCCTGGTACGATTATCTGTAATTTTTCTAGATTGGGTTTGGTTGAGCTAGGATAAAAGGGGAGCATGCAAAGGTTTAAAGATTTTTCGAGTACCGGATATGTGATTGAAATTGCTGAATATAATTGGATGGATTTGAATTGTTAACCGATAGTGTGTACAGAATATGTGAACTGCTATACTTGGGGTAGGTCAATTAATCGTCACTCACAGAGTTAAAAACTGCTTAATCTGCAATCATATATTAGCTGCTTTATTATTAGCTACCTATATGGTGCCTGCCTTTGACTTGATGGAGTATAATTTTCTCATGTATTGCCCTATTCTAAATGGATTACAATGTTTGTTTGCTGGTGTTAGTAGAAGTCATGTTTCCGTCATTTTTTGATCTTGTCGATCTATAATTCATTTTCATATGTTTATTTCTGATTGCTGTTAATTTACTCTTACTATTTGAATGTTTGAATGAATTATACTATACAAAAAATGTGTGATTTTGATGACCAGGGTTTCATTTAGATTTTTTGATATATTAAGGGATATTTAAGAAGCGGGTTTGTATGTTAGCGATGTTTAGCTCTTCAATCTCCAAGGCTCCTTGCTTTCGGAAGTTATGGGGATTAACCTTGAGATGAAGGTAAAATTGGAAGAGAATGGCTAGCATTTCTGTCTTGTACTGAATTTTGAATAGGAGGAAATTAAGCAGGATGAAGAAGTTTTGAGAGCAGAGGTTTTGATGTTGTTATGAAAGTTTGGAAGTGTGTACAAGTTTCAGGTTTTAGAAAATTATAGATACTAAGAAATGTCGAGTGAATGGAAGAAGAGCATTTCGATATCCATTTGACATAAGCTTCATAAGGTAGTTCGAATTATCATTGAATCGAGTTTTTGATAGGACATGTATTTTGCTAATTTAATTGAGACGAACCTTACCTGTGCCAGTTGATCTGATCCCATAAGTCTCGGCCTAATGTTTTGTTGCTGTTGTTGTATATGCTCTCTTGTTCTTGGGTCCATGATTGTTCTTATATCTCTATGCTAATTAGTTGTTTATTATAATATATCAACTGCTTATTCGATTCCAGGCGAATTGCAATGGAAATTGGCTGGAGTATGAACTACCATGTATTGATGTTTTATTTTTTGAATCTGAAAAAATTCTCTAGTGTTGGTTTAATGCTGCTGCTGTTTTTTTGTTTTTTTTGATAGAAATTAGCCGTAGCTATCTATTTATTGAAAGCAACAACTATCTAAAATCTGAGTACACGAAAGGCAAATTACATGAAGACCAAATACCCGATAAATTTGTATTTGCTAATGCTCAAGCAATATTGTGAGTGGCAATGTTCTGAGGTCTCGGTTTAGTCACAACTTCGATAAAAGGGTTAGTGGCTAAAAGGTTGGTGCGCTTGTGCACAATATGCGCAAACCTCTAAGGAGGTCATGCTGATTTCAAACATAACCAATCCACTACCGCTTTTGCATCTCCTTCCACGACAAGACAAGTTTCGTTGTTGGCAGTACCTTCTTGTTCGATTGCCCTTTTTGCCATAATTATACCTTTTGCCATAATTATACCTTAACGAAAGGCTATAACTTTGACATACTGTGGGTCAACGCTCGGGTTAATAGTGGATGAGACCTGCAAGACGCGACCATTCTCATCTCTAGCTATCACTCTCGTTGCCGAGAAAACTCCTTGCACTGACACATCGACGTTCACCGTGATATGTTCTGGATTCGGTGGACACCAAGTATCAGATTTTGATGGATCCTTATTACTTGCCTGGCAATATGAAGCTTGATGATAAAAATTCCCCGCATTATTGTTTTCTAAAAAAGCTTGAATTCGAGATACAATTAAATGCTGCTACTGTTTCAAATGTAAAACTTTAGTTTAGATTTTGTGGTTTCATTCATTACCATCCTTCTTTTATATATAATATAAAGTTGTGTGAATTGTGGAAGTTCAAAGATTTCCTAATTTACCCTTCAACGCTAAACACTCTAGCTTTTACAGAAATGTGGAATATGTTGATATACTTGAAATTCTAATCAACTAATGAGGGCATATATGGAAAGCTAGAGCCAAAATTCCCTCAGGAACAATGGGTGTGGCCTGCGCTTTCTCTTTAAAGAAAAGAGTAATGGGCCCACGTGATAGGCCTATTAAACATAATCTCTCTTCCACAATTATGCAACTATTTTCCTCTCCCCCTTTATTTTAGCAAAACTTAGGCAATTGCCATTTCATTCCCAAATTAAGATGAACAAATATTTGAGTTAGAAAGTGAGGTAATATTTGAAGCCAATGTCAAATGTTATTTGAATATTATAATCTACTTGGACCGTAAAGTAAAATAACACAAAAAATGAATTACCATAATTTGGCAAAAAACTAAATACCACATACTGTTATTTATGCCTGTTTTTATTCTAATTTTTTTGTATGCTATTACAACAGAAACTAAAATAGAAATATGATAATAAAAAAGGCTAAAAATTCATAGCATATATTTCATAACCAAGTTTTAATGCCAATAGCTATACCGATTTGATGAATACTTTGTCCATTTCAAATAGTAGCATGCACTTTCATGTTTTTAGATAAATATAAAAGACTTTCAATATTTTTCAAATTAACAGCATGGATTTTTTTTGTTACAAATAAATAATCGTGATTCTTTATTTTCAAATAAATACTGCGGGCTTTCTTTATCACTAAAAAATGCTATGATCTTTCACCGTTGTTCCATGAACTTTCAATGTATATTAGATAAATACCATGAATTCTGTTAATTGCAAATAAATACCATAAACTTTCAACATTTCTCATATTAATACCACGGCTGGCCATTACAAATAAATATATTGAATTTTCATCAGTTTTTAGATAAATATCATGTTCTTGTCCATTATAAATAAATACCATGATGTTCCATCAGTTTTCATATAAATACTTGGATTTGTTCATTACAAATATATACAATGACTTCATTTCATATAAATAATACCATATCAACATATTCCACCTCTAAAAAGACTATTTTTATAATTTCAAAATCATACATCTTAAAAAGTTATTCTCCTTTGTTTCTAAAAGAAATTTGTTATTTGATAAAAACTTTGTTATTCAAGATTTTCCAATCAAGACAATAATTTTTTTTTGTTTTTCTTTCGTTTTTATGCATCTTTTTATGTTTATATGCCTGTAAAATCTATCTTTTGCAATCCATGAACTTTTTTATGGAACATCTACAAACCCAATGCATTGCGTGGGGTTTTACCTTAAGTCTTTGCTATATGCTAAAAAGGATGGAGGGGTACTGGAATTCCTAAATTTTCACATCTTTTCTCTTAATTCCAAATGTGTCCCCGACTATCAATCAATTGCATACGCTGTTAGATATCTCTTGTGAGAAGTTTGTTAAATAGTCAGTTAAGGAGCTTGATTACTTTGTTATGAAGTTTGTTGTGAGGTAATTAGTTGTGCTCTATAAATAGATATTCTATATAATAGTAAAATGTGTTGAGTGTTGAATGTTGAATGAAAAAGTGAATTCTTTCTTTTACTAATTGTATGTTTTCTACTTGTCTTTTTTTCCCTATTAAAAAGTTTTTTCCGTTCAATTTTTGTTCTTGTTCTTCAATTGTATCTTAAATTTTCCCCAAATTAAACCTAGATTGGAAAAATGTCTAAGAAAAATACAAAGGTGAGCGATCAAGTTCATCATTTGGTATCAGAGATTCAAGGAGAAGATCATGATGTCGATGAAATTAATGTGGATTCATCAACAAGGGTTTAAGATTGGGGTCCTCAAATTCAACAAATTGATACCCGATTGGATCAATTCGATGAGTTTAAGGCTCAAATGATTCATCAGCATGCCGATTCAAGCAACAACTTTTTCTGCTGCAGAATTCAGTTAATGCGATCTTGATTGAATTAAAGAATTCAAGAAATGTTGAGCTTAGGTTTTCACCATCTCAGGATCACTTTTTGGGAGCGAGGATGGCATCTCCTGCAGCGCAAGGATTGGGATCTAGAGCTGCTGTAGATCCTAATCTGGGAGCAGCAGTAATTAGGCTCCAACCTGAAATAAGGTTTCATGTCCAAGTTCTTGAACCAAAGTACTTATTGAAGGCAATTGAATTGGCGAAATCAAAAGAAGCGGAGCTCAAGACTCGACAAGAAAGATTGACAATCAAGAATGCTGGTTTCATCTAGCGATAAGTGGAGAAGGCAATGGATCTTTGTCATGCAAGAAACCGTTATTGCATTGTCGAAGTCCTCGATATTTCCCTCAACCATGTGCACCCTGATTTCGTCATTCGTTGCTACCATGACGATCTTGACTTCGACGCCCTCGCAAGTTTTGAAACGGGTTATCAAAGTGAACTTAAAACAATCTCGTTTCGGAAGCAAATCGAAGCCATGCACCAATTTGTTTTATCTTTGTTCGATACCTATTTGATGAAGGACGACATTTCCAACACTTTGTTCTTGATGATTACAATTCAAGTGCCCAAAGAAAGAAGAAAAAAGAAAGAAGGAATGAGAGAGAAAGAAAGAAAGAAGTGGAGAAAAAAGGTTAGTAAGAAAAGAGATAGGCATGTTTCTTAACTTCTTGAACATGACATTGGAGCCGCCTCTTTCGGAACCGCCGCTGCCAAAACCGTCACCATTCGAATTGCCTTTCTCGTGCTTTATTTCATTCTCTTACTACCTAAAGAAAATCTTTTTCAATGTGGCTGATATTTCGTTGGAGCTCACTACATTTCTTGGTTTTGTGCAATTGAAGCCGTTATACGGACATATGACTCTTGATTCAAGATGAAGATTGCAATACTGTAGCGGCTACATGAAAGAATCCATTTATGTGTATTAAGAAAATTTGAAGCATATACATCGACATGATGTTCGTTAACGATCGATTCTTGACCTTGAGGGCAAGATCAATTTTGAGAGAGAGGTATTGTTAAATAACTCTTGTGAGAAGTTTATTAAATAGTTAGTTAAAGAGTTTGATTACTTTATTATGAAGTTTGTTGAGAGGTAATTAGTTATGGTCTATAAATAGATATTCTATATAATAGAAAAATATGTTGAGGGTTGAATGTTGAATGAAAATATTTCTTTTACTAATTGTATCTTTTCAACTTGTCTTTTTTTCCTTATTAAAAAGTTCTTTCCATTCAATTTATGTTCTTGTTCTTCAATTGTATCCTAAATTTTCCCCAAATCAAACCTAGATTGGAAAAATGTCTAAGAAAAATACGAAGATGAGGGATCAAGCTCATCATATGGACGTGGGGTTGCATGGGGCCTATGGTAAAAAAAGAGAAATTACCCGGACATCAATTTCATGGACGACTGAATTATGAATTTATGTAGGTCCCGCACCTTAGGAAAGTAATCCTAAATACATTATTTAGACAATTAAAACATAAGTTTTAAAAATAATCCTAATAAAAAACAAGTTTTAAGATAAATCAATGACCAAGAACTATAATGAAATTTAGTAATTAAGTCAAGAGTGTTTACTTAATATATATATTTTTTGAATATCCCTTTTCTAACTTAATGTTTGAAAATACATTTCATTCTTATAATAATAAGATAAGTCTATTTGAATTATAAACAAATGTATAACGTCACCTTCTGTTTTTCAAAATACGGAATACGAGAAATGATTAGGCCAGCTATATTCCTACGGTCAAGAAAAGATCCCGCCGTAGTCACAATTCGGCTTCTAGTGTTACATAACAAGCAATACTCAAACAAATAATTTATTACATTTAAACAAATAAAAGGTTAACGGATACAAGTCTTTAAACAGCAAAAGGGACAACTAACAAATGATAACAATTATTCTTTTATTGAAAGCAGAATTAAACGATAGAACTGATGTCGCTGGTCTAGATCTTCGCACTCTTATCGAAATAGGACATGTTCTGTTCTGGGGATAGGTCCACTTCTTTCTCTGAACATGCATACTCAGGTCGTCATGGCGACATAATATAATACTCCGTCCGTTCCATTTTACTTGTCATTTTGGAGAGAGAAAAGTATCACATTTAACTTGACGTTTTTGGAATAACGAAGAAATCATTAATGATAAAGATATTAATAAATGATACAATACCAAAAATAGCCTAGAAAATTAATTGCTGATATTAAAAAAGTGATAATACCTTTCTTAATAGTTGAGGGGAGAAATGATATAATTTTTTTAGTGGTGATGTAGCAGTAGATTAATTGCTGATATTAAGAAAGTGATAATGATTTCCTTAATCGGTGTGCATTCCTCTAAAATGATAAATAAAAAGGGACGGAGGGAGTAATACAAAATATAATATGTAGCCTAAACAATAACATGGACTAGAAATTATAAAGCAATAACATGAGAGTGGAATAACATGAATAAGTAGACAGTATAACATGTGAATCATGGCAATAGTCAAAGCTAATATGCATGTCATTAAATTTAACAGTGTTTATGTCATTTGAAATTGAACGGTGGAAAAGATTTCTCGAGTTTAATAAGGGTCTCGTGCATACCCGAAACTACGGTCGAAACTGTGCGCGGGACATAACCCTATCAACCTTGCCGCTAGCCTAATTACCTAAATAATATAATATCAATAATATCGAATGATCATTCCTTAAAGAAGTAAATCTTTCTAAATACAAGTTCGATTCACCCTCGATTTCTCCATTTTTCCCGGGTTAAAGAATTCGTTCATAACTCACATTGATTGTGTACAAGTATGTGACTTCATTCATTCATTCACACTTTTGTTGGATATGTATATCCATGAGGCCTTTATTGTATAAGATACTAGGGGTATGTATGTATAGGACAATCTTACTTGATATGATAGAATCCTATATGGTTTGACTTTATCTTAATATGTGTATATATTTTACATGTTATTACGTATCACTAATACATGTTGATAAAGCCCGTATGATTGTTGCTTGACTACCAGCGTTATGATAGTGATCATACTTGTAGAGGCTGGGTAGTCCATAAACACATCCTTAAATATCCTGGGTCGCGGGAATATCGAGACAGGGCATCGATATTCCAGAGTAGACTGGTGTATAGACCCCGACGAGGATTACATTATGATTATTGCTACACCCCGACGAGGGGTGATGGTCAGTCCCATAGTCATTGGTGTGTTTCACCTAAGATTGTATACATGTGCTCACTGGAGGAGAGTACACTGGACGGACTCGCCGAGAACTGCTGGATGGTATTATATCTATCATCAAATGACAGTTCTCTGATGATATGAGTACAGGTAGTCTGTAGACATGAGATTGTCATTTGTCTCGTGTGAGTTCCTACTGTACTTTGATTACTACCCTACCACGGCTCTACTGAGTCGTGCAAACAGATTTTAGTTGGGTACAGTCCTGATTCATATGGAGGTAATGAGTGATCGTTAGGGATTTGTCTCTCCCGGTATAGGGGGTCGATATCACGCTATGTTCGGTTAGTCAACACCATAAATCCCTGACCAGGGCAGTTAAGAATTATTGATAGTCAGATTAGTAGTTTCTCGGATGGTCTTGAGCCACATCAACATGACTTATTGGGTAATTAGGGGTCTGACGTTAACTACCCCTAGACCTGGTATGCGATACTCTCAAACGAATAGATCAGACTGTACGGAGATTGTCACGGATATGCTCAATAGGGTACCTGGATAGCCGTTACGTACAGCTAGTGCCGTTGATGCACTTGTGGTTATAAATTTATCTAGTAACTCACTGCCAGCATACTGTCGTGTCTTTAGAGTTCCACACAGAGGGTTTTCCTGGTTCAGGCGAAACGATGCAGAGACCGTATGTTTATATATGCATGGTTTCGATTAAATACGTGTACTAGTTGCACGGAATTTAATCAGAAGGTTTGTAATACTAGCAGGCTTAAGATTAAGCCAGGTTATTAAATCAAGTATTGATTTAATAATATTCTAGTATTATGTTTGTTGGATTTTCTATCGCTTATTTATATTCGTATTTTGGTACGAATATGGGTATGTATATACGGTTTGGTATTCTTGTATTTATACAAGAAAGCTTCTAGAAGAGGACACCTCATTCTTGATTTTTCCATTTATTGATTTATTTGGAAATGAGGTGGAGGGTTATGTGACACAAGAGAATGGTGGAGTGTATGGGCCAATAAGTTTTTAATTCATTTGGAATTACTATTGAAGTATGGTAGCAAATTTTTATTGTGAAGTTGATTTCACAAAACTAAAAATTGTTATGATATTTCTCACCCTTGCTCTCATTCTCATGGGTTTCTTCTCTCTCCTAGTTTTCTTCTCACTTGTCTAGTCCTCTCATGTGTTGAGAATCTAAGGCAAATAGAGATAGAATAATCACTACATCACTCTCTACATCTTTGGTCATCACAACTTAGCACTTTGTGATCACTAGTTGCTTCATAGGTTGAAGCAGCTCATAGGTTGAAGCAGGAGCTTGGACTGCAACTCTCGGATGGATCATCTTCAACACTAGAAGGCTGACGTTCAAACTTGATCAAAGATCCCTAAGAGCTTAAGGAGGAGGTGTTTGAAGACCCGAAGGACACAAACTTTTAGGTATAAACACTTATCGAGTAATTAAACTCATTTGTAGTTAGGTAGTTTAGTGTTTGGATTCGTCCATGATTTAAGTTGCTAGTGCCATGCTTTTAAAATTTAAAGTTTTTCATTCCGCAAAGGCTGAGGGTTAACAGCAAAGGCACTAGGAACTTATCATGGTATCAGAGCTACCAAAACACGTAAACTAGTTGTAGACGATGCTCAAGTTTCGAAACCGAAAATTTACCGTTTTTCAAAACCCACAAAACCTAAGTTTCTGTTCAGTTTTAAAAGTTTATCTAAATTTTTTTTAAAGAAGTACACAAGGATGATCTTGGTATGAAATTGATACGGAATGAAAACGAGGTAGAACAGTGCATTTTAGGCCACCCAAAATATCTTTCTAGCCACTTCTGGCGGCCAGACATGCTCTGTCTGTCCTCGTCTTCATCCAATGTCTTGGATTCAGGGAATTAGGGTTTTTAGCATACTTTATCTTCGCCCAGATTTGGTTAAGTGTTGTTTGTGCTTAGGGGAACACGAAAAGTTTTAAAACTCAAAACTTTTGCATCGTTGATATTTGTGATATTGTATATGTGTTGATAAATGTCGTCTAATTGGTATAGGTCGATTAGACGGGGTTGCACATATTTGCTTGTGTTGTTGTGATGTATTTCTCTATCATGGTTTAGACGGATTGTCGTGTTGGATAACCCTTCTTGCGATTTTATTTGTATAGTTATGTCATTTATATATTCATTATTGCGGGGTGAGCATCCGACTTGTGAACTACCATTTCTGCCTGTTTTTATATTCTTTTATTGGGGCTCGACCAGGATGCGATCGATGTCACCGTTGTATATTATTTCATTTCTGTACTAGGATAAACCCGTGAAGAAGTGCTCGAATAGCCGGGTTCTAGAGTATGCTAGGTGGTCATCTCGCAGTGGTGAGTTCGAACCGCCTCGCTCTAGAATTGGTGGGCTATTCGCCGCATTTGTAGGGGTTTTAGGATGACCTACGGTGGAGTGCTAAAGTTACTGGATTTCAAGAAGTGCTGGGTGGCCCATTCATTACACTGAGTGCGAGTTTTCTCACTTCTAGAATTGGCGGGTAACTTGCCGCGCTTGTAGGGGTCATGGTTCGATATTGTATGGGTTATCTACACGACCGTGGAACATTGTGTTTCATTTGCAGGTCAAATGAAACGCATGGCTCCTAGATTATCCGTTATTCCATATTGTTTATCGCATGCCTGTATGGTTATTATATCATGCCTGAGATGACTATATATATAAATAAATGCGTTTATATGTTTTGTATCCATGCTAGCCCTATTCCCGCTCTGCCATAAGTTAAGTAACCTTACGGTGAAGACCCGGGACCCCGTGGAATGCGGATGGAATATAAAGCATTGTATTTTCGTTGTTTCTAGTGTGATAGGAACTTAAATGATGGGATCGCATTAATTTTGATTAATGCAAGGAAAAATAAACCTAATATGATGTCGTTTGAACCAATTTTTTGAAAAATATAGCCGTATTCTTTTGCTTTGCATAAAACTATTCGGTTAGGAATATCCTGCACCTCATTCGGGGAGGGAAGAGCCTTGATTCCTTCATGGAGATTTCGCTCTTAAGCAAAAGTTTGCGTTACTATAGATTACTCGGTTTTCTTCGAAAACCAATTGTTTTAAAAGATGGAGCCTAAACCACTCCTTGTGAAAACTACTCGGTCACTTCAACGATATCAAGTTCATTACGTTAAAGATTTTTCGCCAAAAACCAGCCGTAGCCCTTCGTCGTTTCCTATAAGTAGTGCTTAGTATTCGTGCTATGTATGTTGGCTCAGTCAAGGCATAGTGAACTGTAGCTAAGTAATACTTGTTTGCAGCATAGAGATGCGATTAACTAGAATAGTCGTATAGCCATGTTGGCTCAATCAAAGGCTTATGAGGGTGGGTTGAGATTAATCAAGACAATGACGGGTTGAACTTGACTAGCGGTTTATGATATGTTGGCTCAGTCAAAGTCATAAGCCGTTAGGGATAAAAACTAAATCGGGAGTTTCAAATATAAAGGAAACTTTTCCAGGTGTGTGCATACCTTCTAGAGTGTGGTAACTAGAGTGGTTTCCATCTAGGTTATCATGCGATGATAGTTGGGTCCCGATTCCCACTGATGAGTAGGATTATTCTTGGGAGATATTTTTCACTTCACAATTAGCTAACCTGTTAGGTATCTAGAAAGTGTTAATGGTGATACACCTCTGTGGAAATGGGATTTACTTTAATTAGGTCTGTGCGAGAGCACGAGAAACCTCTCTCGGAGTACCAACACCCACCTGGCTGAACGGTTAGCGAATTTGTAAGGTGTAAATGATCCCAACTAGTTTTCCTTTTAAGATTTGAAGGAGAATTCGAAGAAACAGTAGGAGCCATCCTGATTAGATAAATTAAAAACCAATCTAATTTTACAAGAGCATATGATGGGTGTTTCTTTTCTCTTTCTAGATAGCAACCATGTCACGCCTTAATCAAGATAATAAAATGTATGACTTGACCGAACCAGCTTAATACACTGGGCTGGGGAACGTCGGTTTGGCTTTAGCTTATGACAACTATCATGAGTATGAGCAAGGGAAAGAGAATTGCATGGACTTCCATATGACCCTAATGAAGGAGAAGCATTCTAATGTATCTTCTTCGAGTATATTTGTTATTGAGAACCGTTTTTCGGTCAAACCTACCTCCTAAGTACTAAATACCAGATCAAGATCTCATATCTGTAATTTATTACAGGGTCTGAGAAAAAGTAGAATGGTTGGACCATGTGATATATCCCTCAGAGTAGGGAATGGAGCACAAGTTGATGCTGCTACCGTCGGCGAATATCACCTAGTGTTGCCAAGTGGCAACACTATAATTTTGAACAACTGTTACTATGTATTTTCCATGCTTTGCAATATTATATCAGTTTCTTTACTAAATAAAAATGGATATAACTTTGTTCTAGATAGAAATATTATAAACATTTACCTAAATCAAGTATTGGTCGCAGAAGGTACATTATATAATGATATCTATGTTCTTAATCAAAACACAGTTTTCAATATACAAAATACACGCAAGAGGAAGAATTCAAATATGAATGAAGCCTACTTGTGGTATTGTAGACTTGGTCATATCAATGAGAACAGACTAGCTAAATTACATAAGGATAGATATTTGATGTTGGATATATATGCCCTAGAGGTCTTCATTGTATAGGATGTCAGGGATATGTATATACAGGACAATTTTGTTCAATATGATAGAATGCTATTTGGTTTGCCTTTATCTTAACATGTGTATATGTTTTACTTGTTATTTCATATCGCTTGTACATGTTGTTAAAGCCCGTAAGATTATTGCTTGACTACCAGCGTTTTGATGGCAATCATACTTATGGGAGCTGGATAGTCGATAAGCACATCCTTAAATGTCCCTAGTTATGGGAGTATCGAGACTGGGTATCGATACTCCAGAGTAGACTAGTATATACATTTCTAGACTCTGACGAGGGGCGATGGTTGGTCCCGTAGCTATTGGTGTATTGCATATAAGATTGTATACAGGTGCTCACTGGGGTGAGTACACTGGACGGACTTGCCGAGAACTGGCTAGATGGTATTATACCCATCGTCAGATATCAGTTCTATGGTGACATGAGTGCAAATAGTCTGTCGACCTGAGGTCGTCATTTGTCTCGTATGAGTTCCAACCGTACTTTGATTACTACCCTACCACGGCTCTACTAAGTCGTGCAAACAGGTTTTAGTTGGGTACAGTCCAGAGCCATATGGAGGCAGTGAGTGATTGTTGGGGATTCGTCTCTCCCGGTATAGGGAGTCGATGTCGTACTGTGTTCGGTTGGCCAACACCATAAGTCCTTGGCCAGGACGGATTGAGAATTACTGGTAGTTAGACCAGTAGATTCTCGGATGGTCTTGAGCCACATCGACATGACTTGTCAGGTTATTAGGGGTCTGACCTTTTCCACACCCTAGACCCGGCATGTGATACTCTCAGACGAACAGACCGGATTGTACGGAGATCGTCACAGACAGGCTCAGCAGGAGTTCGGATGAGTTTGCTCGTCGACCTTTTTTTCGACAGGTACCTCGGTAACTGTTACGTACAGCTAGGGCCACTAACGGGCTTGTGGTTAAACCCACTGCCAACATAGTGTCGAGTCTTTAGAGTCCCATACAGAGGATTTCCCTGGTTAAAGCAAAACGATGTAGAGGCCGTATGGTTTTATGTGCAGAGTTCCGATCATATACGTGTACTAGCTACACGGATTTTGTTCGGACGGATAATACTGGTGGGCTTAGAATTAAGTCGTATTCTGGTATTATATTATTGGATTAATTTTTTATCTCTTGGTATTCGTATTTTTCAGTATGAATATGGGTATATATATACGGTGAGGGCATTCTTGTAATTTTCACTTGAGTGCTTCTAGAAAGAGACGCCTCATTTTTGATATATCTATTTATTGAAAATAGATAATGAGATGGAGGGCTAGGTTTTTTCAAAGCATGGTATGAAGCATGGCTATTTCTTTTCTTTATTCATTTGTCATCACTATTCAAGCATGGCTACTATATTTTATGGAAAAATGAAATGCTTGATAGTTTTGAACTTAGCCATTTCATCATTCATTCTTCACTTGATATTCTCTCTCCTCCTTTGCTCTTTCTTCTTCCTCAAACTCTAACCCTCACATAAGTTGTGAAACCTAGGGTATTTTGAGATAAATTAGTCCAATTAACTCTCTACATTTTCTAAGCTACCTAGATTGGCAAAATAGATACTTTAGTTACCTTATTCTTGATGTTAGAACTTGAACCAAAGACTCTCGGGTGGATCGTCTTCGACACGAGGAGGCCAATGACCAAGCTCGATCCGTACCAACTAGGAGCTCAAGAAGGGGACATGAAGACCTGAAGGACTTATATCATAAAAGTATAAATCACTATCATAGTAGATTAGAACCTTTGTGAGTTTTGTTAGTTAAGGTTTTTGGTTGATCTTGGAAGTTTTAGTTGATGTTGCTTGCTATAAAAATTGTGTTTTGTAAATTTCGTCTCTCCACAAACCCTGTGGAGTGTTCGACATTGACTTACATGGTATCAGAGCCTACCTAAACCTTAACTAGCAGTTTCGAAGTTTAGAGTTTCGAAACCGAAATAACTCCGTAACGTTAAATCCATGATCCAAGTTTCTGTTGAATTTTTTAGAGCTTCTAAATTTTTTTAAAACAATTGCAGAATTCTCTTTGTATTGTAATTAGAACACTAGAGAAAAACGAGGCACTAACTCCAAAGAAAAACCGCCGGAATTGGCATTTTCCCCGCTATAGGCAGTTTTCTGGGGGAGTCGGGTCTTGAGTTTCTTGTGGTGTTTTAGACTCTTGGATTTAGGATTTATGGTGTTGTTTGTTTTTGCTTAGATTTCATATTGTGTTATCTTTGTATTTGGGCAATACAGAGTATTTCGAAGTCGAAATTTTAACATCGTTTATTCGTTCTAAGTTTGTATTTGTGTTTTTAAACGTCTACTAATTGCTATACGTAGATTAGTGGGGGTTACACATGTCACGACCCGAAGGTACGGAATATGACCGGCACTTAAATTACGAAATGTCTAGAGGCGTAACGTAATCTAAGTAAGCCGAAACCCAGAAATCTAAACCTTTTAAAAGAAGAAGTGTAAGGAAACAAGTTTAAAAGCAACATCAAATTTCTCAAAAATTTCGGCAGAGCCTCCTTTATAAAAACTGGCCCCAAATAGGTACGAATAAGAATATATACATATGAAATAATCAAAAGGCATCCCCAAGCGGGATCTAGCTCTACGCCAAAAGGCGGAAACAACCACACAATGCACTATAATATACAACGCCAAAGGGCGAGACTCAAAACTCAACAGAAAACTAAACCCCACCAGAAACCATAATAATACAAGCGCGACTCTAAAGTCGAAATAAAAACAACTGGTCTACCAATCTATCAAGTAATACAAGTCTGGTTGATGGAGCTTACTAGATACAAATGAAACAATAAAAGTACAACGGTGGTCCTGATACAAGTGAACCAACCTACCAAGCAAATCACCTTGAATGAAATGATGTGCCAGCAAGCTGCCAAGGAAATCTGTATATCGAAACCTGTAAGAAAAATTTGGCACAACGGGGGTGAGTTGCCAACTCGTGAGTAGAAGACATCTGCGAGTAGAAATCGCATGTACGACGCTCTCCTAGGTCATAATAATATACTTAATGTATCACTAGTCATCAAGTAGTGGCAAGGTAATAATCTATGCGCAAGTGCTATGCTCAGTGCTCGTGTCAGTACCTCAAGTAGTAACATATCATGTGTATGAGTATGCATGCACCATGAATGTAAAACAATCAACCATGAAATCTGAATATATCTGTATAAGAAATCTTTAACTTGTATTATAGTAAAATTTTGTATAGTAATCTGAAAACATCATCAATGAAATCCATGGAAATCCGTGTCAGGCATCGACACAAAACATGTAAATCTCAAAGTCTCAATACCTCATAGTCTCAATATCTCATAGTCTCAATCTCTCGGGCTCCGTCAGTCCGGATCGGCCCATATCATCAAATCTTACGACAACGGTCGGTATCCTCCGGATATCCGCCGCGCCAGACATCACCGGTAGGTAGTCTTCCCCTACCAGGCTCATTGTCTACAACTCGATCTTCTTGCCCCGGGGTACCATACCGGGCCCACCATGTACCCGAGACGGTTCATCCACTCCTCGAATCGGATCTCGAAATCCAACAGAAAACATGAAATCTCATGGTGGACGACACATACATCACGAGAAAACCGCAACTTGTATTTTAAAATGAGAGGGAGAGAGAGAGAGAGAGAAGTTTTAATATATATTCTTGCGGTTTACCCCAAAATTCAGAAATCTCATAGAAATCCAAAATCCCAAAATCATGAGTAAGTAATAATGAGTATCGGCATAAGCCCCACAGTACTGCATGATAATATGAAAATGTGAATGCATGAAGTGTCTATGTAATAAATGCAATGTCTAACTAGCACATGAGAGTAATCATACCCTATTATATTGATCTAACCTTTAATTGATTCTATCAATAAAAGTCAACATGTTCTAAAGTGTACGTGACATGGCAATTACCGATGATGATGTGTGTGAGCCGGCAAATAAGTGTATGTGGAATATGCGCATCATCGATAATGGTGCTGGTGTTCTAACAGACAGAGTTTAATATTAACTACAGAAACATATGTATGAACATGCAACGTGATGATTACAATCTGAATATAAAGGTAAATGTGTATTAACCACTCATTTGGAACGTACATATCTAACTATAATTATGTGACTCAAGCCTAAACTAGTATCTATCTAACCTACTAAGGAACTAAACTAAAGGAACTAGTCGATAGGAAATAAGAATCCACCTACAGTCCGAGTCGATATCTTTAATAGTCGGCGATCCAGCCTCAATAGCGTCACGTGCATAGTATGACTTCCTCGAGTCAAGAGTGCGGATCAATCATCACATCTATGCCTCGTACGGTAAAATCCATCGTACGGCATCCCAAAATCGGGGTACGGGTCAACTATCACCTATGTACATCATCATTCGTATAATATCATCATTAAATATTATCATGATCAAGGGTACTGTGCTATAATCGTATACATCCCAATATCATCAAACATACATCATTGTCTGTGTAAATATATATCGTCAAATGGTGCTCAGAAATATCATGTCACATATATCCTATCGTGATTAAGTCACATATTACAATCTGGTTTCTATTTTAGAGTCTTGTATATCTCAATGTTATCATCACCTATTATCGTTTATGTATAAATATCCATTTTCTCATTTCCCAACGATCCTTTAATATCATAATACATCTCATAACATAACACGACTGTATAGCCAATAGATCACGACATCAAGCCCAGTTATATCGTCTTATCTCTATGTATCATATAACATCCTTATATCACATATATATGTTGTGTGTGTGTGTGTGTATACACCTACACACATTCCTACACACACACACACATATACACCAAGTCAACTTTATGTGTGTGCGTGTGTGTGTGTGTCTACCTGAAACCTACGAATTCCCTCCAAGACATTCATCCTCTGGTTAAGTCTTTCTAAATCAGTCTAGTCCAACCTAAAGTCTTTAATAGGACCCTACTCGCCAAGAATCTAAGGTCACGTCCGATTTCCTAATAACAGTAAGTAATAATCATATTCTACGTTTGTGGGGGTGCTAAACGCCATCCACCCGACTTTCCCCGTAGATATACATCTACTCACCTGGTCCTTGTCTGCCGAAGTCGATGCCGCCATCCTCTTCTTCATCGTCCAAAGTCCACGTGAGGGGTACCTATACGCAAACATATATGTACATCGTAAATCGAATCGCGGATAAACTAAAACGACGCACGAAACGTGCATAGGTTAAAACCTATGACCCGCTCATGCAAAATAACCAAATAGCCCTCGACATCGGCGTACAAACGCCGATTGTTTGAGAAAAATCCAAACATACAAATCGTAGTTCCAAAACTGATTAATTATAATATACAATAGATTGCAACTCATTGAAAATTCAAAATAAATCAAATCGGTTTATTTCCGAAAACCTAGAAAGCGTCAATTAACCGTTTCACTTCAAAACTTAATGTTTAAATGAAACTAATGGCCATAATATTTACTAAATATCATAACTAGAATATATAAACCATTCCTATAATTTATCCTCATCAATTTGTATTGAATTGAAAATTCTAGTTTGAAAAAAAATCATATTTTAATACTTGTTAAGCAAAAATTCACCAATCAACAACTAAATTAAGTTTGCTTGATCTAAGTTGCTAAACAACAAACTAAAATGTTAATCATATCATGAAAACCATAATTAGATTTTAATCCCCATTATTTAGTCCATTGCCAAAAACCTAGTATGCAAAAACTAGCATAATTAGCATATTTATCACACTTTATTAACTAACAATTGAAACTTATAACTAGTTTAGGTTTTGCATTCCACTAACATGTTAATATCCTCATTAAAACCATAATCTAATGATAAAAACATTAATTAGAATTTTATCTCACACATATATATATATTGTAAAAACCTAGTTTGCAAAATCTTTACACTTTAATAATTTTAAAGTAACACTTTACAAATTATCAATTAGACTAGAATTTGCATGACTCAAGATATTAAACCACACATTACAACCATTAGCAAGTTATAAAAACCCAAATTTTAGTTTTAAACCCCTTCTTGAATTTTAAATCTTGCAATTAAAATCAATTAAGAAAAATCTAAATAAGCTAGATTAAAGTATTTAACCACAATTAATCATTGGGATAAGAATTATACCTCACAAATCAAGAGATCTAGCAAGCTCACATAGCCTCCCAAATGGCTCTCTTGCCTCAAGAATCCAAGCTCGAATGAGCAAAGAATGATAGGTATCCGTTAAATTGGGAATTTGTGATGTTTTTGTGGATTTTTCATGAATTTTGATGAATTTTTTGAAGGAAAAATAAGTGGAGAAATGGGGGGGGGGGGCTGCCATGGGGGAGGCCGGCCAAAGCAAGGGGAGAAAGAGAGAAAGAAAAAGATGAGAGAGGTTGTGTAGAAAGTTTTTCAAATGATATATGTTTTATGTCTTTTCAACATTTTCTTTATTTATTAAATTTTCTTTTCAAAAAAAAAATGATCCTAGAAAAATCTAGAACCATGAAGAGATTTGAGAAAGAATTTTACATAAACACACTTGTTTTAAATTGTCATGGTTCATTTTGTAAAATTAACCCATTTCAATTTTGTAATTACACTAATTTAATGTATAATTAAAGCTTATGTAAATATTTGAAATAATTAATTTAGGAAAAATATCTAAGTAAACTAATAATTTATAAGTGACTAAATAAATACCAAATACTAGCAATTATATAGTTAAAATAGGACTTTTTAAATTTATGATGAAAAATAATTATAGTTAAGTTTTACAGAAAATACGGTTTATTTTACCGACAATCAGAAAATTCACCTAAAGGATTTTATTTATTTAATTATTTATTTTTAAAACATTACAACACATATATTATATCTTGTTTGTGGTTTGTGGATATGAAGTGTTGGATCATCATGAATGAATAGCAGGGAGGACGTGAGAAGAGTGGTCTTTTCTTTCATTCATGTATATTTATCATGTGATGTAATATTCTTTTGTAGGGCACATCCAGGTTGAGGTTGTAGCCACCGTTGTATTATTTCCTTTACTTTCCTTGCACCTAGGATAGACCCAAGGTCGGGTGCTCAAACTACCAGGTTCTTGAAATGATGAGTGGCCTACTCATTTCATTGAGAGAGGTTGCTTCGCTTTGGGGATTTGTGGGTAGTTTGCCGCACTCGTAGGGGTCTAGGGTGAGGGTTTGGCTATTCATCACGACCGTGGAATCCGTTTTTCGTTGTAGGATAAAACGAAACACGGAAATCCTAATATATCCAATATATTCATCTGTGTTGCTTCTACTGTGATCTGTGATCTGGAATGGCTATTATTGCGTGAGACGAATGGCTATATATATATTATATATAATAAACGTTGCTTATGTTTTGCACCCGTGCTAGTCCAGCCTCCGCTTTGCCGTTAGTTAAGAAACCTAACGGTGCATGACGGGGCCCCATGGCGAATGCGGATGGCATAAGCATATGTTCTATTTTCGTTTCATTTTGCAATAATAAGGTTAATTGATGGAACCGCATTAACATTGATTAATGCAAAGTAACTAACCTAAAATCTGACGTCGTTGGAACAATTGCAAAACCACTCGGTTTTCTTCAAAAACAACTTTTTAAAAGCGGAGCTTAAACCACTCCTTGTCAAAAGCTATTCGGTTCCTTCGGCTATATCAAGTTCATTACATTAACGGTTTTCGCTAAAACCAGTCGTAGCTCTCCGTCATTTCAAATAGGTATCTACTAGCTCCGTGTTTTGACCTTCGCCAAGGCATAGTGTTTGGTAGCTAGTAGGTGCTTATCTGTAACATAGATAGACACATTAATCTAGGACAGGTGTACAGTTGTTTTGACCTTCGTCAAGAGCTTGTACGAATGGGTCTAGATTAATCTGGATAATGACGGGTTGAACTTGACTTGCAACTTATAATATTTTGACTTTCGTCAAGATTATAAGCGCTCGGGAAAAAACCACATCGGGAGTTTTAAACATACAGGAAACTTATTAGTGTTGCATACCTTTGGAGTGTGATATTTTTGGTAGGCTTCTGTTCCCCCAATATTTAAACATAATACAAGAGCTAAGCTTTATTAAATTATATTGAGGTAGCGCCTCACGTGCTCCCCACGCGGGCGCCAGGGCCAGCGCCACCCCCTTTGGGTTGAATCCTATGATAGCGCCGCACGTGAAGCTCACGTGGGCGCCAATGTGCAAAGCACAGAAGCGCCTATCATATGTAAGAATTAAATTATTAAGTGGCGCCCACGTGTACAACACGTGAGCGCCGGTGCCCAAGTTAAAAGTAAGTAGAATTAGATTTTACATGCGGATATTTCCCTAAAAACTAGGATACTCTCTCTGTTAAACAAAACCGTTGGATCAAAAATCCAATGGAGATGACAAATCATCAAAATATAGAATTAAATTCTATTAGGAGAAAATATCTCCCAAATTTTTCTAAGTGAGAAATATATCTTCGGTTGGATCAAAGATCCAATGATAGAATAAAATTCTATTTTTGGGAAAATATTTCCCCAATCTTGTTAAAAAGCAAGAAAACATATTCTGTAAAACAGAAATCCTTAGAGCAACAACGGTGGGTAAAATTCCCCAAACAAATTTTGAGACCAATTAAATCAATTGGAATCTCTCAATAAGAGATTTTCTAAAAACTAATTAATAATTGTCTCCACTATATAAAGGATCTGAGATTTCAAGTCTCATATAGAGGGAACCCCCCAAATCTTCTGCAAAAATACAGAAGGCTCTAAAAAATAACAGAGAATTTAATTCTCAATCGAAAAGATCTTTTTCCTATTAAACCCTAGGTAAAGAAACCATAGAGATCAAAACATCTTCTTTACCAATCTAAGGGTTTAAGCCTTCTCAAGACTTAGATCCACAAGACAAGTCTCCCACAAGTTGAGAATTTAATTCTCATCGGGAAGATCTTATTCTTGAGAATCAAAAATTCAGAAAAGAACTAGGTCCAAAAGAAAAAAAAGAGAAAAGGAACCTATCCTATGGGAATTTAATTCCTCGGAAAATAGGGTTTAACCCTAAAAGAAACTTTGTTCTTATAAAAGAACTTAGTTCTTAAAGAAAACCTGATTCCAGATCTTCAAAACAAAGATCTTAGTGATCATTAATGGTCAAAATGCCATTAACAGAGATTCAATCTCTAAAAAAAGCGCTTAACGCCTCACGTGCTTCCCACGTGGGCGCCCTCCCAACAGCGCCCAGCGCCTTACGTGAAAAATATATGGGCGCCCATAGCAAAAGGCCAGCGCTTCACGTGAAACACACGTGAGCGCCGAATAAAAGTGCTTAGCACTTCATATACAGCCAAAACGACTGAGTGCTTAGCATTGATTGGGCAGCGCCCAGCGCCTCACGTGCGCCTCATGTGGACACCATACAAAAGTGCTTAGCACTTCATATACAGCCAAAACGACTAAGTGCTTAGCACTGATTGGGCAGCACCCAGCGCCTCACGTGCTCCTCACGTGGACGCCAAAAAGTGCTTAGCACTTCATATATATTCAATCAAAATAGTTGAGTGCTTAGCACTGATTGGGCACCGCTCATAACTGAAGGCTTTACATGATACCCATGTGAGCGCCAGAGCTTTAAATAAGTGCTTAGCACTTTTGCATAAAAAAGGAGGAGGGCTGAATAAACAGAGCCCAAATAAGTGCTTATCACTTTTGAACAAAAAAAGAGGACCGAGCAGACTAAGCTCAAATTAGCTAAGTCTTTCTGAAAAGTTTTTTCTTACAGCTGAGCCCAAATGCTCTGTTGTTGGATTTTAAATAAAAACGATCCTTAAAATTTTGCTAAGTTGAACTTAGTCTCAAATATGGCTAACGTATCCTTAGTTAAAAATAAATTGGGTCCAAATGCTCATATGTTTAAGTGGATCTTGATCTCAAACTAGATTAACGGTCCTTAAACCAAATAAAATATTTTTTGAACTAAAGAAATATATAACCTAAGTTCAAAACCTAAACCTAAATCTAAAATATACGGATTTGGACTGATCTGCGCATTACGGGCGACGACATAAACTAGTCTCCGTATACAATCCACGGGAAACCAAAATAAACAAAAATACAAACGACACGAAGTGAACCGCTGGAGAAGGAGAAAGTGGTTATAATTAACTGCAGGGGTTTGCGCCTGCAGGTAAGAGCGTCACCACAATTAAAAACCCCTCACAAACGAGGGAGAATCTGATAAAGTCACGCTACAATGGTCGCATCTATCCAAACCTCCGATATATGGTGCTATAAATCAACTTGGTATCTTCGGAGAGGTGGGTGGAGAAGTCCAAATAGTATCTGCCCCCAAATTCAAGCTAAACGTCCTAAGCGTCTCGGTCCGGTCTTTCAGCGGTGAACAGATTCTGACATGCCAGGTGAGACCTTTTTCTCTTTCCACTCCACACTTCGTGTGTCGTATTTCATGAACAAAATCATGGTTCGCTATGGTTGCCCTTGGATTCAAGGTACTAAAACTTGGTGTCTTTCTCCTGTGCAAAAAATCAATTGCTTCTCAATGTACTGCATGCAACAACAACTCTCGCTCCACCCAATTGGAGGAGTGACCCATGAGCCCAACACGGCCTTTATTTTCTCAATGCCAGTGGGGCAAGTCGCACAAGCCACTACTGGATTGTGCTTCGGGACCATGCTCCCACCTGTGAGCTTCGGTGCTTCAGCACCGCAAGAAGTAGATCCTAAAAGGTCGATCTTCGATCGGCTAGCAACTACAATGGCCCCTCTTAACGGGCCGTCCAAATCTGGCGTCTCAGTCTTCAACAGGCTGAGCAAAAGCACAAACAGGCCCACAAAGAAACTCGTGATACCTGAAGGGGCTACCCCAAAATGGATAGCCCTCCCAATGCCTGCTAGAGGCGAAGCCGTCAAAAGTGCTTCCCCTATCAGAAAGTCGATCTTCGAAAGATTTGCCGGCCCTCCTCAAACTTTAACAAGGACGTCAGTCTTCAATAGGCTGATACCAATTGCAGCTCCTTAGCAAATCCAGGAGCATGATGAAGCCGCTTCCAAGTATAGGGTTCCTAGGCACCCTAATGAGGTCTCACAAGGCATCAACCATGCCAATTTCAAAAATACGGTGCCGAGAAACCCTAGACTACGGATCGTTGGCTAGATGTCTAGGCGAAAAAGAAACTAGTTAACAGCTTAACTAAAGTTTAAACGGAAATACAACCTTTGTAGATCCGGTGCTCCACCTCCATAGCTCCGCAACGAAGTCCTCTCCGCTGTCCAAAAAGAATCCCGGCTTTAGCGTCGACTTCATCGGAGAATAAGCGAGCTTGGTCGTCGATGTCCATGCCGAAGATGATCTACGTCGAGGCATCGCTAAATCAAGCTCCGACTTCACCAAGTCAAGAAACTTGTGAAGAAAACACACTCTACTACTTGGCAAGAGGTAGAGGATGAAGAAATAGGAAGTGGGTAGACTTTAGATTTGGATCTCTCACTCTTTTTCATCACTTGCCATTGATGGAGGCAAGCTTTCTTCACTTGAAGAAATGAAGAAGAAGAAGGAAATTGTTATGATAAGAATTATTAAAATAGAAAAGAAAATACATTCTTATCATAAGCAAACCATGGTTAGGTGTAGAGAATTGACCAAGGTTAAAGAATGGCTAAGGTTAAGGAGATGAGACAAAAATGGTGACTTAATGAAAGCTTCATGAAGCTTCATGTTGAAAACAAAACTAGCCACCATTTTTCACTTCTTTTCCTTTTCTCATTTATCTTTTAAATGCAAATGAAAAGATAAATGAATGAATAAAAGAAAACCCTAATCATTTACTTAACCTAGGTTTAATTCATTACACTTAACAAAAAAGATATGTATCATCAAACATGATACAATCAAGTGCACAAAATCATATCGCATATGCAATGCGCACACCCGAGTGAGAAAATCCATTTAAAGTGAACCGATACTAGTTAATGCAAAGTAAAATATCAAATATATAATTATGCATTAAATCATTAAATCAACTCTTGATTTAACGATCCGGTCATATCGCATATAACCGACTAATATCAATGTATCGGCTTATCGAATCAACGCTTGAATCGATAACTAGGTTATATCGCATACAACCAGTCGATACATTCATCCCGAGAATAAAATACGGTATCATATACACGAATTATTCTCGGTCCCGCACATATCTCATATGCGCTCCTATTTCGTTTCGCTTGAGCCAGGAAACCTCTGTGTAGGACTCTAAAGACTCGTCAATACGCCGGCAGCAGATGATGATCATATCAAGCATCCACAAGCCGCAAGCGGTCTGCTAAACGTAACGGCCACCCGGGTATTGAGCGATCAGAAGATCGACGAGCAAGCCTGCTCACACTCCTGTGAATCCAACCAGCAACACTTACCGTACAGTCCGGTCTGTTCGTCTGATATGTCGCATATCTCGCCTAGGGATGGTAAACGTCAGACCCCAATAGCTCGATAAGTCATGTCGATATGAGGTCTATAACAATTCGAGAAACTACTGGTAACACTTACCAGTAAATCTCAGCAACCCTGGCCAGGGATTTCCTGTTATAGCCAATCGAACACAGCGCAACATCAACCCTCTATACCGGGAGAGACGAATCCCCTCCTATCGCTCATTGCCTCCATGTGACTCGGGACTGTACCCAAAAACCACCGTTTTGCACGCCCTCTTGGACGTGGTAAGATGGAAATCAAAGCACAGTGGGAACCACACAAGACTCTATGACGATCTCGGGTCAACAGACTACTCTGTACCAGTGTCACCAGAGAACTGCTATCTGACGTGAGATATAATACCATCTGGGAGTTCTCGGCGAGTCCGTCCAGTGTACCCAGTCTCTACTGAGCACCCGTATATCATCTCTGATGTCAAACACCGATGGATATGGGATCATCCATCGCCCATCTGTATGGGTCGAGAAGGTATACGCTAGTCTACTCTGGTATATCGATGCCCCGTCTCGATACACCCACGACTAGGGACTTTGAAGGATGTACTTACGGACTACCATGTCCCCACTAGTATGATCCGCATCATAGTCCAGGTAGTCAAGTACAGATCCTAAGGGCTTTACCAACATGTAACAGAGAGACAATCAGTGTACACGTTAAGGTAAAGAGCAACTAGATAGCATACTATCATGTCGAGCAAGAAAGTCCTCCCTATATATGTCCCAGCATCCACTACAATATACATCCAATGTACAGTAATGGCCTCTAGGGCATACATATAACTAACAATCTCCCACTTGCACTAGGGCCATCTGTAGCAGTGGTTGTAGTATCTCATACTCAACCATCCCATAAAAGTCTCTCTCTGGGAATAGGCCTTCGTGAGTGGATCCGCCGTGTTAAACTCTGGGTCTGCTCTCCTAACCTCGATCATCCTGGAGATCAACCATCTCCATGATCAGGTGATACTGCCTTAGAATATGTCTGGATCACTGATGGGACCTGCGTTCCTTGGCATAAGCCACAACTCCATTGTCACACAATGGGAGGAACATAGTTCATCTCATGAACCAATATACACCCAAACAGCCTCTTTGGTAGCATCTTTAGTAGCGATGTATCCTGCCTTTATTGTCTAGTATGCCACGGTATCTAGCTTGGAACTCTTCCAACATACCGTCCCTTTACTGAGGGTAAAGACAATGCCTGCGACTGACATTCAGTCGTCTTTATCACCTTGGAACACTTCCAGTGATTCTCCCCAGGATCAATTGATACTATCTCACTACAACTAGTGAGAATCCTAACATCCAATTAAATCTATCTCATAGATCCAAAACTCAGGATTTAGGAGGTATCATTCTGATCCTATATGGAGAATCATAGTGATAAACGGAGATTGATCGAGCGTAGCATAGGAAACTCCTTCCCTATCAAGAGTATGTCATCCACGTACTCTACGAGGATCACCACCATACTCCCTACTACCTTTTTGTATATACAAGGTTCATCTACCATTTTGATGATGTCAACTTCTTTGACTAATCCATCAAAACAGATGTTCCAACTCCGCGATGCCTGTTTTAATCCTATAAAGCATCTTGCACACGTTTCCGCTGCTTCCACTGTCTATGAAGCCCTCTGGCTGTGTACTTATAGACGCTATCTTCTAAAACATCATTTAGAAAAGCTGTCATGACACCCAACCACCAGATATCGCAGTCATGGTATGCAGCCGTAGCAAGTAGGATCTGGATGGACTTAAGCATAGCTACTTGAAAAGGTTTCATCATTATCCACACCTGGTCAATGATGCAAACTTTTAACAAGTCTAGCTTTGAAAGTCTCAACTTTTCCATATACACCAAGTAATCTTATCAAGATATACTTGCTCCTGATGGGGATTTAACTCTTCAGATATTGCAACCAAAGTCCATACTTTGTTGGTGTATAAGGATTCCATCTCAGATCACTAAACATCCAGCCATTCTTACAGAGTCTTACTCTCGATGGCCTGCTCGAAGCTAGTTGGGTCATCATCTCATGATGCAATCCTCGCTCCCACTGTCATAGAGAAACCGAAGTATCTCTCAGGTGGGTGAGGAACCCTACTAGATCGGCGGAGAGGCTGAGGTTCATTGGAATCTACTGAATCCTTTGGCTCTATCAAATCATCTCTTGTAGTTTGTATAGCTGGAACCTTTCTGTAAGTCCACGTTGCGACCCCCGGTTCTTACGGGGAGGCGGAAACGGTATAAAAATCAAATTTTTAGCGCAAGGGGCAACATGGACTAAGCAAAGTCGGGATCTTTAGCTAAACTAAAACTAGCATACTTTGCTAAAGAGAGTTAGCTACTCGGATGAAGATGGTTATACCTAAACTTGATCTCCTTCTTCTTCAAACTTTGTAGAGGTTGATGGTTCTCTTTTTGTCGCCTTCTTCCGTCGAAGATGGATCCACCTCGAGAGTTCAACCTTTGGGCTCTTCCTCGTGCTTTGAGTGAACTAGGGTTTCCGGCTTTCTAAACCTTGAACCTAGAATAAGTAGAGAGTGTCTAAGGGGTGCTTTTCTTTTTAAAGAGAAGGATTCTCAACACATGAGAAGGTTTCTCTTTAGCTAGAGGAAGAAGAAGATGAAGTGAAGAGAGAGAATGAATATGATAGAATGAGCTATCCTTTTTCTTTCTTGCAACCATAATGCAAAAGAAAAAGAATTATCAATAATAATAATAATGAAAATGAAAAGGTTGATGGAAAGTTTTAGAATGACCATTATCATTTCAAACATTAAATGAATTTGCTAGAATCAAAGAGCATCTTTCTTTTGTAATGATGATGGTCAAAGCTTCAACCATGGTCAACAAATCAACCATGGTCAACAAGTCAACAAAAAACCAACCATGACACAATTTCATTTTATTATATATTATTAATTGATATAATACAAATCCATTAGGGTTTGGAAAAAGACGACTGTCAACTGTGCATACGCACCCGTTCCGAAACCCTAATGAAAGTCATCTTCCTCTTCCTCAAATAACCGTGCATACACACCTGCATCTTTGTTCCGAGGAACATGAATACTGAGATAAAAGCAACCCCAAAACATATACCAGTATCTGGCTCAAACCAGAGCCTGCCAGTATAATCCGTCCGGACTCCAAACGTGCACAAGTGCGCGGATGAGAACGAACCCTGTCGCAAAACCATGCGACCTCTACTCTGTTTTGCCCAGAGGCGAATACCCTCTGTGTGGGACTCTAAAGACTCGACACTACGCTGGCAGTGGGTTTAACCACAGACCGCAAGCGGCACTAGCTGTGCGTAACGGTCCCCAGGTAGATGTCGACAAGAAGGCTGACGAGGTGAAACCCCATCTGAACTCCTACTGAGTCTGAATGTGACAGTCTCCGTACAGTCCGGTCTGTTCGTCTGATACATCGCATGTCGGGCCTAGGGGGCGGTAAAACGTCAGTCCCCCAATAGCGGTACAAGTCGTGTCGGAGTGAAGCCCAAAACACCCTGAGACAACACTGGAAACCTACCAGTATATCTCGCTTGCCCTGGCCAGGGACTACTCGTGTAATGGCTCTCCTAGACACAGCGCGATGTCAACCCCCAATACCGGGAGAGACGAATCCTTTCTAACCGTCACTGCCTCCAAGTGCTTCGGGACTGCACCCAACCACCACCTGTTTGCACGACTCCTTTGAGCCGTGGTAGGGTAGTGATCAAAGTGCAGTGGGAACACACTCGAGGCGAAGTGCCAGTGTCAAGTCAGCGGACTAAGCTGTACTCATGTCACCTGGGAACTGATAACTGACGATAGGTATAGTACCAACCTGTCAGTTCCCGACGAGTCCTGTCCAGTGTATTCGTAACCTAACGAGCACCCGTATACTATCTCCAGTACGACGTACTGATGGCTGTGGGACAGACCATCTCCCATACTGGGATGAGAAGCGCATACGCTAGTCTACTCCGGAGTATCGATGCCCTGTCTCGATAGTCCTGCGACTAGGGACCTGTATAAGGATGTGCTTATAGATTACCCAGCCCCCACTAGTGTGACTGCCATCGCAACGCTGGTAATCAAGCAAAGATCCTAAGGGCTCCACTAATGCGTATAAGTGATATACTGAAATAAACACAAGTACACATTGAAGTAGAAACAAACCAAGTAGCATACTACTATATTGAGCAAGATTGTTTATACAAGGTGAATATCCCAAGCTTCCATCAAGTAATATACAAACTAGTATGATACAGTAATGGCCTCTAGGGCATATACACTAACAATCTTCCACTTGCACTAAGGCCATGTACTGGCGTATCGAAGACCTATCATCTCGATCAGCCGCTCGAACTGAGTCTGGGGTAAGGCCTTGGTGAATGGATCTGCAGTGTTCTCTTCTGAAGCAACCCTCCGAACCTCGATCTCCTTGCGATCCACGATCTCCCTGATCAGGTGATACCGCCTCAAGATGTGCCTGGATCTCTGATGGGACCTGGGTTCCTTTGCTAAAGCTATAGCCCCGTTGTTGTCGCAATACAGAGGTACTGGGTCAACAATGGACGGAACCACCTGAAGTTCTTTTAAGAACTTCCTCATCCAGACAGCTTCTTTTGCGGCATCAGATGCAGCGATGTATTCCGCTTCCATAGTCGAGTCTGCAACGGTTTCCTGTTTGGAACTCTTCCAACACACCGCCCCTCCATTGAGGGTAAAGACAAAACCCGACATGGACTTGGAATCATCCTTGTCACTCTGGAAGCTGGAGTCAGCAAAGGCCTCGATCTGGAGGTCTTTTCCGCCATACACCAAGAACATCTCCTTAGTCCTTCTCAGGTACTTGAGAATGTTCTTTACTGCTATCCAATGTTTCTCCCCAGGGTTTGACTGATACCGGCTTACTACACTCAGTGCATAAGCTACATCCGGTCTGGTACACAACATCACATACATTATAGAGCCTACCGCAGAAGCGTAGGGTATAATAGACATGCGATCCCTCTCCAAATCAGTCTTGGGAGACATCTCTTTAGAGAGGGTGATCCCGTGACAAGCCGGTAGGTTACCGCGCTTGGAATCTTCCATACTGAATCTTTTCAGTACGGTGTCGATGTACCTGGACTGTGAAAGTCCTAATATCCTCTTGGATCTATCACGATGGATCCGGATCCCCAGGATGTAAGAGGCATCACCCAGGTCTTTCATGGAGAACCTGTGTGACAAGAAACCCTTGACAGATTGTAGCATAGGAATGTCATTTCCTATTAAGAGAATGTCATCCACGTATAAAACAAGGAATACTACAGTTCTCGCTACAAATCTACTATAGATGCATGGTTCATCTGGATTTTTGATAAAGTCAAATTCCTTGACCGTCTCATCAAAACAGATGTTCCAACTCCGCGACGCCTGCTTTAGTCCATAAATGGACTTAAGCAACTTGCACACCTTTCCGCTGCTCCCACTCTGAATGAAACCCTCTGGCTGATCCATATAGACACACTCCTCTAAATTTCCATTTAGAAAAGCGGTTTTTACGTCCATCTGCCAAATCTCATAATCGTGGAAGGCAGCAATGGCAAGAAGGATCCGAATGGATTTCAGCATAGCTACTGGAGAAAAGGTTTCGTCATAGTCCAAGCCAGGTCTTTGACGGAAACCCTTTGCTACAAGTCTAGCTTTATAGGTCTCAACCTGTCCATCTACACCAATCTTCCTTTTGAAGATCCACTTGCATCCTACGGGTTTTACCCCGTCTGGAGCAATGTCCAACGTCCATACTTTGTTGGTGTACATGGACTCCATTTCGGTCCGCATTGCATCCAGCCATTTTACCGAGTCAACACTCTGAATGGCCTGCTGGAAGCTAGTAGGCTCATCATAATCTATGATGCAATCCTCTCTATCCCCGTCTATGAGAAAACCGCAGTATCTCTCGGGCGGATGAGACTGCCTACTACTCCTACGGAGCGGCATAGGAATGTCGTGTTCTTTTGAACCCTCTGGTTCCACTAAGCTTTCAGTAATAGTCTGAGGTTCTGGAATTTCATCCAGTTCTACTGCGCTCCCACTTATCTGATTTTCCAAAAACTCAGTTTCCAAGAAGTGGGCATGACGAGAAACAAGGACTTTTTGCTCCTCTGCGTAATAGAATAGATACCCCTTGGAGTTCTTTGGGTATCCCACAAACTTGCACTGTACTGAGCGTGCCTCGAGCTTGTCCGCATGCTGCTTTTTTACAAAAGCCGGACATCCCCATGTCTTAAAAGCTTTAAGACAGGATTTCTTCCCACTCCACATCTGATATGGTGTGGTAGGCACAGTCTTAGTAGGAACTTGGTTCAAGAGATGTGCAGCTGTTTCTAGTGCATATCCCCAGAAAGATCGCGGTAACTCAGCCTTACTCATCATGGAACGAACCATATCCAATAGGGTTCAATTCCTCCTTTCTGATACACCGTTATGTTGCGGAGTGTTTGGAGGAGTACGCTGAGAGAGAATACCATTCTCTTTTAAATAGTCCAGGAACTCGGCACTCAAGTATTCACCACCTCGATCCGATCTTAGGATCTTGATACTTTTGCCTATTTGTTTTTCAACTTCATTCTTGTAATCCCGAAATTTCTCAAAGGCCTCGGATTTGTGCTTCATTAAGAAGACATGTCCATACCTAGAGAAATCGTCTGTGAAAGTAATGAAGTATGAATAACCGCTTCTCGCATGTGTAGACATTGGACCACACACGTCACTGTGTATGAGTCCTAAGAGCTCGCTCGCTCTTTCTCCGTGTCCAGTGAACGGAGTCTTTGTCATCTTTCCCATGAGACAAGATTCACAAGTGGCATAAGACTGATACTCGAACGGATCCAAGTATCCTTCTTTATGTAACTTAGTCAACCGTGTCTCATTGATGTGACCCAGTCTACAATGCCATAAGAAAGCCTGATTGATATCTGGAGACTTTCTTTTGTGTGTATTCTGGATATTGAAAATCTGTGGTTGGTTTAATACGTATATACCATTGCTCAGTGTACCTGACCCAATCAGAACTTGATTAAGGTGAATGTTTACAACATTACTTACAAACGCAAATTCATAACCTTCTTTAGAAACTAAAGATACAGAAATGATATTACAAGTTGCGTTGGGTACAAAAAAGCAATTACGCAAAACCAAAACATGCCCATCTGTCATTCCCAGGTGATAGTCCCCCACGGCTTTAGCATCCATGCTAGCTCCGTTCGCAACTCTGAGGGTCATGTCACCTGCCTTCAAAAACCTACGGTTTCTCAACGCCTGCAAAGAATTACAGATATGAGATCCTGATCCGGTATCCAATACCCAGGAAGTAGAGTTTATAGAAAGACAGTTTTCAATAACATACACACCTGAAGCTGAAGCCGCAACCTGCTTCAGTTCCTGTGTCCTGGCTTTCCAAGCCCTGCAATCTTTCTTCCAGTGTCCACTCTTATGACAATAGAAGCACTCTTCCTTTCCAATAAGCTTCCCCGCAATCTTTGTTGCCTTTTCCTTTCCCTTCGTACCCACTTTACTAACACCGCCTCTTGGTTTGGCGGGGGCTTTCTTCCTCTTTCCCTTGGCTTTCGCCTTGGACCTAGAGGAAGAAGATCCTCCTACAAACAAAGCGGGTGTATCCCTACCCTTCTGTAGGGTGCCCTCTGCGCTCCTCAGCAGGTTGAGGAGTTCTGAAAGTTCAACTTCCTTTTCTTGCAAGTTGAAATTCAGTATGAACTGGGCGTAAGTGGATGGAAGGGACTGGAGAATTATATCCGTATAGAGTTCACTGTCCAACGTGGTCCCAAGTTCTGCGAGCTCCTCAGTGTAGCCAATCATCTTAAGCACGTGGTCCGCTACCGATGATCCGACGGCCAACTTTGTCGAAAATAACTTCTTCGACACTTCGTATCTTGCGATACGAGACTGCTCTCCATACAGTTCTTTTGTATGAAGAAATATGGATTCCAAATCCATATTCTCGTGCCTCCTCTGATGGTCGTTGTCCATCGAGGCAAGTACGAGGCACCTGGCCTTCGCGCTGTCAATCTCCCAAGTCGTACGGATTTCCTTATCCGCGACGCTGGAGGTGGGACCTGGGACGGGGGGAGCTTTGGTGGTAAGAAGATACCCCAGCTTGTCGTAAGCGATTGCCAATTTGACATTCCTGAGCCAATCTTTGTAGTTTGGCCCTGTCAGTATGTTTTTATCTAGAAGTAACTTAAGTCCAGTCATTTCGATTTGGTCGCTGCAGGGGGAGAGAAGAAACACTTAGCACGATGCTCTTGCAAGTTTAGAATGGTTTTTAATTTGTCTAAACAGGATGGCTCCCACTGTCTCTCGAATCCCTCCTCAAACCACAAAGGAAGAATTAGCCGGGATCAATCCCACCGTACAATACTTGCTTAACCGTTCAGCCAGGCCAGTGTCGGTACTTCGAGGGAGGTTTTCCAACGCTTTCGCGAAGTTCCTTAATTTAAGAACCTCTTTTCCCTGGGGGCGTAGCCCCGCTAACACCTTTCTAGGCACCTACTAGGTTTATAGCATTGATCGTTTAGTGAGAAATTTCCCGAGGAGTAGCATATACTCACAGTAGGATCGGGATCCAAATATCATCGCGTGACGAAAATGAAGGAATCCTACCATAATCATCACACTCCAAATGGTATGCAAATCTAGCAAGTTTCAGTACTTATGAAACTCCCGATGTGGATTTTTGCCCCATGCTCTTATGACCTTGACTAAGGCCAACAAATCATAAGTCACATGTCAAGTTCTTCCCGTCGTTATCCAGGTTAATTTGAACCCACCCGTATGTACCCTTGACTATGGCCAACAAGGCAATACGACTGTCCCAAACCAACGCATTCTATCTATGCAACATATGAATACCCAGCAGCTACCAAACACTGTGCCTTGACTAAGGCCAACAAACACAGCTTGAATACTGTTGAATATTCATATGAAACGACGGAGGGCTACGGATGGTTTTGGTAAAACCGTGAACGTAGTGAACTTGATATAATCGATGGAACGAGATAGCTTTTAGAAGGAGTGGCTCAAGCTCCGCATTTAAAAGTTAGTTTTGAAAAGAACCGAGTGGTTTTCCGAAAGTGTTCCATCGACTTAAACTTGGTTTATTATCTTGCATTAGTTCTTTTAATGCGTGATATTCTTGCATTAGTTCTTTTAATGCGTCCCATCATTTAATCCTACCATTGCAGAAAACAACCAAAATATGACGTACGCTTATGCCATTCGCATTCGCCACGGGGTCCCGTCATCACTCGTTAGGTTACTTAACTAACGACAGAGCAGGGGCTGGGCTAGCGCGGCTGTAAAACATAAGCAACGCCTAAATAGAAAGCAATGATAGACATTACAGATCACAGATGAATACATTGGATATACTAGCAATCCGCAATCCTTTCGAGCCTGCAATGAAAAGCGGATTACACGGTCGCGGTGAATAGCCAAATACCCTACCCAAGACCCCTACGGGTGCGGCAAACTACCCGCCAAGTACCCGGCAGTTTGTGCACCCCTCCATGGGTCTATCCTAGGAGCAAAATAGTAAAAAGAATTATACAATGACGGCTACAACCCCGACCCGGTTGTGCGGCCAAACAAATAATAATTATTACATCAATTTACATTTACAATGAATGAAAGAAAAACAAAAGCTCATCTCACATCCACCCCGGCTATTCACCCGCGACAGTCCAACACATTCATATACACAATCCAATATCAAACACAGATCATGTATAACCCCGACTAATCGACCTATAGCGATTAGCCGACGTTCAATACATGCAAACATCACAGATATAACCATCATAGTCAAAGTGCAGTGAAGTTCGGAAAAATACGGAATTATAGGACCCCAAAAGTGAATTTCAGTTCTGGAAAATCTGGGCACATATAATATATTTTAAAAATCCCAAAACCAACACAGACACACACTGCACGAAAAACGATGCACAGAAGACGACAAACCGCGGCGCTTCCGCGGCACATGCCTACCTCGTGCGGCGGAAGCGCGGCGGTTTGAACGAATCACTGCATCGTTTTTCTTGGGTGTTCACACAAAACCCTGAGCCGAATTTACAAGTGTAAAGTATTTCATTTAGAGCAGAAAAAATTTCAACAGAAACTTAGGGTTTTGTTTTTCCGGTTTTGTGATTTTTTTCGGTTCCGAACTTCGTTACACTTCACTACCAAGCTAGTTTAAGTTTAGTTAGGCTCTGATACCACTGTAAGTCCACGTTGCGACCCCCGGTTCTTACGGGGAGGCGGAAACGGTATAAAAATCAAATTTTTAGCGCAAGGGGCAACATGGACTAAGCAAAGTCGGGATCTTTAGCTAAACTAAAACTAGCATACTTTGCTAAAGAGAGTTAGCTACTCGGATGAAGATGGTTATACCTAAACTTGATCTCCTTCTTCTTCAAACTTTGTAGAGGTTGATGGTTCTCTTTTTGTCGCCTTCTTCCGTCGAAGATGGATCCACCTCGAGAGTTCAACCTTTGGGCTCTTCCTCGTGCTTTGAGTGAACTAGGGTTTCCGGCTTGCTAAACCTTGAACCTAAAATAAGTAGAGAGTGTCTAAGGGGTGCTTTTCTTTTTAAAGAGAAGGATTCTCAACACATGAGAAGGTTTCTCTTTAGCTAGAGGAAGAAGAAGATGAAGTGAAGAGAGAGAATGAATATGATAGAATGAGCTATCCTTTTTCTTTCTTGCAACCATAATGCAAAAGAAAAAGAATTATCAATAATAATAATAATGAAAATGAAAAGGTTGATGGAAAGTTTTAGAATGACCATTATCATTTCAAACATTAAATGAATTTGCTAGAATCAAAGAGCATCTTTCTTTTGTAATGATGATGGTCAAAACTTCAACCATGGTCAACAAGTCAACCATGGTCAACAAGTCAACAAAAAACCAACCATGACACAATTTCATTTTATTATATATTATTAATTGATATAATACAAATCCATTAGGGTTTGGAAAAAGACGACTGTCAACTGTGCATACGCACCCGTTCCGAAACCCTAATGAAAGTCATCTTCCTCTTCCTCAAATAACCGTGCATACACACCTGCATCCTTGTTCCGAGGAACATGAATACTGAGATAAAAGCAACCCCAAAACATATACCAGTATCTGGCTCAAACCAGAGCCTGCCAGTATAATCCGTCCGGACTCCAAACGTGCACAAGTGCGCGGATGAGAACGAACCCTGTCGCAAAACCATGCGACCTCTACTCTGTTTTGCCCAGAGGCGAATACCCTCTGTGTGGGACTCTAAAGACTCGACACTACGCTGGCAGTGGGTTTAACCACAGACCGCAAGCGGCACTAGCTGTGCGTAACGGTCCCCAGGTAGATGTCGACAAGAAGGCTGACGAGGTGAAACCCCATCTGAACTCCTACCGAGTCTGAATGTGACAGTCTCCGTACAGTCCGGTCTGTTCGTCTGATACATCGCATGTCGGGCCTAGGGGGCGGTAAAACGTCAGTCCCCCAATAGCGGTACAAGTCGTGTCGGAGTGAAGCCCAAAACACCCTGAGATAACACTGGAAACCTACCAGTATATCTCGCTTGCCCTGGCCAGGGACTACTCGTGTAATGGCTCTCCTAGACACAGCGCGATGTCAACCCCCAATACCGGGAGAGACGAATCCTTTCTAACCGTCACTGCCTCCAAGTGCTTCGGGACTGCACCCAACCACCACCTGTTTGCACGACTCCTTTGAGCCGTGGTAGGGTAGTGATCAAAGTGCAGTGGGAACACACTCGAGGCGAAGTGCCAGTGTCAAGTCAGCGGACTAAGCTGTACTCATGTCACCTGGGAACTGATAACTGACGATAGGTATAGTACCAACCTGTCAGTTCCCGACGAGTCCTATCCAGTGTACTCGTAACCTAACGAGCACCCGTATACTATCTCCAGTACGACGTACTGATGGCTGTGGGACAGACCATCTCCCATACTGGGATGAGAAGCGCATACGCTAGTCTACTCCGGAGTATCGATGCCCTGTCTCGATAGTCCTGCGACTAGGGACCTGTATAAGGATGTGCTTATAGATTACCCAGCCCCCACTAGTGTGACTGCCATCGCAACGCTGGTAATCAAGCAAAGATCCTAAGGGCTCCACTAATGCGTATAAGTGATATACTGAAATAAACACAAGTACACATTGAAGTAGAAACAAACCAAGTAGCATACTACTATATTGAGCAAGATTGTTTATACAAGGTGAATATCCCAAGCTTCCATCAAGTAATATACAAACTAGTATGATACAGTAATGGCCTCTAGGGCATATACACTAACACTTTCCAGTTCTACATAACAGACTTTGCCTCGAGCTTGTTCAGATTTTGCTTTTAGACATAGGCCGGACAACCCCAAATCTTAACTGGCTTAAGACATGGGCTCTTCCCATACCATATCACATATGAAGTGGTAGGCAACTGATTTGATTCGAACCTAATTCAATAGGTATGCAGCTTCTCAAGTGCATAACTCCCAAAAGGAAAAAGGTAACTCAGTAGTACTCATCATAGAGCACACCTTATCACATAGGGTGTAATTTCTCCACCCCGATATACCATCGTGCTATGGTGTATACAGAGGAGTAATGCTGAGAGAGAAACTCATTCTCCTTTAGAAAAGTCCAGGAATTCCGTGCTCAAGTATTCTCCTCCTTGATCTCATCAAAGGACATAATACTTATACCCGTGTTTTGGTTCTCTATTTCTCGCTTATATTCTGTGAATATCTCAAAAGGCTCGGACTCATGTTTCAACAGGAACATATGTCTGAATCTTGAGAGATTATCAGAGAATGTAATGAAGTACAAAGAACCTGTCCTGGCATATGTAGACAGGGGACCTTACATACATCAACATGTATCATCCCAAGAGTTTACTAACTCTTTCTCTGTTTCCAATAAACAGAGCTGTGGTCATCTTATCTTTGTGACATGACTGGCGAGTTTCACAAGATGTAAATTCAAACTGATTTAAATATGCATCTATATGTAACTCTAGCTAGTCGGGTCACATTGATCTGACCTAGTCTACAATGCCTCAAGAAGAATTCGTTCATTTCTGAACTCTTCCTCTTGTGTGTGATCCGTATACTAAGAACTGTAGTTTGATTTAGAACATCAATGCTTTTAGATAACGTGCCTGAACCGATCAACTTTTGATATAGGAAATGTTCAAAACATTATCCAACAATACAAAATTTTATCATTTCTTTACTAATAAAGAGACTGATATGATTTTGTATATCAGGTTCGGTATCTAATAACATTCGTTCAGAATCAATGTATTGGTAATACAGGGTGACAGTGACCAACAGACTTGGCTGCAACACTTGCCCCGTTTTCTGCCTCATGAAACTTATCACCCGTTCTCAGTTCTCTACCTTTCTGTAGCCCTATGTAACAAATTACATATCTGGGATCCTGATCAGGCATCATATACCCAGGACGTAAAGGACACTGAGAAACAGTTCTATATAATGAACATACCCGAAGATGATGCATCATCATGCACTCTCTTCGTTTGGGCGGCACGGGAATTCTGGTAATCCCCAATTTCCTGCTCTATCTTATAACAATTATAAGTTGGAGCGGGACCAACGTTCCCCAGCTCAGTATAACAAGCGGGTTCGGTCAAATATCCGTATTATTATCTTGATTAAGGCGTGATATGGTCGCTACCAGGAGAGAGAGAGAAGAAAACACTCAGCGTGCGCTCTTGCAAGAATAGATTGGTTATTATTTTATCTAATCAGGATGGCTCCCACTGCTTTTTTGTTAGTCCGTGTTGCCCACCCCGGTGCTTACGGGGAGGCGGAAAACATAATAAAAATCGGATTTTTAATGACTTAGGCAACATGGACTAAGCTTGTGAGGATCTTTGCTAAACATAAACTAGCTAACCCTAACTACAAAGTAGCTAAGTGATGAAAGGTTATACCTTTGGTCTTTAGTCCTTCTCTCCTTGCTCCTAGGTATGGTAGAAAAGGATCACCTTGCTTGTCTTCTCCCGTCAAAGAAGGATCCACCCGAAAGCCACCACCTTTAGCTTCAACTCCAAGCTAGGAGTAACTAGAGTGCAAGAAATGCTAAGACTTGAACCCTAGAAGTGAGTAGAGAAGATCAAGAGAGGGTTTTTCTCAAGCTTTTTGTTTCTCAACACATGAGAGGGAGAGAGCTTGAGGGAGAGGATGAGCAAGAGAGAGAAAAGAAATGAGAGAATGAGAAAAATAGTGAGCCATTCTCACTAATATGTGAGGATAAGTTTAATTAGATAATTAGCTTGAAAATTGTCATGATAAATCATGAATTGACCATTATCATTTCATTTTTGCAAAGATCAAAGAGCATCTTCCAAATGAAATGATTATGGTCAAGTTGTCAACATGGTCAACAAGTCAATGAAGTCAAATTGTCAACAACAACCATGCACAATAATTAAGCTAATTATCAATTAACAATAATCCACACAAAATCAATAGGGTTAATAAAATGATAAAGGCCATTAACCCTAAACAAGGTCCTCTCCCCCAATCTCAAGCAACTGTGCATACGCACCCGCATTCGTGATCCGAGGAACACGAACACAATGAGAAAAACCAATCTCAAATCATATACTAGGATCCGGCTTAAACCAAAACCCGCTAGTATAGACTGTCCGGACAGCAAACGTGCACAAGTGCGCGGATGCGAACGAACCCTGTCGCAAAACCATGCGACCTCTACTCGTTTTGCCTAAAGGCGAATAGCTCTCTGTGTGGGACTCTAAAGACTCGACACTACGCTGGCAGTGGGTTTAACCACAGACCGCAAGCGGCACTAGCTGTACGTAACGGTCCCCAGGTAGATGTCGATAAGAAGACTGACGAGGTGAACCCCATCTGCACTCCTACTGAGCCTGTATGTGACAGTCTCCGTACAGTCCGGTCTGTTCGTCTGATACATCGCATGGCGGGCCTAGGGGGGCGGTGAACGTCAGTCCCCTAATAGCGGTACAAGTCGTGTCGGAGTGTAGCCCAGAACACCCTGAGATAACACTGGAAACCTACCAGTATATCTCGCTTGCCCTGGCCAGGGACTACTCGTGTAATGGCTCTCCTAGACACAGCGCGATGTCAACCCCCAATACCGGGAGAGACGAATCCTGTCTAACCGTCACTGCCTCCAAGTGCTTCGGGACTGCACCCAAAAACTACCTGTTTGCACAGCTCCTTTGAGCCGTGGTAGGGTAGTAATCAAAGTGCAGTGGGAACACACTCGAGGCGAAGTGACAGTGTCAAGTCAGCGGACTAAGCTGTACTCATGTCACCTGGGAACTGATAACTGACGATAGGTATATTACCAACCAACAGTTCCCGACGAGTCCTGTCCAGTGTACTCGTAACCTAACGAGCACCCGCATACTATCCCAAGTACGACGTACTAACGGCTGTGGGACAGACCGTCTCCCACACTGGGATGAGAAGCGCATACGCTAGTCTACTCCGGAGTATCGATGCCCTGTCTCGATAGTCCAACGACCAGGGACCTGTATAAGGATGTGCTTATAGATTACCCAGCTCCCACGAGTGCGAGCGCCATCACAACGCTGGTAATCAAGCAAAGATCCTAAGGGCTCTACTAATATGTATACCAGCAATATGCTAAAAGAAACACATGCACATATTAAAGCAGAGACAAACCAAGTAGCATACTACCATTTCGAGCAAGATTGTATATACAACTGTGAATATCCCAAGCTTCCATTAAGTAATATACAAGCTAGTATGATACAGTAATGGCCTCTAGGGCATATACACTAACAATCTCCCACTTGCACTAAGGCCATGTACTGGCGTATCGAAGACCTATCATCTCGATCAGCCGCTCGAACTGAGTCTGGGGCAAGGCCTTGGTGAATGGATCTGCTGTGTTATCCTCTGATGCAACTCTCCGGACCTCGATCTCCTGGCGATCCACGATCTCCCTGATCAGGTGATACCGCCTTAAGATGTGTCTGGATTTCTGATGGGACCTGGGTTCCTTCGCTAAAGCTATAGCCCCGTTGTTGTCGCAATACAGAGGTATTGGGTCAACAATGGACGGAACCACCTGAAGTTCTTTCAAGAACTTCCTCATCCAGACAGCTTCTTTTGCGGCATCAGATGCAGCGATGTATTCCGCTTCCATAGTCGAGTCAGCAACGGTTTCCTGTTTGGAGCTCTTCCAACACACCGCCCCTCCATTGAGGGTAAAGACAAAACCCGACATGGACTTGGAATCATCCTTGTCACTCTGGAAGCTGGAGTCAGCAAAGGCCTCAACCTGCAGGTCTTTTCCGCCATACACCAAGAACATCTCCTTAGTCCTTCTCAGGTACTTGAGAATGTTCTTTACTGCTATCCAATGTTTCTCCCCTGGGTTTGACTGATACCTGCTTACCACACTCAGTGCATAAGCCATATCTGGTCTGGTACATAACATCGCATACATTATAGAGCCTACCGCAGAAGCGTAGGGTATAATAGACATGCGATCCCTCTCCAAATCAGTCTTGGGAGACATCTCTTTGGAGAGGGTGATCCCGTGACAAGCCGGTAGATTACCGCGCTTGGAATCTTCCATACTGAATCTCTTCAGTATGGTGTCGATGTACCTGGACTGCGAGAGTCCTAATATCCTCTTGGATCTGTCACGGTAGATCCGGATACCCAGAATGTAGGAGGCATCACCCAGGTCTTTCATGGAGAACCTGTGTGACAAGAACCCCTTGACAGATTGTAGCATAGGAATGTCATTTCCTATTAAGAGAATGTCATCCACGTATAACACGAGGAATACTACAGTTCTCGCTACAAATCTACAATAGATGCATGGTTCATCTGGATTTTTGATAAAGCCAAATTCTTTGACCGTCTCATCAAAACAGATGTTCCAACTCCGCGATGCCTGCTTGAGTCCATAAATGGACTTGAGCAACTTGCACACCTTTCCGCTGCTCCCACCCTGAATGAAACCCTCTGGCTGGTCCATATAGACACACTCCTCTAAATGACCATTTAGAAAAGCTGTCTTTACGTCTATCTGCCAAATCTCATAATCGTGGAAAGCAGCGATGGCAAGAAGGATCCGAATGGATTTCAGCATAGCTACTGGAGAAAAGGTTTCGTCATAGTCCAAACCAGGTCGCTGACGAAAACCCTTTGCTACCAGTCTAGCTTTATAGGTCTCAACCTGTCCATCTACACCAATCTTCCTTTTGAAGATCCACTTGCATCCTACGGGTTTTACCCCGTCTGGAGCAATGTCCAACGTCCATACTTTGTTGGTGTACATGGACTCCATCTCGGTCCGCATTGCATCCAGCCATTTTACCGAGTCGACGCTCTGAATGGCTTGCTGGAAGCTAGTAGGCTCATCACAATCTAGGATGCAGTCCTCTCTATCCCCGTCAATGAGAAAACCGTAGTATCTCTCGGGCGGATGAGACTGCCTACTACTCCTGCGGAGCGGCGTAGGAATGTCCTGTTCTTTTGAACCTTCTGGTTCCACTAAACTTTCAGTAATAGTTTGTGGTTCTGGAATTTCTTCCAGTTCTATTGCGCTCCCACTTATTTCTTTTTCTAAAAACTGATGTTCCAGAAAGTGGGCATTGCGAGAAACAAGGACTTTTTGTTCCTCTGCGTAATAGAAAAGATACCCCCTGGAGTTCTTTGGGTATCCCACAAACTTGCACAGTACTGAGCGTGCCTCGAGCTTGTCCGTATGCTGCTTTTTGACATAAGCTGGACATCCCCAAATCTTCAAGTATTGAAGATAGGGTTTCTTCCCACTCCATAACTCATATGGTGTGGTAGGCACAGTCTTAGTGGGAACACGGTTCAAAAGATATGCAGCTGTTTCTAGCGCATATCCCCAGAAAGATCGCGGTAACTCAGCATTACTCATCATGGACTGTACCATATCCAATAGGGTTCGGTTCCGTCTCTCCGATACACCGTTATGTTGCGGGGTGTATGGAGGAGTAAGCTGAGAGAGAATTCCATTCTCTTTTAAGTAATTCAGGAATTCGGCACTTAAGTATTCTCCTCCTCGATCCGATCTTAGGATCTTGATACTTTTGCCGGTCTGTTTTTCTACTTCATTCTTATATTCCTGGAACTTATCAAAAGCTTCGGATTTATGCTTTATTAAGAAGACATGTCCGAATCTTGAGAAATCATCCGTAAAAGTTATGAAGTAAGAAAAACCGCTTCGCGCATGTGTAGACATTGGACCGCACACGTCGCTGTGTACGAGTCCCAAGAGCTCGCTCGCTCTTTCTCCGTGTCCAGAAAACGGAGCCTTTGTCATCTTTCCTTTGAGACAGGATTGACAAGTTGCATACGATTGATATTCGAACGAATCTAAATATCCTTCAGTATGTAACTTAGTCAATCTTCTCTCGTTGATGTGACCCAGTCTACAATGCCATAAGAAAGTTTTATTAATTTCTGGAGACTTTCTTTTGTGTGTATTCTGGATATTGAAAACCTGTGGTTGGTTTAAAACGTAAATACCGTTGTTCAATGTACCTGACCCAATCAACACTTGATTAAGGTGAATGTTCACTACATTACTTACAAATGCAAATTCATAACCTTCTTTAGATAATAAAGATACAGAAATGATATTACAGGTTGCATTTGGTACATAATAACAACTACGCAAAACCAAAAAGTGTCCATCTGATAATCCCAGGTGATAGTCCTCCACGGCCTCAGCATCCATGCTAGCACCGTTCGCAACTCTGAGGGTCATGTCACCTGCCTTCAAAACTCTACGCTTTCTCAACGCCTGCAAAGAATTACAGATATGAGATCCTGATCCGGTATCCAATACCCAGGATGTAGAGTTTATTGATAGACAATTTTCAATAACATACACACCTGAAGCTGAAGCTGCAACTCGCTTCAAATCCTGTGTTCTGGCTTTCCAAGCCTTGCAATCTTGTTTCCAGTGGCCACTTTTGTGACAATAGAAGCATTCTTCCTTCCCCACCAGCTTCCCCGCTACCTTTGTTGCTTTACCCTTTCCCTTCGTATCCACTTTACCGACACCGCCCCTTGGTTTGGCGGGGGATTTCTTCTTCTTGCCCTTGGCTTTCGCCCTGGACCTAGAAGAGGAAGATCCTCCTACAAACAAAGTGGATGTCTCCCTACCCTTCTGTAGGGTGCCCTCAGCAGTCCTCAACATGTTCAGAAGTTCGGCAAGTTCAACCTCCTTTTCTTGCATGTTGAAGTTGAGAATGAACTGGGCGTAAGTGGAAGGAAGGGACTGGAGAATCAGATCAGTATAGAGTTCATTCTCCAACGTGGTCCCGAGGTCCGCGAGCTCCTCTATGTAGCCGATCATCTTAAGCACGTGGTCCGCTACCGATGATCCGACGGCCAACCTTGCCGAAAAGAGCTTCTTCGACACTTCGTATCTTGCGATACGAGACTGCTCTCCATACAGTTCTTTTGTATGGAGAAATATGGACTCTAGGTCCATATTCTCGTGCCTCCTCTGATGGTCATTGTCCATCGAGGCTAGTACGAGGCATTTGGCCCTCGCGCAATCTATCTCCCATGTCTTACGGATTTCTACATCCGCGACGCTGGAGGTGGGACCTGGGACGGGGGGAGCTTTGGTGGTAAGTATATACCCCAGCTTGTCATAAGTGATAGCCATCTTGACATTCCTGAGCCAATCTTTGTAGTTTGGCCCTGTCAATATGTTTTTATCTAATAGTAACTTAAGTCCGGTCATCTTGAATGGTCGCTGCAATTAGGAGAGAGAAAAGAAACACTTTAGCATGATGCTCTTGCAAGTTTAGAGTGGTTTTTAGTTTGTCTAAACTGGATGGCTCCCACTGTCTCTCGAATCCCTTCTCAAACCATAAAGAAAAGGATTAGCCGGGATCATTCTCACCGTACAATACTTGCTTAACCGTTCAGCCAGGCCAGTGTCGGTACTTCGAGGGAGGTTTTCCAACGCTTTCGCGAAGTTCCTTAATTAAGTAACCTCTTTTCCCTGTGGGCGTAGCCCCGCTAACACCTTTCTAGGCACCTACTAGGTTTATAGCATTGATCGTTAAGTGAGAGTTTTCCCGAGGAGTAGCATATACTCACAGTAGGATCGGGATCCAAATATCATCGCGTGATAAAACCGAAGGAATCCTACCAGAATTATCACACTCCAAATGGTATGCAACGCTAGCAAGTTTCAGTACTTATGAAACTCCCGATGTGGATTTTTGCCCCATGCTCTTATGACCTTGGCGTGAGGTCAAAATGTCATAAGTCACATGTCAAGTTCTTCCCATCATTATCCTGGTTAATTTGAACCCACCCGTACCTACCCTTGACGTAGGCCAAAACGGCAGTACGACTGTCTCAAATCAACGCATTCTATCTATGCAACGGATAAATATCCGGCAGCTACCAATCACTATGCCTTGGCGTGAGGTCAAAATACATAGCTTGAATACTACCGAATATTTAACCGAAATGATGGAGGGCTACGGATGGTTTTGGCGAAACCGTGAACGTAGTGAACTTGATATAATCGATGGAACGAGATAGCTTTTAAAAGGAGTGGTTCAAGCTCCGCGTTTAAAAGTTTTAGTTTTGAAAAGAACCGAGTGGTTTTCAAAGTGTTCCAATCGACTTTTACTTGGTTTATTTCTTGCATTAGTTCTTTTAATGCGTCCCATCATTTAATCCTACCATTGCAGAAAACAACCAAAATATGACGTACGCTTATGCCATTCGCATTCGCCACGGGGCCCCGTCATCACCCGTTAGGTTACTTAACTAACGACAGAGCGGGGGCTGGGCTAGCGCGGCTGTAAAACATAAGCAACGCCTAAATAGTTATTATATATAAATATATAGCAATGATAGACATTACAGATCACAGATGAATACATTGGATATACTAGGAATCCGCAATGCGTTCGAGCCTGCAACGCAAAGCGGATTACACGGTCGCGGTGAATAGCCAATACCCCACCCAAGACCCCTACGGGTGCGGCAAACTACCCGCCAAGCATCCGAAGCGAAGCAACCTCCCTCACCACCGTGAGTAGGCCACTCGGCGCTTCGAGATACCCGGTAGTTTGTGCACCCCCTCCATGGGTCTATCCTAGGAGCAAAAACAGTAAAAAGAATTATACAATGACGGCTACAACCCCGACCCGGTTGTGCGGCCATACAAAGAATATTATTACATCAATTTACATGTTACAAATGAATGAAAGAAAATAACACTCATCTCACATCCAACCCGGCTATTCACCCGCGACAATCCAATCCATTCATATCCACAAACCAACAATCACAGATCACAGAGATGTATAACCCCGACTAATCGACTTATAGCGATTAGCCGACGTTCAATACATACAAGCATTACAGATATAACCGATGTAGTTAAAGTGTAGTGAAGTTCCGAAAAATACGGATTTATAGGCCCCCAAAAGTAAATTTTAGTTCTGGAAAATCTGGGCATATATTATATATCCTGAAAATCCCAAAATCAACACATACAGACACTGCACGAAAAACGATGCAGAGAGGACATCAAACCGCGGCGGTTCCGCGGCACGAGCCTAACTTGTGCGGCGGAAGGGCGGCGGTTTGAACGAATCTCTGTGTCGTTTTTCATGGGTGTTCATAAAAAACCCTGAGATGAATTTACAAATATACAGTTTTTCATTTTGAGCAGAAAAAATTTCAACAGAAACTAGGGTTTTTCAAAAGTTCGGTTTTTGGATTTTCGGTTTCGAAACTTCGTTACACTTCACTACCTAGCTAGTTTGAGTTTAGTTAGGCTCTGATACCACTGTTAGTCCGTGTTGCCCACCCCGGTGCTTACGGGGAGGCGGAAAACATAATAAAAATCGGATTTTTAATGACTTAGGCAACATGGACTAAGCTTGTGAGGATCTTTGCTAAACATAAACTAGCTAACCCTAACTACAAAGTAGCTAAGTGATGAAAGGTTATACCTTTGGTCTTTAGTCCTTCTCTCCTTGCTCCTAGGTATGGTAGAAAAGGATCACCTTGCTTGTCTTCTCCCGTCAAAGAAGGATCCACCCGAAAGCCACCACCTTTAGCTTCAACTCCAAGCTAGGAGTAACTAGAGTGCAAGAAATGCTAAGACTTGAACCCTAGAAGTGAGTAGAGAAGATCAAGAGAGGGTTTTTCTCAAGCTTTTTGTTTCTCAACACATGAGAGGGAGAGAGCTTGAGGGAGAGGATGAGCAAGAGAGAGAAAAGAAATGAGAGAATGAGAAAAATAGTGAGCCATTCTCACTAATATGTGAGGATAAGTTTAATTAGATAATTAGCTTGAAAATTGTCATGATAAATCATGAATTGACCATTATCATTTCATTTTTGCAAAGATCAAAGAGTATCTTCCAAATGAAATGATTATGGTCAAGTTGTCAACATGGTCAACAAGTCAATGAAGTCAAATTGTCAACAACAACCATGCACAATAATTAAGCTAATTATCAATTAACAATAATCCACACAAAATCAATAGGGTTAATAAAATGATAAAGGCCATTAACCCTAAACAAGGTCCTCTCCCCCAATCTCAAGCAACTGTGCATACGCACCCGCATTCGTGATCCGAGGAACACGAACACAATGAGAAAAACCAATCTCAAATCATATACTAGGATCCGGCTTAAACCAAAACCCGCTAGTATAGACTGTCCGGACAGCAAACGTGCACAAGTGCGCGGATGCGAACGAACCCTGTCGCAAAACCATGCGACCTCTACTCGTTTTGCCTAAAGGCGAATAGCTCTCTGTGTGGGACTCTAAAGACTCGACACTACGCTGGCAGTGGGTTTAACCACAGACCGCAAGCGGCACTAGCTGTACGTAACGGTCCCCAGGTAGATGTCGATAAGAAGACTGACGAGGTGAACCCCATCTGCACTCCTACTGAGCCTGTATGTGACAGTCTCCGTACAGTCCGGTCTGTTCGTCTGATACATCGCATGGCGGGCCTAGGGGGGCGGTGAACGTCAGTCCCCTAATAGCGGTACAAGTCGTGTCGGAGTGTAGCCCAGAACACCCTGAGATAACACTGGAAACCTACCAGTATATCTCGCTTGCCCTGGCCAGGGACTACTCGTGTAATGGCTCTCCTAGACACAGCGCGATGTCAACCCCCAATACCAGGAGAGACGAATCCTGTCTAACCGTCACTGCCTCCAAGTGCTTCGGGACTGCACCCAAAAACTACCTGTTTGCACAGCTCCTTTGAGCCGTGGTAGGGTAGTAATCAAAGTGCAGTGGGAACACACTCGAGGCGAAGTGACAGTGTCAAGTCAGCGGACTAAGCTGTACTCATGTCACCTGGGAACTGATAACTGACGATAGGTATATTACCAACCAACAGTTCCCGACGAGTCCTGTCCAGTGTACTCGTAACCTAACGAGCACCCGCATACTATCCCAAGTACGACGTACTAACGGCTGTGGGACAGACCGTCTCCCACACTGGGATGAGAAGCGCATACGCTAGTCTACTCCGGAGTATCGATGCCCTGTCTCGATAGTCCAACGACCAGGGACCTGTATAAGGATGTGCTTATAGATTACCCAGCTCCCACGAGTGCGAGCGCCATCACAACGCTGGTAATCAAGCAAAGATCCTAAGGGCTCTACTAATATGTATACCAGCAATATGCTAAAAGAAACACATGCACATATTAAAGCAGAGACAAACCAAGTAGCATACTACCATTTCGAGCAAGATTGTATATACAACTGTGAATATCCCAAGCTTCCATTAAGTAATATACAAGCTAGTATGATACAGTAATGGCCTCTAGGGCATATACACTAACATTTTTATCAAATCTTCCTTCAAACCCTAAAAGGAAAGACTAGCCGGGATTAATTACACACTACAAGTTCGCCAATCTTTCAGCCAGGCCAGTGTCGGTACTTTGAGGGAGGTCCCCCGTGCTTTCGCACGAACCTAATTAATGTAAACCTCGTTTTCCCAGAGGCGTAACCCCGTTAACACCTTTCTAGACACCTACTTGATCGGCTAATTGTAATGTGTAAAACTCTCCCAGGAGTAACTCTTACTCGCAGTGGGTATCGGGATCCAACTATCTCATAGAAGGTATGCAATCTCATTGCAAATTTCAACACTTGAAATTCCCGATAATATTTTGCCCCTAACGTCCTATGACCTTGACGCAGGCCAACAAACCATAGTCCGCTAGTCAAGTTCAACCCGTCATTTCCTGATTGAATTAAACCCACCCGCACGACCCTTGACGTAGGCCAACAAAGTCGCACGACTACCCTAATCCAATCACATCATATGCTTATGCAGATAAGCACCAGTTAGCTACCGCACACTACGCCTTGACGCAGGCCAACAAACGTAGCACGAATACTAACTACTACTTATCTGAAATGACGGAGGGCTACGACAGGTTTTTCTGAAAACCTATTGCGTAATGAACTTGATATCGTTATAGGATCGAATGAATTTTAAAATGGAGTGTTTTTGAGGCTTTTCTAGTTTTGCTAAAGGAGTCACTCCCGGTGAAGGGATCGCCGGTCCTTTCCTCGTCGAATGAGGTGCGGGATATATCATATATATCGCTGTGCAAAGCAAAAACACTTAAATGCTATCAAAAGACAAACCGAGTGTGTAGCATCTGCCAGTTATTGCTAAAGGAGTCACTCCCGGTGAAGGGATCTCGGTCCTTTCCTCATCGAATAAGGTGCAGGATATATCATATATACCGCTGTGCAAAGCAAGAACTGTAGCTACCTGTTTTATTTTGAAATTCGATTCTACAATATCTTAGGTTTCTTTTATTTCATTAATCACATTAATGAAGTCCCATCATTTAAGTACCTAAACATCACAGATAAATACGACGTACACTTATGCCATCCGCATTCGCCTCGATGTCCCCTCGTGCATCGTTAGGTTAGGTAACTAACGGCAGAGCGGGGCAGGGCTAGCACGGGTGTAAAATATAAGTAACGTCTATATAATATATCATATATACTATATACTGTATCTATCACAGAACATCTCATGATCACATCACAGATATCGCAGCAGAAGAATCATATGAAATATTGGATATACTAGGACGTCCGTGTTTTCAATACGAGCCAGTATAAAACACGGATTCCACGGTCGTGATGAATAGCCAAACCCACACCCCTAGACCCCTACGAGAGCGGCAAGCAACCTTACCAATTCTGGAGTTAGGAGACCCGGACTCGACTCCTCGAGTTGGTCTCCCACTGGACCCCAGAACCCGGTTACTTGTGCTCCCCTCCTTGGGTCTATCCTAGTGCGGAAAAGTAAATAATATACAAAGGGTGACAACTTCCGCAACCTGGAAGCGCCCCAATAAAAGAATATTACATACAAGTTTTTACATGAATGAAAATGAAAAACACTCATCTCACATAAAACCCCCCGGCTATTCAAACACGACGATCCAATATAACATATCCAGCAACACATAACATCACATGTCATCAACGTAAGTAAATATGCGCATCCCAATTGTCATTGGCATATAGCAACGAAACCGGCGATATCACATATTACACTTACGGTCACAGAAAAGAAAGTGTAAAACTACAACAGTTGGAATCCGCAACCACCTCAGACATCACATGCCTGACCGAATGAATTCCTTAGACATCGCATGCCTAACAATTATAAACCCCGCATTTTAGTCTCATTATCGAAAACACTTTTCAATATCAAGTCGGGCAATTCAACAAGATTCCCGAAAAACTGATCGAATGCTCGTCGCAAACTTTAGTAGGCGGCCGCACCCCAGATACCGTCGACGAAGTGCACCAAGGCGGAACACCGCTACCGCGAGCACCCGGACGGATGCTTTCGGCGACGGGGTTCTCCTACAGTCACTTGGTCGGGGCTATGGGATGTAGCTGTCTATTAAGTTTGTCCGGCGAATATCCGCGTACGCTACGTGATTGCGACGGACTTTTGATCGCATCAAAATTCCGTGGCAACCGATCAAGTGAGACTAAAGTGCTATGTTTATAACATTCATTCAGTTATCACATAACTTTTGTGAATTCCAATTATTGTATCCCATTCCAGATAAACAGAAAATGTTAAACTTTTCGATCGAACAGTCAAACACCCAAGTTTTCCCGATACAGCTCAACACATGAAATAAGTCTAACAACATTCAGTTCGTGCCTCAGTACCAACGGTCCAGCCGTAGAAGGGTCAAGCCAACGCCTCACATGTGGCACGCCGTACTGCCCCAAACCCGAAGGTTCAAAGGGCAGTTCAAGACGGTCACATAATCGAGTTAAGGTTTGTTGTCTTCTAGAGGGTCCATCGCGTTACTTGCACTACTTAGAACGTCGTCAAACTACGGAAAAATCCAACACTTGGAAATTTCCCGACAGGGAAAAAATTGGGTATTTATATCCGGTCGAACTTTTTAACATATTCTAAAAATTATCCGGAAATCCACACAGACAAAATTTGATACTCCGATCGAAACACCGAATCCCCAAAACAATCCCAGAAAATTCAACTCTTGAAAAAATATTAAAAATTCCCAGAAAAATCACCACTGGAAACTAAGAATTACTGTGCAAAATAATTTAAATAATGTGGCCGTACGGCCGCGGATCCGCCGCATGAGCCTTGCTCATGCCGCGGAACCGCGGTGGAATAGTTGAATTAGGTCCACGAAATTTACAGTAATTCCTAGAAAACCCTGCTTGATTTTCTGCATATTTTTAATATAGAAAAACTCACTGTTTTCAAAAAAGTACAGAGAGCATGATCGGAATTGGGTTTCGGGTTCGTTCGGACTTCAAATTCCGTCTAGACTTCGCCTAAGGCTCTAGCTAGGCTCTGATACCACTGTAGGGTTCCTAGGCACCCTAATGAGGTCTCACAAGGCATCAACCATGCCAATTTCAAAAATACGGTGCCGAGAAATCCTAGACTACGGATCGTTGGCTAGATGTCTAGGCGAAAAAGAAACTAGTTAACAGCTTAACTAAAGTTTAAACGGAAATACAACCTTTGTAGATCCGGTGCTCCACCTCCATAGCTCCGCAACGAAGTCCTCTCCGCTGTCCAAAAAGAATCCGGGCTCTAGCGTCGACTTCATCGGAGAATAAGCGAGCTTGGTCGTCGATGTCCATGCCGAAGATGATCTACGTCGAGGCATCGCTAAATCAAGCTCCGACTTCACCAAGTCAAGAAACTTGTGAAGAAAACACACTCTACTACTTGGCAAGAGGTAGAGGATGAAGAAATAGGAAGTGGGTAGACTTTAGATTTGGATCTCTCACTCTTTTTCATCACTTGCCATTGATGGGGGTAAGCTTTCTTCACTTGAAGAAATGAAGAAGAAGAAGGAAATTGTTATGATAAGAATTATTAAAATAGAAAAGAAAAAACATTCTTATCATAAGCAAACCATGGTTAGGTGTAGAGAATTGACCAAGGTTAAAGAATGGCTAGGGTTAAGGAGATGAGACAAAAATGGTGACTTAATGAAAGCTTCATGAAGCTTCATGTTGAAAACAAAACTAGCTACCATTTTTCACTTCTTTTCCTTTTCTCATTTATCTTTTAAATGCAAATGAAAAGATAAATGAATGAATAAAAGAAAACCCTAATCATTTACTTAACCTAGGTTTAATTCATTACACTTAACAAAAAAGATATGTATCATCAAACATGATACAATCAAGTGCACAAAATCATATCGCATATGCAATGCGCACACCCGAGTGAGAAAATCCATTTAAAGTGAACCGATACTAGTTAATGCAAAGTAAAATATCAAATATATAATTATGCATTAAATCATTAAATCAACTCTTGATTTAACGATCCGGTCATATGGCATATAACCGACTAATATCAATGTATCGGCTTATCGAATCAACGCTTGAATTGATAACTAGGTTATATCGCATACAACCAGTCGATACATTCATCCCGAGAATAAAATACGGTATCATATACACGAATTATTCTCGGTCCCGCACATATCTCATATGCGCTCCTATTTCGTTTCACTTGAGCCAGGAAACCTCTGTGTAGGACTCTAAAGACTCGTCAATACGCCGGCAGCAGATGATGATCATATCAAGCATCCACAAGCCGTAAGCGGTCTGCTAAACGTAACGGCCACCCGGGTATTGAGCGATCAGAAGATCGACGAGCAAGCCCGCTCACACTCCTGTGAATCCAACCAGTAACACTTACCGTACAGTCCGGTCTGTTCGTCTGATATGTCGCATATCTCGCCTAGGGGTGGTAAACGTCAGACCCTAATAGCTCGATAAGTCGTGTCGATATGAGGTCTATAACAATTCGAGAAACTACTGGTAACACTTACCAGTAAATCTCAGCAACCATGGCCAGGGATTTCCTGTTATAGCCAATCGAACACAGCGCAACATCAACCCCCTATACCGGGAGAGACGAATCCTCTCCTATCGCTCATTGCCTCCATGTGACTCGGGACTGTACCCAAAAACCACCGTTTTGCACGCTCTCTTGGACGTGGTAAGATGGAAATCAAAGCACAGTGGGAACCACACAAGACTCTATGACGATCTCGGGTCAACAGACTACTCTGTACCAGTGTCACCAGAGAACTGCCATCTGACGTGAGGTATAATACCATCTGGGAGTTCTCGGTGCGTCCGTCCAGTGTACCCAGTCTCTACTGAGCACCCGTATATCATCTCTGATGTCAAACACCGATGGATATGGGATCATCCATCGCCCATCTGTATGGGTCGAGAAGGTATACGCTAGTCTACTCTGGTATATCGATGCCCCGTCTCGATACACCCACGACTAAGGACTTTGAAGGATGTACTTACGGACTACCATGTCCCCACTAGTATGATCCGCATCATAGTCTAGGTAGTCAAGTACAGACCTAAGGGCTTTACCAACATGTAACAGAGAGACAATCAGTATACACGTTAAGGTAAAGAGCAACCAGATAGCATACTATCATGTCGAGCAAGAAAGTCCTCCCTATATATGTCCCAGCATCCACTACAATATACATCCAATGTACAGTAATGGCCTCTAGGGCATACATATAACTAACACCAAGACTGAGGCAGTGCCTTCGAAAAGGCACGCTCGACGTCGTCACTGGCGCCGAGTGAGAGAAGCTGGGGGCAACTCCCCTTCTGGACTCACCCTACTAGCTCCAGTGGTGGAAGTCGATGCTGCTGTTCCAACCGGGAACAGCTTTGATCTGCTCAGGAGGGTACGAAAGAACTCCCCGATGGCGGTGCTGAAAAAATCACCTCTACTAGTAGAGCTCCCTATACAGACAAAGCCGGAGCGGCCTCATCAGCGACTCTCCTTGCAAATTCATAGGGTTTGGCGGAAAGTCCAAGACTCTGTGATTGACAAAGATTACTCTCTTCGACCTGAGAAATCCAAGGGCTAACAAGAAAAAGATCACTCTTCCGCCATACAATGAAGGAGTTCTCCTAAACAGGTGCCTGACAACGACTCCTTCAACTCCAATCTTTCATAAAAATACAAGGCTAGCGAAAACTCTACCGCTCACGGCAAACTCCAAAGGCGATAGAATTAAACGCCCCAAGGCCGGGGGCATAATAATACATACAGTCTACATGGCTTTGGGAAAAGAAGAAAGCCGTGCCTCGGCGAGTCACCGACCGCAAACTCGGTCGCCGACTAAGGCTCAAGAGCAACAACAAAAGCTCCAGGAAATGCTGACCAAAATGGCACCACTTATAGGACAGAAAGAAAGTCTGGACAAAGAGGCCGAACAACACCAAGAGCAGAAGACCGATACAGAGTTTCTGCGAAGGGTGCTAAAGAGAAAAGACAAAGAAGTCGCTGAATAAGCTGCCAACATAAAGCAGATGGCTCTCTTGTTCCAAGACATAGTTGGAATGATGATCCAAACAGAACTCCTGGCCGAGGATCCGCTAATAATCATCGAGGATGACAGGGGGAAACATCAAACCCTCCTCCAGCCTTATCGGCAGCCAAAGAAGAAACGATCTCCAAGACCGCCCTTGATAATTATATTGCTCAACAAATAAGAGCTCATCAAGCTAGTGAACTCGCTGTCCAAATTGTCAGAACCGGACGACCGTATCCAGGCTGATATGATCAAATCAAATACCCGCCAGGATATATGATCCCCAAGTTCCATGTATACAAATGGACTTTCAACCCTCACCAGCACGTCACACAATTCAGAGCTCCGTGCAATAATACTGGATGCGATGGCAAATTATTGCTTCACCAGTTCGTTGGCAGCTTATCAGAAACGGCCTTTGAATGGTACTCGGAGCTCCCAAATGACTCCGTGAAAAAATTCACAGAGATGGAACTGCTGTTCACACAGCATTTCGCCAGCGTGAGCGAACGTACTCCAATCACGGCATTAATCAATGCCAGGGTAAAACCGGGAGAAACCTAGGTCCAATATGCGATCCGGTGGCGGAACCCGTGGTCTAAGTGCAAACAACGCACTTAAGAATCACCTGCCGTAGGCATGTTCATCGGGACCCTTAATCCTCAAACGACTGTGTCCCAGTTCATGACGTTCTTCAAACCCACAACCTTTCAGGCTCTGATAGATAAACTGGCTCAAATGGACCAGATGGGCCATGGGCCTTCCTCCTCAAATAAAGACCCTCAAAACCAGTTGCGTGTCACTTGACATTTCTTAGTATCGAAATGGATATCGAAATGCTCTTCTTCCACTCACTTGACATTTCTTAGTATCTATAATTTTCTAAAACCTGAAACTTGTACACTTTCAAACTTTCATAACAACATCAAAACATCTGCTCTCATAACTTCTCCATCCTTCTTAATTCCCTCCTATTCAAAATTCAGTACAAGACAGAAATGCTAGCCATTCTCTTCCAATTTTACCTTCATCTCAAGGTTAATCCCCATAACTTCCGGAAGCAAGGAGCCTTGGAGATTGAAGAGCTAAACATCACTAACATACAAACCCACTTCTTAAATATCCCTTAATATATCAAAAAATCTAAATGAGACCCTGGTCATCAAAATCACACATTTTTTGTATAGTATAATTCATTCAAACATTCAAATAGTAAAAGTAAATTAACAGCAATCATCAAAATCACACATTTTTTGTATAGTATAATTCATTCAAACATTCAAATAGTAAAAGTAAATTAACAGCAATCAGAAATAACATATGAAAATGAATTACAGATCGACAAGATCAAAAAATGACGGAAACATGACTTCTACTAACACCAGTGTTCTCCTCCGAACACAGAGACGAAACCGCATAGGTTCGTCTTGCCTGAATTTGGGGACAGATGCTATTTGGTGCTATCCGTCCACCTCTCCGAAGATTCCAAGTTGATTTATGACACCATGTATCGAAGGCTTAAACGGATGTGGCCGATATAGCACACTTCGTCAAATTCCCCCTCGTTGAGGGGTTTTTGATCGTGGGAAAGCGGTTTTCGTTGCCAATGCGCAACAATAGCCGAGTGGTCCAAAACCAGTTGCTCGCCAAAACAACGTGCGTCCGTGCCCATCCTGAGAAGAAAGTGTTGGGTTTTCCTAGTGCCCTGACCATCTACCGTAGCTATTGCGGAACGAAAATTTTGGGGTTCAAAAAAATGGCGCTAGAAAAACCCGTCTTAGAATTTACCATAAACCGAAACTAGCTAACAAAGAAGAGATCTTAATTACTATGAGAGAAGTATCTCACCAAAAGATCCGCGTCCTTCGGTCTTCTATCTTCTTCGTTTTCTCCTTGAGATCTCCTTAATCAAGCTTGATCGCCGGTCTTCCTCCGTCGAAGATGATCCACCTGAGGGATGTAGTCCATAGCTCTAGCTCCACACTAAAAGTATAGTGGAGCAACTAGAGACTTTAGATTGCTAATCTAAAGTGTCTAGGATGTAGTGAGTGTTGGGTTTCCTCTGCACCTACTAAGGAGTATGGAAGCATCACACATGCCACTTTAAAATTTTAGAGGTGCAAAGCAAACAAAGCAAGGATCTTTAACTAGAAAAGCTAGGGTAACAACACTTTAAACATTATTTACACTAAGTGTAAGGAATATAACCTTTGTAGTTCTCTTTGTAGTGACTCCTAGGATCGTTGAGAGGTTGGAGAGGCTTGTTAGTAAGCTCCTACGTCCACGATGATCCACCCGAAGTTCATTAGATCCAAACTTATAGCTCCACTTGATGCAAGAAAAAGATGAAGCTAAACACTCTAAACTAATTGGCTAGATTAGAGTAGTGTGATGAAGTGGTCTGTTTTCTTTTATCAAAACTCTTTCTTTTTATCTCTTATTCACTTTGGAAGAACCTAGAGAGCAAGGAGGAAGAAGAAGATGGAGGCAAAAGCTTTTGTAAAAAATGATAAAGCTTATGAAAGAAAATAGAAAATATAGTATATATATTTTCTTTCTCTCTCTCAACCATAGTTGCTATAATATCTAGATATTTAGTGAGTGAGTTAAAACCCAAAAGAAATAGTTAATCCAAGGTTAAAAGTTAGGTGAAGTGAGGTTAACTCAAAGAAGAGCGTAGAATTTTACAACCATGGATTAATCATTTCATTTCTTTTGTTTTAAAACAAATCCAAATAAATATACATATATTATAGTTCCATGTAAGTCTTATATTGCCTTCAAGTGTGTATCATCAACCATGATATTTTTGTATGCATGTATCCATGCACATCAACATGTGCATACTTGCACATCATCATATGCATACATGCATGCATTCTTCCTATTTAATAAAAAGAGTTTGAATAAAGAATAAGAATAAAACTAAAAGTCAAAATGTTAAATCAACAATTGATTTAACAATCCGGTCATATCACATATGACCCGACCATTAGTAAAACGCCCGATTCACATACAGTATCACATAGTTGTATTCAATCGGGTCCCCACGCATATCCCATATGCACACCACATTTTTTCGCCTGGATTAGGAAACTTCTGTGTGGAACTCTAAGATTCGTCAATACGCCGGCAGTGGGTGATGATCATATCAAAGACCCACAAGTCGCAAGCGGTCAGCTAAACGTAACGGCCACTCGGATATTGAACGATCAGAAGAAAACCAGCAAAGCTGTTAAAACTCCCGTCGAGCCATCTGGCAACACTTACCGTACAGTCTGGTCTCCTCGTCAAATATGTTGCATATCAAGTCTGGGGATGGTGTCGTCGACCCCAATAACTCAATAAGTCATGCTGGTATATAGCTGGTAACTGATCGAGAAACTACTGATAACGCTTATCAGTAAATCTCAGTAGCCATGGCCAGGGACTTCCTGTTATAGCCAATCAGGCATAGCACAACATCAACCCCCAATACCGGGAGAGATGAAACCCCTCCTATCGCTCATTGCCTCCATGTGCCTCGGGACTGTACCCAAAGACCATCTATTTGCACGACTCAGTAAAGCCGTGATAGGGTGGAGATCAAAGTACAGTGGGAGGATACACAAGACTCTATGACGATCTCGGGTCTACAGACTAACCTGTACCAGTGTCACCTGAGAACTGCTATCCGACGATAGATATAATACCATATAGGAGTTCTCGGCGAGTCCGTTCAGTGTACCCAGTCGCACTGAGCACCCGCATACATTCTTTGGTGTCAACACACCAGATGGATATGGGATCATCCATCGCCCATCATATGGGATAAGAATGGTATACGCCAGTCTACTCTGGAATATCGATGCCCCGTCTCGATACACCCACGACTAGGAACAGTTCAAGGATATGCTTATAAATTACACGTGCCCCACTAGTATGATCCACATCATAGTCACAGTAGTCAAGCAAATATCCTCAGGGCTTTATCAACATGTACAAATGAATAAAAGCATGATCAAGTCAACATGTCAGATAAAGTAAACCAGATAGCATACTATCATGTTGAGCAAGAAAGTAATCTATATATATACATGTCCAAGCATCCACTATACATATAATGTCCTCTAGGGCATGCATATATCCAACAGTGAGTGGTCCTTAGTGTATATCTATCTTACTTCCTCTCTTGATTCTCAACACATGAGATTTTAGAGAGGAAGTTAAAGAAGGAGGAGGAGCTCATGAAAGGCTAGTGAGGAGATTGAAGCAAAATGGTGAGAATGAAATCTCTAATGAAAGAGAAAACCCTCAACCATAGTTTTGTAAAACCATTTTTTCAATATAAAAACACAACCATGCTTGAATAGTTTGCACAAATGAATATTCAATTCATTTGTCAACACTATTGAAGCATGGTTCTCACCATACTCACCTCGCTACGTTTACACCTCATTTTCCATTTAAAATAAATGGATAAAACTAAAATGAGGTATCCACTTTCTAGAATGTTTTCTGTATAAATACGGAATGCACTCTACTGTATATACATACTCGTATTCATATCAAAATACGAATACCCAAAGAGATAGAATAACATAAAGAACATAATACTAGAATATACATATCGAAATATATATACATAAATTATTAAATCAATACCTGATTTAATAATCCGGCTCAATTCCAAGCCGGCTAGTATTATCAACCGTCCGATCGAAAGTCTAGGTAACTAGTACAATCATTCGATCGGAACGCTATACATATCCCGATCAAAAGTCCGGGTAACTAGTACAATCATTCGATCGGAACCCCGCATGTATCAAAATACGGCTACCATATCATTTCGCCTGAACCAGGAAAACCTTCTGTGTGGGACTCTAAAGACTCGACAGTACGCCGACAGTGAGTTACTGGATAAATCCATAACCACAAGTACGTTAGCAGCACTAGCTGTACGTAACGGCTACCCGGGTACTTGTCGAAAAGGAAGGCCAACGAGCAAACTTATACGGATTCCTACTGAGCGTATTTGTGACAATCTCCGTACAGTCCGGTCTCTTCGTCTGAGAGTATCGCATACCGGGTCTAAGGGTGGTAAACGTCAGACCCTAATAACCCGATAATTTGTGCTGATGTGGCTTTGTAATATTTCAGAAAAATAAAATATTATTTTTGGGAATTTTTATAATTTAATATTAATTTTAATGAATATTTTAATATTTCGGTATAATTAAATACCGATAAATGGGAAAAAATTTGGAAAATTATAGAAATTACTAAAAGAGGGTGTTTTATGTGAATTATGCAAATTTTAAGTTTTTATGATTAGTTTGACACTAATTTAGTGCTAATCGCGATTAAAAATCGCTAATCGGATTTTTAGCATATTTGTGCAAAACATGCACCATTTCTTTTTACACTTGTTACATATTTTTCCATGGCTTTCCTACATGTTTTATTATGGCATTTTTGCATGGTTGTTAATTAGAGAGAATGAGAAAAAGAAAAGAAAAGAAAAAGGAAAATGAATAAAGAAAGGAGGTATGGGCAAGAGAGAGAGAGAGAGAGAGATGTGAGGGGTCAACCATGGTATGCCTCTTGTTCTCATTGCATTATCTTCATCATTTTCTTCTTCCCTCCCCCTCAAAGTTGCTGCCCTCTCTCTCCCTCCCCCTCAAAGATCTCACAACACCATTAAAACCCTTCCAAAACCCCATTCCCACTTCACAAATTTTGAGCACAAGCTCACAAGCCACCCTTTGGACAAAGAAAAATCACATTTTGGTGCTGTAGGGGATTCTTGGGTCCCAAATAAGGTAATCATTCCATCTTTAAGGTAGAATTTCCATTCCCTTAGCATCCATGTTAGTTTAGAACCGATATTGTGTGGTTTTGGTGAACTTTGGAAATTCCAAGTTAGGGTTTAGGGTTTGAATTGATTTCAAAGGTGAATTGAGGTGTAATTAGGGACTATAACCCCTGTTGTGATGTTATATTGGACTAAACCAAAAACTAGAAACCCGGAATACGGATTTAGAAAAACGATATCAGAAGAATTGTGGATTCTGTGATTGTATTTGGAAATCTGCTAATACCCGGGTCACCTGAAAATATTTTTGCATGGACAGTGATACATGCAGGCACCTAGGAGGCATCACCCAAAACCCTAGCCCCTACCTCCCCAATCAGGCCGCAGATTTAATCCAGATGGCCACAAATTGCGGCCTGGGTCCTACCATTTTGATTCGTGTTTCTTCCATGGCTCCATCTCCAGTAAACTAGACCCTTGGCATATGCAACTTTGGCTGTTTTGACATAGGGTGAAATCTGGGACTATTTTCAATAGTTGCTGTTTCGATTCGGGTTTCGTTTTGCGTATTTTGCATTCTGGATTTTTGTGTCTGTGTTGTACCTCGATCATTCGAAGTTTGTACGACGATATCGAGGGTTGCTTGGTGGTTTTGAAAGCGTAGTCTATAGATTCTAACCTATAGGCCTTAGCGTGATGTTTTGGTATTCCCGATGTGATTTTAATACGCATTCCGATTGTATTATCTATGTAGGTACCTTCACGTGGGTTTCATACGATGAAGAAGATGAAGGCGACATCGATACCGACACACAAGAAGCAGGTGAGTAGATTATATCTACGGGGGAAGTCGGGTGGATGGCGTATAGCACCCCTGCAGTTCGATGTCTAGTATACTATATATACTATATATATAAGATAGTTTATAGTGTGTCGTGGATATTTGAGATGAGATTAGGTGTACTAGGGTTAGATTAGGGCGTATGAGTAAACTAGTATAGTTCCTAGTTGCGAACCCTAGAATAGGCTTACACCCACACGCACACACCTGCATATTCGTTATATATATACTTAGGTGACGAGGATAGTGTATGATGTTTGGAGATGAGTCGATTGAGATTGGGCATAGTGCCATGAGATCGGTGATATATTGTGATTCGTATTTGGGATAGGACATGTGATTTTAGCGGGCCTTTGGACGTGTGTTACACACACGCATTCATAATTACCTAGATGGTATCGATTTGTACTAGACGTAAATCAGTACCCCAGATCATGAGATATGATGATAAGGATACCGGATAATTGATGAGAGGAATGTGATATTGACCCGTACCCAGCTTTTGGGATGTCGTACGATGATTTACCGTACGAGCTTTATATTGATGATAGATCCGTGCTCATGACTCGAGGATATCATATGATATTGTATCGCACGCGGTACCTTTGAGGCGGGATCACCGACTATTATATATATATATATATGTATGTATGGACTCAGATTTAGGTGGTTTCCATACCCCTCCTGATTGACTTGTTAGTTAGAGCCGTAGTTTTGCTAGTAGATATTAGGCTAGGCTGAGGTCATACTTATTTCAAAAACTAACGAATCGGGAGTATTTTAAAGATAGGCAAAGGAATTCTACGGATATTTTCAAAAGACGCATCTTTTCTTAAAAACACCGTAGCCCTTATTTTCCTAAAAACCCCGATTCGTCTTCTTTCAAATGGCAAAACAGTACGATATGGATGCATTGATGTAGCTTCTACACTGTAGTGTTTATTATTCATTTGCTGCAGATGCTTACTATTTGCATCGCATTGCATGATAAAAATGGTTATTGTTATATTAAACTCATGCTGTTAGGACACCGGCACCATTATCGATGATGCATATGTTCCACGTACACCTACTTGCCGGCTCACACACTTCATCATTAATAATTGCCATGTCACTACACTGTAGTACTGTTGCTTTCAGGATATGATCCCTTGCATGGCATACTTGTGTACATACCTATTGTACACCCATACTTACATACATAAGTATTTGCACATACATAGATGATTCTGGCTTGATTAGAGATCTGGGAACCGCAAGATACTCTTTAAAACTGATTCATTTTAAAAGAGCGGTTTTCCCTCAATATGTGCATATTACTATTCCATATTGCATGATATACTGATATGCTTATATTTCTTTTACATGTCGCATACATCATGATTTTGATTATACGCATTGAGATATGTTGTTTCCATGATATTTCTGGATTTGGGAAACGTGGATATTTCAAAAGAGATTATATAATTGTTTTAAAAATCCGGTTACCCTTGATATGATATTTTAGTGCGTCCACTATGTGTTTTCTCGGTGCTGAGAGCGACATGTGAAACCCGATTCGAGGAGGCGGATGAGGCCGATTGCGGGTACATGGTGGACCGGTATGGTACCCGGGGCGACAACGGATCTGCTGTGTAGCTAGACGGTGAGCCTGGCAGAGGGACCACTACCTATCGGTGATTGTATTTGAGCTCGGCGGATATCCGGAGGATACCGACCGGAGTTGAGAGATGATATAGGCCGATCCGGACGGACGGGGCCCTATATATATGAGGATTTGCGTGCCGATACTAGGCACAGGTTTCATGATGTTTTCGAGTGTCGATGCTTGGCACTCAGGTTCCATGATTTAATATGTCGCGAGCGACACATTTTGATTTACATCTTCATGCTTCCATGCACATGTTTATGATATTTACATGCGTAATGCTTATCGTCATTGGGTGATACGTGGACGATTTCCACATACATATATTGACATTGATGACATTGATCACATAGTTGGATGATATTCACATACTCATAGACTTCCTGATATAGTTAACATTATTACATTGATCATACCTCAAATTTTTGATATGTTACTACCTGAGGCACTGACACGAGCACTTGGTATTACACATAGTATAGATGTTTACCCTTGCCACCTTTTCATGCTTCAGACTTATTCATTTGAGGTTTATATGTATATATCTGATCGTATTGACCTAGGATTAAGTCATGCATACGATTTATACTCTGCGATGTTTTCTATTCACGAGTTGGCAAGTCACCCCCGTTGTGCCACAGTTCTTGCAGGTTTTGCCGTACAGGTTCCATTACGGCTTTTCTGGCACACTGCTTCCTTTCTGGGTGATTGCATTGGTAGGTGGGTTCACTCGCATCGTGACTACCCTTGTATTATTTTATTCAGTTGTATCTAGTAATTCCATCAACCAAAACTTGTTTATTGTTTCAGACTTAGAAAACCAGTTATGTATTATTTCAACCATAGAGTCGCGCGTTGTAGTATTATGGTTTTCATGCTGATTTTGAGTTCCTTTTTAGTTTTGATCCTCGCCCTTTGGCGTTGTATATTATATTGCTTACGTGGTTGTGACCGTCGATTGACGAAGAGTTAGCTCCCGCTTGGGGATGCCTTTTATTGTGCATATATATATTATTCATGTTGTACCCCGTTCGGGGCCATTATTTACAAAGGAAACTCTGTCGAAATTTTCAAAAAAGAATATATATTTTAAGAATGCATATTCGGATTACTTATTTTAAAAACCTCATTTTTAAACATGTTTTCCTTACTTCTAAAAAACTAGTTTTCTTATTTACTCCTTAAAATGCTTTTAGATTTCTGGGTTTTTGGCTTACTTGAATTAGATGGGGTCCTATAGACTCCATATGATTCAAGTACCAGTCACGTACTAGTTCGGGTCATAACAAAGTTGGTATCAGAGCGCTAGGTTAATCTTGGTTCGAGTCTAAGTTTGACTATGCGGAGTCTAGGGCGTTTATATATATACGGAACTTAGGCTTCACCTTACAGAACTTAGACTTAGTCGAGGGGGTATTATACCCGATCTTTCTTCGCGTAGGATGACCCTTGGTTGATAGAGTAGGTAGCTTGAGTAGAGTGACGTACCGTACGTATGTTCCGCGGCATATTTACGATACGCTACTCCGCTTAAGAAACCTTAGGATGTACATTTCCTTGCACAGTATTATATTCATTCCTATGATCTATCCTCATCGATATTGGTTATGATTTTGCTGCTATGATTACACGGGAAGAGAGAGCTATGGCTAGAGTTGCGTCAGCTTGAGCTCGTCACGGACGAGGACTGACAATGGCGTGATTCCAGAGACGTACGATTGCATAGAGAGGCGTCGTTTTATTGTGTTTTCGCGCCATGAGTGTTTGACAGATCGCTCTTACGAGATTTCTCGGATGTGCTGATCGGCACCAGAGGATCAGGCTACTGCTAGAGGCCAGCCAGGATGTGATGACCATTGATGTATTGCTTATTCATGATGATTGAGGCGCTGTTCAGCGTACAGACGAATGAGCCGGTTGCTGCTGCAAATGACGAGATATCGCCCAGATGTTGGAGCTACTGCAGCATAAGTATATACTTAGAGATATGATGGAAGGTCGCTAGTCACCCAAGGATGAAGGACTAGGACAAGTGGTTCGTTCGCTTACCTCGATGCGAGGTCATCAGATTGATTGATTCCAGCTAGAGACAACTTCATGCAGGTTCGTTGGTAGTCGATGGAGGCGATCGAATGTCAGAAACCCATATTCCAAGTTTAAAGTATTCGGAAAGACAAGCAAGCGATTCTATGGACCCTCTAGAAGAATGAAATCCTAACTCGACATAATGACCGTGTGAAAGCCTTTGAACCTTAGGGTTTGCGGCAGTTCTGCGGCGCCATTAGTGAGGCTTGTGTTTGCCCTTCTACGGCTGGTCCACCGATGCTGAGATATGTACTCGATACTATTAAACCGTACTCAAGATGTTGATCTCTTGGGGGATTATGAGGTTTTGGTGAATCGATCAAAAGGTTCGCCATCTTTCGGATATCATGCGATGTGACACATTGCTTGGGAGACTCCGGATACGAGTATAGCCGTTGGAGCGCAGTCCATGCAGCCACGAGAAGGCGAGTCCGAATCAGTCGATATTGGAACAAAGTGGAGTAAAGAGTTCGCACGAGATTTCGACGAGATGACGCTCCACTCCGCTGACATCAGAGATGCGATACGCATGTAGAGGCGTTGGGATGCGACCAGTTTCCGAGGAAATGCTGTGCTGAGGACGCAGATGATCAGAGAAGTACCAGAACGGAATCGTCCCCGTTAACACACCTGACAAGACCGATGAGCTGATGAATTGCGAGATTGGTAATCCACAGAGGAGATAAGGACCCGGAGACAGAGGACGCCAGACCATGAACATGAGGCAAGTAGATATCTTGCGCTGCTAGCATTGGATGCACCGACACCTTCTTGACTTTGAAGGAGGATATACCAACGACGGTATTTATAATTTGTGATTTTGTGATTCGATTATCACGTATCCGTCACCTTGGATTTCGGTATTTTGGGCGATCTATTCGCATGATTTAGTCTTGATGGCTGAGCTCCATGATATTTGTTTTCGTGTACCATGGTTGCACCTACCGGGTATTTATATTTTGCGCATAGTTATTATGTTTGAGGTATTGATTGTGATTTCATGCCTATTTTATGTCGGTGATTTGATTTACTCTTCCAGCATAGTTTTCATGCACTTTTAGTGTTTTGATTTGATTTGTGCACGCTGATGCACATGGTTGTGAGCTTATACACCGCGGTATACCTGATTTGGATTGAGCCGTATAGTATACCGTCGATTTTGATTTTGATATTGATGTTGATTTCTTGCACTCCATGCATTTGATTTGGATTTTCGCGCGTGTTGAGCGCATGTTTTGAGATACGATTTTGGTGCACATCAGATGCACTAAATCGGGATTCCTTGTGCATGTCAGATGCACCTGATTTTGCTGTCAGACACGCCCGTTGCCCTTGGCAGATGTTTCGTGCACACCCGTTGCACCTAGATGATGTTTCTGTGCACATGTATGGCATATATATGGATTTTGATTTCCGTGCGCACCAGACGCACGTATCATTTATATGCACATTTTTGGGATTTATTCCTTATGGACCAGTACGTTTTTATGATATTTGCTATTTGTTTTCGTACTGAGCAGGACTAGTCAGAGGACAGTGCCTGGATATACTTTTCTTGAATTGTTAGTTATCGAAAGGATTTCCAAAAAGAGAGCTATAGTCTCAGTATTTACCTACGTGTCTGATATGACACGAAACGTTTAAAACAAGGAAACCCTTCTAAATTGTTTTCAAAACGGCGGAACGTACATATTAAACAAAGGATATATACGTATATGGTTATTTTATTATAATAGACGTCTGCCACTGTGCAGTGTTATGCGCATCGCACAACGACTTAAAAAGATTTGGCATGCATTTACTTCAGCTATTTACATGTATAGTTCTGATTTATATCATATTGGTTTTATTTTGGATTTGACATTTGTGTCTTACCATGACTCCGATGATTGCGGGATACTTGACGGAGGTTTGATTTTAAGTTATCTGCTCATTGTTCATGCACATGCATTGCGCTATGATGCGTTTTCTGTATTGATGATTTCGAAACCCCGACGACTTGGACTTTTTACTGAAATGTTTTAGTATTTGAGGGGTTTAAATTTAAATTTGGGGACCGAATTTCTTTAAGAGGGGAAGATTGTAACATTTTAGAAAAATAAAATATTATTTTTGGGAATTTTTATAATTTAATATTAATTTTAATGAATATTTTAATATTTCGGTATAATTAAATACCGATAAATGGGAAAAAATTTGGAAAATTATAGAAATTACTAAAAAAGGGTGTTTTATGTGAATTATGCAAATTTTAAGTTTTTATGATTAGTTTGACACTAATTTAGTGCTAATCGCGATTAAAAATCGCTAATCGGATTTTTAGTATATTTATGCAAAACATGCACCATATCTTTTTACACTTGTTACATATTTTTCCATGGCTTTCCTACATGTTTTATTATGGCATTCTTGCATGGTTTTTAATTAGAGAGAATGAGAAAAAGAAAAGAAAAGAAAAAGGAAAATGAATAAAGAAAGGAGGTATGGGCAAGAGAGAGAGAGAGAGATGTGAGGGGTCAACCATGGTATGCCTCTTGTTCTCATTGCATTATCTTCATCATTTTCTTTTTCCCTTCCCCTCAAAGCTGCTGCCCTCTCTCTCCCTCCCCCTCAAAGACCTCACAACACCATTAAAACCCTTCCAAAACCCCATTCCCACTTCACAAATTTTGTGCACAAGATCACAAGCCACCCTTTGGACAAAGAAAAATCACATTTTGGTGCTTTAGGGGATTTTTGGGTCCCAAATAAGGTAATCATTCCATCTTTAAGGTAGAATTTCCATTCCCTTAGCATCCATGTTAGTTTAGAACCGATATTGTGTAGTTTTGGTGAACTTTGGAAATTCCAAGTTAGGGTTTAGGGTTTGAATTGATTTCAAAGGCGAATTGAAGTGTAATTAGGGACTATAACCCCTGTTGTGATGTTACATTGGACTAAACTAGAAACTAGAAACCCGGAATACGGATTTAGAAAAACGATATCGGAAGAATTGTGGATTCTGTGATTGTATTTGGAAATCTGCTAACACCCGGGTCGCCTGAAAATATTTTTGCATGGACAGTGATACATGCAGGCACCTAGGAGGCATCACCCAAAACCCTAGCCCCTACCTCCCCAACCAGGCTGCAGATTTAATCCTGATGGCCGCAAATTGCGGCCTGGGTCCCACCATTTTGATTCGTGTTTCTTCCATGGCTCCATCTCCAGTAAACTAGACCCTTGGCATATGCAACTTTGGCTGTTTTGACCTAGGGTGAAATCTGGGACCATTTTCAATAGTTGCTGTTTCGATTCGGGTTTTGTTTTGCGTATTTTGCATTCTGGATTTTTGTGTCTGTGTTGTACCTCGATCATTCGAAGTTTGTACGACGATATCGAGGGTTGCTTGGTGGTTTTGAAAGCGTAGTCTATAGGTTCTAACCTATAGGCCTTAGCGTGATGTTTTGGTATTCCCGATGTGATTTTAATACGCATTCCGATTGTGTTATCTATGTAGGTACCTTCACGTGGGTTTCATACGATGAAGAAGATGAAGGCGACATCGACACCGACACACAAGAAGCAGGTGAGTAGATTATATCTACGGGGGAAGTCGGGTGGATGGCGTATAGCACCCCCGCAGTTCGATGTCTTGTATACTATATATACTATATATATATGATAGCTTATAGTGTGTCGTGGATATTTGAGATGAGATTAGGTGTACTAGGGTTAGATTAGGGCGTAGGAGTAAACTAGTATAGTTCCTAGTTGCGAACCCTAGAATAGGCTTACACCCACACGCACACACCTGCATATTCGTTATATATATACTTAGGTGACGAGGATAGTGTATGATGTTTGGAGATGAGTCGATTGAGATTGGGCATAGTGCCATGAGATCGGTGATATATTGTGATTCGTATTTGGGATACGACATGTGATTTTAGCGGGCCTTTTGACGTGTGTTTCACACACGCATTAGTAATTACCTAAATGGTATCGATTTGTACTAGACGTAGATCAGTACCCCAGATCATGAGATATGATGATAAGGATACCTGATAATTGATGAGAGGAATGTGATATTGACTCGTACCCAGCTTTTGGGATGCCGTACGATGATTTACCGTACGAGCTTTATATTGATGATAGATCCGCGCTCATGACTCGAGGATGTCATATGATATTGTATCGCACGCGGTACCTTTGTGGCGGGATCACCGACTATTATATTTATATATATATATATATGTGTGTGTATGTATCGACTCAGATTTAGGTGGTTTCCATACCCCTCCTGATTGACTTGTTAGTTAGAGCCGTAGTTTTGCTAGTAGATGTTAGGCTAGGCTGAGGTCATACCTATTTCAAAAACTAACGAATTGGGAGTATTTTAAAGACAGGCAAAGGAATTCTACCGATATTTTCAAAAGACGCATCTTTTCTTAAAAACACCGTAGCCCTTATTTTCTAAAAGCCCTGATTCGTATTCTTTCAAATGGCAAAACAGTATGATATGGATGCATTGATGTAGCTTCTACACTGTTGTGTTTATTATTCATTTGCTGCATATGCTTACTGTTTGCATCGCATTGCATGATAAAAATGGTTATTTTTATATTAAACTCATGCTGTTAGGACACCAGCACCATTATCGATGATGCATATGTTCCATGTACACCTACTTGCCGGCTCACACACTTCATCATCGATAATTGCCATGTCACTACACTGTAGTACTGTTGCTTTCAGGATATGATCCCTTGCATGGCATACTTGTGTACATATCTATTGTACACCCATACTTACATACATAAGTATTTGCACATACATAGATGATTCTGGCTTGATTAGAAATCTGGGAACCACATGATACTCTTTAAAACTGATTCATTTTAAAAGAGCGGTTTTCCCTCAATATGTGCATATTACTATTCCATATTGCATGATATACTGATATGCTTACATTTCTTTTACATGTCGCATACATCATGCTTTTGATTATACGCATTGAGATATGTTGTTTCCATGATATTTCTGGATTTGGGAACCGTGGATATTTCAAAAGAGATTATATAATTGTTTTAAAAACCCGGTTACCCTTGATATGATATTTTAGTGCGTCCACCATGTTTTTTCTCGGTGCTGAGAGCGATATGTGAAACCCGATTCGAGGAGGCGGATGAGGCCGATTGCGGGTACATGGTGGACCCGGTATGGTACCCCGGGGCGAGAACAGATCTGCTGTGTAGCTAGACGGTGAGCCTGGCAGAGGGACTACTACCTACCGGTGATTGTATTTGAGCTCGGGGGATATCCGGAGGATACCGACCGGATTTGAGAGAGGATATAGGCCGATCCGGACGGACGGGGCCCTATATATATGAGGATTTACGTGCCGATGCTAGGAACAGGTTTCATGATGTTTTCGAGTGTCGATGCTTGGCACTCAGGTTCTATGATTTGATATGTCGCGAGCGACACATGTTGATTTACATCCTCATACTTCCATGCATATGTTTATGATATTTACATGCGTGATGCTTATTGTCATTGGGTGACACGTGGACGATTTCCACATACATATATTGACATTGATGACATTGATCACATAGTTGGATGATATTCACATACTCATAGACTTCCTAATATAGTTGACTTTGATTACATTGAACATACCACACATTTTTGATATGTTACTACCTGAGGCACTGACACGAGTACTTGGTATTACACATAGTATAGATGTTTACCCTTGCCACATTTTCATGCTTCAGACTTATTCATTTGAGGTTTATATGTATATATCTGATCGTATTGATCTAGGATTATGTCATGCATATAATTTCTACTCTGCGATGTTTTCTATTCACGAGTTGGCAACTCACCCCCATTGTGCCACAGTTCTTGCAGGTTTTGCCGTACAGGTTCCATTGCGGCTTTTCTGACACACTGCTTCCTTTCTGGGTGATTGCATTGGTAGGTGGGTTCACTCGCGTCGTGACCACCCTTGTATTATTTTATTCAGTTGTATCTAGTAATTCCATCAACGAAAACTTGTTTATTGTTTCAGACTTAGAAAATCACTTATGTATTATTTCGACCATAGAGTCGCGTGTTGTAGTATTATGGTTTTCATGTTGATTTTGTGTTCCTTTTTAGTTTTGATCTTCGCCCTTTGGCGTTGTATATTATATTGCTTGCATGGTTGTGACCGTCGATTGATGAAGAGCTAGCTCCCGCTTGGGGATGCCTTTTATTGTGCATATATATATATATATATTATTTATATTGTACCCCGTTCGAGGCCATTATTTACAAAGGAAACTCTGCCGAAATTTTCAGAAAAGAATATAGATTTTAAAAATGCATATTCGGCTTACTTATTTTAAAAATCTCATTTTTAAACATGTTTTTCTTACTTCTAAAAAACTAGTTTTCTTATTTACTCCTTAAAATGGTTTTAGATTTCTGGGTTTTTTGTTTACTTGAATTAGATGGGGTCCTATAGACTTCATATGATTCAAGTGCCAGTCACGTATTATTTCAGGTCGTGACAGGCTTAGGACCAATCCGTGAAACTACTGAACTAATTATCAGTAAATCCCAACTGTCTTGGCCAAGGTCTTATGGTGCTTGCCAATCGAACACAGTGCGATATCAACTCCCTATACCGGGAGAGACAAATCCCTAACAATCGCTCACTGCCTCCATGTGGCTCGGGACTGTACCCAACTAAAAGCTGTTTGCATGACTCAATAAAGCCGTGGTAGGGTAGTAATCAAAGTACAGTGGGAACTCATACAAGACAAATGACGATCTCAGGTCTGAAGACTAACCTGTACTCATGTCACCTGAGAACTGCTATCTGACGATAGTTATAATGCCATCTAGAAGTTCTTGGCGAGTCCGTCCAGTGTACTCACCCTCAGTGGGCACCTGTATACGATCTTAGGTGCGAAAGACCAATGGCTGTGGGACCAACCATCGCCCCTCGTCGGGGTCTAGAAACATATACACTAGTCAACTCTGGAATATCGATGTCCAGTCTCGATACTTCCATGACTAGGGACATTTTAAGGATGTGCTTATCGACTACCCTGCTCCTATAAGTATGATCGCCATCACAACGCCGGTAGTCAAGCAATGATCTTACGGGCTTTATCAACATGTATGAATGATATGTAATAACAAGTAAGACATATGCATATGTTAAGATAAAGACAAACCAGATAACATACTATCATATCGAGTAAGATTGTCCTGTACATACATATGTCCAAGCATCCATATGTATACATATACAATAATAGCCTCTAGGGTATACATATCCAATAGAAAGGCTAGGACGCGCTTACTCGTTTCCCCATGACAAAACAAGGAGACTGTTCGAATTGGCAATGTGTAATAAACTCATCATATTGCCAAACCCACGGCGTTCACCGCAACCCAGCGATGTCAACAACCCTAATTACTGCTCCTATCACAGAATGGTGAGCCACCCAATTGAAGATTGCCACGTATTCAAAAACCGGGTCAAGGACCAGTATCAATAGGGGAAATTCGTACCGTTTGATAACTGGAGGGTAAACCCACCCCAGAAGCACACCCCAAAAAAGGTGGATGCGCAAGGTCCATCATGCTCACTCGTGGAAGAAACTCCATAAGAAGTCATTCTTTCAGCAAAAACCAAAAGAATACTGAAGGATCTACAAGTATGTCCGACAGTCGGGTGGAAAAGCCAACTTGAACCTGAAATCATTGAAGGTATGCTAAAATCTCGTCCCGCACAAAAAATTGTTGACGAAGGGAAAACCTCCCAAGTCAAGTCTTCAAACTCTTCGAAGAAAAGGAAGAAGACCAAGAAGCCTGTGCAGCCTGCCGAGTATGGTGATAAGCGCACAGATCTACAAAAATACATTGACGCGCTGGAGGAGTACAACCAGAAGGTGCGGACACCAGTCATGCTCGAAAAGTTCCTCAAGCATATTCTTGAGAGCGAAGACAGTGACAATGATGAGGAAAATGACTCATCAAAAGACACCGAAGACCGTGTAGCAAGTTGCCACATGGTCTCCTATTCATCGTTATATGACGAAGAAACTCCTTCAGTGTCAGAAAACAACGCGGAGGAACTGGGGGAAGAATCGGCGCTAAAATCCCTGGAACTGCCAGAAGACCCGATCGATAGGCTGTTAAACAAAGCCTTTCAAAAAAGCAAAGTTGATTGAGAACGCAAGACAGCCATATATGAAAAGGCTAAGCGTCGGCGTCAAAATAGAGAAGTTGCGGAAAGGATGCGTCGTAAAGTACTCCAACCAAACCAAAACACGCCTGCTACAAATAAGAGCAGGATCAAAATGGAGAAGCGGTTCGCCAAACCCCTATCAATGGGGATGAAACTGCCACCTCTCGTAGGGAACACTCCCGGGGTCATATGTCTCGATGGAGAATATGCATGCCCAAACTATTGCCTATATCATTGGAGGGTCACCTATCCCACCGAGGAATGCCGTGCCTTCAAGAAGTGGTGGTAAGGATACGTAAACACTTCAAGAGGATGAAGCGCAAAACTCGTGCTCGTCGATGGAAAAATAGAGCGACAAACGCGCTTGAAAAAATGACTGGCAACTGTTATATGGTTGGTACCAATTTGGAAGGGGGAAAACCCCAAGTTCATACCTTCGGGAGCAATTCTGAGGACGAAATACCCCTCAGCCTTCTCTTCAAAGACTCCACCTCTAAAAAAGAAGAGGAGGAGAAGAACTGTGAGAATATTCAGCTGTATAACCGTACGCTGCCTGAGAAGAATCTCGGACCTACAAACAAAGGTTCGAACAAGAAGGACAAAAGGAAGGGGAAAATCCCCGAGGAAATCGCCCTTGATGAAGAAGCAGTCAAAGAGCTCGCAGCAAGGGATGCTCTTTTCCTGTCCAAAGAGGCACAAGATTCCCTGATCAAGGCATTACAAGAGCCGATCAGTTCCAAACTTTCTTCGCAGAATAGAAGATGAAGGATGAGCTAGCAGAAGTCTACACGGCTGACATTACATTATGCAATGAAGATCTCCTTTTTGGTACATGCAAGCATAATCGCCCGTTATACGTCACCGGGTACTGCCACGACATCAAGATAGGGAAAATCCTTGTCGACAATGGATCCTCCGTCTACCTTCTCAACGTGAGGGTGCTGAAGGAAATTTGCATGAACGTCCAGCACCTTTCCCGAGATAAAATTACCATCTTCGAGTTTGACTCGCAGTCGTCACAGACACTTGGGTCTGTAATACTGACATTACGTTTCGGGCTGCTCGTCACTAACATCAAATTTCATGTCATTGATGCCAAGATTTGCTATAACGCTTTGCTCGGCAGGCCCTAGTTACATGAGTACAACGTCATCCCTTCTACACAACATCAGTGTATGAAGTATTTCAAGGATGGTTCGGAATACACCGTCACAGGAGAGCTAAACCCGTTCTTGATAAACGAAGTCCGGAAATATAAAGACGCAAAGTACTTCCTACCAGACTTCAAAGATACGGAAATGTGTCATAAGCCAGAGGATAAACAGAAGTCCGTTACCACTATACTAATCTTTAGGAGCGATACCGAGGAAGATAAAGAAATAGTCTACTCGGGACAACCCCATAAAGAAAACAGTAAACCCGGACCATCTACTCCTATTTTGGTCTTTAGCAGTAGATGAGGCAAACGCAGTATTCTCCGTCCGCCCGTCAATGCAAACTTTTTCTAGAACAGATCAGAGTCTACAAATTACAATGGCTCTGTCTCGGCATTACAAGGAACTTGATGCGCTCAATACATACAGCGTACAAGGGATACAAACTTTCTACGTGCTTAATAGGCGAAGAGGTGAAAAGGCGATCCTCTTCTACCAATTTACGGAGACCAAAGTAGAAAAAAAAGTCTGACATGGTGCCGATTTTGCACTCGACAGGCTTCAACCAATCCTCTGCCAAGATACTTTGCAGAAGGATTGAAAATGCTGTTATGATGCCAATGTGTACCCCTCGAACAAACTGTTCAACAAACCCAATTCTACAAAAAGATTTGGGATATTCCTTGGACTCAGTGGAAGATGCCCAAAGGGAAGATAGAGACAACCGGGCTCGGATACGTTCGGTCCAAGAAATAGGAGCAAATCCACGGTTGCCTCGTCGTAAACAGCTTAAGTGAAGCGGAAAACGCTCTTCTAAGTAGCTGTGACGTCGAATCGGAGCGAGATCCCTCTCTAAGAACGTTAAGTCCGTCGCTGGAAGAACAAATTGACAAGTTAATAAAAGAAGCTTGTCAAACGAGCTAGGACAACCATAGCCACGAAATGGCCATTTATGAAAAGGCCAGGACGCAGCGTCTCAACCAGCAATCTGCGGAGAAAATAGACCGTAATGCTCTTCATCCCCGGCCCAATATATGTTCTCACGAAAGGGGAAGACCCCGAAATGGAGGAAAAAATAGGGCTAAGAACGCAAATAACGTTCAAAGACAACAAAGCGGATCGAAGACGCTGTGCAATCGAGGAAAACTCGATTGGAGCCCATCCTTTATAAAGAAGATGAGCCGGGAATACTTTTTCCCTCAAGACAAGACAAGGAAAATATTCAACATTGTCATGAAGCACCAAATGATGACACTTCCGGAGTCTCGGCACACCGAACAAATAAATGAGGTCCATCATCCGGATTATTGCTCCTATCACCGAGCAATAGGTCATCCTCTTGAAGACTGCTTTACTTTCAAAGACTGGGTAGAAGACCAGTATCGATAAGGCATGTTTATGTTATCCGACAGCTGGAGGGTAACCCCGCCATAAAAGCATGAGCCGAAAAGAACCTAAAACGTCAGGTTAGGACAGGCTCGACAACAAAGAGTGAAGTATGCTCATACCTGCCATATGATAACCCTCTCAAAAGAGGGAGGGCACGAGACTATGGATGGCTTCCACATGTGCTTCGCAAATGAAGACGATGAAGAGGTGATCTCAGAGTTTCCACCAGCACCAAAAGAGCTGGAAGATGGGATACACACCACGGCGGATAACCTAAGAAAAATTGACTTAAGGACGGAAAATGATCCGAGGTCAAGTTCGTCAGTGAACTGCTATCTGAAAAATAGGTAACCACGTTAAAAGACGTGCTTATGCAGTATAAAGATTGCTTTCCCTGAAACTACTCTGAATGCCGGGTCTAGATCCAAAGGTAGCAATATATAAACTGGCCATATCACCGGAAATAAAGCCAATCAAACATGCACTGAGAAGGATGCGACTCGAACTTGAGATGAGCATCAATGCTGAGGTCAAGAAACTAATCGACTCTGGCTTCATCCTAGAAGTTCAATAGCTCGACTGGATCGCTAACATCATTCCAGTGATGATGAAAAATGGGACGGTGCGCATCTGCGTGGACTTTTAGGACCTCAACAAAGCTTGCCTGAAGGATGAATTCCCAGTACTTATTACCGAGCTGATGATCGATAATACATATACCCATGAGGTCTTCTCTTTCATGGATGGATCTTCGGGATACAACCAAATAAAAATGCATCTAGAAGACTAAAAGCACACCGCCTTCCGGACCCATTGGGCATATTTTGTTATAGGGTGATGCCTTTCGGTCTAAAAAACACCGGCGCTGCCTATCAGAGGGTCATGACAATGATCTTCGATGACCTAATACACGAGATCGTCGAATGCTATATCGACGACCTTGTGGTAAAGAGCAAATCTCATAAGGAATATTGGGAACATAAAAAAAATAGTGTTCCAATGTTTTCGGAAGTATAATTTGAAGATGAACCTCTAAAATGCGCGTTTGGAGTTTCCTCAGGCAAATTCCTAGATTTCATCATATGTCACCGGGGTATCGAAATCGATCCCTCAAAAATCAAGACGATTATGGAAATGCCCATGCCAAGGACCCTCAAACAACTGCGGTCTCTCCAAGGAAAGCTCGCATATATCTGGCGGTTCATAGCTAACCTCTCCGGAAAATATCGTCCCTACAGTCATTTAATGAAGAAGGGGACCCGTTCGTCTGGGATCAAAAGTGCCAAAATGCACTGGACAAAATCAAGCAATACCTGCAAAATCCGCCGGTATTGACCGCTCCGGTTAAGGAAAAACCCCTTATCCTATATACAACGGCTCTTGAGGGTTCTCTAGGCGCGCAATGGGCAAAAGAGAACGATCTGGGAAAGGAAAGAGCTTTATACTATTTAAGCTGAGTTCTCCTGGGGGCAGAAAAAAACTATTCCCCCATCGAAAAGCATTGCCTGGCACTGATCTTCGCAATAACAAAGCTCAAACATTACGCCTTGGCATATGAGGTCCATCTTATATCAAAGGTGGATCCTCTCAAGTATTTAATGTCAAGGGCCATACTAACAGGAAGGTTTGCCAAATGAGCCCTTCTCCTGATGGAGTTCTCGATAATGTATCATCCCCTCAAAGCAGTGAAAGGTCAGTCCATTTCCGACTTTCTCGTGGAGCATCCGATACCAGCTGACTCCCTATTAAATTTCTAATTGCTAGATGAACATGCGTTTGACACAATCGAAGAAGAAAATGATTCCCAATGGGAACTCTACTTCGATGGGGCATTTTCCATGAAGCGGCGAAAGCAAAACACCCCTATAATTAAAGCCGGGGTAGGCCTTATCTTTGTGACTCAGCAAAACACCCCCATAATCAAAGCGGCGAAAGCAAAACATCTAAGGACTAATAACGAAGCTGAATATGAAGTTTTGATAGCAGGTCTAGAGATCACTATCGGCATGGGAATCAAAGACCTCCTCATATATGGAGACTTCCAGCTGATTGTTAGCCAAGTAAATGGCGACTATCAGACATGCAAGCCAGAATTGATAAAGAATGGTGAAAGAGTATAGCAACTGCTGACATAAATCCCTTCCTACATCTTGGAGTGTATACCGCGTGTAGAAAACAGCAAGGCGAATGCATTGGCAAAATTGGCTAAGGAACTGGCCGATGAAGACCTCGATGATGTAAGGATCATTGTGCAAAGCCGCAGGATTCTTGCACCAACAAATATATCTTCGAAAGACCTGATAGAGCCATCCGAAGGAAAAGAAACGACCGAACAAGTAGCCCTTCAAATAGAGGACGAACAAAAGGTCAAGGACTGGAGAGAAGTCTTCATTGATTACTTTAAGTCCCAACAAACGCCTGAAAATATGTCGTCTAGACATCAGCTCATGAAACGAGCTTTGTCTTTCGCCTTAGTCAATGATACTCTATATAAGAGATCGTTCGACTGTCTGTGACTAGGATGCCTGGGGCAGGAGGAAACAAAGAAAGTCATCCAAGAAACTCACGACAGACTTTGCGGTTCTCACCAAGCTGGACCAAAGATGAAGTTGAAAATAAAAAGAATGGGTTACTATTTGCCTACAATGATTCAGGACTGCCTCGAATATGTGAAGCAGTGTCACTCGTTCTAAATTCACGGGGACTTCATCCATCAACATCCAAATCCGCTACACCCACAGTAGCTGGCTGGCCATTCGAAATGTGGGGAACCAATATAATTGGCCCCATTGAACCGACATCATCCAAAGTACATCAGTTCATACTGGCAATGACTGACTACTTCTCTAAGTGGGCAGAAGCAGTACCACTAAGGGAGGTGAAGACGGAGAATATCCTCCATTTCTTCAGAACCCATTTCATCTATCGGTTTGGCACCTCGTGACGGATAATCTCAGATAATGGGCCAGCTTATAGGAGTCATAAAATAAGCCACTTCACACATCAACATAAAATAGATTGGAAATACTCTTCAGTCTATAATCCTTGGGCTAATGGTCTAGCTGCAGCTTTCAACAAGACCTTGACAAAGATTATAAAAAAGATGGTGACCAGAAACAAAAAGGACTGGTATGAAAGGTTGCATGAAACTCTATGGGCATATCGAATAACGTTCAAAACGGCCACAAATACTACACCGTACGCATCGATGTTTGGCACGGAAGTAGTGCTCCCATTGGAAATAGAACTCCCCTCTCTATGAGTAGCGGTTCAATACGAGCTGACAGATGAAGAAAATTCTCATCTTCGGCTTGAGGAGCTCGATGCCCTCGATGAGACTCGCCTTATAGTACAACAAAATCGAGAGGCTTATAAGGCAAGGATGACACGGTCATATGAAAAAGTGACCAGGCCGAGAACATTCCGCCTAGGCAAACTCATGCTAGTCGTCAAAAGACCAATGATCCCTAATTGTGCAAAATGGGGGAAGTTCGAGCCGAACTATGAAGGCCCGTACATTATAGACAAAATCTACCAAGGTGGAGCCTACCCGCTCATGGATATGCATGGTGAAAGACCCTTCCGGCCAATAAACGGCCGATTCCTCAAAAAATACTATGCTTGACGAGTCACGACTTAAGTCAATGATAGATAACGACGCTTGTGTCCGCTCGCTATCTTCCCGAGTCAGAACTCTGAAAGTGGTATCCAAAAGCTCCATCGCCTCAAACATGGCGATAATGGACCGAAACGTCCTTAAACTAATATTCGTCCCCAAAACGGGAACGTTGGACCGAACTGTCCTTACACTAATACTCACCTAAAAAATGGCGATATTGGACCGAAACGTCTCTAAACTAATGTTGGACCGAAATTTCCTTAAACTAACATTCGTCCCCAAGATGGGAATGCTGGACCGAGAAGTCCCTAAACTAAAAACCCACCTCAAACATGGCGATAATGGACTGGAACGTCCATAAACTAGCTCATCGTCCTAAATACGGCGATATGCTCCCTTGAGATCTATATTGCAATTAAAGTCCTAATGGTGAAGATTGCAACTCAAGTCCCATTAGCTATACAGTTACTTCAGCGATGAAGCCACCTCCAAATCCCATCGGCAAATAGATTGGTCATCTGTGATGAAGCTACTTACGAGAGTTTCACCGTTCGGGGGAAAAAAAGGTATGTCCACAAGAAAAAATGGGCACAGATGAAAACCCGAAAGGGCGCCTTGAGTAAAAAACAGCAGGACTGCTGGCGAGTTGTGAAAATCTGAAAAGGGCGCAAATTCGTAAAAAATTCATATACACTTGTAAGGTCCTCTCGACCTTGTGAGGAGAAAATACCTGCGTGAGATTCTTACAACTCAAAAAGGAGCAACACACTTAGGAATCCCCACGATTCCTATGGAGAAATTACATTTGTGAGATCCTCACGACTCGTAAGGAGAATTTCCCTCTATGAGACCCTCACGGCTCATAGGATTCAAAAGTCTTAAGCTACAGGGATCTAAAACCTGTTCTTAAGCCGCCATATTCCCCTAATATTTCCCTACAAGAGGTACTATATTGACCCTTGTATACAATCCATGGGTATAAATAAATATATCCCCCATCGAGTTCCACCTATGACGAAAAATGTCCCCGTATGGTGAACAACGCTTGTGAGTCCTCTCGACTTACAAGGAGAAAATATTCTTGTAAGATCCTTACGACTTACAAAAGAAAATGCACTTAGGAATCCTCATGACTCCTAAGGAGAAAATACACCTACGAGATCCTCTCGACTCGTAGGGAGAAATACCTTTATGAGACCCTTATGGCTCATAAATTCAAAAACCTTAGTTGACAGAATCCTAACCCTATTTGCTAAACCATCTTTGTTCAAATAGACAAAGGCAAATGACGATTCTCTCCTGACAATATCCCAGTTGTAGCGATACTGATGCCTAAATAGGTATCAAATTTCAAGTCCTCTTACGGCAAATGATGATTCACTCCGGGCAATATCCCAGTGGTAGTGATGATGATGCCAAGATTGGTATCAGATTTCAAATTTCAAAAAAAAAACCGAAATGGTAGGGCAACTAGCAATAAAAAGCAGCAAGTAAAAATATTAAAAAAATAGCCGAAATGATTGGACAATACGACTTTCGCGATATAAAAAGCTGAAAAGATAGAGCATCGCGAAAATAAAATAAAAAAATTCTTCTGCCCTGCAGACAGGTCCACACTGACCCCTGTATACAATCCATGGGTATAAATGAAAGAAAAGGAACCATATTTTCCCACCAGGCTCCGTTAAAGGGAGAGCCAGATCTCGATGGCAACATCACAGCCTAGAGACCAACTCGATGTTCTTCTCATTCTGGCAGGATGTAGACGCAACGTTGACAAAACCCAATGGTCAAAACAAAAATGGAGTAATGGCAAAATCCTAACTCTAAGTCTTAACGGTTCATCTACAAACTAGAGACTATCTCGGCGTCCCCCGTTTCAGCAGGGTGTAGATGCAACCATCATATGAAATTGGAGCAATGGCATATTCCTAACTCCAGACTTCAACTGCAATAAATACAGCATAGAGGTCTTATAGATATCTACCCTACTTCAGCAGAAGAATCGGCGCGACATCGTCAAAGCAAAGAATGAAGTGATGGAATATTCCCAGCTTCGGGTCTTGACGACAACTCATATAAAGCCTAAAAGACCATTGGAGATCATTCCACCCCAGAAAGGTGCGGTTATGACTCATCGGGGATCTAAATTGAGCAAAACCTCAGGTAAAAAGCGTCATGGCAAATTCCTAATGCTTGCTCTTCCGACGGTAATATGACCTAAGGAGATTACTTGAAGACGTCTTGTCCAGCCCCCGAAGGGATCAGAGACACGACAGTCACGGGGCTACTCGAACAACATCTTACAGACTGCATATCGAGGAATACATCAGTCAACGCGACGGTACCACGGACTAAAACCTTAGTACCGCAAACCTAATGGACCCCTGTCGTAAAGAATGAGGGTTATCTATATATAACGTTAGGACAAGTTTTCCTGTAAACCCAAGGGAGGTAAACTAAACAAAAACTCTGAAACGAGTACATAAACTAGAGACTCCGAAATGAGTGAATAAACTACAAACTCCAAAATGAGTATATAAACTAGAGACTCCGAAACGAGTGAATAAACTACAAACTCCAAAATAAGTACGTAAACTAGAGACTCCAAAATAAGTGAATAAACTACAAACTCCGAAATGAGTAAATAAACTAATTAGCGCCGAGTCAAGACATCAAACACAGAGGAGTGCATGCAAAAAAAAATATTCTTTATTTATGGATCCAAATGTTTGAAAGATACAATTTATATATATATAAAAGGGATACAATTCTAGCCTCTAAGAAGGCGAGGCTTTTAATAAAGTAGCGACCCGTTCACTCTCTTGCTGCAGCTCCTCCTCATGCTCCACTATTGCGGCCAGCATTGCTTCGACTTGAGCCCGTTGTTGTAAGCATGAAGAAAGATTCTCATAAATTTCCTGCTTAGCAACTTCACAATCTCACATTCCTCGCTCAGTAGAGTCAAGGTTCTGCCTCAGCGCCACTCCTTTAGAAATGCATTGTTGAAGATTTTCAAAGATAACTTGCAGTTGTGCAGCATTTGCTTCGACTTGGGCACGCAATTGGCTTGATTCACCGAAAGCCGTCCCATACTCCTTTTGCTTTAGGACCAACTTCTGCTCTAAGTATTGAATGGAAGCGGCGCTTTGCTCGATCCATGCGACTAGTTAAGCCTTCGAGGATAATGCCTCAGGCGCAATACGTTTGTGCTCGATCTCATAGAGACAAGCCAAAATTCGCTTACAATAGTCAACCCAGACGCGGACGAAATCTTCATTGCTGAAAGTCACAAGAGTCGCCAGCATGGGGTTAACTTTGTCCGCAAAGTTCGCAGCAGAAATAAGAGCTTCGACATTAAGGTCTTCGATAAATTCACTCAACATCCGCCTGCTATTTGCCACAACTCTGGAAGATGACACTTAGCGAAAGGCTCCGCGGGCATAAAAATACGAGACTCGAGAAGAGCCAAAGCCGGTGTTGCTGCTACAGAGTAAGACACGCACAAAGAAGAGTCAGGTTTCAACCTATAAATATAAAAAAATGATGATGAATGGGATCTAACATACCAATAGTCGAAAGTGGCAAATTAGGGAGCATAGAAGGCTCAGCTATTCTTTCATCCTCTCCTTTGAGCCATATGATTGTGGTCAATACGAGAAAAGCTTATCAATAGAAAGATTACTCGTAGAAAGATGAAATAAGAAATGAAGAATATACTAACCAACGCCCGAAGGAGGGACGAGTTCTGATTGGAAGGCGAAGTGCGAGTTTAACATTTAGTATAAGCAGTCGAAAATTGTTAGAAATATGTATGCCGTATAGGCCATTATTGTATGATATAGTGGATGCTTGGACATATATATAGAGGACTTTCTTGCTCGATATGATAGTATGCTATCTGGTTGCCTTTATCTTAACATGTAGACTGGTATTATTATACCTTCTCTCTCTTACATGTTGATAAAGCCCTTAGTATATGTACTTGACTACCAGGACTATGATGCAGATCATACTAGTGGGGCCAGGTTGGTCCACAAGTACATCCTTTAACAGTTCCTAGTCGAGGGAATATCGAGACAGAGCATCGATATTCCAGAGTAGACTAGTGTGTATGTTTCTTGACCCTATATAGGGGGATGGTTGATCCCATATCCATTGGTGTTTGACATCAAAGATTGTAAAACATGTGCTCATTAGAGAATGGGTGCACTGAATAACATGGCTGAAGCTTGCATCTTGGGACTAAAAACGTTGACAGGACTCGCGAGAACTCTTAGATGGTACTATACCTATCGTCAGATAGCAGTTCTCTGGTGACACTGGTACAAGTTAGTCTGTAGACCCGAGATCGTCATAGAGTCTTGTGTGGTTCTCTCTATGCTATGATTTTCTCCCTACCACGGCTCAAAGGAGTCATGCAAATAGGTGTATTTTGGGTACAGTCCCGAGTCACATGGAGGCAATGAGCGATAGGAGGGGTTTCGTCTCTCCCGGTATAGGGAGTTGATGTTGCGCTATGCTCGATTGGCTATAACAGTAAGTCCCTGGCCAGGACCGTTGATGAGATTTACCGGTAAGAGTTATCAGTAATTTTTCATACTGTTATAGACCTTACATCGGCATGACTTATTAAGTTATTGGGGTCTGACGATTCCACCCCACACTCGATATGCGACATATCAGATGAAAAGACCGGACTGTACGGTAGGTGTTACCTATAGGCTTCATGGGAGTTTGGACAAGCTTGCTTGTTGATCTTCTATTCACTCAATACCTGGATAGCCGTTACGTCCAGCTAGTACCGCTGACGGCTTGTGGGTGACTGATGTGATCATCACCTACTGCTGGCGTATTGACGAGTCTTTAGAGTCCTACATAAAAGTTTCCTGGTTCAAGCGAAACGAAGTAGGGCACATATGCTGATATGTGCGGGGGCCTGATTAAATACGAGTATAAGATACCGTATTGTAATCTGGCGGCTATTTGTTATCAGTTAGGTTATATGGGATATAACCGGATTATTGAATCAAATGTTGATTTGATAATGTGATATATAGATAAATGATATTAGTCGGTTATATGTGATATAACCGGATTATTAAATCAAGTGTTGATTTAATAATATGATATATATTTATATTTGATATAATTATATATTGACTAATATTATTTCTCACTAATTATATGCTTATCTTTATATATATGTGTGTGCGTGTGTGTGATATATATATATATATATATATATATATATATATATATATATATATATATATATAATGAAGCATGACATGGTATTTCTATTTTTAGAAAATAGAAATTGAGATGATAAATGGGGAGATTTTGGAGGCATGGGCATAGCATGGCTTATTCTATATTATATTCATTTGCTTGCACTATTGAAGCATGGCTACAATTTTTAAGTGTTAAAAATTGTATGCTTCAATAATGAGTGAGCTTTGGATGAGCCATTCTACACTTCATTCCACACTTAGTTATTTTTCTTGAGTTGAGAGCTCATGGGATGAGTTGCTCTTTAGCTTTCTCCATTTTCCTCACCTCCACCTCCAAGTTTAATCCCTCACATGAGTTGTGAACCCTTGAGCTTGTGAGAACCCTAGTGAGCAAACCACACCCCTACTTCACCATCCTACACTAGATTAGCGTTTTGGTGTAGTGTGTTTACTTCACTAAAGAGTTTAGTGAAGAGGTAGCTTGGATTAGCGGATTTCGAGTGGAAAATCTTCGGTACGAAGGTCATCAAAAGAAAGTTCGTTCAACTTTCAAGTGGAGCCTAGTGGAGTTGCGTGGACTACAACCCAGAGCTTTAGAAGAGAAGGACATAGTCTACAAAGGTTGTATCCATCCATCTATTAGCTATAGTATATGATATCATAGTTAAGCCCTAATCATCTAGTTTAAGATCTTGGTTAGTGTAGATTAGCATCCTGAAAATTTGAAAACGGCATGCTTAATGTTAGTAAAACCCAGTGGTGGTGCTAACGTACACTTTCATAGTATTAGAGCCAAAACTAGAAGATTAGACGATGTTATTAAAATCACGAAATCGAAAAACTCCAAAACAGTCGAATCCAAACTCAAGTTTCTGTCGAATTTTTCAGAGCCTCTAATTTTTTTTTAAAACAGTTGCAGAGTGCTTTTCATGCTGTAATTAGAACATTGTAGAAAAACGAGACCATGATTCAATAAAATGGCCGGCGAGAATGGAGAAAAAACCGGCCTGGCCGGTTTTTCTATAGGTTTTGATCTCGAGATTTTTACAGTGTTCTGGTCTCTTGGGTTTATGGTTTATGGTACTGTTTGTTTAGCCAAGTTTGCATGTGATGTTAACTATTCTGTTAGGGCTAATCGGAGTGTTTCGTAGTCGTATTTTTAACGTCGTTTCGGGTTTAAGTTTGATATGTGATACAATACTTGGAATTCGCAGTTAATTAGTTTTGTGAAAACTAGTTTGTTTGTAAATCTAGCATGTCAGTCTCTTTTGATCGATTGCCATGAAGTTTTGATTTGGATCGAAACTCTGTCGCAATCGCGTATCGTACGCGAATACTCGCCAGATAACTTTACTAGGTAGCCACGCCCCATAGCCCCGACCAAGTGACTGTAAGAGAACCCCGTTACCAAAAGCATCCACTAGGGTGCTCACGGCCATGGTGTTCCGCCTGAGTGCACTAGGTCGACGGCATCGGGGGTGCAGCCATCTACTAAACTTCCCGACGAGTATTCGGTCGGGTAGTCGGGAATCTTGTTGAATTACCCGACTAAGTTATTGAAAAGTGTTTTCGATATGAGACTAAAATGCGGGGTTTATAGGGTTAGGCATGAAATCCGAAATATGAGATAATCCGGGTTTATGATGTCTAAGAAATGCGGATTCTAATTATTGTAGTTTTTCGTTTCTTTTCTGCTTCCGTAAGTGTAATATGTGGGGTATCCCAAATCTCGTTGTTATATGTCAATGGAATTTGGGATACGCGTATTTACTTACGTTGATGACATGTGATGTTATGTGTTGCTGTGATATTATATTGGATTGTCGTGAATGAATAACCGGGGATTTTATGTGAGATGAGAGTTTTACAATTTTCATTCATGTAAAATTTGTATGTAATATTCTTTTATTGGGACACTTCTGGGTTGAGGATGATGTCACCATTGATGTATATTATTTATTTTTCCGTATTAGGATAGACCCAAAACGGGGGGCATAAGTAACCGGGTTTTGGAGTCTAGTGGCAGACCATCTCGAGGAGTCGAGACCGGGTCTCCTAACTATAGAATTGGCAGGGTTGCTTGCCGCTCTCGTAGGGGTCTAGGAATGTGGGTTTGACTATTCATCACGACCGTGGAATCCGTGTTTTTCATTACTGGCTGAATTTAAAAGACGGACCTCCTAGTATATCCAATATTTCATATGTTGACTTCTGTTGCTTGGTTCTGTGATGTGATCATATAACTGCGTGAAACGAATGCTATATATATATATGATGTATATAATAAACGTTGCTTATGTTTTGCACCCGCGGTAGTCCAGCCCCCGCTCTGCCGTTAATTAAGTAACCTAACGGTGCATGACGGGGCCCATGGCGTATTCGGATGGCATAAGCGTACATTCTATTTTCGTTTCATTTTCTGTGATGTTTAGGAAATATTAAATGATGGGACTTCATTAATGAGATTAATGAAAAGAAAAGATGTTGTAGAATCAAAAGTTTTTAAAAAGGTAGCTCTAGTTCTTGCTTTGCATAGTGGTATTCCTTGATGAATATTCAACATCTCATTCGATGAGGAAAGAGCCGAGATCCCTTCACCGGGAGTGACCTCTTTAGCAAAACTAGCAAATGCTACAACCTACTCGGTTTTGTTTTCATAGTTTCTCTAGTTCTTGCTTTGCATAGTGGTATTCCTTGATGAATATCCAGCACCTCATTCGATGAGGAAAAAGCCGAGATCCCTTCACCGGGAGTGACCTCTTTAGCGAAACTGGCAAAAGCTACAAAAAAACACCCCTTTTCAAATCACTAGATTCTACAACGATATCAAGTTCATTACGTTAAATGTTTTCTTCAAAACCAGCCGTAGCCCTCCGTTATTTCAGATAAGTACTATTTAGTATTCGTGCTGCATTTATTGGCCTGCGTCAAGGCGCAATGTGTGGTAGCTGATTAGTGCTTATTTGCAGCATGTGATGCGATTGGATTAGGGTAGTGGTACGGCGTTGTTTGGCCTGCGTCAAGGGTCATACGGATGGGTTTAATTCAATCAAGAAATGAACGGGTTCAGCTTGACTAGCGCCATATGGGTTGTTTGGCCCGCGTCAAGGTCATAGAACGCTAGGGGTAAAAACATATATTGGGAATTTCAAGTGTTGAAATTTGCAATGAGATTGCATACCTTCTATATGATGGTTGGATCCTGATACCCACTGCGAATAAGAGTTACTTCTGGGAGAGTTTTGCACTTTATAATTAGCCGATCCATTAGGTGTCTAAGAAAGGTGTTAATGGGGTGATGCCCCTGTGGAAACGAGGTTATTTAATTAGTTCAATGCGAAAGCATAGGAAGACTCCCTCGGAGTACCAATACCTGCCTGGCCGAACGATTGTAGGGTGTAATTAATCTCGGCTAATCTTACCTTTTAGGGTTTGAAGGAAGATTTGATAAAAACAGTAGGAGTCATCCAGATTAGATAAAATAATAACCAATCTAATCTTGCAAAGAGCGCATGCAAAGTGATTATCCTTCTCTCTTTCCTGGTAGCGACCAATGACACGCCTTAATCAAGATAATAATATGGATGTATTGATCGAACCTACTTATTATACTGCTAGGTTCCGCTCTATTTTATGATTGTCATAAGTCTGAGCAAGGAATAGGGAAATATCAGGATTCCCATGCCACCCAAACGAAGAATAAGTATCTTGATGCATCGTCTTCGGGTGTGTTCGTTACCGAGAACTGTTTCTCAGTTAACTCTACGTCCCGGGTATTTGATACTGGATCAGGATCCCACGTATGTAATTTGTTACATGGGCTAAAGAGAGGTAGAGAACTGGGAGAGGGTGATATGTCTTTAAAAGTAGGGACCGGTGCAATTGTTGCAGCCAAAGCAGTTGGCGAATATCACCTTGTATTACCAAGTGGTAAGACAATGATTCTGAGCGACTGTTATTTCATACCAAAAATATTGTGAATATTTTCCTAAATCAAATGTTGATTGGGTATGGTACATTGTATAACGGTATATACGTTCTAAATCACAACAGTTCTAAGTATACAGATCACACACAAGAGGAACAGTTCAGAAACGAACGAAGCCTTCTTGTTGCATTGTAAACTAGGTCATATCAATGCAATAAGACTAGCTGGGTTGCATAAGGATGCATATTTGAATCCATTCGAATTTACATCTTATGAAACTTGCCAGTCATGTCTCAAAGGCAAGATGACTAAATCTCCGTTTACTGGACACGGAGAAAGAGCTAAACTCTTGAGACAGATATGTAGTGATGTATGCGGTCCTATGTCTACACATGCCAGGAATGGTTCCTCGTACTTTATTATATTCATCGATGATCTCCCAAGGTTCGGACATGTGTTCCTGTTAAAACACAAATCTAAATTTTTTGAGAAATTCAAGTACGGAGTTGAGAACCGGATAGGTAAAAGTATTAAAATCCTTCAATGTGATCGGGGAGAAGAATACTTGAGCACGGAATTTAGAGACTACTTAAAAGAGAATGGGATTCTCTCTCAGCTAACTCCTCCATATACACCATAACACATTGGAGTTTCGGAGCGAAGGAATCACACCCTATTAGATATGGTGCGCTCTATGATGTATAATGCTGAGTTGCCTATTTTCCTTTTGAGGTTATGCACTTATGATAGCTGCATTCCTATTGAATAGAGTTCCGACCAAATCCGTTGCCTACCACTCTATATGAGATATATAATAGGAAGAGACCATCTCTTAAACGAGTTAAGATATGGGGTTGTCCGTCCTATATTAAAAAGTAAAATCCGGACAAGCTCATGGCAAGGTCAGTCTGTACAAGTTTGTAGGATATCCCAAACTTTCGCGAGGGTATATCTTCTACCACACCGAGGAACAAAAAGTGTTTGTTTCTCAACATGCCACCTTTTTAGAAAAGAAAATTATTGTGAAGAAATTAGTAGCAATAAGGTAGAACTGGAAGAAGTTCCAGCAACACAAACTATTACTGACGATTTGGTAGAACCGGAGGATTCAATAGTCCCTAAAGAACCTCAGCCACTCCGCAGATCTAGTAGGGTTCTTCATCCACCTGAGAGATACTACGGTTTTCTCATAGACAATGGGAGTGAGGATTGCATCATAGAAGATGATGACCTAACTAATTTCGAGCAGGCCGTCACAAGTGGAGACTATATGAAATGGCTGGATGCTATGTGATCTGAGATGGAATCCATATACACCAACAAAGTATGGACTTTGGAAGTTGCTCCTGAAGGGGTAAAACCCATCGGGAGCAAGTGGATCTTGAGAAGATAATTGGTGTAGATGGAAACGTTGAGACTTTCAAAACTAGACTTGTAGCAAAGGGCTTTCGTCAACGACCTGGTGTTGACTATGATGAAACCTTTTCTCCAGTGGCTATGCTTAAGTCCATCAAGATCCTACTTGCCGTTGCTGCATAACATGACTACGAAATCTGGCAGTTGCATGTTAAAACCGCTTTTCTATATGGTGATTTAGAAGAGAACTTGTACATGATACAGCCAAAGGGCTTCGTAGACAGTGGGAGCAGCGGAAGCATGTGCAAGCTGCTTAAATCCATCTATGGATTAAAGCAGGCACCGCGGAGATGGAACATCTGTTTTGAGGAAGCTGTCAAATAGTTTGACTTCATAAAAAATATAGATGAACTATGTATATATAAGAAGGTAGTAGAGAGTAAGGTTGTCTTCCTCGTATTGTACGTGGATGACATACTCTTGATAGTAAACGATGTCCTATGCTGTACTCGGTCAAGCTCTTATTATTATAAAAGTTCTTCATGAAAGATCTAAGTGATGCCTCCTACATCATGGGGATAAAGATTTATAGAGATAGATCTAAACGGATGTTGGGATTGTCCCAATCCAGGTACATAGACACCATACTAAAGAGGTTTAGTATGGAAGATTCTAAGCGTGGTAATGTACCCGCTTGTTCAGGAATCACTCTCTCCAAAGAGATGTCTCCTAAGACTGATTTGGAGAGGGCTCGCATGCAAGAGATACCCTATGCTTTGGTAGTCGGGTCAATCATGTATGCGATGTTATGTACCAGACCAGATGTAGCTTACTCACTAGGTGTAGTGAGTAGGTATCAAACAGATTCTGGATAGAAATACTGGACAGCTGTGAAAAACATTCTTAAGTACTTGAGAAGGACTAAAGAGATGTTCTTGGTGTATGGTAACGGTGGACTCCAGGTGGAGTCCTTTACTAATTCAAGCTTTCAGAGTGATAAGGACAACGGTAAGTCGGTCTCGGGTTTTGTCTTTACCCTCAGTGGAGAGACGGTATGTTGGAAGAGTTCCAAGCTAGATACCGTAGCAGAATCGACGATGAAGGCTGAATACATCGCTGCCAACGATGCTGCCAAAGAGGCTGTCTGGATGAAGAAGTTCATAAGATGAACTAGGTGAGATTCCATCCATTGAGCATCCAATACCTATGTATTGTGATAACAATGGAGCTGTGGCTTTGGC